>JAWMAG010000018.1:147500-1417744 GCA_037013455.1 Ceratitis rosa | reverse complement strand
TTCTCTTTGATTCTCACTAACATCTCTTTATACTCATTCATACAACGCCTAAATTGGATCCTCAGACGATCCACACTCTCGAGGTTGCCACGCCGGGCGCGTTGGAACTGACGTCTCAACCGCCGAACGGACTTCCTCTTCTCACTCAACTCCCGCGTCCACCACTTAACAGACCTTCTCACACTGTCACTCTTCCACCTACGAAACATACAATCATTAACACTCCATACACATTCATTCAGATGAGCTATTTGCTCATCCACACTTAACTCTTCAAACACACTAAGCGGTGTACAAGACATCGCTTCCTTAACATTTCGTCCATAATGGACCCAATCCACACGTGAAGTACGCCACCTTTTAAGCATACTCACAGCCTCACTACTGGGGGAAGTAGTGGAAGAAGTGAACACAACTTCAATCAAGTTGTGATCACTTATTCCCCAACCCCCCCTAACTCTCCACCTAAAATCGAACACCCTATTTGCTGCCACATTCATAAGCGTAACGTCAATATCACTCATTCCCCCTGGCCCTTCAAACGTATACCACTCACTCGGCTCGTTCATCACGAGGAGACTATTTGTCTCCAACCATTCAGACAATGTCTCACCCCGACGATGGCTAGTATATCCGGCAGCTTGCTTGGATATTTTACTAAACCACAACGGGGAAGACGCATTCGCATCCATTCTTATGATAAGCGGATTGCTACTCACACGTAGTAGCACCGTATCTAGGAATCCCAAGTAGGGCTCAAGAGAATCACCAAACTTGCATTACAAGCTGGCCACATACATTCTTCCAAAATCTCCTTCAATACACACACAAACTCCATACTCGGTCGCTTCAACGACCATACACTCATAGTTGGGCTCGATCACCACAACTGCAGCGTTGACCCTAAGGTCACAAAAGACCCTAAAGCCTCCAGGAAGGCCCCTTACCACACCGTTGGTGGCATAAGGCTCCTGGAGCAAAGCAACGCTGTAACCCCCCTCGGACACACAAGCCCCTAACTCACACATACTCGGAAGGAGAACCACTTAATGTAGCAACGCCCATTCACCAGTAGAGCCGACATAAATCTGTCCGCACCCTCCAGGACAACGTTCGTCGTACCATGAGGCGTTTTCTCCCAAGGACGACTGATCAACCGAATGTCTTGCGGTCAGCATGCAGGACTATGGCTCTCGAAGTTCATCCGGATCAAATCACTCATGAACTCGTCAGGAGTGATCTCCGTATGAACCCCCTGAACCACAACCCTGGTTCCTAGCTTCCGGTTCACTTTCACGTCCAATCCCACCTCCTTGAAGCACTCACTTCTGGCGACCTTCTCGCGCTTAGCAACAGACGGTGTGCGAATAATCGCCCCGCCGCCTTTAACGGGCTTCACCTCATGTACCCTAACTTGAAGCTTAAGGTACACCTCTTTCACCACCTTCTGTACCACCTCCTTAGAAGTAGTAGAAGGATTTTTACTACTCACAATACACGCCCATGTCTCTACCGGCTTAGGTAGCGTCGCTACATGAGCCCCAAGCGCAGGCACTGGGGGCCCTGGCATCAACACTCGCTCAGCCGGCACAGACATGGCCGGGCACCTCTGAAGCACCTCTATCTGGCCACGAAGATTTGCATTCTCGGCGATTGTCGTCATCAGGAGTCCCTCATATTCTGAGCGGAGCTCCATCAGCCTCTTCGCAGTCAACAAAGGGACCTCAGCACCAAACACAACATCACTAAATCTGCTGGCAATGGCCAGCAACTTATTAATGCAGGGATCACCCTTACCTGCCTCATTGCTAGCCTACTTTCCCCTATCAAACTTCATAGCCCTACAGGAAGCAACACCTCCGGACACGCCCTCAAACACAGTCCTAGGCGCAACACTAGGTACTTTTTTAGCAACCGTGTTGACGACACCTCCACTAGTCCCTTCAGCGACCGGTTGCCGAAGCTCATCACCATCTACTGCCTTTTCACTAACAGCAGCACACATCGCAGTCAACGAACTCTTAAACTGAGCCGTTGACTCCTCCAAGCTATGCAGCCTCTTCAAAGAAACCCTAGGCTTTTGCCTAGGGGGCGACTTTACCACCACCTCCTCAACCTTACCACCCGACGCCGACTCCCCAGCAGACCCTTCAGGACCAGCCGAATCCATATCCGAAGCCTTAGCCCAGCTTCTGCGTGGCATCCTCACGTACGCCGCTTCCGTGGGGTGTTCCTGAATCTCACTCAACCAGACACCCAACCGCCAAGCAATAAGTCCAGCCGCAGCCAAAGAAAAACAATGTCTGTGACTGGCACTCACTCCTTAACAGGGAAAAACCCGGTTAGGAGAACATCACTCGCCAAGAAATACAGCACAACGTACCAGCTTAGTTTTGTCAGCGACTTCACACGCAGCAGGCTAAGGTCAGAGCAACCTAAAACCCTAAAACGCAATAAAAACGCTCAAATAACACAAAATTAGTCCCGAAATCAGTTCCGAACTTTAGTCACGAAACAGTCCCGAAACAGTCCCGACGTCAGTTCAAATAGTCCCGCACACAAATACCTAAAAAGGTACAAATCCGGTACAAATATACCAACACGGTACAAAAATGTACCGTCGTACCAAACACAACGTGTGCACCACACCTAATGAAAAATCAACGGCAGATAGCCAAATAACTACCCCTAATTGACCAATCAGCGGATCAGCCAATCAGCGTGCAGCTATTAAATAAATGCTACAGAATGCAGCAAAAACAACAACAAGCAGTCAAACTACTTACCAGTTGCCAAAAACAACACTCACAACTAAAAATGAATATTCCGGTAAAATTTTTCACCAAAAACAAAAAATACCACTAGTTCACTATATTCACAAGTAAATTTGTCCGCGCACACGTCTACTCGCAACGAAAGCTAAACTCGAAGTCCATGAAATGGGACAGTAAATGCAGCCTTTTCCCTGGATTTCTTTCCTTTAAATCAATTGCCGAAATGTATCGGGTATTTTGGAGGCGACTCAAGATACCGCCCACATTCGGAAATGGATACGCATCTTTAATCATCTTTTCATTAACTTTTCTGGCATCAAGACAGAGCCAGTAAATTTGTCCGCGCACACGTCTACTCGCAACGAAAGCTAAACTCGAAGTCCATGAAATGGGACAGTAAATGCAGCCTTTTCCCTGGATTTCTTTCCTTTAAATCAATTGCCGAAATGTATCGGGTATTTTGGAGGCGACTCAAGATACCGCCCACATTCGGAAATGATACGCATCTTTAATCATCTTTTCATTAACTTTTCTGGCATCAAGACAGAGCCTATTTTTTTATTCCTTTTATGACTAATGATCAAACTGCTGTTACTTTCCTCTATAACTCCCATATCTAACCATCTATGTAATTCCTGATAAATTAGTTTCTATATTGCAGACGAGATTGAATAGTGACGTTGTTTAACTAGGATGTTCTTATTTTCTACTTCTATAACGTGTTCTTCAACATCGGTATGACCTAGTCCTAAAACTACAAATAATGGAAACTGGTCTCTTACCTTCCCTAATACAACATTTTTTTCCTGCGTCAGGATATGTTGCTTCGCTTGGAAGGGTAAGTTGTCTTCGGCGGGGGCGTGCTCTGAAACGATGGTAGTAGTTGGTCATGCTCATCTACTCACGAGAGCCATATCGAATGCCTTCCAGAAGTCTATACCTAAATACTCCTCCTGTTGTAATCCTGGCACTATAAGAAACTCAAGTTCCCGTGCAGGCCATTCCACAAGAGTGGCAAGCTTATAACTGCTGTCACTGGAGTTTCTCCCCCACTCGCTGTTCTTATATTTTGATTTTTTACTTTGACTACCTTGCTTTCATTATTTTGTAAAAATTTCTCTGCGTTCTTTCCTAGACAACATGCTCCTGCGCCAGAATCTAATAACGCGATAGCTTCTATTCCTCCTACCTTTGTTTGCGCAAAAAAAAAACCATTACCCCCTTTATGGTGACTATCGTCGATACCAAATTATTTCGTTTTCTTCTAAACATTTTAGCTTTTTCCCTCATTCTTTGAATCTTCATAAAATTTCTAGTTTTAAAATTTAACGTATTTTCACCTATTGCTTTACAAAAAATTCTCTTACGTGCTATTTCATATTTTAATTTGCGTTGATGCAAGCATTTTATTTGGAGCTTATCTCCTAATACCTCTTTGTTATTTCGCATTTTATTTGGAGATTATCTTCTAATACCTCTTTGTTATTTCGATTTTTCTCATTGGATGCATCATTATCTTTTCTTTTTTTTCGGCATCTGGCTGGAGTTCCCGGTGATCCCCGCCAGCATTCCATTTCCCGTTGCAGGTTTAAATACGCAAAATGATGCAACGTCGCCGATTGCGAAACACACCATATTGTGGAATGAAGACTTGCAACAACTGTCTTTTGAGGCCTCACTTGGGTTCTTTACATAAAAATCTACGGGCATACCACATTTAAAACACAACGTAATATGGAACGGGGACGGACAAAACGATATGATGGTGGATTGAGTACTATTTGCGTTTGGAACTGCGGCGCTATTGTTAGTCCTACCGAACTTATTCATATCACTGGGAGTTATTTTGTGCGGTGATATGTTCTTCATCGAGCTGCTGATTGCATCGACTTGCATTGTTTCCACTTGTTCATCAGCCAATTGGACATTTGGAAAGGTCAATTCACTAACATTCTTAGCCTTGGTGCGATTGATTGAAAAATATGCGCAGAGCACCGGTTAAAATAGGCTGCTGGAACGAAGTCTACCGGATGTGGTATCCCCGTATCAATCTGCGTGAATAGTGATCCAACTATCTGGTTTTCTAATGCTCTAGTTACACTACGCGCTATTGGCCTATCTGAATTAAATAGCCCCAATCCACCAGCAACTTTCGAGTAATATGAATGAAAATAAGATTAACTAATATTTAAGTTATATTCCAAATTTAATTCAACGTAACAGAAAACTTTAAAATTTTAATAGTTGTAATTATATACCTGTAGGTATTCAAAAAAGATTATTGTTGTTTTTTTTGTATAATTGAAAATTTGATTGCTCTTCATGTACTTATACGAATGTGTACACATTCCTGGTTTTAATTTCATTTAATTAAGGTTTTTACGCATTCATTTATGTATTAACATAAATAAATAGATATTCTTATCTTTTTTTTATTTGTTTATATATTTAGTTGTTTGTTCATGGAATTGTTTTTAATTTTTATATTATTAATTGTTTGTTTTAAATGTGTATATTTATGTATGTACAAACTGTTTTAGTTTACGTATGTACTCATTTACATATTTGTACACGAATATTCAAATAAGTTTTGTTTGAAACATTCCCGATAATGTTAATGTTTATATTTGTTTAAGAGCAGTTCAAAGGCTAATTATACACTTGAGTTACTATCGAAGAATCATATGTGAAATCATTTAAATTACTATCGAAGAATTATATGTGAAATCATTTAAGGTGAAAGTGTGAAAATAAAACATACTGAATCAAACCTTAGATTGGTGTTTGTACACAAGACCAACTTATTTCTTATAATTATCTCGGGACGATTGGCACCGGAAATCAAGGCAATCATGGTCCTTCGAGGCCAAAGTTGACCAGCCCTATATATATAAGAAAAGTAAAAAAAACAAAAATAAGAAATTCTTTAACTCACATACAGTCCACAACCGTCGCTCCCCCGTGCGTTCGCTTTAATAACAAAAAAAAAAAAAAATAAAATTTAAGCAAAGTTAAAGTGACAAGCATAAAAAGTACTAAGTACAAACACTATATTTGGAAAAACAAAAAAAATTTTTTTTTTTATTTTGAAAATAATTAAGTGCTGAGACACATACACATAAAGTGCGAAATCGAGCAAACAAACATATACAATACATACAAATATAATTGAAAAAAAAACAGCCCACCCCCATCAAACATACCAGACACTAAGTATTTAGTAGTAGGCAAACTTTTTAATTTTCTTTAAAAAGATCCAAAACATATATGTTTATTGGCCTGTTTCCATTTTTTTTAACTGCAAAGCGGTTTTTGTATATTTTATTTAAATCCGGTAAATAAAATCTGTATTTTTCATATACAGTACATATGTATGCATAGTAGGTACATATCGGTACAAACTTAACTACATACATACATCTAATTGCATTTTTTTTAATTTGCCTACTTGCGCTTCTTAATTTCCCTATTGCAGGCTCTAAGGTCCATTGCCTTATTAACCGCACAAAAGAGTGTTATAATAACAAGTGATCTTCTCACTGAACCATTATCCACCATTCTCCTCTGTGCGATATCCGCTTATTGCAATAGAGGAGCAGTGCACTTTACAGCATCAAACTAATTCAAGAGCATTGTGCACTCTCCCACGCTCATAGTTTAACACTCTTTACCATAGCTATTCCTCAGCATTGGTCAGCTGCAATTCTCTTTGGCAGCAAAAACAATAAATCAAAACATTGACACACCAACATACATATATACATACGTGTATTTGTTCTAATATGAGCTGTACCAGAACGCTGGTGTATCTTGTTTACATATTTAGCACACAAATACATACATAAACGAAAGCGTGCATAAAATAACATACAAGATAAATTTCTTAATATCTTGCCATCGACTTAAAAAATAGATTCCATATTCACATAAATATTATTAGTAAATAATAATTTACGTTATATAATTTTAATTATACTATATATTTTTACACGTATAATTCCACACGTATATTTCAATACATGTATATATGTACATAAGTGCAAGTGTGTGATTTCCTTTTATTTTAAATAAAAAAAAAAAATATTTTTCAAATTTCGTTTTCAAATCTTGTTGGTTTCAAAACAATAGCTCAACGATTTTCTATAAGTCACATTTTGAATTACCATTTCCGACAAAAAAACACACACACACACTCGAACATATACTAAATTCATTTAACGAATTTAAAAATTTTCTGTGGGCAGTAGTGCAAATATTAATTTCTCAAAGTTTCTTGCTTTATTAAATTTTTTCGGCCTTAAAAAGTTTTTTTCCCAAAAATCCCTCAATGCCAATTGGACACAGTCCCAAAAAATCTCTAGAGCAAGAAACGAAATTTGCCAAGATGTCAGATACTGAGGGTAAAGCGAAAACTACTTCGCTAGATTCCGCAAGTGCGAAAAGGGAATCATCACAAAAACGCTCAAGAAGTAAAGCGTACGACCCCTGCGCGCAAAAGTTTATAACAGAAAGTGACAGCCTAATGAGATACTGTGCAAAATTCGGTAATTCACCGATTGAAGATCATACCGAATCGTATCTCGAAGTCAAACACAAAAGTCTAAATGACTATTTTGTACGATTGCAAGCTGCCTTGGATAACGTTTTTTCCAAAACGGATGACATCTTGCCTGACAAGTTCAAAGAGTCAGCGCAAGGCAAGTACGACGCATGCCTTGACATCTACGAGATTACACACATCAAGATGTCAGACCAGCTAAAAATGTTCAGACTAGTCGATGCTCCGAGTCCACCATCCCGTGTGGAACCCACTTCAGAGCAATCAAGTGCTTCTAATGTTTTCTTACAAGTTCCTCCATGCAACACAGAGGGAAGCGCTTCGGTCTCGATAAGAAAACAAACGCATTTTAGTAGATAATCAGGTCAAAATTTTAATGAAATTGCCTGCTATTCAATCCGAAAATAGCGATCAAATACAAAGGCTTCAAACAAGCATTAACAACTGTCTGTCTGTCTTACATGCTCAAGACGTTTCAACAGACAGTTGGGATCCTATCCTGGTATACATTTGTTCAACAAAATTACCAGAAACAACACTGTCACTTTGGGAACAATCGCTCTCATTGCTCAAGTATCTTTGAACATGTTTATTTGTAAGCTGATAGGGAAAACTGATTAAAATATAAAAATATAAATACAATATAAACATAAAAATGCACTCAAGTGCATACACATACACACATACACACATATATGTATATTAGGTCTATGTTATCTAAACTCATTTGTATGAACATGAGTTAGGCACATAAATTATACACATAAATTAAGCTTTTGAGTGTCAAAAATGTTCCTCACACAAACCAATGTAATTAGTCAATAAGGATAAATTTAAGAAATTGTATATAAAGAGAAAATTTAATAAACTAGAATTAGAATGAATTGATTCTCCCACAAAACAAATCTTTGAATTCCCCCCACCAGCGGTAAGGAATTTTAGACACTACTTTGTGGCCGAAACATTTTTTGGTCCATACGAGCCTTAAAAGAGCTCAGCAAAGGTATTATAAGTCTCTAAAGAAAAAGAGCATTACCAAACAAAATTAATTTATATAAGTCGAGAGAGTAAGTCTGTTCGCATTAAAACAATAAAATAAGCCGTATTAGTGAAAACTATACACACAAAATAATAAATTGTAATCCAAAAGAATAATCAACAGCTGTGAGTCGAGGCACAGCAAGGTCAACCAGGCGACCAAATCAATTTCCTCCAACGGTTCTTTTGGAGAAGTAAATCAATTTATATTAAATTAAATAAAAACAATATACAATTTTTTAAAATGGCTACAAAACAAAAACTGTTAGAAGAACAGAAAAATTTGGCAGAGCAGTTCAACACGTGGCTGATAAAATTAGAAGGCCGAAAAACACGTGCAACCGAAGAAGCGAAGAAAAATATTACGAGCATTAGAGAAAAATTTATCTCAAACCATCACCAATTAATAAAGCTGGGTGTGGAGAATGAGTCATATTTTACTTCAAATTATTTTAATGACTGGATGCGCAATATTGACGTCAGCCTAGAAAAATATAACGCAGAATGCGAAGAAGTCGCAGAAGCTAGCACTTCAAAAAATAATAATATGACAGAAAGTTATCAGATTATAAAAAAAGAACTTGAAGATCAAATATCACGATTCAAAAAATACGCTTCAAGAAGTAAAGAAGAAATTAAGAACGAAGTGTCAGAAATATTTCTTCAAACTTTAGAAAAGAAATACAAATCCCTTGAAAAGATATATGAAGAATATTCATCAACAAGCAGAGACATACAATACTTAATGGGTGAATGTGAAGGCGAAATGCACTACATAAGAATGGCAGTTTCTAAACATAACAGAAAACAGTCACAGACGCCAAGTGCTTTTTGTAACCTTAAAGTAGAGGATATAAAAATTTCGCCATACGGCTAATACAACATCTGACGGTTACTTATGAGAATTATCTAGCAGCATGGGAAATCTTAAACAACAGATACGAAAATCGTAGATTACCGTTTACGTCTCAGTTTGACAAAATCTTAGATTTGCCAACGATAAATAGTGAATCAGCAACGAGCCTGAAAGGCTGTCTAGATAAATCAAGAGAGTGCATTTTTGCAATAAAAGGCTTAGGAATCAATCTTTCTGAAGCTGAACCTTTTTTAGCAAGAATTATAGAAAGAAAGCTTGATAAAGAGGGGCTACGCTTATATGAGCAAAGCGTAAAGAAGACTAGAGAAATTCAAACTCTTGCTTTAGAAGCTGTCTCTGGTAAAACTTTAAGTGGAAATAAATTCCAAAAAAGGAAAAAGTTTTACAAACAACTATGTCAATAGCACAAGAAATGTTGAGCAAGTATCCTGCGCGTATTGTAAAATACCAGGACACAAAATTACATACTGCAAAAAATTCAAATTTCTAACACCGACACAAAGACGAGAATTTGTAACAAAAGCCAAACTATGTTTCGTTTGTCATTCGTTATCGACTAGCTACGAAAGCGATCGGACGTGTTTACTACTGAAAGCGCTCTCTTGTGTATCTATCGACAACTTATCTCGTGCTTACTTTTGTTTTCTTTCTTGTGATATTTTCCAAAAACTTCAAACAAAAGTGAACAAAAAACGTATGTCAAAATGGCTCCCGGGCCGCCAGATAAATCCGCTAATAGATACCACTTACTATCAGATGATTACATATCTCCAAAAAGATCACGGATTGATCTACAAACAGAAAACTTCCCTAAATTACCATCAATAAAAAAACCAGTGAAAAATGCCAAATACTTAGTGATCTCTCCTACGGATACAGACAAACGTCTTACTAAATTAAGTCCGTTCGCAATAAAAAAAGGAATTGAATCAATTTCTAAAGAAACAGATTCCATTTCAAAACTCAGAGATGGAAGCATCCTAATCCTAGCAAACAATTCTAAGAAACTACACTCTAGTTTAAACTCAGTGAAAGGTGTTATTTATGATAAAAATCTTGCTGACTTTGACGAAAAAGAACTCATTAATGAACTGAGCTCGCAAGGAGTAACAGGTGTCTACAAGTTTACCAAACTAGTTCAAGAAAAACGTTTTCATACTGGCCTTATTGTTTTAACTTTCGACAGATTTGAACTACCAAGTGTACTCGATGTTGCATGGTACAAATTAAGAGTGAAACCTTATATACCCAACCCCATGAGATGCAAAAACTGCCAAATTTTAGGTCATACACAAAAATGGTGCAAAAACAATCCATCTTGCCCCGTTTGTAACCTACCACCACATAGTGATACAATGTGCAACCGTTTATCATGTGCAAATTGTTACGGCGAACACCCCTCATCAGACAAATCATGTCCAAAGTTCAAACAAATTAAAGAAATTTTAACAATAAAAACATTAGAGAACATTAGCATGGGCGAAGCGCGTCGAATATATAAACAACAACATCCCACACAAGTCTTGCCCACAACTGTACCTTTTTCACAAATAATAAATAACAATAAACAAACAAGTCAAACAGAAATTGAAAACATACCTTCAGTAAATACACAAAATCCTGCTTACCAAAACATAACAAACTCAACTGCTTCTGCATACCATCAAAATAACAAATCCAACAACGAAAAACCAAAATCCAATAATGAACAAAATAACAATCAACAGAATGATGTACAAAAAACACAAATATCGCATAACAACAAAACCACCAATGAATCTTCTCAAGATCAAATACTCTCACTCATTGCACGTTACACATCTCAGCACAACTTCCAGTACGACCTCTCAGGTCATACAAACGATTCTACTGAAATACCAACAACTTCAACAATCGCTGATAACAACTATGTTAATCACAACAACACAGACTTGTCAAACCAGTTCGAAGACATTTCTGACCACTTGTAACATATAAGATATCATACTTAAAATTTAATATGTACTCTTTATTGATATGTCTCTCAATTTACTACAATGGAATTGTAAAGGATATTATAATAACTACACAGAAATAGAAATTCTACTAAAAACTTATTCTCCTCAAATTCTCTGCCTTCAAGAAACGCATTTGACAAATAGCGCCAAACCTTATTGCCCAAAACAATACGATGGATACTTTTTTAACTTACCACAAAATATTACTTCCAAACAAGGCTGTGCTATATTAGTTCATAAAGTCTATTCAACATAAACTTATCAGAATTCGGTCAAGTCTTATTGTTACAGCTGTAGAAATCAATTTTCCCTGTCCAATAACAATTTTCTGTATTTATATTCCCCCGCAACAATCAGTTACCACAGCTGACCTTCATAACTTAACTAATAACATAAATACTCCTATTATAATGTTAGGCGACTTCAATGGTTGGAGTCCTTTGTGGGGTTCCCAGCATTGTAACGCCAGAGGACAAATAATTGAAAATTTTATACTGAGCTCCAATCTAGTAATTCTAAATGAAAATATACCAACCCACTTTTCAACACATGGCACTTTCAGCAACATAGACTTATCTCTATGCTCGCCCCAGTATTTTCCTCTTGCCTACTGGAATGTTATTGATGACCTCCACAACAGTGACCATTTTCTTATACAATGTACTTTTGACTTACTACCCCGTTCCAATCAGATACCTTCTTCAATTTCTCAATTCAATTGTGATCGTGCAGACTAGAGAAAATTTCAAGACATTGCAGAGACAAATGACTATGTAATTTCCCCCAATATTAACAAAGAAGCCGCACAAATACAAAAAATACTAAGAAATGCTACTAATGAATCTATCCCAAAAACCATTCGCAAAAAGACCAGCCAAAACGTTCCGTGGTGGAATCCTCACCTTAACTCATTAAGGCAGGCAAAGCAAGACGCATGGAAAACATATCGTCGAGTGAAAAACGTAGAAAGCCTTATAGACTATAAAAAAAAGAATGCTCAGTTCATCAGACAAAAGAAAATATCCAAAGCAAAATCCTTTGAAGATCTCACAAAAACCATCAAACCCTCCTCTCCAATAACCTACATTTGGAAAAAAATTCACCTCCTCTCAAATACTTACAAGCCCTTTGGAATCAAAAATATCTTAGTAAACAACAACAACATATCAAATCCAGAAAACATCGCCCTCGAATTCTCCGACTTTTACTCATCTAACTCTGACTCATCAAGCTTTCCTGTTGAATTCCAAATAGAAAAAACTAGAACCCTTAACACTGAAATTAATTATTCCCCAAATAAATATGCACATTTTTTAGAAACAAACTTTACAATGAACGAACTCGAAGCAGCTCTGAGGAACTCCAAAGGTTCAACACCAGGGCATGATAAGATTACTTATAAAATGATATCCAATTCCCCTATGGGCATTAAAAAGCGAATACTGGCGTTATACAACCAGTCCTACGAAAGGAAGATTATTCCACAAAACTTCAAAATAGCCACAGTTGTACCCATACTGAAACCAAACAAAAACGATAATTCTATACAAAACTATAGACTTATATCTTTACTTCCGTGCTGAGGAAAACTACAAGAAAAAATGATAGCAAATAGACTTACATGGTACTTCGATTCTACTAAACTACTTTCGGAGCAGCAAGTCGGTTTCAAAAAAGGATCTAGCACAACAAATGCCCTTTTATACATTGACCATCTGATAAGTAAAAACCTATCAGTAAAAAACCACCTGTCTATACTAGCAATTGACTTCCAAAGCGCATTTGACAACATAGGAGTCCATGTTGTTCTAAACAAACTCCTAGAATGGAAAATAGGTGAAAGGATATACAGCTACATAAAATGCTTTTTAACAAATAGGAAACTTCGAGTTAGAGTAAATAACGTTTTTTCTCCAGTATTCCCTCTGTCAAATGGAATCCCACAGGGCTCCCCATTGTCTGTAGTTCTCTTTTTAATAGCTTTTGAAGACATTGCTGTAGTCTTAAAAAAACAAGGAAACGTAGATTTCTGTCTTTATGCAGATGATCTATATATAATGTGTAATAAAAAAGACCCCAATGACATTAAATCTAACCTCGAGCAGACACTAAAAAGTATCCATACCTGGTCAAAAAGGTCTGGCGCTAAACTTTCTTTACCGAAATGTAAGCATTTTCATGCCTGTAGAAAACTCAAGTGCAGCAGAGTAAATATTAAATTTAATAACACAACAATTGAAAATACTGACACCATAAAAATTCTAGGTTTACTTTTTGATAAAAGAAATACATTTAACCAACATTGTACATATATTAAGCAAGGTCTCGCTTCCAGGCTCAATGTAATAAAATACCTTTCTTCAAACAAAAGTCATATCCACACTAACACACTCTTAACCTTTACTAAACTTACCATTCTCGCAAAAATTGACTACGGATTGCAAATTTATGGCAAGACCTCCAAGTCCTCACTCAGTAAAATTACGGGGCTTTATCATGCAGCGATCCGATTAAGCCTGAGAGCTTTCCGGACAACTCCTATAAAAAATCTTTTAGCCGAAGGTGGTTTTCTCCTATTAGAAGAACGTGCTGTCTTTATTAGAGCACGTTCAGTTAACATTCTATGCTCTAACAAAAGCTCCATTTTAGAAAAAAAAATAAGGCTGCTCAAATCCCGAAAAAGCACCATGTTCATGTTCATGTCCGGACTTATGGAGATGTTTAATATGTTAAAACAAACACATAAATGGGTTTACAAAAATTATAGAGAACAGACTGCTCCACCTTGGCTTCTTTCTTCGGACTCAATTATTAACACACTTTCCATATATCACAAGGACTCTACTAAACCAGTTATCTACAAAAAAGTATTTCAAGAAACTGTCTCTCCTTTAAAAACTAATCACTGGAATTTTCTATATACAGATGGGTCAAAAAGCAGTAATGGAACATCTTTTGCTGTGGTCCATGAAAATAGTGAACTAATATTAAACGGTATTTTGTTAGAACAAGCATCATCCTATGAAGCTGAAGTTCAAGCTGTCCTAAACGCGTGCCAATTCGCCACCAAACAAAACCGTAAATTTGTTATCTGTACAGATAACAAAGGAATTTTACATGGAGTTCATAACCTTAACAATAACTCGGAAGAGATCAGTACCATTAGGTCTCTCCTAATAAATTTTCAAAAAAAGGTTAAACTCATGTGGATACCAGGCCTTGTCGGCATTACAGGAAACGAATTAGCAGATAAAGCAGCAAAAACTGCATCATCATCTCCTCTCAAGCTTTTCATTCCATTTATGAAAAAACGAATCAGAAGTGAGATACTGCAGGAATTCTTCAAAACTACACAAACTAAATGGAACAGTGAGAACAGTCAGTACAAAAATATTAATCCAAACAAAGTCGCATTAGTACTACCAACCGCAACTACCACTGCTATGAACAAATGTTTTATAAGGCTACGCCTTGGGCACACCCGTCTTACACATCTTCACTTGATGAAGAAAGAGTCACAGCCAACGTGCCATTTTTGCAATTCATCCCTATTAACAATTACCCACATCCTTAAAGAATGCCCATCCCTAAATCGTTACTGACCAACCTTCTTCCTTCAAGATCCTATATCCATGTTATCCACACCAAATGAAGATAATATCAAAAATATTTTCAACTTTTTAAAGCTACTGAATATTCATAATTTAATGTAAGATATTTATTATATATACCGAAATTAACCGATAGCCCTAGTAGCTAGTGTTTCCAATTTATTGTAATTTTAATTATAATAAATAATAAATAATAATAATAATAATGTTTCGTTTGTATGGAGCACTATTATAGCTCAAAGTGCAACATTCATGAAAAAAAGTGCGTTAAATGTGGTTTTAAACACCACTTTTTGTTGCATGATGAATATAAACCGAAAGAAATCGAAAATTCGAAAACACTGGTAACAAGTCGAAAATCACCAGCAGTGCTTTTAGCTACAGCTCAAGTAAGGATAAAGTCATCTACTGGCGAACATATTTTACTTCGAGCTCTTGTTGATCAGGGATCACAAAAGACAACGATTTCCGAAGAAGCTAGTCAGCTACTAATCTACCTCGAATCAAAAACTGAAATATACGGTCTTGGAGAGGCCAAAGTTGGCGTTTCTCAGAACAAGATAAAAATACAGATACAGCCAAGATTTATAAGCGATTACTCAGTGACAGCGGAAGCCTTGATTTTGTCATCGTAAACAAGTGTACAGCCAGAAAGGTCGTTCAACCAAGATATCGAAGAATGGAAGAACTATGTTTTAGCCGACCCTTTGTACAACAAGTCAGACAGAATAGATGTCGTAATAGGCAGCGACATATTTGGTGACATCTTAGAAGAAGGCGTTTTAAAAAAAAGTAGCATTCTAGGACAATCAACGAAACTAGGCTGGATACTTTCAGGAGCTGTGACAGCAACCGCTGGTAATAAACAAATTTTGTCAACAGTAACAAGATTAGAGAAGTTTTGGGAACTGGAAGAAGTACCAACTGTAGCGGAATCATCCACCGAAGACGAGTTGTGTCTAAAAATTTACGAAGACACTACTAAATTAGACGAAGACGGAAGGATCACTGTTAAGATACCTTTCAAAGAAGACTGCGAACTAGGAGAATCCAGAAAGCAGGCTGTGGCACGTTTTCTCTCATTGGAAAAAAGGATGGCACAAAACGTTAACTTGAAAAATGAATATGTCAAATTCATTGACGAATACCAAAAGCTGGGACATATGGTAAGAGTATTTAATGAACAAGATTGCAAATACTATCTTCCCCATCAAGCTGTTATTCGTGAAAGCAGTACGACAACGACACTGAGAGTAGTATTCGACGCATCAGCCAAAACATCGAATGGAAGAAGTCTTAACGACGTGATGTACACGGGGCCTAAATTGCAAAGGGATAGATTTGACATAATCTTAAAATGGAGATTATGGAAATTTGTGGTGACAGCAGACGTCGAAAAAATGTTCCGTCAAATTAAAATACACAAAGAAGATCAACAGTACCAAAACATACTTTGGCGCAATGACAGCAAAAAGCCATTAACAGTGTTCAGGCTTAATGCAGTAACTTATGGATCGGCATCAGCACCATTTTTAGCAGTTCGAAGCCTATTTAAGATCGCTGAAGACTGCAACGAAGAGTTAATAAAAAATGTTATTGAGGAAGATTTTTATATGGATGACCTCATGACCGGAGCAGATAGTGTACAAGAGTGTAGTGAAATTAAACAAAAAATCGAACAACATTTAACGAAGTTTGGTTTTCATTTAAGAAAGTGGCTCACAAATAATTCTTCAATACTTAAAGATAATGAGCAACAGTGCAGTGAAGAAAATTACATAATAAATAGTGATGAAGCCGTGAAAACGTTAGGACTGAAATGGGATCCTAAAAGAGATGACTTTAAGTTCGATATTGACTTAAAAGATAATCAGAAAATCACAAAACGACAAATATTGTCTAATTTAGCCACTATATTCGATCCACTTGGGTGGCTATCTCCAATAACTATTGTCTTAAAACTATTTGTGCAAAATCTTTGGACACAGAAGCTAACTTGGGATGAAGAATTATCAGATGAGTTGAAAACGGAATGGTTTAAATTTACAAAAAATATAAGTGCACTACATAATATACAAATCCCTAGATGGATGCAAACTTTCAAAATGATAAAAATAGAGCTGCATGGTTTTGCAGACGCATCAGAAAAAGCATACGCGGCAGTGGTGTATATTAAATATGATGAACAAATAAACATAGTGGCAGCAAAAAGCAAAGTTAATCCGATGAAAAATAGAAAAACCTTGCCAAAACTAGAGCTTTGCGCAGCTCACCTACTGTCAAAATTAATACATCGAATATTAATTACGATCAAGCAAAGAGCGAAAGTGTACACGTGGAGTGATTCTACGATCACTTTATGTTGGATAGAAAACAACAAAAGTAAAGACAAATTTATTCGAACTAGAGTCAACGACATTAAAGATTTGATTCCAAGTGCAAAATGGAATCATGTGGTTTCTAAAGAAAATCCAGCAGACATAGCATCAAGAGGAATTTCACCCAATGAACTACAAATGCAAAAATTGTGGTGGAATGGTCCAGACTGGTTGAGAGCATCAGAAGACAAGTGGCCACAATCAACCAGCGAGAAAACAACATGTGCGGTAACTGGAGTGAGTAAAATTAATAAAGATCATCCTTTAGATTCGCTTACAGAAAAATATTCCAGTTTTCAAAAACTAATTAGAATTTTTGCATATGTATTTCGATTTAAAAATAAATTGCAAAAACTTAAATTCTATCCGCAATATTTAACATAACGAGAATTAAAAGCAGCAGAAATATAAATTATCAAGCGACATCAACACAAAGAGTTTGAAAATGAATTTGAAAAATTGTTAAAAAAGGCAAATTTAAAGCAACATAGTAAGTTAGCAAACTTGTATCCATTCATCGATAGCGAAGGTGTGTTGCGAGTAGGTGGTAGGCTGAAGAACTCAAACATCTCATATGAGCAAAAACATCCAGCAATTATTAACAAATCTCACTTATCATGGCTAATTGTTATGGATACACATAATAAAACATTGCGTGGTGGCAATCAATTAATGGAAGCAACAATAAGAAGAAAGTACTGGGTAATAAATCTTAAAAAAGGAGTTAAAAAATATATTCGACATTGCGTAAAATGCATAAGATATCGACAAGAAACTTCGCAACAAAAAATGGGAAATTTACCTGAGATGCGAGTTTCACAGTCTTCACCTTTTACACTTACCGGTGTCGACTACGCTGGACCATTTCTTATAAAGTGCTCCAAAAATAGAGGTATCAAAGCTCACAAAGGATACATTGCGATATTTGTGTGTATGGCAACTAAAGCTATACATCTAGAAGCTGTGTCAGATCTAACGACAGAAGCCTTCATAGCAGCATTAAGAAGATTTTTTTCTAGAAGGGGAAAAAGTTCACATATGTATTCAGATAATGGTACAAATTTCATTGGAGCAAATCGAAGTATAGAATCTCAATTTAAAAACGCTCTCAAAAATAATTGCTCTCTAGTCCCAATATTAGCAACCGAAAAGATTGAATGGCATTTTATTCAGCCAGCAAGTCCTCACTTCGGAGGTATTTGGGAAGCAGGGGTAAAATCAGTAAAATACCACCTAAAAAGAGTCATTGGTGAAACCAAACTGACTTTCGAAGAAATGTTCACGTTGTTATACCAAATAGAAGCAGTACTGAATTCACGACCATTGTATACACTAGGGTCAGAAATAGAATATAACAATGTGCTGACACCTGGACATTTTCTTATTGGCAGACCGCTATTAGATATCCCAGAAGTTACACAAGACATGGAACAGGTAGGGACTTTAGACCGTTGGAAATTTATTCAAAAGTTAAAGAGAGACTTCTGGAATAAATGGAAGGATGAATATCTTGTTACATTACAAAGACGAAATAAATGGAAAGTCGATCATTTAAATATAAAAGAAGGCCAAATAGTGATTATAAAATATGAAAACACACCCCCATCAAGATGGCCGTTGGCCAAAGTAATACAAGTACACAAAGGTACGAATGATAAAGTTCGCGTTGCTACAATAAAAACATGTGATGGAACTATGAAAAGATCAATACACAAGTTGTGTCCATTACATTGTATTCAAGATGTCGAAGATGATACTGAAATTGAAAAAGTTAGAGACAACTATACTTTCATCAAATCCTGCACTAATGATTTAAATAGACCTACTCGGCCAACAGTTGAAATTTTACTGATATTATTGATAATTATAGCAAAAATAATTATTATAAAAGGAGAAGCATCAGCAAGTAAAAATTATGTTTCGAAAACCACCCTTTCAAATAATACAGCTATGTATGTACTTGGACTCCTACGGAAGAGTAGATTTCGTAGCGTCTCGTTGGAACTTAATAATATATTATAATCTGGAACCTTACTTCAGAGAAATTGAAAGTATACCAATTTACTTGAACCAAAGGAAGGACTTATGTCCAAAAATGATTTACTTTTCAGAACAATGTGAGATAATAACAAAAAATCTAAATAATAAATATGAGTTATTAAAATCCAATAATCAACTTCACTACTTTATCACTTACTATTTGGACTAATGGACAGTGATGATAGAGAAATGATGGAACTGAACATGAAAAACTTACTTGAAAACCAAAATGACATTGAAAGCATGATTAAAAAACAAACATCACTCATCGACGGTACACTCAACGTGCTCAGAAACACTACAACAGATGTCAATAACCAATTTATTAAAATTGATAATCAAATAAATAGCATCCAAAATTTAATGACAAATGCTATTGACGTCTTCAGATTCTCCACGACATTTCAATTAATCACAATGCAACTACAAACAATACTAAATGAATGTGAGAATACACAGACAGCAGTAATAAATATGCTGATTGATGTTAATCACCAGCGTATAAATCCATCCCTAATTAAACCATCTCAGCTTGTTAAAGAAATTCAAAATATAAAGCTTAAACTTCCATCGAAATTGAAATTACCTGGCGAAGGAGAAAATGAATTGAAAGAAGTATTAAAAACTATGACTGCAAAAGGAATAATTGTAGACAACAAGTTAGTAATTAACACCGAAATATCCTTACTACAAGCCCAAATGTCAGAAGTCTTCAGACTAATCGCGGTACCACTAAATAAAGGAAATATGACTGTAGTTGCTAAACTTAAATCCGAGTTGATAATCTTTAATTTCGAATTTGATGCTTACCTTTTATTTAATCAAGCGCAATTAAATAGATGTCGAAAAACCAATTACGACCATTACATTTGCTATGGAGGTTGGCCCTGGACCTCAGCTACCGACAACTCGTGCAAAGTATCTGCTACTAAACATACGAACACCACCAATTGCAAGTTTCAACAAATTCAAAACGGCGAATTTTGGGTCGAATTGCATAAGCCCAATACATGGATCTTTAAGCTGAACAATATAGTGAGAGTCGGCGTGAGCTGTGGACAATCCATAGCGATTTGAGATACAATGGAGGGTTTGTAACATCTTCATCAATCACGACATCCGAAACCTTCTTCGACCCACAAACAGCTTGGATAACAACCATTGATGTCATAAAAGATGAAAATATCAAGCCTTTCCACTCCTCAACAATCAACCATCAACAAGAACTCCGCAATTTACAACAAAACTTAGATGAATTCAAAAAGCAACGACTAAATTTAAGAGGATTAGACTTCCATCATGTGACAGGTCATACATCTTTAATATTAAGCATATTAATTATAATAATTTTTTTAATATTATACATTAAATTCATTCGAAAGAAAGAACTAAATGTAAAAATTCACTTTGAATCACCTATAAATAATAGTCGTCTGCAAGATGTTCAACTGTAAAACAATTTGAACATATTTTATTACAGTCCACTAAATATTATTTTCTTTTCCCTCGGCAATATGTTCAAGTATCTTTGAACATGTTTATTTGTAAGCTGATAGGGAAAACTGATTAAAATATAAAAATATAAATACAATATAAACATGAAAATGCACTCAAGTGCATACACATACACACATACACACATACACACATATATGTATATTAGGTCTATGTTATCTAAACTCATTTGTATGCACATGAGTTAGGCACATAAATTATACACATAAATTAAGCACTTGAGTGTCAAAAATGCTCCTCACACAAACCAATGTAATTAGTCAATAAGGATAAATTTAAGAAATTGTATATAAAGAGAAAATTTAATAAACTAGAATTAGAATGAATTGATTCTCCCACAAAGCAAATCTTTGAATTCCCCCCACCAGCGGTAAGGAATTTTAGACGCTACTTTGTGGCCGAAACACTCATTAAGACGAGATCTACCCCAATGGTCTCAATTAGACGACTTTCTAACTTCTCGGTACGAAGTTGTAGAAAGACTAAATAGGCTTCATCCTAATAAGCCTAAACCCAGTGCTCCATATGCCGCTCAGCAAAAACCTTTAATTAGGACACAAAATTTTATGGTAGAACCAAAGAAGGCATATTCCTGCCAGGTGTGCAACTCCAGCCACCCCCTAAAATTCTGCCAAAAATTCCGAAAAATGTCAGAACAAGAACGTTTTAAGGTTGTACAGAAAAACAATCTATGTAAAAACTGCCTTGCTTACAACCATAACGTCAAAGACTGTCAGAGCAAGTTTACATGTGCGAAATACCAACAAAGGCATCATACTCTACTGCACATAGATGTTAAACCACAACCTCAACATACCAGTAGCCGACCCCAATGAAGCTACAGTACAACATACAACGGCAAAGTCGACAATTCCCGCTCGACAGCCGCAAACCAGCTCCAATCCCGACGAGCAACCGTGCTGTTCAAAACATACACACATACAGTCTTTGCATTCAAACATTGAAAACAAAGTTCTTCTTCCAACAGCCATGGTGGCAGTTGAACATGAAGGAGAATTATTTCAATTACGGGCCTTGATTGACCTAGGTTCCCAAAGGACTTTTATTTCCTCAAAAGTCCAGAAAAAATTGAAATTACCGTTCGAACATTCCAGGTTCGAAATTTCAGGCATGGGTGGCCGAGTGGTCCAAAATTCCTCTAAGCTTTGTTTTTTGACGCTGGTTTCTTCCAAAACCAAGCAAAGAATTAAGGCCCATGTAATAGTATTACCTCAGTTAACAAAGCTTCTTCCGACCTTTACAACGAGTTGTGAAAAATGGCATGAACTGAGTAGTCTCAAGCTAGCTGACCCAAATTGTCACATTCCAGCTAAAATCGATATGGTTATCGGCAGCGATCTTATTCCACAAATCCTAGTGGAAGGGCTGCAAAAAGTTTCCGACAATCTTCTTGCGCAAAATACCATATTTGGATGGATACTTAGTGGTTCAATGACCGAAAGGATATCCTCATTTTCCACCCAAACAGAACGACTTTCCAATGAAACGCTCATTGCACAACGACCCGTAATTCAAGCGGACGCTACATTGTCAGGCTTCCATTTAAAGAAGCATTTCCAGAAAAACTCACCCTAGGCCATTCCCGGTCTGCGGCATTCCAGCAATTCCTTAGCATGGAACGCACGCTTCAGAAGAAAGGAGAGTTAAAGACAATGTACAACGATGTGTTGCAAGAATATTAACTACCATTCGTTTTATTTGCCTCATCATGCGGTTGTAAAACCAAATAAAATCACGACAAAAATGCGAGTGGTTTTCAACGCATCGAAAACATCAAGTTCAGGTAATTCCCTAAATGATGTTTTACATACAGGTCCTTCACTCCAACCGGACCTCATGTTGCTAATTTTACAATGGCGCATGTACAGATACGTGTTCAATAGAGACATTGAAAAAATGTATCGGCAAATCCTCATCCATGAGGACGATAAAGATTATCAGCGAATTTTGTATCGTGAATCAGAGGATTCCCCAATCTCTGATTATGATCTTAAAACTGTGACATTCGGGGTTAACTGTGCGCCATATCTCGCTATCCGTACTCTGCATCAATTGGCAGAAATACAAAAGCGAAGTTTCTACTGGCCACACCAATACTCAAAACCCAAACGTAAGTTGATGATGTCCTGTCCGGAAGTCGTGATATTGACGATGCCACCGATTCACTATTCCAAGTGATCAAAGCGCTAAAGTCAGCCGGCTTTATTCTAAAGAAATTAACGGCCAATAACCCGGCCATATTGGAGACATTTCCGAGAGAAGACCTTCTCGACTCCAAATTCTTGAAATTCGAAGATGCTTTCACAACCAAAACTCTCGGTATTCGATTGAAAGCATTAACAAACAGGTTCTCATATACCATCCTTCCAGTTTCAGCAACTATAGCTGCAACAAAACGGCAAATTCAAGAACTTTGGCTCGATGGCATTGATTGGGATGAATTTGCAAAACCCACTTCAATGGTAAAATGGCAACAGTTTACTCAAAACTTGCCAACCATTTCCGACATCGAAATTCCTCGATGGCTCAATTTTATTCCGGGGCAGAATATCCAAATCCATGGGTTCTGCGACGCCTCGGAAAAAGCCTTCTGTGCAACCATATATGTACACACAGAAGCGGTTGCAAAAAGCAAAGTTGCACCTTTGAAAACGATAAGTCTTCCTCGCTTAGAGCTGTGCGGAGCAGTACTGTTAGCAAAACTGACTGCAACTGTCCAAAACCAGCTAAGCCTAGAAGCGTGCAACACATTTTTATGGTCAGATTCTGAAATAGTACTGGCATGGCTCGAGAAACCACCTTGCACATGGAAGACATACGTGTCTAATCGCACCTCCCAAATACGGGAATATGTCCCAAGCGGAGTATGGCGGCATGTAGCAAGCGGAGATAACTCCGCCGATCTCGACACACGTGGTTGCAAACCCCAAGACTTAGCCATCAATTCTCTCTGGTGGCACGGACCAAGTGGCTCATACACCACATCGACTCTTGGCCTAATTCAAAGGCACGCAATACCTCTCCGCCAGAAAAACGGAAAATCGAGGCCTTTCATGCACTCGACGAAGAACTTGATTTTCTTGATCGATTCTCTTCACTCCCTCGAGCGATTCGCGTGACTGCGTACATGTTCCGTTTCGTGAATATGGTAATGTCCAGAATAGATCAAAAATGCAACCAATAACTACCATGCCACATCTGACTCATGCTGAATGCCAATTCGCAAAGCAGCGTCTAATCGAAGTATCGCAATCTCGCTATTTTCCTGGCGAAAAAGATGCGTTACAAAACAAAAAGCCAATTGACAAAAAAAGTTCACTCCTCAACCTGAATCCATTTCTGGATAAAAACGGACTTCTCCGCGTCAATGGCAGACTAGCGCATGCCACACTCAGCTATAATGAGCGGCACCCAATCATCATCCCGAATGCTTCAAGATTTTGTCAATTACATTTGAAGTTCTTACACGCACTGTTTCTCCATGCAGAAACGCGCCTCATGCTTCAAATGGTCAGGCAAGAATACTTCATACCGAAGCTAAAGCCGTTAATATTAATAAATAAAAAGGTGCATTTTTCAATGCAGAGCTTGCACTCTATACAAGCAACAAACGCGCTCTCAGCTAATGGTCGCTCTACCCCCTGAGCGGTGCACAATGTCCCTACCATTTTCTGTAACTGGAGTGGACTTCGCAGGACCGTTTTTAATAAAGGCCTCAGTTTTAAGATTAACTGCACTCATCAAAGGGTACGTTGCCGTATTCGTTTGTTTCGCTACGAAGGCAGTACATCTTGAGTTATGCTCTGATCTTACCACTGAGGCATTTAGAGCAGTATTCGCCTGATTCGTGGGCAGGCGAGGATATCCCGCCACAATGATGAGCGATAATGGAAAAACGTTCATCGGAGCACAGAGAGCAACTGAACGCAAATTCGTTAAATAAGAAGTATGCTCCCCAAGGCATCAATTGGCATATAGTATACCACCCAGCAACATATGGGCTGCAACCGCTGCATCCCACAAATTTACATTTGAAGAGTTCACGACTCTCTTAGTTCGAATTGAGGCTGTACTCAACTCTCGGCCACTTTCGGCTTTGTCACAGGACACAGCTGACTTCACAGCATTAACTCCGGGTCATTTCGTTCTAGGTGCTCCGCTATTAGCCATTCCTGAGCCAAATGCAGAGACCCTCTCGTTAATTAACCGATGGGAGAAAGTCAAAGCACTTCACTATCAATTCAGTCGCCGCTGGAAAGAGGAGTACCTCAAAGATCTCCAAAAGAGGTATAAGTGGAAATTTCCACAGAAGAAGCCTCAAGTTGGCGACTGCGCCGTAATCAGAGACGACGGTCTACCGCCGACCAAGTGGCGTCTCGGACGAATCCAAAACGTTCATCGTGGGCCTGAGAATCACATCAGAGTCGTGGACCTCCGCACGCAAAACGGGATTATCACGCGGCTCTTAGTAAAACTGTGCTTCATTCCAAATGAGCAACCTTCGCTCGAAGCACAGCAATAAAGAGAAATTCCCTTCTTGATAGAACTGCTTACATATGACAACTACCAATTGTTCCGTTTCTTTCCATTTCCAGACGAAGGACACCAATGGCAACGCGCAGTGCAGTGCCTCTCGCGCCAACGGCAGATACCAGAAACTGCCTACAGTATCGGCTGTGTCACCGCTACCACACCTTGCGCAATTGCGCCGCTTTTCGGGCAATGCGGCCTCCTCAGCGCATCGCGGTGGCCAACGCGCAAGGGTATTGCGGCAGCTCTATGGCGCTCACCCACGTCACGGAAGAGTGTGACTCCCGAGGAAAGTGCAGACGTTGCAAAAAGGCGCATCACACTATGCTGCATCCATCAGAGCCGCAACATAGCGAGCCAGCACCAGCACCCGCCGCAACCAACAAGAACAACAAGAAGAAGCGGCAACAAAAGCGCGTAACGCAGCAGCGCGCAACACCGCAGTGTGCCACTAAACAGCACGCGACGCAACAGCGTGCCACAAAGCAGCACGCAACAGTGTGCCACCCAACAACGTGCCACACAGCAGCAGGCCACCAAACAGCGGGCCATAAGAAAGAGCAGCGGTGAAAGGTTGCGGTCAATAAAGCACACCACCACCGGGCTGTAAACCAAGGCATTCCGAAATCGGACCACCAAGGGCGCTATAGGTGAAGCAATACGCGCCCTGCAAAAGCTGCAGAACCAACATATTTCTTATAATTATCTCGGGCCGATTGGCATTGGAAACCATGGCAAGTTAATCAATATTGAATTCACGTTAAGAGTTAAGTTTATACGAGTATAAAAGAATAGATATATTGATATATGTTTGTTTAAAAATTTAAAAAAGAAAAAAATAAATTCAAGTGGACTGTGTGTAAATATTTTTATGTAAGTATAAGTATGTGTCTATTTCAATTTATTTTCAATAGTTCTTTTTGTATATTTAAGTATTCATTTATTGTTATAATATTATCATTATTTATTTAATATTTATTATTTTTTTACATCTACTCCACTATTTGTGTGAATGTAAATTTAGCATTTATATTCTTAATAATTCTTTTTTTAATAATTTCATTCATTAATGTGTAATATGTACTTGCTATTGCTATTATTTTATATATGTATGAATTGTATTGTATTTCAAAACTAAATATTTTAAATATTCCATACGATTTTTCTTTTGAATTTTCCGAATTCATTCAGAGTATGTTTTTATAACGTAGGATTATACTTATTTATATTCTCGACCAAAAATTTTTTTTGGACTCTTAATTTCGCAGTGAATTTGTTTATTTGTTTATATATATTATTTATTAATTTTTTCTTTGTATTAATTTCTTTTTCTGCTGTTAATTTTTGAGAAATTTGTGTAATATGATGCTTGGAGTGTGTTTGGTGTTGCACCTCGGCAGGATCATCATGCGTGTTTGGTTCAGTCATAGTCAGTCGTCCGGCGTCTTGGTCATCTACTTAAGGATACTTGCCTTAAATGTGGTTGCCGCAAATCGTCCGCCATACTATGTTGGACCGAATGTATGGTAGCTTAAACGCTTCGCTACTATAGTCTATGTTTTATGAGCTTTTCCCCCTGTTACACACATCTTGCTTTCGAATGCTACTTGTACTGGCGATGAAGCCAGTAAGAGGAAGTTCGAAAGCAAAAAGCGTCCTCCTTTGTCTTTTCAGTCGAGCCCTTAAAATATAAAAAAGGATAGAATACAGAACAGATAGACTAGAAATAACTAGATGGAAAAAGTACGGGAAAATAATATATAGAACAAATGATATACCGTAATAAACTTTTCTTCCAGTTGTAGACTACCATTTAGCTTACGTTGGGCATCATTTTTGGAAATGTGTGACCAAAGGCTAAAGCTATCTATAGGACCTGATTCATTCCGTTCGTTGGGCGCCATTATTATGTAACTGATTTTTGGTGTAAGTTCGGTTGAAACTGTGGCATGCTTGCTTATCCGGCTAGCTCGTCATAGGGTAGATTTTTCTACCAACCTCCATACTTCCAGTTGACTTATACAAAATCCTAGTGTGTGACCAAAAGCTAAAGCTATCTATAGGACCTGATTCATTCCGTACGTTGGGCGCCATTATTATTTAACTGATTTTTGGTGTAAGTTCGGTTGGAACTGTGGCATGCTTGCATCTCCGACTAGCTCGTCATAGGGTGGATTTTTCTATCAACCTCCTTACTTCCAGTTGACATATACAAAATCCTACTTTCATGCCACGTAATGAAGAAAGAGGGGACATGATTATAGGACAATAAAAAAAAGGATGAAAGAAGAAGAAGAAAAAAGAATGTATCTGTCAATCTGTCATATCAGATCGAATTTTACATGGCCAGTTAGTGTTTAGTCACCAATCACCTGTCCAACCCATTTTCACCTTACTGCACCAATGCAACACCCACACAAACGAAAAGAATTAGGCCAACATTGTATATTCTAGTACGTAGGCTGCTATAAAGGGTGGTTAAATTGTAAGGGCCGATGTTGAATGTGAACCACACCTAAACACCAAGTTTTTTTCCGAATTTAATTTGACATTTCTCTATTTCAGACTTACTCAATTTGAACCATGGAGAGATACACAATCCAACAACGTGTTAAAGTTATCCAGACTTATTATGAAAATTTTCGAAGAAAATCATCTTCAGTGATGAGGCACATTTTCACCTCAGTGGATTCGTCAATAAACAGAATTACCGCATTTGGGCGAATGAGAATCCAAGAGTGATTGTCGAAAAACCAATGCACCCACAAAGAGTGACTGTTTGGTGCGGTTTATGGGCTGGCGGCATCATCGGGCCGTATTTTTTCCAAAATGAGGCCGGTCAGGCAGTTACTGTGAATGGTGTTCGCTATCGTGAGATGATAACGAATTTTTTATGGCCACAATTGGAAGATATGGATGTGGACGATATGTGGTTTCAGCAGGACGGTGCCACTTGCCACACAGCTAACAAAACAATGGCTCTTTTGCGCAACAAATTCAATGGCCGTGTTATCTCACGTAATGGCGATGTCAATTGGCCCCCAAGATCATGTGATTTGACACCGTTGGACTTTTTTCTCTGGGGTTATTTGAAAGAAAAGGTGTGCGTCGATAAGCCAGCAACAATTCAAGAGCTAAAGGATGAGATAATTCGGCACATTAACGGCATAGAAACTCCATTATGCCTCAGCGTCATCGAAAATTTGGACCATCGTATGGAGGTGTGCCGCCGAGGTCGCGGCGCTCATTTGGCCGATATTTTGTTACATACATAATTGAGTAATACCAATATATCATAATAAAATAAAATTTCAATAATTTCCTAAATAGTTTGTGTTTTATTCAAAATCAACATCGGCCCTTGAAAATTTAACCACCCTTTATATATTTCTGGCCTAATAATGAAATTACGAATATCTATCAACGAAAATGTTTTTTTTGATTTGGAAGACCCACACGATCGATTGCTGTTTCGGTTTGTTTTGATTGTTTTAGGCTCATACGCATAGATCGATAATTCGTCATAATTCGACGATCTTATAAACGTCTTTTGAAGCGCCGCGATCGTATTTTTTCAGCATTTCTTTTAGCGATTGTCAAATTGTGCGGGATCCAACGAGAACAAACCTTTTTTATGGCCAGGAGTTCATGCAATATCGAATGTATGCTGGTGGGAGAAATGCATAGGCATGCCTCTATCTGAAGGTATGTTACATGACGGTCTTGCATTATCAGTTCACGTACGGCATCGGTGTTTTCTGGCACAACGGCTGTTTTTGGACGACCTTCACGGAATTCGTCTTTGAGCGAGCGTCGGCCACAATTGAATTCGTGTACCAGTTTTTCTCAGTGCTATAGGATGGTGCTTCATAGCCATACAAAGATTTTAGTTCATCGATGCACTGTTGTGATAATCCACGTCGAAAGTTGTGAAAAATTATCGCACGAAAATGTTTACGAGCTAATTCCATTTTTTGGCCGAGATGAATTTTTTAATTCCCTGTAAATAAAACAATTCACGATTAAATGACAAATCGTTCTGAGTGATGTTATGCTAAAAAATGTCAAACTTTCCAATGGAAATGTCAGATTGCACCTGGCAACACTTAGTGTTGCCTAGGCCAGATCTATATATAGCAGCCCACGTAGCTCAGTTACATCATTGTATATTTTTTCCTTTTCGTTTTCAGATATACAACATTTAATTTTATAGACTAGTTCATCTAAATTCTAACAATTTTAAAAGTTAAAGCTTGCAAAATTAATATCTACTTAAATTTAATCATACATATATTCACGTATATATATCTTTATGTATCTGCATACACATATATGTAAAATTTCCGCGTAATTCCTTTTTTTTCAAAACAACAATATTTAATAAACATGCGGACACTGTAACTCTATCTGCTTAGTTCGCATATAAATTAACACTTACCGATCTCGCTTGACGAAGGCGCCAGCATAAGGGAGGTGATGTACTGAATAATAATAATATTAAAAGCAAACAAAAGAGCATGCATACGTGTACATGAAACATCAGCTTCACCTGTCAAACGTATGTATATCTGACGATGACAGTTGATTGAGAGGATATGGCAAAAGTTTGTGGTCGTGAATAGAAAAAATACTTTTATTTTAAAAATGAGAATTATTAAATTATTAAATTTTACAGAAAAAAAGAATATACTCGAGAATTTTTAAACGATTCAATTTGTGTCGAGCCAAAATAAAAACAAAATTAAAAAAAGACTAATTATAAAAGTTAATTCCTTAAAGATTGCCAAAAAAAAAATTTTTGCGTTGATTACAAACGTGAGTAATCATCATAATAAAAATTAATAAAAATACACATACTCGTATGTGCACCGGAAGTGTTTCTCGAGTGTAGTGAATTTCTTTCCTTGTGACGCTCAGAAGATCGGGAGAGTACTTTTTTTTCTACTTCTATTTAATGTTAAGAGCTGAATTTCACTCCCACATTTACCTTAGTATATACGTGTATGTATATAATTTTCTAAATTTTCTGCTTTCCTCTTTGACGGTGATCCCTTATCATTCGATCCGGCGGTTCAGTGACCTTTATACATAATTGATCCTTGCCAATAAATATTTACGTATGTACGCTAAGCTAGGCTTGGCTCTTAGCCCCGCGGGTGCTCCTGCCACTTGTAACCTAGGAGTTATTACAATTTTTCAGTTTCATTAAATTATAGATTATGCTCAAGTTATTGTAATTTTTTACATCTTGTTTATTTTATTCATATAAGATTTGTTATTATTAGGCTTTTAGTTCCTTTTAACTTACTTTTAGCTAATTTTGTTTTACTTGTATATTGGTATTATTCTTTATTTTCAGCTTTTGTTTAATTACATCTAATTTAAAATATAGCTATAGCTTATTTTCAATAGCTGTGCATATAAGTTTTTTTATGACTTAATTTGTTTGTAGTTAGTTTAGTTTTTTTACTTCAACCTACTTTAATTTTGATTTATTTGTTTCTGTCTCATTTTAAATTCTTAATCGATTCAACCTCAATTTTAAATTTCATTTATTTTAATTTTATATATTTATTTATTTTCTGATTCAAATTTACTTACAAATTTAGTTTATGTTTATTTAGTATTGTTTTTAATTTAAGTTAGATTATTTTAATTTTTCCTATTTTTAACTTAAATTTTTTGTTTTTTTTTTTTGAAACATTAATATTTATCTATTGAATCTACTTCGACTTCAGAAGCCTAACAATAAGTAATAAAATCTTAAACTAAATTAAAACATAAAGCCCATTAGTAGGAATGGGCTGCTGGCTTGACGTTGCTCTTTAGAAGGCTTCTTTGTCTCTTTTCCGCAGGCGGGTTTGACTTGTTGCATGGTCCAAGGTGTTAGCCAAAGGGTTCGGATGGTTACGCAGTTTTGTTAAGTATTTTTTTGGTGCGATTTCAATTTCTTCCTTGATGGTATGTATAATTAGATCTCTATGAATCTTTTCATTACGCATGTACCATGGTGCGCCCGTTATTACTCTTACCATTTTCGATTGGAATCTTTGAATTATATTTATATTCGTCGCGCAAGCTGTGCCCCATAACTGGATCCCATACATCCATATCGGTTTTATTGTTGCATTATATAAAAGGACTTTGTTGCTAAGGCTAAGTCCACAACTTCTTGTTTAAAAGCCAATGTAAACTGGAAGATTAGAGTTTAAGCTGCAGCTTTTTAGCTGCAATGTGTCGTCTCCAGGTTAAGCGCCTGTCCAAGTGGATTCCGTGGTATTTAATTTCGTCATGAGCTTAAGAGTAGGGCACGTTTTTGGCCTTATTGTAAAAGTTATTTGTTTGCACTTGTTTTCATTAACTTTTATGCACCATTTCGCTAGCCATTCTTCAATTTGTTTAAGATGCTGCTGTAGCACTTTTGTGGCTGTAATGGGGCATTTATGTCGACTTAGTATAGCAGTATCATCCGCAAATGTTGACGTAATTACTTCGTCACTTGTAGGGATATCTGCGGTAAACAGTATGTACAATATTGGTCCAAGAACACTACCCAGCGGAACACCTGCCGTAATTGGACACTCTTCTGTTATGTAATCATTTACGTGTGGAACGTGTTAGATAATGATTTTTTTAATTTTATGAATGAGGCCATCATACCACACTTTGTCAAATGCTTGCGCCACATCAAGAAAAACAGCCGAGCAATACTCTCGCATTTCGAAAGCTTTCCTTATTTCATTTGTTATACGATTTACTTGTTCAATTGTGCCGTGTTTTTCCCGAAAACCAAATTGATGTGTAGGAATAATATCATTTTGATGGAGAAAAGGAGTAATTTTTGATAGCAGCATTTTTTCGAAAAGTTTTGATAGACAAGGCAACAGGCTGATTGGTCTATATGATGACGGCAGGGTTGCGTCTTTACCTGGTTTAACTACCATAATTATCTGCGACCTTTTCCAGGGGTGTGGATAATATCCCAGCATCAAAATGGCACTGAAAAGCTTTGCAAGAAAAACGAGAGCAATGCTTGGCACTTCTTTGAGCATTTTTTGTGAGATATGATCGTCTCCTGGAGATTTTTTTGTATTTAAGGCGGCAATAGTGTTTTTTAGTTCAGACACAGATGCTCCGCAAGTAACAGTGTATCTAGGAGCAGTATGGTTCGGCGTCAAAGGTGCACTGTATGTAGCAGTATTTGGTTGAAATACTGTGCTGAGGTGCTCTGCGAAACAAGACGCCTTTTCTTCATCCGTTCTTGCACATGAACCATTACGCAGTCTCAACGGTACTTCAGTGCTTACTGGCGGCTTACGGTTTTTGCTAGCTTTCTATAGAGATTTTTTAGTAGAAACGTTGGGAGACAAAGACGTTATAAGATGTTTGATATTTCTTTCTTCTTCGTATACTAATGCCTTTTTTAGTTTGTTTTCTGCCACCTTAAGACGAATTTTTGCATCGGGAGATCGGCAGGCTTGCCATTCGCGACGCAAACGTCGCTTATTTCGGACCAATAATTCTATTCCACTATTAGTTATCAATGCCTTTGCTTTTGTATTCTGCTCTGGTGTGGCTATAGTTGCTGCTGTTGCTAGTATACTGTTAAATACAAGTAACTCATTTTCAACGTCAGTTCCTCTTTCTATTTGCGGATTGGTCTGTATATGACTGCTAATGTATTTTTTATATTTAAGCCAGTTAGTTCTTGATGTAGTAAGTCGAAAAGCATGCTCACTTTCAATTGGTTGTTCGTTCAACTTAATGATTATTGAGGAATGATCAGAAGATAAGTCAGCACAGGTTTCAGCAAATACTAAACTCCTATCTATGGTTTTAGTGACTGCAAAGTCAATCAGGTCAGGTAATTTCCTTGAGTCCGTAGGCCAGTAAGTTGGTTGTCTTGGGGAGATAAAATCGTAACTATTTTTTGTACTTATGATCGTGTTATATAACTGACGACCTTTCGGGTTAATTAGCCTCGATCGCCAATAAATATGCTTCGCATTGTAATCACCTCCAGCTAGGAACCTATCTCCTAGAGTCATAAAAAAGTCGCTAAATTGTTTTTCTGTTATTACGAAACGTGGCGGACAGTAAATTGCAGCTGAAGTAAGGTCAACCCCCCTATTTTTAAGGGTGATCGAGGTTGACTGCAACCAATTTGTTGAAAAGCAATGAGGAAAGTTTTGCTTTAGACGGTTCCATATGAGTATATGCCACCATGTGCTTTGCCATCTGGGTGATTAGTGTTGTACAGCTTAAACCCAGGGATGTAAAAATTATACTTCTGGGTGAGATGTGTTTCAGATATAAGCATAACATCAATTTCGTGGGTCTGTAAAAATAATTTGACTGCTAATTTATGCTGGTTCACACCATAAGCATTCCATAAGGAAATCCTGAACCCACTCATTTTTTGGTCAACAGGGTTTGGAGCATTTGGTTTTGCGCCTTTATTAGGTCTTGAACCATACTTTGCATGGTTGACATAAATTGTGTCATGCACTGAGTTAGATTAAGAATCATGGTCTCAACTCCATTACTGGATGGGGTGAGTGGTGGGGACTGTACATTGGCTTTTACTACGTTGGCATAGGACATTTGACCAATATTTGAGCTGGGTATGTTAGAAAGGCTCGGAATGGAAGTAGTATATGGGAGTTGGTTCCGTTTGGCTTGTATACCCTGAGAAAGTTTAGATTTTAAATCTTTGTAAACCGGACAACCTCTATAATTAGCGGTATGATTGCCACCGCAGTTGCTACACTTCTTTTGTGTTGCATCCGTTTTATTCAAGGGGCATTTGGTAGAATGGTGAAGATCACCACATGCTACGCAAACGGTACGTAAAGTACAATAGGATTTTGTGTGACCAAATTCCTGACAGTTTGTGCATTGCACGGGACCATTACGCTTAAGCGCTTCTTCCACCGTGATTCTTCGGTGTAAACACCAGTGGAGGAAACATAACGAAAAACAAGAACATGGAAAACTAATAGCAAAATAGAGTTGTTGGTCCAAACCAAGCGACGCTTGCGTCGCGAACGGCAAGCCTTTCGACCGCTCGATACAAAAATTCGACTAAATATGGCAGAAAATAAACGCTTCAACTAAAAAGTTGCTTCCGAAATTTAACAAAAACCTTAAGACAGCACTGAAGCACCGCTGAGACTACGTAACGGATGAAAAAAAGCGACTTGTTTTGCAGAGCACCTCAGTGCTGTGTTTCGACCTAATACTGCTGTCAATATTGCACCCTTGTCTCCTAACCACACTGCTCCAAGATACACTGTTACATGCGGAACATTTGTGTCTGAACTGAAAAATATTATTACCGCATTTAATCCAAAAAAAATCCCTAGGAGGCGATCACATCTCACCAAAAATGTTAAAAGAATTGCCAAGCACTGCTCTCGTTTTTCTTGCAAAGCTTTTCAATGCTATATTAAAGCTAGGATATTGTCCACAAATAAGGAAAAAAGGCAGATAATTATGATAGCTAAACCAGGTAAAGACGCTACCTTGCCTTGCCTATCAAATCTTTTTCGAAAAAGTGCTGCTATCGAAAATTCCTAATTTTCTCTATGAAAACGATACAATTCCTATACATGAATTTGGTTTTCGTAAAAAGCATGGCACAATTGTACAAGTGAATCGAATAACAAATGAAATAAGGAAAGCTTTCTAATTCAGAGAGTATTGCTCGGCCGTTTTTCTATATGTGGCGCATGGTTATGTGGCATGATGGTCTCATTCATAAAATTAAAAACTCATTACCTAACACGTTCTACAATATCCTTGAATCCTATTTAACCAACAGGAGAGTCATTGTAAAAGTAAAGGATTACATAACAGAAAAGTATCCCATCACGGCAAATGTTCCGCAGGGTAGTGTTATTGGACCAATATTGTACATAACGTTCACCGCAGACATTCCAACAAATGACAAAGTAATCACATCAACTTTGAGGATGATACTGCTATACTAAGTTGGCATAAATGCTACAGCAGGACCTTAAACTAATTGAAGAATGGCGCATAAAAGTTTATAAAACAAATGCAAGCACATAACTTTTACATTAAGGCCAAAAATGTGCCCTATCATCAAACTCAACAATGTGCCAATCTCACAAGCCAACGAAATCACATACCTTGGTATTCACTTAGATAGACGATTAACTTGGAAGCGACACATTTCCGCCAAAAAGATGTAGTTAAAGCTGAAAATTTCTAGTTTATATTGGCTTTTAAGCAAAAAATCTGGGCTCAGTCTTGAAAACAAAGTCCTTCTTTATAATGCGACTATAAAACCGATATGGATGTATGGAATCCAGTTATGGGGTACAGCTTGCTTGACTAATCTAGATATAATACAAAGATTTCAGTCGAAAACACTGAGAATAATAACAGGCGCAACATGGTACATGCCTAAGGAAAATATCCATAGAGACCTAAATATATGCACAATCAAAGAAAAGATTGAAATCGGTACACAAAAGTACATAGCAAAACTGCACAATCATCTGAACCCCTTGGCTATCCCCTTGGCCTTCGCAACAAACACGCCTGAAGAGAAGGAACTTACTACCCTTGTAAAGAGCAACGCTGAGCCAGCAGCTCATTCCTAGCCAATGAGATATTATATTTTAATTTAGTTTTTTAAGATTTGAAAACTTATTGTGAGGCTTCTGATATTGAAGCAGATTCAATAAATAAATACGTTCCATTCACTTAAAATTCGGCGAATAGGTGCCTTTTTGCTTAGATGAGCAGGAAAACTACTCTTCTACTACTATTCATCTCTCCGTGAATTGGACCAATGTCAATAGGAAAACCTAAAATATTGTACTCCCATAAGTATTGAGTAAATAAAGTTGTGGTAAAAAGATATCCTATGATTAATTTTTCATACATTCAATGAGTATGTAAGACAGCGGAGCGTTGCAGGGTACAGCTGATATATACAAGTATATTTTATAATTTTCAGTCGAGCTTTTCCTCCGATTTGTGGTGTTGATGTTTTTCCAACGTATGGAATAATATATACAAATATTTTTCTATCACTACTGCCCAGATGCAAATATTGTGCATTTAGGCATATACGTTCATATGTGCATACATATATACATATTTATGTGCCCACTTACGTGTACAAGGTCGGTCGGGAAACATACGCGCAAACCCGGGACGGCAAACACAGAGCCAACGTTGTTTCGAAAAGGCGCAAACTTCGCTGCGTGAGGGTTTACATTTAGGCTGACATGTCACGGTGTTAGCATGATTTCCGTGCTCCTGAAAGTTGACTTTTGGTGGTGTATCTATAAGTACCCCGCCGAGAAGTACCTGATTTGTAATTCTGTCTAGGTCATGCGACGTAGCTATGGACTCTTCATCACGCGTCGGTATGTTAAGCACTGACATAGTGTCATCATAGTCGAGTTCAATTGTAGTCGCATTTGTATCGGTGTTATCAATACCGCTACCACCGTGTGGTGAATCATTAGTTGATTTACCTTTACCACCATTTTGTGAATTTGTCATTACAATGAAAATTTTATTATTTGGTGACTCTATATTAAAATTGTTTGGACTACCCGGTAATATTTTTGGTCCATTTGAAACGTATACATTTTGCACAATATTTTTGGCTTGGTGCAGCGTGGAATTATTTTCTAATGCAATTGTGGAGTATCCATAGGGTATATTATGCTTGCTATCTATACGTTCAATGTTTTCGTTTTCGTTATGGTTATTGTTGTTGTCCATTTCATGTTGCTCTGGCCTATAATTTCTGTTATATGTATTGATTTCATTGTCTGACGCTAACAAGTTTGCCTCTTTAACATTATTGTCCGGTCTCTCAGTTACTCCAATAATTTTAGTTGCCGTCGACAATACAACATGCGTTTTTGTTTCAAATGATGCTGCTATCTTTTTTGCCATTTCCGTATCAATTTCCCATTCCGTGTGTGTTATGGTTTTGATCACGGTTGCTGTTTGAGTTCTTGTTTCAAAGAGAATGATCCTTTGTAAAAGTTCTGTAGCAGTTGTTGCTAGTACGGTACTGCTTATTGTAGTTACAGTTATCAATTGTGTTCTTGTAATGTACTTTGTCGGCCATGGCAATATACGTTTATTTTGAGGAATTACAGCGAAGTTGCTGTTTCGTATGCTGTGTTCTGTTGATCCATGGTGCTGATGCTCCTCCTGTTCAGTAATTGAGCTGGCAACTATTGCTATTTCGGAAGGATCTAAAAGTGGTTTAACGGTTAAACTCATTTCATAGAGGTCATTTATTTTAGTTGACTTTTTGACTTTTATTTCTTGCAGCGTAGGCAACACTTCTTTATGTACATAAACGTCTGGTTTTTGTTGTAGTTGTTTAATGGTCTTTGTATTAATGTGATCTGGCTGTTCAACATGGTTGGTTTCTATATTAGAGTTGACTTGTGACTTCGTTTCAATCTCCACAGCTACGTTTACCTCCGGAGAATAGACGTAACGATTTTGCAAAGTTATCGCTGTAAATTTTTCGTATGGTTTTGCAAACTGTGCTGGCGAAAGTTGTACAACAGAACGTATATTATTTGCTAGTGACATTGATTTTATGAAATCAGTTTTATAATTTGTTCCTTTTTCAAAATTAAGTGGATTTGCGCTCTCATACGATGGGAGTAACTCATTGAAGGATTGTTCGTGCGACTGTGACTTGAGCTTTGAATTTACTGCAGGCTCTGCATTCGTTCTTTCTCTTAATGCTGTACTCACTGCTACAAGGGGCACACCATAGTTTAGACTTTGCCGTCTTTTGCTTTTTGTTTTAATATTGATGGACTGTAAGTAATGTGTTGTGCGGCCTTGAGATACACTCAAGTTGTTGTTGCCAACAGAACCTACTAATGAAATTGTTGCGTTACCCTCGATGTTGGGTTCACTATTATTTATGTTACTACTTTTTATCGTTGTTTCCGTCGAAAAATGCTTTTGTTGCTGGACATTTATTGACGCGTTGACCACGTTTTTTCTATTTGGCCTTGTAATACTCGACTTGAAACCGTCGCCTTTCGCAACATATAATAGTGCCGCTTTTGTTGATTTTTCTGCTGCTGCGAGAGGTGTTAATGTCGGTGTCGTAAATCTTTTATAATCTTGCGTACCATTTTCAGTTGTCTCAATGGAAACTGATTTATTTCCTGTTGCGGGATTATTGACTTCTTTTACTGCGTTTGCCGAGAGGAGTGGTTGTAATATATGTTGCTGCTGATTTTTCAGCCTCTGAGGAGGCGGACTGAATAAAATCGTTTGTTTGTTGAACTTTTGGTGCTGCAGTTGTTGTTTTCTTTGTATTCCTCCAAGAATATTATTCGTGGCCGAAGCTGTATTCTGATCGCTTTGCAATTCGTTGTCAAATCCGCTATATCTGATCTCAGCTTTCTTGACACTAATATTAGTATTGTCCGTCAACTCCGCTACGTTCTTATCTAACTCTTTTTCATATACGCTTAAAGTGCTTTCAGCATCATATAGTTCGTTTTTTATATCTTCATGATTGTGTTGCAGAACTGTTTTATTGTATTCGCCTCCAATGGTATACACAGGGCAATCTTCATCTCTGATATCTTCTTCAAACACTTTCGCAGTGGCATTTGAATTTACCGTGTAAGTATCACCACCGGCGAAAGGTGGTGCGTACTGTTGCTGAAGTAGTGGAGATCGAAATGTGGCCTCTGATAATGTTGGTATAAGTGTACGTTGGTAAGTAATATTATTCCTATTGCTATCGTTATTTTTGCCACTTTTGAAATAGGTATCTCTTACGCTACTACTACTACTATTATGTTCCATAATGTAGTGCTGGGTAAAAATGTTATTTCCTTGCTTAAGAGATGGCGCAGTGAATTTTCTTTTTATACTCAGTCGCAGAAGCTCTGTTTGCCGCTGTTGAGTGACCACATCCATTTGTACAGTTTTGTCAAGAGAAAATGGGCCGATAATAGTACTATCAGCGGCATTTTCTAAATGCATTGTTCCGGCGTTATTTGTGTATTTTATATTATGATTCAAAACAATGGGCTTACCAATTTGCCCAATCACATTTTGTGGAGTCAAATAAACTTGCACTTCTTTCCAATTGTGCGGAATTTTTATATGAGGCATATGGGCGATTCCATAGCGCAAATGTTGCACAGTGCCTTCAATGACATGCGCTATTTGCCCGTGCACTGCAGTCGCTTGCGTTGGATAGTCCATTTCGTTTTTGAATGTCAACGGAGGTGCGTGCATATTTACATTGTGATTAAAGACGTTTGTATGCAAATTGATATTTTGAGCATGTGTAGGCATACCAAGCACAGGAGCTGTTTTCGGCGCTTGCGTAATACGTCCCGATATTCCATGGGTGGCATTTAGCGCAGAATTTGAAAATAAGATATTAGCTTGTGATTTTTGAAACTGTTGCGGCTGGCTTTCTTGTTGTTGAAACTTTACGTATTGCTTTTGCGCATGTGGAATTTCGCTGTAGTAATTAAAATATTGTTTTGGCGAATACAGCGTTAGATCGTATAAATTTATAAGCTTGTTTTTTTTGTTACCAGTAATAAATTGTTCGTCCATGCTATGACTCACAGTATGACTGTAGTTCATTGGGTAATGTCCTGAAGTTGGTGGGTGATTTTGCAAATCAGCTCTGACTTTATTTAGTTCATTTTTTAAGTGCGATTCATGTTCTTCATATTCCGCTAGATAAGCTCTTGTTGGCGTTATAGAATGCGTTGTTTTATGTTTATTTTTGGCAAGTATCTGTAGCGTCGGTGGCGTCAATACAGACAGTGTTTGCGTGTAAGTGGTGTTGTACGAGGTGGTCGTTGGTACTTCTTCTGGCAAAGGTAAGGGTGGCAGTAGTGATAGCGGTTCCAGTTTTTGGCTAGCTGATGAAATGGCCGACTTAAATGCTGATGGCGAAGGCCATAATAAATTATCATATTTTATCGTGGTTAAAGGTTTATTTGGTATGTTGTAATCTTCCAACTTCTGTTGCTGTTGCTGATTAAGCTTGTGCGCTAGAAAAGTTATACCGTATTTTAATATTGGCGGGTGCTGAAGTTGTTGGTGCGTAGTTGCGCTTTTTCGACTACTTAAATGTGGTAATGACTTGGCGTTAAATGAAGTTATTGCTACTTGCTGTCCTTCCAATGCGATGTATTGTTTTGAGTTAATATTATACATATTTTTCTCTCCCCAGTTGTATTGGTGTGATTCGCCTACGTTTCCATCAAAATTCTTATTGAGTGGCGGTAAACGTGGAAATTGTATACCATTTGGCGTGCCAAAAATAACATCTGAATTAGCTGTGATTACCTCACCAGGCCTAATTGGTATACCCGCATTTATGAGTAAAGTGTTAAAAGCAGTTTTATCTTCTGGGTTATCTGAGTTGTGAAATTTTGGAAAGTTATGTGCTAAAAGATTATTATACTGTACATCTTGTTTATATAGTTGCGGGTAAATCTCATTTGCTGTCCATTGTAGTAGCCAGTTATCTTCATCAGCATTGATAGTAACGCCGGCGTTAAGGGGAGGATGTATTTGTAAGCTTTGTGCGCTACCAGCATCAAGTAGTTCAGTTGTTGCGCCTTCTGTCGATGCTGTGAATGTTGCTGTTTTACTTCCATATTTTACGTTAATGACAGCATCTTTTACTGGTATATACATCGGCGTATCCTGCGGCTGCAGATTGAGTGGTGAGTTTGGTAAAATAGCAGCTGTAGTCAGAGTTAGCGCAGTTGAGCTAGTGATGCGTTGCTTCTGTGGAAATCGCTGCTGAGATTGCAGTAGATTACTAGAGCTTGCATTCTTTGGATTTTGGTATAGTAGTCCTGCTACTGCGTTTAAAACTGGCCTCAAAACGTTCAAGTGTTGGAAGTTCAGCGTATCAATTAGCTGATTTACTGCAAACGGTAAACGATTTTTGTTATTTGTATTTGTAGCAGTTGTGGTATTTATTAACTGTTGTTGCGGCCTTTGAACTTTATCTGGTATCACCGACAGTGGTATCTTGTTAACATACCCAAGATCATATTCGCTGTCTGTGTCAAAGATATTTTTCTCATTATCGTTTTCGTTTAATGTTATCACTTTAGAGCTCTTTGTTATATTCGTATATTTTTGCTTTGCTGAGGCCAGTTTAGGCACTTTAGATGCCGCTGTCGTTAAAATGAGCGACGTTGATTTTACCACTGCTGTTGCCTTCGTACCTTTACTCGGTTCCGGGCTCATGGCATTATAATTAAACATTGTAAATTTGTGTTTAAACTTTGTTGGTAATATAGTAGAAGGTATGTTTTTTGTGCCATTTTTTGACGTTATGTCACTAACGTTTTCTGCCGAGCCTTTTAGCGCTGTAGTCGACAGTGATAGCTCGAAAATACGTTCTGCGGTTATTTTTACAGTTTGACCATTTAAAACGGCTGCTGTTGTTATGATGGTACGTCGTTCATTTTTGGAATTCTTCAATTCTGTACGAAACTTGGAAACCAATTCACTGTTCAACAATATACACGTAGACGGCACCGCTTCACTGATGACGTTCTCAATGATACGTGTATGGTGATTGATAATGACGTGCTCGATGTTTTGTAAGCTTTGTGTTTGGACAAGTCCCACATCCAAGGTGCTCTGTTGCATTGATATATTCGTCGGCAAAATTTCATGTTCTTTATTGAAATATCCGCTGTCAGTCACGCGTGAAAGTGTTGTTTTAGTATAAGTATATGTTGTTAAAAATGTCTGTGTTGTATAAATATGCAATCGGTAATCAGTAGAAGTTTCCTTATCTTTGATAAGCTCAAAAATTTTTGTTTTTAATTCAATCTCACTAGCATATTCGGAGTTATTTAAAACGTTACTTGCTTTTACGCGCATAGTTATTATTGGACTACGTGGGGCTGGTGATTCAGTAACAATCACTTGTGTAAGCATGTTGGTAGTTGTTGCAATAATTTCGGATTCGGTATCCCCGGAATCAAATAATGCATTTCTAAATGTTAACTTCCTGTAATATGTATTAGTTGCGTATGCAGGCGTAGGATCTTCTGAAGGCTGAAGGAAATGAACGTAATCATCGGGTCCTGTAACTGTATTTATAATAGTTCGTTTCGAGGTTTGAACCATAAGATGGTCAGCATCACGTATCGTATTGTAATAGAAATAAGTTGTCGGAAATATGCCTATTACAAATGCCGGCGTCTGCGAATAAGAAGTAAAGAAATGTATCAGCTAATTGTTGGACTATTGATAAATATATGTCATGTTCCGTCAAAGTGAAAATTCTCCACGCGACGACACTTTTCTTTTTAAGTACTTTATGTTTTATGGCTTAACTTTAAAATTATACACTTGACATATCAACCGGCTGTGGAAATCAGTTGGTATCCACTCATTTTTCTACGTCACTGTTCTTGAACTAACATTAATCTATTTAATGAGTTGAGTTGATGCGGCTGCTGCTCGCTACCAGCACACCTAGACCAATAAGCCCTAATCTATTTAATGCTATATGGAAATTTAATCCGATCGGAATTGTATATTCTTGTTCCGGAATTCTATAGGATTTAAAATATCGGAATATATTCTCGAATTCAATTATTCAACGAATTTGGTTGATTTTTTTTGGTTGATTTTGTTTTTATATGTTTTTATGTTACTAAGCACGAAAACGTAAGTATACAGGTAAAATGCTTGGTTTCTAATTTTTTTCTTAAATTGAAGGATATTATTGATTACTGTGGGACGTTTCTCGAATAAATCGGGGCCACTTTGAAAACGGATCGGAATCGATTTCGAGCCGATTTGGCTTTCTGACTCGACAAAAAGGTATTCTGCAATCCTGTAGAATTGCGGCCGTAATAGCAGAGGGGTTAGCATTGCGTACTGTCATTCGGTAGGTCAGGCTTCGAGCCCTAGTCCGTCCAACATCTAAAAATTATAGAAATTTAAGTAAAGTTTTATAATTGCGGTCGCCCCTCGGCAGCGACTGTCAAGCCTTCCGAGTGTGTTTTCGACATGAAATAAAGACTCCTCATAAAAATACCGCCAGCCGTCGAAGGCAGCTTATTATAAATTGTAGGTCCCTCCATTTGTTGGACAAAAATCAAGACGCACAATACAAAATGGGGGAGGAGCTCGACCGAAAATGGCTTCAGCGATAACAAAAAAACAAACAATAATATTATCCTTTAAAAATTTGAACAAAAAGCAAATTCGTTTCAGTCACGGTCAGCATTTTTTTGCATTAATTCTGTTCGGCGAACTGCTAGCTAATTCGTACCAATTGTAGAGCTCGATTTTGACATTTTGTTTGGAGAAAGAATTTCAAATTCGTGCTACGAAAATTATAGCAAGCAAGATAAACTTAAATTATGTGTTCTTATAGTTGCATTTTTATCATCAAAACAAAAATTTCTTAGAATGAACACTATAATGTACCATTAATTCGAACAAAAGATTTAAGCAAATGAAACTTTATTAAATTAAATTGAAGGATATCAACTATTCAATTTGTTAATAAAGATACCCATTAAATGAAAATGTGGTGGAAGTGGAGTTCAGCTCGCGACACAGTCTGCATTGAGGAAAAGGATGTTAGGAATGTTGAAGGCTTAGATATACATATAGCTTCTGCTCAAATATAAACGAGACTGGCTCAATAAAACAAAAACGGTTAATTATTCTTCAATATTTATTTTATCCCCTTCAAAATAGTCACCATTAGAGGCGATGCACATATGCCACCTTTTATCCAATCTTCATAACACTTCTGGTAGGCCGCTTTAGGTATGGCTTTCAGTTCCTTGTTCGAATTCTCTTTTATGACTTCAATCGACTGAAAATGCTTTCCACGAAGCGGCAATTTGAGTTTAGGGAAAAGAAAAAAGTCACACGGTGCCATATCGGGTGAATACGGTGCTTGCGGAACAATATTTACGTTGTTTTTGGTCAAATAATCGCGTACAAGACGAGACGTATGAGCAACAATTTTGGAACAAGTCGAGCAGACACACGTCTCATGCCCAAAACATCATGAATAATGCTATGCTAGCTATCCTCTTTCAGTCACACGACGATTTTCCAACACAATTTTCTTTACTTTTTCGACGCTTTCTTCGTTTATTGACGTTGCTAGACGACGATCATGGGGCAAGTTCTCCAGCGATGTACGGCCGTCCTTGAACGACTTATACCAATCAAAAATACGTACACGTGATAGGCAAGACTCCCCATATGCCTTCTGCAACATTTTCATTGCGTCCGTCGCACTTATTCCATTGGAATAACAAAATTTCAAACAAACTCTTTGCTCAACGTTAAATTTCCATAGTAAAATTCGAAAAACACACTCGAGGTTGACTTGTTTATAGTGCCGTAAAAAAAAAGCTATGTGACAAATTGCACTCAAATTTGACATGTAAACATATAACAGTCCTGCCAACCTAAGCAAAAAAAAAGTATGGCCATATGTCTTGTCCTTGTCGAGTTATGGATAAAGTCTCGTTTATATTTGAGCAGAAGATATTTATTTATATGTATATATTTTTTTGGAGATACAAAAATGCATGCTGGTTATGGATTCTTTTGATTTAATACTAATTATAATTTCCTATGACTTCAATAAAATTGCATTCCCATTTTTGACCCTTAATTCAATAATGCTTTTTACTAACAGCTGAGATGACTTTTTTCAATTCAGTGGCAACCTAAAGTATCAAACATTCTATGTTTCGCTTTTTTAGATTTTTCTACACTAAAAATAGCATATCTCATGTTTAATGTGATACTCGTATTACATCGACAATAGCGCGATCTTTCGGTTTTCATTGACAACCAAACTACCAAAAAGTTTTAAGTATTCAGAATTGAAAACTAAATGTAAGAAACAATAGGAATAAAATTGGCCTTGAACAGAGTTTCGATACCAGTACTTTTTTCGATACTTTCTCCCTATATTCACCTTTCCATTGTCAGCGCCCTAAGTAGAGTATTCTTTTATTTTGGAAACGATTGAAGAAATGAAGAATACCAATAATTGGAACCATATTGTATACGAGTAAATTTATATTATTCGCTTCTTTACCAATTTATGGAGTGCGTCTTGATGTTTACCAATAAATGGAAGGATCTTCACTTTATTCTGAGCCGCCGCTGCACGACTGATGTTTTTGATTAAACTTTTTTTTTTAATTAATTTTGCAAAAAATATCTTAGACTCGGAATTTCAGCAATTATTCAAGTGTAGCATGATTTTTTTTATTTTTACTTACTTGGCCATTTCAAATATTTTGACTTTTCGACCTCTTAAGAGACTCCATCCACACCTATTTATTTTTTCATTGAATATTATTAGGTCAAAAATTTTTGAAAATATGAAACGTACTTTTGGAATGAAGGTAACAGAGTCTTTAAAAAAGTCTTCTCTATAACTTTTTTAAATGTAATGCAATAGATAAATAGTCCACTACATTCAATTCTTTTTTTGTGGTGCTAAAATCGGTCAACTATTAGCAATCCTGTGGTTGGTGTTATGAGCGGTGCCCCTGCTTTAATGCCAAAACTATGCTCGTTTGGTCATGTTGTGATAGACAGCCGATGCGTCTCCTCATATCTGAATATGGTATCCTTGTAAACTGAGAAGGCACAATCTTTTATGAGAATCGCTTCACTTCTGCTGCGATCGGTAAATAATATAGTTGTTAATTAGTTTACATGCATACATTAATTTTTGCAAATAGGTGGTACAAAACTAGCTCCTCCTCGAAACATTTGGTGTAACCGACATGATCGATTTAGAAGTTTTTTCGCGTTATACTCGTACATAGTTATTCGAGCTTTAGCCAAACAAATTTTCTTTAATTTTACCAAAAATTTTTGTTGGCTAAGCCAAAACTTATTTGTTCGACAGTACATAAGTATGGTACATAACGGATGTTTACAAATTTAGGCGCTGGCTAATTGATTCCTGCTATTTGAGTTTTTGCATGCTTTTTCGCATGTAAAATACATACATACACTAGTCAGCAAATTAAAGTATAAATTATACCTAGGCATTAGCAACAGCACAGCATTCGTTTACCCGCTACAATTGTACACCTTGTATTTAAATCCCTAAAGCACCGTTAGGTAAATAAACAGTTCAAAGAAAATTTTAACTTATTATTTATATTTACAAAATATTTACCAGGTGAAAAGTGTTAAATCTGTGCTGGTTACCTGCTACACAACAAAAGTTTATTACAGGGTTTTATTAAATTTACATTAATTAAGTGAATTTTTGTTATGGTGAATAGGTTTTCGATTTAGCTTTTTTCTGTTTGTATGATAGTTTGAAATGCGGAAAACTGAAGAAATTCGGAACTTAATTGTAGAATATAGGAAAAAGGGTGAAACACATGCAAAAATTTCTGAAAAATATTCTGTTTCGATCAGTTGGGCAGGACGAAGAAGAGGAAGACAACCAAGACTTAGTATGAAGGAGGTACTAAGTCCAAATTGCGCTACATGTTGAGTGCCTCATGAGAAGGAAAGTCGCAAGTAACCCCCAAATTTCAGCGAGAGAGTTGATCGAAACTTTGAAAATGAAAGTTTCAGCCAGTACACTGCAGAGAAAATTAAACACATTTCGTTTGAAAAACTATGTCGATAAAAAAGACCCATGATTTCTATTGTCAACCCTTCCGAGTACATTTCTGACATGAAAACCAAAAAGCTCCTCATAAAAACCATCAGCCGTTCGGAGGCGGCTTGGTATAAACTGTAGGTCCCTCCATTTGTTGGAATAACATCAAGACACATAACCACAAGTTGGAAGAGGAGCTCGCCCGAAAATCACTTCAGCGGTTACAAAGCGCCAATTATATATATATAATATAGTAAATAAAATTGTATCCTTTTAATTCTTATTGCAATATTGTACAATAATATTGCAAGGCTGGCAGCAGTGTTTAAGTTAAAAGCCTTAAAAATTTGAGAGGCGCTGTGTGGTTGTCAGAACTTCAGATAATCTAATAATTAGCGGTGCGCCTTTTTGCACATTCGTAAATAAATATAAGCATAAACGGAGTAAGAATTCCGTGTTAGTTAAGCTTCAATAGTTTTTAAGTCAAGGTGTTTCCGCGCATATTCATTACATAAATATTTACGTATTATATTGTCACCTTTCCAAAAAAAACACTATGTATGGTATGTGCGCATGTACATACGCACATACATATGTATACCTACAGTGGCTGTTGGTCAAACGCCTACCAACAACCACACACGTCAACAAAACAAACTACCGAAGTGTGGTCCACCCAAACTGGTTACGAATCCTTTCGCACTACCCTCGTGCTGCCGGGGTTAACTTAAACCCGCCTGTATGACTGGGCTCTGGGTGCGGGATGCTATAAGGATGGGTATGGAAGAACGGAGGGTATGGCACTGCCGGCACGATAAAAACAACGTACGAAAACAATAAATAGGTGAAATGATACTTGAGTTTCTCAGTCGGATGTGAGTACCCAACTTCGGCGCTCCTTCGGTGGTGCCGCCAAACTCCGGTTCCGCCACTGAAACGCGGAAATAATAAATAAACACTATGGGCTTCGACTGCCCTTACTTGGATTCAACCGCCAACAACTATTTGCCTCGACTGGCACTGTACTATTATAAAGGTGTGCTCACTTTTGTAGATTATTCGAATCTGATCCGGCACGCACTTACAAGCCAGGCCGCAAGCTACGCGTCGGCCTTCAGAATTCTCAGGCGAGTGTGTATTGGGGCCCAATCATTTGGCGCCGCCCCATTACCCAAAGGGACATAGTTGTATAGCGCACGCCACCATGGCACGCCAAGTACACTGGGATAATTTTCCCCTCGCCGTATTAATAGAAAGGCGACACCCCTTTTTACGGAATACCCTCGCAAAGCATTCCGTTTCTCTAATATTGGTTAGTGGAGGAACCGTTTTGTACGAACACCTCCTTTTGGAGACTTATACCACTGGGTAGGCACACACTGAGTGCAACCGTGCCAACAATTCATGGCCTTACCATAAATTATACAACTATTTGCCGAAAGATGCCACTGCCAACGCTTGGAGTGAAAGGAATATTAGGCAAAACGAAGGAAATGAACAAACAAACACAAAAGCAGTTTTTGTTTCGGTCAGTACGTGACAATATTCATGGAATTTAGAACTTATGTCAAAGGTAATATTTGGTTTTACTTTTTAAAGGGTGGTTAAATTGTAAGGGCCGATGTTGAATGTGAACCACACCTAAACGCCAAGTTTTTTTCCGAATTTAATTTGACATTTCTCTATTTCTGACTTACTCAATTTGAACCATGGAGAGATACACAATCCAACAACGTGTTAAAGTTATCCAGACTTATTATGAAAATTTTCGAAGAAAATCATCTTCAGTGATGAGGCACATTTTCACCTCAGTGGATTCGTCAATAAACAGAATTGCCACATTTGGGCGAATGAGAATCCAAGAATGATTGTCGAAAAACCAATGCACCCACAAAGAGTGACTGTTTGGTGCGGTTTATGGGCTGGCGGCATCATCGGGCCGTATTTTTTCCAAAATGAGGCCGGTCAGGCAGTTACTGTGAATGGTGTTCGCTATCGTGAGATGATAACGAATTTTTTATGGCCACAATTGGAAGATATGGATGTGGACGATATGTGGTTTCAGCAGGACGGTGCCACTTGCCGCACAGCTAACGAAACAATGGCTCTTTTGCGCAACAAATTCAATGGCCGTGTTATCTCACGTAATGGCGATGTCAATTGGCCCCCAAGATCATGTGATTTGACACCGTTAGACTTTTTTCTCTGGGGTTATTTGAAAGAAAAGGTGTACGTCGATAAGCCAGCAACAATTCAAGAGCTAAAGGATGAGATAATTCGGCACATTAACGGCATAGAAACTCCATTATGCCTCAGCGTCATCGAAAATTTGGACCATCGTATGGAGGTGTGCCGCCGAGGTCGCGGCGCTCATTTGGCCGATATTTTGTTACATACATAATTGAGTAATACCAATATATCATAATAAAATAAAATTTCAATAATTTCCTAAATAGTTTGTGTTTTATTCAAAATCAACATCGGCCCTTGAAAATTTAACCACCCTTTATAATAAAAGTTAGCATTAATATTTACACCCTTATCTTTACACATTTCTTTCTATTTTTTTTGGATTGGGTTGCGGGTTCGTGCCGGCGTTCATTAATTTGAGATTGATTAACAGCTGGCGTACGCCGATGATATTGACATTATTGGCCTCAACAACCGCGTCGTGAGTTCTTCTTTTTCCAGACTTGATAGAGAAGCGAAGCGAATGGGTTTGGTATTGAACGAGGGCAAGACGAAATATCTCCTGTCATCAAACAAACACTTATCGCATTCGCGACTCGGCCCCCACGTCACTGTTGATAGTCATAACTTCGAGGTCGTAGATAATTTCGTTTATCTAGGAACCGGCATCAACACCAATAATAAAGTCAACCCTGCAATCCGTTACAGAATCACTCTTGCCAACAGGTGTTACTTTGGACTAAGTAGGGAATTGAAAAGCAAAGTCCTCTCTCGGGAATAAAAACCAATCTTCAAGTCGCTCATCATACCCGTAGTACTATATGACTCAGAAGCGTGGACGATGTCAACTTGTGATCGGTTTTGGGAGTCTTTGAGAGAAAAGTTTTGCGAACGATTTATGGTCCTTTGCGCATTGACAACGGCGAATACCGTAGACGATGGAACGATGAGCTGTACGAGCTTTACGATGATATTGACATAGTTCAGCGAATCAAGAAATCAAAGGCTACGCTGACTAAGTCATGTCGTCCGAAAGCTTTGAAAGTATTCGAGCCAGTACCCGCTGGTAGAAGCAAAGTAAGAGGAAGACTTCCGCTCCGTTGGAAGAATCAGGTGAAGGGTGACCTGGTATTTCCAACTGGCACCAGACAGCAAAAAGAATAGATGAATTGCGCGGTAATTTTGATTCGGCTATAATCGCCTAAGCGGTGCCAACGCCAAAAGAGAAGAAGAAGAATTTGATAAAAGTCGATGGACGAATGACGGAAGCTTCTTATGTTGACATTTTCAACGAAAATTTGGCCATAAGTCCGAAAAAAATGGAATTGGGTTCGTTTATCTTCCAACAAAAAGGCGACCCCAAACACAAGTCCCGACTTGAAACTCGTGTTTTTGAAGAAAATGTCTTCGAAAAACTTCACTATCTTAACTGGCTAGCTCAGTGGCCAGATTTAAATCCGATAGAGCATTCGTGGTCAACATAAGACTCAAAAATACCAAAATGCAGTCGCACAAACTTGCGATAATTTTTCCTAGAGATATGGCGTCAATGGGTTAATATTCCATCAGCAATGTTAGACAATTTGGTTCGAAGTATGTCAAAACGTCTTCGAGCAGTAATTCAGGGCAAAGGGAATACCGATTATTAAGTTTAGTTTTAAAATGAAGTTTTTTGTTTGTTTTGGAAGTTTTTACTTTCATTTGACGCATTTTGTACTAAAATCGATTTCGTTAAGTTAAAAGAAATATATATTTCCCAGGTGATCAGCGAAGTGGAGGTGATCAGTGGAGGTGATCAGCGAAGTGGAGGTCTTTCTCTTCCTCTGGTTCCAACAGCGGGTATTGCGTCGAATACTTTCAAAAATGTAGTGCTTTCATCCATTCGGACGACATAACTCGTACAGCTCTTCGTTCCATCATCTGCGGTATTTGCCGCTACCAATGCGCAAATCGTCATTAGTGCCACAAATATTGGAGTACGGCTCAGTGGTGTGGAATCCTAATTATAATGTTCATCCTGATAAAATTGAGTCCGTTCATAAACTGTTTTTGTTGTTTGCTTTGCGTCATTTCCACTGGGACTCTAGCCAAAATATTCCACCGTATACTAGTCACTTAAAACTTTGTGTCGGCAAATTCCGTACATCATGCGGATGGTGCCCTTTGTGTCGGTTTGACGGGAAGAGGGTATCCTTTGGGCATATTATTGTTACCAAAAATTTTCTCCCCGAGACTTTCAGGCCGACTCATCGGATGGTGACACGAATACGATGGCAATACTTCGTCTTCTCCTCGCTCACTACCAGACCCATTCGCTTCGCTTCTCTATAAGTTTGTACAAAGCAGAACTAAAGGGGTGGTTGTTAAGGCCTATGATATCAATATCATCAGTATACGCCAATTGCTTACGCGAGGAGCGTAAATCATTGAATAACTTTGGACGCTGGAGCGATTCTTCCCAATTCTGGCTGCGCTTCAGGTGTTGTACAGCGTCAGAATACACAGTCGTATAAGTTTTGCTGGGATACCAAATTCAGGCATAGCGGCGTAGAGACAGCTCCTTTTCGTGCTGTCGAAGGCTGCTTTAAAATCGACGAAGAGAAGGTTTATATCGATCCTCTTTTCACGGGACTTTCCCAAGATTTGGCGCATGGTGGACTTCTTGTCAATGGTTGATTTACCATGTCTAAAGCCACACTGATAAGGTCCAGTTAGTCTGTTGACGGGGGGCTTTAGTCTTTCACACAATACGCTTGATAGGACCTTATATGCAATTTTAAAGAGGCTTTTTCCACGATAGTTTGCGCAGACTGTAAGATCACCCACTTATGTTCCAATCGGCGGGCATGCTTTCATCCGACCATATTTTGCATGATGCATGCACCTGATCAGTTCTTCACCGTCATATTTGAATAGCTCGGCCGGTAATCGGTCGGTATCGGTCGTTAATCGGTCTCCGCCGCTTTGTTGTTTTTTAAGCGGGCGAATGCTATTCAGACTTCTTCATAGTCGGGTAACGGAATAACTTTTCCATCGTCATCTATTGGAGTTTCGGGCTCACCATTTCAGGGTGTAGCATTTTCACTGCCATTCAGCAGGCTAGAGAGGTGTTCCCTCTATAACTTTAGTATACTCTGGGCATCCGTCACAAGGTCACCCTCTGAGTCTCACAAGAGTTTGCTCCGGTCTTGAAACCCTCCATTAGTTGCCGTGTTTTTCCCTAGAATTTTCGAGCATTACCCTTGTCGGCCAGCTTCTCAAACTCTTCATACTCACGCATTTTGGCCTCTTTCTTTCTTCCCTGCAAATGCGACTTGCTTCCCTTCAGATCTCGGTATCTATCAGTCCGGAGTGTACGTACGTCAAGAATGCTGGATGCATGTCTTCCGTTTATCGTAACAAGATCGATCTGGTTGAGAGCTTTTCGATCTGGAAACAGCAAAGTAGCTTGATGAACTTTCCGGTGCTGGAATCTAGTACTACAGACAACCATATTTCGAGCCCCGGCGAACCATATTTCCCACCCTGGCGTTGAAGTCGTCAAGCTTATTTGTATGTTCTAGGCGCTCACAAAAGACATCGTCCTTCCCTTCCGTTGGGATGTGGGCGCAAACCAGCGTTGTGTTAAAAAATTTTGTTTTAATGCGGATTGTGGCGAGACGTTCATTCACCGGAGTGAATGGCAATGCTTGGCGACAGAGTCTCTATCCCACCACGAATCCGACACCAAGTTTGAGTTCCTTTATATCGCGCTGTAATAAATGTCACAAGGACCCACCTTCTTTTGTGCTTGTCCCGTATTCTTCTTGGAAGGCGATGTCAGCCTTTAATTATATAGGGACATCAACCAGCTGGGCACTGGTATTGCAGGTGCATGTCCTCAAATCTTAATCCTTAAAACATTCGCCGGGTCGTCATCGATAAAGGGTTCTCTCATCCGATGCATACATTGCTTTTTGATTGGAGTTTCTTTTTCATGTGGTTGGTCCCAAACTCTGCGGTAAACCACATGGGATTCGTGTCCAAATGAATGTTTGTTGGCTACCCAGAGGATAACTTCTTGAACCTAATGAAAAATAATCGTTTCTGGCCACTCCAATGCAACTTTCACTCAAAAAATTAATGATTTCAATATTCGGCATTGGGGAGTCTTCCTTCGTTGCCAATAAAGAGATTGACATTTCCGCACAATCTCAAGACAAATGCTATAATTCTTCGTTTACAGCTATGGTTACACCCACCATATAAGATCATATCTTAAGCCTTACTGCGGAATGGAAAATACCATCTAATATCAATCTTGCTGATCCATTGTTGCTTTAAAGCGCAACACATAGACTTGCTTATTAGAGCAGCCTTATTATTCGATTTGATGTGTGTTGGGTAAATGCGCATTGGTAGAAATTTATCAGTATTACAAAACACACGACTGGGTTAGGTGGGCGCAGATGGTGTTTCAAATACCACAAAACCATTAGCGTTGCTCCCCGTATGTAGAAAAAAAAGTTGAGCAGCAACAAAACTGTTATTCATTGAACGCATCGTCAAAAATATTCTGGGAAATAGAAAACAGTTTCCTTTTCGTTCCATCACCATCTGGAGGATATGATGTGTGTGAACAACTTTTCAAAGAAAATAATTCTCGTGTACCTTCTGTAGAATATTCATTCGATTGCCGGCAAAAACAAACCATATCATTCATGGCCAGTCATATAATCTTGCTCTTCGCAGATTTAAAATGAGAAAATTACAACCAGGCTGAATATGCTTCATTCATGAATGAGTATGCGTGGCTGAGCCATATAGGTATCATTGGCAAACCCACAAAAAACAACTACAACATATTTTTTACCCCACCATTACGTACAAAAGCTGGACAGCACAACGACGAAACTTCGGGTTGTATTCGAAGGATCCTCAAAAGTAACAACTGTAAACTCCGTAAATGATACTTTGTTAGCGGGCCCAACTATACGGCTAACAGAGCTTACAACTCTCATTCGATTTCGTTTTCGCAAATTTGCTCTGTGCGGAGATATATGTAGGTATGTAAAATGTATCGTTGTGTGCATATGAAATCTCAAGATAATTATCTTCAATGCATTTAATGGCGCCCGAGTCCACTCGATGAAAGAAAAATATGTAAGCTGGACACTGTAACCTACGGTATGATCAGGAAGAGTCGTTTTCGATAGGCGTTTACATTGATGATCTCATTTCAGAGGATAGAGGATTTAACAATCGCAAATGGTACTCAAATAAGGTTGGTATTTTGCATTATGGGAACCAAAGATAGTTTCATATATTTATTCTCGCCCATACCTAACAGCGCCCGCTCTACAAATCATACGATACTTTCATACATTGCTAAAATTTACGAGCCGCTTGGTCTTGTTTCGCCTTTAATTACAAAGACAAAGATTTTTTCCGCAGCCTCTATAGAAGGAGAAAGTTTGCCTCAGTCATTGCAAACAATATGGAACGACACATGTGCCCAGTTTGGCCTAGTGAGCAGCTTTAAATTTCCTAGCTGTGTATTGAAGCCTCATTCCCATGACTTATGACTTACCATAACTCATTCGACAAGCTGTAACCCAGCTTTGCTTACTCAACTCAGCGAGCAAATTACATTCATTAAATCCATTTATCGACTCAAATAGACTTCTACGGGTTGGAGGACGCTTGCAAGTCACTCTTAGATTTTGAAGCAAAACATGCAGCTTTACTGCAAAAGAATCATCCGGCTACCAACGCAATTTTGATTATTTGCATCACAAATATCTGCAATATAATCAATTCCTTCAACACTGAAATCAACAATCGACGTATATCTGAAGGAATTTCTTGGAAGCTTATTCCTCCTCTATATTTTTAAGAGCTTCGCACTCTAGTGTGCGAAATCAGATCAATAATTATTTCTCGTCCACTTTGTCAAATTTCAGAGAATCCGAATGACTTCGACGTACTCACACCCGCTCATTCCTCATTGGATTCTAGTTTACAACAATAATTCAACAATATGATCCACGAAACGAAGTTGACCGTCCGCTCGGATCTTCTGAGCCGGCTGGATACAACATTATCCGCAGAGACCGCGAGCGAAACCATGGTGGGGGCTTAGCGTTCATCCTACACAACACAGTGTATGTATCGTCTTATCGGCCGCAGGTATACTACCCTAGAATATCAGGGCATAGCTATCTGGCCAGGCGATGCTCGAGATATTTAATACATACATTCCTCCTGTTACAAGTTGCCCAGTTGGATACTGTTATGATATAGGTGCGCTACTCAGAGACGAAAACCGTTTGGTTTTGGGCGACTTTAAGGCGCATCACGATCTTTGGCATTCTAACCTGTCAAATGATCGTAGAGGAATGGAGCTGACGGAATAGATATATGACTCGACATTTTGCACTATGAACGATAACACCCCCACTAGAGTTGTGGGTAATTGCAAAATCTTGTCAGACATAAAAATTGTGAGTGCTGGTCTGATAAACAGTATAGTTTGGCGACCTATACTGACACTAGCATCGGACACCTTACCCATACAAATCTCGATTGGCAGACCTTCCGGCTTTGTTTCCGCGGACCACCGGACATTTGTTAACTTTAAAAAAGTTAACTGGTCTGCGCAAACTGGCAAACACCAGCGCGTCGCTTGATTTCTCCACGGAAGAGGTACAGGCCATCAGGAAGGCAAAAGCCTCAAAATCCATCGGCCCCGACGAAAAAAGCATGCTGATTTTAAAACATCTTGGACCAGCGGGAGCAGACTTACTCATCACGGTCCTCAATTTGTCTATGGCCATCCTAATGATACCCGATGTAAGGAGCTCTCCTCTCCCCAGTAGCGAAGACCCTTGAGGCCTTGCTGCTTCTGACTTTCACACACCATCTGCGTCTAGCAGCACATCAGCATGGGTGCCGTAAAGTGCACAGTACCAAAACAGCACTAAACGCCATTAACACAACGCTCAGATAGTCAATGGCTTTAACCAAAACCGACCCTGCACGCATCCTGGTAGCACTAAGTCTGACAAAAGCTTTTGACACCGTCAATCATTCAGTGCTACTATCGGACATTGAGGCATTCTTATTACCGCCGGGATTGCAGAGGTGGATCATGGGCTACCTGAGAGGTCGACAATCATCGGTTATATTCTGAAGTGAAACATCGAAACTAAGGAAAATTTAACAAGGGGCTCCGGAAAGTGGTGTCCCCTCCCTACTATTGTTTAATTTCTACATTTCGAAACTCCCTGTATCACCAGTTTTCCTTAGCCTCGTATTCCGATGATTGCACGATTTTAGCATCTGACCAGGATTTTGACGACCTTTGTTCGAAAGTGAACTGTTATCTTGCCGACCTGTCCCACTTCTTAGCTCCAACACAGCTTAAAATTCAACCAACTAAATGCTTGGCTACCCGCTTCACCACCAACCCAAAGATATATGTCACTATTGACAGCCTGCACTCCTTCACTCCGCATACGATCGCAATTGCCGCAAAACTCCAGAGCCGCAACAAAACACAAAGCCGGCAGCACTTGGGGTAAAGATATAGAAACCCTCTGGTCTGATCCCGTCGAAACAGCACGTTTTCTGGACCTCCCGTTAGATGACCTCGGCTACTTAGATTAATTAGCCTGTCCCTAAGCGGGGTTAACGAAGCCGCTACAACAACAACAACAACAACAAAAGCTAGTAATATGCAACAAGAATTTTGGAAAAAGTGGAGCAGCCTTCATCCCACAATGTTGCAAGAACGAAGTAAATTGCGAAAATAAACTGCTATTATTCAGGTTGGAAATATGGTTATCTTGAAAGAAGAGAAACTTCCATCCCTAAAACGGTGACTAGAAAATATAATTCACGGCGCTGATGGAGTGACTGGCATTGTGATCATACGCACTGCTAATGGAATTGTGAAGAGAGCTTTAGCTAAGATTGCTGTGCTCCCCATCGAAGCTGAAACGATTGAAAGTCTACTCCTTCCAACGCTGGAGGATTTTGGCAGAAGCACTATATTCGTTTAGTTTCTACAGCACTAGTAAGTATAGCTTAAACTTCATATTGTAGAAGTTCAAGCTTCACTTCTGCTGGGATCACTAAACAATAAAGTTGTTAATCAGTTTACATGCGTTTCTTATTTTTGGAAAATGGTGGTGCAAAACTATCTCCTCCTCGAAACAAATGTGTTAATTTAAACTATTGTAAAGGGTGGTTAAATTGTAAGGGCCGATGTTGAATGTGAACCACACCTAAACGCCAAGTTTTTTTCCGAATTTAATTTGACATTTCTCTATTTCAGACTTACTCAATTTGAACCATGGAGAGATACACAATCCAACAACGTGTTAAAGTTATCCAGACTTATTATGAAAATTTTCGAAGAAAATCATCTTCAGTGATGAGGCACATTTTCACCTCAGTGGATTCGTCAATAAACAGAATTGCCGCATTTGGGCGAATGAGAATCCAAGAGTGATTGTCGAAAAACCAATGCACCCACAAAGAGTGACTGTTTGGTGCGGTTTATGGGCTGGCGGCATCATCGGGCCGTATTTTTTCCAAAATGAGGCCGGTCAGGCAGTTACTGTGAATGGTGCTCGCTATCGTGAGATGATAACGAATTTTTTATGGCCACAATTGGAAGATATGGATGTGGACGATATGTGGTTTCAGCAGGACGGTGCCACTTGCCACACAGCTAACGAAACAATGGCTCTTTTGCGCAACAAATTCAATGGCCGTGTTATCTCACGTAATGGCGATGTCAATTGGCCCCCAAGATCATGTGATTTGACACAGTTGGACTTTTTTCTCTGGGGTTATTTGAAAGAAAAGGTGTACGTCGATAAGCCAGCAACAATTCAAGAGCTAAAGGATGAGATAATTCGGCACATTAACGGCATAGAAACTCCATTATGCCTCAGCGTCATCGAAAATTTGGACCATCGTATGGAGGTGTGCCGCCGAGGTCGCGGCGCTCATTTGGCCGATATTTTGTTACATACATAATTGAGTAATACCAATATATCATAATAAAATAAAATTTCAATAATTTCCTAAATAGTTTGTGTTTTATTCAAAATCAACATCGGCCCTTGAAAATTTAACCACCCTTTATATTAAATTATACCTATTAAGTTAAAACTAAATAAAAGGAAGATGTAGTAATCTAAGAGCTATAGAAAATGGGATTGAATAAAAGTTTTTAAAAAATGAACAAAAGAAAAAGAAAAATAGAAGTGAACGAAAAGACCACATACATACATATGATGCACTTAAACAAAATATTCAGTTGAACAGGCAAAAAAGATATTTATAATTAGCATATTCCGCAACAATATGCTCATTTTTAGGCAGTTCTCTTCATTAAACATCGTAATCAGAACGGACCCAAACCTCGAAGAAAATAGATTCAGTATTTAATCCAAAATACCAAACTCAGCGGCATAGCAAGGTTTCAATCAAACAAGGAATTCTTACCTTCTTAAAATCAGTAAATACTTCAAACTCGAACAACTAACATGCTGTTTTGATGAAGAGAGAGAATAATTAACACTGCTTTATTCAATTACATTTCTCTGTCCTCCCACAAGTTTCCTTTACTTGACTATGAATGCGTATATTAAACCTGGATCAAGTGGCTGAATCACAGCAGTGTTCCACTTCATACGGTCATTTTAATTATTGTAATATAGGTATATTAACATTTTTAATTCAAACCGAACAAACTTTTTCCAAAACAGGACTGTTGAACTTAAAAGACTGAGAGCGAATTTGCTACAAATCGTGATATTTTCGTACAAAATTGAATTGGCAAACTGTATTATACATAATATTGTATAAACAAATATGCAGCTAAACGAAATACATATGGTATACTGCATTTATTAAAATGATTGTATCAAAAACCGGACTCTATCCCTATGTACAGTTAAATTAACTCTATGTTGTCGATTCTAAGATTCATGTCTAAGTTTGCATAACCGAGTCATAAAACTTTGTAGACCTATTTGTATTTATGTCGAATACAATATTGAATTATTGAAAAAAATCATGTCCGAATTACTTACTTGGCTCAAAATTACTCCCAATGAAATAACAGGTGTTATCCGAAGATAATTCCGCTCCTCTGTTGCTATATTAGATATGACTTGTTCACGGCTTTCTACAGTTGGCGAGCCGTTCTGCAGATACGTTGTACGGTAAGTGTAAGTAGTTAAACAAGTTTTTATTACGAACTGATTTAAATTATATGGTAAGGAAAACTTTATCTGAAAGGAAAAGATACGTTAATAAATTATAGTATAAACAATTAAAAATTAACAAATATTTTATTGCTAGCTACTCTTTCTTAACAGACTTAAGTATACAAACATATCAAAATTCTACTGAATACAGCTTTCCATGTCAGTGATTCTCAACCGCGAATTTTGTAAAAAATATCAGACGATAATAACTTTTAAAGGAATGCCATTGCAAAGTAAAGAAAATTTGTATCCAAAATTTTTTTACATCATTCATTTATTTACCGAATCTACTAGACGTACCTAAGCCTGTCAGCAAGGGTATGTACAAATAAAAAAAGCTAAATTAAAACCGTGTTAGTACGATTAGTAGCGTTCACTTAGAAGTCGGGAAAACACTTTTGGTTACGAAATAAATAAGTAGTTGGTAGTCTAGTTTCTGCCCAGAGTTTTAATGTAAAAGTCAAAAGCTAGCTACTTTTCTTTTACCAAGTGAGCCTTCTGTGGAAGCATTGTACATATATACCGCAATATATTACACAATTCGCTTACGGAATATTTATACCATTTAATCTAACTTCGCCCACGTCCCGACGGAAGAGAAGGACGATTTGGCCAAAGACGCCTTTTATGAGCGCCTGGTGCTCACTTACGAGCGCTACCCCGCCACTATGTGAAAATCGTGCTTGGCGAATTTAATACCTCTACAACGAAACATCCCCTAATGGATTGCGGCTAATCGACTTCGCCGAGGCCCGAAATATGGTTGTATGTATTGTAGCACTAGATTCGAGCACAAAAAAATTCACCAAGCTACTTGGCTGCGCCTGATCGAAAAGCACAAAACCATATCGATCATGTTGTGATAGATGGAAGACATGTATCCACTGTTCTTGACGTACGTACACTCCGAGGACCCAACATTGACTCGGACCACTGTCTTGTTACAGCGAGGATACGCACACGTCTCTGTGTATCAAAGAACGGCCGTCAACAAACACAATGAAATTTCGACGTCGAAAAGCTGCAATCTCAACAGACTACCAAGCGGTTTTCTACTTGACTTGCACTCCTTCTCTGTGAGAGCACTCATCAGCAGCTTGGTATATGGGAACTGTGGGTCGGTGTTTCAAACTCTCTACGTACAGCTGCAAACGAAACTATGGGATTTCGTAAAGGTCGCAAAAACAGCTGGTACGATGAGCACTGTCGTATCGCATTCGAGGGAATGCGGACTGCCTATCTCGCAACGTTGCGATCGGCCACTATACGTGCGGGATGGGATAGATACCGAAAATTGAAGAGCGAAGCAAGACGCATCTGCAAACAAAAAAAGAAACAGACTGAGATGAGTGAGTGTGAAAAGCTTGAGAAGCTGGCCTGTTGAATGGTAGTGAAAGTGGAACACCCGGAGATGGTGAGCCCGAAACCCCAATCGATTTCATTACCTGACCATGAAGAAGTTCGAATAACAATCGCCCGTTTAAAAAACAAGAAAGGGGCTGGAGCTGACGGCCTCGGCAGAGCTATTCAAACATGGCGGTGAAGAGCTGACAAGAAGCATGCATTAGTTACTTTGCAGAATATCCATAAATCCACAAAAAAGTTGACCCCACAGTCTGCGCCAACTACCGTGGGATAAGCCTCCTTAATATCACATATAAGGTCCTCACCAACGTTTTGTGCGAGAAACTGAAGCCCAGATATTCACCATACTCCTAATATTGGAAAACACCCGTGAAAAGAGGATCGACACACACCCCCTCTTCGTCGATTTTAAAGTTGCCTTTGACAGCACGATAGGAGCTGCTTTTATGCCTCTATGTCTGAATTTTGTATCCCCACAAAACTTAAATGGCTATATGAGCCATGCGATACCGAAGGAGGTTTCAGACAGGGTGACTTTTTATCGTGAATTTCTTCAATTTTATGCTGGAGAAAATAATACGAGCTCCAGAGCAGAATAGAGAAAGTACAATCTTCTATAAGAGTGTACAGCTGCTGGCGTACGCCGATGATGTCGACATTATTGGCCTCAACAACAGTTATGTAGAAACACACGAATTCCAACACAACTATATCCCCACCTCAAGTATTTAATTCGACAACCTCTATTTCTAATAATTTTTCTTTTCCATTTCAATTATAACTATCATCAGGTCTGCAATTCTATTTGGCATAATTATTTTTAAGGTTTTAAGGTCATGTAATAAAAAATCAATCAGTGCCAAGAAAAACTGCATTATTTAAGTCTACACACTGTTGCTGTTGTTTCGATAAACTATTCTTACAAGTGACCTCAAAGATTCTAGATATGATAGAATAGAAGAAAACGAGTAGGTCAACTTATAAAAGCAGCTGTCATTGCACCAAGCCTTTGCTGACCTGTTAGCTTGAACAGCGGTATTATCTTAATGAAAAATCCATCATTTGTTTTGATTTCTTTGCAAAAATTTACAGAAATATTCCTCGAACAATTGTTAGCAACCCTTACTGCCTATTTGGTTTGAACCGAGCCTCCAACTTGTAGTATTGCGTCTTGATGTTTTTCGAACAGTTTATACTAAGCTCCCTCCGAACGGCTGATGGTTTTTATGAGGAGCCTTCATTTCATGACCGAAATACACTCAGGGAGACCGCAATTAGAAATTGTAATTGTGTAGCAATGCACTGAATTTTCATAGGATTAACTTAAAACTTGATAAGCAATATGGAACACAGAATGGCAACTCTGTTAGAAAATATAAATTATAATTAAAATGAAATAGAAAAAAATTATTCAGTATCCCAAAAAAAAATTATCTGAAATAGAATAGAATAGAATAAATAGTCTTGAAATAGAAGAAAATTAGAAAACAACTGAGTTTCGTATTTTTTACATAACTGTAAAATATCGCACTAACAATTCGAAATAAATTCCGTTATTGTGTCTGAGTTCTTACGTTATTTCCTTTCTTAAATTATTTTATGAAAAAAATATCAAGCCATTATTATGACAGAACTGAATATTACTAATTCATATTCAAAGATTATAAGTTTAGAAAACTTACCTGATCTATCCTTTTCGATGGCTGTACTAATATCATCTGATCCTTCAATGTGCTTGGTGGCAATGTGGTGACTCGATTGTAGGCTGCCTGGGTTGATCCAATTCGTAATTGTGGCGGTACATGTTGCTGCTTTTGATTTAGTGAATATTTGCTGGCAATCTCAGTTGCAGTTGTTGTGGTAACGATTGGCGGCTTACCTTTATCGCTAGCTATTATGACTTCAACTCCATTCGACATAACGCGAGTAGCCAGATTATACCGAGCCTCATCCAAAACCATTATTTTATCTTTATCGTGTACCATGATATAATCAGCATTTAATGAAGCATCACTGCCAGAATTGTAAACCTTGGCGAGGAATCATAACAGAAATATGAATTGAAAAGTGTGGATATATCAATGGTGCTGTTAATTTACCGTGCTTATATTATTTTCATCCCTAGTTGGAGTTTGTCGCGGCGTAAAACTTATGTCATTTTGTGGTTTCCTAGATTTTCTGTCTTCCGCTACTAACATGGAGTTAAATTCGTGTACCGCCGTTTTATGATCACTATTAGAATCTGTTGTAAGATAACGCAAGCAGTTTCCAAATACAAAAACGTCTATAAAATATATGTGCGTGTATATGCTTATAGAAGAGTACTTATTTGTATATGAACTTTTGTACACAATATGCGCTGCCGCTGTAGTCTGGGTTTCAAGTTTGGACGGCCGTTATATAAATTTTCTTATACAAGAATATATTAAATCCCACCTATAAATATCTATTCAAAAAACATTTGCTAACAACAAATAAGTTAATGGAAAGAGAAGAAAGAGAAAAATGAAGAAGCGTCTAAATTATTCTGTACGAGTTCTCAAACAACACAAATGAATGGGAAATCACGGTTTCAATTTGTATCATATACCATAAGATTCGTTGTTCTTGTTGAAAAAGACAAAAGGTTTGAACGTGTTCAGGATAACCAAATACACGACATCATTCTTCTTCTTTGGACTGGCCGAAATTTAGCAGTTGTAGTGAAATTAACTAGATACCAAGTGGAGCCTGATTCCTCTCTACCTGATCCTTCCTTTACTTCCATCAGCGGGTATTGCATCGAATACCTTCAGAGTTGGAGTCTTTTCATGCATCTGAGCGACTTGGTTTAGACAGCGTAGTCCCTATCTCTTAATTCGCTGAATGTCGTCGTATATCTCATAAAGCTCATCGTTCCATAGTCTGCGATATTCGCCGAGGCCTATATGCAGAGAACCATAAATATTCCGCTAAACCTTTCTTCGAAAACTCCCATACCAACTCATAAGATATTGTAATAAGCGACTTGTGGAGTTCGGTTTGTATAAGAATTAAAAAATAATATAAATATTAAGTATCCAACTAAAGTTGTAATTATAACTAAAATTATTAATGCATGGTCATGGAAAAATGTTAATTGTTCTATAAGTGGTGAAGTTCTAACTTGGAGGCCTAAACTAATTGATGTTGCCATTTTGTTTCTAATAAAAGTAAAATACTTTATATATGGAGCTTGTTGAGGACATGAGTCCTTAAAGGGTTAAGGCAGACCCAAATGTTGGCAACGCGTCGCCATGCCCCCTTGGCTCAGTCAATTTATTTTGAAGTCAGTCTAAAACCAACCATCAAGGCGTGAAATACCAGCCATCTCAACATTTATATTTTCAGATATTTTAATTTAAACCCTCAAACTTGTAATTCGGTGAACATAATCCATCGAATCTAAAGCCTCTAATCTTTTTAATTAAGTTATTAAATTAACTTAACTGTTAACTTAAATTATTAAATTAATAAACCCAACAAACTCGTATCATTCATTTTAAATAATACTACATTTAAAATGTGTAATGTCTCATGTAACATTAATTTTTAAATGAGAAATTGTAGAAATAAAGTGAATTTAAAAAAATCGAAATATAATTCTCTCCATTCTTTATTATTTCGTACGGAAATAAACATGGTCCTTCGCAGCCATTTAAAAGAATTGGCATGTCGAGAATATTAAAAATATAACATAAAGACAAAGAAAACATTTAATAATTTAATAAAGAAAAAAAAATCTTAAAACAAATAAACACAGCTTTGGCTACCATTTGCCTGCGCTCAAACTCGTTCTCAAAAAATACGAAAAGATATGAAAATGAAAATCACAAAAAAAATAACGGCACAACTTTCAATGTGAGTGGAAAAAATTTAATAAACCAAAAAATTTATGAAAAAATAAGAAATTTGCTAAAATTAAAGAAAGAAAAAGTGCTACGTAATCAAAAAAAAGATGTGTATATAAATTAATATTAAATAAAAAGGAAAATAAAATAAGCCCAGTGCACCAAAAGTTAATAAACAGCTAAAAATAATTTTCAACGTGCATCACACAAATAAAAAACATTGAAACTTGATACAAAAATTCTCAAAAAATTAATAAGAATAAAAGTGAAATTAAACAAAAAAAGCCTTAAAACTCTACAAAGGTAAAAGGTACACAAAAAAGAAAAGTGCACATATACACATACACATATACATGAAAAAATTTATAAGAATTAAAGTTAAATTAAACAAAAAGCCTTCTGCAAGAAAAAGGTACACAAAAAAAATTAGTTATAGTGTGAAAAGAAAAGTGCACATATACATACATTAAAATAAAGGATATTAACCTACAAAAACTTGTGCAAAATTTATACGACAAAAAACCAGATTATAAATAAATATAAAAGCTATACTTTCCTTAAAAATAAAAATACAAATATACAAGTGCAAAAAACAAAAGCAAAAGTTTATCCTTAATAAAATTAGTGCAAAGAAAAACAAATCTATTAACATTAAAATAATATAAAGCAATAATTTTAAGTTATAATCTCAAATAAATAGTTAGTAATATAGAAAAAACCAACATTGTGAAAAAGTTTAACAGTTAAAACTAAAACACAAATACATAATCAATAAAAATTAAATAAAAAAAGAGGAAATAAGAGTGAAAAGTATTAATTGTATATAGAAATACAACAAACAAAAAAAGTGAGCATAAAATGAGTGAAACTTAAACACAAAAAAAGAAAGAGTGATAAGTACACACATACATTTATACAATAGTGGATACACGACAGTGGGTCGAAACGAAAAACAAATTAATAAAAAACAAAAATTTGAATAAAGTAAAAAATAAAACGATTCGTACTCTAAAAATATTTTAGTCAAAAAAAATAATATATATATATATATATATATATATATAATATGTATGTATATATATTACGGAAATTAAACACCAACAACAATTCAACAACATTTGCAAGAAATTAAATATTTTACGTTACGCTGCTGAACAACACCAACAACAATTCAACAACATTTGCAAGAAATTAAATATTTTACATTACGTTGCTGAACAACACGTTGCTGAACAACACCAACTACACAATTTGCAAGCTAAGTAAACCCCAAAACAATAATGAGTATGGCGGCGTAAGTACACATCATCATTACATTAAACCATACGTATATTATAATTATTAAAACCCGCCTACATTGAAAGGTCATTGTCCTAAATTTTCTAATCGGTAAAAAATTAAACCGTAATACCATCAAAACCCGCAAAAATATAAGCACGGTTATATACATATGTATGTATATACATAAAATGTATACCGAATAATTTCCACCCACACACACTCACAATTTACTCAAACGTATTTTAGACTCAATTTCGAAAAATACAGTGGGCCTCAGCTTATCAAAGCGCACACTTGAGTACAGTGGTACAAAAGTGAATAGTTTTACTTAAAAACAGTTCTATAATAATACAATAGAACTAAAAGTCGTATAAATTCTATATACTTTTAGATTAGATTATCTCACCCATCCCTTTCAAAAAAAAACTTTTGTTCGCAAATATGACGGAAGAACATTCAGTGAAAGCTTCAAGCAAAATTAGCAAATATCTACAGAAATTTATTTTTGAAAGTAACCGACTCGAGATTTTTTGTGCAAAATGGTCAACGGACTTGGCGAGTGACCAGACAGAGACATTGCTCAATGTCAAGATACAACAATTGGACAGCAACTGGGACAGCCTCCTAAAATCTTATGAAGCTATATTCATGGCAGATGCCTACCCGGAAGTGAGCGAGTCGGTCGAACAAAAATATGGAAAATGCTCCGAAAGCTACCAAAACTGCAAGGCACAAATGCTAGAAGCATTACAACTTTTTAGAATTAATCCCATCACCCAAACAACCCAACAACCACTCGATACTTCTCATAACTCACCGTCTGAGGAAGTTTACCTTAAAGTACCACCGTGTGATACAGAAGATTTTCACGGTGGCTATGAAAACTGGCCGACATTTCGGGATATGTTTACGGCAGTTTATATACAGCACCCAAAGTTAACCCCTGCGCAAAAGCTATACCATTTACGGTACAAAACAAAGGGTCAAGCAGGCGTTATTGTTAAACAGTACCCACTTACTAATGAAAGTTTTCCGCTTGCTTGGGAAGCACTGAGATCCCGATATGAAAATCCCAGAATTTTAGTAGATAACCAGTTAAAAACCCTACTTAACCTTCAACCAATATACTCAGAGAGTGGAGAGCAGTTGCAGAAACTGCAAACAACCATAAATAATTGCCTCTCTACCCTCTCTTCTCAAAAGGTATCTACCAGGGACTGGGACCCCATACTCGTATACTTGTGCTCGTCAAAACTCCCGAATGAGACACTTTCCCTATGGGAACAGTCTCTCAGCTCTAGAAAGGAACTGCCACTGTGGTCAGAAATGGACACATTCCTCACAAGCAGATATGAAGTGGTCGAACGACTTGGAACGTATCGACCTGGAAAACTCAAACCCCATTATAACAACCCAAACCCTAGAGTTGGCAGTCAAAGCTTCCTATATGCCAACAAAAATCGCACACAAAATTTTCACACGGAGTTTGTTAAACCGGTGTCATGCAAACTGTGTAACGCCAACCACGCAATGAAAGTATGCGTTAGATTCAGGAATCTTTCTGTACCAGACCGACTCAAATTCGTCCGTGAACACAATTATTGTGAAAACTGCCTTTCCTGCTCTCATCTAAAGAACCAATGTCAGAGTAAATTTTCTTGTGTTTACTGCCAACGGCGCCACAATTCGTTACTCCATAGTCATATCACCCAAACCTCAAACCCCTCCTCAAAACCCAAAGCAACGACAACACAGGCAGCAACCACAGTGGAAATATTAGATGACATACCCTCAACATCAGCAGGAATCTCAAATAATGCACAAACTCACGATAAAGCTGTCCACAAAATCTCGACTCACTTCTCCAGTAGCAATGGAACCACGTTATTACCCACCGCGATCGTTCCCATATATTACGCCGGAGAATACCACAAAGTCCGTGCCATGATCGACCAAGGTTCACAAAAAACATTTATAGCATCTCGAATCCAAAAAACTCTAAATTTACCCGTAAGAGAAGCCCATTACGAAATTTCAGGTATGGGAGGACTGGTCGTCCAGAACTCAAAACATGTTTGTGATTTAACACTTTGCTCTACAGATCTTTCACAAAAAGTTCTAACCCAGGCAATAATGCTACCCCAGCTTACTCATTTTCTACCCAGTGTTAGAGTGTCAACCGCAAACCTCCCAGAATTGCATACACTAACACTAGCAGACCCAAATTGTTGTACCCCATCGAAAATCGATATGGTCATTGGTAGTGATATTATACCCCAAATCTTCACCCAAGGACTATGTCACCTCGCTGAAGGAACGCTATTGGCGCAAAATACCATATTCGGATGGATAGTAAGTGGCCCAGTGATGGAGAAAATAACATCATTCACGACCCAAGTGACGGAGCCCATAAACGACACACTCAATACACTCTTGCGGAAATTCTGGGAGCAGGAAGAAATCATCACGAAGCAAACCCAATCAGAAGAAGATGAGTACTGTGAAAACCTTTACGCAGCTACCACAACCCGACAGGAAGATGGAAGATACGTCGTCAAGCTGCCCTTCAAACAAGACTTTCCCCACTCAATAGCACTTGGCCACTCTCGTCCTGCAGCTCAGCAGCAGTACCTAAGTATAGAACGGACGCTGGAAAGGAAACCCGAGCTACGCGAAAAATATAACGAGGTACTTGGAGAGTATTTAATACTCAATCACATGACACCCACGTCACCCTCTGAAATAATTAGAGAAGGAAAATACTTTTCATTCTATCTCCCCCATCATGCCGTGTTAAAACCCGATAGTAAGACCACAAAGGTTCGCGTCGTATTCAACGCTTCCAAAACATCTCACTCAGGAAATGCATTGAACGATGTGCTACATACAGGACCCGTATTACAAAATGACTTAATGCTTGTAATATTGAAATGGCGACTCCACAAGTTTGTTTTTAATGGCGACATTGAGAAAATGTACCGCCAAATACTCGTACACAAGGAAGATCAGGACTTCCAGCGGATCCTATTTCGCAAAACCCCAAACTCGCCAATCCAAGATTTTAAACTCAACACAGTCACATTTGGTGTTAACTGTGCCCCTTATCTGGCAATTCGAACTCTGCACCAACTCGCAGAAGACTCTAAAGACTCATTCCCTCTGGCCAATAACATTCTTCTACGAGAAACATACGTTGATGATATACTCTCTGGAAGTCACGATATACAGTCCACTATCGAATCTATGTCACAGGTGATCGAAGCTCTAAAGTCAGCAGGATTTCCATTAAAGAAAATTACAGCCAACCACCCAAGTATTTTAGAATCCATCCCACACTCAGATCTACTAGACGTAGATTTCTTGAAGTTTCACGACTCAAGCTTGACAAAAACCCTAGGAATTCAATGGAATGCGCTGACCGACACCTTTTCTTATTCTTATGACCCTATACCTTCCACACACGCGAACACCAAGCGTCAAATTCTGTCAGCGGTAGCAAAACTCTTTGACCCGGCAGGATGGCTATCGCCAATAATGATTATGGCCAAAATCCTCCTCCAACAACTCTGGATGGAGGGAACGGACTGGGATGAAACAGTCAAGCCCGGTGCCTTACATAAATGGAACTCCTTTAGAGAAAATCTTCAAGAAATCAAACTCATAAAAATACCCAGGTGGGTGCAGTTCACCCCAACTCAAAGCTTTGAAATTCATGGATTTTCAGACGCCTCTGAAAAAGCATTTTGTGCATGCGTCTATTTAAGAGTTTCATTAAGCGAAAACACTTTTGCAACCTCATTACTTGCCGCCAAAAGCAAGGTAGCACCACTCCAAACGGTCAGTCTGCCCAGACTAGAGCTCTGTGGAGCAGTTCTTCTTTCTAAGCTGGTGAAGCAAATTCAATCAGAGCTCAAAATGCCTTCGCATGAAACAACTTTATGGACAGACTCCTCAATAGTATTAGCCTGGATGGAGAAGCCCCCACATACATGGAAAACATTTGTGGCAAACAGGACGTCTCAAATTCTGGATAACGTCAATAACACAGCTTGGCGGCATGTTTCTAGTCACGACAATCCAGCAGATTTAGGAAGCCGCGGTTGCAAGCCCCAAGATCTGGCCACAAGCACTCTCTGGTGGAGCGGTCCATCATGGTTATCCAAACCGACTTCTCAATGGCCACCAAACTCCAGGCCGCAAACATCTAACACCCCAGAGTTGCGAAGACTGGAAACTTTTCATACTACTGAAGGCACAAACATACTTGAAAGATTCTCTTCGTTTCCACGTGCACTAAGAGTCGTTGCATACATATATCGATTCATTAATCATTGCAAAGGGCTGCCTATATCCAACACCCAGGTACTATCCCAAGAAGAGCTCACTGAAGCCAAGTATAAACTGATAGCTCAAACGCAACGAAATTATTATAAAGAAGAAATCTCATTACTCGAGCACTCGAAGCAAGTAAGCAAAAAGAGTGCACTCCTTACCCTTAACCCAATGCTAGATAAGATGGGCATTATGCGTGTAAATGGGCGCTTAAAATATGCCACACTCAGCTACAATGAACGCCACCCCATTATAATCCCAGATGATTCGCGATTTTGCTCCCTGTTCTTAGATTTTCTTCATATTACCCTGCTTCATGCTGAAAAACAGCTTATGACCCGAATAGTACAACAGGAATACTTCATCCCACGCTTAAAACAGAAAATAAAAAAATGTATCTTCCACTGTAAGGCATGCACAATATATAAGCATCGGATCAGAACCCAAATAATGGCAGCATTACCCCCAGAAAGAACCACATTTACATTACCATTTCACACCACCGGTGTTGACTTCGCTGGACCGTTTCTTATTAAAACGTCACCGCTTCGTAAGGCGACTTGCTCAAAGGCATATGTATGTGTTTTTGTGTGCTTTTCAACCAAGGCCATACATTTAGAACTGTGTTCAGATCTCACAAAAGAAGCATTTAGAGCCGCATTCACCCGATTCACAGGTCGGCGCGGCCTGCCACATAAAATTTTGTCAGACAACGGAAAGACATTTGTGGGAGCGCAGCGAGCCATGCAAAAGGACTTGGTTCAATTCCTTAAGGAAACATCTTCGGACATCGTTGAAAAATATTCCGTGCATGGATTTTCTTGGAATTTTATACCACCCTACTCTCCTCATATGGGCGGCCTCTGGGAGGCAGCCGTCAAGAGCTTTAAAACTCATTTAATTAAAGTTGCAGGAAATCAAAAATTCTCCTTTGAAGAATTCTCTACTCTTTTAATTCGAATTGAAGCCGTATTAAACTCCAGGCCTTTGTCACCTATGTCACAAGATCCAAACGATTTGCTATCTCTTACCCCGGGACATTTTCTACGGGGCGCTCCCATCACAGCACCACCTGATCCGGACGCCAAAGAACTCCCTCTTCTCAATAAATGGCAAAGGCTAAAGGTTCTGCACCAACAATTTAGCGTTCGTTGGAAGAACGAATACTTGCAAGACCTACATCGAAGGCACAAGTGGAAAACCCCCCAACGAAATCTTCAGGAAGGAGACATGGTCATCGTTAAAGATGACTGGCTTCCTCCAACCGAATGGCGACTGGGTCGTATTACTCGATTATTTCCTGGACCCGATGGAAATGTCCGTGTTGTAGATATAAAAACTCAGCATGGAGTCATAACCCGAAGCATCGTCAAATTGTGCCTCTTACCCCCTGTCTAGTAATGATAGACCTCAAACCCAATACAACACACTGTCAGTTAATTAAAATGTCTACCCCATTTATCCATATAGATACGCATACCTATACATCATTTATATACTAATTACTACTTGCGCATATTCCACCCATATTGCAAAATCACTTCTGATGATCTTATACTAAAGTCCGCCTTTGATATATATCTTTGCAGATCACGAGGAAAGGACTCGACGAAATGTCGGTTGTGTGGCCGATTGCACCCCCTACGTTTATGCACCGCATTTCGTGCGATGGATGCACGGGAACGCTACGAGTGTGCAAGGATGCATAAATATTGTATAAATTGTTTGGCAATGTCCCACACAGCTGGAGCGTGCGAGTCAGAAGCCAGCTGCCATCGGTGCGGGCTCGCTCACCATACTCTACTCCACCGAGAGAAAAGTCAATCCCAATCTCTGCGGAAAAAGGTGCGTGCGGAGATAATCAGCCGGTCAGCTCAACAGCGTACAAAAAGGCTACGACGACTGGTTGCTGATGCACGAAAGGCCATCGACCAAATTGAGAAGGAGCTGCTGCAACTGGCACCGAGGCAGGGGGGGCGCCATGTTGAGGACATGAGTCCTTAAAGGGTTAAGGCAGACCCAAATGTTGGCAACGCGTCGCCATGCCCCCTTGGCTCAGTCAATTTATTTTGAAGTCAGTCTAAAACCAACCATCAAGGCGTGAAATACCAGCCATCTCAACATTTATATTTTCAGATATTTTAATTTAAACCCTCAAACTTGTAATTCGGTGAACATAATCCATCGAATCTAAAGCCTCTAATCTTTTTAATTAAGTTATTAAATTAACTTAACTGTTAACTTAAATTATTAAATTAATAAACCCAACAAACTCGTATCATTCATTTTAAATAATACTACATTTAAAATGTGTAATGTCTCATGTAACATTAATTTTTAAATGAGAAATTGTAGAAATAAAGTGAATTTAAAAAAATCGAAATATAATTCTCTCCATTCTTTATTATTTCGTACGGAAATAAACAGAGCTTAAATCCATTCCACTAATCTGCCATATTAGAATAAAATTAATTAGTTAAAAGAGGTAATTCAGAATAACTGTGTTCAGCTGGTGGGGTATTTTGAAGTCATTCAATTGAAGAATTTAAATGTTTTGAGTAATTTCCTTTTTAATTGCTTTATAAGTCCAAAGCAACATCTTTTAGCAAGAGTGATTCAGCATTCCAGGTTGACATAATTATTAGTGTTAATGTTGGTACTCAGCTAGAAGAAAATGCCTTCATCTTCAAAGTTACAAAGCCAATTCGATAACAAGAGATATTTCGTTTTGCCCTCATTCGCTACTCAATCGGCGCGCTGCCTTATCCAGTCTGAAGAAAGTTGATCTTACGACGCGGCAGTTGAAGATATTTATATCAATATGTTCGGTATACTCCAGCAGTTGTACGCTTTTATAGAAAATTTAACCTCCTCTATTTGGTTTTGCAGCTCTTATTGTTCACTCCTCCGTTTGATTGAAGAAGTAGTCACCTTGGCTGAAGCCTCGTTTGGTGCCGAACGGCCTGAAAAGTATCTTTCTAAATATGGCAGTCAGTTTGCATAGCCGTAAAAGTTTTCCATAGGGGTGAACGATAGTACTCGGAACTCCTCCCACCTCAAAACTTTCACAACTTTTTATTACCGCTATTATAAAAATCACAGGAACCTATTTTCTCTGTCGTTGTTTATCCATAGCATTTCCTGTATGAAGGTAATATCAGCCTTACTTTTTATGACGATATCAATCAGCTAGGCAACAGCATCTTCCTAAGTAAGGGCATTACTTTAAATCATAGTCGAAGCTGTTATCACTAATTCATCCGAGCTGATTTCTACGTGACGGGTCCTAAACTTAGAATACAACCTTGCTAAGCGAGTAGGAAGATTAGAATAGACACATTTATAAAGCAGCCTGGTAGCTGTAAGGCCGACGTTCGTTTGAAATCGCAATTATGGTAAAGTGACTCTGTCATTAGACTCCAGTGAACTATTAAGGCGGGTTGGTTACCAAATCTTTCACAAAGTTGCAGAGGTTTCCACGATGCGCCAAGTGGACGCCAGAGTGTAACCATAAGCATTACTCCACCCTATTACACCCTGTTTGACTTCATTATATTTATAATATATTGTAATATAAAATAGTTTGCACTTTGTAACCGCTGAAGCGATTTTCGGTCCAGTTCAGTTTATGCTAAGCCGCCTCCGAACGGCTGGTGGTTTGCTTCTATTAGGAGCCTTTTTTTCATGTCAGAAATATACTCACTGGGGTTGACATTCCCTGCCGAGGGGAAATATATATATATATATTTATAAGTATATATATACGAGTATATGGCCTTAGCACCGAGTTTAAACTTGTTAAAGTATTGACCAGCTAAACCAAACATACTACGTATGGCGATGTGTGAACCAGTTGGAATGGAAGACGAACAACAGTTATACTACAATTTTTTTCGGGAATAGTGTCGTCGAAGATTTCTAATTATCTGAGAGCAGCGTAAAGCCGTGTGAGGTTATAGATCTAGAATCATAACAACCAGAAAACACCAATTACAGAAGTTTTCACTCTGAATGGTAAGCAAATCTTATTATGGTAGCCATGAGTTTCTTAACTTTGCGCTTGTGACCCTCCAATGTTCCAAACTGCTTGTCTTACGGGGAAATTTACCTGTGAGCACCTGCTGGCTGTGATACCACGTATGGTATGGTATGGTTGGATGAGCATTGGAGTGTCTAGCAAGCTTTGAAATAATAATAAAAAATAAGATTTGAAATGTCTTAGCCGCTTTAAACGATGCTCCCCGCAAACAGTTTATCAGAAGAAGCTAAATAAATCGGTTGGTTGTCAATTAAATTATTTAATGGAGCATTAAATATCAAATTTTGCGGTTCAATAGATTTTAATTTAAATACAATTCTTGGAATGACATTTTCCTTTCATGGCTTAAGGTTAATCATGGACTGCTTGCCAAAAGGAAAATGCTGCACAGATGTTGTCGTCGTGTGTTATAGGTTTTACCTCGTTAAACTCACATGTTTATTTTTTTCGTAATGTCAGAAAACGAGAAGGACTTGTCAAAATGCGCAGAGTATTTCAAAAGATCCAGACCTTCAAGTGACTGCGAATACCCAGGCAAGCAGCGATAACGAAGGAGAAGCGGAAAAGAAAAAGGAAAGTCGATTCAGAAAGCAGCCAATCGAAGAAAAAACGACGAAATTTTGAAGAAGGCGAGCACGCTATCGGAAGAAGAGACTCACATGTCTCTACTATTGCTAGTAATGCTAATTTGGACAAAGGAATTTCTGCTTCATGTGAATACGACTAAAGCGACTTTGATTTCTCTCTTTGATACAGAAGCAATACGAAGGGAAGCACTATTTACATTCGTTGATGGACTCCTTTCTACATTTCCAGAAAACCTTAACAACCCAGAGGAAAGAGTTAGGTAAGTTATCATTGAAGAATTTGGTAGTCATGCAAGTGGTCCACTACGTATGTGTGTATATGGTACAATGAGTATAGAAACTTCAACCTGAATAGCCAACAACTATGCAAAAAGTTTTCAGGTAACTTAAAAAAAATTGTTATATTATTTATATAATAGTTTTATTTCAGAATTATTTAAATTACAGGAACCATCATCATCATCGCACATCATGGGAACCACATCCACATCGTCCATGATTGCACATACTCCAACAACACAGCACAATATCAATAAAAGATTTGCTAGACGAGACTTTCCAAGTTGGAAATTCTCGGGCCAGCACTCAACCAATCTCAAAATCTATTTGCAAATGGATTCCAGGGATTACTTATACATTAACATCGCCGGGCGAAAATGCCTCGGAAGACGCCACGATTTGACGGCATGCACCTGGAATGTCCCTCAATTAAAAAAGTGCCGCCGCCCAGCGTAGTCTAAAAACGTGATGGGTAGGACAAGGACGTATGAGAGTAACTCCTTCTGACGTGTGACACAGCGGTTATATAAAGAAGGGCAAATTTTATGTTAGATTTGTGTTCAACGGACAACAGGACGGTTTAATATCAAGAAGTTTCAATCTTATCCAAATAATTTTCTGCTCCACTTGCACTTGAAAAGGGGAAGCATTGTAGATAGAAGAGCATAAGAAATTGGGTAACAGATATGATCTTTGAAATAACAATCTGATGTTGTGGCAACTTACACAAAGAGATCGCAATTATATTTGTAACTACCGCCCAGTAGTTAAAAAGGCACTTTGGCTAAGGTAGATTATCCAATTCAAATTGTTCGATCACATTGATAAGACTATTATTGAATGTCAGCATGGGTTTACTTCATGGAAGGTCAACTTGTACAAATTTACTCATCTAATAAGATTGATAATAATAATTTTTTATTTAAGCTGAAAAAGTACGGTCTTCAAAGAAAGCAATTGGAATTATTGTACAGTTCTCAGAGGTATTAAATCATCCTTAATCATCGATGCTTGGTCAGAAATACCTCAACCTTTATTGTGATGTTTCGGATTGAACAAATTTACATATAGTATAATCTTAACCTATTGCTGTATGGTGCAGTAATAATAATCTATATTTGAATACCGGCAAATGCTGTGTTGTCACTTATTCGAAAAATTCAGTCAATACCGTTTTAGATTACTATATACATTTTTGCTTTGCACAAGCTCGGCCGAAAATCGCTTCAGCTGTTATATGTGTAAATCGCCAATTATGTATGAAGGTATATATAATATAAGTCGTGCGCAGGAGATGAAAGAGCAATGAATGCACCAAATACTACAACTATACGACTAGCTAATTGTTATAGTGACGTGCTAAATTTCAATAACAGTAGCTTTAAGCGACCATTGTTTACTATTTTCAATTAGCTTGCTGGTTTGCAGTTTATGATTATTTATTATATATTAATTTAAGTTATAAGTCCTAGGACTATTTCTTTTTTTCATTATAGTTATTATTGTTTTATTAATCATAGTCTATAAGAATTTCTGCATTCATACTCTTTAAGCATCATAGATAAATTCATTACATCCACGCAGGCCTCCTAACAAATTTTGCTTGCTTAATGTTCTGCTCACTTAATCTTTCCTGAAGCAGGGTCAGGGAAGGACCTAAAACTTTAACACTGTTCTGAAAACCACACACATGATTCAGCGCTGTGATTACAAAAAATATTTCATAAAAATAATCAGTGAAAAACAAATAAATTAGACGAGTGTCTACTCTGACTTTGCAAAACACTAAAAAATAGTAACCCAAAAAAAAATGCAAATAAAATGTTAAAAAAAGGAGTCCTCAAGTAGTGTCAGATTGTCTTTATTACCCTTAAACGCATAATATTTTTTTTTGATTTGAAAAAAATATATGGTAGCTATGTCCACACAATTTTATACAATGAAAACGAAACCAAATTTATTTTTGTTTTCACGGTTTTATTTCAAAAAAATGTTCTATTGTATATCTGCTACACTATGCATTTACGTAAAGCAATTATTATCCTTGTTAAAGCAAATCTGGTTTTTGTGTATCCTGTTGATCTAGGCAGTGTACATCTACCACGAGCGTAATTTTGTGGCCAATGTCCGACATTATCTGTACGCAGATCTTTTGGCGGAACATACTGAGTTGGTCCTCGCCGTTTCTTTGCTTGGAGCTCCTTTTCAACGCTGTTTTCATAACTCGGTCTTTCTCGCATGTTGGAGAGCCTATGTTAGTTAAAGTCTATATTGGCATGGAAGATGGTAAAATATACGGAGAAACCATTTCTTGCTTCGAATGCTTATATGATATCTACCAATGAAGCTATCCATGAGATCCACTCCATCTATATACACGTATGCATTGTACAATAATATATTATAACTTGATGTAATTAATTTTTTTTTCTCGGCCTTGTCATATCTTTCTATTTGAGGCATGGGTTCTATCCCAGCACACGATGAAAGAAAAGTCACAACTTTATAGTTTTTCCAAGTTACAGCTTCTATCTCAACACCTTCAAAGTCGGCTATTTGTTCTTCGCAAGGAAAGTCATTATGACTTTCTTGTCCGTAAACTTACAGTTTACTAGTCTGTTCGTGTGGATGGTGCCCAGACAAAAAATCGCCTGTTTAGCAAAATGAATGACCAACGGAATTGCAGTATAAAAATGACCACGAATTTTATGACATTGCCAAAAGCTTTCATTTTCGCCTTCATCGATATCTTCTACATCATCTTCTGACTGTTCTCATGTTAGAAATACACGCGGAGGGGTTGACATTCCCTGCCAAGGGGCGACCGCAATTAGTAAATTTAATTTAATTTTGTATATAAATTAATTTTCTATAAATTTTGGATTGTTGGTCCTACAATTATTCGAACTCTGGCCGTCCGAATGGCATTACACAATGCTGACCACTTGGTTACCGCGCCGCCAAGATGAACAGATTAATGAGTTTAATGACATAATCGTCTTTGCGGAAATATTAGCAAACCCAAAGAGAAAAGGTATTATTTCGAGCCCTAAAAGTATAACTGACACTGAAAAATAGTAGAGTTTTCAATGCAAAAACGTCGCTTGCGAAGAGAATGGCAAGCATATCGCTCTCTTGCCTAAAATTTGTCGTTAACGTCATCAAAGAAAAACCAGAAAAACGCGCTGAAACAAGTATAAGAACTTAATTTTAAATCATAAATAGAAAACTTGAGGTCAAATTTTTACAAAAAATTATTCACTTTGGAAGGCAGGAGTTGATGTGAGTATGCCACTCAGGAGCACAAATGGTAACTGGGCGCGTAGTAACGTAGAAAATACAATAGTTCCGTAAAACAATTAAGGAAGGTGTTACAGCCAAATGGTGCAACAAATAATTTTATGTGGCTGGAATCAATCAAGAACGGCCTACATCAATTCTGCAGTTTGTAAATGCGACTTAATAAAGAAAGAAATCTCCAGGCTATGACCTTATTACACGATAAATGGTTAAACAGAGTTACTTTCCAAACGCATGGGTAATTATGAAAGCCAAACCAGGTAAAGAGCACACACAGGCGGCTTCTTACGGGCCAATAAGCCTACTACTCTGTCTTTCCGAATTATTCCCAAGAATTTTGCTAACAAAGATGACTCCTTTTCTCTATCGTAACAAAGTGATGGTAGAACACCAGAGAGTTTTCGCGGATATCCAATACTACAATATATTATATTTGATTCATATCTGCCTAATAGGCGGTTTACTGTAAAACAATCGGAATTAATCACTGAGAAGTTTCCAATTAAAGTTGGTGTTCCTCAATGTAGAGTTCTTGGGCCTATATTATACGTTATACACACTGTAGTGTTCCTTATGAGAAACAACTGCTCGTCCCTTTCGGGGAACAGGTTTATCATACTCTCAGAAAATATGCCAATACCCGACAAATCAAAACGAAAAAAAAATAACAAAACAAAAGAATTCTTTGCTCCTCTTCCAACCGTAATCAAAAGCAACACACAAAATAATCCAAAGGTTTTAGTTATAAAATCCAATGACGACAGCAATAACTTATCTAAATGTAGCGTGTTTGCAAAAAAGAAGGCAATTGATAGCTTTAGTACAGAATACAACTCAGTCAGTCTTCTATGCGATGGTTGTTTACTAGTTCTTGCCAAATCCGAAAAAGTAGCAGGCTTGTGCACACTCTCGATATCTCTCCACGAAACACTAAACAGGTGCAAAGGCACAATATTTCACAAAAACCTATCCGAAACCGATAATAAGGAGATTATTGAAGGTCTAAATCACAAAGTAAAGTTGACGTACGTTATATAAGTTTTCAAAGATTTGAAGAGTATGCCGCTGCCGGCAATGTCAACTTCTTATCCACCCCATAAAAAAATGTCCAAACAGTACAACTTTCGAGAACTGTAGTCTCCCCCCACATGTACCAGAGACTTGCCAGCGAATAATGTGCGCCAATTGCCCCAAGTACCTAAAACAAAAAGAAATTCTGAAAATAGAGACCCAAAACAAATGTAACTTCAGAGAAGCCCTTAAAAAATCCCATTACCATTTGTACTCAACAACAAGCAATCATACCCAGCCATAATCAATTCAGACAATCATTCCAACTAGAAATAATACAAATAACGATAATAAACCTACTATACAAAACATTCACCCCAAGTCAACTACTGCTATCAACTACAATTTCGAATTCCAAAATTTACATTCTAACTCCAACGACAAATAAACTCTAATCCATCAATAAGCCATCCAAATTATCATAATATCGCTCTACAAAATTCCAATTATAATGAATTTTCTTCTCAACGCGATCAAATCGTCACTTCGCACATCCCCAAGCGTCCTCAAATCATGATACAGCAAACTCCCACTCTTTCTTGATCCAAAATTCAAACTCTCGACATTTAAGAAACGCCACTGATACAAGTTCTCTCTCTAACTTGATAAAACATAAGTAAAGTTCATTAGCTGATGAAATTATTCAAACCACCACGTGTACTACATACTCTCCCGCATCTCTCTCATTGAAACTAAATTCGAAATCACAATTTCGTAAAACTGTAGACTACTCGCAACTAGGTTCTCTCTCACTTAGCAGCTGCTCAACTTCCCAACCACCCTCACACGCAACCCAGCCGACAACAATCGACTATAACGCAATATTCGAACTAGTAAAGAGACATATTGATAAATCAACACAACAACATACGAGGGGATTAACAAAAGTTCGGTAAGTTGACCAGAAAAAATATAATATATACTTTTTGTATTTATTCGTAATCCTTGTACTTTTTTATATTCTCTACATAATCGCCATTGATTTCAATGCATTTCTTAAGCCTATAGATCCACTTCTCATAACAGTATTCGAAATTTTGCTTTTTAAGCTTATCAAGTTCAGCACTAACTGCGTTAATTATCTCCTCATTGCTACTAAAGTCCTTTCCTTTTAAATTTTTTAATTTTTAGAAATAATCAGATATCACAAGGTCTTTGTCCGAGGAATATGGTGATGGACGTATTTCTTCGATCCCAGAGATCGCAATAAAATTACTCGTTATTTCAGCAGTGTGGGATGGCGCGTTGTCATGATGAATAAAGTAGCGCCACAAATCACTTTTTTACTTGTTTTCCAACAAATTTTTGAAAACTTTTGGTAAGCGCTCTACGGTGTACCATTTTGCAGTTACCGTCTGATCCTTTTTCAGTGAAATAGCACCTACGATTTTAGATCAGGTGAAATGAACTGATGTCATTGCTTTTGCTGCTTACTTTTTACAGGTGGGTTTGCTCCATACCATGGACTGCTGTTTGGTTTCTGGATCGTACTTATTGAACCAAGATTCGTCACCAGCAACGAATTTTTTAAAGTTGCTAGACTGACCATTTTAGAATTTGTTTAGGAAAAACTGAGCAAAATGCACTCGAGCCTCTTTTTAGGCCTCATTTAAAATTATTACTTAATATTTGCGATACAGCCATGGCATTCAAGCCCAATTCATTAGCAATCATTTCTTGTGTCAATCGTGTGTCTTCGTTAATTTTGGACTTCACCAGAGCTGCAGTACCGTCACCAGTGGAAGATTTAGGTCGACCTTCTCGAACAACGAATTTTTGAAAATGTACGATCTCGAATCATCGGAACTTCTTAGAAATAGTCTTTGAAGATGGTGCAACCGTTCCATGCCAATGCAATTTGGCATTCACTGAATATTTGTATTGGCTGTAATGTTCGTCGAACTTTACCCCTTTACCACCAATGCAAACAGACGATAGAGATCAAGACGATATAGAACCTACGCTATAAGCAGTTTTCATATAAAACTATTTAAAAGTGATAAGCTATTTTATGTATAATAATGAGCCTTAATATTCTACAATGGAATATGAAAGGTTATCATAACAATTACTCAGAATTAGAAATAAACATAAACACGAACATAGTCCTCGCCGGTTACTCTAATAGTTGGAGTCCTTTATGGGGTTCACCGAAAACAAACCGCAGAGGCTTAATACTAGAAGACTTAATACTTAGTGCAAACATATCTATATTAAATAACAAAATAAATATTTTTCTACACGCAATACCCTGACACACGTCGATGTTACTATCTGTTCCCCACAACTGCTCACTCTTACCTCTTTGTACACTTTAGAAGATCTACACAATAGTGATCAGTATCCTATAATATGAACACTTAAACTCTCAACCACAAATACATACACAAACACTAAAGTTTCTAAATTAAATCCTTCCAAAGCAAACTGGGAAAAATACCAAGCTTTTTTCCTGATCCAGAGCATTATAATATAAACAAAGAAGCAGCTACAATTGAAAAAACCATAAGAGCTGCGGCAAACCTATCCCTCCCACCCTTCAAGAATCGTACCTTGGGGGATCTCAAAGCTTAACTATCTGCGCAATGAAAAAATCACCGCTTGGAAGGAATATAAAGCTACAAACGCATCGAATTCTTAATAACATTTAAGAAGAAATATTCGCTATTCAATAAAGAAAAGAAGAGAGGTATCAAAACCCTCTCTGGAACATACACACCCACTTTTATCCCTTTTATAACGAAAAATAACTCAGTTATACCAAACATGAACCCGACGCAGAACACGGATAGATCAGCGTAACTTCTACCATTTTTCTTTGTAGTACAACAAAAATGTTCAATTCATACAAACAAACCAGGCCTTCAGTTTACTTAATATATAGGTATATACCTATATATATAATTGGCGCTTTGTAACCGCTGAAGCGATTTTCGGCCGAGCTCCTCCTCCAATTTGTAGTTTTGCGTCTTGAAGTTTTTCCAACAATTGGAAAAAAGTTTATACTAAGCCGCCTCCGAACGGCCGATGTTTTTTTATGAGAAGCTTATTTCATGTCCGAAATACACTCGAAGGGGTGGACATTCCCTGCCGAGGGGCGACCGCATATAGAAAATTTAACTTAATTTTTTATTTAAATTAATTTTCCATAACTTTTGGATGTTGGTGGCACCGGGATTTGAACCCGAGCCTTCCGCAGAAATACTTATAACAAAAAAAATTAATAGTATGGCCGCCAAAACAATTAAGAATTATCAAGGTTTCCCACTGTGTGTGCCATAAACAGTTGGTTACAATGTTTAGGTGCTTGTATTTCTTTACAAAAACGCAAACACTTGCATGTTTGTAGAAAACACATATGTAAAAATGTAATAAAAAAAAAACAATAACGACACTATCACTAGCGTTAACAATTTCAGAATTTTAGGATTAACGTTCGATTGCAAGCATACTTTTAAGTATCACTGTAATAAACTTGCTACTTGCTAGGTTAAATAATATCAAGTAATTATCTTCAAAAAAAAGTTTTGTTCACACCAACACACTGTTAAATATAATCAAACTAACTATGCTAACTAAAATAAATTATGGTCTACAAATTTATGGAAAATGTTCTAAAAACTTACTTAAGAAAATTAAAACACCAAAGCATTCAGAAATAAGATGAATTTAAGAGCTTGAATTAAGAATTTTGCTGTAAACGACGACAACGGAACTATCGGATCAGATCCTGTCTTCTCCCACATTATGCAAATATGTTGATGCTGAGCTACAAGGATTGATTTCGGCAATTGAAATAGCCAAAAAATCAAGCAAGAAATACATAATATGCACTTATAGCCAGTCAGTTTTTAAAGCCACACAAAAATACAGTTCAAACGATGATACAATCCAAAGCATAATGATAAATAAGTCATCAAAGATAAAACTGATGTGGGTTCCAGCCCCCTTTGGTATTCCTGGGAATGAACATGCCGACGCTGCAGCCAAACTTGCTCTAAAATCATGCCTTTACTACTTATTCCTTTTTGCTCAAACGCCGTTATCATAGCCGTTATAGCATAGGTAGGCTGCTATATACATTTCTGGCCAAATAATGAAAATACGAATATTTATCAACGAAAATGGTTGTTTTTTTTTTTTTTTTTGGATTTGGCTTGTCTTAAAAGACCCACACGGTCGATTGGTGTTTTATTTCGGGCTCATACGCATATCGTATTTTTTTAGCAACAAACCTTTTTTACGGCCAGGTGTTCATGCAATTAAAAGAAGTCAACTCGACTTTTTTCATTTAATGCTGGAGAAAATAATACGAGCTGCAGAACTAAATAGAGAAGGTACAATCTTCTATAAGAGTGTACAGCTGCTGGCGTACACCGATGATATCGACATTATTGGCCTCAACAACCTCGCCGTGAGTTCTGCTTTTTCTTGCTTGATAAAGAAGCGAAGCGAATGGGTCTGGAAGTGAATGAGGGCAAGACGAAATATCTCCTGTCATCAAACAAACAGTCATAACTTCGAGGTCGTAGATAATTTCGTCTATCTAGGAACCAGCATTAATACCAACAACAATGTCAGCCTTGAAATCCAACGCAGAATCACTCTTGCCAACAAGTGCTACTTTGGGCTGAGTAGGCAATTGAAAAGTAAAGTCCTCTCTCGACGAACGAAAACCAAGCTCTACAAGTCGCTCATTATACCGGTCCTACTATATGGCGCAGAAGCGTGGACGTTATCAATACCTGATGAGTCGGCTCTAGGAGTCTTCAAGAGGAAAGTTCAGCGAACGATTTATGGTCCTTTGCGCATTGGCAATGGCGAATACCGCAGACGATGGAACGATGAGCTGTACGAGCTATACGATGATATTGACATAGTTCAGCGAATGAAGAGACAGCGGCTACGCTGGCTAGGCCATGTCGTCCGAATGGATGAAAACACTCCAGCTTTGAAAGTATTTGATGCAGTACCCGCTGGTGGAAGCAGAGGAAGAGGAAGACCTCCACTCCGTTGGAAAGATCAAGCGGAGAGTGACCTGGGTGCACTTGGCCTTTCCAACTGGCGCCAAACAGCGAAAAGAAGAGATGAATGGCGCGCTATAATTGACTCGGCTATAATCGCGTAAGCGGTGCCAACGTCAATAAAGAAGAAGAAGAAGTTCATGCAATATCGAATGTATGCTGGTGGGAGAAATGCATAGGCATGCCTCTATCTGAAGGTATGTTACATGACGGTCTTGCATTATCAGTTCACGTACGGCTTCGACGTTTTCTGACACAACGGCTGTTTTTGGACGACCTTCACGGAATTCGTCTTTGAGCGAGCGTCGGCCACAATTGAATTCGTGTACCAGTTTTTCTCAGTGCTATAGGATGGTGCTTCATAGCCATACAAAGATTTTAGTTCATCGATGCACTCTTATCGTGATAATCCACGTCGAAAGTTGTGAAAAATTTTCGCACGAAAATGTTCACGAGTTAATTACATTTTTTTGGCCGAGATGAATGTTTTAATCCCTGTAAATAAAACAATTCACAATTAAATGACAAAACGTTCTGAGTGATGTTATGCTAAAAAATGTTAAACTTTCCAATGGAAATGTCAGATTGCACATGGCAACACTTAGTGTTGCCTAGGCCAGACCTATATATAGCAGCCTACGTACCAACACCAATACAAAGAAATAAACTCTCAGGAAACCGCTATAAAACTTCCTACTAGTACATCAACGTGGGCCAATAGTTGCTTCATGCGCGTAAGAGTTGGTCACACTCAACTCACCCAAGTTCATCTCCTGCTATCAACTCCACAGCCAACGTGCCAGTTTTGCAATAACTCAAATCTAACAGTTAATCACATATTACTGAGCTGTTCAGCTCTTTCCAATCTAAGGAGCCAAATTTTTGATAACCGTAATCTACTACAATCTATGTTACCATACCTCTCAGAATGTAACATAAAACTAATTGCTACATTTTTAAAATATATAAAAATCTACCACTTAATCTAAATAAATGTTAATGTAATGTATTTACTTTCTTTTGTCATATTAGCCGACCAGCTACCCGGGCTGCTTGTGGTAATAAATTTTAATTTATTAATTATAATTAATAATAAAATTAATAATAATAATAATAATATAATATACCGGATAATAAAAATAGCTAACTTTAGTAGTCTTTTACATAAGAACTCTGGGCTAAAACATGATAGCAAACTACTTATTTACCAAGCAAGAATCTCTCCCAACAGTTTAATACAGCGCTGAAGAAAATAATGAGAGCGGCAGAATTGAACAGGAAAGGTTGAACATTCTTAAAGAGCCACTTGTCTAATAGAGGCGAAGCGAATGGGCGTAGAGCGAACAATGCTAACAAGAAATATCACCTTACGATGAGGACATCCGTTGACCTTAGGAGTCACCGAAAGAAAGGTTTTGCTTTTTACATAGTAAAAACGACGAATACAACAGATGATAGAACGATAAGCTGTATTACGTTTACGACAACATTGACATTGGCGAATTAAGAGACTGAGGCGGTATCGCCTAGGTTACTTCACCCGGATGCAGATTTCAGCTTTAAAAACCTTCGATATTGCACTCGCCGGAAGGAGAAACGACCCGGTTTCATTTGATGTTTTTTTTTGCTCCATATATGTACAAGAAAAAGAAAGTGAATGGCGTGCTATTGAAGACTGGCCTATAATCGAGTCCGACGTAGTCTAGCACCTGGTACTCGCCATTACTGTGATTTTGTAATATTAGGTCAAGTAAAAAGTTCATTCGTTTTTTTTTATTGATTTTTCAAACTACTGTGTGTACATTTGTCCGATTTAAGTCAAATAAGCGCCGTTTTGTTCGAAAACTTGTTGCCAACAGGATGCCAACTTCATTATACCACTCTCGTAGAAGGCTGCGTCGCAGTGGCAAAAAACTCGGAGAGCCAATTTTCACAGGCCTCTCTTGAGGCCAACTTCTCACCATTAAGCGCGTTCGCCATGGACAGGAAAAGATGGTAATCACTTGGTGCCAGGTCCGGACTATAAAGTGAGTGCAATAGGACCTCCCATCCGAGCTTCTGGCGCGTCACCAAAGACGTATGCGGCCTGGCGTTGTCCTGATGAAACACAATTCGGTCTCTGTTGATCAAAGATGGCCTCTTCTGGATTAGTGCTGCCTTCAAGCGGTCCAGTTGTTGGCAGGAGAGGGTCGAATTGAGGGAGCAGCTCGTAGTAGATGATTCCTTGCCAATCCCACCAAACGCCCAGCAAAACCTTCCTGGCCGTCAATCCTGGCTTGGCCTCCGTTTCCGCCGGCTCACCGCGTTTCGACCACGCCCGATTTCGCTTGACGTTGTCGTAAGTGATCCACTTTTTATGGCAAGTTACCAAACGCTTCAGAAATGGGTCGATTTTGTTGCGATTCAGCTGCGATTCGCAGATGGAAATTCGGTCCATCACGTTTTTTTGCGTTGGTTCGTGTGGCACCCAAACATCGAGCTTCTTTCTGAATCCAATGCTATGCAAATGGTTCCAAACGGTTTTCCGGCTTATCTTTAGTTCCTCAGCAATTAAATAAGTGCTCACGTGACGGTCTTTTTCCACTATTTTTATGCTTTTATCGCAATTTTCGACGACAGGCCTCCCGACGCGTGGTGCATCTTTGACGTCGAAATTATCGGAACGGAACCTAGCAAACCACTTTTGTGCTTCACGTTCGTTTACAATATCGGGCCCATAAACTAAATTAATTTTTTTCAGCCGCTTTCGCTGCTTTTTCGCCTTGATCGGAGAAAAATTGTAAAATGTAGTGAATTTTCTCTTTGTTGGTGTCCATCTTTTAGCGTGAATAAACACGTTTTCAGCGGCCATTAGTATGGCATGATGCGACACGTAATACTAGTACTATGGACAATAACGACATCTCTTAGATAAAAACCGAACGAACTTTTTACTTGACCTAATATTTTTATTGTCACTATATTTAAAGGAAGAGGTATGCAACTAATGTTCCATTGACAACAACGCTCTCATTTATATACATATAAATATATATATATCTATAACACATAGTAGTTGATATTACCCTTATGGTTGCTATTAATGTAAGGGTTAATGTCATGGCACCACAAAAGAGTTAATAGGTAGCGCCTTTTGAAATTTCCTATTATTCTTTTCGCTTTAGCGTTTTGCAAGTAAAATTAAAGCCAATTACGTAGTTACATTTTTATTATAAACTTATGATTTTATTTTAGCCCAATATTATAATTTTACAGGCGGCCGCGGTAGCCGAGTGGTAAGCTTTACGTACTGCCATTCAGATGGCCAGGGTTCGAATCCTGGTACGACCAACATCCATTATTAATTAATTTAAAAGAGAAAATTAAGCTAAATTTTCTAATTGTGGTCGCCCCTCGGCGGGGAATGTCAACCCCTCCGAGTGCTTTTCTGACAGGAAATAAAGGCTCCTCATAAAAAACCGTCAGCCGTTCGGAGGCGGCTTAGTATAAATTGTAGGACCCTCCATTTGTTGGAAAAACATCAAGACGAGAAACCACAAATTCGAGGAGGAGCTCGGCCGAAAATCGCTTCAGCGGTTACAAAGCGCAAATTATATATATAGGTATTATATATATAGGTATATATATATATATATATATATATATATATATATATATATTACAACCGTTTCTTTTATCTGATGATCTACTCTTAAAAAAGCAATCTCCCCGACATTGATAGACAGCTCAACTCAAGCTTTTTGTTTTATATGGAATTTCAATAGTACTATAACATGCTTGTTAAATTTATTTTAGTTCCTTATCACCCATAGTATTGATTATTCTAAGTCCTTGATTTCATTTTGCAACCGCTCAATGTCACCAATACCAATTTTACCAGTACTTAACTAAATTGCTATTTTTAATAAATTACACCAATGATTAAAATTTACATCATTTATACCTTGATCTTGGCCGATTACAACTGAAGATTTTAAGCAAATGCTTTTTCATCTCCAACCAGTTTAATGCTTTAACTTTTTCTGCCATAGCAAACATATGGAAAAAATCAATATAAGTTAAATAAATTTCATTACTCCATTTTCAAAAATCTTCAGCATATTTTTCCAAAATTTCGTATATTGGTGGGGATTGTGCAAGATTATACCTTCCTTATTCAGCTTTGCAGCTCTTAAACTTTTCTCCAGCAATAAGTTAAAAAATTCACACGATAAGGACTCATCTTAACTGAAACCTCGTTTGGTTTCGAACGAGTTGGAGGGGTTTTTCCCGTTTACATAGCAGTGATTGCAGTGATAGCAAATTCAGACATAGCGGTGCAGATGCAGCTCCTTTCAGCGCTACTTTAAAATCGACGAAGGGGGGAGTGGGGTCTATCCTCTTTTCACGGATCGTTTCCAAGATTTAGCGAGTGGTCAATAGTTGATTTACCAGATCTAAAGCCACACTGATAAGGTCAAAACAGTTTATTAATGGTGGACTTAAGCCTATCGCACAATACGCTCGATAAGATCTGCCTCACGGTAATTGGTGCAGACTGTGGGATCTCCCTTCTTCAGATTGGGCAGGGAACACTTAGGTTCAAATTCTCGCGCATGCTTCTCTCTCACCATATTTTGCACAGAAGCTGTTGCATGCATTTTATCAGCTCTTCACTGCCGTATTTGAATAGCTCGGCCGGTAATCCATCGGTCCCGGCGCTTTGTTATTTTTTAAGCAGGCGATTGGTATACGGACTTCTTCGTAGTCGGGTAATGGAAGAACTTTTCCATCGTCATCAATTGGAGTTTCGGGTTCACCTTCTCCGGGTGCTTCATTTTCACTGCCATTCAGCAGGCTGGAGAAGTGTTCCATCCATAAATTAAGTATACTCTGGGCATCAGTAAATAGATCACCTCTTTGTGTCCTACAAGAGTTTGTTCCGGTATTGAAACCTTCTGTAAGCTGTCGTATCTTTTCGTAGAATTATCGAGCATTACCCTTGTCGGGCAGCTTATCAAGCTCTTCATACTAATTTTTTGTCAGCAAATTCGTCTTCCTTCTCCTTTCAGCTGTCGGTATTTAGCCCATCCCACACGTTTTCTGATCGATCGTAAGGCTGCGACTTAGATAGTCTGTTTTCTCTCCACTGCAGTTCAACATTCCTCATCGTACAAATTCTTTTTCTGGCACTGCGGAAAACCAATTTCCATAGCTTCGCTGCGACAAGATAGTGATCCGAGTCGTTGTTAGGACTTCGGAACGTGCGAATATCAAAAACCTTGGATACATGTCTTCCATCTATCAAAACAAGATCGATATGGTCTGATCGAGGCGCTCATAAAAGGCATCCTTGGTCACATCGTCCTTCTCTTCCATCGGGGCATGGGCGCAAATCAGCTTTGTGTTAAAAATTTCGTTTTGATGCGGAATGTGGCGAGGCGTTCATTCACCTGAGGGATGGCCAGTACTCGGCGACGGAGTCTCTCCAACCACAAATCCTTTATCGTACCGTTTTAGTAAAATTGACATCTCCTTCTGTCTTTTTCCTGTCCATTGCAGTTCTTTGACGGCGGTGATGTCAGCCTGTATTCCTCCGAGGACATAAACCAGCATCGTTGGGCGTAAATGAAATCAAAGGCAGCTGCTCCAATTTTAAACATATATTTCTTCGAATTAAAATTTCACTTAAACTTTATTTCGGTGCGGTGCCGTGCCGCTGTTAATAGTTTAATGAATCGAATTCAACGAATCGTTATTTGAAAGGCCCAAATACAAAGCTAATGCATACATATCGAAAAAGACAAATGAGAGGATTCGAAAAGCAAAATTACAAAAATTAATACCATACATATATCGAAATGAGCAAAATGAGAGATTCGAAATTAACTATGTTTACGGTTTCCATTTTCAACATATACTATATCTCCTATATTGAAATTATAATTTATTATAATTTATTCAATTGTCTATTTTTGTCATATAGTTTTATATTTAATTATGGTTAATTTTATAAAGTCCTTTGCGCTTTGTGTTTTTGACGTTAGTATGTAGGCAAATCTCCTAAAATGATCTGCAAGCAGATGTAAGTATTTCTTTGTGGATCTTACCACCGATTCCGCCCATTGCGTCTATAAATACCATTTCGAACGGTTTTTTTGCAGCACCAAGATGTGACATCACACCTATCTTATCTTGTCCTCTTGACTTATTTTTAATGCAAACTTCGCAGTTTTTGCATACATTCTTAATGCATTTTGAAATATTTACGCCAATATAGCAAAAATTTCTGTGCACATTTTCAATGAATTTCTTACAAAACCCTTAAGATAGTATAATTTTATCGTTTTTTCTTGTTCTTTTATAATACAAATTATTTTTCATAAGGAATTTATCTCTATTATTCTTTATTATAGCGTGATAAATAATAGGTAGGGAAACCTAATTCCTCATCGGTTCTAATTTTGATATTCATTTTCTTTTTTTGTGATCTGAGAACACATTGAATGGTCTGTTCATGAACCAATATTGCCAATATTATATGGCTTCTTTAATTGCTAAACATTCTAAATAAATAGCTATCTTCCTTTTTTGTGTTTGGCAATCTTCTGACCAGACGAATTCTCGTCCTTTTCTTAATAGATTATGTAAAGGTTCTAAAATAATCGCAATTTTTGCTACGTATCAATGATAAAAATTAACTTTTCCTAGGAATTGCTTTTAGAAAATTTTAATCTGAATCCTTCTTTCACTATTGCTTCTAATAATTGTGATAAGTGTTTTGAAAAAACTAATATAACATCAATATAGTTTACTGTAAAATCTGAAAACTTGTGTTTTCGTATTATATTACTTAATATTATTTAGTGATGTTTTTAATCCGAATGATAAGGAAATCCGTTGGAACTGCCCGTTTTGAGTTACAAATGCTGTCTTTCTTCTATCTTCAATTTGTAATTGGATCGACCAAAAGCTGAATTTATGTCAAATTTTGAAAAATATTTGTAGTTTCTTGTTTTTATGATCAAATGTTATATTGTTGTGACTCAAGTGATTTGTTAAAACGTTAACTGTCGAAATCTACATGTTTATTATTATTATTATTATTATTATTATTTCATATGTACATTTTTCGAGATCGGAGCTTTTCTGTTCTATTTTTAGTTTTTGATTTTGGATCAATATGAATTTCTGTATGCAATTCAATCCTTTCAGAAAGTCATGATTTGTGCACACCATTAATTGTTCTCAAGTTAACTTTTCGCTTTGGATTAATCTTTTCTTGTTTCAAATTAACTAATTTTGAATTTATGAGTAATACATTTTATATTATCATTCAACGTTATCTTGAGTTTAATTAGTGATGGAATTATTAGTTTTTTTGGGTCAATATTACTTATTTCTACATCTAATATTGAATTATTGTTAACATGTTTCTTTCTGCCCTCCGTTTCTTTAAACCAGCAATTGGATTCTGGGTAGAAGCGTGTACCTTTTCTTTTTTTTCTCTGTTGCCATAATTTGTATTCCTTTTATCCAAGTTTTTCTTTTGGGCTAAGTGTTTCAATTTTCCCATCTATATAAGTCTTCAGTCTGTTTTAATTTTGCTCTATCGATTCTATCGGCTACAAAATTCGGCAAGCCAATAGTAATCAAATCTGTTTCGAATTTCTAATAGAAAATTTTTTATTTCTTATTGCATATTCTAACAAAGAGCCTGCTTGATATTTGTATTGTAATGCGTACCTTATTGAAGACCATCCTTTATTTGCAAACGTATCACACAAATTTCGTTTCCAATTATACCAGTACAGCTATGCCAATCTATAGCACCTTTTTCCATGAAAATTTCCACTTTTTTACTCATCTTGAGTTATATTAAATCTTTCACATTTCTTTTCTTCTGGTCTGCTTTGAGTCTTTTCAATAAATGTTTCTAATAATTGTTTTACTGATTCAAAATAAACATTACTTTCAATTGGTTGTGGATTGGCAAGTTCCTCAAAAACACACCATCAAATTGTAAATTATCCGTTTTGTCTATATAAGCATCCCTCAATTCTGTATTTAAACTAATCCAAACTTTCCTGTACTGCCCTTTATGTTTTATTGATTTTTCTACCTTAGTAAATGCCGGCGTTTTTATGAGTTCATACCATAAGGACCATGATTCGAGGTATTCTCCAGGTATTATGAAAGTTCGGCCATCTGACGTGTTAATGCAGGTTACGCATAATACACTTGTTTTTGGCATTAGATTGAATCTCGAATGATAATTGCAGCTTGTCCATAGTAAGTTCCAACGTGAATGTTGTTTTATAAGTTATTTTATTTCAAAGGTTATATTTGACATGTGTATAACTAAAGAAGTGTTTCTCTGAAATAATCAAAGTTTGCTTTATTTTACACAAAATATCATAAAATAAATAACTTAAATAATAATTTATCCTACCTAAAATAATCAAAGAAACAACATTCAATGTTGACTATTATACTGTTGTTTCTGGATTAATCCTTTAAACTTTGAGTTTCTTATAATATTTTTCGTGCTCACTTTATGGCTTACATTCTCTTTCTACCACATTAGTTTACAGTGTTGCCGTATGCTTTACTTAACTAAAAGAATTCTGAATTATCAATATGTGCTTACAATGTTTCCGTATGATTTACTTGACAATAAGAATTATAATTTATCAATATTCAAGGAGATTATGGAAATAATATCCTTACATAGGTATATCAACAAGGCTTTTTTTTTCAAATCATAAATGAATTCAAATTTCTTAATTATTCACCAATAATCACCGATATTCATATAGCATCTCCTTTGCGATCACCACAGAAGAAGAAAGTATTATTGCTAGAGGAATTGTCCCTGCTTACTCTTCTGTGTTTAATGCAGAATCTTTTGAAGTTCTGAAAGCTATGCAACACGCAATAAAGAGTAAAGGTGAATTCGTAATTTGCACTGACAGTATTTCGAGTTTATTAGCTATCAATAATATTTACAACCATTCCTCAACGACATCTCAAATTAGGGACTTGTGTATTAAATATGAACACAAAATTTCATTACTTTGGGTTCCTGACCATGTTGGTATAACTGGCAATAAATATGCTGACACTATATCAAGGTAATTTGAAGCAGCGCCAACTTTTCAATCCGAATTGTTCGATCAAAAAGACTTAGCCAAATTCATTCTTAAACACGTACATAAAGAAAGGGAAGTGGAACGGTTAAATTTCAACCACAAATACGCCAATATTGACCCTAATCGCTGTACGTAGGCTGCTATATATAGGTCTGGCCTAGGCAACACTAACTGTTGCCAGGTGCAATCTGACATTTCCATTGGAAAGTTTGACATTTTTTAGCATAACATCACTCAGAACGTTTTGTCATTTAATTGTGAATTGTTTTATTTACAGGGAATTAAAAAATTCATCTCGGCCAAAAAATGGAATTAACTCGTGAACATTTTCGTGCGAAAATTTTTCACAACTTTCGACGTGGATTATCACGACAAGAGTGCATCGATGAACTAAAATCTTTGTATGGCTATGATGCACCATCCTATAGCACTGTGAAAAACTGGTACAACGAATTCAATCGCGGCCGACGCTCGCTCAAAGACGAATTCCGGGAAGGTCGTCCAAAAACAGCCGTTGTGCCAGAAAACATCGATGCCGTACGTGAACTGATAATGCACGACCGTCATGTAACGTATCTTCAGATAGAGGCATGCCTATGCAAGGTTTGTTCTCGTTGGATCCCCCACAATTTGAAAATCGCTCAAAAAAAGGCTCGTGTGGATTGGTGTAAAGAAATGTTGAAATAATACGTTCGCGGTGCTTCAAAAGACGTTTATAAGATCGTCACAGGTGACGAATCATGGATCTATACGTATGAGCCCGAAACAAAACAGCAATCGACCGTGTGGGTCTTCCAAGACGAGCCAAATCCAACGAAAGTTGTTCGTGGAAGAAGCACTTCGAAGCAAATGGTCGGTGGTTTCTTCGGCAAAACTGGTCATGTGGCGACTGTTCCGCTTGAGCAACGTAGGACGGTCAATTCTGAGTGGTACACCACCATGTATTTGCCTGAAGTCTTCGGAGAAATTCGAGAAACGAACGAGACAAGACGAATCATTGTGCACCATGACAATGCGAGCTCTCACACATCGGCTCAAACCAACGGCTTTTTGACCGGCCAAAATGTCGAATTGATGGGTCATCCGCCGTACAGCCCTGACTTGGCACCCAATGACTTCTTTTTATTCCCACACATCAAGAAAATAATGCGTGGTCAACGATTTTCGTCGCCAGAAGTTGCTGTTGAAGCATTCAAAAACCATGTTTTGGAGGTGTGTCAATCGGAGTGGAAAAAGTGCTTCGAAAATTGGTTTGAGCGCATGCAAAAGTGTATAAATCTTGATGGAGAATATTTTGAAAAACAATAAAACCATTTTCGTTGATAAATATTCGTGTTTTCATTATTTGGCCAGACATATATATAGCAACCCTCGTAAGACAATTTACTCAAGTTGCACACCACGTCAGAAGTCAACGTTTTATACCCGCTACTATCCATTTTGCTATAGTATGGCCTGCGTTGACACTTTTTTCTGAATGTCGAATTATAGAGAAATTAAGGCAAAAACACTTTGAATCTTCAAATTTTTTAAAAACTTTATCAAATATTAATGTAACAAAGATTTTTAACTTCACTTCTGAATGTAATCTAAAAAACTGTATAGGTATATACAATCTTACTACCATATGGTATGTTAAGACTTCCTAATATGTAAATTATTTGTATTTTTTTAGTCGAGTCGATGGCCTTTGTTGGGTTTACTCTTGTTTTATATACTTAAGTTTTATATTTTGTAATATATTACTTAATAAATAATAAATATCTTTAAAACTTAAGTATTTTCGATATTACTTTTCCGACATTCATGGAGAGCTGAACTCAATACTTTAAGCTTTTTACCATATACATACATTGCTCATAGAAGTCAAAGTAGTGAGTTCAGCATTATGGTATGCCTTGCACATTTTCATAATTTTATAAAGTTTTTCAAGGCAAGAGGTTTTTTTTTTTATTGGATAAAGCTGCTAAATTTCAGTTACTATAAAAAGTTCTCAAAAGCCAAGGACTTTGAAATTTGTATTATTGTATTTGGTATGTATATAAATATAATGAGAAAGTAACCAGAATTAGTTAGAAAATGTTTAATTTTTGATAATTTATGAATAAGCTGAATAAAAAATATTATTACTGTAGGGTCCTAGAAAAGTTTTAAACAAAACGTCAAAAAGTGTCCAACGATAGAAATATTGTCAATTAAGTAGAAAGTAGAGCATAAAATGATCAATGTCCTTAAAGACTTTCTTGAACTCTTTTTCAGTTAACCAGCCATTGCAGACGAAGAGTTCGAGCTGCCTCGGGAGAGCCGAGTAATACTTTCACAATTAAGATCCATATCTGCTTTTCTTAACGCGTTCAAAAAGTTTCGTATGGCAGAGGACAGAATCGCGCATCACATAGATGGGTAAGGGGAAATCGGTATCAACTGAATCAAGTACCATTAAAATGAATTATAAAATACCAAAACCGCAACTTTCAATTGTGTATCCTGCCTCCACCTTAATTAGCATCAATTAAGAATCCCCGCCGGTTTTGAAAAGACACGCAACATTAATCTATAATTTTGAATTTTGGTCTGGCCTGGAATCTAATCCATGATCTGCCGCATTGTAGTACCCACTCGCATATTGCTGCAAACTGGATGAAAATAGTCTACAATACTTGCGACTATCTAAACTCAACTGCTTGATAACTTCAGGTCGTTAGTATCATAAGACTATGTGAAATACATCACAAAGTATAAATATAATAAATAACAAAAGATGTTATTCCTGATGAGCGCACAAGAGCACTCTGCTTACAATGTATAAACTCAAATTCTAATGATACAAAATGAATATACGCATGAATGCGTCTGGCAGATAGCCATTCATATTTTGGCCTTGCGCCATACTGCTAAGACACATGAAATCAAAGAAATCATGGCAGGAGGTGGAGAGAGCTTCTCAATTTTTTTTAAAGTAGATTTGAGAGTACAAAAACGTATTTAATTTCAAACAAGTTATTCCACTTGATCTAAGCAAAATGGGAAAACGTTTTCCTACCTCGAATACACATGGAAAGTATTTGGTCAGTACTTTAATATACCTCAAAAAGGACTCGTCGGAAAAGAATAAAAAAAAATTATGAAAACGAACATACATAGAGCTGGTGCGGAAAATCTTGAGCACACCATACATGCGACATTTTCTAGGCGTTTTCGATTTCGGTGCGAACAGAATATTACTCAAACAATCGTTTGAATTCATTTCTAACGTTAATAAAGGGTGGTTAAATTTTCAAGGGCCGATGTTGATTTTGAATAAAACACAAACTATTTAGGAAATTATTGAAATTTTATTTTATTATGATATATTGGTATTACTCAATTATGTATGTAACAAAATATCGGCCAAATGAGCGCCGCGACCTCGGCGGCACACCTCCATACGATGGTCCAAATTTTCGATGACGCTGAGGCATAATGGAGTTTCTATGCCGTTAATGTGCCGAATTATCTCATCCTTGAGCTCTTGAATTGTTGCTGGCTTATCGACGTACACCTTTTCTTTCAAATAACCCCAGAGAAAAAAGTCCAACGGTGTCAAATCACATGATCTTGGGGGCCAATTGGCATCGCCATTACGTGAGATAACACGGCCATTGAATTTGTTGCGCAAAAGAGCTATTGTTTCGTTAGCTGTGTGGCAAGTGGCACCGTTCTGCTGAAACCACATATCGTCCACATCCATATCTTCCAATTGTGGCCATAAAAAATTCGTTATCATCTCACGATAGCGAACACCATTCACAGTAACTGCCTGACCGGCCTCATTTTGGAAAAAATACGGCCCGATGATGCCGCCAGCCCATAAACCGCACCAAACAGTCACTCTTTGTGGGTGCATTGGTTTTTCGACAATCACTCTTGGATTCTCATTCGCCCAAATGCAGCAATTCTGTTTATTGACGAATCCACTGAGGTGAAAATGTGCCTCATCACTGAAGATGATTTTCTTCGAAAATTTTCATAATAAGTCTGGATAACTTTAACACGTTGTTGGATTGTGTATCTCTCCATGGTTCAAATTGTGTAAGTCTGAAATAGAGAAATGTCAAATTAAATTCGGAAAAAAACTTGGCGTTTAGGTGTGGTTCACATTCAACATCGGCCCTTACAATTTAACCACAATTTACTTATTCAGTTATAAGGTGTATTAGCTCCTTACTTATGTATGATTAATGGTTATTAATTTAATATGAAGTATGAATGTCAAACGCTCTCTCTTCAAAATAAGCACCTGAGGCGATCACATATAAGAATGACAGCGTCAATAAGAAATATTATCGATGTTATTAAACTATTTCGAAATGCGAAACGTATGATCATTTTTGATAATATTTTTTTTTTATATCTATTGGCACATCCAAACGCCGAAAATCTCAGTTTTGTACTTCTCTCGAATTAAAATCCCACTTACAAAAGCTGTCCACAAACCAAAACAGCAGCTATTATTTTAACCCAATGAAAACAACCAAATTTACATAAGATATTTAGTTTATTTCGGATTTTCAAAAATATCTATCATACAAATAATTAAAATGTTGAGATACATAAAGATTAATAATTTTATATATGTAAATATATAACAACTTAGAAGCTAATTTATAAACATACTAAGTTTTACAAATACTTACATCCTGGGAAAGTGGGGAACACAATTGACAGCAAACATATATATACGAGTATACATAAATTGCAAAAAGAAATAATACAAAAGTTATCGATGTTGCTTGCAGCGGCGAAATATTGCCAGCCGCCAGTGTGCTAGCAGACTTTTAAAATAAATTTGTTGCTGAGTCGCTGTGTGGCCGAAATGAGTGGTTTAGCGTCATTTAATTCATATCTTTTAAACAATTTTTTTTTAAGAACATGTTTAACATTTACTTCAGCAAACTACATATGTAGCTTGAACAAACAATTTTTTTTTTTTAATTTTTTTAATTTCAAAAATAATAATATATAAAAGTTTAGAAATATAGTCATCAAAGTTATTTACTTGACTTGAACTATTTTGAACAGAACGCAGGGCGAAATGAATGGATGGGAGGAATATGAATTTTTCCCAGATGTTTTGCGAGTGTGATCATCACAAAAGTTTCGTTAATCCTTATTTCTAGCTTTTAGCGCTTCTTCTGACATTCTCCCTATTGGAAGTGGAGAAATCTTGATAATGTCGGCTCCATGAATCAGAGGTTAATGTTGAGAGCACGGGACTGCAACTGATAGATCTCAGAATAGCACTCAATCTATAAATAAACTCTTCGCAGACTCCAACTAATTGTAGCTGCTCGAAAAAAAATCTGGCTGTATTTCCGTCGTTGGTGTTTCCGGATGTTGCTACTGGTATATCCCTAACAACGCTATTTTTTTCGTCAATTTGATTCAGGATTCTGGACTTATTTGACATTGTCAAATGGAATTTTTTGATGTATTTCAAACTTTCCAAGGATTATGGCTTTAAGTTTTGAAATTTCATTAACAATACGAGCAACTTCCAATGAAATATATTTCGAAGATTCCTTTTGAAATATTAACTTCAGTGGTCTGCAGTATCGAGTGGACAATGCAAACGGCAAACAAACTATATATCATCGGAAATCAACTGTCTTTCATTCAACCGGTTTATGCCTTTTACAGTACAAGCGCTCGTTTTTTCATACATTTAACAGTACCCGCTTCTGTACCAACATGACACCTAAAAAGTAAATCATTATTACACATAGCAAAAATGTTTGGTATTTCACGATCACAAGACATTATAGTTATTCTAAAAAAATGATTACGAACCGGAGAACAGTGGAGATTGAAAGTTATGATCTAGAGAAGCCGTAGGTTATGTATTTCTAGCTACAACAAGTGAAAAAGGTGACAAACACAAATTCAAACTTTTAATACGGACATCAAAATTGATTATAAGCAACTAATTTTACTATTTCCAAAAAACCAAATTTTTTTGGACTTTTGAAAACAAATTGCAAATTGGCGAGAAAGCTGTGTGAACCGCGCCCAAATACATTTGTCGACTTTGTAAGCTCACAGCTAAGTGAACCGATAATATAGGAGGTAATAAAGACTATCAAACAACTCAGTGCGGTATTAGTTATCGATTATGAAACGACGCTAAATCACTCTTTTCGGCCACTGTGCACGGTGAGGACTATTACTAGTGCTATACATTGACCCAGACATCGCTTATGTGATTATGGCCAAATCAATTTTAACACGAAATCACATACCTGACCAATCAGCTATGTGGTACATATATGATAGAAAAGTCCGATCTCGCCGGCTCCCACAAATGATCAATGCGTTATAAAATTATATATGCTTATTAAAGATTATATGTATATGTATATATTCGTTTATGCAAAAACTGAAAGATTAGTATGCGGTTAAACAGGAACTTTAATGGGCGGTCTCTTGTATACTTCCCTGAGAAAAGAAGGGTCTTCCTGTTAATCTAAGCAAAAAGCCACCCAATTTCAAGTAAATCGAACCATAAATATGATTTCTTCGAATAGGTTAGTCCCTGGTCCAGTTCCCGAAATTTGTTTTCGTTAAAACCTTCCCAGGAATCATAGAAACAATTTGACAGAATTTCAGGTGAATCGGTCAGTGACTTTTGGAGAGCATCCTTTACAAATGGACATTAGAGTTCTTTTCGAATAGGTCCGTCTCCGGTGGAAAAAACCGTCTGAGGAATCAAGGAAATAATCTGACGAAATTTCAATTCATTCGGTCGATAGCTTTTGGATGACACCCGTTCCGGGGGTGGTTTTTTAGAATTAATCAGTCCCCGGTCCACTTCCTGAATTTTTTTTTTTGTAAATCTTTGCGGGAATCGCAGAAACTTTAAGTCAGTCGGTCGGTAACTTTTGGAGATTTTTGGAAATTAATGTATTTTTTATATATGATGGATGGATATTCCATATTAATAACTAAAAATTAGCTTATATTAAATATAAATTTGACTGGGACTAAAAATTCTGATGCTTTTTTCCAAAGAAGCTATTTCAATTTCAAAGCTTAAAACAATTAGGTATTTTTTAGGATTCGCACAAGTCGCAAATTACCATGGTAAACCTCTTTTTGTGGATTAAATGGGTAAAACTGAAAAAAAAAATTGAAAATTGGAAGACAAAAGGCCACAGGATTTAAAGAAAAATGTTAAAATTTGTATTTCAATAATACATTAGAGACTGTAGTCGCTTAGAGATATCACTCGCATTTTATACCTTGTTAGGACCGACAATGAAATTACTGCTCCGACTCTCAGCGTTTTCGTTGACTTATCTGATGACCGTTTTTATAAAAGCATTAACATTATTTATATATATATATATATATTGAATTAGAATTAGCGCTTTGTAACCGCTGAAGCGATTTTCGGCCAAATGGAACCAAATAAAACTGTTAGAGGCAATAACCAGTTGACATTTAGAAATTGTTTAGAAGATTTCAAAGTCAACATTAATGAAAAACAATTATTTTTAACAAACAATTATTGAACGACAATAATTTTCACATACACACAATAACATTAAGCGAAGCATATGTAGGTTGCAAAATACTAGTATATGGATGCAACAGCACCACCACACTTCATTGGTTTTATTTGTTTGGCAATTAAGTTAAATGTGGCGACACGAATTATTTCATTACAGTCACTAACTCAGTAAAAAAATCGCATTGTAAAATGGTTTAAATGGTTAGACCGGGAGCCACATGTGCCAGTATATTGCAAACAACGCGAGTATTTCATGCACTTCTGAAATACAATATATACTCCGCGCAGACAATAGATAGGGCTGGACCATAAACTCCACCGGCCGTGGTTCGAAAAACTCCATATACTCACACTGTTTTACTAACCCAATCATATTTTCCGAGCTGGCCAATAAAATTTTACACATGCTACTCGTATTTTGAAATTAAAAGAATGGATAATAATGTTTGATATGCGGAATTGTGCCTATAGAAGCCTTCCTTGGAAAATTTTTGTTTTTTAACTCTGGAATAGCATCTCAAACTACCTATGTACCGCAGCTACGGAAGCAATTGGTTTTCGTCGGTGCCAGAAAAAGAGCTGATACGATGAGTAATGTCGAACGGCAGTGAAAAGCAAACTGACTGCTTACCTCGCAACCTTGCAACCGACCAGAACACGTGCGGGATGGGCTAAATACTTAGAGCTGAAGGAAGAAGGAAGACGAAATTGCTTACAAAAAATGAGTATGAAGAGCTTGAGAAGCTGGCCAACAAGGGTAATGCTCGAAAATTCTACGAAAACATACGACGGCTTACAGAAGGTTTCAACACCGGAACAAACTCTTGTAGGATACAAAGAGGTGATCTATTTACTGATGCCCAGAGTATACTTAATTTATGTAGGGAACACTTCTGCAGCCTGCTGAATGGCAGTGAAAGTGCAACAACAGGTGATGGCGAACCCGATTCCCCAATCGTTGACGACTATGTAGAAGTTCAAATAGCAATCGTCTACTTGAAAAATTACAAAGTGGGGGAGCCGATGGACTACCAGCCAATCTATTCAAATACGGCGGTGAAGAGCTGATAAAGTGCATGCATCAGCCTCTTTGCAAAATATGGTGATAGAAAGGCATGTGCGACAATTTGAATCTATGTGTGCTCTGCTCAATCCACAAAAGACCGCCGTAAAATCTCATATACGTGTAAGATGCTATTGAGCGTATTGTGTAATAGGCTAGAGCCCACCGTCAACAAACTGATTAGACCTCATCAGTGCGACCTGGTAAATCAACCATAGACCAGGTTTTCGCCTGGCAGCCTTCGAAATTATGAAAAGGAGCTGCCTATACACCGCTGTGTCAAAATTAATTAATTAATAATTAAACAAACTCGGCTTTCACTTAACTGTTGACAGTTATCTTGAAACTAGTATTAACACCAAATTACAATGTCAGCCAGTAAATCCAACGCAGATTCACTCTTGCCAACAGGCGCTACTTTGGACAGAGTAGGCAATGGAAAAGTAAAGTTCTTTCTCGACGAACGAAGACCAAACTCTACAAGTCGCTCATCGTTGCCATCCTACTATATGGTGCGGAGACATGGACGATGACAACAGCTGATAAGTTGGCTTTAGGAGATTTGCAGAGAAAAATTTTACGTAAGATTTATGGCCTTCCATGAGTTGCGTACGGCGAATGGAATAATGAGCTGTTAGAAATATATGGCGACATTGACATAATTCAGCGAATCAAGAAAAAGCGGCCGCGTTGGCTAGATTTTGTGGTTCGGATGGATAAGAATACTCCTGCTTTGCAAGTTTTAGATGTAGTACCCGCGTGGAAGCAGAGGAAGAGGAAAGCACCCACTCCATTGAAAAGACCAGGTAGAGAAGGACCTCGCTGTACTTGGCACTAAACAGCGAAAAGAAGAAATGAAAATGTTATTAATTCGGCTATATCGTGTTAGCGGTGTCTACGACAGTAAAGAAGAAGAAGAACGAACTTACCGGTAAATATGTAAGAAGAACTAAATTTTTTGCTGCAACCTTCGCTAGCGAATGAATTTTGGATGTGAACTAACAGCGGGATAAGTGGTCAAACAAGAAAGTTTCATACATGTTCGTATTATTTCGAGTATAATATTGGCAACGATTTACTAGCATGTGGATGCTTATACCATTCTGCACGCTCATATTCGAAATTGATCTACATTCAATAACGAGACCAAAGTTTTGGAGGTACATTGGCCAACTAGCACTTTCCTCATAGACAAACGTATATAATTAATGACAACAAATTATTGTGATGCGGTGAAATACTTCATAACAAGCATGCGGCTACGGAGAACACGCACTAAATGGTTAGATGCTTTCGAGTTTCTAAATGAAACCAGTACCTAAATTATCATAGGATGTCCTATGTTTTGTATAACTCTTTAAGTGCCATAAGAATGCAAGATTGTTTTTCTTATAAAGTTCATTAGCTCGGTTTCAGGACAAGATTGACCTTTCTTATAAAGATACTAACATTTGAAGTAATTAAACCAAAACACGATCTGATTTATATAGCTCTAGGTCCCCTAACAGCCAAGATCAAAACAATTTGTATTACTTCTTATCCCACTAAGCAAATCTTCTAATTTCATGTACATACATATGCACGAGTATTCAGTTTTGGCTTGGTAGTAACTTTATTCACCTCACTTCGACAAGAACTTACAACTACAACACTGGCTAGCATGACAACATGAACGCACAAAGTTGGATGTTAATATAATATATAACAAGGTAGCCGCAGCATGCGTGAACTCTTTTTATGTAGATAGCACGTATATATATATATATATTTATATATATAAATATGATATATGTATTTCTAAGAATTAATGTATTTATATAATTATTAACAGTGAGCTGCAATTATAATAGTATGTACATATATATGTAGGTATTTGCCTTTCATTTCAACATATTGTACATAAAAGAAGGTGAAACAGGTCCGTTACAGTTTTCTTGTCGCAGACGCGAATTTACTTTTAGCTGACACTCATTCATTCTTTGTAGCAATAATAATAAACCCAATAGGAGAGTATACACTGTAAAGTTAAATAAGGAAGAAATAAAAAATAAAAATACATGAATTAGTTCCGTATAATACATATATACTAGCTTTCAGTAAATATATTTACAGTGCACGGTCTATATAAATATATACACATATATATATAATATAGACATACATAAATATATATTAATATGTATATATGTATGAGATATTATATGTATATAATAATAAAAAATAATCCATTATTATTGCATTAAAATGAAGGCTATATATTCATATACTCCATATTTCTTCAGACATACCTAGATATAAAGGTAAACAATTTATTTTAATTTTAATTTTAAAAACCTTTAATGCTAATAGTTTTATTTCACCTTAATAACTAAGTTCTCCAACTATTGAATTATATTCATATGTATACAATATATGTATTGTACATAGTTGGCGCTTTATATCCGTTGACTTTTAAACAGCTGCTGACAGTTGACAAAATTAAAAATTTGAGCGAAGCACAAAACGGAAATAGTTTCATTTATAAATTTTAGTTAGATAAAATAAAAAAATATTAATGAATGTTTAACGGATAACATTTTCTGAAGTAGAAAAAATACTAAGAAAGTTTTCAAAAAATGTGATTGTACTTACTTACATATATAGAATGCTGAACACCAAAATTTTAAGTTGAAGTATTTTCATTCTACTTTCACGCGAAAGTGAAATGCAGAACGTGTGTGATTATTACATATTCGCAATTCAGTTATTTCAGCAGTTTAATTTTTCTGTTAAAAGTTTTTTGTAGCTATATTCTCTAAATTGAGCCTGTAGTAATTTTGTCTTACTTTTTAATAATACACAGCTTAGCATCCCTTATTCAAAGATAAATCAAATTTGTTTTTCCATAAATCTCGCTTTAACATGGAAATTGGAAATAATTGCGCCAATATAAAGCCGAAATACGAGTATGTGACAGCATACACGGTGTGTCCCAAAAATAACCGAACTTTATATTTAAATCATACAACATACAGCGCCATCTATTGAAAATTTGCAACATTAAAAAGATACATTCATCCTCTTTCAAACGCCTGACTTCATGTAAGTCGGATGACAGATGTAAAAGTGACAGCCATTTCAATAAAACCAAAAGTGGGCTAATGGTTCCAAAAAAAAAAATGGAACAAAGAGCAAATATAAAATTTTGTGTAAAACTTGAAAAACATTGAAATTGAAGTTTAAAAAATTAAATTGAAAAAAATTAAGCAGCGAGGTACTGAAGAACATTTCTATAGATGACATAAAAAAATCTATGCATGCGCTGGTTGATCGTTCCAAACGTTGTGTTGAGTCAAATGGAACCTATTTTGAATAAATAATAACTTTCAAAGATAATATAATGTGTATTTTACTATTTTATATCCAAAAAGTTCGGTTATTTTTGGAACACACCGTGTATAAGGAAGGGGACTATCACGAGAGAACACAATGGCTGAGTCCCGAGTCACACCATGGTCGTCTTCAAATGATGTCTACAGGTGGAGCCTACTAAATTATTTACCATATTCAAAAATTAGGACAAGCTTAATTGCCTGACTGCAGAGCATGCAAAGAAGAGGAGGAAATGTTGAAACACTAATTTCGTGTGAGGTCATCAGCCGAAGCGTCACAACTTTCGCAATGCCTCATGCTCCAGACTTATAGAAATGGATACGCATGGGTGAAAGAAAACTGAGCAATTAATCAATTCGACAACGTACAGTTGACTGATGCTAGAAAGTACAATAAGCCTACTCAATGGCTCAAAAGCGTCTGCTATCCAACCGACCATTACATCTACAATGTTTTAAGGATCACGATTTGAGGGCATGCACTTCAAATGTCAGGTCCGTTAATTGGGAAGGTGCCACTGCCTAACTGGATGATGTCCTAATAAAATTAAAGGCTGTCATCAACGCCGCCTAAGAAGTGGGATGGACAGGACAAGGACGAAAAAAGGTGGGTCCTTGTGAAAAATTATATGAAGGAGCGCAAATTCGGTGTCGGATTTGTGTTGGGAGAGAGACTATCTCCTGTCCTGTTGACAGTCACATCTTCGAGGTCGCAGATAATTTCGTCTATCTAGGATATTAACACCAATAATAATGTCAGCCTTGAAATCCAACGCAAAATCACTCTTGCCAACATGAGCTACTTCAGACTGAGTAGGCAATTGAAAAGTAAAGTGCTCTATCGACGAACAAAAACCAAACTCTACAAGTCGCTGATCATACCCGTCGCACTATATGGCGCAGAAGCGTGGACGATGCCAACATCTGATGAGTCGGCTCTTTGAGTCTTCGAGAGAAAAGTTTTGATGAGCTGTACGAGTTATACGATGATATTGACATAGTTCCGCGAATCAAAAAACAGCGGCTATCCTGGCTAGGTCATGTCTCATGGATTAAAGCACTCCAGCTTTGAAAGTATTCGATGCATTACCCGCTGGTGAAAGCAGAGGAAGAGGAAGACCTCCACTCCGTTGGATGGATCAAGTGGAGAGTGACCTGGTTTTACTTGATTTTTCCAGCTGGCGCCAAACAGCAAAAAGAAAGGATGATTGGCGCGCTAATATTGATTCGGCTATAATCGAGTAAGCGGTGCCAACGCCGTTAAAGAATAAGAAGAATGTCGAACATAATTTGATACTAAAATATTTGAGAAGAATGAGTTTGTGAGTTATTATAAACACACCTGCTATTGTTTTTGTTAAAGCGACGGCGCTGCCTGTATTATCACGTTTGTAAGAGTATGCGTTATAAGCGTTGTATGCGGTAAGACTTGAGTATGGGCCCGAACCAAAGTTGAAGATTCAATATGATGGTGCTGGTCATCGTGTACACGATCCACTACATAAGTATAGGTGCGTGTACGTATAATCGTCTCGTACTGTACACTAGTAGCAACTTCATAATTTAAGCTGCTATGTGCAATATTTACAAAGCGCGTATTAAGTAAAGTCGTTGGCCGTACAGCACTCGCACTAACAATGCCGTCGGTGTAAAAATCTATTTCATTAATGTGACTACGTCCAGGTAAAAAGGGAATAGACGCAGTTTGTTGTTTTGAATCCACTATGAATCCTGTGGAGAAATCTGTTTGATTTCTTGAAATTATGGAGGACAATTGAAATGGCATTAATATTTGTCGGGATTGTTGTATGAATAATGATTGTGCTTGTAACAATTTTAATTTCGTTTGGGTTTTTGCGACTACTGTCACAACATCTCCATTGGTTGTTCTTTGTTTTTGGTTTCTTTGACGTAGTACGCGGCCTTGTTTTTTACGCCGACGTTTCTTTAGAGTCTTGCTCGGCGCCATAGTTTTTGCAGTGGTACTGTTATATGTAGTTGCTTTGATTTGCAATTTATCTCTCTGCATAGACTTTGTAATGTCTTTAGTTGTTGTTGTTATTCTTATACTATTATGATTCAAATCGCTAAAGTCAAATTTTCGTAGCCTTCGATTAATGCGCTTCCGAATAATGCGGCCACGAGCATTAAAATTACTTGGTTGCATGATGGGGTCATATGCCTTGGTCTCATTCTTGTTAGTATGCTTGTCAAACACCTCTTGACTGCTTAAACTCGCAAGGCGTAAAAGTTTATTTATGCCCACATCTGTGGTAATATTGAGCGAGGGCCGTTGTATGTGAGATTCGTTCAAATCGTTTATACTATTTGCACATTGTATGTTGTTACTTGAGTTATTTGATGAGCATTTGGCTACTTTTGGTGCTTGCGTTGTTGTTTCCATGGTTGCTATTTGGAGCCGGCGGTGTTGTTGCGGTTTTCTAATAACAATAATCTTCCTTCGCAACACAAGTTCAACTATTGGCTGCACAGTTGTTTCATTCACGGCTACACGAAACATAGTTTCACTAGAGCTTAACAATCCAGGCGCTGACGGTACTATCAGCTTAGTACGTCGCACGAGTAGCTTATTGTATCGGCGTCCCGTTGTAGTCGTATTGAAATGGATATTGTTTTTATTATTATTACTATCATTCAAATTTTGTAACTCTTCTGTTGTAATGTCATCATTATTATCGCTATTTGAAAATTGCGTTTGTTTTACGCCCTTATTGCTCACAATATGTGATGGGCTACGTTTTTGCCTTTTCATTATAATACCACTATACCCTTTTCTTGAATTATTATTATTATTTTCATATATCGCATATAAGTGCTTGAATACCTTAGTGTTCGAATGATTTGTACAACTAAATAATGTGGAAATTTGCTTTTTATATTTCGGTAAAAAGTTACTCGCTATATTATTTCCTAATATATTTTTATCCCCCACGTATATAAGTACTACACCGGTTCCTTCCAAACTACTCGAGAATTCCTCTTTTTTATAGTAAATGTTATCTTCCCTCTCATTTACTTCCTCCGCTACGTCGTCGTCGCCATCATTCTCATTGTGTCTGCGTACCTTGCCGCACACATATTTTCTTATATTATCATTTTTATTGATTTCACATTCCATACACCCATTAAACTTTATTTTCATACTACTTTCATTATTTTTTGTTTCTGTGCTTGTTCTAGCAAAATTAATGACCTTGAACTGGCATGGGGATGACAACACAGTAAGGTCAGTTATACTAAAAAATGATAATTTGATATACTTTCAACCACATTTGACATTTCTCTCAACAATTTACTCATCGGCTGTTGCTCGTCAGCGCTTCTTAGCATATTCGGTATCTCCGTTAGCTTGTCGAGGGTCGCCTCAATACTATTTACTGGTGTGGTTCTCGCAATCCAATTGCTAACGTCGCCGACAATAGTTTCCAGTGATTGAGTTTGTTTTTCAAATAAAATGAGCTCGTCACTTTCCAATATATTGAAGTCAATCGGTTGTAATTGCCCTTTGTCACCATACAATTTGGGCATCATATATGCCGATACATATTCGCTTCCATCAGTTGTGTAGAAATCATTGATGTCGTCAAAACTGGCAGTTTGCTTGACAAGGCCGGGTGCTTGTCGTTTATGTATTGTTGAATCGTAGCCCAAGGAAACAGTGCTTAAAATAGTACTAAATTCACCCGGCCGACGACCCGATACATAAAGTGTGATGATACTTGAACTCTCCGGCGCTTCGTCTTGTACGGCTTGATGTTTACGCTTGTGGGCTTTACCGGATTTCCGTGACTTTTTACGGCCACTTTTATTATTTAATTGTATACCCTCAATCACAGGTATGTCATTATCGTTATCATTCGATAATCGGATATTATTTGTGTCGAGCTCCTGCAAATTGTCAGGTAACAGTAGTTGTGGTGCCGCTGAGTTTAATATTGGTATGGAAAGTTGTTGTTGCGGTTTTTCAATGTGTGATTGTATCTGTTGCTGTAATAGTAGTTGTTGTAAAAGCAAACTATTGACTTGGGGCGCCATTTGTGTCTGTGTAAAAGCTTGTTGTGTCGGCGTTGTAACAATCGTGTCCGTCACAAACTCGGTAGCTGTAATGGTCTGTGCAGTTGTATCGTAGACGGTCGTCAAAATCTTTTTGCCCTGGAATGTAACTGGCAAAACCGTAGACATACCCTCAAAAACTGTTGTCACATATGTCGACGAATGCGTCCGATACTCAGTAACTGGTGTAGCCGGTATTTGGGTAATAATTGTATTAACACCCGGCGCTGGCGTAACTGCAGCACCAATTGCACCGAGTAAGGGGTTGGCTGCTGGAAGGCCAATATTTCCAAGTAGCAATTGCGACAGTAATATGTTTGCTAGGGGCGCGTTTGCCGATATTTGGGATTGAGTTGTTGAAACAACAGTTTCCACCGAATAAATTGTCGATGGTATGACATGTGAAAATGATGTTTTGCGGCCGCGTATTGTTGTTGGTGTAAATATAACGGTAGTTGTCGGAGTCTCGTGCAGGACATATTGCGTAATCTCAGTGACACCGCCAAAATTGACACTGGAATCTTCGCGCATTAAGGCCAGCATTGTCTGTCCATTACCACTCACAAAACTGGTGTATTGTTGAGGTCCCAAAACCTCTGTACTAGTTTTGGCTGTTACAACATTCTTATACTCAGTAACTTTGCCATTTACAACTGGTATAGTAACTTCGGCAGGAATAACTTGTGTAATGGTTATAGTGCCATCATTTGATGGTACAACAGGGTCAGCATTATAATCGTTACGACTACGTCCACGCACAGTAGTACGAGTCCGGCTTAAATTATTGCGTGCACGCACTGAGGTACTTCTTGCCGACGTGTCCTGTGGCAAGTTATTGTTGTTATAAATCTTACGTCGGTTGTTGGTTGTCGGAGGCGACGAACGCCGTGATGAAGCAGCAGTTTGGGGTCGTCGAAAGTTGCTCCCACCAGGTCGTGACAAGCTCTTTTGTGTTGTGGTAGTGGTATCCTTTTCACGTAGTGTAAACTGGGCTCGTGCATTAGTGGGGCGTGTGGGCCTTATAGCACGATGACTTGTTATGCTTGTTGTACCGACCGATGCTGTGACGGCTTGTGTGTTGGCATGATGAGGTGTGTATCGTGACACAAAACGACCCCCAGCACGTGCACGTGTCACTACTGTTATCATAGAAGTTGGCGTTTCATGTTCGATCTCTTCAGTGAAATTTTGGTCTTCGGCAACTGCAGCAGCGGCGGCTGAGCTTAATTTTGGACGGCGAAATCTATTATGGAAATTACTACGTCTTAGTAGAGACGAGTCCGCCTCACGCCGTGAACGAACCAACTTTTGGAACTTTTTGTGTTCGTCTATTTCGACAACAGTCAGCTTTTTTTCAGTCACCTTAATTTTCGGTGCCACTTTAATTTGTTTGCTATTAGAGCGCCTACGGCGATTACCATCACCATCACCATCATCTTCATTATCTTCTTCATCCTCGTCATCATATTCAGAATCGTCGTCAGCGTCAACATTACCTTCTGATCCGTAATCCTGTTTCTTGTTTTCTTTGGCTTCACTAGGGTCGAGTATCGTTTGTTTCTGTATTAGGCCACGTGGTGGAAACAGGTTACTTTGCGCACGGGGTCTTCCCGGTATATTTGAAATTTGTGGTCGTTGAAAACTGCGTGCTCGTGGAGGCTGTGTTGTTGTTGTAGTACTTGTGGTGGTTGTTGCAATTTTGACGCGAGAGTTTAGGGGATTTCGCCTTTGAGATATAGCACTAGCAAGGGATGAAGCGTTACTGCCAATATTGACACGCTGACTCGCTGGTGCAAATGCAGCCGGCCGATTTATTGGTCTTCGAAAACGTAATAAAGGATTTTGATTACGCCGTGCAGCATCATTGAAACCCTCATCGTTTTCACCCTCATTCGTTTGCGATTCCGGTGTAGTAGACTCCTCGCCACTGATGTCAGGCGCCAAGGTAGTTACACCTTCTGTTATTGGACCATTTTGTTGGCTAGCTAATCCTATGCTAGTGGGTTTTAAACGAATACGTGAATTACCAACATAAGCGCTGGAAAGGCCAGATCGAAAGCCTGCAACAGAGGAAGGCCGCACTAAACCAACCGCACGTCGAGACGATGATTGTAATGCTGGCCGTGCGGAGGATGTTAAACGATTTCTGGTACTACCGAAACCTACGTTATTCGACGCAATTACTGGTGAATTTGAGGAAAGATTACTGCCAGCGGGAGCTGTAGGTTTAATAGGTCGACCAAATGAACGTCGTGACGTTGAACCACCAGGAGCGGCACCGGGTATTAAAGCAATACTTGCAAGTCCGCCTTTGCGCGTGTTAAAACGGCTGCTCGATTTGAGTGCTGGCGTGGCAGTTATGGTTGGCGTAACATCAAGTCGCGTTATTATTGTCGCACTACTCGGCAGACTGTTCTTCTTTTTCGGGGCGAATTGTGGGCGATTACGAGATGTAAATGGTCGTATTACGGGTGTAAAGGTTCGTTTCTTTGATTGGAACGGCAAATCCGCCCTATCGCTATCACCATCATCGTCATCATCGGTGTCATCATCAACATCGTCGTTATCATCATCTTCTTTACCACTGTCACTTTCTAAGTTTTGCTCAGTTATATTGTCAGAAATTCTCTTTTGCACCGTTGACACAGCAGTATTAAATTTTGTTACCTGCGTTCTGTCAACTTGCGTAACCGATATATCACTGGGACTGGGTTTTATAGCCGTCTCAATCATAGCCACATTGCTATTTGTCTCAAAAATGAAACTCGATGTACTCTCAATTATTTGCGCATAACGATTTTCGATAAATGTGCCAATGACCTTAGATTGGTATAAAGTTGTCGTATTATTATCAATGCGTGTTCCCTCAATTAAACGCACTAATCCCGTTTTATACTGACGCACCGTGCTGCCTTCTGCGTTTACTATCAGCGTATTACTGCTGGGCGATTGTAAAGCTTTTTTAACTTCATCGACATATAAACTGGAAGTGCTACTGGTAAACTCAGTGGCTAAACCATCAGCGGCGGTAGTAGTTAATATTTCAGTTATAAAATGCAATGTACTTACACTATCCGCATCAATAATCTTTTTATAATCATAAAACATGGCTTGTGCACTTTTTACAAGTGTCGGCGTTTTTCCGTTATTAACGTTAAAAAAAGCAGAATATGTAAAATGATCGACACTATTCATTAGTTTAGTACTAGCATCCACAAAATTCACTTCATCCGTTTTGGCTAGGGCAACAGGTAACAAATTTATTGTTGGTGTAACTACATTCGTTATAGTTTCAAAACGTGAATCGGTAATGGTTCGATCAACATCATAGGATGTTGTATAATATGTGTAAGTTGTATAGTATGTTGTAGGTTCTAACACCGCCGTAATGTTAACGATATCAGTAGCTAATTTCACATAATCTTCACCAGATGTTTCTGATACGGATGCAAATGAAACTGCAGACCCATTAATTATTTTCTGATTATCGCTAATTTCTTTAGTTGCTTTTATTCTCTGCACATCAGTATTCACGGACTCGGTATTTGCGATGGATATGTGTGTTACCGATATTTGAGTAGGCGTTATCACATTTGAGACGGTCTCTTCGCTTCTAAGAGTAGTAATTTCACCATTTTTAGCCAGCTTCGTCCAATATGTGAATGTTGTAAAGTAAGTAATGGGCAATGTTGTTTCTCCAATTGTTTCAGTTTCGGTTGCTTTTAGTGTTTCGGTGACTTCGTTGGTTACCGTTTCTAAACGGCTAACAACATTTGTTCCATCATTGGTATACATTGTTGTATAGTATGTAAATGTTGTGAAGCTTGTCTGCAAAAGCAAAGTGGCTGATGGCCGTATTTCATCAGTATTGCTCTCGGAACTTATTTGGTCTTCAAGTAATTCGGGTAGCTGATTTATAATCTGTTGCTTTCCATTAGAACTGCTCGTGCGTACATCAGTACCCAACGTAATAGTCGTATAATTGCTAAAGTCCAACTGATTGCTATCGATTGCAACTGTAGATGCCGAAGGCAAATCGCTGCTATTTCTCAATAACAGTTGATCGTTAAATAAGTGTTCTGAGTTTACAACCACAGCAATATGTTGATTAGACAAAACGGCAGTATTGGTGTTGTCCATGTCATTGGAAAACAATCCAGGAGTCAACACTGGCACTGTATTTTTTAAAGAGGTAGCATCCTTCACGAAACTTGTTTTTGTATTTATTTTAAATACAGCACTTGGTGTTATTGCCCCCGTTATATAATTTTCATATACCTCAGTCCTGGACATAATTTCAGTTTCACCTTCAACAAAAATTGTTGTATAATAAGTGTAAGTGGTAAAATATGTTTTGGTAAATTTACTATCATTTGAAGCGGGCAACATGGTATGCGCCTGCACTGGATCAGTAGTTCTTCGGTTATTTTTTTCATGCTCATCAAAGCGGAATATACTTTCCAATTCAGTTGGTAATAAAAACTTGGTTGTCCCACCAGCTTCATTATCTGATGATTCATGCGCAGCTTCATGAGCTCCTGAGCTAGCTACGTTTAATATTTCAGCTGCTACGGCTGTCGGCACGATTTCATCACCAATTGAATGCAGTGTCGATGTCATTACATTAGTAAATACTTCAGTGTGACTCGAGATTCTTGTTTTGTTGTCTTCGTTGAAAAATGTTGTTAAATATGTATATGTTGTATATAAAGTTTTGTAAATCAATTCAATCTCTTCGCCCGAATCGTCTTCAGTCCGGTACCCATCATCGTTATCGATTTCAGTACCCGCATCGTCATCAATATCAGTTTCGCTGTCGCTGTCATTATATTTATTTATAACTTCTTCATAATCTGCATCGTTCATTGTTACATCGATATCTTTGCTTGAAATAGAAGTGTCGTAGTCCGAACTAACAGCCTGCACAGACGTATCGGCATGTTCTAGCTGAGATTTTTCTAGCAGCACGTTATCCTCTCCCACTATGCTCATATTATTGGCAGTTGCACCAGTTGTCGCGCTTATAACACTTGTAGCATGTGGTTTTATGCAGTAATGCGTGGTCGTTTGTAAAATATCGAAATTGGGTACAAGCACAGTTTCTTTTTTAGCCACCTTAATTTCTTGATCTGTACCTTGCGACGCCGGCAAGTACAATGTATTTAACTGTGTAAGCGTTTTTGCTATTTGTGTGAGAAATACCTGTGAAGTTCTCAAGCAATCATCTAGTATAATAGTATCGTTAGCGTCGTCGTTGTCGTACTTGATTTCTGAAACATTAAGCTTAACACTTGTTTGTGTCATCACCTGCTGAACGTGCTCGTCTTGCTTAATTGTTGGTACAGTAGTACTAATGATATCTTCTTCAAGAACTTTCTTAAAATACGCAGCTTTATTTGAAGTTGATTCGGGTTCGATAATAGTTCTATCCTTGTTAACTTCACGCTCATCGGTACTAGTCCGAATATTGCTCGTCGCTGTTGTAGTTGCATGCACAAATTTCGTTTTTATTGTTTTATCTAACATATTGGCTACAGTGATTGACGTTTTATTCATTAACTTATTATTAGTAGTCAGCTTAGTAGTGGGCTCAACAAATGTCGCAAAGGGATCATCTTCAAAAAATATTGTTGTGGCACCGCCCAAAATATGTCCGCTATCGCTCATATCCGCAATCACAATTTCAGTACTTTCCAACTTTTGTACGCTTTTATCTATTATCTCGACATTGCTTTCGCTAACCAGCTGTTCTATCATTTGTATCTGTATATCCGTTGATAATGATAAGGAATTTGAGGCAGTAAGATGACTTGTTAATACTGTAGATGTAATGGTCTCCCGTGTGGCTGTTACAGCCGCTGCACGCGATAGTGAGGCATATATTTCCAAAACTTCTTCATCCGAAGGGCGCGAAAACTGAGACGTCGTAGCTGCAATGTTGCTTCCGCTTTCTCTGTCACCTTCATCAATACCTTTAACAATATTTATGTTGCTACTGCTAATATTGCCCACGTCATCCTGTTGCTCTGGTATTTCAGCTGGACCATTCACTTCATTTACGGTATTTACAGACTGTTCAGTTGAGACATCCACAATAAGCGCCACGTCTTTTACACCATGTGCCAGGGATTCTTTTAAGTAGCTGATATCATTAAATATTACCGTATTCGAATTTACAATATTAAATATTTCTCTCGTTGGTACAATCATTTTCTCAGTACTAGCGTGTACAGCGTCAAGTGTTGTTGTTGATGCTACGTTAATATCAACAGCACCCAAGGTCGCTTCGCCTTTGATCGATGTTATGTGCCCCAAATGTCGGCTTTTAATGAAAGTGCTGGGTGAAAAAACAATTACACTATCGCCAACAATGGTGGTAAAATCAGCAAATCCGTAATATGTCGTAGTTGAAAGTTGCCTGTTGAAAAGAGGCGCTGAAAGCTTAATTTTAAACGTACCATCGCTACCAACACCATCACTGCTATTGTTGCTGCTACAATTGTTACTGATGGTAATATCATCATTAGCATCCATTAATTGCTGATAATACAGTTTTGAAGAACGATTGCGACTATTGGCAATATTCTTATATAAGCGCATGGACTTATCTTCTCCTATGACGGCGTCGGTTTCGGTTGAGAAAGCACTTGGCGAAAAATGATTTCGAACTGTGTATGTGGCCAAATCTCCAATCGGTAAAACCCTATTCGCAGCCACGTTCCGCGTACTCTCGTGATAGCCAGCGGGTCCGACTATTTTCAGTGGGGCACAACTATTTATTTGTGAGTCATTTTGTTCGCCTTTGTTTGAATACTTCTCAATTTTTAATTTGTTGTTTTGTTTTTGTTGTTTTTTATTATTTTTAAAATTTTCCCTCAAAACAACAAAATCCGTATTGCTTACGAAAATATCACCACCGTCGTGCAATAAACGATCATCAATATCTTGCCAATCGGGCTGATCAGCATTGAATAGATCATTGTGATTCTCCAGCAGCGTTTTGGTTTGCAACTCCACATTATCACCCACCCAGCTAGTCACAACGGTAGGCAACAACCCAATGCCAACTTGGTGAGTCATTTGCTGCTGCTGTTGGGCATTGTCGTAAAGCACACGTGAACTCTTTTTCAAATACTGTGCGTATAAGCGGCCATTATCGAGAGTTGTGCCCACAACTTGTGTTGCATACTCGGTTGTAACGCCTTCCTGTATAAATGTGCGTGCGGTAGATGTTAATAGGCCAACTTCTGGACGAACATTGAGATGATGTCCCACATAATCATTACGCCCATTATTCTTGTCATTATTAACTAACAACACTGTGGTTAGGTCTGTTTTTTGCATATTTTAATAATGGTCGGATGTTTCAATTTTATGATAAAATTTACAATTATTAAATACATGTTGTATATACATACATTATATTATATATATGTTATGACACATTATTAAAAAGAAAGTACACATACATAGAAAAATTTAACATACATACATCGAAAATTGCAACAGCGTTATTTAGTTACACATGTAGCGGCATCAAATTGTCGTTGTTTTGTTATTGTAGGTATATGTATTCAAATAGAGGTTGTATAATTTACAAAAGGTAGTGATAGATTGGTGCAAGTAAGTGATGTAATCAAAGCCAAATAATCCATTTATAGAGTTAAGAGAAAAAGAAAGAGAAAGAAATATAAATATACAAATAGGCAATAAGTTGAAGTTAAGTAAATAAACTTAAATACTTAAATAAGAAGTTCAGAAGCTCTTCCCATACATGGAAAAAGCATTCCGTAATTAATAATGTTTGGGCTTAAAGCTTATAAAAGGTTAAATGAAATGAATTTTTACTTCATGTGAGGTTTGACTTAATTTTTATTGAGCTTTTTTGGTGCTCAATACCGCCTAAAACAATATGCAATATTGGCACTAAGTGAAATGAAATACGTTACAAGCGGTTTGTGGAAACAGCTGCAATCATCCAATTAGGCCGAAGTTCCACAGTTATGGGGAACGTGCTCAACGTCCACATAGCACTGAAAGTAGTGAATCTAGTAGGTCAGGAAGTGAGGGAAGCTAATAATCGCTGTAAATCGCTTATTTTATTTCATTCCTTCTAAATTCTAACAACGTCGCACAATGTCTGAGTAGTGTCAAATCCGAAAATTCAATGTTATACTTGGACAAATCTAGGTATGGCTTTATTTTATATAATTCAGTCGAGAAGAATCATAAATTTTAAGTAAATATATATATTAGTTGGCAGTTATTAACTTTCATTGTAGACTGTTACTGTAATATAAAAGACACTCTGTAGATGAGTAGTTTTTCTTTGATTTTGGGATTAAATACCATATTTTAGAATAAATTAGGACAAAAGCCTAAAATTTTTATATTGTTGTACGTTTGTGGTAAGATTATTCTTTCAACACCAAAATTCTCGTGATCAGATCTGTGCCATTGAGAAGAAAAAAAAAACAATGACAACTACTAAATAAAAGTTAATTGAAGGTGTGAAGGAGGTTTGAAAAATAATTAACTACTCACTTTCATAATTTTTTAATATTTGGTATAAACAAACATATACATGTTATTGTAAAGTTATTTGCGCGAAAACTAGATATTATTTTTTAGTAAGAACCGATGTGAAAATTCCCGTAATTTTTCATAAAATTTAACAGATTTTGGACCAAATAAATATCGTACCGGGCTAAACACATTCTTTGCAGTGTAATATTTCATATTACATAGGAACCGAGTATAAATAGAGGCAAAGGTATGCCCAGGATTCCATTTGGAGAAGGGTGTGACAGAGTAAAAAGTCAAAGTATAGATGAACTAGTAGCTACAAAATCTGCTGAAGAAATGAGTATTCCTAAATTAAACGGAAAGACTAGGAGAGCTCAACTATTTCTGTGAGTAAAGGCAAGGGACTTTCTGTGCAGCAATATCATATCATGAGAAAACTTCTAAATTCTGCACATGATAATTTCTTTCCGTCGTAATATGCTCTCTATCATGCGAATAAAAGGATTTCTTCCTACTTTCATCCTATCTACGGAAACTAACTCTGATCTTGGCTTGCGAGATTAATTGAGCCGAATTTTAATTTCATTGAAATCGAAAAACGTTTACTTTTCAGCCCAATAGCATATAGGCGTGGCAGTTGACAAATTTTCACCACGTTTCAGTTTCCTTCATTCCTCGATAAATGGTCTTTCGTTACTATAGGCTCGCGACATTATGCAAGCTAAATTTTTGTCGACTTTCGTTTTCTAAATTGGTATCGAAAAGAATTTCCGGACAATAGCGACAGCTTTCGAAGCAAAGAACACCAAAGGTACGATTATAACAAGTAGATAAATTGGCGTTTCAGAGAGCCCATCTTTCGAGAGCGAACAAATTTGCTCTCGAATCGAAATGTAGAGTAGTTCCGGCTCCTTAGCATTTTTGTTTGTATGATTGTTTTTCAGGATTTCCAAAACTAATAGGCAGATTATACTGAAAAATTGTCAGTTTATTTTTATGGTTCTCGAAAAGACTTCTAAGAGAAACAAAGAAAACAATTATGGCAAGTGCATCAGGGATCGACTTATTTGAAAATCGTACCATATTATTTGATTTACTAGAAATTTACTACATAGCTACTACCTTTTGTTCCAAGAAGTAGATCTCAAAAATCGTGTTTATGGTTCGATTAACTTGAATATTAGTACATAGATTCTATTTTGATTAGATTAACATTAAAACTACTATTTCTTCTGGGATATGGAACCGACCAGTTTGAAAAAATCGCAATTGCGGTTCTAATCTCTTAAATTTATTTTCTCTTGATTTTGTTAGAGGTCATTTATTTCTTTAGATAGATTTCTTTATGAAATACTTTCCTTCTGCGGAAAAAGATCAGCGGTCAGTGACTGAGTTGGATTTACTTGAAATTTAGATCGTAGGTAGATTAACACATATAAGAGTTACTTTATTGTTAAAGTATAACGAAGCATTATACCTTACTTCAGTTCATCCGTTCAAATGTTCGTTCCACACAAGCTGCGCAACAAGTAATTCTCAAAAAGAATATAGTTGGATATAAAAAAAAAATTATATCCGCGCGAAGGACAAGCAGTCTTGTCATGTAAGCTGCACTTAACTAGTCGAAAAAACGTCTTGCTTGTTCGAATTAAACACATTTAATTACATATATTCACTCTGGTGGGTGAACGTCTCGCCAAGATACACACCAAAATTTTTCAACACGTCGCTGATTTGCACCGACGGAAGAGAAGGACGGTGAGACCAAGGACGCTTCCACTGAGCGAATATGAGTGTTCTAGATATGTGTACGTTCCGAGGGCTTAATATTGGCTCTGATCACAGCGAAGATACGCACACGCCTCTGTGCATCAAACAACGCCCGTCAACAAAGACAAGAAGGTTCTACCCCGAAAAAGACTGACAAATTGTATGGATCAGCTTGTTTGCAGAATATGATCAGGCGAAAGGATGACCGACGATTGGAACCTAAGTGTGCTTTGCCCGATCCACAAGAAGGGGGATCCCATGGTCTGCGCCAATTACCGTAGGATTAACCTCCTAAAAATCGCGTTTGAGGTTCCATCGAGGGTATTGTGTGAAAATACCAGGAATGCAGTCAGGATTTTAAAATACCTCTCCGAGCCGTTCGACATCAAATGAGGTTTCTTTATCGTGTGACTTCTTCAATTTATTGTTGGAGAAAATAATAAGAGCTGCTGAGCTAAATAGACCAGGTACAATCTTCTAAAAGAGTGTGCAAATACTGCCTATAACTGCATAAACGTTGCCCACGCCAATGAAGAAAAAGAAGAAGAATTTTGTCTATTGTTAGCGCTTTGCAACCGCCGAAGTCATTTTCAATTATTGATGTTTTCCAGCAAAGTTTATACTAAGCTCTCTCCGAACGGCTGACGTCTATGAGGAGCATTTATTTCAGGTCAAAAATACGCTTCGATGGTTTGACATTTCTATAAGTAAGAGATGTTGTTCAGACCAGGACTGGAACCCTGACCTCCCAATAGCAGTACGCAATGTTAATTACACATTTAATAACTGTGTTTTGTTTGAAGTGGTTTAGTGAAACCTTCGCACGACCATAGCCCGTATGAGCCTCAATCTTATACAAAACCCACATCACAAAGAGATGACCCGGAGGTGGACAAAAGTTCGTATGATGTAGATACAACAGAATATTAGATCGTGCGTAAGAGTGTATGTACGTTGCGTCATGCTTATTTACTAAATCTTCACTGACACTTATTCTGTCCCACGAACTAGTTGATAATTTTTGCTTATGTTAGTGGATCCTCAATAAAAATTTATAATTATTTTGGTTCAATCATATTTAGTATTTTTGGGTCATCCATGAATTCATTTATGTCCTTATAAACGCTCCTTTATTTCAATAATTTCATTTGGATGACTGTATAACTATTGCATTCAATTAACTTACTATATATTTGATTTAAAAACATCGTTATTTATTACACTAGGAAATTTTGACGTTCCCTAAGCTTGATCTTAACAACAACATGTGCCATTTGGAATCCCAATGATTTGGAGGAACTTACAGGTCTATTCTGTCGAGGAAATAAAATTTACTTTGGTATTAAAATTTACCATTCAGTAAATTTTGTTACTATTTCGTCTTCTGAGTTCACTGTCACCCTGTAAGTTTTGTTACCCATGAAATAGAGGTAACAAACAATCAGCTTGCTTGTGTTGTTAATTTGAGAAAAAATAAAAACTAAAATTTATAGTCATATTTTACTTCTGGAATTCAATGAAGATCAAAAAACGCAAAAGAAATGACCCTTTTAATTTGGAAGATAGCGTTTTCATTCAGCATTTTCGCCTGAACAAAACAATTTGTTTAGAGCTTATTTCATATATAATTTTTGTATCAAAATATATTTAGGCAGAAGACATTCTTGCCGTTTTATTTGAGGTTTCTCTCAACAATACTTTTTTATTCCCACGGGTCGTATCAGCAATGTGTTGGGAGCGATTGTCTAACTGCTATGAGCCAAACTTCTGTTTCGCGATCACTGCAGTATATTTAAAATTCGATTGTCAAAGTAAAAGCCGGGAAAATTTGCTTCCCAACAACAAATGAAATGCAAATATATATGTGAATATTCTTCTTTTTACTTTACCAACTGGCAAATGTAATTTGTCATGGACGAAATAACAGTGTTGCCAAAGCTTTTTCAAACAATGTAACCAATATCGGGTGTTAAAAAAGTAACAAAATTTTCTTTACAGTAACAGTGAGAATAGGCATGTTAAGCGATTGTTATTTTTTTACGCCAACAAAAGGTATTACAACCAAGTCAAGCCCACTATCCACTACCAAACTTCTCTTCGGTCATAATACTCATTCTAAATAGTGCCGACTTTCCTGTGGCAAAACCTCCAAATCGATCAAAAAGACTCGATTTTAGTGAGGAATTTTTCCTATGACAGTACGATACAATGTCTCAAAATAAAGACCCATGTTATGAAACGTCAACTTAAAGCGAGAATATATTTAGGTCCTCAAACACGTCAACTTACCAGGTGTACAAGTATGAAATGTCGGTTCGAACATATAGATGTCTCGCAAACGTAAATATTTATCGATTGTCATAAAACTTTGACCTTGTGAAGTGTCAACCTTGACTGTCGAACCACCATAGTTTTGCGCGAATCGAGCGTCATTATCGTTTACTCTCAGTGCAGTCAACATGTCGAGTTTCGTGCCGAATAAAGAGCAAACGCGGACAGTGTTAATTTTCTGTTTTCATTTGAAGAAAACAGCTGCGGAATCGCACCGAATGCTTGTTGAAGCCTTTGGCGAACAAGTACCAACTGTGAAAACGTGTGAACGGTGGTTTCAACGCTTCAAAAGTGGTGATTTTGACGTCGACGACAAAGAGCACGGAAAACCACCAATGCTCTGTGTTTGGTGGGATCAGAGCGGTGTCATCTACTATGAGCTCTTGAAACCCGGCGAAACGGTGAATACGGCAAGCTACCAACAACAATTGATCAATTTGAACCGTGCGCTTCAGAGAAAACGACCGGAATATCAAAAAAGACAACACAAGGTCATTTTTCTCCATGACAACGCTCCATCACATACGGCAAGAGCGGTTCGCGACACGTTGGAAACACTCAATTGGGAAGTGCTTCCGCATGCGGCTTACTCACCAGACCTGGCCCCATCCGATTACCACCTATTCGCTTCGATGGGACACGCACTCGCTGAGCAGCGCTTCGATTCTTACGAAAGTGTGAAAAAATGGCTCGATGAATGGTTCGCCGCAAAAGACGATGAGTTCTACTGGCGTGGAATCCACAAATTGCCCGAGAGATGGGAAAAATGTGTAGCTAGCGACGGCAAATACTTTGAATAAATGATTTTTTCTTTTTCCACAAAATTTAACGTGTTTTTTGATAAAAAAAAACGACATTTCATACTTGTACACCTGGTATAAAGGATTAAACTTTTGAAGGACCAGGAAAAACTAGTCTACCATTGATTTGTAAATGTTGTCGGGAACTTTCTTGGAAACCATTAATCAAAAAATTATATAGAACTAATAAATGAACTTATAATGTCATATAAATCTTTGAGGTGTGATTCAAAAAACATATACGAATACTTCCGGTATATTTGGGTGCTATGTGTGATTAACACAGTGAGAGGTGCATCAGGGCATTCCTTAAATGAATTATTGTTGGTTTGTCACGTACTAGCCGCAACGAAAAATCTCTTATGTTTGTCTGTTTATCTCATTTGTTTTACATATTATTCCCTTCACTCCAAGCGCTGGTATTGACATCGGTCCGCACATAGTTGTAAATTCAATGATAGTTGAATGATAGCACGGTTGTATTCGGTGCCTACCCTGAAGTATAAGCCTCCAAAGGAGGGAAACGAAATGCATTGCGCAAGCATTCCGTAATACGGCGAGGGGACAATCTGTCATGGTGGCGTGCGCTACGCAACCTGGTCCCTTTGGGTAATGGAGGCAGCGGCAAATGAATAGGAACCAACCATACTTGAAAAAATTTTGAAGGCCGGTGCCTAGCTTACGGCCTAGCTAGTAAACGCGTGCGTTTCTTGTTTGTTATATCGTGAAAGTTATTGCCGGAATGGGCAAAAGTAGTTTCAGTGAAAGAAAGATTTGGCGGTTTGTTAAAGCTAGTCTATAATTAAAAATTTGTAGAAAAATACTAGCTGTACCCTGCAACGCTTCCGTGTCACACATACGCATTGAATACACGAAAAATTACTCAATTACTCAATACTTGTTGGAATACAAAACTTTTGGTTTCACCATTTAACATTCTTCTTCTTGTAAACCTTTCCTGGAATCATAGAAACAATCTGATGTAATTTCAAGACAGTCGGTCAGTTACTTTTGGAGATTTTCGGAAATTAATGGACTTTTCCAAGCGGACATAAGATTTTTATACATAAGACTCGGCTGTACCCGGCAATGCTTACTGTCGCACATACTCATTGAATGCATGAAAAATTAATTATGGGATATCTTTTTATCATAACTTTAATTACACAATACTTGTGGGAATACAACATTTTTGGTTTTAACATTGACATTGGTCCACTTTTGAATAGGCCAGTCCCCGGCCCACTGCCCGGAGAGAAGAATAGTTTTCCTTTAAGTAAAAAGCCACCTATTCCCCGAATTTCAAGTAAATGAAACCAAAAACAAGATTTTTTTAAAATGTCAGTCCTTGGTTCAATTCCCGGAAAGATGATTTGAATTTTTTCAATTTTATTTTGTTGTTTGTTTTTAACATTGCTTATTTTTTCTGTGTTTAGGACTATTTTTATTTACGTGATAGGATCATTTTGTTGCGCCAGTATAGGGCAACACGTATGCCATATTAGGGTGATTTTTTTTGAATTTCTATTGTAATTTAAATTTTTATATATATAATTATTATTTATTTTTATTTGCCTTTCCTTCCTTTTTTTACTTTTGACTTAATTAGGGCGTTGCGTCTATTAGGGATGGATGCGTTTGTCTCTGCTCCGAGTCATAAGGCCAACGCGTTCTTGCATCCTGCCCTTGCTTATGTCTTGGCTGGTGTTGCAGTCACGGCGGTAGCGGAGCAGGGTTCGGGTAGTTTAAGGCTAGGGTCGAATACTCGTTGCTTTAAATGTAGGCGTTTCGGGAATATTTCTTCGGAGCTTGGGAAGGGAATTACGTGCTTCGGGGGTGGCAGGCTTGGGCCATGAAGCGGGACTTCCCGGTGCAAAGGGTGCCGTTAGCGTAGTATCCGTTGGTGAACGACACCCCAACCCCTTTAGATCAGGGCCCGTGAGGATCGGATGAAAGAATAGTGAATTCTCGGATAGACCCCTGCTACAGCAGGACAGGGGGTCTAGAAGGAAGAGTTGAAGAACCTGCTTCCTCCCATCTGGAGGATGTAGATGTAGGGTTTGAAGAGGTCAGGTTGGCGTTTTCGTTGGTGGTCACAGCGAACGCCATTATTTGGACAATATAATCCATGGTTTTTTTTAGGGCTTTGTTGGATTCTGCTGTGACTAGAACAGTAATGGGTCGGCTAGGTTGACAAAAAACTTGTTCGTAAGGAATTGGAGTGTTTTCTTCGGCGAATTTTTTTGAGAGTGGATCTCGCTGATAGAGATCACATATCGGTGTTATGTTTGGTTTTTTGCCAATCAAGGGAGAGGCCCTGGAATGCCTCGTGATTCCAAAGTTACCTCAGGGTGTAATCTTTGACATAGCGGATATAGCGAGAATGAATTAATCGCTTTTCCGTCCGGAACCATAACCGTGAGTGGCGATAATGGACCACTCCGAGTCAGGTAATAGGCATTACAGGGCATTAGATCAGTTAGTGGTTGGGATGTCCCAGGCTATGCCAGAAAGTCTTGGCTGGACCCATTTAGTCGAGCATAGATTGAGGTGAAGGCAGGAGTTGAACCTATGTAACAGCGTTATGACCTTGTTTCTCAAACAGTCGCATAAGAACGAGGAGATTAAGAGTATGCTCGACAAGGGAGGGATAGAAAAATCACATAGCTCTTGGAAGTCTCCAAGAGTTGCTATTAAGAAGAAAGATAATTACCCTCTCACCCGTTGACAGGTCATATAGGTGTTAAAAAACTTTTACGCGGGCTTATTAAAATTGCTATTGAGCAAGGATGATAACAGATAATGCAAAATATATTAGGGCGTGTAAAACTTGTCAGGAGGTTAAGTTCGAAAGCTGATGGTATGATGGGAAGGGCACCAAAGTAGTCGAGCCTTTATAAATGACTTCTGTGGCCCTGGTAGAGTCTTTAGTGAAGTCGTCACAAGGCTGCCAGTATATATTTGATAGTAATAGACTATTTCTCAAAATTCCATCTCCTATTCCCTTTGCGTACTACCACGGCAAAAAACATATGCAAACAATTGGAGGACGATATATTTCTATGCCCCTCGGTCGGATGTGTGTGATATTGAACCGCAATTTAGGAGTTGAAAGCTTTGTGGCTTCCGGTACCCCGCACACTATCATCCGCAGGCTAATCCGATCGAGTGAATAAATCAGATTATATAAAATTAAACTTAGATCACATGTGTCAGAGAACCTGAAGACATGTTACCAACAGTTAGCGACATAATGTAGCACGCTGCATTAGAACAGCACAGGACGAAGGGTAAGGAGCTACGCCATATTTTGTGAATTTTGGTAGAGGTGTGGCACTAGAAGGTAGTATAGAATTTAATGATAATTTAGGAGATCAGGGGGAAAATAAGTTGTCAGGAGTGAGTCAAGAAGTTCGAAGAGATTAGGACAAATTTTAGGACTAGATTGGAGCAGCTGAGCGACAAGCTCACAAGGCAGTACAATCCGTGGTCGCGAAGTACAATAAATTTCGGGAGGGTTAGTCTGTAGAAAGAATTTTATGTTATCAGATGCAGCGAAATTTCATGCGCCAAAATATATAGGGCCGTTTATTGTTAGGAAGAGTTTTGTCACGGTGGACATACACACTGACTGATGAATTAAGTAAATAAATACAAAGGGACTTGGAACGTTAACAAGTTGAGGCCAAACAGGAATAAATAGTAATACAGGCAATTTCTTTTCATGACCGAATGGAATATTCCTTCCTTTTTATTGACGAAGAGGTGGAGTTGTCGCGTATTTCTTTAATGTTTGTTTGTTTATCTCCTTTGTTTTCTTTAATACTGAAATCGTTGGAAGTGACATCGGTCGGCAAATAGTTGTAAATTTAATGCTAATTGAAAGACGCCACGGTTGCATACGGCACTCCGTAAAATGGACTGCCGACTTTATCTTTAATACGGCGAAGAGAAAACTATTCCAGGGTGCCTGGGGTACCATGATGGCGTGCGCTACACAATCCGGTGAATTTTTGTAATAATACACAAGTTTTTTTTAAATACAACAAGAAATTTATAACTATCACATTTTATCATATATTGCAAAAAAATTGCGGAAAGCACTACATCGGGACGATAACGTGAATTTGTGGAATTTTATGTGTCTAATGCAGAATTATTCAGTGGTCGCATTAGCGATAGCCGGTAGTGTGAGTTTATTTGTACAAATATGACAAGACTTGTAGTTATATCATTAGATGCGTATGCATGCGTATGCATACTTATATGCATATACATACGCACTTATCTATATAATGAGGGTCTACCTTGACAAAATTCCCAATTACGATCTTCTTTCTCCCAATCATTTAACTCTCTGCCTCTGATTATTCACGCTTGAAAGAGAGTTTTGAAAAAAAATGGCCAATCTTTCTTAGATAAAACATGTTCCGCTGCACCACAAAGATAATTTTCTGAACGCATTTCTTGAACCAAGCCTCTCTTTTATTTAGGCAGCGATTTCTGGAGTGCCGCATTATTATATTTTGTAAAAAATCCTTCGTTGTATTAATCATCGTTTAATTTTATTATCTAAATGTTTTTTAAATTTTTCAGCTATTATTTCGTAAAATTTTCATTTAATTGTATAAAAAATATCACCAGTGCCATGAAGACCTGCTCATCATTAAGTCTTTCGATTTGTACTTCATAGTTTCAAAAAAGGTTCTGAGATAGTCATCAGAATAGCCAACTCTCCTATGCAAGATTTTTGTACTTTTAAAGAGTGTTAGAAGTTATGTTATCAGAATTGCCCTGTTAGAATACAATATACTCTTACATATATAATTGGCTCTTTGTAACCTTCGAAGCGATTTTCGGCCGAGCTCCTCCTCCAATTTTTTGTATGGATCTAGATGTTTTCCAACAAATGGAGGGACCTACAGTTTATTCTGAATTTATGAAGGGCTGACTGCAAAAACTATTTAGTTAATTAAAACTAAAGTTCTTTCCTTGAAATAAAGATTGTCTCAGAACGAGGCTGTACCAAAAAATTATGTTATATTTTGAAGGTATCTATTGTATAAAATTCTTCTTAGAGTAGCGAGAAGAGGTTAAGTTTTAGTTTGGAAATTATATATGATTTGATTCTTTAAAATGAGTTTAATGCACTTAAGATGTAATCATCTATTCATCAATTCCTATTCAAAAGCAATATCGTGTGAAGACATTTGACATACCTCCTTTATTCAAATGAAGAGCTGGAGTTGGCTGAATGTACAAATCGTCTGAAAATAATTTGAAAACAATATTAACACATTTTTAGCAAACGATTGTAATGTATCATAATAGATTTACATATAGGAAATAAGGTCGAATTTTATTCATTCACATATTTTTTTGGAGAATAATTTAAAGTTCAGAGAGCTTATTCTCTATTCTAGTCTATAACTCTGTTCGACGAGTGCAGTAGAATACTTAAGTGCAGAATGAGTGCTCGATGAATTTTTTTTTTGTTTTAAAATGTCAAAAACTATTTTCTTTGAGTATGCACTAACTTACACTTGCTACACAAAACAGCTGCGGTTTCCCCCAGATGAATAGAAGTTAGAAAAGCATATGAAATGAACACAATTTTAGTATGTTTTTCACTTTTATACATATACATTTTTGTAAAACTATTTTATTTACTTATTTTTCAAATTTCTTTAATCAGCGCCAAGCGCTCAATCAAATAAACACAAATGTAATATTGGAGGCAATTTTGTAATTCGTTGTTTTTTTAGACGTGTGGTTTTCAATGAGGTAATACTATTTTCGGATTTAAGCTGTTTGATAACTGTTACTTGACTTAGAATTCAGTTTGATTTGCATTTCATAATGAACTGACTTACAAATCGAATAACTTTATTACCAAAATAATGGCTCGGTTCGGTCGACATAATCGCTTATCAGAGTCGCTAACTCGAGCAACCATGGATCGATTTCGGACTACGTTTATTCTAGTGGATAATCTGTCTATCCATGAACGATTTTGCGGAAGGATCTTAGCTTACGAGATTTCGAAATCCAACTCGTGCAAGAATTCAAGCCAAACGACCATGAAGCGCTTGGCGAGTTCGGTCAATGGTCCCAACACGAGATAATCAGCGATACGGTTTACCCAAGAAATTTTTATTAAACAATAAAGCTCACTTTTGGTTAAATGGATGCGTTAATAACCAAAATTGTCGCATTTGCAGTGATGATAATCCGCCGTTACATCCTCAAATAGTCACTGACATGAAATAAAGGTCCTCATAAAAAGCTGTCAGCCATTCGGAGGCGGCTTAGTATAAACTGTAAGTCCCTCCATTTGTTGGAAAAACATCAAGACGCAAAACCAAAAATTGGAGGAGGTACTTGGCCGAAAATCGCTTCAGCGGTTGCAAAGCGCCAATTATATATATATAAACCCCACTCATCCAACCAATTCAATAAAAATAATTTCATCCACCAAATCCACACAGCCGTTTTTCTTGCACCAAGACCCTACTCAAATAAAACGGCCCGCGTAATAGTATTTTTTGGAAGAAACCACGACCAGAATTAAATAAAACAAATATAATGGAAGATTTTAAGTTCTGTATTATCGATTTATTTGAATATATAAAAGGACATAACTCAACCTTCACCGGGAGATGAATTAGTTTACACTCCGAAAATCAGAACATCGATAGCACAATCAAATCGCAAGACGCCTAGCGTAGAACCCCGCAAAACCCTGCTGATCATATTGATTTAACGAAAGTGAATGTGAGATCAATGCATTTATGACCTCAAGACTCCATAACCTTTTATTAATTTCTATGCAGTATATGATATTTACATTTACATGTTAAATAATAATAATATTTTACCTTTCTTATAAATTTTTTTTTTATTATTCATGTATAGATTTCAGTGGTCTTCGGAACTGGGCAACATCAATTTTGTTAGGATTACCATGATGGTATCTATTAAAACGGTTACCTGTTTTTTATCTAACAGCAGTAGGATTTTTTGTGTATAAATTTGGGTTGGTTAATTCTATAGATATAAATAAATGGTTAAATTGTAAGGGCCGATGTTGAATGTGAACCACACCTAAACGCCAAGTTTTTTTCCGAATTTAATTTGACATTTCTCTATTTCAGACTTACTCAATTTGAACCGTGGAGAGATACACAATCCAACAACGTGTTAAAGTTATCCAGACTTATTAAGAAAATTTTCGAAGAAAATCATAAACAGAATTGCCACATTTGGGCGAATGAGAATCCAAGAATGATTGTCGAAAAACCAATGCACCCACAAAGAGTGACTGTTTGGTGCGGTTTATGGGCTGGCGGCATCATCGGGCCGTATTTTTTCCAAAATGAGGCCGGTCAGGCAGTTACTGTGAATGGTGTTCGCTATCGTGAGATGATAACGAATTTTTTATGGCCACAATTGGAAGATATGGATGTGGACGATATGTGGTTTCAGCAGGACGGTGCCACTTGCCTCACAGCTAACGAAACAATGGCTCTTTTGCGCAACAAATTCAATGGCCGTGTTATCTCACGTAATGGCGATGTCAATTGGCCCCCAAGATCATGTGATTTGACACCGTTGGACTTTTTTCTCTGGGGTTATTTGAAAGAAAAGGTGCACGTCGATAAGCCAGAAACAATTCAAGAGCTAAAGGATGAGATAATTCGGCACATTAACGGCATAGAAACTCCATTATGCCTCAGCGTCATCGAAAATTTGGACCATCGTATGGAGGTGTGCCGCCGAGGTCGCGGCGCTCATTTGGCCGATATTTTGTTACATACATAATTGAGTAATACCAATATATCATAATAAAATAAAATTTCAATAATTTCCTAAATAGTTTGTGTTTTATTCAAAATCAACATCGGCCCTTGAAAATTTAACCACCCTTTATTTGCTCTGTTTGAATTCGCCTTGCTAATAGCTTTTTGTTTATTTGATTCGGCTCTATGTTTTATTTCATCATAATTTATATCTAAATTATTTATGAAATCAACTGGTTTTAAGTTTGTTATGCTATGTATTGAATTATTATAAAAAGTGATTGCTTTCAAAACATGTTCCTCTATGTTTTCGATTTTATTCGAGTTTTTTAAGATTTGAATATGCTCTTACAGTGTAGAGTGTAATCGCTCAATATCAGAATTACCCGTATGAGAATGCGGTGTCGTAAAATGCGTATCAATGTTATTTTCTTGACAGTATAATTTTATTAAAGCGTTACAAAATTCATTGTCCATTATTAATTTACAAGGTTTCCCAAATAAGCGATTCTTTCTTCTAATTTCAATTTAGCAGTTACCATATTTTTATCACTTAACTTATGAGCCGATCCTAGTTTAGTAAATTTATCTATTGTAGAAGAATATGAAATATATCTCAATGGAACATTTCGTTTGGCCTCCCTGGCGTACAAGTGTTTTGGAATTTTTTTCTTATAGGGTTTCTATTGTATTTATTTTTCGATACATACTCTACAGTTATTGCAGTATTTATTTATGTACTTGAATAATTTTGGATTAAAATATAAGCCTTTTAATTGGTTATAGTTTTCATGAATACCCCTATGATTTCCTTTTACATGATTATCCTCAATAATATTCAACAAGCATTCCTCAGATTCTATATCATCAACTACAACAGTTCAAATAGCTTCTTCTCTATTTCCTCATATTTGTCTTCCGGAAGTTCGGAAAATATGCCAGTAGTGCCTTTCTTTATTTTCCTTCTAAATAAATCGTTCAAATAATGTGAACATTTTATATCACTTTCTGCCACATAAATAATTTTGTATTTCTTAAAAAGTAAATCAGTTTCCTTGCTTTTATTTTTTACTAGCCTTATTTGTACTCTATAATTATTTAGTATCCTGTCCGAGATATGAAATTAGTCTGCCACTTTATTCTCTTTCCCCTTAAGAAATTCGATATCAAATTGAAACTCATCTAATAGTATCTTCCATCGATTTGTCCTAGAGTTAGGGTCTTTCATTGAGTACAACCATTTCAACGGTTGATGGTCAGTTTGTACCAAAAATTTTCTACCAAAGAGGTATGGACGAAAGTATTTAATTGACCATACTATAGCCAGCAATTCTTTTTCCAGTGTTGAGTAATTTTTTCATGTCCATTAAGGGTTCGACTAGCATAACACACTGGTTTACCCTCTTGACTCAAAACAGCTCCTATGGATACATTGCTGGCATCAGTAGTTAAAATAAATTTCTTTTTGAAATCTGGATAATTAAGTAAAGGTGGGTTTGTTAAAATATTTTTTAATTTTTGAAATGATTCTATATAAAGCTGATCATTTAGATTTATTTTTGAATCTTTTTTTAAGTACTTAATAATAGGACTTGCAATTAGGGAATAATTTCTTATAAATTTTCGGTGAAACCCGGTCAGGCCCAAAAATGATTTTATATCTTTCACTGCTTTTGGTAGCTGTATATTTTGTATAATACTAACATTATCTGGGTTTGGCTTTATTCCTTTATTAGTGATGATATGACCTAAGAAATGGGTTTCCTTCGATAAGAATTTACACTCATTTATTTGGACTTTCAAATTATAACTATCAAGTCTAGTGAATATTTTTTGCAAACTTTCCATGTGCTCAGTAAGAGAAGTTGAAAAAAACTAAAATATCATCCATATAGATGATACAAATATTGTTAATAAAATCGGACAATACATGATTCATCATCCTCTGAAACGTGGATGAAGCGATTTTTAACCCAAACAGCATTCTAATATATTCAAAATGTCCTTGCGAAATGCAGTCTTTTCAATATCCTTTTCATCCATTAGAACTTGGTGAAAACATTTTGCAAGGCCTAAGATGAAAAGTACTGCGCTCTACCCAACTTGTCGAATAATGACTCAATATTCGGAAGTGGGATCTTATCATCTACAGTGATTTCATTTAACTTTCTAAAATCGATGACTAAACGCCATTTTTGATCGCTTGGATTAGTGGACTTTTTTTAACAATCCACAAGGGAGAGTTATACGGTGACTTACTACCATATGTCTGATTATGTTTTCCCTAAGCATTTCGTTGATTTGACGATTTATTTCACTTTCTTAGATTTGAGGGTGTCTGTAATTTTAGCGGTATATGGGCTTGTCAGATGTAGTAATTAATTGTAATTAATTTGTGTTTTACACAATCGGTTGTTGCCAATTGTTGACCTTCAATATAAAATGTTCGATTATTGTTATAAAAGTTTTTTTTCAAGATTTTGTTTTCCTTTAAATTCAAATCAGGAGACAAGAGATTTGCAAATTCTGCAAACTCAGCTTTTTCTAAATAATTGATTTCCTCAAAGGCAATGTTAAAAGTAAAATTAAAAAGCGAAATATCATTATTATTTACTGTCATTGTTTTTGTTTTAAAATTGATTATTAGGCCTTTTGGATATAAAATATCCAATATCATTTGCATTAAACTAGCTTGGCACATTTACAATTACCTCTTCTGTTACGATATTATTTCCTATTAGGGTGTTTAATAAAATAGGTTTTTTTAAATTCTTTTTACGCCCATATTAGAGAAAAACACATAATTTCCCAATGTTGTAGCAGCTCCACTATCACCGTATTTTGACATTATTTATAGTTAAAGTAACTATGGGTAGTTGGGTTGCCGAGGCAGTAAATGAAAATTTTTTGTGGCATTAATTACGCCAATATCCATGGTTTCATGATTTGGGACATTATCAAAACTTCTATTCTGAAATTGTTGCTGATCTAAATTAATACTTTGTAAATTATTATTATTTCCATTAAAACTATCTGATAGACCTCTAAAGCCTTCTAGTGGTGATCGGAAATTTTCGCTATTATTTATACTATTCTGACCATAATTGTTTCCTCTATTACTGATGTGTTGATAATCATAATAGCGAAAACTGTTGCCGCTTCGATTATTTGAATTTTGGGAACTTCTATTGTAACTTTTATTTCCAGTTAAGAAATTATTTCTATTTTGCAATTTATTCATTGCAAAATTATTATTATTAATGATTTACTATCATTTGGAAATTGGCAATTATTTGGAAAATTATTATTATTTGAGAAATTATGTGCTTGTCTTTTACTCACTAACATTATTATTTTCTATAAAAAATGTATATGCAGTATTTATAGAGTTTATATGATTTTGTAGTAACAAAGACTTAATATGAAGAGGCAAAAAATTTACATAAATATCAAATATCATCTTTTCATTATTATCTGGAGTATACAGCATATTAGGTTCTAAAGTTTATTTAATATTCATTTGGCTTAATATTTCTCTTAACTTATTGTGTAAATCTTCTACGTGTATGTATTGTACTTAGCTTCAATTCATTGCATCACTTCTTAAATTAAAATAAGTTCTCTTCACGCCAAACTCTTCCTTAAATTTATTTAATACCTCATCATAACTTGGGTTGACTAACGTTTCTACTGCTCTTAATGCTTTGCCTTGGATTCTATCGCTTAATACGTGTTGCAGCGTAATTTGATGTTCAGCAGATGTCAACAGCAGCACAGCAGTAATATCTCTTAAATAATTGCTTAAACTATACTCACAAGTTCCAGTAAATGGTGGTAAGTTTCGGGCCTCTCGTAAGCTTTCGGCTAGTGTTAGGACCGTTGCAGGGTTGTTGTGAGAGTGTAATTTATGCTCGCAAAAAAATGCGAGTGTAAATAGCTTATGATTGCTTTACAATTGTCCAATTGTTTTTGTAGTTAGTGAGAGTTCAATTTTAGTTGCTCATTTTGCTTAATTGTTTTGCTTTGCACTACTGAACTGATTCAGCTGAGGATGGTAAAAGAAATTGATCAGTTGATGTTTGTTTGGGCTGAATTTTTGATTCTCTTTTTTATTATGGTTCCACAATGTTGGTGTCTATTCCATATATTCCTTAAAGGTCATATGAAAGTTATTTATTTTGCAATAAATTTAGTTCTCAGGGAGAAGTGTAGTAACAAACGGTTTAAAACAGTTATTTGATTTTCAGTAAAAAGTTTTCTGTATATAAGTATATATGGAACATATTAATTTTATATTTTTTTCACTTTTACACGAACAACAAAGCAACGAAAGAAAATTCGTGCTTAATGTTAATATTAGTTTTCGCAAAATTCTTAATAGAGTTACTTATTGCTTTAATAGGACCTTATGTATGTACACATTTAAAGTATAAAATATTCACATATTTAGATTTCTTTTCCTGTACGAAAAGTATTTCCAGAACACGCGAATGGTTCGTTCACTAGATACGATATAGTAATTACTATGCGTATCCCATCCTCGTCGCCACTCAAATCTTATAAATAAAACACCGATTGTTTAATTAAATTCAATTCAGTTTAATGGTTATATCATTACTTGACCTTCACACTATCAACTTAAGAATAACTTCTAAAGTCAAGTTTTCTTACTCTAGAGCTAAGAATATATAAAGAGGCACAAAATGGAATTAAAACTAATAATATGAGAGCGGTTCACAACAACAATAATATATAACTTATATGCATAAGTACCTCAAATGGCATGAAGCAAATACTAAAGCCTAAAAGTATACTGGGGAAAATGGTCGTCGGATGAATCATGCTTAACCACCAAAGAAAGTGAAAGTGGCAACAAAAATCTCCAGAGGCAGTTAACACAAGACTAACTATGTCATTAAAAACGCAATAATCAGAAAATTACAAATTATGCAAAACCCAACACTCAATTAGTGTATATCCCAAATTCATAGGCATGGATGTGGAGACCCGTTTTTCTACAGTAAAAAATAATGGCTACTGTTTTAATAGCCTAGCTCTGCAAAACCAAATACTCTTGCAGAATATGCAGATAGAAACACAATACATTCTGCATAAGGACGACATCCCTCGTCTACAGTCCCCATCGCAAGGTTCAAGATCCTCACACCCGACTCTTGATTCAAACCAAAGCAGTACCTCCCAAACCCTCCCTTTAAATCCAAGTTCGCAAGCCACCTACAATCCACTCAAGAAATACCCAAAGACCCACTCATACCATGTAGGAAGCAGATATTTTTAAGTACTACCATAGACCATATAAACCATAGCCGGCAATTATATTCAGCAAGGGCGTTCATAGACACTTGGTCAGAAGCCACATTTATTTCCAAAGATTATGGCTATGAAACATGCAGTTGTACAAGTAACAGGGCTGAACAACTCAGTTTCAGCAACAACCACAAAAGCTTGCGAATTAACGCTATGCTCACTTTCGAGAAAAGAATTCAAATAACGACGCAAATGTTTATCTTAAAAATACTCACAAATACTTACCCACTCACATATTCGACCTAATATTTGCAATTGAAATACTCGGATTTAGTTTAGTTGACGCCGTCGACATTCAAATTGGAAGTGACATGTACCCACAAATAATACTTTGTTTGACCAAGAAACTGAATTTGGTAGAATTTTGTCAGGACCCATTTCGGAAAAACCCAGTGGCCCTGCAGTAGCTTCTTTTTTCAATCAAATGACCCCAGTTAAATTACTCACACAATTTTGGGAAGTGGAAGAAGTTCCAAGAAAACCAACTTCATATCAATTGTGTGAAAAAAGTGATCAAAAAACTACACACAGAAACTCATCGGAACGCCATGTGGTAACCCTACCCTGTGAAAACTCAGAAAACATAGAACTGGGTAGCTCAAGACACATAGCGCTAACTCAGTTTTTAAGAAATGAGAAATCACTCTCAAAATCGGACATAATGACATGATTTGGAACTTGAACACATGAAAAAAGTGGAAACAATCTCGCGGAGGAAAACACTTTATATTATCTACCACATCACGCAGTTATCAAACCCGATCGGATAACTACTACAACTCTTAGTTGAGTGGTATTTAATGCATTAAGTCCCACATCGAACAGAAACTGTCTGTACAATGTACTATGTACATACTGAACCTATTCTGCAGGCAGACTTCATAATCTTAGGAATAAAGTGATGTCAGTTCCGATTCGTTTTCAAAGCAGATATTCATAAAATTCTCGTAGAACCCAAACACACCCAAAGTCAGATGATGACCCAATAGAGAATTTTTAGTTACAAACCGTAACATTTGGTATTAACTGTGCGGACGAAGTAACCCACTCACTAGCATCAGATATATAATTCGTAACGGAATGTATGTCGAAGATGTTCTCAACGGAGCCAATGATATAAGCTCTAAACGAACTCGTAGTATCTCTGAAGTCTGCAGGATTTACCCTACGCAAATGGACTTCCAATGGCCCAAAAGTTATATCACTATCGATAACTGCTAAACTGTTTTATCAAGCAGGCGGGCTTAGTCCACTAATCGTCACAACAAAAATCATCATGCAGCAAATATGGCTTGAAATATCAGACTGGAACACGTGACTTTTCTCTCGAATACGCCTAGAGCCGACTCATCAGATGTTGACATCATCAACGCTTCTGCGCCTAATAGTAGCACCGGTATGATCAGCGACTTGTAGATTTTTTTTCGTTCGCCGAGAGAGTATTTTACTTTTCAATTCCCTACTTAGTCCAAAAGAGCACCTGTTGGGATTCTGCGTCGGATTTAAAGGCGGACTTTAATATTGGTGTTAATTCTGATCCCCAGATAGACGAAATTATCTACGATCTCGAACAGAGATGTGGGAGCCGAGGCGCAAATGCGATGACTGTTTGTTTGATGACATGAGACATCTCCTCTTGCCCTCATTCGCTACCAGATTCATTCGCTTCGCTTCTTTATCAAGTCTGAACAAAGCAGAACTCACGGCGCGGTTGTTGAGGCCAATAATGTCAATATCATCCGCATACGCCAGAAGCCGTTTACTCTTATAGAAGATTGTACTTTCTCTATTCAGCTCTGCAGCTCGTATTATTTTCTCCATCAATAAGTTAAAAAAAATCACACGATAAAGAGTAACCATGTCTGAAACCTAGTTTGGTATCGAACGGCTCGGAGAGGTCCTTCCCGATCCTGACAGAGCTTTTAATGCTGCTTAAGATCAGTTTACACAGCCGTATAAGTTTTGCGAGGATACGAAATTCAGACATTTGCGGCGTAGAGGCAGCTCTTTTTCGTGCTGTCGAAGGCTGCGGTCTTTTCCAAGATTTGGTGCATGGTGAGTATCTGGTCAACAGTTGACTTACCAGGTCAAAGCCACACTGATAAGGTCCAATCAGTTTGTTGACGGTGGGCTATAGTCTTTCACACAATATGCTTGATAGGACCTTATATGCGAAGTTAAGAAGGCATATTCCACGGTAGTTGGCGCAGACTGTGGGGTCAGTTAGGTACTAGTCGTCGTGCATGCTTTCATCCGACCATATTTTGCAAAGAAGCGTATGCATATACCTGAGAAGTGTTCCCCCATAGATTCTGTATACTCTGGGCATTAGTCACTAGCTCACGCATCTTGGTCCTATAAGAATTTGCTCCGGTATTGAAACCTTCAAGAAAAAAGGTATCACAGACCCAAAAATTCACTTTCGAAGAATTGGCTAACTATATTCAATGCGCAACAGTTCTCAAATTTGTGCATGGTTTTCATTTGTGATGCTATAATTTTTTGCGGCTGAAATGGCAGATATATGTAAGCTCGTTTTTTATAAAAGATATATTGTATTTAGGTACTTGTTTTAAATAACATAATATCACAATAATATTCATATATACTTGTAGTGAAAAAAAGAATACAACTTCGGAAAAAATTATCCGGGTATTAAGGAGATTGACGAAATATTTTCTTTTTCAAAGATTCGGCCAGATGTTTTATATATATAATGAGCACAAATAACAGCATCAAGAAACGTAACAACACATCTGGTGAAAGTTCTACGAACTGGGAATTTTTCGATGGATTAGATGAGGTATTCGGCAGCCGCAGTAACGTACATGTGCCAAGCGAGCTGTTGGAAAATTTACTTCAAAACTTAATGGAAGATTTAACAAGCGAGGGATCGTTGACACCCTCTTTAACACGTTCACGCCGGCGTGCACCACCAGTGGCTCGCACATGTCTGCCTGATCAGGCGGCGCGTACCACCGGTGGCTCGCATATGATTGTACTACCAATCAGTGTGCATCACCAAACATAACTAATTCAATAGTACTTATAACAAAAACATAAGTAAATATTTCAATGATATAATATAAACAATATTATTAAAGTATTATTAGACCGTTTCCCCGTGCGATAATCTTTCGTTGAAACATTTAGTACGTCTGAAAGCTTTCAGCGCAACCGCCTATGGTCGCGAAACATGAATTGCAGTGCCAGCGTGAACGTGTTAAACAACTCGAGGAATATGTCTTCCATCGACGTACCTTAGAACAAAAGGAAAGGAATTGAAGCACAGATTCGCTGATTTGCTTTTGTTCAGTTTCCGTTTTTTGAAATCTTATAATTCCATAGCTGTTTTTAAAACAAACGCTCAGGGTTGCTGAAAGTTCAACTCCATAGTGTGAAGGACCATAACAGAAGCAAGTACTTATTTATTTTATTCAAACACACAACCATAAGTTAATTTACAGTGATTGAACATAATTCTAATAGCTAAGAGTAAACAACGGATTCAAAGGGGCAACTAAAATATAATTGAACATCATCTGCGTATACATGAAGTACAGTATTTTAACACACTTTGAAGGTCATTAGCATATAAAACTAACAACAGTGGACTGAGAACAGATCATTGGGGAACACCTTTACTTACGTGCAAATGGTTCGATATAATGTCACCGAGACAAACAACTTGCGAACAATCACTTAGATATGATATTATTAAGTATGTTGCCGTCAATGAAAAATTAAACAAATTTCCAAGCTCAAAGCTCGCAGTTCGTGGTTTACAGTGTCGAAAGCCTTGGATTGATCCAAAAGTGTTAATAATGTTACACAACCATAATTTACGGCGTTATTATTGGTATTATTGCGATAGTTCTAAAGTTTCTGTTAGATTTCTTAATTGGAATGATTTTTGCCGACTTCCAAAGGAAAAACAGACGTTTGCAAAGTGGTGTTAAAGGCATATATTACATACGGTAAAATTTATGCAGTATACATTTAATTTAAGATAAACGCCGTCTATTCCAATCACATTAGATTTTATGCTAATGGCGGACTCGACAACTGCACAATCATCAATATTTGAGAAAGTGAAATCAGACACCGTTCTACTGGTATATTCACTATACCTTTCAATACATATTATATATTACTATTGTAACCCTATAAATGTACAAATTTTTCATTCAGCTCATTTACGTTTGTGTCCTCGGAAAGGTAATCAGTTTTGTTTCCAATTCCTATTTCTCCAATATGATTCCATGTTTTTTAGAAACTATTTCTGTGCCGTTTAAGCTTTTACATTATAACGGCTCTGGTCACTTCTCCTCTATAAGTCTTGAAAAAGTTATAGGTTGCTGCACATTTCAAGCATTTCCACTTTCGATAAGTCTTTTTGCGATTTTGAATAAAACCCTTAATATAATTATTGAACCATGGTCGTCTACGACTGTTTTTTGATTTTGTTACGAGCAACACATACATACATACATCGTGTAGACACACCTACAGAGTATGAGATCAACAGCTTCTTTATGGTTTTCATAATTGATATTCATGAAATCTATAAAGGAATAGGCAACGGTATTAAAATCTAGCTTAAAAAACCAAAATCAGAAAAACTAAAATGAAAAAATTCGGAACGAACAGCTGTTGAAACTTTTTTATTACTTATCGCTATCTTTGTTCGACAAAGATGTATTCAATTTGACTATAAGGCTCTGATGTACTTTTAATCTAAAGGACAAACAAGATTTGACAAACATGCCTACACCCCAACTTTGTCCAAGTCTATCTAAACGAAACAATTTATATCCGTCAACACAAAATAATTTGTCACTATACCATGCAGAGCACCAAGACTCAGAAACACATGCATGATCAATATCAGTCGATTCAAAAATGTATCTGAACTCATCAATTTTATTAGGTTGGCTTTTTGCATTGAAATGACAGATTTTAATCGCTATGTTGTCTGCTTAGTATTTGCATCATGTTAAATGTGTTGTCACAATCTCTGGAACGAAAGTGCATGTTAAGGGTCAAAACGCCTAATCGAAGATATAGCGCCCCAATATCAGGCCTAAGGGTTTGTAGGTACACCGTAATAGAGATTGTGAACTGTAGTTGCTTTCCGTTCATACAGATACCAAAAATGCTCATAACTGGTTCGGTTTCATTTTTCTTTTTGAGAATTTGCCCAATTTTTTGAACGATAACGCCAAAATGTGATGATAACAAATGTTACTCACCAGCTACTAAAAAACATTCTTAATTACAAAGAACAAACAATTTAAAAACCTGCACTTTATTCTGAACTTTAATATTTATTTAAGGTAAAATACTCCAAATATTTGTATTAGAATGATTATTTTTTTACTTTACATTAAAACACACAAACATATTTTTATAATTTTGTATAACCACCATAGTCATTAATAGCAGTCTTATCCTTATAGACATGCTATTTAAAAGGGTTTCACATTGTTTTGGTGTAATGGAAAGCCACAATTAGTTTGCCTTAGGCCATAACTCTGCTGTAATATTGCGATAGTGAGCGGCCAGTTGAGCATTTCTCTCCCTATATTTTCGAGCCAATATAATCCTATTTGTATAATCTGGATCATTATTCTATTATAAAACTACGTCTATAGGATTTGCTCCAAATTGGATATTTTCCGATTGCATGGAAAAAGTCGCAGATTGATCATAATAGTCAAGCACGGAAAAACCCAACGCCGTCGTCATCTTGTCGGCTAATTAGCTTGTTGCACTTTCTTTCTTTTCGTTTTAAAAAAGTGCTGCTATCCAAGATGTCTCCTTTTTTCCACAAATACGAAACTATACCAAATCATTAATGCGGTTTTCGCGAAAGATATGGTAATATAGAACATAGGCCATCGCATTACCAATAAGATCAGTAAGGCATTTGAGTTGAAAGGGTATTGCTCAGCGATATTTCTTGATGTGGCTCAATCATTCGATAAAGTATGGCATGAAGGACTAATGTACAAAATTATAATGATTTTGCCAAAAAATGTCCATCAGATATTTATGTATATCATAGCCTTACTAACAGAAGGTTTTACCTCAACATTCGCAGACGATGCCCAACAAAGGCCTCAAACACACTAGAAAATCATTTAAAATTCTTAGGAAGTTGGCTATCGAACTAGCGCATAAAAGTGAACGAGACATATGTGTGTATGGCCAACAATTATGGCGCTCTGCCTTCGCAACTAGTATCCGTAAAATACAGCGGTTCCAATCAAAATCGCTACGATACTTCACAGGTGTACCTTGGTATATATAGAGACCTTGAGCTTCCAATGGTAAATACAGAAGTGACAAATACTTGTCAAAATTACCTGTAGAAACTGCAAAATCATCCGAATTCTCTTGCGAACGTTGTATCCTGCCCAGCAAGTCGAACTCGTCTTCGAAGAAGGGATCTTTCAGCCTTTTGAAGAGCAACGGTTTACCTAGCGTCCATTGCTATTAATAGACTAAAGCAGTAATTTATTAGTTATAAGGATTCTAAAAGTTATTGTTAGGCTTAAAGTAAGCAGATTCAAAAATAAATTTCTTTGGAATGAAAAAAGGACTCTGCAGTCATTTATCCTTCAATTTTCGCCAGCTTACCAAAACCTTTAGAAGTCATACCGTCTCGCACTATTATTTAATCCCAAAGTTGACATAATATGGTTGCAATTTCCAGCCTTTATATTCCCAAGACCTCTATCGACCGCCCGACATAATTCAATTTATTTTTGTCTTATCCTACAATAAGACCTTCTCCCAGTCATCTTGGTTCCCATTTCGAAACTTTTCGTGAATATCATACGAAGCTACCTGCGCCTGTAAGTGAGTAGAGGGTTTTAGATTTTTGCTCGTGTTCTTAACATAGCATAGCATAGCACCATGTTTCTAACTTTTCCACTTCTTATCTTTCTGACAATGTTTCGCTGCTGGGCGGGATTTAATATTCCTTTGCCTTTTTTAGTGGCATCATTGTGTTTTCCTATGGTTGTTGATAATATTAACACTAATGGTATACAATGAAATATTGTACTAACCCTTCTTCTTACCTTCGAAATAAAATTATTTCAATATATTGAACGAAAAAACTTAACAAGTTTGAGCAAAAACACTCTACCACACAGAAGAGAATCACCCGAAAAAATAATTGAACAACAAGAAAACAACTACAGTGATGAACTGAAGTATTGGCATAGCAAGATAGTTCAACTTTAGCACTCATTTTTGACCACTCATGAAAACAATTTTAATTCCGAAAAGAAATGCTAGACAGAGGGACAAACTTTAAACTATTTTCACTTCAATTCATTTGATTATCTTTTATGTTATGTTAATACTAATTATAAATGAAAAAAGTACTAGTTTTCACCAAACAAAAGTATTGACACAATTAAATTTCACTGGGCTATTTCACTTAAATTTGATTGATTTAGCAACTTTTTTCAAAAGTCCCGTTATGTCTACATAGGCAACTGCGTTTGTTTTTTCAAAAATCAAACCGCAAACATCATAGTATCTTCAATTATAGTGGACTTCGCGTAATTTTCAGAAAAATGAGTGGCAAAAAAAGTTAAACCAACGTATCTCAGCGGAAAATGATTTTATATTTGCATAAACAGGGCAAATCATATGCAGAAATTGGTGAAATTATAGACAGAAGCCGCTACACCATAAGAAGCATTGTGAAACGATTTTGGACCTCCCACTTCGGCAAGTTTTCCAGCTTCTAAGACCCGACTGCCTCATCCACCAGGTGTTGAGATAAGGCCTACTCGATCTTCGCTATCACTTTCGCTCTATGTGTTGGCTTGCCTCTACCCGAAACTAAAACAATTAATTTTTCGATCTCTTCCAGTTTATACTCGAAAGCCATCTTATCACCGTCAAAACTGTAAGGGTAATACTGAAAAACGTCTACCGAACCTCTTTTGTCCAGAAGACGTGGCGCTCTAAGAGGCTTACGCATAGCCCCGACCGTACAGACTAGGAGGCAGTGTGCCTCCATCTTGTACGCGTACTCATCCTACGTCAAACGATTTACCTCCATTATAAAAAATTAATTTAATGAAAAGAATCGACGAAACGATAAAGAAACAAAAAAAGTTTAAATCAAAACAAAGGAGAAGGGAATGAACCCGGAATGCAAAAAGAAATTTTGTTGTAATAAACGTGCCAAAAAGCTATCACTCCAATGTTATTTTTACCCTGCCCTATAAAAACACAACAAAAAACATCCTATCGGAAGAACTACAAAAGAGCCTTACCACAAAAAAAAAAATATAATAATGAACAAATATGAAAGCACAATCTACCTTAAATAAAATTTATTTCAAGTAAATAATGACAATAAATATACAGCCTTAACCAAAGTATTAAGCACCCCTCTAATTACTGAATTTTTTGTTTTAATAAGTGAAGTAATGAAGTTTTATTAGTAAAACAGTGAAAATACAGTGAATTAGTGATAATAACATTAATATTCAGTAGGTCCACCCTTCGATTTAATAACGGCAGCAATTCTCTTAAGCATGCTGCGTACAAGCTTTGCACATTCGTCCGCACTTATAGCGTAACACTCCTTAATTAAGGCATTCTTTAAGGCAATTTTTGATGTTATACTGTGTTCCTTCATCTTGCGTTTTAAAATAGCCCACATGTGCTCAATGGGATTAAGACCTGGAGACTGTGCAGGCCAATCTAAAAAAACAATGTTGTTATCTCTAAACCAACGCATCGTAGTCGCTGATTTGTGACAAGGAGCATTGTCTTACTGAAATTGAACCCCGTCTAAATTAGTATCGGCGAAAATGCGCGTTAACGAAGGCAGAAGAACAGCTTCTAATATATTTATGTACTTTTGACTGTCCATGCGACCCCCTCGCAAACGAACATTTGGCCAACACCATCAGCAGCCATCCAGCCCCAGATCATAATGCTGCATCCTCCATGCTTAAAATTGGGTACCACGCAATCTGGATGATATTCTTCCCCAACCCGTCGCCTCACGAACGTCACACCAGGTGTTCAAAATATCTGTAGAAAAGAAAAAAAATTGTTTTCATAAGATTTGTATTATGTCTTCAAAATTGCTCTAGGGTAAGAAGCTATGGCTGTTAACACTTTAAGACGATTTTAACCAAGCTTACCTCGAAGTTTGATTCATCAGACCATTCCAAACGATTTTCCTATTCTTTTCTGAGAGCCACGGCTTCTTTCGGGATTCACATCCTTTTAAACCTGCCTCCAGAAGTATTTTTCTAGCTGTTCGAGCACCAACAGGTTTACTAAATTCATCCGAAAGCGCAGCTGCAAGGGTAGAATAAGATTTTTTTCGATCTTTGAGAGACTCGCGTATAAGTATTCGGTCTTCTCGTTTACTGGTTAGACGCTTTCTTCCACTTTTTGATTTATTATTGTGGGATTTCGTCTAAATAAATCGCCTGATAGCACATTGGACCGCGCACCGCGAACATCCCAACATTTTGGCAAATCTCAACCTGAGACTTACCTTCTTCACTTAGAACTTGAATTCTAACTATATGAACTGTTTTTATAAGATTGGTAACTTTTCACTTTCAAATTTTAAATGCGAAAATATTTTATGAATATCTTAAAAATGACAATTTTTAGGTTTAGCTTACTCAGAGTGCTATGACTTTTAATATTACACAATTTATTTGTTTAATCAACAGTTAAACATCCATGTAAGACATTTACAAAGAGAAGTGGTAACTTTGATAGCCACATTTGAGAATATTTGTATTTTAGTAAGTGATGTAAGTGCAATTTGCATTTTTCTTTTACATTTGCTGATACAAAATTTGTCTTAACAAAGAAGCCTTTGCAATCGTGCTGGATGTCAATGAAAATAAGTTAGATAAGCTATCCCACCTGTGGTTCAATTTGCAGCGACACTGCGGTTATTGGCAGAAGGCTCCTATCAACGATCTGTGGATAATGACTCAAATATCTCCTTAGCTACAGTCTCGATGGTTCTAACAGAAGTGGTAAAGGCTTTTGAACGGTTGATTTGCCCACGCTGGATTAAGTTAGGAGTTAACACCTGTATTCCAGGCATTACTGATTGCATCGATGGAACTTATATAGGAATGGTGAAACCGCCCATTGATGAGCATTTATTTTTTAACCGCAAAAGATATTTCAGGTTGAACGCTATGATTGTAAGTAAATAACATAAAAATTAAAATTGGTTTAACTTAAGACTTAAGTTCAAAGATTTGTGACAAAAACATGCTGAGAAGAACGGTAGAAGCAGGATATTCTGGATCAAGCCATAATTCCTTAGGATGGAATATAAGCAGAACTCGACAGTACTACGTTACGCAATATGAAGCTGGTAAACGAACAAATTGACTGCTGGGAGTTTCCGGCTAGACCTTCCTCGACCAACAGTGTAACACTTGTGAGTATTAATTCAATGTGGCATACTCTTCTGCTAGAAATATTGTAGAGAGGACAATAGTAGTGCTGAAAAGTCGCTTTCGGTGTTTGATGGGAACTTTGCATTACCGGCCAGAAAAAGTCGTTAAAATGATATGGTTGTATACTCCACAATATTTGCAGGCATTACAATTTAGAATATGAAGATAATATTGCCAAAACAATGGAGCCCGCTGAGGACAATACAGAGCTACCAACTAACCCTACTTTGCAAAGTGTAGACCAAAGAATTAGGGATGAAATAGCTAACAGCCTGAAGTAAATTAAAAAAATCCATAAATTCTTATTCAATACATTGTCACCTCCACTTCTAACACAATATGTATGTACGTATAAACGTATGTATAAACTTGCATATGCCTACAGTGGTTGTTGATTCAAGCCTACCAACAACCACACTACCCACTGACCAAACGAATCTCCGCACAAAGAGGAAGACGACAAAACAATCTAACAGAGCGACCGGCCAGCTAATGCTGGAACTACCCATCTTATGCTGCAACTACCTATCTTACATACCTTCCGTCCATAGCAACCTATCTTATGAGAGCGCCATGCAAATGAAAAGTTGTCACCGCTCGCCCATATCGTTACTGACGGTTGTCCCATAGAAACTAGCGGCGATTTGATTTTTTCCGTAAAACCGGCTCAGCTCATTTCTCGCTCTTGTACAAGGTTGCCAGTATAGACTTTGTAAACTAATATGAAATAAACTAATAACTATTAATATGAAAATGCATAGTTTTTTCAAAAGAAATGAAAACTAAATTCGTAAATAAATATTTATTACCATATAGATCATGTATATTTGATTGGTGTCTATATTCGAACATATAAATTATGAAATTTGTTGACGAAAATTAGAAATTATAAGTTGAGCAGCGTCGATAACTCGTGTATATACTTCGCTCTTCCAGTCGGCTGTTATGGACGTTAGCTATGTAAGATGGGTAGTTGCAGCATAAGCTGGCCGGTCGCTTTGTTAGTTTTTGTCACCTCCTTTTTGTGCGGTAGTTTGGTCTGTTGACGTGTGTGATTGTTGGTAGGCGGTTGACCAACAGCCACTGTAGACATACATATGTATGTACGTATGTACACACGCACATACATTTTGTAATAGGAAAAAGTGAAGGTGACAAATTGGAGCCCAACGTGGGGCCCAATATATAAAGATATTTATTTTGTAAAATTTTTTTTTTTTGTTACCAGAGGGAAAAGAGGTTGAGTTTAAAAAAGTTCTGTGCCTTTCGTATAGTTGGTTTTTGTTGTCAGAGTTTTTAATATTTTTCCTTTTTTATTTTTATTAAAAAGAAAAATCACGAGATTGGGAGTCGAGCTCAGGCCGATACAAAAAACATTTTAGTGGGACTTCCACTTCGACGGCGTAAAAGCGGGTATGTCGCTTTTCGCATTTTTAGAACGGGTTGAGGAGTTGAGCGAGGCACGCGGTGTGACTCAAGCTAAACTTTTCAAAGGCGCGGTAGATTTGTTCGCAGGAAAGGCGTTATTATGGTTTAGGTCTGTTAGGAAGACTCTAGGTAGTTGGGAGGAACTGGTAAGAGAGTTGAAGTTGGAGTTTTTGAACCCCAACTACGACGATCTCTTACTAGATGAGATTAGGAGAAGGGCTCAGGGAGCGAATGAGTCCATTGGGGTTTATGTAGCGGGTATGAAGATAATGTTTGGTTGGCTTCAGGAGCCTTTATCTGAGAAAAGGATGTTAGGATTGATTAGGGCGAATCTCCTACCATTCTACCAGACCCACTTGGGACGGGTGACAATAGGGTCGATTTCGGAACTAGTTGCTTTAGATAGGCAACTAGAGGCGGTTAGGTCATCGGTGGATGTAGCGGAGCCGGACCTTGTTGATAGTTTTATGCCGGGGCCGAACACCCGGTGCTTCGGGTACGGTAGACTTGGAGTCATGAAGCGTGACTGCCCGGCGTGTGCAGCGAAGCCGAATGGCTCCCCGCGGACCCAACAAAGCTCAGATTCCCTTCAGGTCAGTGCGCGTTAGGGATAATAGGCTGGAGCACAGCGGTCCAAATTCACGGTCGAGCGATAGGGTTGTCAGGTCGGACAACAGACCGGGAAACGGGAGATAGACCCCTGGGACAGCAGGACAGGGGGTCTAGTAGGGCGAGTTAGTGAACCTGCTAACTTCCAGCTGGCAAATGTAGGAGTCGATTTTGAAGAAGCTAGGTTGGCGTTTTCGTTGGTGACGGACGGTCACGACGAACGCCCGTATTTGGATATTAGGACCCATGGTTTTGCTTTTAGGGCTTTGTTGGATTCTGGTGCGACCAGAACAGTAATAGGTCGGCTAGGTTGGCAGAGATTGAGTTCGTTTGGTGTTAGGGTGAGTTCAGTTTCGAATTTTTTGAGAGCGACTCTCGCTGATGGAGGTCATATCTCGGTGTTAGGTTCGGTTTTGTTGCCAATCGAGGTGGAGGGCAAGTCGGTTCTCCTGGAATGCCTCGTGGTTCCAGAGTTACCTCAGGGCGTAATCCTTGGATATATCGAGAATGAGGTGGTCGTTTTCTCGGCCGGAACCAGAACCGTTGGTGGCAATAGTGGACCATTCCGAGTTAGGTGATAGGGAATCTAGGGCATTATGCATACGTACATACATATTGCTTATAGGAAAAAGCGGAGGTGGCAATTTGCTTTGGGTAGGCAACTAGAGGCAGTTGGGGCTTCGGTGGATGCTTTTTTCCCTCCTCCGAGTCGTTAGATCAAGGGGTTGTTGGAACATGCTTTACTTATAAGCGGTTTGGCCACATTTCAGCAGACTGCAAGAAGAGGTAGACGTGGAGTGCAGCGAGGACGAGTGGCTCCCCGGGTACACAACGGAATACGTCTTCAAGTGGTGGGCGAAACCACAACCCCTTCAGGTCGGGGCCCGTGAGAGAGGGTAGGTCGGATGAAAGAATGAAAGAATAGGGAATTCTCAGTCGAGCAATAGGGTTGTCAGGTCGGACAACAGATCGGGAAACGGGAGATAGACCCGTGGGACAGCAGGAAAGGCAGTCTGGTAGTGCGAGCTAGTGAACCTGCTAATTCCCAGCTGGCAAATATAGAAGCCGGTTATGAAGAGGTTAAGTTGGCGTTTTCTTTGGTGAAGGACGGTCACGACGAACGCCCTTATCTGGATCCACGGGTTTGCTTTTAGGGCTTTGTTAGATTCTGGTGCTACCAGAACAGTAATAGGCAGATTAGGTTGGCAAAAATTTAATGCATATGGAATTAGGATGAGTTCTGTTTCGAAATCTTTGAAAGTGACTCTCTCGGATGGAGGCATACCTCGGTGTTGGGTTCGGTTTTGTTGTCAATCGAGGTGGAGGGCAAGTCGGTTCTCCTGGGCGTAATCCTTGGTATCGATTTTTGGGCCAAGGCGGGTATTATCCCGGATATATCGAGTATGAGGTGGTCGTTTTCTCGGCCGGAGTGTGTGTATTGATGTCCAATATAAATATATCTATATGCGCATATGTACAGCTGTGTTCATAAAAATAGCAGTGCTCATGAGCTGCAACTTTAAGCTTAATTTTATATATCAAAAAGTAAATGAATGTTCATAAATTTAATTTATTATTCAAAATGCTGTTAATTTTTTTTACATTATTAATTTAAACAAAAAAGTGCTGTTTACAGCTGTTCATAAAAATAGCAGTGAGTAATGAAAACAGTGGAATTAGTTGAAAAAAACATTGTTGAACTCCAAAAAACTATTTTAATTTGTTTGCTTGGGTTAGTACTTAGTCGTGTACCCATTATTTTTTATTACGGCCTGGCATCTGCGAGGCATAGAATCCACCAAGTCCTGGCAGCGCTTGACAGGGATCCGCTCCCATGATTTTTGAACAACCTCCCAAAGCTGTGATCGAGATGTTGGATTTGCATTTGCAACATATCGTTTAACATCTTCCCATAGGTTTCCAATTGGATTTAAATCAGGAGACTGCGCAGGCCATGACATAAGATCGATCCGCCTTGATGCCATCCAGCTTTTGACCAGTTTGCTTGTATGTTTGGGGTCGTTATCTTGTTGAAACGTCCATTTTAGTGGCATTTCCCAATCGGCATAAGGAAACATAACATTTTCTAATATGTTAACATATACAGATCGATCCATGATCCCATCAATCATGAATATAGAGCCCACTCCACTGTAAGAAAAACATGCCCATACCATAATACTCAATCCGCCGTGTTTAACTGTCTTCACAGTGTACCCAGGATCGTACTCTGTGTAAGGTGGACGTCTGACATTTTGTCTGGAGCCCTTTCCACCAAATAACACAATTTTACTTTCGCTACTCCATAAAATATTTCGCCACTTTATAATGGGCCAATTAAGGTGATTTTTGGCCAGCTCCAAACGTGCTTTGACATGTCTGGTAGCTAACAGTGGAACTTTTCGTGGATGGCACGCTTTGAGATTTTGTTCTTTAAGACGTCGCCGAATAGTAACGCTACTAACATTCAAGCTTAAGTCATTTTTTATCATGCTGGACGATGCAAAAGGCTGCGCCCTGCTATATCGCACAATAGATCGGTCCTCATGAGGCGTGGTTTTACGTCGGATTCCACGGTTTTCGGGCATTTCTTTAAAGTTCAAAGCATTATGGATCATTTTAGCAGAACATCCACATATTTCTTGGATGTCTTTACATGTTTTTCCCTGGTTTCTTAGTTGCACTATAATATTTCTTTTTTCAGGAGTACAATGTTTGCCCCTGCCCACTAAGTTGAAAAATATAAGTTTATTTTAGGGTTTTCTAATGTTAATAATAGTCACTAACACAAAACCACTTACTTTTTATCAATTAAACGTCTTAACAAAATTTTTTTGACTTATCAATATACGCACTGCTATTTTAATGAACAGCCAAAGACTGGTGCTTCTAGCAAAAAGAGTTGTTCATTTGCTTAAATCTCGCAAATCTAACGGGATTTTTTCGTTTCTTCCTTATACACATTCCATTCTACAAAAACAATGCGTAGACGTTGGAATAATCGTAACGGAAAAAAGATAACATTACTTGATTGCATTTCTCGCACTACTATTTTTGTGAACACAGCTGTATATTACCAACAATCACTGGTAAAAGCCTCCCAAACCACACACATCAATAAAACATACTACCGCACAAAAGGGAAGTGGCAAAATGAATAAAGCGACCGTCCCGCTTAATGGAGGCGTCGTTGGTCGAGGACTGCGCACAATAACAAAACTATTAGCCAAAAAAAAACAACATCAAGAGAAATTTACCACAGCTGATCTAATGAAAAGAAAATCGCACGTAAACTGTAACTGGACAGCAAGTAAACAACTACATATGTAAATATAAATATTATTGGTGCTTTGTAAACGCTCAAGCGATTTTCGGCCGAGTGGGGTGGTGTGCATCTTGATGTTTTTCCAACAAATGGTCCCTCCATTTACAGTTTATTCGAGGATGAGGAATTTTTTATTTCATATCAGAAATATACTCGGACCGCTTGACGTTTTCTGCCGAGGGGCGACCGCGATTAGAAAAAAATAATTTTCTGTTGTTAAAGATATGAATCAAATTGAGTTAGAAAACACAATCCTATCTCTAATAATTATCCAAATTAAAATATTTTTGAAATTAATTTGTATTCGTATATACTTGTATACACTTACCTTTTTGTCTACTTACTTATATTTATGACCATATTAATACACGTTATCTATGCAAAAAACGTACCTGATTTATTCACCTCAAATATACTCCTAATCAAAGTCCACCTACCTGAAAGCATACTCCATATCCGTTATCAATGCGAAACGAAATTGAAAATTAAATAAAATATGCACATATGTATGTAAAATTTAGTTTATAAACATTCGCTCGCATATCCTCGCTTAACTCAATTCAATTATTGTGCATATAAGAAAATAAAAAAGTGCGTCGAGCAATATCTCCAATTCTTCGTCTTGAAATTTTTTGGGCTGTCCGACTGTCTATGTCGAAAATGCCACTTTTAAACCGTGCAAACCACTTTTTGCCCGTTCATTTGGCTAAAGCATGGTCACCTTAAACGTCCAGTAAAATATGATGGCTTTCGGTAGCACTTTTCTTCATGTTAAAATCATGAATAAGAACTCCCCGCAAAAACACTTTATCTGGTACAAATTTCGACATTTTCAAATGAATGAAACAAATTGTTGTTCCCGCTAAAACAAATGGCATCTACTGAAAACGACGCGAAATGACAGTACCTTTGAAATGAATATAACCACAGATGAACACGACGCGAAACAATACGAATAGAGCCCTCTCTTAGAAAACCACAGGAATTAATGCATACACCCTATATAAGTATAATATTAACCGGTGTTGAATAATATACATCTATAATTTTGGACGTTGGTCGTTAAATAATATAAGTTTCAAAAATAGTATATAAGACATATATATATATATGGAGTGCATATTGTCCTCAGACAACCAGCATTCAAATAATTACAAACAAATCGATGGGAATTTCAGGCTGTATTGTTAAATTGATTTGATTGTTGCGTTTAAGTTATGGTAATTTATTAATTTTGCTTATTTGATTGTTTTTCAAATTACTTCTCTCCTTAGTGTTGTCTTAGTTCAGCATATAACCTGTCAGTGAGCAGAATAACACTAATTTTTCTATCCTTAACGAGCAAACTCTTGTAGGATACAGAGAGGTGAACTAATCACGAATGCCCTGAGTATACTGAATTTATGAAGAACACTTCCCCAGCCTGCTGAATGGCAGTGAAAAACGATCACCCGGGGATGGTGAACCTGAACTCCCAATCGATGCCTATGGAAAATACTGTATATTACCCGACTATGACGATGTTCGAAAAACAATTGCCCGTTTAAAAAACAACAAAGCTGCTGGAGCTGACGGTCTACTGGAATGCCGACAAGTTCATGCATCAGCTGCTTTGCATGATATAGTCGAATGAAATTTTTTTCTTTCTTTATTTTCTTTGTTTTGCCTAATATTCCTTTCACGCCAGTAACATCTGTCGTAAAGTAGTTGTATAGTTTATAGCGATTGCACGGTTGCATTCGGAGTTCCTACCCTTTGGTATAAGTCTCCAAAAGGATGTGTTCTTACGGCTCCTCCACTAATAAATGTTAGGCAAACGTGATGCACTACGCGGGCATTCCATAAAAAGGGCCTTTCTCCGTCGTCGAGTACTTGCATTCACCCCGGTGGATGAACGTCTCGCCACAATCTGATTTGCACCCATGCGATCCCACAGTCTGCGCTAATTACCTTAACATCGCATATAAGGTCCCATCGAGCTTATTGTGCGAAAGACTAAAGCCCGCCGTCAACAAACTGATTATACATTATCAGTGTGCCTTCAGATCTGGTAAGTCAACTATTGACCAGATATTCACCATGCGCCAAATCTCGGAAAAGACCCGTGAAAAGAGAATCGACACACACCACCTTTTCGTCGATTTTAAAGCAGCCTTCGACAGCACGAAAAGGAGCTGCCTCTATGCCACAATGTCTGAATTTGGTTTCCCCGCAAAACTTATATAAACTGACCTTGAGAAAATCTTCAAGCTCTGTCAGGATCGGGAAGGACCTCTCCGACCCGATCGATATCAAACGAGGTTTCAGATAGGGTGATTCCTTATCAAGAGACTTTTTTAACTTATTGCTGGAGAAAATAATGCTAGATGAATAGGGAAGGTACAATTTTCTATAAAAGTGTCCAGCAGCTGGCGTACGCCGATTATATTGACATTATTGGCCTCAACAACCGCGCCTTGAGTTCTGCTTTCTCGGGACTTGATAAGGAAGCGAAGCGAATGGGTCTGGAGGTGAATGAGAGCAAGACGAAATATCTCCTGTCAACAAACAAACAGTCATCGCATTCGCGACTCGGCTCCCACGTCACTGTTGACAGTGATAACTTCGAGGTCATAGATAATTTCGTCTATCTAAGAACCAGCATCAACACCAATAATAATGTTGGCCTTGAAATCCAATGCAGAATCACTTTTGCAAACAGGCGGTACTTTGGGCTGAGCAGGAAGTTGAAAGAAGAATCCGCTCTCAGCAAATGAAAACCAAACTCTACAAGTCGCTCATCATACCCGTCCTACTATATGGCGCAGAACCGTGGACGATGTCAATATCTGATGAGTCGGCCCCGGTAGTCTTCGATAGAAAAGTTCAGCGAATGAAGAGACAGCGGCTACGCTGTCTAGGTCATGTCATCCGAATGGGTGAAAGTACTCCAGATTTGAAACTATTCGATGCAGTACCCGCTGGTGGAAGCAGATTAAGAGGAAGACCTCCACTCCGTTGGAAGGATCAGGTGGAGAGTGATCTGGCTTCCCTTGGTATTTCCAACTGGCGCCATACAGCGAAAAGAAGAGAGCAAGATTGATTCGGCTATAATCACGTAAGCGGTGCCAATGCCAATAATGAAGAATAAGAAGTTACTGCATCCCACAATGGGCTATATATATATATATTATTCTTTATCAAATATATAAAATTCTCGTGACACAGTGGTAGACACGATACCCTCCGAAACAGCTTTGCCGATTTTGATGAAATTTTATGTGCATATTGAGTATGTCTGAAAATTACATAACATCTATTTTTCACACCGGGAAGAGAACCTGGGATTGATCTAATCGAAAAATTTTAATTTATAGTCCGGTTTACTTGAAATTTGATACATAGGTAGCCTTTTGCTTAGTTTAGCAGGAACATTGCTTTTGTTTCCAGGAATAGTACCCGTTCTATTCAAAATATACTTTCTATGGTTTGGATTAATACATACAAATTTTCGGAAGTGGACCAAGGGTCACCGAGCAGATATTTGACTGGCTTGGTCCATTCTATAACCCGATAGATGACATCATTCGTCCACTTAAGCTGATGCTTTGTTGAAATGCACGCCCGTGCGTATACGGGATCCGTTTCCTTGCATTTACGTGCGTAGAAGCCGAGCAATTCCATAGCGTGCACTATGACAATTGTCATTTCAATGACCTATGCAAAAAAGATATGTTGTATCGAAGTGAGAGAAAAAATAACTCTCAGAACGAGACATGTGGTTAATTTTTAGTACATATGCGATCTCGCTCAATGAGAAACCCTTATATTGAAAAGAATTTATAGTTTTTTCCTGAATTTATAACGGCTGAACCGAAATAAAATTCAACTTTATTAAGAGACTCTCGGGGACCGATTCATGCAAGATAATCTTAGTTACGATTCGATTCACTTGAAATTTAATTTGTTAGTAGCTTATCCTTTAGATTAACATGCAGAAAGTGGTCTTCCTTATTTTTTGGTTCAATTTGCTTGATTTTTTTTATTTTCGTTCGTATGCGCTGCTTGAACTTTTCTTATCTGAAACCATTTAGTTTAATTTAAGTAATTTTATGAGAATTGCCCATCTTTGTTGTTTGATACTGCTTCCTGCTGATAGAGTTCATTCAAATAATTCTCATTTAGATTTGAACTATCAACATACACGTATATAGTATTTTATTATTACTCTTAATGTAATATAAAGGCATTTAATTAAGGCGAGGCGAAGATCGCTTTGTCTGCTATATATCGTATTTTATACCTATTTCCTTTGCAATCATTGCAATTTTAATAAATAAAAATTAATGTATATTATAAAAGGTTTTTCGACTGACATTAACTTTACACCTAATAATTTGCAAATGCCAGCATTATTCCTTCAGTGAAAAGAGTGGGAATGAAAGAAAGCTGCGCGAGAAAAATAAAATTTGGAAAAAAGAGAAGGTGAAATTCTTACAATATTTAGATATTTCAAAAACTAATATCTATTATTATTTCTTAAGTTTAAATATGCATCTATAATTTGGTGAAGATACGGATATTACGATAGCGATAGTGCGGCACCGACGTCACAGGATTCATTTAACTTTAATAAATGCGTCAGCAAGGTTTACTGACTTTTTATATATAACTTCATTATATACTTAGATTGCGTCATCGACTAGCTACGAAAGCGATCGGACGTGTTTACTACTGAAAGCGCTCTCTTATGTATCTATCGACAACTTATCTCGTGCTTACTTTTGTTTTCTTTCTTGTGTTATTTTCTAAAAACTTCAAAGAAAAGTGAACAAAAAATGAATGTGAAAATGGCTCCCGGGCCGCCTGATAAATCCTCTAATAGATACCATTTACTATCAGATGATTACACATCTCCTAAAAGATCACGGATTGATCTACAATCCAAAAACTTCCCTAATTTACCAACAATAAAAAAAACAGTGAAAAATTCCAAATACTTAGTGATCTCTCCTACGGATACAGACAAACGTCTTACCAAATTAAGTCCATTCGTAATAAAAAAAGGAATCGAATCAATTTCTAAAGAAACAGATTCCATTTCTAAACTCAGAGATGGAAGCATACTAATCCTAGCAAACAATACTAAAGCTACTGAAAAATTCTTAAAGGCAAAAGACCTCTGTGGTTTGTGCGCAATATCGGTGAAACTACATTCTAGTTTAAACTCAGTGAAAGGTGTTATTTATGATAAAAATCTTGCTGACGTTGACGAAAAAGAACTCATTAATGAACTGAGCTCGCAAGGAGTAACAGGTGTCTACAAGTTTACCAAACTAGTTCAAGAAAAACGTTTTCATACTGGCCTTATTGTTTTAACTTTCGACAGATTTGAACTACCAAGTGTACTCGATGTTGCATGGTACAAATTAAGAGTGAAACCTTATATACCCAACCCCATGAGATGCAAAAACTGCCAAATTTTAGGTCATACACAAAAATGGTGCAAAAATAATCCATCTTGCCCCGTTTGTAACCTACCACCACATAGTGATACAATGTGCAACCGTTTATCATGTGCAAATTGTTACGGCGAACACCCCTCATCAGACAAATCATGTCCAAAGTTTAAACAAATTAAAGAAATTTTAACAATAAAAACATTAGAGAACATTAGCATGGGCGAAGCGCGTCGAATATATAAACAACAACATCCCACACAAGTCTTGCCCACAACTGTACCTTTTTCACAAATAATAAATAATAATAAACAAACAAGTCAAACAGAAATTGAAAACATACCTTCAGTAAATACACAAAATCCTGCTTACCAAAACATAACAAATTCAACTGCTTCTGCATACCATCAAAATAACAAATCCAACAACGAAAAACCAAAATCCAATAATGAACAAAATAACAATCAACAGAATGATGTACAAAAAACACAAATATCGCATAACAACAAAACCACCAATGAATCTTCTCAAGATCAAATACTCTCACTCATTGCACGTTACTCATCTCAGCACAACTTCCAGTACGACCTCTCAGGTCATACAAACGATTCTACTGAAATACCAACAACTTCAACAATCGCTGATAACAACTATGTTAATCACAACAACACAGACTTGTCAAACCAGTTCGAAGACATTTCTGACCACTTGTAACATATAAGATATCATACTTAAAATTTAATATGTACTCTTTATTGATATGTCTCTCAATTTACTACAATGGAATTGTAAAGGATATTATAATAACTACACAGAAATAGAAATTCTACTAAAAACTTATTCTCCTCAAATTCTCTGCCTTCAAGAAACGCATTTGACAAATAGCGCCAAACCTTATTGCCCAAAACAATACGATGGATACTTTTTTAACTTACCACAAAATATTACTTCCAAACAAGGCTGTGCTATATTAGTTCATAAGTCTATTCAACATAAACTTATCAGTATTCAGTCAAGTCTTATTGTTACAGCTGTAGAAATCAATTTTCCCTGTCCAATAACAATTTTCTGCATTTATATTCCCCCGCAACAATCAGTTACCACAGCTGACCTTCATAACTTAACTAATAACATAAATACTCCTATTATAATGTTAGGCGACTTCAATGGTTGGAGTCCTTTGTGGGGTTCCCAGCATTGTAACGCCAGAGGACAAATAATTGAAAATTTTATACTGAGCTCCAATCTAGTAATTCTAAATGAAAATATACCAACCCACTTTTCAACACATGGCACATTCAGCAACATAGACTTATCTCTATGCTCGCCCCAGTATTTTCCTCTTGCCTACTGGAATGTTATTGATGACCTCCACAACAGTGACCATTTTCCTATACAATGTACTTTTGACTTACTACCCCGTTCCAATCAGATACCTTCTTCAATTTCTCAATTCAATTGTGATCGTGCAGACTGGAGAAAATTTCAAGACATTGCAGAGACAAATGACTATGTAATTTCCCCCAATATTAACAAAGAAGCCGCACAAATACAAAAAATACTAAGAAATGCTACTAATGAATCTATCCCAAAAACCATTCGCAAAAAGACCAGCCAAAACGTTCCGTGGTGGAATCCTCACCTTAACTCATTAAGGCAGGCAAAGCAAGACGCATGGAAAAGATATCGTCGAGTGAAAAACGTAGAAAGTCTTATAGACTATAAAAAAAAGAATGCTCAGTTCATCAGACAAAAGAAACTATCCAAAGCAAAATCCTTTGAAGATCTCACAAAAACCATCAATCCCTCCTCTCCATTAACCTACATTTGGAAAAAAATTCACCTCCTCTCAAATACTTACAAGCCCTTTGGAATCAAAAATATCTTAGTAAACAACAACAACATATCAAATCCAGAAAACATCGCCCTCGAATTCGCCGACTTTTACTCTTCTAACTCTGACTCATCAAACTTTCCTGTTGAATTCCAAATAGAAAAAACTATAACCCTTAACACTGAAATTAATTATTCTCCAAATAAATATGCAGATTTTTTAGAAACAAACTTTACAATGAACGAACTCGAAGCTGCCCTGAGGAACTCCAAAGGTTCAACACCAGGGCATGATAAGATTACTTATAAAATGATATCCAATTCACCTATGGGCATTAAAAACCGAATACTGGCGTTATACAACCAGTCCTACGAAAGGAAGATTATTCCACAAAACTTCAAAATAGCCACAGTTGTACCCATTCTGAAACCAAACAAAAACGATAATTCTATACAAAACTATAGACCTATATCTTTACTACCGTGCTTAGGAAAACTACAAGAAAAACTGATAGCAAATAGACTAACATGGTACTTCGATTCTACTAAACTACTTTCGGAGCAGCAAGTCGGTTTCAAAAAAGGATCTAGCACAACAAATGCCCTTTTATACATTGACCATCTGATAAGTAAAAACCTATCAGTAAAAAACCACCTGTCTATACTAGCAATTGACTTCCAAAGCGCATTTGACAACATAGGAGTCCATGTTGTTCTAAACAAACTCCTAGAATGGAAAATAGGTGAAAGGATGTACAGCTACATAAAAGGCTTTTTAACAAATAGGAAACTTCGAGTTAGAGTAAATAACGTTTTTTCTCCAGTATTCCCTCTGTCAAATGGAATCCCACAGGGCTCCCCATTGTCTGTAGTTCTCTTTTTAATAGCTTTTGAAGACATTGTTGTAGTCTTAAAAAAACAAGGAAACGTAGATTTCTGTCTTTATGCAGATGATCTATATATAATGTGTAATAAAAAAGACCCCAATGACATTAAATCTATCTTCGAGCAGACACTAAAAAGTATCCATACCTGGTCAAAAAGGTCTGGCGCTAAACTTTCTTTACCGAAATGTAAGCATTTTCATGCCTGTAGAAAACTCAAGTGCAGCAGAGTAAATATTAAATTTAATAACACAACAATTGAAAATACCGACACCATAAAAATTCTAGGTTTACTTTTTGATAAAAGAAATACATTTAACCAACATTGTACATATATTAAGCAAGATCTCGCCTCCAGGCTCAATGTAATAAAATACCTTTCTTCAAACAAAAGTCATATCCACACTAACACACTCTTAACCTTTACTAAACTTACCATTCTCGCAAAAATTGACTACGGATTGCAAATTTATGGCAAGACCTCCAAGTCCTCACTCAGTAAAATTACGGGGCTTTATCATGCAGCGATCCGATTAAGCCTGAGAGCTTTCCGGACAACTCCTATAAAAAATCTTTTAGCCGAAGGTGGTTTTCTCCCATTAGAAGAACGTGCTGTCTATATTAGAGCACGTTCAGTTAACATTCTATGCTCTAACAAAAGCTCCATTTTAGAAAAAGAAATAAGGCTGCTCAAATCCCGAAAAAGCACCATGAACATGAAATCCGGACTTATGGAGATGTTTAATATGTTAAAACAAACACATAAATGGGTTTACAAAAATTATAGAGAACAGACTGCTCCACCTTGGCTTCTTTCTTCGGACTCAATTATTAACACACTTTCAATATATCACAAGGACTCTACTAATCCAGTTATCTACAAAAAAGTATTTCAAGAAACTGTCTCTCCTTTAAAAACTAATCACTGGAATTTTCTATATACAGATGGGTCAAAAAGCAGTAATGGAACATCTTTTGCTGTGGTCCATGAAAATGGTGAACTAATATTAAACGGTATTTTGTTAGAACAAGCATCATCATATGAAGCTGAAGTTCAAGCTGTCCTAAACGCGTGCCAATTCGCCACCAAACAAAACCGTAAATTTGTTATCTGTACAGATAACAAAGGAATTTTACATGGAGTTCATAACCTTAACAATAACTCAGAAGAGATCAGTACCATTAGGTCTCACCTAATAAATTTTCAAAAAAAGGTTAAACTCATGTGGATACCAGGCCATGTCGGCATTACAGGAAACGAATTAGCAGATAAAGCAGCAAAAACTGCATCATCATCTCCTCTCAAGCTTTTCATTCCATTTATGAAAAAACGAATCAGAAGTGAGATACTGCAGGAATTCTTCAAAACTACACAAACTAAATGGAACAGTGAGACCAGTCAGTACAAAAATATTAATCCAAACAAAGTCGCATTAGTACTACCAACCACAACTACCACTGCAATGAACAAATGTTTTATAAGGCTACGCCTTGGGCACACCCGTCTTACACATCTTCACTTGATGAAGAAAGAGTCACAGCCAACGTGCCATTTTTGCAATTCATCCCTATTAACAATTACCCACATCCTTAAAGAATGCCCATCCCTAAATCGTTACCGACCAACCTTCTTCCTTCAAGATCCTATATCCATGTTATCCACACCAAATGAAGATAATATCAAAAATATTTTCAACTTTTTAAAGCTACTAAATATTCATAATTTAATGTAAGATATTTATTATATATATATACCGAAATTAACCGATAGCCCTAGTAGCTGGTGTTTCCAATTTATTGTAATTTTTAATTATAATAAATAATAAATAATAATAATAATACTTAGATTGACATTCAAAATATTTTGGAGCATTATCCTCCGTGAACGATACTCATAAATACATATTTTAAAGATAATGGGATGCTTACACCTTGCCATCAGCAACACATTTCAAACTGCCTTATTGATCACTACTTGACATCCAAACTAAGCTTTCTTTAAATGATTTGGATGAAATTTCATGCAAAAAATTTAATATTTTCATTAATTTTTATATGATTCTAATTCAATTGCGTTTCTGTCAACATAGTTTGGACGTAGAGGAGATACGAAACGAAGAGAACCAAGCAGCCCATAACAATAGCTACTGGGAGCAGTGATAAGTGCCAAGTTTTCAGCATTAGATTTATGTTTTAAAGCTTTTGTATCGTAAAACTGATACAAAATACGACAAATATCTTCATAAGCTCATTCTAATGATCTCACATATGAATTCACTATTTAATCAAAATTAAAGTGTAGTATTGCTTTGTTTATAAAGAAAAATACCGAAATGGTTAAAAGTTTATTAACTCATTTGAGGAAAGAACTTAAATTGAAAATTTTTGGTGTGTACAAATATGCAAAATAAAACTGATATCAGTATTTTTCAACTAAGTGATCATCTGCTAAACATATTGATCGCCACGCAAAACATAATAAATACGATAGCTTGCACAATCAAATATTGCCCGAATTACTAATGAATATATTAAACTAGAAAGTAGTATTTATAGAATATAATGTACTCCAAATGAAAAATTTTTAAAAGGGCCATTACGCCAAAAAAGAAGAAGAACTGCTTATGCTAACCCAAAAGTTTTTACCACCAAAACGAAAGTCACCGCTTAAATCCGTGAAAGGCGTTCCTAGCCCCGTCCTAGGAAATAAGAAGGGTTATATACAGCCTTGGCCAAAAGTATTAGACACCCCACTAAAATACAAGTATTCTCAAATGTGGCTATCAAAGTTACCACTTCTTTTTGTAAATGCCTTAAATGGGTGTTTAACTGTAGATTTAACAAATAAATTGTGTAATATTAAAAGTCATAGCACTCTGGGTAAGCTAAACCTAAAAATTGCGTCATTTTTAAGATATTCATAAAATATTTTCGCATTTAAAATTTGTAAGTGAGAGTGTAAATTACATTTAGCGAAAAGTTACCAATCTTATAAAAACAGTTCATATTTACCGAAATGCCCAAAAAAAGTAAAATTAGTAACGATGATGTAGTTAGAATTCAAGTTCTAATTGAAGAAGGTAAGCCTCAGGTTGAGATTGCCAATTTGGTGGGATATTCGCGCGGTCCAATGTGCTATCAGGCGATTTATTTAGACGAAATCCCACATTGCAGCTGCCCTTTCGGACGAATTTAGTAAACCAGTTGGTGCTCGAACAGCTAGAAAAATAATTCTGGAGGCAGGTTTAAAAGGATGTGAATCCCGAAAGAAGCCGCGACTCTCAGAAAAGAATAGGAAAATCGTTCGGAACGGGCTCGCCGATACCAACATTTCACGGAAGAAGATAGGTCGAATGTTCTGTGGTCTGATGAATCAAACTTCGAGGTAAGCTTAGCTAAGACCGTCTTAAAGTATTAACAGCCATAGCTTCTTACCCTAGAGCAATTTTGAAGACATAATACAAATCTTATGAAAACATTGTTTTTTCTTTTCTACAGATGTTTTGAACACCTGGTATGACGTTCGTGAGGCGACGGGTTGGGGAAGAATATCATCCAGATTGCGTGTTACCCAATTTTAAGCATGGAGGATGCAGCATTATGATCTGGGGCTGGATGGCTGCTGATGGTGTCGGCCAAATGTTCGTTTGCGAGGGGTCGCATGGACAGTCAAAAGTACATAAATGTATTAGAAGCTGTTCTTCTGCCTCCGTTAACGCGCATTTTCGCCGATACTAATTTAGACGGGGTTCAATTTCGGTAAGACAATGCTCCTTGTCACAAATCAGCGACTACGATGCGTTGGTTTAGAGATAACAACATTGTTTTTTAGATTGGCCTGCACAGTCTCCAGATCTTAATCCCATTGAGTACATATGGGCTATTTTAAAACGCAAGATGAAGGAACACAGTAAAACATCAAAAACTGCCTTAATTAAGGAGTGGTACGCTATAAGTGCGGAAGCATGCTTAAGAGAATTGCTGCCGTTATTAAATCGAAGGGTGGACCTACTAAATATTAATGTTATTATCACTAATTCATTGCATTTTCACTGTTTTACTAATAAAACTTCATTACTTCACTTATTAAAATAAAAAATTCAGTAATTAGAGGGGTGCCTAATACTTTTGGCCAAGGCTGTCCGATTGATTTTCAGTAAGCTTTTCGGAAACTAAGAGGATTATGAAAAGCCGTTCATCTTGGCGGCAATGTCAAGCTGTAATCCTTTAATATGAGCGACCATAATAGCATAAGACTGTGGTAAGAACAAGAATTTGGTTTGGTTGACCTGGAGGGACCAAGTCATCTGAGCAGCAGATCTTGTTGAGACGGTTTTTAGTAATGGTCTTAAGGACCATGTTTAGACGTCGTCTTCCCACAGGTTTGTTTTCAGATTGACGCTGCCCTTTCGAAAAATGGGTATTTAGGCTGGCATTCAACTCTTTTGAGGACGCTCCGACTGTCCACTTAATGATAGATAGTTTGGCGGAGCTGTGGTAAAACTCCAACCCAAGGTACTAAGACACATATCTTTAGGATAGGTGTAATGTCGAGTCAATCTTGATGATGTTGGCCAAGCAGACAGATTTTACTACTCTGGAAGGAATTTTCATCGTGTTAGGTATCGAACAAAATTTCTAATATTTTCATGAACCTGTGGCTGGTAGGCCCCTTCTATTTCCCGCTGTCCAATCCAAGGCCGGGCAAAGTCAGTGGTGATCGAAACCTCTGTAGGAGGGATGTCCGCTTAAGGATGACCCCTTGGGGGCGATGGTGTTTCGGTATCGGCAATAGCAATTTGACTTCAATGTCGAAACGATGTAATGTTGATTGAAAAATGTAGAGAGAGTTTTTGATAACGCACACATCGTCACATTTGTGACCAACAAGAATTTACTAGCGTGGTGGAGGTATATTATATGTTTACTGGGTATATCATAGCAAAGCTCCTGGAAATCTTTCTTGATATCAAGAATGTAGAGTCCTTACATAGAAGAACGATTGGGTTGCTCACCATTCAGAAAAATTGAGTCGCCAAATATTCCACAGTGGTCTGAGCTGGGCACATCAAGATTTATGTATGGATTGTCATTCATGTTTACATATTATATATATGTTGTATTATATAATAGAAGACACCTATCCTACGATTTTCAATTTGTACTATTATTTGGACTTACCAGATATTGGTGTTTGTGTAAATGCCGATGGAATCGTTAGCAATATAATTATTAAAACTAATAATATATTTCGCTGTGTTAACGTTGATTTGCTGCGGATTTGTTCTGCAAGTAGTGTCAGCATTAGATTGACAGGGAAACATGAAATATACTTCGGTAGAAGTTCCAACAGCCAGCATCTGCAGCGCGGCTGCAACATCTCTCTAAATTGAAGGCTTCTGCCTCTACCGTTTTATTGTTTGAAATCGATACCTGTTGAAAAATAAACAATTTATTTTGTTTTATATTCATTTATTATGAATATAGCATTACACATAGTAAAGGAAATCAATATAATACAACAAAATTATAGACAGATTTTAAACGAATTATCGCTCGTTGAACGGGAAGTCAGGCATGGGTCAACATAAAATATTATAGAAATAATTTGCAATTTTAATGTTTAAACTTAATAAAGTTAATTGTTTAATTAAATATACTCGTATATGATCGATTTCTCTAATTTTGATCCTGAAATATTTGTGGAATAGTGAGAGGTGGATCAACGATGGACTTATTCGAAAAAGTCGTATTTATTGTTTGATTTTCCTGTGCTTAGCTTAACATAAACATTTATTTTTCTGAAATTTGGTGTATATGAAGAAAACTTAGAAAAACGAGCTTTGGACTTTGATTCTTTCTCAAACTGGCTCTTGTACAGAATTAGAATCCAACACACTGTCAAATTTTCAAGTTAATCTAATAGAATGGAAAGTCTAACATAAGGAAAAAATGTTATTAACGGCAATGGATATGAAACCAATAGAAATGGTGTAAAAAGGGCATGAAAATAAAGATGAACTCATCAAACTCCAATAAACAGCAGCGCCGAATGTAAGAAAAAGATTCCAACAAAACTCTCAAGCCCAACATTTACTTCAAAAAGAAATCTTTCTAGAAAAATCCTCTAAATACAAAAGTGAAAAGAGGTCTTCTCAAAAACTGTCTCACCCTCGAGACTGAAACTCCTATCAGAAGCTGTCACTCACCCGATACTAAATCTCGACAAAACAGAAGATCATTAAGAGAAGGTCTCACTCCCAAGACTAGAGGCGTTTAGGAGTAAGGAAAAGTGATGTTAAATAATAACCTTGAGTTTAATCATACTATAGCCTTTTGGCTCTTAATGGAGTTCGGGTGTGAGCTCCATAGGAAAAATTAGAGGTGGTGCAGGATAACCATTCCTCCTTTTACACTATGTATTTACTGGGTGGAGCTCGGGGGGTGATCTCCAAATGAGAAATCGGAGATGGTGCGCGGAGACCATTCGCGTTTTGTCTCTTCAAAATTTGTGGAGCGAAGAGGTGATCCGTGGAATTCTAGGAATTCCTGGTGCTGGCAAACATCTAAATACGCAATAATGCAAGCTGTCGAATATCTCCAAAGAGCACTGAGTTTAGCAACTAATAGACACTTTAAGTTTATTGCTTCACTGCCCACCTGAGAAATGCACTTATGCATAAAAGCATGCAGGTAGCAAAACCTAATGCCTAAAAGTATGCTGGAGTAATTGGACGTATTTAAGGTAATACTTAAACACTTTGCTTAATAAAAAAATTATTTAAAAAGTTGTATATTTCAGAAACATTTTTTTATTATATTATCAATATATCTTCTTCTTCTTCTTCTTTATTGGCGTTGGCACCGCTTACGCGATTATAGCCGAAGCAATTACAGCGCGCCATTCATCTTTTCTTTTCGCTGTTTGGCGCCAGTTGGAAATGCCAAGTGCACCCAGGTCACTCTCTACTTGATCTTTCCAACGGAGTGGAGGTCTTCCTCTTCCTCTGCTTCCACCAGCGGGTACTGCATCAAATACTTTCAAAGCTGGAGTGTTTTCATCCATTCGGACGACATGGCCTAGCCAGCGTAGCCGCTGTCTCTTCATTCGCTGAACTATGTCAATATCGTCGTATAGCTCGTACAGCTCATCGTTCCATCGTCTGCGGTATTCGCCGTTGCTAATGCGCAAAGGACCATAAATCGTTCGCAGAACTTTCCTCTCGAAGACTCCTAGAGCCGACTCATCAGATGTTGACATCGTCCACGCTTCTGCGCCATATATTAGGACCGGTATAATGAGCGACTTGTAGAGCTTGATTTTCGTTCGTCGAGAGAGGGCTTTACTTTTCAATTGCCTACTCAGCCCAAAGTAGCACCTGTTGGCAAGAGTGATTCTGCGCTGGATTTCAAGGCTGACATTGTTGTTGGTATTAATGCTGGTTCCTAGATAGACGAAATTATCTACGACCTCGAAGTTATGACTGTCAACAGTGACGTGGGAGCCTAGTCGCGAATGCGATGACTGTTTGTTTGATGACAGGAGATATTTCGTCTTGCCCTCATTCACTACCAGACCCATTCGTTTCGCTTCTTTATCAAGTCTGGAGAAAGCAGAACTCACGGCGCGGTTGTTGAGGCCAATAATGTCGATATCATCGGCGTACGCCAGCAGCTGTACACTCTTATAGAAGATTGTACCTTCTCTATTTAGTTTTGCAGCTCGTATTATTTTCTCCAGCATTAAATTAAAAAAGTCACACGATAAGGAATCACCCTGTCTGAAACCTCGTTTGGTATCGAACGGCTCGGAGAGGTCCTTCCCGATCCTGACGGAGCTTTTAGTGTTGCTTAACGTCAGTTTACTTAGCCGTATAAGTTTTGCGGGGATTCCAAATTCAGACATAGCGGCATAAAGGCAGCTCCTATTCGTGCTGTCGAAGGCGGCTTTAAAATCGACGAAAAGGTGGTGGGTGTCGATTCTCTTTTCACGGGTCTTTTCCAAGATTTGGCGTATGGTGAATATCTGGTCAATGGTTGACTTACCAGGCCTAAAGCCACACTGATAAGGTCCAATCAGTTTGTTGACGGTGGGCTTTAGTCTTTCACACAATACGCTTGATAAGACCTTATATGCGATATTAAGAAGGCTTATTCCACGATAATTGGCGCAGACTGTGGGATCGCCTTTCTTGTGGATCGGGCAGAGCACACTTAAATTCCAATCGTCGGGCATGCTTTCATCCGACCATATTTTACAAAGGAGCTGATGCATGCACCTGATCAGCTCTTCGCCGCCGTGTTTGAATAGCTCGGCCGGTAATCCATCGGCCCCTGCCGCTTTGTTGTTTTTTAAGCGGACGATTGCTATTCGCACTTCTTCCTAGTCGGGTAACGGAACAACTTTCCCATCGTCATCAATTGGAGTTTCGGGTTCACCATCTCCGCGTGTTTCCTGTTCACTGCCATTCAGCAGGCTGGAGAAGTGCTCCCTCCATAAATCGAGTATACTCTGGGCATCTGTCACTAGCTCACCTCCCTGGGTCCTACAAGAGTTCGCTCCGGTCTTGAAACCTTCTGTAAGTCGCCGTATCTTTTCATAGAATTTTCGAGCGTTACCCTTGTCGGCCAGCTTCTCAAGCTCCTCGTACTCGCGCATCTCGGCCTCTTTCTTTTTTTCTCTGCAGACGCGCCTTGTCTCCCTCTTCAGTTCTCGGTATCTATCCCACCCCGCACGTGTTGTGGTTGATCGCAAGGTTGCGAGGTAGGCAGTCTGTTTTCTCTCTACTGCGGCACGGCAATCCTCATCGTACCAGCTGTTTTTGCGACCTTTCCGAAATCCGATGGTTTCGTTTGCAGCTGTACGCAGGGAGTTTGCAATGCCGTCCCACAGTTCCCTTATACCGGGTTGCTGATGAGTGCTCTCAGAGAGCAGGTGTGCAAGTCGAGTAGAAAATCGCTCGGCAGTCTGTTGTGATTGCAGCTTTTCAACGTCGAACCTTCCTTGTGTTTGTTGATGGACGTTCTTCGACACACAGAGGCGCGTGCGTATCTTCGCTGCGACAAGATAGTGATCCGAGTCAATGTTGGGACCTCGGAACGTACGCACATCTAAAACACTGGATACATGTCTTCCGTCTATCACAACATGATCGATCTGGTTGGAAGTTTTCCGATCTGGAGACAGCCAAGTAGCTTGGTGAATTTTTTTGTGCTGGAATCTAGTGCTACAGACAAACATATTTCGGGCCCCGGCGAAGTCGATCAGCCTCAGACCATTTGGAGATGTTTCGTCGTGGAGACTGAATTTTCCGACAGTCGTACCAAAGATACCTTCTTTGCCCACCCTAGCGTTGAAGTCGCCAAGCACAATTTTGACGTCGTGTCGGGGGCAGCGCTCATAAGTGTGTTCGAGGCGCTCGTAAAAGGCATCTTTGGTCAAGTCATCCTTCTCTTCCGTCGGGGCGTGGGCACAAATTAGGGTGGTGTTGAAAAATTTTGTCTTGATGCGAATTGTGGCTAGACGTTCATCCACCGGAGTGAATGCCAGTACTCTGCGACGGAGTCTCTCTCCCACCACGAATCCGACACCAAATTTGCGCTCCTTTATATGGCCGCTGTAGTAAATCTCACAAGGACCCACCTTCTTCCGTCCTTGTCCCGTCCATCGCAATTCTTGGACGGCAGTGATGTCAGCCTTTAACTTTATGAGGACATCAACCAGCTGGGCAGCGGCACCTTCCCAATTAAGGGACCGGACATTCCAAGTGCATGCCCTAAAATCGTAATCCTTAAAACATTTGCGGGGGTCGTCATCAAAAGGGGGGTCTCTCATCCGAGGCTTATGTTGCTTTTTCATTGGGTTGTTTTTTCATGTGGTGGGTTCCAAACCCTACGCACAACCGCATGGGATTCGCCTTCTCACTTTAGCTCGCCTCCAAACGGATATTCGTTGGCTACCCAGGGGATACGTGGTCTAAGACCGGACGTCGTGAGCTGCTTGAACCATATGCACAAGAATCGTTTCTGGCCACTCCCAGGTGAATGGCAGTCAAAAACTTTCCTCACTTGCGTGAACTTCTACACATGGCCCCATCCCCCGATTATCAATATATAGGTATATAAAAATAATACCTATGTACTTATATACATATATGTGGGATTGACAGAAGAACAGAAGATCACAAGAAGCGGAAGGAACTTTGAACATTATAGTAGTATGAATTCCAAAAAAATACAACCCCACACAGAATACAACCTTGACCGAACAAACCGACGACCTGGGTCGCACTTACTGAACGAAAGTGACGTTTAAGTGGGATGAAAGTCAACGGACATTTAGTGGAGTTCAAGAATAGCAGCGGACACGATCGGACATATCAAATCTTATATAATCTTAAGCTTGTAACAAATCTGTATATTATTCAATAAACGCGATATTTTTTTTTTTAGTTGTTCTTCTTCTAAGAATATGCCCGCTCACATACTTCATAAGCAATGGACATCGCTTTTGTGCTCATTTTAAATTACTAAACTCTTTTAGAACTTTACATTTTCGAATTGCAACACTTTCTTTCGCATTATCGAAAGTATGTTTGTGAAAACATGTTTGTTTTTAAAATTCCATTGGAGATCGTTAAGTAGATTCTATCAATAATGGCATAAAAGCTTTTTAGGCACTTATAAAATGCGCGAGCATATGAACAAACATATTTATTTAAATAGTTAATAAGAAAGCTTTAGATTTCAAATGATCGCAGCTTGCTTGTTAGTATGATTCTGATTGTTTCACACGTTTATTAAATCTGGATGTGCTTACAGACTTAACTCGAGCTTCTGAAAGTACAGTTAAGCCTATTGTTTGATATACGGTCGGTGGAAGACATGACGAAAATTCTTGATATGGTACATTAATCGCCAATTCAATCAAGCATTTTAAAAACAATAATTTCGGCTTAATTTTTTATGCGACTAATGTACCGGGATGAAGCGCATTTAATTCCATTATTGCTTATCATAGGGGAAAAATTATCCTTACGTAATTTATGGACAGCTCCTTTGTTGATTTATGTGAAGAAGTTTTTTTGCAAGCTTTAATAGAAGCCATTGTTAATAGGTATGTGAAACAATTGAGAAAAGCTAAGAATGACATAGAACTAACATGCCTAGGCAATGTACACGTATTGTGTTATACCTGACATTTCTTGTACTTTGAACTTCTCTTTTTTTAATTGTTTGCTTGTATTCAATGAACATGTGGATGTTTGCAGGTATGTAAATCTATTAATGAGTTTCGGATTGACAACATTCATAAAAATTAAAACAAACATGACATTTTGAATAAATCATAATTAAAAGAAAATATTATTTAATGAATTTAACAAGTCATATATTTTGGCAATGCGGGTACATATTGAAAAAATTGTCAGTTTTAAAAGATAAAAAGCGAAAAAAATAATGGAGTAGGGTCCGAGCTCACACAGCTTCGACAAAAATTAATGGAAGCTTAATCACCGCCCTGTTGATAACTTTAAAATTTCGTTAGTATGTCTTTAGAAGACAGCATTTACAAAATGTGATATAATATTCAAAAGAAATTACTGGCAGTACCTTTGTTATTAATAAGGGAGTTCCAAAAACTTATTTTTTTATATTAGATTTTGAAACAAATTTGAATTTTATTTTTTTAATGATAAAAATATTTCAATTTTTTATTATTGTATTGAAAAATATGTTTGTAAATGGCGGTTAAAAGAACGAAGGGCTTGCGCGTTATTATGAGTGTATGTTTTGCGTATACGCATTCAAAAGGATGAATGCATGTGATTTAATATCGTCTTCATATCAATATTAATTTCGGTTTTTTGGCAAAATTTCTGATCGAAATGGTTTGTTGGTGGCGGCGCTAGTAATGTAAAAGGGATCCCACATTACTTTGTATGTGTTTAACCTAAAAGCCTTAAAAGTTTGAGAGCTACTGTGTGGTTGTCAGAACTGCTAAACTGCAGATACTCTGGTAATTACTAGCCTGCAAGAACGAGCAGCATTGTGATGTACTAGGGTTGGACCATATACTCCCTCTCTGAATAACACCCGAGTAATCCATGGAGTACATACATGAGATTAGCTTTGAAACTAATCCAAAAATTACTCCAGGGAGTACCTACAGTGGGTTATGTTATGGAGTATATACGAGATATTACATTCGGACATAATTTTTAATTTCGAAAACAATTCGCTTTGGTCAAAACATATACTCGTATTCTAACATAATATTTATCATATAAATATTTTGTTGCCAATAAACATATTTATAAGTATTTAAATACGCGCATTTGTTCTATTTGCATAATAATATATATACATACATATATTCTTAAACTAAAGCGCTCACCAACGAAACGAAACTGACTCAATTTCTTTTTCATACATTTTCTGTATACGAGTAAAAATATTATTGCGCACATACACGTATACTCGTATCTTCGTTTAGTAATTGCGATCTTTAAAACAAGAGCAATTACCGGCTAACAACAGGGTGGTAGCGAGGCTCAAGTTGATCCAATAGTTGATGACAAGGAGTAGTTTTTTTGATTACTTCAAATGACCATATGACCCAAAATTTTTTGCAGGTATGAGCCTTTCTCGCCAAACAAACATGCGATACTTAATATCAAACTACCGGCGAGCTCGCACGAAGATTAAAACAAATATATAATAAGCTCTGTATGTATATTGTAAATACAAAATATACGATTCGAAAAAAGTCTACTTAATTAACTTGAATAACAATACAAACATATATAAATGTGCAAATATGTATATACATATATATATATATATATATTTGGCGCTTGGTAACCGCTGAAGTAATTCGGCCGAGCTCCTCCTCCACTTTGTGGATTTTGCGCCTTGATGTTTTTCCAGCAAATGGAGGGACCTACAGTTTCTACTAAGCCGCCTCCGAACGGCTGAAGGTTCCTTTACGAGGAGCCTTTATTTCATGTCCGAAATAAACTCGGAGGGGTGGACATTCCATGCCGAGGGGCAACCGCCATAAGAAACTTAATTTTTTATTTAAATAAATTTTCCATAATTTTTGGATGTTGGTGGCACCAGGATTTGAACCCGAGCCTTCCAAATGGCAATGTTAACCACTCTGCTCTCTGCTACCGTGGCCGCTATATGTATATATATCTTCTTATATATAAAAACTTATGTCCGTTTTGAAAAATGCAATAATCTCCAAAAATCTGCAAAAGCTACCGACCGATTGACTTGAAACTTCGTCAGATTATTTCTATGCATCCTGGGAAGTTTTCTTCAAAAAAAATTTTCGGAACCACGGCCTTACTAAAAAAATTTATTTATGGATCGATTTTTGCTTAGATGGACCAATATAAATGGTAAAACCGCAAATGTTGTATTCCCACAAGTATCGCGGCCGCGGTAGCCGAATAGTTAGGATTGCGTACTGCTATTCGGAAAGCTCGGGTACAAATCCTGGTACGGCTAACATCCAAAAGTTATAGAAAATTAATATAAATGAGGAGGCTTAGTATAAACTGCAGGTCTCTCCGTTTTGTTGAAATAACATTAATACGCAATACCACAGATTGGAGTAAGAGCTCGTCCGAAAATCCCTTCAGCGCTTACATTGCCTCATTCATTTAATAAAATGGATCAAATTCTATATAATTATCTAATTAAAACACGAGTTTCATTTATTTCGCACATCCAATGGATCTAATTCAACGCTTCGTGCAAGATGGCCCAGTATGTTCAAGCGTGTGCTTAGCAGGGCATCACATTTATGCTAAGCCGTATACGGTGGGTTCACCCTAATTCGGTTTGGCCAACATATGCAGTCATATAACAAGTGCAAAGCAAGCGAAATATGAGATTACAAATCAATCATTATCAAGCGCGCACGGATCGATATCTTTCAAAATTAAATAAAATTAATATTTTTCATTTTCTACGTATTAAGCTAATAAAACCTTAATATAATACAAAATTTCGCAATATAAATAAAATCTTCATTTATAGGCATATTATATTAAAATTTTGGATATGCGCGTGGTTTTACTACTGAAATGCTTCCGAGGAGACCCCCGTTTGTGAAAATATAATTATTTGACTCCACCAGGTAAGTACACTGGTGAAAGTGATTAAAAATAATGTATTACATAAAACATTAAAGTGAAAGACATTGTAGACAGAGACTATAATTTAACATAATAAAACTGAAACTGAAGACAAAGAACAAAACAAAATACAAAAATATGGAAACAAAATTAAAATTTTTAAACAATACAACGAGCAAAACATAGTGGCAGTATAAATAGCAACTCTTCCAACAACACAATTACAAAGACCAAAACCGAAAAGCTTGGGGAATTTGGAATCTGATCGGCCGTTGCCAAGAGGAAAAGTGGACACCCAGTATTCGAAGGATATTTACCGATTTAGGTGTATGCATTCTCTTACTCTAAGCCTGTCTTAAGGGACATTACTAATATAAGTAAAATGTAACGTTCAAAATCTTAACTTATGCAAACATATTAATAAATAAATTGAAACCAACAAATCTCCCCTCGATATTTTTGTCAGCTGAAGCACCCAATAGATATATGTATTGTACATATATATGGATATTGCTATTTCAATAAAGGCGAAAATCTAAGCTACAGTAGTTTAAAAACAAGAAGTTTGGTCTAACGTTGTCTTACATGTTGCTGAACCCAAGAAATAAAATTGAAATTTTGAGCAACTTCGCTAATCTAATTTACGTACATACATGCGGTGTTTGCGTGTGCAACCCTGAGCAGCAGCCAAAGCTTCTACCTGGAGATGTCGCTGCTGTATTTTGTTCCGATCTAAGTGACTCTTCAAATTTATGGGAAGAGTTCAGTTAGGCCCGTTAGTCCCGTTTAGGATTTCCACCTTATGTGGAAATCTTTAAAAGGCCAAGGTTGCCGGCCTTGGGCCCTTCTTTTGATACAGCAGCCATAGCAGCAACTTCTCAGGTGAGTTTTGTCATTTTATCATTCTATTCGTTTTAGGTTTTGCATATATATTTTTCATTTTAATAAATGACAAAATTTAATATAATACTAATGCAAACTTTTATTGAGAGCTTGGCGACAGGCAAGTAGTTCTTTTTTAGCTTTTTGTAGGGCTGGCACCTCCCCCGATCCCCGTTGCCGGAATTCACGAGGAATTCCGGCCCCTAATCAACCCCGGCACGAAACATGGTCCTTCGAGCCGGATCAAATAAAAAAGCACAAAGATAATAAAGAATTAAAAAAGAAACCTATATTTTGATTATACCTTTGTGAAAATACCATTTTCACAAAGGAATAATAAAATATAGAACATTTCAACATTACCAAGTCGCGCGCTTATTCGGACATGTGGACAAGATAATTCGTCTAAATTCACTTGGCAAGAATCTGCTACAACCTAAAAAACACACCTCTGCGCGCCATCCAATGGAAGAGGAACGAAACGCGACCGTTTCCGCCAACATAATTTATTGTAATAACGATTAGCAGTGGAAAGTGACTAAAAAAAAAAGTAAGTAAAGGGCAAAAACGTGAAAAAAAGAAGGTAAATGAATAAAAAGACACCTTAAAAATAAAAATAAAAGTTGAAAAAATAAGGTAAATTAAATGACAAAAAAGGCTTAAAAAAGAAAAATAAAAGTTTCAACAAATAAGGTAAATCGTGAAAAAAGCTTTAAAAAGAAAAATAAAAGTGTGAAAAAATTGAAAAAAAAAGCCTTAAAAATAAAAAGTTGAAAAAAAGAAGGTAATTTAAATGAAAAAAGCTTAAAAAAGAAGAATAAAAGTTGAAAAAAATAAGGTAAATTGTGAAAAAAGCCTCAAAAGAAAAATTATGTGAAAAAAGAAGGTAAATTAAATGAATAAAAAGACACCTTAAAAATAAAAATAAAAGTGAGTGAAAAAATAAGCTAAATTGAAAAAAAGGCCTAAGAAAGAAAAATAAAGTGAAAAAAAATAAGGTAAATTGTAACAGAAAAAAAACGCCTTAAGAAGATAAATTAAATGAAAAAAAAAGGCTTAAGAAGAAAAATAAAAGTGAGTGAAAAAATAAGCTAAATTCTAAAAAAGGTCTAAGAAAGAAAAATAAAGTGAAAAAAATAAGGTAAATTGTAAAAGAAAAAAAGGCCTAAGAAAGAAAAATAAAGTGAAAAAAAAGGTAAATTGTAAATGAAAAAAAGCCTTAAGAAGAAAAATAAAAGTGAGTGAAAAAATAAGCTAAATTGAAAAAAAGGCCTAAGGAAGAAAAATAAAGTGAGTGAAAAAATAAGCTAAATTGAAAAAAAGGACTAAGAAAGAAAAATAAAGTGTAAAAAGATAAGGTAAATTGCAAAAGAAAAAAAGGCCTAAGAAAGAAAAATAAAGTGAAAAAAAGAAGGTAAATTAAATGGAAAAAAAGCCTTAAGAAGAAAAATAAAAGTGAGTGAAAAAATAAGCTAAATTGAAAAAAGGCCTAAGAAAGAAAAATAAAGTGAAAAAAATAAGGTAAATTGTAAAAGAAAAAAAGGCCTAAGAAAAAAAAATAAAGTGAAAAAAATAAGGTAAATTGTAAATGAAAAAAAGCCTTAAGAAAAATAAAAGTGAGTGAAAAAATAAGCTAAATTGAAAAAAAGGCCTAAGAAAGAAAAATAAAGTGTAAAAAAATAAGGTAAATTGTAAATGAAAAAAAAGCCTTAAGAAGAAAAATAAAAGTGAGTGAAAAAAGAAGCTAAATTGAAAAAAAGGCCCAAGAAAGAAAAATAAAGTGAACAAAATAAGGTAAATTGTAAAAGAAAAAAGCCTTAAGAAAAAAAAAAAAAAATAAGAAGGCAAATTGAAAGAAAGGAAAAATAAAGTGAAAAAATAAGGCTAATTGAAAAAAAGGTAAATTAAAAGAAAAAAGCCTTAAGAAAAATAAAGTGAAAAAACAAGAAACAAAAAACAAAGGTTTGAAAAAAAAAAAAATAAATAAAAAATCAAAGTGTGTGAGTGGCAAGCGCGGCAGCGCGCAGTGAACGCGGCAAGCGCGCATTGCAAGTGGCAAGCGCGCATTGCAAGTGGCAAGCGCGCATTGCAAGTGGCAAGCGCGCATTGCAAGTGGCAAGCGCGCATTGCAAGTGGCAAGCGCGCATTGCAAGTGGCAAGCGCGCATTGCAAGTGGCAAGCGCGCATTGCAAGTGGCAAGCGCGCATTGCAAGTGGCAAGCGCGCATTGCAAGAGGCAACCGCGCAGTGTAAGTGACAAGTGCGCAGTGTAACGCAGGCGGCCCATCAGTACGCGGCAAGGCCACCACAAAAGGCCCAACGGTAAGCGGTAAGGCCGCCACTAACAACATTTCACAGTAGGGCCACTACCAAAGGCCCAACTGTGCAACAAGGTCTCCAGATACTGCTTATGAAGCAGTGAGGCCCAACTAAGGGTAAGTCATCTGGTTTCCCATTACTGTTTAAATTGATTTTCGAAAGTTTGAGAGTTCTGAAAATTTCCCTGGGGATTTATACGTGAACTCTCAGACATTACAACATTTTATCGGAAAAAATATATATACGCGATATATCGGTGCTATTCGAGCACTTACGATCGGTCGATTCCTCGCAAGTTGTAAGATTTCGAAAAATCTCCTTTTGGAACTATCGTGCTTTATAACGTTTTGGTCAAAAATATATATACGCGACATATCTGTGCTATACGAGCACATACGATACAGCTTGAATTTTAAATATTTTCTTTTGACGGCTGATACAAAGCAGTATCAGAATTCCAACTTCGGAAATATCTAAATTTTTCATTTAATTCATAATTACTGAAAATGACTCACGCTAATGACTTTTCTCGCGCCTGTGATGCACTGCTAGAGTTCGAAGAGTTGTATAACAACACTCCAAGTGCGAATCACTCAGTTTTTTCTCTGGACATTCAGAAGGAAGAATTGAAAGCGCTGTGGTTGAAAGTCAAGGAGTCATTCGATGGCTATTCGCGGAATTTGTCTGCTGACGAAGCAGGTAGTATAGCCATGCGTTCGGCTAAGACCAGGTATCAGGATTGCTACGCAGCATACCTGACATGTGCGGCACTGATGGGTGAAACAATGCACAACCTGATCTTTGTACAACAAAGCTCATCAACGGTGAATCCTGCAGTGCGGGAACCTGAAGCCATCCCACGCTCGAGTATTAATCTCCCCCCATGTGACACCGAAATTTTTCATCTTTCCATCTTTCCGCGATTTGTTTACAGCAATATACGTAAATAATTCTCGGCTAACTCCGGTTGAGAAATTATATCATTTAAACCACAAGACTCGTGGGGAAGCAAAGGACATCGTCAAGAAATCCCCATTGACCAATGATGGGTTCATAACCGCGTGGCAGAACTAAACGGAGTGCTACGAAAACAAAAGGGTGATGGTAAACAGTCAGTTGAAAACGTTGTTCAACTTACCAACTGTCACTCTCGAACGCGGCGCGGAAATAAAAAATTTACAACGAGCAGTAAATAATTGCATCTCAGTGCTTCAGATGTATGGCATTGAGATAACCAACTGGGATGCAATTTTTGTCTTTCTAGTCTCTAGCAGGTTGCCGGACACAACATTAGCCCTGTGGGAGCAAGGAATCGTCCACAAGACGGAAATTCCGAGGTGGGAGGAACTGGATAACTTTTTAACAAACAGATTTCAGACATTCAAAGCACAAGAGTGTCTAGGACATTGCAGAATCGCGGTCCAGTCCCATCATATGGAAAGAAGGTAGCTGCTCATCATACTACATTTCCACAGCCTTTATGCAGACTCTGCCCACAGGAAGTGCATGTGCTAAAAGCGTGCCCGAAATTTCTAGCCATGAAAGTAGACGATCGCGTCAAAGTGGCTAGAAAATACAATTTATGTATGAATTGTTTAGCACATTCCCACTTAGCAAGAGATTGTAAGAGCACTTTTAGCTGTTTAAATTCATTCCCTGCTGCACCGGAATCCAACTGGGAATAACCCATCGACGTCAACTAATCGGCAGGCATCAGGAAGTACGGAGGCCAGGCCGGCTCAACTCCCAACCACATCTAGGAACGTAAACGCACTTTTTGCAAGAAACGCAAAAAACGTCGTATTAGTTACAGCAATGGTACACATCTGCCACTCAGGAGTGAAATACGAGGCAAGGGCCCTTCTTGATTCGGGATCAGAAGGTACATTCATAACGAAGCGGTTGCAACGACGTATCAAATTGCCTACACAGCCTGCTGACATGCAGATATGCGGAATCAATGCGTCGACATCGGCTAAGGTGCGAGAAGTCGCACAGTTCGTTTTAGGTTCCCCTGCCAACCCCCAGATTAGAATTGAGGCAAGAGGCCTGATTCTCCCCCAACTGACAGGAAACCTACCCCAGTTTACAGTGGACCAAGTGGATTTTGGTCTACTGCCCCCAATTAATTTAGCCGATGTCAACTTTAATAAAAGTCAGCAGGTGGATGTGGTAATTGGTGCGGATTTGTATCCGCAAATAATGATAGGAAACGTTTAGAAGAACGTTTTTGGCTCTCTCCTGGCGCAGGAGACAGTTTTTGGTTGGATCTTAACAGGTCCAATCCCTCAAACCCCCAATATGATTACTAAATCATACATCTCGATGTACACCGAAATTTCGAGCTCTGAGCTCACTCGGTTTTGGGAGCTAGAACAAGTCCCAAGTAAAAAACAGGTCACTCCTGAAGAAACATTCTGCGAGCAGCAGTATGTAAGCACAACAACGAGAACTGAACAAGGAAAATATATGGTGACACTTCCTTTTGGGCATGAATTTCCATTGGACATAAATCTTGGATATTCGCGGACCGGTGCAATGCAGCAATTCTTGAAGAATGAAGCAGCTATGGTGCGAAAGCCGGAACTAAAGGCAGAATACCATCGGGTACTCCGAGAATATATAACTCTCGTTCATATGAAACTAGTGGACAGAACATCTGGAAACAAAGGCCCAGGATCTTATTACCTGCCGCATCATGCAGTGGTAAAACCGGATAGCACTACGACAAAGGTCCGCGTAGTGTTTAATGCATCAAACCCAACATCCAATGGGGTAAGTTTAAATGATGTGCTTCATCCTGGTCCAGTTCTCCAAGCCGACCTTATCGCGTTGATATTAAAATGGAGATTCTTTAAATATGTATTCAACGCTGATATTGAAAAGATGTATAGGCAAATCTTGCTGCATCCAAAGGACACTAGGTTTCACAGGATATTATTTAGGGAATCAGCGGAAGAGGATGTAATGGATTATGAGCTCCAAACAGTGACTTTCGGAGTTAACTGTGCCCCATACCTAGCGATAAGGACACTACTTCAGCTGGCAGAAGATATTAGCCTGAAGTACCCGCTTGCTTCCAAGGTTTTAAAGCAACATATGTATGTTGATGACGTCCTTGCCATTCACACTCGGAATGAACTGGTCGAGGCTCTTAAAGATGCAGGATTTCCACTACGCAAAATTTTCTCAAAAATTACGTCAACATTTCAAAAATCGGAATTCCAAGATGGATCAGGTATACCCCATGGAACGAAGTTGAATTTCATGAATTTTGTGATGCCTCAGAGAAGGCCTATGCTGCTGCGTTATATGTAAAGGTACGGGAACGAAACTCAAATATCGTTCCAAGCGTAAATTTGCTGGTGAGTAAGACCAAAGTAGCGCCAGTAAAAACAATATCTTTACCACGATTAGAATTATGTGGGGCACTACTTTTAGCAGAACTAATTAACGCTTTACTTCCACAGTTCGATATTGCTCAACCAGTAGTCTACAAATGGACAGACTCCACTATCGTGCTCTCATAGCTGCAGAAGCCCCCATGCTGCTGGACTACCTTCGTGGCGAATAGAGTCTCGAAGATTGAGGAACTCGTCGGATCGAGTGGCTGGAATCACGTGGATTCCAAGGACAATCCGGCAGATCTTGGCAGCCGCGGCGTTTCCCCCCAAGAACTCGCGGATAGCACTCTTTGGTGGCAGGGTCCAAGCTGGTTGAAGAAGCAGCCTTCTGAGTGGCCTCGGAAACAGACGGAGCCACAGGAGACCGTATTGGAACAAAAGGTAGTTAGAACTCACGCAGCACGAATTTTAAACAACGAAGACATCATGGAACGGTTCTCTGATTTTTTTCGCGCACTGAGGGTAGTTGCACGAATTTTTTAATTCTATTGGAAAATACATCCGGTGCACAAATTAACAAATCGGAGTGAATCTACGGAATTGACAGCAAGGGAAATTCGAGAAGTAAAAACTCGACTTATCCTGTTGACCCAAAAGCGTTGTTATTCGGATGAATACGGTGAATTCTCGTCTTCTAACCCAGTAAGCGCTAAGAGCTCCATCCGTACTCTCAATCCATTTCTGGACAAGAAGGGAGTTATGAGAGTAGGCGGAAGACTAGCGCTAGCGTCATTGTCGTACAATGAACGATATCCGACCATTCTGCCGTATAATTGCCAATTTTCGCGACTTCTTGTAAGGTTCTCACACTTGATTTCATTACATGGAGGAAATCAACTCATGTTGAGACTTATGAGGTCAGAATATTGGACAGTACGGTTAAAAAATTTAATCAAAACCGAAATTAATAATTGCAAAGTTTGTATAATTTACAGAAAAAGAACACGGGAACAACTCATGGCTGCGCTCCCACCGGAAAGAACGGACGTATCCAGACCGTGCACCAACACTGGCGTGGATTTCACGGGCCCGTTTGAGATTAAAAATTACACTGGCCGAGCATGTCTCATCACTAAAGGATACGTCTGCGTATTTGTATGTTTTGCTACAAAAGCAATACACCTAGAGGCAACTAGCGATCTATCGACCTCAACATTCTTGGGTGCATTTGCCAGGATTGTGGCAAGACGGGGCTGTCCGCATAACATGTACTCGGACAACGGCACAAACTTCGTTGGAGCCAGCAAAGCTTTGAGACATGACTTTAAAAAATTCATGACTGAAGCTTCACATCTTACCATGCGGTCATATGCGCACGAAGAAATTAATTGGCACCTCATACCTCCAGGGGCTCCTCACATGGGAGGATTATGGGAGGCAGGAGTGAAGAGTTTCAAAACCCATTTTCGAAAGGTAGCCAATGCGATGCGTTTTACCATGGAAGAATTTTCGACGTTACTGGCCAAAATAGAAGCATGCCTTAACTCACGTCCGATAAGTCCACTTTCAGAGAATCCTGAATCCCTTGAACCTCTAACCCCGGGACATTTTCTAATTGGAAGTCCGCTGCTCGCGATCGCTGAACCGGAAATCAGCGCAAACCCGATGTCAATAATCAACCGTTGGCAAAAGCTAAAGGCGCTTCACCAAGGATTCTGTCAGCGATGGAAGGTGGAGTACCTGAAGGAACTGCACAAGAGAGCCAAATGGCAGTTCCCACACCGAAATCTAGAGGTTGATGAATTCGTAATTGTCAAAGAGGACAACTTACCCCCGAATGAGTGGCGACTTGGTAGAGTTATTAGGGTTTTCTTAGGTCCAGATAGTCGAGTTAGAGTTGTAGATATACGTACGACGCGAGGCATAATTACACGTCCAATTGTGAAATTGATAATGCTTCCCGTCGAAAAACGCACTAATGATTTATCTAATTTCAGAGAAATTCGAAATGGTACGTGCCAACAACAACAACAAACAAGTGAGGGAACACCGGTGCCCTGTGTGCAACCACAACCACCGGCTGTTCTTCTGTCGACAACTGCGTCGACTAGAACCGACGGAGAGACTGAGGGCAGTCCTCCTTCATCGGCATTGTGTCAACTGCCTGTCGCCGCGTCACATGGCCAGCAGTTGCCCATCGACGAGACACTGCGATCGGTGTCAGGAGCGGCATCACAGTCTCCTACACCTGTGGGAAAACGACAGGGGCGAGGAAGACGTGCCGCAGGCCTTAGACGCGGTAGACAGTAGGCCTGCCAGATGACCCATACCGAGCTGAAGCCTTGTTGGACGACTCCAGCGACGAGGATGTGCTGGAAATTGATGCCAGCGATGAAGAGGTTCCCACAGAATCCAACCATACACCTAACCCCCCGGTACTCAGACCACCTCTGTCGGGTATCCGGTCAGTGGTCCAGCGGCCACCCCCACCGAGAGAAGGAAGAATCGCCTCACCAAGAAGGCGTAACAACAGGCCACAGAAGCGGCCTCAGGCAGTGAGAGACGCCCGAGAACGGATCAAGGGACCCGCTCGAAACGATACGGGTATGTCTGTCCTCACGCCAACAGTAATGGTGAGAGTGGTAGCAAGCGGCCGAATACATGCGGTCCGTACCCTAATCGACCCAGGGCAGCCACAATCTACGATAGCAGGAACCCTGGCGAGACGTATGAACCTGCTGCGACGTGATTCAGTGGATCAGATCAATCTGACGCTGAAAGGTTGGCGTGATAGGATCAGCCTACAAGCGAGAGTGGTGGCGAGCTTAATGAAGACCACACCAGCACGCACATTGGACGCAAGGGTAGTCGACGAGTTCGACAATTTGCGGTTGGCAGACCCTACCTTCTACAGATCCAGTGCGGTGTCGCTAATTCTCGGGGCCGATGTGTACGGCATGATATTGCGGCCAGGACTGATGCCAGCAACCCCGACTCGACCGGCTGCCCAGAACACCATATTTGGATGGGTGATTTTTGGCTGTTCACCATATTAGACGGCAGCGATGGAGGGCGGAAATTTAGGCTTAAGTAAACAAAATGAATTGTAAACCAAAAATTTTGAAATGTAAATAGAAAAATTTGACATGTAAATTTGAATTTTAAATTGTATTTACATTTAGACTTTGAACTTTAATAACAATGAAGTGTAAATTTTTAGAAGTTTTAGTATTATTTTTTGCAGTGTTGCTGCAAGGCGGGCGGCATGTTTGCGTGTGCAACCCTGAGCAGCAGCCAAAGCTTCTACCTGGAGATGTCGCTGCTGTATTTTGTTCCTATCTAAGTGACTCTTCAAATTTATGGGAAGAGTTCAGTTAGGCCCGTTAGTCCCGTTTAGGATTTCCACCTTATGTAGAAATCTTTAAAAGGCCAAGGTTGCCGGCCTTGGGCCCTTCTTTTGATACAGCAGCCATAGCAGCAACATCTCAGGTGAGTTTTGTCATTTTGTCATTCTATTCGTTTTAGGTTTTGCATATATATTTTTCATTTTAATAAATGACAATATTTAATATAATACTAATGCAAACTTTTATTGAGAGCTTGGCGACAGGCAAGTAGTTCTTTTTTAGCTTTCTGTAGGACCGGCACTTCCCCCGATCCCCGTTGCCGGAATTCACGAGGAATTCCGGCCCCTAATCAACCCCGGCACGAAACATACGGTCATACTTATCTAAGCAAAATTGATTATAATATATTCTCAATTTTCTCAATCTGTTATTATTTCCTCCAACTATACTCGTACCTACCACGAATCCGTAACCAAATTTGCGCTCCTTTATATGGCCACTATAGTAAATGTTACAAGGACCTACTCGCTTACGTTCTTGTCCCCTCCAACGCACTTCTTGGACGGCGGATGTCAGCCTTTATTCCTACGAGGGTATCAACCAGATGGGCAGCGGCACCTTCTCAATTAAGGGACAGGTGCATATCATCAAATCGTGATCCTTTAAACACTTGCGGGGGTCATCATCTAAAAACAGAGGCGTTGTTGATTTTTTCATTTATATAACGAGCCGCTTGCTTCCAGACCGACGCCCCGTAGAAGCTGCACCTCTAGTGAGCGCACGCTGCATTTAGACTTCAGGGAACCCTTAGACCGGATAAATCGGAGTTGCGTCACTGAAGCTTCTTCTCTTTTAGTCGTAACCCGCGGGTTAGATACCTCATCTTGCAAAAGGGTTGTTCACGTTTACAGGGTACGTGACGTGGACGCAAGTGTTAGAATTGAGCTAAGCCCCGCGACTGTAACTACATGTTCAGAAGCTTTACTACAATCTAGAGTTGAATTTTTTTGTTTGAAAATAGCTTAATTGTTGTCTTTATAAAAATGTCTATAAAAAAGACAACCGTTATCTAAAAGAGCCCATTTCTGCATGTGACACATAAATAATTATTATTGCAGTTAATCCTTTGTTAATAAGTTTTCGAGCCTTTCGTATAAAGAACACGAATTGTTTGGAAAAATTATTAGTTTTCTTTGGATAATAACTTTTTTTACTTATTGTGGACCAACGAAATACTTCAGTTCCACAATTATAAAGTGATGTCAAACTTCTCTGCAGGGTTCTGCTTTATAATGAAATATTTTAACTTGAACTTACCTCTTCAGACCAAAATTTGTTTACCTGAAACTTTTTTATATGAAAATAGTTTGGCACATACTTTTAAATTATCTTAGCAATTACGAATTCAAAAAATTATCAATTTTACTTTGCGAGCCCTGATTGGGCCTCCTATTGATAAGATAATGTTATATCAATGAGTCTATTTATTTATTAATCGTTGTTGATGTTAAAACGTTTTACATAGAATCCAGCAGACTGCGCTGTAGTCGTATCAGCTATACAAAAGTATATTTAAGTTTCAGTTACGCCTGCTAAGTGGCGCTAAGATCAGATTCTGAGTTAGCGTAAGTATAGTGTATGGTAAACTATGGAGATTATAGACTTCACATGTATGGTGCATAGTGAACACATTTGTTACTTTTTGGTACATCCATTACTTTCTGCTTACGGATATTACTTACTATACTGGAAATATATTGAATATACAAAATTAAGAAACAAAATTATAATTACAATAAATTTGTTTAGCCCTGTAAATTTTGACTTTCAGAAGCTACCTACATTGGTTGTTGTGTATTCGTAGTATTTTATTGCTACAAAAAAATTCCACACCTTCGCGAAGGAGCAAAAAATATTGGTCGACGTTCTCATAATGCGCAAATGGTCCATAGCCACCGACTGATCAGAACAGTAGAAGAACCTCCAATAACTTATGTCAATGTAAGAGAACAAATAGCATAGCAAGCTCACGTGAAAATGAAAAGGCAACACAATCAATATCTTTGTGCTAATACATTAAGGGGTTATGATTTAAAAAAAATCGATCTTTTTTAATTTGTTTTCTGTATCTACATTTATTTAAGAATACACACAAGAAATTTCAAATCGATCCGGCAAATATTTTCGAAGTTACACGCACATTTGTAAAGACGTTTCGGAGCGCTTGGAAATATAGTATACCATAAGTATAACTTTAAACGCGTTTTTCTCAGAATGGTGTTTTCAAAGTCGGTGACCACTATAACTCGAAAACGGCTGAACCGATTTGTCTAAAATTTTAATACAAACTTCTTGAATATATTTTTCAGTGATTAATCTAAGGTTTTATTTTTCCGATAAATACTTTTTTTATAAACAATTTAAAATCGCAATTTCGCTGAAAAATCGACTTTTGTAAACTATGTAAACTTTTTGAATCAATAAATTCTAAAGACTTCTCAAACAAAAATTCTTAAAAATTCGCTTTTTTTGGCCCATTAACTGTATATAACCCCTTAAGGCAACCGGAGGCGCGTCAACGAGTGACCGCCGCTCCCAAAGTAAATAAACGACAACGGGTGAAAAATCATCAAGCACTGGCACATGGCTTCAAATACAAAAGGTGAATCGGTCGGTTTATGTTACACATCTGGAAAAAATTCACTGCCATTACTAAATCCGCCACCAGAACCTGGAAACAAATCTCAATCAAAGTTGTTTTAGCGTAAAATCCGAAAATTTAGTTCTTGCTTACAAATAACATCATTTGGAGCAACCAAATTGTTCATAATGAAGGTGGTCGCAATTTTGAATCTGCATTCAAGATTCATGGTCAAGTGTACCATCAAATAGGTTCATTACTGACAATGCCTAATTCCGATCGAGAATTCTTACAAATTTACCTTATCGGCGATGAGGAAAAACAAGCTGATACACGCTGTTTATACAACCATATACAGCAGATGGAGGAGCGAGAAATCGTTAAAATTTTGGGAACGTTCCTACAAAACAATAGCCAATATGTACTATTATTCAAGCCTCTTTCAAACAGACTGCAAAACGGCAACTATGTCATTGTCAAAGTGCCCTATGGATAGCACGCAAGCTCATATAATTTTCCAACTGTGAATGAAGTTGCAGTTATTATGGCTGGTGATCCAACTGAACATCGAAATATACTAGTACGTATTCAACGCAGAGATAATACCGTGCAAATAATTCAAGACAATCATCGTTCTTATGACGCACTGCAGTATCCGTTGATCTTTTGGGAAGGTGAAGATGGATATCAATTAAATATTAAACAAAGTAATCCAACTACAGGTTAACTTTATATCTATTTGTTACTAATTTTTCTCTTAACCTTTTTTTTACATTTCACGCACTTATTTTCGTAATGTTGGTTAAAATTTTGAGTTATAATTTGGTATTGAACATTGATAACAAAGAACAATGTGTTTCAAGTAATTTCGCCATAACACACATTTGCATGCTATTCCATACGTTGTGTTGCCATATTGTCTAATATAAAACCAAACATACGAGTATATTCAACAGATGTAAAAAAATATTAAGATGTTTCTTGTTTAGTTTCTAATATTTTTGCTGGTTTCAACGAAGACAATGAATATGTGGAAGCATTATGCAAGCTTAAATCGAAATTAGGTATATGCTTTTCATTTGATTGCTTACTACATCTACAGTTACTCCTATTATATCAAGTAGAAATGATATTTCTTATTTTGGTGCTTATTCCCCGGGTATTGTAATTAATTAATTCCAAATTAGTGAACTGTGCGTTAACAGGAAAGAAGTTGGGCAACTACGTGTAAGTTTGTACTTTAATTAAACAATATAGTGACCGAACCCGAAGGATTTGGAAATCACCTATGTTAATTTAAGGAAAATCGTTACATATATATTTTGGGTTCGTCATGTGTTTTAACGTAATTATTTTAAACAAGTTTCAATATTAACAAATGTTTACAAGTATATAAGAAATAATAGCGTAAAGAGTAAAAAACCCACTCTACTGCTCAGACTAGGATTGTTACCAGTTATCAAAAAAGAAAAAAGAACTAAGGGTGAAAAATTGTCACCAATGATGGAGTCCAGGAAGCAGTTTTGGTGTCTTCTGAAGATAATAAGAAAACATGTTTGAGAATTAAATTAATTTAATGATCTGAAAAATTAGTAATTTGAGTAAACCACACCACTTACGCGATTTTAGCCGAATTTAAAACATCGCGCAGTTCATTCCTCCAATCTACCAGGTCTTTCCAAAGGAGTAGGGGTATTCCCCTTCCTTCCCCTTCCCCCGGCGGGTACTGCATCGATAGCTTTCAGAGCTGGAGTATTCTTATCCATCCGGACCACATGATCAAGCAGGGAAGGTCCACCCCTTCGAGTATATTTCGGACATGAAATAAAGGCTCCTCGTAAGAAAACCATTAGCCGTTCGGAGGCGGCTTAGCATAAACTGTAGGTCCATCCATTTGACGCAAACCCAAAAATTGGAGGAGTCGCGAATACGATAACTGTTTGTGTGATGACTGGAGATATTTCGCCTTACTCTCGCTCACTACCAGACTCATATCTTTCGCATCCTTATCTAGTCTGGAGAAAGCAGAACTAACGGCGCGGTTGTTGAGGCCAATAATGTCGATATCATCGGCTCTGCAGCTCGTATTATTTTATCCAGCATCAGCAGTGAAGGAATCACACGATAAGGGATCACCCTGTCTGAAACCTTGTTTGGTATCAAACGGCTCGGAGTGGTCCTTCCCGATCCTGTTGTAGCTTTTAGTGTCCCTTAACGTCAGTTCCGGTCTTGAAACCTTCCGTAAGTCGACGCATCTTTTCATAAATTTTCTAGCATTACCCTTGTCGGCCAGCTTCTCAGGCTGTTCATACTTACGCATCTCGGGCTCTTTCTTTTTTTGCCAATAGTATCGTTTGCAGCTGTACGTAGGGAGTTTGAAATGCTGTCCCACAGTTCCCGTATACAGAGTTGCTGATGAGTGCTCTCAGAGAGTAGGAGTGCAAGTCAAGTAGAAAACAGTTCGGCAGTCTGTTGTGATTGCAACTTTTCGACGTTGAACTTTCCTTGTGTTTGTTGACGGGCGTTCTTTGATACATAGAGGCGCGTGCGAAGGAGCAAAAAATATTGGTCGACGTTCTCATAATGCGCAAATGGTCCATAGCCACCGACTGATCAGAACAGTAGAAGAACCTCCAATAACTTATGTCAATGTAAGAGAACAAATAGCATAGCAAGCTCACGTGAAAATGAAAAGGCAACACAATCAATATCTTTGTGCTAATACATTAAGGGGTTATGATTTAAAAAAAAATCGATCTTTTTTAATTTGTTTTCTGTATCTACATTTATTTAAGAATACACACAAGAAATTTCAAATCGATCCGGCAAATATTTTCGAAGTTACACGCACATTTGTAAAGACGTTTCGGAGCGCTTGGAAATATAGTATACCATAAGTATAACTTTAAACGCGTTTTTCTCAGAATGGTGTTTTCAAAGTCGGTGACCACTATAACTCGAAAACGGCTGAACCGATTTGTCTAAAATTTTAATACAAACTTCTTGAATATATTTTTCAGTGATTAATCTAAGGTTTTATTTTTCCGATAAATACTTTTTTTATAAACAATTTAAAATCGCAATTTCGCTGAAAAATCGACTTTTGTAAACTATGTAAACTTTTTGAATCAATAAATTCTAAAGACTTCTCAAACAAAAATTCTTAAAAATTCGCTTTTTTTGGCCCATTAACTGTATATAACCCCTTAAGGCAACCGGAGGCGCGTCAACGAGTGACCGCCGCTCCCAAAGTAAATAAACGACAACGGGTGAAAAATCATCAAGCACTGGCACATGGCTTCAAATACAAAAGGTGAATCGGTCGGTTTATGTTACACATCTGGAAAAAATTCACTGCCATTACTAAATCCGCCACCAGAACCTGGAAACAAATCTCAATCAAAGTTGTTTTAGCGTAAAATCCGAAAATTTAGTTCTTGCTTACAAATAACATCATTTGGAGCAACCAAATTGTTCATAATGAAGGTGGTCGCAATTTTGAATCTGCATTCAAGATTCATGGTCAAGTGTACCATCAAATAGGTTCATTACTGACAATGCCTAATTCCGATCGAGAATTCTTACAAATTTACCTTATCGGCGATGAGGAAAAACAAGCTGATACACGCTGTTTATACAACCATATACAGCAGATGGAGGAGCGAGAAATCGTTAAAATTTTGGGAACGTTCCTACAAAACAATAGCCAATATGTACTATTATTCAAGCCTCTTTCAAACAGACTGCAAAACGGCAACTATGTCATTGTCAAAGTGCCCTATGGATAGCACGCAAGCTCATATAATTTTCCAACTGTGAATGAAGTTGCAGTTATTATGGCTGGTGATCCAACTGAACATCGAAATATACTAGTACGTATTCAACGCAGAGATAATACCGTGCAAATAATTCAAGACAATCATCGTTCTTATGACGCACTGCAGTATCCGTTGATCTTTTGGGAAGGTGAAGATGGATATCAATTAAATATTAAACAAAGTAATCCAACTACAGGTTAACTTTATATCTATTTGTTACTAATTTTTCTCTTAACCTTTTTTTTACATTTCACGCACTTATTTTCGTAATGTTGGTTAAAATTTTGAGTTATAATTTGGTATTGAACATTGATAACAAAGAACAATGTGTTTCAAGTAATTTCGCCATAACACACATTTGCATGCTATTCCATACGTTGTGTTGCCATATTGTCTAATATAAAACCAAACATACGAGTATATTCAACAGATGTAAAAAAATATTAAGATGTTTCTTGTTTAGTTTCTAATATTTTTGCTGGTTTCAACGAAGACAATGAATATGTGGAAGCATTATGCAAGCTTAAATCGAAATTAGGTATATGCTTTTCATTTGATTGCTTACTACATCTACAGTTACTCCTATTATATCAAGTAGAAATGATATTTCTTATTTTGGTGCTTATTCCCCGGGTATTGTAATTAATTAATTCCAAATTAGTGAACTGTGCGTTAACAGGAAAGAAGTTGGGCAACTACGTGTAAGTTTGTACTTTAATTAAACAATATAGTGACCGAACCCGAAGGATTTGGAAATCACCTATGTTAATTTAAGGAAAATCGTTACATATATATTTTGGGTTCGTCATGTGTTTTAACGTAATTATTTTAAACAAGTTTCAATATTAACAAATGTTTACAAGTATATAAGAAATAATAGCGTAAAGAGTAAAAAACCCACTCTACTGCTCAGACTAGGATTGTTACCAGTTATCAAAAAAGAAAAAAGAACTAAGGGTGAAAAATTGTCACCAATGATGGAGTCCAGGAAGCAGTTTTGGTGTCTTCTGAAGATAATAAGAAAACATGTTTGAGAATTAAATTAATTTAATGATCTGAAAAATTAGTAATTTGAGTAAACCACACCACTTACGCGATTTTAGCCGAATTTAAAACATCGCGCAGTTCATTCCTCCAATCTACCAGGTCTTTCCAAAGGAGTAGGGGTATTCCCCTTCCTTCCCCTTCCCCGGCGGGTACTGCATCGATAGCTTTCAGAGCTGGAGTATTCTTATCCATCCGGACCACATGATCAAGCAGGGAAGGTCCACCCCTTCGAGTATATTTCGGACATGAAATAAAGGCTCCTCGTAAGAAAACCATTAGCCGTTCGGAGGCGGCTTAGCATAAACTGTAGGTCCATCCATTTGACGCAAACCCAAAAATTGGAGGAGTCGCGAATACGATAACTGTTTGTGTGATGACTGGAGATATTTCGCCTTACTCTCGCTCACTACCAGACTCATATCTTTCGCATCCTTATCTAGTCTGGAGAAAGCAGAACTAACGGCGCGGTTGTTGAGGCCAATAATGTCGATATCATCGGCTCTGCAGCTCGTATTATTTTATCCAGCATCAGCAGTGAAGGAATCACACGATAAGGGATCACCCTGTCTGAAACCTTGTTTGGTATCAAACGGCTCGGAGTGGTCCTTCCCGATCCTGTTGTAGCTTTTAGTGTCCCTTAACGTCAGTTCCGGTCTTGAAACCTTCCGTAAGTCGACGCATCTTTTCATAAATTTTCTAGCATTACCCTTGTCGGCCAGCTTCTCAGGCTGTTCATACTTACGCATCTCGGGCTCTTTCTTTTTTTGCCAATAGTATCGTTTGCAGCTGTACGTAGGGAGTTTGAAATGCTGTCCCACAGTTCCCGTATACAGAGTTGCTGATGAGTGCTCTCAGAGAGTAGGAGTGCAAGTCAAGTAGAAAACAGTTCGGCAGTCTGTTGTGATTGCAACTTTTCGACGTTGACTTTCCTTGTGTTTGTTGACGGGCGTTCTTTGATACATAGAGGCGCGTGCGAATCTTCGCTGCAACAAGATAGTGGTCCGAGTCGATGTTGGGTCCTTGGAGACAACCATATTTAAAGTTTGTACACATTTATACAGCGAGCCGCTTACTTCAAGACCGATGCCCGCTCGCAGCAGCACCTCCGGTGAACAGACGTGACCCAAGGCTCCCCCCGGGTGGGCTACCGCATTTTGCACAATGGTTGCTAAATTATCAGGGTGCGCGACGTGGACGCAAGATTAGGAATTGATTATAGCTCCGCAACTGTAACAGTATACCCAGTAGCTTAACTACACCCCATTACACTTTCCTTATATACACGTACAGCCTTGGCCCAAAGTATTAGGCACCCCACTAAAATACAAGTATTCTAAAATGCGGCTATCAAAGTTACCACTTCATTTTGTAAATGTCTTACATGGGTGTTTAACTGTTGATTAAACAAATAAATTGTGTAATATTAAAAGTCATAGCACTCTGGGTAAGCTAAACCTAAAAATTGTCATTTTTAAGAAATTCATAAAATATTTTAGCATTTAAAAATTGAAAGTGAAAGTGTAAATTACATATAGTGAAAAGTTACCAGTCTTATAAAAACAGTTCATATTTACCGCAATGCCTAAAAAAAGTGAAATTAGTTACGATGATAGAGTTAAAAAAAAAGTTCTAAGTGAAGACGGTAAGTCTCAGGTTGAGATTGCCAATTTGGTGAGATGTTCGCGGTGCGCAGTCCAATGTGCTATCAGGCGATTTGTGGAGACGAAATCCCACAATCACAAATCAAAAAGTGGAAGAAAGCGTCTAACCAGTAAACGAGAAGACCTAATACTTATAGGCGAGTCCCTCAAGGATCAAAAAAAATCTTATTCTGCACTTTCCGCTGTCCTTTCGGATGAAGTTAGTAAACCAGTTAGTGCTCGAACCGCCAGAAGAAGACTTCTGGAAGTAGGTTTGAAAGGATGTAAAGCCCGAAAGAAGCCGTGGCTCTCAGAAAAGAATAGGAAAATCGTTTGGAACGGGCTCGCCGATACCAACATTTCACGGAAGAAAATGGGTCGAATGTTCTGTGGTCTGATGAATCAAACTTCGAGGTAAGCTTAGCTAAGATCGTCTTAAAGTATTAACAGCCATAGCTTCTTACCCTAGAGCAATTTTGAAGACATAATACAAATCTTATGAAAACAATGTTTTTTCTTTTCTACAGATATTTTGAACACCTGGTGTGACGTTCGTGAGGCGACGGGTTGGGGAAGAATATCATCCAGATTGCGTGGAACCCAATTTTAAGCATGGAGGATGCAGCATTATGATCTGGGGCTGGATGGCTGCTGATGGTGTCGGCCAAATGTTCGTTTGCGAGGGGGTCGCATGGACAGTCAAAAGTACATAAATGTATTAGAAGCTGTTCTTCTGCCTTCGTTAACACGCATTTTCGGCGATACTAATTTAGACGGGGTTCAATTTCAGCAAGACAATGCTCCTTGTCACAAATCAGCGACTACGATGCGTTGGTTTAGAGATAACAACATTGTTTTTTTAGATTGGCATGCACAGTCTTCAGATCTTAATCCCATTGAGCACATGTGGGCTATTTTAAAACGCAAGATTAAGGAACACAGTACAACATCAAAAACTGCCTTAATTAAGGAGTGTTACGCTATAAGTGCGGACGAATGTGCAAAGCTTGTACGCAGCATGCAAGAGAATTGCTGCCGTTATTAAATCGAAGGGTGGACCTACTGAATATTAATGTTGTTACCATTAATTCATTGTATTTTCACTGTTTTACTAATACAACTTCATTACTTCACTTGTTAAAACAATAAATTCAGTAATTAGTGGGGTGCCTAATACTTTTGGCCAAGGCTGTATAAGTTAGAAAAAAGTTGGGGTTGAGATTAATTTTCAGCCGCACTGAAACTTTGTGGTGGATTGAGAATGTTGGGACGAATGTCTTGTTTCAATATAAAATTTTATCAATTCAAATTTAAATATATTATAATTTATATGTTATTTGATGCCAAATTTCTATAACCTTTTCACATAATTTCTTTATGAAATGTTCACTTTTCTTTTTTATTCATTTAACGAACACAAAAACCACCTCATCTTGATAAATTATTTTCACTTATGTTTATTATAGCGGCAACCCTCTCGGTATAATAAGTGCAAGTGACTGTGACAATTTTTGCAATTCAATAGAGGTATTCTCTTGACCTTGCTTAACAATGGCACGGTGCACGTATTGCATAGATTGCATAAATATCCAATCCGTGAAATACCACAACAACAAAACACACGCTAAAAATTGTATGCAATAGCTGCAAAATATGCTACGCCTGAACCCATGCTTATTTTCTTGCAATGAAATGTGGCAAAGTAAATGCATGTAAGAGTACATTTTTTAAAATTTAACAAAGCAAGTAATAGTTACCATCCATATGCAGAATGTCTAAAGCAGCTGCTTCAATAATAAAATCAATTAATTTTCCTTTTCCGGAGGTACGCGGCATTTTAAACAACAAATTCAAAACTTTTCTTCATTCGGAAGAGTTTGACACTTCAAATCAGCTATGTCATTTGTTTTCAAATATGCAACAGTTTTGCAATCGGGTTTTTTCTAACTCTTGCATATTTTAGTATAGCATTTTTGGAATCCGTGCAATCCGTGCACCGTGCAAGGCCAAGAGAATACCTCTAATATATATATTCAAATTATAATTAATGCAGGTGACAAAAGTGAAGTGTGCAATTTTCACAAGTTTGTGTTATTCATTTAACTAAATAAATTGGCGCTTCGCCAGAACTGAAAAAGAAACCTAATTCAAAATGATTATCAAAACTTGCTCCTAAAGGCATGCAGGAAATTGTATTCATTTGCATGTATAGGTATTTATTTAATTAGAGTGGCCAGAAGGCTGTGTTCAAAAAGTTCTAGGTTTTTCAGAACAAAACTGGGACTAAATTGCTCGCCACCGCGTGCTGAGGTTATCCCTTCCAGAACAATTTACCAGCCACTTCATGAGATCTATTGCCATTTACGTCAAATCCCCCAGCCCTTACTAGGGCTTCTTCTGGAACACCGAGGGTTAATAAAAAAAGTTTTAAAGAAACAAATAATTCAAACGGGAACTGATCGCCACTTCCTGTAAAAAGAAAATGGTAAAACAATATTCAAATAAAATAGTAAAAACTGTGGTAAAAAAGAGACCTCCGGTGAAAATTTATTTAAATTGCTCTCTAATTCATATGACGAACAGAGTTGTTTGGTAAAAATAACTTCTACATAGTCCCAATAAAAAGGGTTTATATTCAAGAAAAAAGATTGCTATCTCTAGGTGGCTAGTAATTTCGATAAGGAGAAAAAGTCCTTTTATACCTTTCAGCTAAGAAGTAGTGGAAGTGCAGTTGTCGTACTTAAGTTTATTGAACATACTGCAAGTTCAGCAGAAATAGAAAACGGCTTAAGAGAAGAGTGTTTAGGGTTAAAAATGTATTCAATATTAAAAATAAAGAAAGCATACCTCAGCCAAGGTTTAGATCTTAAAATGGAAAAGTTCATACCATTCATTCCTGTATTTCTGTAGAGGAACCACAGAAACAAGTGGATCTTACCCATTGCAATAATTGTCAAGAATTTGTGGTGATCTATGTATATAGTTAGGAAGACTGTATGAAACCAAACACGACTTCAGAGTTTAAAAAATGTAGCAACTGTGTTAAAACCACACTACCAATTATAAAGGTTTCCCAATATATAATGAAAAGACCTGTAATAATAATCTTACTCCTCAACCTCGAGCAACAGCTGCAGAAAAACAAATCAAATACTAACTTTGTACGCTATGCCCAAGAAGAATCTCAAGGAAATGTCTGTCCCGTCTGCGAAATTACTTAAGTTACTTGAAAATACGCTAAGCAAGTTTACAAGTAGACGTATGATGGAAGATTTAATACGAAATCCAAATCTCTTCCTTTAAGCAATTTTATCAAAGCCATTAATATCTGAAACTCAAATTTAACAACTTTAATAATTGTGGGAGGAGTGCAATTCTCAAATCATCTGCGAAGTGGTACGGCTAAAGTGTTTATTGTTTGCAATGAAAGACATCTTACTGATCTGTTTGCGTCTTCCCATCCATGCTCCCTTGATGAGTAAGCGATTGGCGTCTGCGCAGCGCCAGATGCCTCCCGTGGCATTGGGTAAAGACAATTTTATGCAACGAGCCTAGTCCTCAACCTGAATATATTTCAACATTCTTCTGCACCCGCTTAGTCATCAATATTGATGAATTTCTTTCATAACATCAATTCAGTTCAAATATTATATATGAGAGCTCTGGTGGAATAAAAATTTCCACCAGATATTGTCCTCCATGTTACAACATATCTGAAACTCAACGCTGATTTTTTTTCTAAACTGGGTGAGTACAATGCAAAACATGCTTTTTGGGATCTAGGCTAATTTCACCAAAGGCTAGAATTTTATACAGAGCTATTCAACGGATCTGATGTTATACCTACCGGTAACCAACCTACTGGCCCACAGATATTAGTAAAATTCAGACCTGTGGCGGAATTCTCTATTGTATAATAAAAATTTTCGGATCGTTAAAATGACTTAGCGATAATTTTAACGAGTTTAATATTCGGTGCTTATTTTATATATATTTATACCTTAATTTATACCTTAGTGAACTACTCGACAAATCGCTAATTAGCGACGAATATTTTTCAGTTGTTAGCGCCATCAACAAAAGATTGATATTTTATTATGATTACCTAAAGTAAAGTAGATCGGGAAATTATTTTAGCTATATAGATAAAAAAAGAAAATACTAAAAAAATGCTATTTGAGTATTTGGTATGCGTTATATTCCAAGATGATCATAGGATTGAAGTTTGCTTCGGGAAATGGTAGATCCTTTCCACTTGAACGCAACTTAGTTTCGGAATCTATATGGAGTAACGTCAGATATAGTTGAAGAATTCGTTTCTCAACTTGATAGCTAACTAAAATGAAAAAGAATAGTAGCAATATCTACAGAAAAACAGGTAATATTATAGCTTTTAAAAAGTTTTTTCAGTTTTAACACTATTAAAATGCTTAAAGGTTCTAACCGCTTCGCGATTCTTCGAAACCGTATGACATCAACGTCTCGTTCGAGAGCAATCGGGAATATCCAGGAGCCAGTCGTTCATAAGCCGTTATATCCATCACGTAACAGACGCAATCAACTGTTCGATGTTTTCTGGGAAGGTTAGATTTCCCATCACCTAGGGCAGCACGCTGCAAAGGAAATTTTCTACTGGGGCAATCGAATGCACTCATATGTCAATCGTGAGTAACAGAAATCATGAAAAACCCTGTCAACCACCATGGAAACTATTTCATCAATGTGCAAATGGTGAGATTAAATTTGTTTTCCAGTTGTTATTGTAGTAACACAGTTCGTTATATTTGTACAATATTCCAATATTATGGCAGAAAATGCCAAGTACTCAGGAGCGCGGCATGATTTTTTTATTTGGAGCTCCTCTACAGAGCAAGAGTCAGTCAGAGTAGTTTGGAAAGTCAAAACCATAACATGAAAAACATAAAAAGGAAATGTCCGTGGAAATGTTGATTATCGCTGAAACTAAGTTAGCGAATCGCATAATCGGTTAAGCAAGCGACAAATTCGCAAGTTTGCGGTGCTATAAATCTTGTCGATAAAAGTTACTGAAATGCAGCACTGATTGACTATAGAATAACTTGTGGTAATAATAGAGCGTAAGAAAACGTAAAACCACTTTTAGGCTTATCCTCTGATTAATCGCCTTGTTTATTTTCTATTAAAACAATTGCAATTTTCAATGAATTACGCCTAGGTTAAACCAATAAATTTAAAAATTGGCTTAAATACAAAAAAATCATAAGCGGGCAACTAACACCGCATACGTCTCATAAATCTATAACAGATGTTGCATATGCGAGGGTATTTTTTTCAGCAAATTTTGCAAAATAAACGACTCTCGCGTTTCAACTAGATATCAATATAAAAATAATTGAAAAAAATAGATACATATATATGTTTGCAATTTTATTCAAGTTAATAAAGCACACTTTCTTCGAATTGTGGCGTTGGTATTTACAGTGTTCGCAGATTTTGCAAATACACGTATGCTTTCATTAAGTTTATATTTTTAGTTATTTTAGTTCCCACAATAGATAAATCCCCTTGCGCGCTCGCGGTTTGAAATGAAATCACTTATGTTTGTTTGGCAACAGGCAACTGGCAACTAGAAATGTATGGATCAGATGTAACTAAAAATCTTTTAAAAACTTCCTCCTTTGTTTTTTGCCATTTTAGGATTCCCAGTTTATATGACCAATGTAATACAAATTCAAAGCACCGAATCCAACAATAGGCCGAACTTTAAGTAATCTGTCACAATTTTTTGGTTTGAAACTTTATCTATATCGTTGAAACTTTTTGATGTGCAATTGCATAGATAGCAGCGCATTGTTGTATCTGACAGAGCATTGCATATCTTAGTATCAATCATTGTCAAGATTAAAATATATTGAACACATAAATTTTTCCCGTTAATAGTAGTCTCAAACGAACTTAGATTCTTTATTTGCTGTTCTACACAGCAATTTTTTTTTTTTGTTAAGTCAACTGATTCTTTTGCACATTCATTGGGCGATGATGGCTTTGGGTTTTTCCAGACTACGGTAGTTTCCTTTGATAAAATGTTCCACCTCACAAGCAAACCAAAAAAATATATATAATATATACATATAAATATATAAATATATAAATATATATACCTATATATAACTCTCTCACTCTTTTCTATGTATCATTCATGTATTCGGACTAACTCCAAACAGTTATGCACAATAAAATCAATGCATATACACAAGGGAGAGGGTCTTTGAGAAATGAGGCATAGTATGAGACTTGAACACGTTAATTCGAATCGTTAAAGCCAGGTTCCCCTAAAAAGTTTCCTGTAAATCGCTAGAAAATACTCTAAAAAATAATATAGAACTACTCCCGAAGGTTCGCAAGACCAAGAAGTAAGTACAGAAGAGGGCAGAGCGGATCGCTCCAAGCGGTAAATCCGGCCGCTCGAGTACTTTAATCGCTTTTTTCTCGAAACCACGTTTTTTTTCAAATGGGTGACACTCTTATTTAAACCTATCGAACTTATCAACATAAACTAAACGGCATTTTACTCCTAAAATGTCAGTCTATGGTCGGTACTACAACCAAAAATATTCATTGTTATTTAAAAAATTTATAAACAAATAAAATTGAAAAAATATTAAAAAAAATATAAAAGTCCGTCATATTTTTTTATTTTTTTGTGAAAATGTTTCATTGTAGTTCCGGCCATAGCTAACGTGATACAAAATAAGTTACCGTTTTGATTTTTACTTTCATATGATTCGTTTTACAGTTATCAAACGTTTACTTATATGTATACCATATATAATATTCTTTTTTTAATTCATAAAATTTGTTTGAAGAAAACACGTTTTTTGGAGGAACCTAGAGGAAGCAGCTAGATGGGGGGAAGCAGCTTTAGGGGCGGGTTGTGGCATAAGCTAAGATGAAGATATTCTTCGAGGTATCTTGGCTAAGATACTTCGGCTTTGATAATTTGACACAGTGCAATTTTATGTACCATTTTCAATTAGTAATTCTTGTTTTTGTTGCAAAGATTTGTGTGCTAGGGTGCAGTAGGGTACTACTTTCATATGCAGTGAAGTAAAAATGTGTAGCATAAAGAGAGTAGGTATTGTGATGGGGATCACAAATACGTGTATGTAATAAGAGTAACCACGGAGTAAGACTGGGTGAGCTATTTTTTATTAAACCTGTTTTCTTAGTGTTTACATACATATACTTTTGTGCGTTTATTAGTGCATAATATAATATTATGTTATAATATTTTTTGCTCATTATAAGTATAGTTGGAGGCAAGTTATCTAAATTTATAAAAATTTGATAAAATGTATAATAATTTTTTTTTATATGTATGTATGACCGTATGTATGTACGAGCACGTAAATTAGATTAGCGAAGTTGCCCAAGTTTTCAATTTTGTTTCTTGGGTTGAACCACATACAAGATAGCGATAGACCAAACTTTTGTTTTTAAACTGCTGTAGCTTGAATTCGGGGGGATGGGGCCATGTGTAGAAGCTCACGCAAGTGAACGCAAGTGAGGAAAGTTTTTGACTGCCATTCTCCTGGGAGTAGCTGGCGTATGCCTTTGATATTGATATCATTAGCGTCAACAGCCACGCCGTGTGTTCTGCTTTCTCCAGATTTGATAAAGAAGCGAATGGGTCTGAAAGTGAATGAGGGCAAGACGAATTATCTCCTGTCATCAAACAAACATTCATCGCAAACTCGAATCTGCTTCCACGCTACTGTAAACAGTCATAACTTAGAAGTCGTAAATAACTTCGTCTTTCTTGAAACTAGTATTAACAGCAACAACAATTTCAGCCAGAAAATTCAGCGCAGAATCATTCTTGCCAACAGGTGCTTCTTTGGACTGAGTAGGCAATGGAAAAGTAATGTCTTCTCTCGGCGAACGAAAACCAAACTCTACAAGTCCCTCATTATACCGGTCCTACTATATGGCGCAGTCGCGTGGACGATGTCAACATCTGATGAGTAGGCGTTAGGAGTCTTCGAGAGAAAAGTTTTGCGAACGATTTATGGTTCTTTAGGCATTGGCAACGGCGAATACCGCAGAAAATGGAACGATGAGCTGTACGAGCTATACGATGACACTGACATTGTTCAGCGAATGAAGAGACAGCGGCTACGCTAGCTAGGTTATGTCATCCAAATGGATGAAGGCACTCAAGCTTTGAAAGTATGTATTATATGCAGTACCTGCTGGTGGAAGCAGAAGAAGAGGAAGACCTCCACTCCGTTGGAAGGATCAAGTGGGGAGTGATCTGGATTCACTTGGTATTTCCAACTGGCGCCAAACAGTGAAAAGTAGAGATGATTGGCGCGCTAATATTTATTCCGCTATAATCGCGTAAGCGGTGCCAACGCCAATAAAGAAGAAGAAGAAGCTTGGATTTTTGCCTTTGTTGAAATACTTTTAAATTTAATAGCAATTTTCATACATACTCGCATATACATACATGTATTGGTTGCTTCAACTTATTTATTAACACGTTTGCATATATTAAGGTTTTGAATGTTTGTTTTTACTTATACTAGTAATGTGCAGAAAGTGCTTATACCTAAATCGATAAATATCCTTCGAATCGTGGATATCCGCTTTTCATCTTGGCAACGGCCGATCAGATTCCAGATTCACGAAGCTTTTTGGTGTTGGCCTTTGTATTTGTATTGTTAGAAGAGTTGCAATTTTTACTGGCACTGTATTTTATTATTGCATTGTTTGAAAATTTGAATTTTTGTTTCCATTATTTTTTTATTTGATTCGACTATATGTCTTTTATCAGTTTCATTGTGTTAAATTGTAGTTTCTGTCCACAGTGTAGGTACTTACTTGGTGGAGTTAAATATTTATATTGTCACTAGCGAGGGTCTCTTCAGAAGCATTTTAGTAATAAAACCACGCGAATATCCAATATTTTAATATAATATGCGTTTAAATGAAGGTTTTATGTAAAGCTGGATATTTTGTATTATATTAAAGTTTTATTAACTTAATTCATAGGTCTAGAAACAGTTGAGCAAATGTTTTTAGGGTGCATCCGAGGTGCGGTCCAGGCAAACTGGTTACGAACCCACTCGCACTCCTCTCGTGCTGCCGGGGGTAACTTTAACCAGCCTAAGTAAGCCCAGAGTCCAGGATGCGGGATGCTATAGGGATGTGTAGGAAAGAACGGATGAAGGAGCACTCTCGGCACGACAATAGCGTACAAAATAATGGACAATCAAAAGATACTTAACGGTTTATCGTCGGATGTCCGTCGCGACTTCGGTTCCTTCTCTGGTGATGTCAACCAAACTCCAGCTCCTTCGCCAGAACTCAGCACAGCTATACAAATTAGTTTTCCTGGGCCTCAACTGTTTATGCTCACTAGCCCTTGTTTAAAAAAAATATATAGGCGCCCACTCTTAGCCTCGACTGACCTTACTATTCTTTTTTGCCTCGACTGGCAATAAAATTTTCCTATAACAAATCACTATTCAAAACACCCGGATCGTAAAAGGGTGTTTCATTTTTCGTAGGTTGCAAAAATCTGATCCGGCCGCAAGCTAAGCGCCGGCCTTCAGAATTCTCTGGAAAGTGTATATTGGTGCCAAATCATTTGGCGCCTCCCCATTACCCAGAGGGACCAGGTTGTATAGTGCACGCCACCATGGCACACCAAGTACACAGGGATAATTATCCCTCACCGCATTGAAGAGAAAGCCGACATCCCTTTTTACGGAATAACATTTGTTAGTGGAGCAACCATTGTGGTTAGAACACCTCCTTTTGGAGGCTTATACCACAATTAAGGCACATACCGAATGCAACCGTGCCAGCATTTACTGGATTCAATTTATCCAACTACTTATCGGCAGATGTCACTACCAGCGCTTGAAGTGAAGGGAATATTATGTTGCGACAGTCTTCTGTGGTGGAAGCCTGCCCCATACAACGTCGGACAACTCCAAACCTAAGCCAACAACTTCAAACCATGTTAATCCACAAGTTACATACACATGTATGCTTGAACTGTATGATAGTTGTAGTTCTGCATACGTATGTTGGATGATCGAAAGTAGTGTGTATGACTTGAGAAAATTTCTTCATTTCGGGTTTGATCAAGAGTAACACCGATATTAAAATCAGAAGAAAATACAAGTGGATGTGAAAGTAATTAAAAAAAAAGAAATGCGTTTGAATGGAGGAAAATTATCAACCAGGACCTCAGGGCTCCTGTTAAAGAGGTAATTATGTTAGAAAAAAAAGCGGAATTACTAACAATTTAGAATTTTACTAAAATTAGAAATTTCATTAAATTAAAATAGGTAGGAAGAAAAATTTCAAACAAAGTAGATCTTATAATACAAAAAAAATATATATAATAAATTTTAATAAAAGGACTGAAATGAGTCAATTTGAATAAAAAGAAAGGCAAACGAATAAAATATGACAAAAATGAATCTGGTTTCAATCACATAGAAAAGTAAAACTAAAACACGGGGAAAGTAAATAAAAGTAATAATAATAACGATGATAATGGGTACAAAACAATAATATGATAAAAGCAAGCTAAAATAAATTTAAGCAGTGAAATTGAACTAAAAATCAAATTAAAATTGAGTGCTGTACAATGCATGTGTGTACATGTATGCACAAATATCGACATACACAACTACATAAACATACTAAAATAAAAATAAAATAAAATATTGGTAAAGTAAAAAGTTCGTTCGGTTTTTTTTTTTATGCAAATGGTTCCAAACTGTTTTCTGGCTTATCTTTAAATCCTCAGCAATTAAATAAGTGCTTACGTGACTTTCTGTTCCCACTATTTCCATGATTTTATCGCAATTTTCGACGACAGAAATAAATGTTATATGAATTATGAGTAATCACATGAATTGTACTAGCATTTCATATTGAGTGATCCTCATTGGAGAAATGTGCTACTAGGAGCACATATTGGTGTGGATGTTGCGTTGGTGCAACATAAAAGAAATGCATGTGACGATACTATAACTGACTGATTTAGAAATGGATGTACTGTAGACAGACGAACCTATGTCAGGTAAAGGGGACCTTGTGGAAACTTGGCGGCCTTAACAAGGCTACTTAAGGAACACGAGTAGAGTGGGTGGGACGACTCCGACTGACAGGACAGTTACCCTACTTTCCTTTTCCATATCCTTTTTTAATGCCTCGTACATCCGTGTACCACACTCATTCCACAAATTATAGTTGAAGTGGCTGAAGGTAAGGCGAAAGTGGAACCCCCCAGACCACGAGCTAGCTTGGGATCGCAAACATACCACCCCACCACAGGACTTATCCCAACAGACAGCCATGTAACAATTAGGTAAAACAAAGAAGTAAACAAAAAAAAACACAAAGGAAATTTTTGTTGTAGCCAGTACGCTAAAAAAGCATATAAGATTGTGCTATTTACAGGTAAACATCAGACCCTAGCCTTCAGAATGATAGTACGCAATGCTAACCACTCAGCTATAGCGGACGTAAGTTTGAGTTTAGAAGTTAGAAAATTAGCTAGATGGATACATGCTGAGGGGTACGGCTCCAATAACTAATAATGCAAAAAAGTTACATTACTGAATCATTTGAGATATTTGTTGGTGACAATAAGGAAGTGGTTTAGAGCCCATCTTATATTTAATTTATACATGCGATCTTCGCACAAACGGATACCTAGTCACATCAACTTTCGCAGATGATACGGCAATACTTACGGGACTATTCTGACAAGGTAATAAAATTTACTTTGGTATTAAAATTTACCATTCAGTAAATTTTATTACTATTTCGTATTCTGAGTTCACTGTAAGTTTTGTTACCCGCGAAATAGAATGTAACAGACAGTCTGTTTTTTGATTTTGAGTTTTTAATTTAAAAATAAAAACTAAAATGTATAGTCATATTTTACGTCTGGAATTCAATGAAAATGAAGATAAAAGTGCAAAAAGACGCATGTTAAGAAATTTGCTAGAAATTTCCCTTTTAAGATAGTGTTTCAGCATTTTCGCATGAAAAAAAATAAATTGGTTAAGAGCTTATAAACGAATAATGTACATATAATTTGTAAATCAAAACTTTTTTAGACAGAAGACATTCTTGCCGTTTTATTTGAGGTTTGTCTCAAAAATATATTTATTTTCCCACGGGTCGTATCAGGAATGCGTTGGGAGCAATGGTCTAACTGCTATGAGCCAACCTTCTGTTCCGCGATCACTGCACTATACATATTTCAAATTTGATCAAAGTAAAAGCCGTTAAAATTTATTTCCCAACAACAAATGAAATAAATATATTTATATATATGAATATTCTTCTTTTTACTTTACCAACTGGCAAATGTAATTTGACATCGACGAAAAAAGCAGTGCTCCCAAAGTTTTCTCAAACAATGTAACCAGTGCGCTAGAATAACAAATTCAATTTCGTTTGTTAAAAAAGAAACAAAATTGGCTTTACAGTAACAGTTGGAATAGGAATGTTAGTGTACATTTGAACCCCGTCATGGCCATTTACAGATTACAACAAAATTTGAAAATAATAAAACAATGGCAAAATACTTAGAAAATTAAAGCCAATGAGTCTAAGTATATGCAAGTAACATTTGCCCATAACAAAGACTTGCATTTCAAACTATGTATATGGTAATATAGTACTACAGAAAATTAAATTGAAAATTGCGAATTTGCATTGGATTGTAGGTTCCAAAAAGACAAAGCATGACTTTTTAATTGTTGTTGGTGTTAATACTAGTTTCAAAATAGACGAAGTTATTTAGGACTTCAAAGTTATGACTGTCAACAATGACGTGGGAGCCAAGACGCGATTGAGACGGTTCTTTGTTTGATGATAGGAGATATTTTGTCTTGTCCTCGTTCACTACCAGGAAGAATATGGGTCTTCGCTTAATTATCCGGTCTTGAGAAAGCAGAGCTCACGTCCCGGTGTTTGATGCCAATGATATCACTAACATCGGTGTACGCTAGTAGTTGTACACTCTTGTAAAAGTTAAGCTCTGCAGCTCTTATTATTTTCTCCAACTTTAAGTTGAAGAAATCACACTATAAAAAGTCTTCTGACAGGGTGACTCGGTTGGTATCTCGGCTCGTAGAGATCCTTCCCAACTCTGACTGCGCTCCTGGTGTTGTTCAGCGTCAGCTTACTCAGCCGTAAAAGTTTTGCAGGGATACCGAGCTCAAACATAACGGCGTAGAGGCAACTCCTTACCGAAGGCAGCTTTGAAATCGATGAAAAGCTGATGTGTATCGATTCTTTTCCAAAACTTGTCGCATGCTGATAGTATCATATATGCGATATTTAAAAGGCTGATCCCACGGTAATTGGCGTAGACCGTGGGGTCCCCTTTTTTATCGATTGGGCTGAGCACACTTAACTTTCTATCGAAAAAATATATACATAAATAAAATTAAATCAAGATCAAATAAAGATTAAATTTAAATTAATAAGATAAATACACACAACTTATATAAGTGACTTAGACGCAAAGACAAAAAGCAGCTGTACAACAACAACAACAAAACTTTAACAAAAATAACACGTAAGTTTAAAGAAATATCACAACAACTGAACCGGTGTAGGTCTTCCACCAAAATACCAGAAAAATCACTGTTTATGCGTGCAACCCTGGGCAGCAGCCAAAACTTTCACCAACAGATGTCGCTCCTGATTTACTATGTTTTTTTATAATTTGAGAATTTTGTGGAAGAAGTGTAGGTAATTTTTTTCTTTGCTTTCTGGAGGAGTAGCACCTCCCCAGATCCCCGTTGCCACAATGAAGAGGAATTACGGCCTGCAATTAACCCCAACACGAACCCGGTTCTATCGGAAAGTCACATTAAAATATTTTGCGTGAAATAGCTTTAAAAAATTCCATATTTTAATTATTCTTTTGTGAATATAACATTCAAAGTCCAAGTCGTGTGATCAGTTGTCCCAAAAAATTCTAAAGTTTTTGCCAAGTTGCGTGATCTGCTTCTGCTCGTCATCCATGGAAAGGGAACGGAACGCGACCATTTCCGCCAAAACAATCCCTCCGGGTTAACAAAACAGCAACGACAGCAGGGGTAGAAAAACCCAACAGCATCGGTGTACAAGACGGATTCTCTGGTACGAAGAATCTACATTTGGTATATAAGTTAAGTAGAAAGTCTAATATTTCTTAGCAATATATAGGCATCACATAACAAAAACAAACAAAAAATCGTGAAGAAAATGTGCAAATAAATCCAGTAAAAACAGAAAAGGCATAAATTAGTGAAGAAACGAAAAAGTTAAAAAAAACGGAAAAAGATGACAGTGGAAAAGGCACAACAAAAAACATATAAGTGGAAATTTGTAAAAAAAGGCATAAAAATTCGAAAGAAAAGAGGTGAAAATTGTTAGAAAAAATAAACAGAAGAAGCGAAAATAAAAGAAAAAATAAGGCCCCGATTGCAAAAAGGCAAATAGAAGGCCATAGAAATTAAAAATAGTAAAAAAGTAAAAGAAAGAAACAAATTTAAAAAAAAAGTGAAAAATAGAAAAATAGTGACAAAAGCCCTAGAGAAATATTTTAAAAAAATCCAAGAAATAAAAAAAAAATAGGGAAGCTAGGAAAAAATAAGAGAAAATTAGTGAAAAGGGCCATAATGAAAATATAAAAGAAACAAAAAAAAAATAATAATAGTGAATAATTGTGAAAAATCAGAAAAAGAAAAATAAGAATTGCTAGTGGAGCAAGCGATAAGCGCGCAGTTGGCGGCAAAAAATAGTGAATAATTGTGAAAAATCAAAAAAAGAAGAATAAGAAGTGCTAGTCAAGCAAGCGACAAGCGCGCAGTAGGCGGCGAATCTCGCAGTATAAGCGACAAGCCGCGGTCTCTTAAATTCATTCCACGCCGGATGTGGAGACAATGCACGCGTGCTGAACGCCGGCACTAGGTGCCAAACTGTGAGTCGTCAGCGCGAATTTAGGATTTTATTTTTTAAGAGCGCCGACCGTAGGGCCATAAGACAAGACGCAATTGCTGCACGCTGGCACTAGATTCCATTGAGCCAGACGTCTCATAATGGGGTAAAATGTGTCGAAATGGGTCCTCGGAGTGTACGTACGTCAAGAACACTAGAGACATGTCTTCCATCAATCACAACATGATCGATCTGGTTTTGTGTTTTTCGATCAGGGGACAGCCAAGTCGCTTGGTGTATTTTTTTGTGCTAGAATCTAGTACTGCAGAAAAGCATATTTCGGGCCCCGCGAAGTCGAACAGCCTCAACCCATTAGGGGATGTTTCGTTGTGGAGGCTGAATTTTCCAACTGTCGTACCCAAGATACCTTCTTTGCCCACCCTGGCCAAGCACGATTTTCACATCGTGTCGGGGCAGCGCTCATAAGTATGCTCTAGGCCCTAGGCATCTTTGGCCAAATCGTCCTTCTCTTCCGTCGGGCGTGGGCGCAAATCAACGATATCTTGAAAAATTTTGCTTTGGTGAATGCCAGTACTCCACGACGGAGTCTCCCTCCCACCTCAAGTCCCTTAACAAATTTGCGCTCCTTTATATGGCCGCTCTAGCAAATGTCACAAGAACCTACTCATTTTGGTTCTTGTCCCGTCCATCGCACTTCTTGGACGGCGGTGATGTCAGCCTTTATTCTTACGAGGACATCAACCAGCTGGGCAGTGGCACCTTCCCAATGAAGGGACCGGACATTCCAGGTGCATGCCCTCAAATCGTGATCCTTAGTTCGTTCGCGGGGGTCGTCAGCAGAAAATAAGTATCTCATCCGAGGCGTTGATAACTTTTTCATTGGAGCTGGTTTCTACGTGGCGGGTCCTAAACCCAGTGCACAACCCCGCTAGGCGAGTAAGTTTAAAGATTTTACACATTTATATAGCGAGCCGCTTGGCCGACGTCCGCTCGCAGCCCCATCTCTGGTGAGCAGACGCTGCAATTAGACTTCAGCGGACCCTTAAACCGAATAATTCGGAGTGGCTCCACTGAAGCTTCCTCTCTCATTAGCCGTGACCCAAGGCTCCACACGGGTTGGTTACCGCATCTTGCACAAGGGTTGCTCACGTTTCCAGGGTGCGCGACGTGGACGCAAGAGTAGGAATTGAGTATAGTCTCGCAAATATAACAGCATACCCAGAAGCTTGATCACAACCCATTACACACTAGATTCCAGTACAAGAATATTCACCAAGCTACTTGACTGTTCCGGATAGAAAAATTTTCAACCAGTTCGATCATGTTGTGATAGACAGAAGACATGTATCCAATGTTTTAGATACGCATGCGCCTCGGTGTATCAAAGAACGCCCATCAACAAACGCAAGTGTCAGGTTAGCGGTGAAATAGGAAGATACGTATACGTATACGCTGTGGTTGTAGACACTTTGACGATATGTGCCCCTATTGTTGACAATTGTAACAAATAATTTGCTTCTCGCTGTCACGCTTCTTATTAGAGTTAATTTTAGCATTCGCGATTGGTTTTTCTGGTTTAAATGTACGAACCGGTAAGTTTTTAGAGTAATTAATTATTGTGTGTCGTAATTCCCGCATTGAACTATACCGATTTGTTGCAATAGCAGTCTGTAGTTCACGCTGTTTAAGCCCATCTCTTGCGTATTTAACTACAGCCGTTTTACTTAACCCAAAACTTTTACCTAACGCCCCAATTCGAAAACAGTAGTCGAGTAGACTCTCGTTTGATTTACGCACAGTTTGAGACATTTGAAAATGTCTTCCTCTGGCCGACAACTGAATTCTTCACATAAAGATTACGATAATTATTTCCAACTTGAATACATCTTTTCCGCGGGGTTTACCCAGAGCTTTGCTGCCCCTTTAAGTCGACTATACACCGCCAGTGCAACATATTTTTCTTCCCATTGATAGGCTTCAATAGCACTTTTACACGAACTGTTCAACTGATATGGATGACTCGTTTGTTGGGTCGAATTCCGGGATAGTTTCTGCGATTTCCTTTACGGAATAGTTACTACGCCCATAACATGTAGGCGAACTGACAATATTACTAATTTGCAACATTTATAAAACATAACTAAACATATCACGCAGTTCAGTTATCTGCTCTTGTAAATTTACGCTGGCTATTTCGATACTGTCCGAACCGACAGCTTCCCTTAATCGTAACACCAATTCATTTTTTAAACCTTCTGTAGAAAGCCCTCTTTCACTTAGAATTTCTTTTAAGTCCTTTAATTTTAAATTATTTTTTTTTACAACCGGCATTTTGATCGTTTTCTTATTGCATTTTTGCTTTCAATTTCATAACAATAAGAATTCGCTGTTATTTCGTTTTTTGTTATACTTAACTACTTCACTCGTTGATGTTATTTCGTTACTTGACGTTTCTTTCTTTTTCGTTTATTCGTTTTCTTTCACTTTATGCTTTTATTATACTCGTATCGCTACTCGTCGTTCATTTATTTGCGTCTTCTTAAATTACATGTTTTTGCTGTCGCTCTTTTCGTTTTTCGTTGTTCGTATAATATCATCACTCAGCCATTCGTTTAGGGATATTACGCGTTCATCCCTTTCGCTCATATACGTTAATGTTTAAATTTTCGCGAAATTCTTAGAACGCCAGCGGAGCACCCAATTTTGCAACCGGGCTTTTGCATACGTCTGCGTGGCAGATCTTACTTCTGAAATATCAGATTAGCCATGAAATAAGAAGATACACACACAAATTTATATTCAACAATTCAGTAATTTATTCATTTAATTCACTTTATTCATTTACTTAGACACTATTAGGAAAATACAAGTTCCACCGTCTATATTGCGTGCCTTTTATTACTCTACTCCCCTTTTCTCTCACATTTTGCTTATATAGAGTTGTCATACGCTTACAATTCGGTCATACCTGCAGCTGTGGATCCACCTCGATCCGTAATCGATAAGTTATTAGCCCTATCGTCGTCTGTATTTTTTTCGTCGTCGTCGAAAATCTGTGGAAGAGCGCACCATGATTTAATTTTGTCGGTGGAGTAGACTGAAGAGTAGTATCTTTGAGTACGCTGTGACCCAGCGGTCATTACCAAGTACGCGTGCGATTTGAAATGCACCTTTATATCTTGGTTCAAGCTTACGTGACGCGCCAATACTTGGAGGTTCGTATTCAACAACTTCATCCCATCGTTTGTCGTTGTTTACGGTGGGCAATAACATAGAAAGTATGGTTCGGTTACATCGTTCGACTAAACCGTTTGCCCTTGGGGTACGAACCACTTTGCAAATGTGTCGAATGTCTTTCTGCTTACAATAACGTTCAAATTCTTTGGATGTGAAAGCCGTTCCGCGATCTGAAATGATTATTTCGGGCATGCCCACGTAACTGCTTAACTCGTCGAAAACTTCGGTTACGTGTTTCGTTGCTGCAATTTTGACCGCTCGCATAACCACAAATCGAGTGAAGGCATCGAAGATTACAAGGATGTGTTCGTTGCATTTTGAGGTCTTCGGAAAAGGACCTAGGTGATCTACGTGTACCGCTCGTAATGGTATGGGTTGGACGTCATCTCCTCGCCTTCTAACCAAACATCAGTACTGACTTGAATTTTGTCAACCCCTAGAGAAGCCGTTTCTAATACACACCCCTCCTCAACCGGCACGATGTTCGATCTCAAGGTCGTACTCTCGAAAACGGAGCCACCACCTAGCTATGCGAGGCACAAGCTCACGTTTGTTCATAACTGTTTTTAATGCGTTACAATCTGTGATAACTTTTACACGTTTGCCATAGATATAATATTTAAACCTTTCAATTGATTTGACCACAGCCAGAGCTTCAAGCTCATAGCTCTTTTCATTGTCTGTAGTTGCACAACAATAATAAGCAACTGGTTTCCAATCATTACCTTCTTTTTGCATTAATGCGCCCTCTAAACCGATTGCACTCGCGTCTGTATGTACCTGATGTTCTTTCTCGACGTTATAAGCAGTAATTACCGGACGAGAAACTAGAACAGTCTTTAATTTGTTTAATTTGTTTAACGGACCAACAATGACGGCATACCCAGGGTCAAATTTTCTCAAATAGCCGCTTAACCCGAGAAACTGTCTAATTTCGGTAAAATTTTCTGGAATTCATTTATTGCTTTAGTTTTAGCATAACCAGGAGAAATACCGACTGGTATTAGATCGTGACCCAAAAATTGAATGGTTGTTTTGAAAAACTCACACTTTTGCAAATTAAGCGTTACGTTAGCTTTTCGTAATGCGTTGAAAACACGTTCAAGTTTTTCATACATTTCGCTCACCGTCAAACTACCGATTAGTATATCGTCCATATAATTAATCATAACGTTTGGTTTCACATTGTCTTTAATTTTGACAATGAGTCGTTGAAAAACGGCTGGGGCATTTTTTAGCCCAAACGGTATGCGCTTGAACTCATATAAACACTCAGTCGTAATAAACGCAGTATACTTTCGGCTGCTTTCCTCGGTAGGAATTTGATAGTAGCCACTGTCAAGGTCTTATACCGAAAAATATTTAAAACTTTTAGCCCGCTGTAATTCTTCTTCTATATTTGGCGATGGAAATATTTCTTTCCGCATTTGTTGATTCAACCTTCGTCCACACACAACCGTTCGCCACCGTTTTTCTTTTTCACCAAAAGTATAGGACTAGCATATTCAGACTCTGATTTACAAATAATGTCATTGTCAAGTAATTCTTTCACCATATCAGCGATTACTTTCTTTTTGGGCTCAGGAACCCGAAGTGGTTTCTGAACTATGAGAATGTTAGTCTCTAAATCAATCTTTATTTTAATGAGTTCGGTAAGTCCGATTTGTAGCAAATACATCACGCTAATTATTCATTAAATCGAGTGGTTTATTTTTATTTAGTACAACTCTTTTTTATTGCTTTCATTAGCAATCTTATAACACGCACTCGCAATTAATATTTTACCATTAACGATTGTCATTTCCACGTTTTAGAAAACATCTTGCCCTAACAGCAAGTCTACTGTCAGAGGCTCATCGTCAACTACATACAAATAAACATCTCGCTCGCAAATGTCAACCTTTAAGCTTACGCGTATTTTTGAATAAGCATATATGACACCACCACAGAACCCACTTATTTTGAGAGCACACTTTTCTTCAGCGCATTTGAATTGATCTGCCCCTGATCAGCTGATCATACTGCATTCACCACCTGTGTCAATTAACGCTATAAACATTAAACCATCTATCGTGACTTTCTCAAAGTCAGGCGCTGAACACACCATTTTTGTCGAACGCGTCATTGTACTTTTCTTTCCACAATTTTCAGCTCCACCTTTAGGATACAATTTTGACAGTCAAGGCATCTACGTATACGCTGTGGTTGTGGACACTTTGACGATATGTGCCCCTTTTGTTGACAATTGTAACAAATAATTTGCTTCTCGCTGTCACGCTTCTTATTAGAGTTAATTTTAGCATTCGCGATTGGTTTTTCTGGTTTAAATGTACGAACCGGTAAGTTTTTAGAGTAATTAATTATTGTGTGTCGTAATTCCCGCATTGAACTATACCGATTTGTTGCAATAGCAGTCTGTAGTTCACGCTGTTTAAGCCCATCTCTTGCGTATTTAACTACAGCCGTTTTACTTAACCCAAAACTTTTACCTAACGCCCCAATTCGAAAACAGTAGTCGAGTAGACTCTCGTTTGATTTACGCACAGTTTGAGACATTTGAAAATGTCTTCCCTCTGGCCGACAACTGAATTCTTCACATAAAGATTACGATAATTATTTCCAACTTGAATACATCTTTTCCGCGGAGTTTACCCAGAGCTTTGCTGCCCCTTTAAGTCGACTATACACCGCCAGTGCAACATATTTTTCTTCCCATTGATAGGCTTCAATAGCACTTTTACACGAACTGTTCAACTGATATGGATGACTCGTTTGTTGGGTCGAATTCCGGGATAGTTTCTGCGATTTCCTTTACGGAATAGTTACTACGCCCATAACATGTAGGCGAACTGACAATATTACTAATTTGCAACATTTATAAAACATAACTAAACATATCACGCAGTTCAGTTATCTGCTCTTGTAAATTTACGCTGGCTATTTCGATACTGTCCGAACCGACAGCTTCCCTTAATCGTAACACCAATTCATTTTTTAAACCTTCTGTAGAAAGCCCTCTTTCACTTAGAATTTCTTTTAAGTCCTTTAATTTTAATTTATTTTTTTTTACAACCGGCATTTTGATCGTTTTCTTATTGCATTTTTGCTTTCAATTTCATAACAATAAGAATTCGCTGTTATTTCGTTTTTTGTTATACTTAACTACTTCACTCGTTGATGTTATTTCGTTACTTGACGTTTCTTTCTTTTTCGTTTATTCGTTTTCTTTCACTTTATGCTTTTATTATACTCATATCGCTACTCGTCGTTCATTTATTTGCGTCTTCTTAAATTACATGTTTTTGCTGTCGCTCTTTTCGTTTTTCGTTGTTCGTATAATATCATCACTCAGCCATTCGTTTAGGGATATTACGCGTTCATCCCTTTCGCTCATATACGTTAATGTTTAAATTTTCGCGAAATTCTTAGAACGCCAGCGGAGCACCCAATTTTGCAACCGAGCTTTTGCATACGTCTGCGTGGCGGATCTTACTTCTGAAATATCAGGTTAGCCATGAAATAAGAAGATACACACACAAATTTATATTCAACAATTCAGTAATTTATTCATTTAATTCACTTTATTCATTTACTTAGACACTATTAGGAAAATACAAGTTCCACCGTCTATATTGCGTGCCTTTTATTACTCTACTCCCCTTTTCTCTCACATTTTGCTTATATAGAGTTGTCATACGCTTACAATTCGGTCATACCTGCAGCTGTGGATCCACCTCGATCCGTAATCGATAAATTATTAGCCCTATCGTCGTCTGTATTTTTTTCGTCGTCGTCGAAAATCTGTGGAAGAGCGCACCATGATTTAATTTTGTCGGTGGAGTAGACTGAAGAGTAGTATCTTTGAGTACGCTGTGACCCAGCGGTCATTACCAAGTACGCGTGCGATTTGAAATGCACCTTTATATCTTGGTTCAAGCTTACGTGACGCGCCAATACTTGGAGGTTCGTATTCAACAACTACCAATTCGTCGACGTGGTATGTTGTTGGAGTGGCATGCTTATTGTCGTAGCGTTGTTTGGACTTAAGACGTTCTACTTTTATTCGTTTCGCTGCCTCTGCGCGCTCGCTAATCAATTCTTCATTGGTAGAGTCGTTGTGTTGTAATGCTAGTACTACTTTATTATGTAAAATATCTCGTGGTTTAAAACTGAATAATAACTCTTGTGGAGTTCGTTTGGCTGATTTATTACGCAAGCTGTTGATAGACCATTGTATTGCTAGCAATGCTTCATCCCATCGTTTGTCGTTGTTTACGGTGGGCAATAACATAGAAAGTATGGTTCGGTTACATCGTTCGACTAAACCGTTTGCCCTTGGGGTACGAACCACGTTGCAAATGTGTCGAATGTCTTTCTGCTTACAATAACGTTCAAATTCTTTGGATGTGAAAGCCGTTCCGCGATCTGAAATGATTATTTCGGGCATGCCCACGTAACTGCTTAACTCGTCGAAAACTTCGGTTACGTGTTTCGTTGCTGCAATTTTGACCGCTCGCATAACCACAAATCGAGTGAAGGCATCGGTGATTACAAGGATGTGCTCGTTGCATTTTGAGGTCTTCGGAAAAGGACCTAGGTGATCTACGTGTACCGCTCGTAATGGTATGGGTTGGACGTCATCTACATGTAGCTCGCCTTCTAACCAATCATCAGTACTGACTTGAATTTTGTCAACCCCTAGAGAAGCCGTTTCTAATACACACCCCTCCTCAACCGGTGCGCGACTTAGTGCGTCAACGTGAGCCATTCGCTGACCAGCACGATGTTCGATCTCAAGGTCGTACTCTCGAAAACGGAGCCACCACCTAGCTATGCGAGGCACAAGCTCACGTTTGTTCATAACTGTTTTTAATGCGTTACAATCTGTGATAACTTTTACACGTTTGCCATAGATATAATATTTAAACCTTTCAATTGATTTGACCACAGCCAGAGCTTCAAGCTCATAGCTCTTTTCATTGTCTGTAGTTGCACAACAATAATAAGCAACTGGTTTCCAATCATTACCTTCTTTTTGCATTAATGCGCCCTCTAAACCGATTGCACTCGCGTCTGTATGTACCTGATGTTCTTTCTCGACGTTATAAGCAGTAATTACCGGACGAGAAACTAGAACAGTCTTTAATTTGTTTAATTTGTTTAACGGACCAACAATGACGGCATACCCAGGGTCAAATTTTCTCAAATAGCCGCTTAACCCGAGAAACTGTCTAATTTCGGTAAAATTTTTTGGAATTCATTTATTGCTTTAGTTTTAGCATAACCAGGAGAAATACCGACTGGTATTAGATCGTGACCCAAAAATTGAATGGTTGTTTTGAAAAACTCACACTTTTGCAAATTAAGCGTTACGTTAGCTTTTCGTAATGCGTTGAAAACACGTTCAAGTTTTTCATACATTTCGCTCACCGTCAAACTACCGATTAGTATATCGTCCATATAATTAATCATAACGTTTGGTTTCACATTGTCTTTAATTTTGACAATGAGTCGTTGAAAAACGGCTGGGGCATTTTTTAGCCCAAACGGTATGCGCTTGAACTCATATAAACACTCAGTCGTAATAAACGCAGTATACTTTCGGCTGCTTTCCTCGGTAGGAATTTGATAGTAGCCACTGTCAAGGTCTTATACCGAAAAATATTTAAAACTTTTAGCCCGCTGTAATTCTTCTTCTATATTTGGCGATGGAAATATTTCTTTCCGCATTTGTTGATTCAACCTTCGTCCACACACAACCGTTCGCCACCGTTTTTCTTTTTCACCAAAAGTATAGGACTAGCATATTCAGACTCTGATTTACAAATAATGTCATTGTCAAGTAATTCTTTCACCATATCAGCGATTACTTTCTTTTTGGGCTCAGGAACCCGAAGTGGTTTCTGAACTATGAGAATGTTAGTCTCTAAATCAATCTTTATTTTAATGAGTTCGGTAAGTCCGATTTGTAGCAAATACATCACGCTAATTATTCATTAAATCGAGTGGTTTATTTTTATTTAGTACAACTCTTTTTTATTGCTTTCATTAGCAATCTTATAACACGCACTCGCAATTAATATTTTACCATTAACGATTGTCATTTCCACGTTTTAGAAAACATCTTGCCCTAACAGCAAGTCTACTGTCAGAGGCTCATCGTCAACTACATACAAATAAACATCTCGCTCGCAAATGTCAACCTTTAAGCTTACGCGTATTTTTGAATAAGCATATATGACACCACCACAGAACCCACTTATTTTGAGAGCACACTTTTCTTCAGCGCATTTGAATTGATCTGCCCCTGATCAGCTGATCATACTGCATTCACCACCTGTGTCAATTAACGCTATAAACATTAAACCATCTATCGTGACTTTCTCAAAGTCAGGCGCTGAACACACCATTTTTGTCGAACGCGTCATTGTACTTTTCTTTCCACAATTTTCAGCTCCACCTTTAGGATACAATTTTGACAGTCAAGGCATCTACGTATACGCTGTGGTTGTGGACACTTTGACGATATGTGCCCCTTTTGTTGACAATTGTAACAAATAATTTGCTTCTCGCTGTCACGCTTCTTATTAGAGTTATTTTTAGCATTCGCGATTGGTTTTTCTGGTTTAAATGTACGAACCGGTAAGTTTTTAGAGTAATTAATTATTGTGTGTCGTAATTCCCGCATTGAACTATACCGATTTGTTGCAATAGCAGTCTGTAGTTCACGCTGTTTAAGCCCATCTCTTGCATATTTAACTACAGCCGTTTTACTTAACCCAAATCTTTTACCTAACGCCCCAATTCGAAAACAGTAGTCGAGTAGACTCTCGTTTGATTTACGCACAGTTTGAGACATTTGAAAATGTCTTCCCTCTGGCCGACAACTGAATTCTTCACATAAAGATTACGATAATTATTTCCAACTTGAATACATCTTTTCCGCGGAGTTTACCCAGAGCTTTGCTGCCCCTTTAAGTCGACTATACACCGCCAGTGCAACATACTTTTCTTCCCATTGATAGGCTTCAATAGACTTTTACACGAACTGTTCAACTGATATGGATGACTCGTTTGTTGGGTCGAATTCCGGGATAGTTTCTGCGATTTCCTTTACGGAATAGTTACTACGCCCATAACATGTAGGCGAACTGACAATATTACTAATTTGCAACATTTATAAAACATAACTAAACATATCACGCAGTTCAGTTATCTGCTCTTGTAAATTTACGCTGGCTATTTCGATACTGTCCGAACCGACAGCTTCCCTTAATCGTAACACCAATTCATTTTTTAAACCTTCTGTAGAAAGCCCTCTTTCACTTAGAATTTCTTTTAAGTCCTTTAATTTTAATTTATTTTTTTTTACAACCGGCATTTTGATCGTTTTCTTATTGCATTTTTGCTTTCAATTTCATAACAATAAGAATTCGCTGTTATTTCGTTTTTTGTTATACTTAACTACTTCACTCGTTGATGTTATTTCGTTACTTGACGTTTCTTTCTTTTTCGTTTATTCGTTTTCTTTCACTTTATGCTTTTATTATACTCGTATCGCTACTCGTCGTTCATTTATTTGCGTCTTCTTAAATTACATGTTTTTGCTGTCGCTCTTTTCGTTTTTCGTTGTTCGTATAATATCATCACTCAGCCATTCGTTTAGGGATATTATGCGTTCATCCCTTTCGCTCATATACGTTAATGTTTAAATTTTCGCGAAATTCTTAGAACGCCAGCGGAGCACCCAATTTTGCAACCGGGCTTTTGCATACGTCTGCGTGGCAGATCTTACTTCTGAAATATCAGATTAGCCATGAAATAAGAAGATACACACACAAATTTATATTCAACAATTCAGTCATTTATTCATTTAAATCACTTTATTCATTTACATAGACAATATTAGGAAAATACAAGTTTCACCGTCTGTATTGCGTGCCTTTTATTACTCTACTCCTCTTTTCTCTCAGCTTCTTCTTTATTGGCGTTGGCACCGCTTACGCGATTATAGCCGAATCTTCTCTCCTTTTCGCTGCCTGGCGCCAGTTGGAAATGCCAAGTGAACCCAGGTCACTCTCCACCTGATCCTTCCTACGGAGTGGAGGTCTTCTTCTTCCTCTGCTTCCACCAGCGGGTACTGCGGCAAATACTTTCAAAGCTGGAGTGCTTTCATCCATTCCGACGACATGGCTTAGCCAACGTAGCCGCTGTCTCTTCATTCGATGAACTATGTCAATGTCATCGTATAGCTCGTACAGCTCATCGTTCCATCGTCTGCGGTATTGGCCGTTGCTAAAGCGCAAAGGACCATAAATCGTTCGCAAAACTTTTCTCTCGAAGACTCCTAGAGCCGACTCATCAGATGTTGACATCGTCCACGCTTCTGGGCCAAATAGTAGGGCCGGTATGACGAGCGACTTGTAGAGTTTGGCTTCCGTTCGCCGAGAGAGAACTTTACTTTTCAATTGCCTACTCAGTGCAAAGTAGCACCTGTTTGCAAGAGTGGTTCTGCGTTGGATTTCCAGGCTGACATTGTTGTTGGTGTTAATGCTGGTCCCTAGATAGACGAAATTATTTACGACCTCGAAGTTATGACTGTAAACAGTGACGTGGGAGCCGAGTCGCGAATGCGATGACTGCTTGCCCTCATTCACTTCCAGACCCATTCGCTTCGCTTCTTTATCAAGCAAAAAAAAGCAGAACTCACGGCGCGGTTGTTGAGGCCAATAATGTCGATATCATCGGCGTACACCAACAGCTGTACACTCTTATAGAAGATTGTACCTTCTCTATTTAGCTCTGCAGCTCGGTATTATTTTCTCCAGCATTGAATTAAAAAAGTCACACGATATGGAATCACCCTGTCTGAAACCTCGTTTGGTATCCAATGGCTCGGAGATGTCCTTCCGATCCTGACGGAGCTTTCAGTGTTGCTTAACGTCAGCTTACATAGCCGTATAAGTTTTGCGGGGATACCAAATTCAGACATAGCGGCGTAAAGGCAGCTCCTATTCGTGCTGTCGAAGGTGGCTTTAAAATCGACGAAAAGGTGGTGGATAAACACCCACAGGTCTTTTCTAAGATTTGGCGCATGGTGAATATCTGGTCATTGGTTGACTTACCAGGTCTAAAGCCACTCTGATAAGGTCCAATCAGTTTGTTGACGGTGGTAGTCTTTCACTCAAAACGCTCGATAGGACCTTATATGCGATATTAAGAAGGCTTATTCTACGATAATTGGCGCAGACTGTGGGATCGCCTTTTTTGTGGATTGGGCAGAGCACACTTGGGTTCCAATCGTCGGGCATGCATAGTCGAGTAACGGAACAGCTTTTCCATCGTCCAATCGGAGTTTCGGGTTCACCATCTCCGCGTGCTTCCTCTTCACTGCCATTCAGCAGGCTGGAGAAGTGCTCCCTTCATAAATCGAGTATACTCTGGGCATATGTCACTAGCTCACCTCCTTGGGCCCTAAAAGAGTTTGCTCCGGTCTTATAACCTTCTGTAAGTCGACGTATCTTTTCGTAGAATTTTCGAGCGTTACCCTTGTCGGTCAGCTTCTCAAGCTCCTCGTACTCGCGCATCTGAGCCTCTTTCTTTTTTGTCTGCAGACGCGTCTTGTCTCCCTCTTCAGTTCTCGGTATCTATACCATCCCGCAAGTGTTGTGGTTGATCGCAAGGTTGCGAGGTAGGCAGTCTGTTTTCTCTCCACTGCGACACGGCAGTCTTCATCGTACCAGCTGTTTTTGCGACTTTTCCGAAATCCAATGGTCTCGTTTGCAATGCCGTCCCACAGTTCCCTTATACCGGGTTGCTGTTGAGTGCTCTCAGAGAGCAGGTATGTAAGTCGAGTAGAAAACCGCTCGGCAGTCTGTTGTGATTGCAGCTTTTCAACGTCGAACCTTCCTTGTGTTTGTTGACGAGCGTTCTTCGATACACAGAGGCGCGTGCGTATTTTCGCTGCGACAAGATAGTGATCCGAGTCAATGTTGGGACCTTGCACCTTGGCACATCTAAAACACTGCATACATGTCTTTCGTCTATCAAAACATGATCGATCTGGTTGAAAGTTTTCCGATATAGAGACAGCTGGAATCTAGTGCTACAGACAACCATATTTCGGGCCCCGGCGATGCGGATTGTGGCTAGACGTTCATCCACCGGAATGAATGCCAGTACTCGGCGACGGAGTCTCTCTCCCACCACGAATCCGACACCAAATTTGTGCTCCTTTACATGGCCCTTTTCTCTCACGTTTTGCTTATATAGAGTTGCCATACGCTTACACAAGGAGGGTTCGACGTTGAGATGTTGCAATAACAACAGACTGCCGAGCGGTTTTCGCAAGGTCGCAAAAACAGCTGGTACAATGAGGACTGCCGTATCGTACCACAACACGTGCGTGGTGGCATAGATACCGAGATCTGAAAAGGGAAGCAAGACGCATTTGCAGGTGAAAAAAAGAAAGAGGCCGAAATTAGAGAGTATGAAGAGCTTGACGGAAAGTTTCAAGACCGGAGCAAACTCTTGCAGGACCCAGAGGCGTGAGCTAGTGACAGATATACTGAATATATGGAGGGGACACCTATCCAGCCTACTGAATGGCAGTGAATGTGATACACCCGGAGATGATGAGCCCGAATCTCCAATTGATGACGATGGAAAAGACGTTCCGTTATCCCACTATAAAGGAGTCGGAATAGCAATCACCCCTGAAAAAACATCAAAGCAGCGGGGACGGGTCGATTACAGGCCGAGCTCTTCAAATACGGCGGTGAAGAACTGATCAAGTACATGCATCAGCTTCTTTGCGAAATTTGGTCGTATGAAAGCATGCCCGACGATTGGATCTTAAGTGTGCTCTGCCCAATCTACGAAAAAGGCGATCCCATAGTCTGCCAATTACTGTGGAATAAACATCCTAAACATCGCATATAAGGTCCTATCAAGTGTATTGTGTGAAATACTAAAGCTCACCGTCAACAAACTGATTGGACCTTATCAGTGCGGCTTCAGTCCAGGTAAGTCGACCATTTGACCATGCGCCAAATCTTGGAAAAGACCCGTGAAAAGAGGATCGACACAGACCACTTTTTCTTCGATTTTAAAGCAGCCTTTGACAGCCCGAAAAGGAGCTGCCTATGCGCCGCTATATCTGATAATTTCGTCTATCTATGAAGCAGCGTCAACACCAATAATAATGTCAGCCTGGAAATCCAACGCAGAAACACTCTTGCAAACATGTGCTACTTTGGACTAAGTAGGCAATTGATGAGTGAAGTCGTCTCTCGGCGAACGAAAACCAAACTCTACACGTCCTACTATATGACGCATAAGCGTGGACGATGTGAACTTGTGATGAGTCGGCTCTGGGAGTCTTCGAGAATGGAGAGCCTTCTGATCGCTCTACGCAAAAATCCGACTAAATATAGCTAAAAACGGCATTAAGATACGAAGAAGATAGATATATAAGAATTTTTATAACGTCTTTGTCTCCTAACGCTTCAACTAAAAAATCACCTTGGAAAGCTAGCAAAAAACTTAAGGCACCTGTGAGCTTTGAAGCACCGCTGATACTACGTAACGGTTCATGGGCCAGAACGGATGAGAAAAAAGCGACTTGTTTTGCAGAGCGCAGTATTTCAACCAAATACAGCTAACAAAAATTCACCTTAAACCCAAAAAAATCTCCAGGAGACGATCATATCTGACCAAAAATGCTTAAAGAATTACCAAGCATTGCTCTGGTTTTTCTTGCAAAGTATTTCAGTGCCATTTTAATGCTATGATATTATTCACAAGTATAGAAAAAGTCGGAGATAATTATAATAGATAAACCAGGTACATGCGCAACCTTGCCGTCACCATATAGGCCAATTAGCCTGTTGCCTTGCCTATCCTTTTCGGAAAAGTACTGCCATCAAAAATTACTCCTTTTCTCCATCAAAATGATATTATACCTACACATCAATTTGGTTTTCGGTAAAAACACGGCACAATTGAACAAGTAAATCGTATAACAAATGAAATGAATTCAGAGAGTTTGCTCCCCTTGGCCCCCCGCAATAACTCAAACGCGCCTAAAGATAAGGGACTTACTACTTTGTGAAGATCAAGGGCTATTATATTTAATTTAGTTTTTAAGACTTGGCAACTTATTGTGAGGCTCCTGAAAAAGAAGCAGATTCAATAAATAATACAAGTATTTAAAAAAAAACATTTTTGCCGATCTTACCTCGTGTTTTTTATTCAGCAACCGTAGCAGCAATATCCTTGGTAAGTATATTTTTTCCTAATTTTTTCGAATATTTTATATATAATATTCAATTCCAGTACCAATTAACCCCGACACGAAACGCTCACAAAAGCTCTAACTAACCTCACATCCCCAAAAAAATGTGGTTTGTGCTTACATATATCGCCGGATGCCAAGGTAAGTCACACTTTTCTCATTAAGATATCAATTAGTTTAGCGGATTTTGTCAAACGATGTGTGATTTCCCCTCGTCATATACAGAAGAATATTCTCCTTCCCAAGAAAAATAGTATAAACAAGTAAATATTTAACTTCTCGAAGGTTTTGAGTAAAACCCCAAAATCCACTAAGCCAAAAAATTAATTTTCTCATTATATTTATTATTCATAGCGGATCCCCAAGGTTGGTGAATGAAAAACCTATAATTTTCAGCGCCTGTATACATATCTATGAACATATTATTATTCATATATGAAAATAGCGAAATTTTTATTCGGTTTAAGGAATCCGGATAAATTCTGTTTAGAAACGCAAACGGATCATCCTACTCTAAAACAGTATAACCAAAACACAGACGCTCCTGAAAGTTTGAAGCGCTAAATAAAAATATTGATGAATTATGTTCCTGAAATTATTTTTACTTTATTTATCAGATTCAAGGCAATTTCGACAAAATTAAAAATAATTCATGGAATTAAATATAAGCTCACAAAGTAACTTCCTGAAATTTTGGCGCAGATCGAAACTTAAATAAAACAGTGCTAACAGCAAGAGGGTCGCCATATAAATGTGTGCAAAATTTAAATCTACTCGCCTAGTGAGGTTGTGTCCTGGGTTTGGTACCCGTCACGTAGATACCAGCTCTAATGAAAAGTTTAACAACGCCTCGGATGAGAGAGATTATTAAAATGCATACACCTGTAATACCTTAATCGGGAAGGTGCGACTGGACAGTAGGTTGATGTCCTCGTAAGATTAAAGACTGACATCATCGCCGCCTAAGAAGTGCGATCGACGGGACAAAGGAGAGACAAGCAGGTCTTTGTGGCATTTACTATGAGTCCTGGCATTCCCTCCGGTAATTGAACGTTTTACTACAATCCGATCAAAAAAGAGAAACTTTTCACAATATGGCGCCCAATTCACGACGGAATGCGGCTGCCTCGTTCACGATGTCAGAATTGTGCTTGGCGATTTAAACACCAAGGTAGCTGGTATCTTGGGTTCAATAACCGGAAAATACAGCTTCCACGACGAATCTCCAAATCGATTAAAACTGATCGGCATTGCCATGAACTATGGTTGTCTGTAGTACTAAATTTTAGCACAAGAAAATCAAAACAGACTGCCAAATGGTTATCTATTCGACTTGCACTTCTGTTTTCTGAGAGCGCCATCAGCAGTGTGGACAGAAAAAGAAAGAGCCGGAAACGCGTGAGGTAATGCTAAAATTCTACAAAAATATGTGGCGACTTGCAAAAGGTTTCTTGATCTCCCTCAAAGCCAGTCCCAAGCCGGTGTTGAGGAAGGTAAAAGGGTTGAACGGAGCGCCCTGATCGGTTATTAGTAAACTTTTCGGAAAATAAAAGGATTTCGACAAAAAAAATCCAACTTGAAGAAAAGGTTAAACTGCAACGTGAAGGGTTAGATACACTCCAGGTGGAAAATGGAAATCCACCCATGGCTTTGGTTACGGCAAAGCACAGATTCTGGAGAGAAGTGAACCCTGGCTTGGAAATGCCCGGGGCCTCTAGACATGTAGCGCGGGCAGACAAATGGCCTCGGAGCTAAGTCCAAAATAGAACTAAAGACTTTAAAACCGGAAAAATGCTTCGGACTACTAAGAAGGCTAAACCGATAAAAAACAGAAACCCCCCGCAAGGGGTTAGCTACAATGCGTTATACCTGTAGTGTTAGATACCTGTGGAGCGACAGGACTTCTGGACGTGCAGAGAATGATCAAATGTCGACGAGAGCAGATGAGACAGCCACCGCTAGGGATTGACGGTCCATTGCCTTGGTACGATCCTCAGAAACGGCAAAGGATAGATGTGAATATCTGCCATCCACATCATGTTGGTTGGGACATATCTATGATACCGAAGTAGCAAAAGTAGATGAAGTGACGTGTATTGCCGGAGGGATAACCTATTCTCTGGAGAATAGGCTCCCCAAGAGAAAAACATACTAGTTACGCATGTAAACTGTCATCAGAACTGCATGGCATCCAAGAATCTACTTACTTACTTAGTTTACTGGCGTAAACACCGCTTAGCTGGTTATAGCTGAATTTAAAACATTGCCCCACTCATTCCTTTTTCTCGCTGTCCGGCGCCAGTTGGAGATACCGAGTAGAGTCAGATCACTCTCTACCTGGTCTTTCCATTGGAGTATAAATCTTCCTATTCCTCCGCTTCCACCGGCGGGTACTGCATCGAAAACTTTCAAAGCTGGAGAATTTTTATCCATCCAGACTACAACACCTAGCCAGCGTAGCCACTGTTTTTTGATTTGCTGAATTATGTCAATTTCGCCGCATCTCATACAGCTCATCATTCCATCGGTAACGGTATTCACCGTTACCAACTCGTAGAGGATCGTAAGCCTTACGCAAAACCTTTTCTCGAAACGCCGACTCATTAATGTTGTCATCGTCCATACCTCCGCACCATATAGCAGGACGGGTACGATAAGCGACTTGTAGAGTTTGGTTTCCGTTCGTGAGATGTTGTCAAGCTTCTGGGTTTGCTATTACAGTCGCGAGGCTATACTCAATTCCTACTCTTTCGACCACGTCGCGCACCCTGAAAACATGAGCAACCCTTGTGCGAGATGCGGCAACCAACCCGTGTGAAGCCTTGGGTCAAAACTAATGACAGAGGAAGCTTGAGTGGTTTAAGGGTCCGCTGAAGTCTAATTGCAGCGTCTGTAAAAACTTTAAACTTACTCGCCTAGCGAGTTTGTGCACTGGGTTTAGGACCCGCCAAGTAGAAACCAGCTCCAATGAAAAAAATTACAACAAATCTACTGGACTGTTTACTTTCAAAGAGGACAGTCTCAATGAGCTATCCGCACTTAACCATATCAAGGACCGGCATAGTCTATTTTAGCAGAGGGGTGATAAAGGATGTAAACCAACCGTTGCTTCTGCTGCCTATCTATCTGCCGCTCGACTCCCCAACTTTACCACCCACAGATTTGCTGAAGTAAGTAAGCGAACATGCGGGAGACAGGTGCAAAACTTATTATTGGAGCCGATGTTAACTCCTATCCTACAGCCTGGGGCAGCACAAACTGTAACGATAGCGAGCTGGCTCTGTTCGACTATTTTAATTCTAAAGCCGTTCTCACTATTAAAGTAGGTAGCACTCCATCTTTTAGAAATACAATAGTTCTACGCCTAGTTTTAGATATATTAATTATTTGTAATAGTAGTGCGATAAATCTTGTGTCGGGATGTTGATCTTCTCCATTCTCTGATCATAGATACCTTGACTTCAAATTAAAAATCAAGACTTCTCCTTTACTGATGTATCGTAACAAATCCAGAAATAACTGGTACAAAAATGTAACAGCTTTAGATAGGTTATTATATACATTTTCAGTGCACGAAGAGTTCAGTTCCATATCGAAATTCAACACACTAGCTAAGATAATTATTAAAAAATCCTTGATGCTTTTGAAGCAGCTTGCCCTCTACTCAAGGCCAGAAGTACATTAGACAAACCTTGGATGACGGTGGAGCTAAAACCATAAGAAGGAACTATCGAAAGGTCTTTAACAAGCCTAAACGCCTTAATTCCGATAAATTCTGCCTGCCCGCATTTCGACAGTATGAATATAAGCCAAGAGAGGCATAGCAAAACTCGTGGCACCTTCTCTACGATCAGGTTGATAGATAAATTCAGTGGTGCGACGAGAATCAAAAAAAGTTTCATCCAAAGACTATTGCAGTTCGGGCTTATGGTTGATATTTTATTGAATACTCATCTTCCGCAACATTACGCCATGAGCCTTTGATTGTGGTATTGTAGAAGGCGCTCTTAGCAATACAAACACTCCCGCGTTAATCTCGTCAATTACCACATTTGGGATTAACCAAAACTTACTTGACTGATTGAGCCATAGGCTAAGCAATAGAAGGGCAGTTTGTGAAGCCGAAGGTGATAAAATTATTCACCAAATATAATACATGTGGCACTTGAGAAAGATGATTTTTCTCCGCTATTGTGGGTCATCTTGATAAACCAGTTACTCCAACGACTCACAGCGAAGAACTTTAAGGTAGCATGTATGTTTCACTGTTTGCCAGAAGATGAGGTGGCATTTTCACGTTTTCCTTTTTTTCAGTATACTGTCTAAAACAAAAACTTAAAAAAAAAAAAACAAATAGATATGCCCATTACTTCATTAACGTAACTTTCCAAGGAAAAATAATTTTCTTAATTTTTTTTGGATTCTGATTTCATTTCATTTTTTTCTTTTGTGTGTGTTTTGGTTTTCCTTTTTTATATAACAAAATTTATTCTAGACGTTCGGCAAACAGACTTGAGAAAATGAATGTACACGCTTCCGTGTAATTTTTGTCGCGTCGGTTGTGGTTCATATGCTGTAAAAAATTCAAAACTTTGTGAAGCTTTCAATAGCTGAAAGCTGTGGAAAACTTGAATTTGCGAGGCCAATATGAAATTCGTAAGTTAAAATTTTGTGGAGATAAAGTATCCAATGGCAAAAATCATTTCGAACCATTTTTGAATAGGGTCTAAAATAATGTGAAAGAGCTCGATTTAATTCCAAATAAAATTTACTTGCATATTTTACAAATTTATGCCGCATAAAACGTTTGTTACACACAAAGTTAATACATTTGTCATCGGAGTTTTTACTGATTATCTTCAAGAAAACTCGAATGAAGTAAATGACTGGTTATTTGAAAACGAAAACAATAGTTCTTACTATGAAAATGCAGACGACATCGAATTAATTGAAAGTACTCAAGAAAGCATTGTTGCTGATGTAACGGCTTCTTGAACAAATACATACAAGGCAGCCATTGACTGTTTTAACATTTACATTAAATAAACCGAACAAAATTAAACGAGCCAAATAAATTAAAAAAAACAAAGCTTCCTTTTCAATTTAAGGGCGTTTAACCACTGAACTCAGTTTTCGCAGCAACATCAATTTTTGCAACTGACCTAATATCTAGTAGTTGTAAAGACTCTTAATGTTCTTTTCCAACAAATAGAAACACCTACAGTTTATTCTAAGTCGAGTAATGGATTATGAGCAGCTTTAATTGCATGTAAAAAATGCTCTCTTTATGTAGGGGCTACCGAAATTAAAATAATAAGTATAGTTGAGTTAACTTTTATAGTCTTAGATGTAGCTCGGCACGGGACTCGAGCCCACGAACGTCTACATGGTAGAACGCACTGCTAACCACTCAGCTATTGCGGCCTTCATTGGTATACATGTTCATTTATTTGACAATCTGGATTTTAATAAAACAGTTACAGAAATACTTAAGAAATACCAGTACTATATTATAACGTTGAACAACTAAAACGAGTTGGTTATAAGAATGCACAAACAGTCAATTTTACATACATCGCAATGTATTTGGGAAGTTGTGGTATACTCTTTTGCATTTTTTTAAACTTGCATATGTATGCTCATACGTAATCATATGAAAATTTGAACCAGTTTTTTTATAATTTCACAAACAACTTCTGAATAGTGAGTCAATGAAAACTGTTTTCTATTTGCTTATGAATTCAGTTTTTAATTACTGTGTATAAATATGTATATATTAAAGGAAAGCACATACTTGGACAATTATCACTCGCCAGCTTGGACACACAAATAACGTCTTTTATTTAGATTTCCTTGTTGTTTTTTTGAATTTGATCTGTACACTTATATTAATAATATATATATTTTTGAAGCAATTGGGCTTGTTACGTGAATTCGTGTATTCATTCGATTCGATTTTTTAAGCAATATATTAATAATTAAAGTTATTTTGTTTTATATCGACTTTGAAAAATTTATTTACTTGTTTATTTTATTGATGGTATTGGGCATAATACTTGCCAAGTCTAGCCGCGCAATCGTACAATTCGAAAGATAGTTGATCAACTGAATAAGTATGTGGGAACGACTTCACCAATAACCTGTCCAACAGTATTGTTGTTGAATAAGTTGATGGCAAAACCAGAACTACTTCTGCGCGTCAGTTGTCTTTTTCTTGGTTGGGCAGATTTGTTGCTGTTGCTGGCGCTGGTACGCTTGTAATACCAGTACACCTCTGTTGTCGACGCGTGCGCAAACGTATTATCATCACCTACGAAAAATGCGAGTCCCCCATGTATGCGTGAAATATATACTCTAGGTGGATAATGGAGTACTCCAAATATAACCACAAACCATACAAAATATGTACATATATAAATAATTTAAATCAATGCTGCGTTGTAATGACAAATTTTACGTCAATCAAAAGGCTTCAATCGATTCAGTTGAAATTTTGGAAATGTTTTATGTAAATCAGTTATCAAAAAAAAGGTATTTCTTCTTTACCTGAAACGAAAAGCTGTCGTTAACGTTAAATCCTTAAAAATCCAAGATAATCTAATCAAGCAGAAGAAACCCCATGAGAACAATATCGTCTCATGGATTACAAGAAAAAAAAGCACAAATGCTTCTTGCTTGGAAATGGGAACACGCCTTTTAATTTTACGAAAAAGCTCAAACAAAAATAAAACAGCAAGTTTTAATGATCGTTATAGAAATTTTATTTGATGTAAAAAGTTTAATGTTTGCCACTGGAAAAGTTTGTTGACACATTGAATATGCCCCATTACCCAGGCCGTGGAAGAAGAGGTAAAGTGAAATCTGTGTCTTTGGCCTCTGAAAATTACGACACCGATGCCACAACAAATGTAAGGCCTCTTTACTTCCTTTCCAAATACCAGTTCGAGTAGGGTAAACTGTTCATGTGTGTTTTCTTTTCATTACTGTGCACCTACTTTTTAATCTTCTACTTTTCCCTTTTTATGTCGCCCTTCACGATCATACAGATACTTTCTTAAAGCAATTTTTTTGACATTTGTTTCTTCAATTTTTTTTCTCTATTACGCTTTATTTTATACTCGCAATTTTTCGTTCGTTTCGCGCTTTGATATATTTCTAAAATAAAAACACTACGTGTGTGTAAAGGAAGACACAGCTTTTATTTATTTATTTTTATATATATTTTTACATTGGATTAAACATCAACTCTATCCTTTCGAAAGTGTAATCAATTTACACACCTTTACATATCTCATCCCTTTCTCTATCATCAGAGTCAATACCAACGGAATTTTCAATACATTCTAATATTTCTTGAATTAATTCAACTTTATCTGCAAACTCTATTACCTTAAAATTTAATAATTATTCTAATTAATTTCAGTTACAAAATTTACGGCATTTATTTGTTTGAAATTTAAGACAGCTACAATCAGTTCAAAGAGAAAAACAAAATAAAAGGGGATGTCAAAATCTACAGGAATGAATAGAAACACAAGACGTCGAGCACAGCGACACTACAAACAAGTGTTTCGTCGACAAAAAGTATCCCAGTGTAAACTCAGACTATCACCCTGGACAATATGGTCAATTCGAGTAAATAAATAGGTACTCCTCTGTACCAGGTGCAGCGCACAATATTCACAAACTCGTACGTCAAGGATAATAATGTGTTCTGTTTCCAGCTCAAACTATAATACAAAATCGAGGCCCAACTATCAGCTGTGAGTATTAAGGGCGTGCTGTCATTTACAAAATGCCTAAAATTAACAAGGCGTTTTATTTACTTCCACCAGAAGCATCTTTAAATTATGCATAGTTAAAATACAAATTTTGTAAATTAGCTTTGCTGATATATATAGATTGTTTTCGGCCGAGCTCCTCCTCCTAAATATTTGTGGTCTTGCGTCTTGATGTTTTTCCAACAAATGAAGAGACCTACAGTTTATACTAAGCCGCCTCCGAACGACTAATATTTTTTTATGAGGAGCTCTATTTCATGTCGGAAATACACTCGGAGGGGTTGACATTTCCTGCCGAGGGGCGACAGCAATTAGAAAATTTGGCTTAATTTTTTATTTAAATTAATTTTCTATAACTTTTTGGATGATAGTACGACACCTGGATTTGAGTCCGAGCCTTCCGAATGGCAGTATGCAATGCTAAGCACTCGGCTACCGCTGCCGTCGAATTTTCTAATAACTTTGGACATTTTTGTATCTTGCTCAAACCACCACTTTAGTAATTCTCTTCCTTTTGATTGGCGTAGGCAACTATAATTCATCAGTAGTGGCACCAGGTATGCACAAAAACGAACAAACTTATGCTCGTAGTGACAATGCAGAAACCAGCAGTTTTCTCTTCTCTAAATATTAGGTCATGTAAAAAGTTCGTTCGGTTTTTATCTAAGAGATGGCGTTATTGTTACGTGTCGCATCATGTCATACTATACGGCGCTGAAAACGTGTTTATTCGCGCTAAAAGTTTGTCTTTGACAGTATTTCGATTGATTGACTCAGTACGTTGTGAGCGCTCGTCAAAGATGGACACCAGCAAACAGAAAATTCGCAATAATAAAAATTATTACTCATATCAACTGAAGAGCTCGAAAGGCCTAACAGTTTTAATTAAAGGTATCGAATCCTCAGTCAAGTCAGATAATGGTTTCAGTACTAAATCGGTCATAAATATACTTAATAGAAACAAAGTATCCCAGCCAATATTTAAGGTAGAACTAGAGCCCAATGCAAGTCAGTTAAAGAAAAACGAAACTCATCCCATATACAATTTAAAATATTTGCTACATCATATGGTAACAGTAGAAGAGCCATACAAAAGAAAGGGCCCAGTGCAATGCACCAACTGCCAAGAATTCGGCCATACTAAATCCTACTGCACATTGCGCAGTGTTTGCGTAGCATGTGGGGACCTACATCCCACGTCTGAATGCACGTCAAAAAAAGATGATGCCACCATGAAAAAATGTAGTAATTGTGGAGGTAATCGCACTGCTAATTATGCGGGCTGCCCTGTATATAAAGATCTAAAAGTTAGGTTGGCAAACAATATACAGACTGACCGAAGTCAAATGGTAAATACACCTCAAATTCAATTTGTAGAAAAAGCTACGGATAAAACTATTCCAAACGTGCAGAATTTGAATCCACATAAATTACCTTATGCGAATGTACTGAAGAATGATTCAGTTAATATTCCACAGAACCAATCTAATGGAGGTATAAAATCGATGATTTTAAACCTGACGCAGTGCAGTGCACAGAAAATCAATTTAAGGAATTTTTTGATAATCTTGGTGATTATGATGATCCGGTAAAAGCTGGTGTTCCGCAGGGTAGCGTCCTTGGGACTATTTTATATATTATATACACTGCAGATATCCCATTAAACCGAAAAGTTCAGACATCTACCTTTGCGGATGACACAGCTGTTTTATGCCGGGATAAATGCCCTAAAAGAGCTACAAAAACGATTAGTGATCATTTACTCCTCATCGAAGAATGGCTAGAAAACTGGAGAATTAAAATTAATGAACAAAAGTGTAAACACGTTACATTTACTTTAAGACCGCCATCATATCCTGCAAATCGCTTAAATGGTATAAACATTCCCCAAGTAAATGATGTTACATATCTCGGTATACACTGAGATAGACGTCTCACTTGCAAGAGACACATAGAGGCAAAAATACTACACATGAAATTAAAAGCAGCTAGTTTAAATTGGCTTTTAAATAAAAGCTCCGGTCTAAAACTAGACTACAAAGTCCTTATTTACAACGCAGTATTAAAACCGATTTGGATGTATGGTATTCAACTGTAGGGTACGACATGTGTAGCTAACATTGAAAAAATACAGAGGTTCCAGTCCAAAATTTTAAGAGCACTAACGGGCGCACCATGGTTCGTTCGTAACGTAAATATTCACAAAGACCTTAGTATTTTACTGGTTAAGCCTGAAATTGAAAGAAGCAGGACGAAGTACTTCACAAAGCTGAGAAATCATCCAAACCCGCTATCTAATGCTTTATGCAACCCAACAAGAAATTCCCGCCTGCAGCGAAGAGATGTTCTCGCCTTCGAAGAAGAGCGCCGTAGTTTGAAAAGGGCTCAGAGTTACATACGAGCTATCATATTTGTAATTTAGTTTTTAAGATTTGTACACTTACTGTTAGGCTTATATGAATTGTGTATAAAAAAAAATAAAAAAATATTTTACAATTTTTCTTCGATCAAGGTAAAAAAGCAGCCAAAGTGACTGACAAAATTAATTTAGTTTATAGGCCCGATACTGTAAACGAACGTGTAGCACGAAAGTGGTTTGCTAGGTTCCATTCCGGTAATTTCGATGTCAAAGATGCAGCACGCGTCGGGAGGCCTGTCGTCGATTATTGCGATAAAATCATGGAAATAGTGGAAACAGACCGTCACGTGAACACTTATTTAATTGCTAAGGAACAAAAGATAAGCCAGAAACCCGTTTGGAACCATATGCATAACATTGGGTTCAAAAAGAAGCTCGATGTTTTGGTGCCGCACGAACTAACGCAAAAAACATGATGGGCCGAATTTCCATCTGCGAATCGCAGATGACTGGCTATGAAAAGTGGATCACTTACGACAACGTCAAGCGAAATCGGTCGTGGTCGAAACGCGGTGAGCCGGCGGAAACGGTGGCTAAGCCAGGATTGACGGCCAGGAAGGTTTTGCTGTGTGTTTAGTGGGATTGGCTAGGATTTATATACTACGAGCTGCTCCCCTATGGCCAAACGCGCAATTCGGCCCTCTAGTGCCAACAACTGGACCGCTTGAAGGCAGCACTCATCCAGAAGAGGCCATCTTTGATCAACAGAGACCGAATTGTGTTCCATCAGGACAACGCCAGGCCACACACGTCCATGTTGACGTGCCAGAAGCTCCAGAAGCTCGGATGGAAGGTCCTAATGCACGCACCTTATAGTTCGGACCTGGCACCAAGTGATTACCATCTTTTCCTGTCCTTGGCGAACACGCTTAATAGTGAGAAGTTGGCCTCAAGAGAGGTCTATGAAAATTGGCTCTCCGAGTTTTTTGCCAATAGGGACGCAGTCTTCTACGAGAGGTTTACTAACAAAACGTCGCATATTTGACTTAAATCGGACAAATGTACACAAAGTTATCATATTTTGAAAAATCAATAAAAAAAACCGAACGACTTTTTACTTGACCTAATATTATATTTACAAATCAGTGAAGGAAGCAAAATGCGAGTGTACATTTGATCTCATTTGTTTCCTTACATCCACAAAGTCTTCCTATTCGTCTGGAGCTTCCACGTGTTTACTCATATCTGCATAAGTAAACGGATTATTTCAATGTATAATACGAATATAAATCTAGATGACGGCCGCAATAGTCGAGGGGTTAGCATTGTGTGGTACCACTCGCGAGGCCAGGGTTCGAGTACTGGTCCGACCAATATCTAGAAAATATTGAAAATTAATTTTAATAAAATGTAATAATAATTGCTGTCACCCCGAGGCAAAGAATATCAATCCCTTCGAGAGTGTATTTATGGCATAAAATAAAGGCACCTCATAAAAAACCATCTCCCTCCGTTTGCTAGAAAAACATCAAGACGCACACCACAAATTGAAGAAGAAATAAGCAACCAATGCAGTTAACTAATTTGCATATGTATATATGTAGAACAACGTTATTATTAATATTTTAGAGAAATTAAAATTTGTATTAGTTAGTTTGATATGAATGACATGAAACTGAATTGAAGTAGCAAAAATCTTTTGAAAGAGGGTAGAAGAAGCGGTTTTACGATAAAATCTAAATTTTTCAGATCACTAAAGGCAACGTCTCACGCCGCCTTTCACGTACACGTGCATATGTATGTACGAGTATATATCAAGGTTTATAAAATAGAAATTTACGACAACAGCAAAATCATATGTTTAATGACGAAGTTGGTTCCATTTTGTAGCGTCATAAATTAATATTTTTAAACTAAAATTTCTATAGCTAGCAACTCTATCAATTGATGCCATGTAAAACGAACGAATGCAAACGCGCATTATTTATATACATAAATTTCATTTAGAAACCTATTTTCGTATAGTTTATTGTATGCAACTTATTCGCGTATATACGAGTAATTTATTTTTCATATTAACTACTTCTGAAAAGTTAAAACCAAGATGCGTTACGAAGGCTGCTATATATATTTCTGTCCTAGGCAACACTAATTGTTGCCAGGTGCAATCTGACATTACCATTGGAAAGTTTGACAATTTTTAGCATAACATCACTCAGGACGTTTTGTCATTTAATCGTGAATTGTTTTATTTACAGGGAATTAAAAAATTCATCTCGGCCAAAAAATTGAATTAGCTCGTGAACATTTTCGTGCGATAATTTTTCACAACTTTCGACGTGGATTATCACGACAAGAGTGCATCGATGAACTAAAATCTTTGTATGGCTATGAAGCACCATCCTATAGCACTGTGAAAAACTGGTACAACGAATTCAATCGTGGCCGACGCTCGCTCAAAGACTAATTCCGGGAAGGTCGTCCAAAAACAGCCGTTGTGCCAGAAAACATCGATGCCATACGTGAACTGATAACGCAAGACCGTCATGTAACATACCTTCAGATAGAGGCAAGCCTATGCATTTCTCCCACCAGCATACATTCGATATTGCATGAACACCTGGCCGTAAAAAAGGTTTGTTCTTGTTGGATCCCGCACAATTTGACAATCGCTCAAAAAAAGGTTCGTGTGGATTGGTGTAAAGAAATGCTGAAAAAATACGAACGCGGTGCTTCAAAAGACGTTTATAAGATCGTCACCGGTGACGAATCATGGATCTATGCGTATGAGCCCGAAACAAAACAGCAATCGACCGTGTGGGTCTTCCAAGACGAGCCAAATCCAACGAAAGTTGTTCGTGGAAGAAGCACTTCGAAGCAAATGGTCGGTGGTTTCCTCGGCAAAACTGGTCATGTGGCGACTGTTTCGCTTTAGCAACGTAGGACGGTCAATTTTGAATGGTACACCACCATTTGTTTGCCTGAAGTCTTCGGAGAAATTCGAGAAACGAACGAGACAAGACGAATCATTGTGCACCATGACAATGCGAGCTCTCACACATCGGCTCAAACCAGCGGCTTTTTGACCGGCCAAAATGTCGAATTGATGGGTCATCCGCCGTACAGCCCTGACTTGGCACCCAATGACTTCTTTTTATTCCCACACATCAAGAAAATAATGCGTGGTCAACGATTTTCGTCGCCAGAAGTTGCTGTTGAAGCATTCAAAAACCATGTTTTGGAGGTGTGTCAATCGGAGTGGAAAAAGTGCTTCGAAAATTGGTTTGAGCGCATGCAAAAGTGTATAAATCTTGATGGAGAATATTTTGAAAAACAATAAAACCATTTTCGTTGATAAATATTCGTATTTTAATTATTAGGTCAAAAATATATATAGCAGCCCTCGTATTATGGTATCTTCGTTAGCCGCCCGAGCTGAAAGCCTCAAGTTTTGGTATAGTTACATATACATATATGTTAATATATAATAAAATACGGAAGTATTTTATTTAAAATTTTTTTTTGATAATAAAAATATCAAGCCCCGTCTACTGGAAATGTGAGGAAGCTGGTTCGGTGAAGTCAAGGATTAATAATAATAATTGGCACTTTGTAACCGCTGAAGCGATTTTCGGCCGAGATCCTCCTCCAATTTGTGGTTTTGCGTCTTGATGTTTTTTCCAACAAATGGAGGGACCTACAGTTTATACTAAGCCGCCTCCGAACGGCTGGTGGTTTTTTTACGAGGAGCTTTTTATTTCATGTCCGAAATACACTCGGAGGGGTGGACATTCCCTGCCGAGGGGCGACCACAATTAGAAAACTTGGGGTTAGAGTAGGTCATACACATCTTAAAAATGTGTGGCGTTCGCCGAGGAAACATATAGTTTTCGAGTAATTTGTTGTTAAAGTTTAAATTTCGAGCAACAGAAATTCCCGAATATTCTGAAATTCCTGAACACAGCAATTAATGTTCTACTCAGCTTCACTTTAGCTTTTACCAACTCATTTCCTTATTATTACTTTTTGCTGCTGTGGCATGCTAACTCTTTCCTTCTTTTTCTTTTAAAATTACATTCACTTATAAAAAATAACAAAGAAAACAATGAGAACCGACAACACGCTTATTCCACGTAAGTCAGGATTCGCCAGTAGGCAGTACGCAATGCTAGCCACTCGGCTATGGGGGCCACCCCTCTGCCCATCTGCACACATACGTGTACATGCATAAATATTTTTGGATATTAAAAATTATTAAATATACTAGTTTACCATAGGCTAGAATTATGTTAGTATTTTTCGCTAAAATCTGGACTAGTTTGTATAAATTCTAGAATACGAAGATCGAACCACACAATTGTAAAAAATGTTGAACAGTCCTAATTAAGCTTCAAATACATTAGGGTGATTCAAAAAAACAACAAATTTTTTTTTCTTCTTTCCAACATGCTTAAGAGTTCAATATAGATGTAAAAAGATCCCAGTTAAAATTTGAGCGCTTCATATTAATATTAAGGACGTCCGCATCGCACTTTTCTATTTCCCATAAGAATAACATAGGCAAATATTTGTTTGCGCCTTCTGATTTTTATTGCTTATCCATCCCTGCACATATTTTTGTAGAAAATTGAACGCTCTACAAAAAAGGTCTCTTATGATTTTTCCGAAAACCTAACCAGCTGAAAGTTAGCATATTGAACTTTGACCTCGTATAACTTTCAACTGGTTAGGTTTTCGGAAAAATCATAGGAGACCTTTTTTGTAGAGCGTTCAAATCTCTACAAAAATTTGTGCAGTGATTTTTTGTATGACTTACGATGGATAAGCAATAAAAATCAGAAGGCGCAAACAAATTGTTGAAGACATGAGCAAAGACCTCATTGAATTCTAAACTTAAGAAATATATATAGAAGAAAATTATACTAATCCTGAATTGCTATGAAAGATTGAATTGTACCTACCCTATTACTTTCCAATACTTACCCAAATACTCACCATACTGAATCTACTCCCATTCCAAAACACTTACCAGCAACCCTACTTCCGTTACTACTCTAAAGGAGAAATCAAAACAAAATGTATATAAATATGTATGTATTAGTAATTTTAAGTTAATAGTCAAAATAATATTTTCGCTCGGTACATCTCGACGGTTGTGTTATAAATAAATTATATCCAAATGATAAAAAACCTTAAATTGTCAAATTAAAAGTTCAAATAACAAAATAAAATAAATTTTGTAAAAATTATTTAAAGAAAAAACAAAGTGTTTTAATTAAAACGGAAAATAAATAAATACAGCAAGTAGCTGATATTTATACATGGTGCCGAAACCCAATTACGGAGTGAACATAAATAAAAAATATAAATAAAAAGCGTTTAACGTATGTATATGTACATAATAAAATTTATACAATACATACATACGTACATACTTACATACAAAACGCCAACAAAGCAAAATAAGCAAAAAGACACAGATAGAGTAAAGTGTTCCTAAAACTAAAATAAAATAAAACTAAAAAATTAAACTCAGCAAATTATAATAAAAAATTTAACGCGATCGGCAAAATAAAGAACATAGCGGGCGAAAAGTCGTAACTCGGGCGTGTAAAATAAAAAAAAAACAGAGAAAAACAAAAAACAAAAAAAAGAAGTTCGTAAGTGCAGTGATCCGTGCAACAACAGAAAGAAAAAATATATATTTTATATATATACGCACATACATGCAGTGACAAAAAAAATATACATACATATATAAAAAGTGAAATATAAACAAAGAAAAAATATATGTTATATATATTTATACATATGTATGTACATACATACACATCTAATTACATAAACGCAAAAAGTGGGTGGAAAATAAAATATTGTACATACAAAATAACAAAATTAAAACCATAATTAGAAAATTAAAACAAAAAACAAAAAATATTAAAAAAAAAATAATATATATGTATATATATATATACATATAGGACAAAATAGTGTTTTACATTTACATAAGTAGAACCAAAAAAAATGTACATACATATAGTGCAAGTGCTGTGCTACAAAATACATACTAAACAAAATTTAAAAGAAAATTAAAACAAACAAAAAAAAACCCCAAAATAAAAATTTGATATAGGTATATTCTCGTATACCATATATATGTACATATAAAATACAAAGATATATACACATAAAAATATATACATATATAAATACATAGTGTGTTAATAAAAAAAAAATAAAAATAAAAAGGTAGTGGAAAATAAAAAAAGACATATACATACATACATAAAAAAAAGAAAAGAAAAAAAAGGAATTAAATAAAATTTAAAAAAATATATAAAACAAAAAAAAGCACACGTAGTACATATTTACAGCACATACATACAGCAGCAGTCCAAGGCACTCAAAACAAGAAGCTGCAGAGGACACCAGCAAAACATCAACAACACAGGAAAACCAGCACTACTCAGAAGACAACACTGCCCCGTCCCGTCTCCAGAACAAAAAGAATCTTTGGTTTGTACTAGCCCGGATGCCAAAGTAAGTCCCACCCATTCTTACTCATATTTGTTTAGCGGATTTTGCTCGTGCTGTGTATGAAACTCTTTTGCCATACACATACATATTCTCAAAAATTAAATTATAATTACCAAGGAAAGTTCGAGCAAAATCTCAAAATCCGCTAAACAAAAAAAAAAAAAAAAAAAAAAAAAAAAAAAAAAAATTAATCACAATATATAATAATATATAGCGGGTCCCCAAAATCGGTAAATGAAAATCTCCTACTTTTCATTTACCGAATATAACAGCGCTCATATATAATATATTACCATTTATATATGAAAAACGCGCGCTATCCCCATCACAAGTATATATTTTATACAAAAAACTGCTTATTATATATCCCCTCACGTATATAAACTCTCCTTTTATATACGCCAACTGGTCCAAAAATACATTCGAAAAGGGCCAGAATCGGACCAGTTGCCCTTCTCATATATCCTCCAAAGTATATACATACTCTCAGTATATACATCCCAACAGGGCCGAAACTCATTTCTACGGGCCCAAAACCGGACCAGTGTAAGCACATTACACTGCCCAAAGTCACCACCGCATAGCAAGTCACCGCTACCCAACCGCGGTACATGTATATACATACACATATATACATACAGTGGTTTTTTCAATTCCGGCAATTTCCACTTCTTCGCTATTTACAATAGCAAGCGGACAAAGGCACGTATGTACATAAGTATACATACGTACATACTCGTGAAAGCTAAGCTAAGCACCCAGCATACAAACAAGGTATCACAAAAACCCAGTATACATTTATACATTGCTGTGCTCAGACGCGCTGAGACAGTACAATACAAAACATAAAAGCTACCCCCTAAATAAATTAATTAAAAATAATATATACTTAGATATATATAAAAATAAATAAATATTTTATAATAAAATTTTATAAAACAAAATCTCACAATTAAGGACCATTAAAAACCCACTATTAGAAAAGATGGCTACGGATATACTGGAACAACCCCAACCCCTCCAAACTCAATTGGAACCCCGCGACTCCCAAAAACACTCAACAATGGCTCACACAGAATTTTTATTCCACTTGTGGAATTTGGATAAATTCTGCGAAAAGTGGAAAAGCATCGAAGAATCAATTCACTCAAAGGCGGCGTTGATGGTATATAAGGAGAGGTTAGAAAGACTTATAGCCCTGGCAGATGCAGCCAATGATAACCTGCAGCTGAGTAACACCGTGGATGAAAAAACCCGAACGGTATGTGCAGAACGTTATGACACCTCCAGAGCCAACGCGATGCTAATGAGGACTCGGATAAATGAGTTACTCCATCAACTCGCCTCAAAACTCGAACCCGTAGCATCAAGGCCCCACGCGCACTCCCTAGCGCAATCCCAATCTCAACCTACTCAGAACCTCAAACCTGTTTGTACCATATTCCACGGAGAAGATAAAGAATGGCCGTCGTTCAAGGATTATTTCACGGCACAAAATTCTAAATTCTGGCTAAGGCAAAAAATGCTGCAATTAAAAATGAGAACAAGAGGAGAAGCGGCGCAAATAATTCACGAATTCTCATTAAATGAGTCCAACTTTAACCCTGCCTGGCAAGCACTCACAGCCAGATACGAGATGTCTCATACAAAAATCGTTTCTTCCGAAAGATCGGAACTCCAACTTCCAGAAGCAACACCCGAACTTCCAATCTCTGCATCGAATTTCGGAATTAAAGCTTCTATTGCTCACATTCAGCCGCAGCTATTCTCGTGCAAATTGTGCAGCTCTCATCACTCAATGATAAAGTGCACAGAATTCAAAAAGCTATCCGTCCCCGATCGGATCAAGTTCACGAAGAAAAATAATTATTGCATGAATTGTTTGGCCTACTCTCACTACAAGAGAGATTGCAAAAGCAGCTTCACATGCTTATATTGTAAAAAGCGCCACCACTCACTTCTCCACTCGAGGCAACCCCAAAGGCCAAGTGAACCAACCCCCCATCGAAATAATGCCACACCCCAAGTGGCAAGTCCTGTACCTCTAAACATATGTACAGTAACATTCAACTCAAAATACTCAACCCACCCAAAGCGTACTCATCACGTTACAAATAGCAGAAATACAGTATTGCTACCCACAGCCTACGTGCCCATCCTCCACAAAGAAAAAATAATTAGAATACGTGCCCTAATAGATCAAGGCTCCCAGAAAACTTTTGTATCGTCTCGAATGCATAAGTCCCTTGATCTACTAACACCTAAGACTCACTACAACATTTTTGGAATCGACGGAGTACCAGTTGGAAACTCAAATGAAACACCCACTCTAACAATACTCTCTTCAAATAAGGAAAAGAGGATCGCAACTCCCGCTGTAATACTACCCCAAATAACACACTCTCTACCGTCGTTGAAGCATATGGACCCTAAAGAATACTGCTCACTTCCCCTAGCAGATCCCGATTGCTTCGCACCAACCAAAATCGAAATGGTGATTGGCAGCGACATTCTTCCCCAAATTCTTCTCCCAGGATTCAAGACCTGCGGAAGCTTAATAGCCCAAAACTCCATCTTTGGGTGGATATTAAGCGGCCCAATAGCACAAGAAACTAATATTTCACTCACTCCACCTCGTCCTAACACGGATACAGAACTTCCGAATTTTGACCAGGCAGGATGGCCATCGGCCAAGATGAAATCCTCAAAAGTCTCAACTCAGCAACATTGGATACAAAAACCAGTCCGCGGTCACAAACCCAACTCATTGCACAATGACAACTCTTTTTATAAGCATAATCCCCCAAATACGAAAATTAAAAACTCACTCACCAGAAAGCCTCTCAAAAGCTACCTCATTCCCGAGACTGTACCCTTTCTGAAAAAAAGTCCACTCCTCGTGACTAAAACTCCGTCGAACAGAAGTTCTGAAGTCAGAAAAGAAGATTGGATTCCCTACCGTTCTAATTCCTCACGTAATAGTGTGGTTCATCGTCCCATTCGTCTGATCGGCAGAGTTGGAGCGATTATAAGGAAAACGAAAAAGCCAAGAATGAAGACGGACGTCAGAAATTTCCCAACGCTGCAACAGATCCACACGTCGAATTGCTTTCAGCGCAGAAATACCTCCGCATTTTGGAAACTTTTATATAAAGGAGGACCTTCCAGATCTTCAAGAATAGCAACAATAAGCTACCACTCGTGTCCACATCCAACTACTCAACCATTCCAGGTTCACAGAGTAGTGACAACCGAACATCATTCACTTCGGTGGAAAAATCCAAAATGGCTACCCAAGTCATCCGAGTCCTGTCCAAAAATCTTATCAAATGGCTACTCTTATCCGGTGCAAATAAAAACTCAGAATGCCCGAAATAGACGGCCCAATAATCCCAATGATGGACATACTCAATTCCAACGAGTAACATGTTGGCAACGTGGACATCCGCATCTCTGGCGGAACTGTCACACTCTGCAGAACTAGCCCTAACACTCTCACTCTCTCTCTCTCTCTCTCTCTCTCTCTCTCTCTCTCTCTCTCTCTCTCTCTCTCTCTCTCTCTCTCTCTCTCTCTCTCTCTCTCTCGGGAGTCTCTCTCTCTCTCTCTCTCTCTCTCTCTCTCGGGAGTCTCTCTCTCTCTCGGGAGTCTCTCTCTCTCTCGGGAGTCTCTCTCTCTCTCGGGAGTCTCTCTCTCTCTCTCTCTCTCTCTCTCTCTCTCTCTCTCTCTCTCTCTCTCTCTCTCTCTCTCTCTCTCTCTCTCTCTCTCTCTCCCTCTCTCACAGATACCAATTTTTCTCTCATTACCCCATTACATCGATACATTCACAGTAATTCATATACTAATAATATGTTTCGATGAAAATTCTCTTTGCAGACCCTATTATACAGCCGGACCTTAAACTTCCACCTCCCATTAAGCAATCAGAAGCTTTCCAAGACGTCATGACGCCGCAGGCCCGCCGGCATGTTGAAGACATGAGCAAAGACCTCATTGAATTCTAAACTTAAGAAATATATATAGAAGAAAATTATACTAATCCTGAATTGCTATGAAAGATTGAATTGTACCTACCCTATTACTTTCCAATACTTACCCAAATACTCACCATACTGAATCTACTCCCATTCCAAAACACTTACCAGCAACCCTACTTCCGTTACTACTCTAAAGGAGAAATCAAAACAAAATGTATATAAATATGTATGTATTAGTAATTTTAAGTTAATAGTCAAAATAATATTTTCGCTCGGTACATCTCGACGGTTGTGTTATAAATAAATTATATCCAAATGATAAAAAACCTTAAATTGTCAAATTAAAAGTTCAAATAACAAAATAAAATAAATTTTGTAAAAATTATTTAAAGAAAAAACAAAGTGTTTTAATTAAAACGGAAAATAAATAAATACAGCAAGTAGCTGATATTTATACATGGTGCCGAAACCCAATTACGGAGTGAACATAAATAAAAAATATAAATAAAAAGCGTTTAACGTATGTATATGTACATAATAAAATTTATACAATACATACATACGTACATACTTACATACAAAACGCCAACAAAGCAAAATAAGCAAAAAGACACAGATAGAGTAAAGTGTTCCTAAAACTAAAATAAAATAAAACTAAAAAATTAAACTCAGCAAATTATAATAAAAAATTTAACGCGATCGGCAAAATAAAGAACATAGCGGGCGAAAAGTCGTAACTCGGGCGTGTAAAATAAAAAAAAAACAGAGAAAAACAAAAAAAAGAAGTTCGTAAGTGCAGTGATCCGTGCAACAACAGAAAGAAAAAATATATATTTTATATATATACGCACATACATGCAGTGACAAAAAAAATATACATACATATATAAAAAGTGAAATATAAACAAAGAAAAAATATATGTTATATATATTTATACATATGTATGTACATACATACACATCTAATTACATAAACGCAAAAAGTGGGTGGAAAATAAAATATTGTACATACAAAATAACAAAATTAAAACCATAATTAGAAAATTAAAACAAAAAACAAAAAATATTAAAAAAAAAATAATATATATGTATATATATATATACATATAGGACAAAATAGTGTTTTACATTTACATAAGTAGAACCAAAAAAAATGTACATACATATAGTGCAAGTGCTGTGCTACAAAATACATACTAAACAAAATTTAAAAGAAAATTAAAACAAACAAAAAAAAACCCCAAAATAAAAATTTGATATAGGTATATTCTCGTATACCATATATATGTACATATAAAATACAAAGATATATACACATAAAAATATATACATATATAAATACATAGTGTGTTAATAAAAAAAAAATAAAAATAAAAAGGTAGTGGAAAATAAAAAAAGACATATACATACATACATAAAAAAAAGAAAAGAAAAAAAAGGAATTAAATAAAATTTAAAAAAATATATAAAACAAAAAAAAGCACACGTAGTACATATTTACAGCACATACATACAGCAGCAGTCCAAGGCACTCAAAACAAGAAGCTGCAGAGGACACCAGCAAAACATCAACAACACAGGAAAACCAGCACTACTCAGAAGACAACACTGCCCCGTCCCGTCTCCAGAACAAAAAGAATCTTTGGTTTGTACTAGCCCGGATGCCAAAGTAAGTCCCACCCATTCTTACTCATATTTGTTTAGCGGATTTTGCTCGTGCTGTGTATGAAACTCTTTTGCCATACACATACATATTCTCAAAAATTAAATTATAATTACCAAGGAAAGTTCGAGCAAAATCTCAAAATCCGCTAAACAAAAAAAAAAAAAAAAAAAAAAAAAAAAAAAAATTAATCACAATATATAATAATATATAGCGGGTCCCCAAAATCGGTAAATGAAAATCTCCTACTTTTCATTTACCGAATATAACAGCGCTCATATATAATATATTACCATTTATATATGAAAAACGCGCGCTATCCCCATCACAAGTATATATTTTATACAAAAAACTGCTTATTATATATCCCCTCACGTATATAAACTCTCCTTTTATATACGCCAACTGGTCCAAAAATACATTCGAAAAGGGCCAGAATCGGACCAGTTGCCCTTCTCATATATCCTCCAAAGTATATACATACTCTCAGTATATACATCCCAACAGGGCCGAAACTCATTTCTACGGGCCCAAAACCGGACCAGTGTAAGCACATTACACTGCCCAAAGTCACCACCGCATAGCAAGTCACCGCTACCCAACCGCGGTACATGTATATACATACACATATATACATACAGTGGTTTTTTCAATTCCGGCAATTTCCACTTCTTCGCTATTTACAATAGCAAGCGGACAAAGGCACGTATGTACATAAGTATACATACGTACATACTCGTGAAAGCTAAGCTAAGCACCCAGCATACAAACAAGGTATCACAAAAACCCAGTATACATTTATACATTGCTGTGCTCAGACGCGCTGAGACAGTACAATACAAAACATAAAAGCTACCCCCTAAATAAATTAATTAAAAATAATATATACTTAGATATATATAAAAATAAATAAATATTTTATAATAAAATTTTATAAAACAAAATCTCACAATTAAGGACCATTAAAAACCCACTATTAGAAAAGATGGCTACGGATATACTGGAACAACCCCAACCCCTCCAAACTCAATTGGAACCCCGCGACTCCCAAAAACACTCAACAATGGCTCACACAGAATTTTTATTCCACTTGTGGAATTTGGATAAATTCTGCGAAAAGTGGAAAAGCATCGAAGAATCAATTCACTCAAAGGCGGCGTTGATGGTATATAAGGAGAGGTTAGAAAGACTTATAGCCCTGGCAGATGCAGCCAATGATAACCTGCAGCTGAGTAACACCGTGGATGAAAAAACCCGAACGGTATGTGCAGAACGTTATGACACCTCCAGAGCCAACGCGATGCTAATGAGGACTCGGATAAATGAGTTACTCCATCAACTCGCCTCAAAACTCGAACCCGTAGCATCAAGGCCCCACGCGCACTCCCTAGCGCAATCCCAATCTCAACCTACTCAGAACCTCAAACCTGTTTGTACCATATTCCACGGAGAAGATAAAGAATGGCCGTCGTTCAAGGATTATTTCACGGCACAAAATTCTAAATTCTGGCTAAGGCAAAAAATGCTGCAATTAAAAATGAGAACAAGAGGAGAAGCGGCGCAAATAATTCACGAATTCTCATTAAATGAGTCCAACTTTAACCCTGCCTGGCAAGCACTCACAGCCAGATACGAGATGTCTCATACAAAAATCGTTTCTTCCGAAAGATCGGAACTCCAACTTCCAGAAGCAACACCCGAACTTCCAATCTCTGCATCGAATTTCGGAATTAAAGCTTCTATTGCTCACATTCAGCCGCAGCTATTCTCGTGCAAATTGTGCAGCTCTCATCACTCAATGATAAAGTGCACAGAATTCAAAAAGCTATCCGTCCCCGATCGGATCAAGTTCACGAAGAAAAATAATTATTGCATGAATTGTTTGGCCTACTCTCACTACAAGAGAGATTGCAAAAGCAGCTTCACATGCTTATATTGTAAAAAGCGCCACCACTCACTTCTCCACTCGAGGCAACCCCAAAGGCCAAGTGAACCAACCCCCCATCGAAATAATGCCACACCCCAAGTGGCAAGTCCTGTACCTCTAAACATATGTACAGTAACATTCAACTCAAAATACTCAACCCACCCAAAGCGTACTCATCACGTTACAAATAGCAGAAATACAGTATTGCTACCCACAGCCTACGTGCCCATCCTCCACAAAGAAAAAATAATTAGAATACGTGCCCTAATAGATCAAGGCTCCCAGAAAACTTTTGTATCGTCTCGAATGCATAAGTCCCTTGATCTACTAACACCTAAGACTCACTACAACATTTTTGGAATCGACGGAGTACCAGTTGGAAACTCAAATGAAACACCCACTCTAACAATACTCTCTTCAAATAAGGAAAAGAGGATCGCAACTCCCGCTGTAATACTACCCCAAATAACACACTCTCTACCGTCGTTGAAGCATATGGACCCTAAAGAATACTGCTCACTTCCCCTAGCAGATCCCGATTGCTTCGCACCAACCAAAATCGAAATGGTGATTGGCAGCGACATTCTTCCCCAAATTCTTCTCCCAGGATTCAAGACCTGCGGAAGCTTAATAGCCCAAAACTCCATCTTTGGGTGGATATTAAGCGGCCCAATAGCACAAGAAACTAATATTTCACTCACTCCACCTCGTCCTAACACGGATACAGAACTTCCGAATTTTGACCAGGCAGGATGGCCATCGGCCAAGATGAAATCCTCAAAAGTCTCAACTCAGCAACATTGGATACAAAAACCAGTCCGCGGTCACAAACCCAACTCATTGCACAATGACAACTCTTTTTATAAGCATAATCCCCCAAATACGAAAATTAAAAACTCACTCACCAGAAAGCCTCTCAAAAGCTACCTCATTCCCGAGACTGTACCCTTTCTGAAAAAAAGTCCACTCCTCGTGACTAAAACTCCGTCGAACAGAAGTTCTGAAGTCAGAAAAGAAGATTGGATTCCCTACCGTTCTAATTCCTCACGTAATAGTGTGGTTCATCGTCCCATTCGTCTGATCGGCAGAGTTGGAGCGATTATAAGGAAAACGAAAAAGCCAAGAATGAAGACGGACGTCAGAAATTTCCCAACGCTGCAACAGATCCACACGTCGAATTGCTTTCAGCGCAGAAATACCTCCGCATTTTGGAAACTTTTATATAAAGGAGGACCTTCCAGATCTTCAAGAATAGCAACAATAAGCTACCACTCGTGTCCACATCCAACTACTCAACCATTCCAGGTTCACAGAGTAGTGACAACCGAACATCATTCACTTCGGTGGAAAAATCCAAAATGGCTACCCAAGTCATCCGAGTCCTGTCCAAAAATCTTATCAAATGGCTACTCTTATCCGGTGCAAATAAAAACTCAGAATGCCCGAAATAGACGGCCCAATAATCCCAATGATGGACATACTCAATTCCAACGAGTAACATGTTGGCAACGTGGACATCCGCATCTCTGGCGGAACTGTCACACTCTGCAGAACTAGCCCTAACACTCTCACTCTCTCTCTCTCTCTCTCTCTCTCTCTCTCTCTCTCTCTCTCTCTCTCTCTCTCTCTCTCTCTCTCTCTCTCTCTCTCTCTCTCTCGGGAGTCTCTCTCTCTCTCTCTCTCTCTCTCTCTCTCGGGAGTCTCTCTCTCTCTCGGGAGTCTCTCTCTCTCTCGGGAGTCTCTCTCTCTCTCGGGAGTCTCTCTCTCTCTCTCTCTCTCTCTCTCTCTCTCTCTCTCTCTCTCTCTCTCTCTCTCTCTCTCTCTCTCTCCCTCTCTCACAGATACCAATTTTTCTCTCATTACCCCATTACATCGATACATTCACAGTAATTCATATACTAATAATATGTTTCGATGAAAATTCTCTTTGCAGACCCTATTATACAGCCGGACCTTAAACTTCCACCTCCCATTAAGCAATCAGAAGCTTTCCAAGACGTCATGACGCCGCAGGCCCGCCGGCATGTTGAAGACATGAGCAAAGACCTCATTGAATTCTAAACTTAAGAAATATATATAGAAGAAAATTATACTAATCCTGAATTGCTATGAAAGATTGAATTGTACCTACCCTATTACTTTCCAATACTTACCCAAATACTCACCATACTGAATCTACTCCCATTCCAAAACACTTACCAGCAACCCTACTTCCGTTACTACTCTAAAGGAGAAATCAAAACAAAATGTATATAAATATGTATGTATTAGTAATTTTAAGTTAATAGTCAAAATAATATTTTCGCTCGCTACATCTCGACGGTTGTGTTATAAATAAATTATATCCAAATGATAAAAAACCTTAAATTGTCAAATTAAAAGTTCAAATAACAAAATAAAATAAATTTTGTAAAAATTATTTAAAGAAAAAACAAAGTGTTTTAATTAAAACGGAAAATAAATAAATACAGCAAGTAGCTGATATTTATGCACAAATATTTGCCTATGTTATTCTTATGGGAAATAGAAAAGTGCGATGCGGACGTCCTTAATATTAATATGAAGCGCTCAAATTTTAACTGGGATCTTTTTACATCTATATTAAGCTCTTAAGCATGTTGGAAAGAAGAAAAAAAATTTGTTGTTTTTTTGAATCACCCTAAAATACATAGATAGATAGATAGATGCCAAATTTAAAGTTCAAATGAAAACGTAAGCCAAAAAAAAAAACAATTATAATTAAGAAATAATATACAATTCAATATGCAAATACAATCTTTCTCAATGTTTTTTGGCCTAAGTAGAAATTTGTACAATAGGTTAACTGGAATCAATCAAACTGGCTTTTGACTAGAACGACGTAGACTGGTCTGAGATGAACGAGTTCTGAACTGATATGAGCGAACCAATATTTTAACCGGTATACATGAGCTAGTATTTAACTATTAAAACCTTAAAACTATATAAAACTACTTGTAGTATAAGTAAACAAGAGGGATTAATTGAACTAAGACAGCGACATATGTATATCCATGCAGCGAAAAAATACTAGCTTTTAACTAAAATCCATCTGGTATGCAGTTCATCTAATTACTAGTAACTAATTCATTTTTCATCTATTTCCCATGTAAGCACTAATATTTTTAACACGGCGATATCCTACAAGCTGACAGTTGTCTGATTCGGCATCATGTTTGAGCTAGTTGTATACCAGTTCATACAGACATGTTGAACTTCTACTTTACCCAAAAAAAAAACAAATAAAAATGAGTTTGTCTGCTGCGAGAATCGAGTTGCGATTTTCGTAGTTTAACAGAACTTATTAGGAAATGAAACCCAGCCGTGACGTACTAAAAACCACAACAACATACTAATGGCGTGGTGATGACAATATCTGCTTCACCAAAAATAGAAATATACAAAATTACTTCTAGTGCGACACGAACTGGGAGCCTCACGCGCTATAGCTTTAACGTCTAACCACTCGGCTATCTTGATTATGATGCGATCAACATTATTTCGCTCACTTCATCAAAGCAGAACAGAGAAAAGAATTCAGCAGTGGCGTGCCGATATAACAACAACAAACGGTGGTGGAAATTTTTATTTCTCCCATTGCTGGTAAACTGCTACAAATAACCAACTGATATGATTTCATCTTCAAAATACTAGTATTTAACTAAAAATTTTGCATATTAGTTGGCCTTTTCCCTACAGGGATTTTAGTGACCATTTCCATATATGCGTATTAGTATTTGTATTTATCAAAATGGATAAAACGATTAATTGCTTATATTTATCCGTTTATATTCCCTGTTACATGAACATACCCTCTTAATATAAATACGTTCTTAGTCAACTGTTTTGAGCTAATCATACTAATAATTCAATTTTAAATAAAATAAAGAAAATTTGAGAATGCCAAGCTTAGCGTAAGAAAGAAACTATTTAAATTCTGGACATGAAGCATTATACGAGGTGTGATCAGAAAATAACCGTCATTTTAAATTTTTTCCAAAAGTATTTATTTATTCATCAATAACTATCTTGTCACCTTCAAAGTAATCCCCCTCAGATATAATACACTTATGCCAGCGTTTTTTCCAATCCTCGAAATACTTCTGAAACGCGTTTTTTGGCATCGCCAATAGCTCCTGTTTCGATTTTTCTTTTATGTCCTCAATCGCACCAAAACGCTTTCCTTTCATCGGTGTCTTCAGTTTTAGGTAGTGGAAAAAGTCAGCGAGGTCCAAATCCGGTGAATAAGGTTGTTGAGGCATGATAACGGTTTTGTTTTTGGCCAAAGCATCAATGTGTGAGCTGATGCGTTATCATGGTGCAAAATCCATGATAGCAATTTTGGAACAATCTTCGCTGCCGCATTTTGCATGCCTAAAATATCCGTAAAAATTGCTTGACACGAGCCGAACGATATGACAACATCATCAATCATCAGCAACCTTATTGTGTTCTGCTCATAATAGACTCGCCAAACGCCACAGTGCGCATTTCAAATGTCCTTGCGCATTTAATTTCATTTTTTTTCACAAAACTTAATACAGTTTCTTTGATCTATTTTTTCGAATAGTAAAAAATCGAAGAGCACACCAAAACATAACTAACCTTTTTATCTGTCATAAACAAACTGATAATCCAAAATGACTGATATTGCCAACATACGTGTATGTAGGTATATAACAGACATGTGATGGTTGTCTTATATTAAAGCAACTTGGCACAAGCGTAGGTAAGTAAAATTTGTTTGTGGCTTTTTTTTAGGTGTATGTATGTACATACATACATGTGAGATTGACGGACGGATAAAGGACGACTAGGTGTGGGCATCACTTTTAAATAACTAACTTCTTACTATTCTAACATGCATCCCTCTTCATTTGACGAAACTGGGTGCACGTAGGTAACACTAATCGAACTTAAGGGACACTCAAACCGGACGTTAGACAAGCGGACAGAGTTTAGTTTGAAGAAGATCGGAAGTGCCAAGTTAAATATACATTGAATAAAATCTATATTTTGTAAGGAATAACAAGTTTTTTTATATAATTTGCGCAGCGGTAAAATAAATCCCACAAAATTGGGGGCTCAATCGGGATACCGCTGTTTACATGCGCAAATTCAGTAAATATACATACATATATGCAAATCGGTTCGGTTCGATCGCAGTGGCAGCATGTTTGATTTTCGAGTAGCAGCAGAGAAGTTGAATTAAAGCGTCAGAAGTTCTATTTCTTCGTTACCTTGTAGGAGAAAAATAAAGCGTCAACTTTTTAATGTATGTCATGCCATCAAGAGTAGCGGTACTTTGAGAGAGGTACAGCGCGAAGCAGAGCGTAGCACAAGCTATACCAGGCAGTGGAATCATAGACGCGTCAGAAGCAAAGTATTATCAATGAGTTACAACGCACGCTATCCCAAAATAAGAGCGCTAGCGTTTTGGCGTTTTCTCTTCATGTTCGTATTACTTTAAGAACATTTAATACATTAATTACATTTATTTCAAACAAGATACTAGTTTAATTAATTTTTCAGTGAATGTTTATAATTTTTTTTCACAATACAATGTATTTGCCAAATTTTCTCCTTTCTTTCACATTATTATCCTTCACATCTATCTTCATCATATAACGCGCTGTCAAAATTGAAAATTCCAATTGCTCAACGTTGACGCCGCGTTATTGTGGGATGTCCCATACAAATTGTATGGGCATGATGATTTTTGACAGTTGTTTAGCGCTCAACGCACCAATTTAGGGATAGCAGTAAAAGAGTTGCAGAGCGAGCGAGAGTTGGTATTCCAAGTTCGACGGAGTTAGAGTTGTGCGAAGTCATGTTGGAAGGAGTTGTGTACATAGAGTTCAGCGCGTTCGTGTTGAGCTGAGCCAAAATTGCAGAGTGGAGAGTTTGTTGAGCAGCAACGACTCTGGCAACTATCAGCTAATTGCGCAAAACAAATAGTTATGTATATATAATTGGCGCTGTGTAACCGGTTAAGCGATTTTTCCGAGCTACTCCTCCAGCTGTGGTTTTCTAGAAAAACATAATAAATAATTACTGAAAAAAATAAACTAAACTGAAAATGGAAACAAAACGACGCAAACGGAGGAGCAAAGTTTTCTGGATTGCTGGGAAAGAAGAGCTCAGGAATTGAGACGTTGCCGAAAAAATTCTCATGTATACAAAGAAATGGCGGTGGAGTTAACGCAATCGGGGATCGAAGTCACTGGCATTGTTGGCAAAGTTGTAAGTATGCAAAAAAGCATTTTCCGTTCAGCATTGTATAAATAGCAAAATAAAATAAATGCGGTCTCTTGAATTCATGATTTTAATACTTGTGGTAAATTTTGCAAACTGCAAATGTAAACAAAAAACAGCTGTTTGAGTTAACTCACTTTCGGTGGAAACGTTTGACATTTCATTCACTTAACAGAGGCCTTAAATGCATTTAAGTGCTTGATGGAAATAAGTTATAATAGAGTTGTTTGGGTGGAACCAGGAACAATTTTATTTAAATAAAAAATATGATTATATAAGCATCTATTTTAATGTAAATAAATGTAAATATCTCACCAATAATTCTGTAAAGCTAATTAAAAGAATTTTGAGAGTTTTCATGAGCTGAAAATACTTCACATGTATGTTTAATTAAATAAAATGGCTTCAAATATTTAGAGGAAAAGTATTCAAGAATTAAAAGAGGAAAGCATAAGTAAAATTTGTAGTTAAGTGTATTGTAATACTTACTTACTTACAAGGCGGCCGCGATAGCCGAGTGGTTAGCATTGCGTACTGACATTCGGAAGGCTCGGGTTCATATCCCAGTGCCAGCAAGATCCAAAAGTTATGGAAAATTAATTTAAATAAAAAATTAAGTTAAATTTTCTAATTGCGGTCGCCCCTCGGCAGGGAATGTCCATCCCTCCGAGTGTATTTCGGACATGAAATAAAAGGCTCCTCGTAAAAAAAACCATCAGCCGTTCGGAGGCGGCTTAATATAAACTGTAGGTCCCTCCATTTGTTGGAAAAACATCCAGACGCAAAACCACAAATTGGAGGAGGAGCTCGGCCGAAAATCGCTTCAGCGGTTGCAAAGTGCCAATTATATATACTTACAAGAGAACTATATTGATTTTGAATTTATATTGAAAATATAAATTGAATTTGTTATATTTATAATTAATTTGTAACCGACATGGACATCAACGAAATTGTGAAACTGACTTTGAACGATCTTAGGGAAAAATTAACGGAATTGGGGTTATCGACAAGAGGACGTAAACGTGAATTTCAAGAAATACTTTTAGATCACTTCGGTCATACCAGAGATGTAGATGAAGATTCAGATCTGGATGAAGAAGCTTCGGTTAGATTGGCAAATTTGCAAACCTCAGTTCAAAGTCATTTCTCTCTTCGTGATATTGCGGATACGTTGTCATCATTTTCGGGTTGCGGACAACCTAAAGTTTATCAATGGTTGCTAGAATTTGAAGACAACATAGCTGTGGTTAATTGGAACGAATTGCAAAAGTTTATTTATGGAAAGCAATTATTGAAGGGTGCAGCGAAGATATTCATACCTAGTCAGGGAGCCGTAAGGGATTGGAACTCGTTAAAGTCCAACCTCAAGAAAGAGTTAAGCGGTTGGTTGGTATCGGTGTTGGTTGTCAGCACTGTTAGATACGGGTAGTGATATTAGCGCTATCAGATAAGACACCCTAACTAATATAGGTTACGTTGATTTAAACCCGCGCGCAAAAGAGTGTGATATTTTGTACGATGCAACTTTGGACAAAGACGTTTTGAGGTAAGTCGTTATTAATAATGAAGGCGTTACATTTACACCGAAGGCAACTGTCGATTAAACAGGAGGCACAAAAGCAGAGTATAGAAAAGAGAGCAAATGTCAATCGTATTGGTGAATTACAAATTGAATTTGGACCAATTTTATATTTAATGAACAGTTAGCGCGAAGGCTTGCAAGTTTAAATTAATCATTTACCCCATGAAGTGAAGAAAGATGTACCCAAGCTGATGACTAGTTATAGTGCCGAGAACAGGAAGACATCGCCAATTGAAAAAAAATTGTTCTTAAGGACGATGTTCCAGTATATTAAAGACCCCGTCGGTTGTCATATACAGACCGGATTACAGTTGAGAACTAAGTTGAGAAGTTGTTAGCTGATAACGGTAAATTTTTACAAAATCGGGAAACGTTTTAGGTTACATTGTGCAGGAGTCGACCATAATACCTTCGCAGGAGAAGACTCAAGCAGTAGGCGATTTCCTCATACCTATCAATAAGAGAATGTTGCAACGTTTTTTGAGTCTCTCATTTCCGACTCTTTGTTGTGGATCTCATGGAGCAGAATGCAGATTTTCACATCGGAGACGAGCATATGGCTACATTTCAACAATTAAAGATTTCTTTAACAAATCCACCTTTACTTAGACTTTCCGACGTTACTGGCAGAAATTCATACTGATGTATCTATGTTTGGATATGGCGGATTGTTGGATTCAGAAGATAGATTGCTGCATCTAGTTGAGCATATGAATAGAAAGATTACATCTGAGTCAAATTTAAAATAATAACGAATTGCATTTGCGCTGACGCTGAAAAGCAAGGACGACCCTTGTCACTTTGGGCTAAGTACCTTCAAGACTACAAGTATGAGATCAAACACCGTTCAGGAAGTAAGTAAAAATTGGCAGCTATACGGAAGGTTTTAGAATGAGAAAATTATCATGACTATTTCATCAAACATGGTCTCCTCCATAAAGGTTTTGCTAAAAATCTTTTGGTACTACCGGCATGTATGGAACAAGAATTTATTAAATAGCTCACAGACAAGGACATTACGCAATTAGGAAAACTCAAGATTTGGTTGAAAGAGATTTCCATATTTTTAATTTAACGCCAAAGGTAACAAATGTGGTAAAGAGCTGTGTAGAGTGTTTGGTTGCAAAAGCGAAAGCAGGCAAAAAGGAAGGTATGCTGAGCCCGATCGATAAAGAAGACAAACCTCTTGGAACATTTCATTTAGACCATGTTGGTCCTATGGAAGAAACAAAGAAACTATACCACATAATCACATATTAGTTGTCGTCGACGGATTTTTCAAGTTTATCTGGCTGTATCCAGCAAAGAGTACTGGAAGCGATGAGGTGATAGTGCATCTAAAGAACCAATCAGCGATTTTTGGAAACCCGTGCAGAATTCTTTCAGATAGAGGAACCGGTTTTACTTCGAATGCTTTCGAGGAATATTGTAAAGGGGAAAATGTTCAGCACCTAGTCATAGCGACAGGAGTCCCTCGAGGCAATGGACAAGTCGAAAGAGCCCATAAGGTCGTAGTATCAATGCTAACGAAACTATGCTTAGAAAATCCGAAGCAGTGGTAATCAACTCTACACCAGCACGAAGTACAAAATATTCTTCGTTCCGATTACTGACTGGTGTTGATATGCACCTTAACGCAAATTATGACATTCGACATTATTGCAGGAGTCAGTTTTAAGGGAGCTTGATGAAGAGCGCGTTTAAGTACGGGAAGATGCGAAAAATAACAATGGCCGGACTCAAAAGGAAAACCTGCAAAAGTTTAATAAAAATCGCAAACCAGAGACCAAGTACGATGTTGGTGACTTAGTGGCAGTTAAGCGCACTCAATATGGGCCAGGACTTAAACTTAAACAAAAATTCTTCAAACCATATAAAGTTAAAGGAAAAAAAAATCATGGTCGCTTACAATTGAAAAGATTGATGACATTGAAGGACCGAGGGTAACACATACAGTGGCAGAGTATATGAAGCCATGGAGCTCTTCGTTCGGGGCGAACGAGACATCAGAATGGCCGAATGGGGGATTGACGGACGGACAAAGGACGACTAGGAGTGGACATTACTTTTAAAGAACTAACTTCTTACTATTTTTACATGCAGCCCTGTTCGCACCTGTGTGCACGTAGGCAACACTAATCGAATGAAAGGGATACTCAAACCGGACGTTAGGCAAGCGGACAGAGTCTAGTTTGAAGAACCAAACCTTTCGGACGTGCCAATTTATAAGTTAAATATACACGTATATTGAATAAAATCTATATTTTGTAAAGTATAATAAGTGCTTTTATATAATTTGCGAAAAGGTAAAATAAATCCCAAAAATGTGCTGCCAAATCTCGATGAAAATGGATTCCGCTAGATTGTCTGCATGAACAGGTCAACGTTTAAAATAATTTTCAGTTAAATCAAAGACGATAAAGTATTCAATGGTGTTCGCTCTTGCAAGCAGTCTCCTATTCAAGCTAACAAGAAGTTTTAGTACTCCCTTTAAAGTAATTTCAGCACCTGCTCAATACAGAATAAGAATTGAACAATGCTTCGGATTAATGAGAAAAAGTTTCAACAACTTGAAAGAGTTAAAAAATTCAAATCAAAAACGATTCTTCTATAAAACACAGTTGATTTTGATTTTGTGCAATTTCGCACATCATTATTATTGTTGGCAACGAAGTATAATAAGATGGTAACCCTATTTGAAAAGTCATAAGTAAATTATTATCGTTGACTTACTTATGTATATATTATATGTCCGGTCAGGCCCGAAGGTCATTAACGTTACCTTAAGAACAGTTTAAATCTTTCGAATAAAATTATATTAGACAAAATTGTATTGTATAATTCTTTAAAATCTTGCGATCGTAACAATTATAATAGGGAAAGAGAAAAACTTTAAAATATAACAAATTTTTGCCATAAGGAAGATGAACCTGAGTAGCATTGTATTGTACCAACAAAGCGGGTGAAAATAAACATCATTGATTTTAGAACAAACATAACCATTCATAACGTATATTAGTTCTGATCATTAAAATATAACTTCACTTTTTATTAATTCATTTGATTATATGTATGTTTTTCCACCTCCAACTTTCTCCCCTGCATAGTTATTTGACTTGATAGTGGAAAGCTCTTACTCTTTTTCTTCTGCTAAGCTTTACCAGTAAAGTCGAAAACGTTATAGCACATTCCAGTGGTATAAAATCGAAAACTACGAAAGATGGGAGGTTTTTCCATCCCGATGGCATAATCTAGTCAACGTAACCGCTCTCTCTTAATTTGCTATACTATATCAATGTGGTTGCATATCTCGTACACTCATGTTTCTATCGTCTGCGGTATTTGCCGTCGCCTACAAATCTAACGTCAACATTTTCTCTCAAAGTCTGTTACATCCGACTCATTGGCTTTTATCAATGTCCACTTTAAGAACCAAATAAAATACGACGGGAACGGTCCTGAGATAACATTGCGTTTCAATTCCTTCCTCAATCACACGGTTTTATATGACATATCTTATTTTTTTGAAACATTAATATTTATTTATTGAATAAGTAATAAAATCTTAAACCAAATTAAAACAAAAAGCCCATTAGTACGAATGGGCTGCTGGCTTGATGTTGCTCTTTAGGAGGCTGCTTTGTCTACTCTCCGCAGGTGGGTTTGACTTGTTGCATGGACCAAGGTGTAAGCCAAAGGGTTCGGATGGTTGCGCAGTTTTGTTTGGTATTTTTTTGCTGCAATTTCAATTTTTTCCTTGATGGTAGGTATATTTATATCTCTATGAATATTTTCATTACGTATGTACTAGGTGCGCCCGTCATTGCTCTTAACGTTTTCGATTGGAAGCTTTGAATTATATCTATATTACTTATTTTTTTATCTGTTTTATGTTTTAGCCATTTCACCGAAAATCATCTTATTTGCAAGAAGAGTGTTCCATAGTGTTAGAGTTTGCAAAGTATATTTGCAAGGCAAATTTTTAGAGTGCAGGGTTGCATTGTTTCGCAACCGCATCTTTACAAAGTATTTTGACGTTTTGGAACTCGCCCATACTCGTACAAATACAATGATCTACAGTCCAATTCACAAATCCCATTTCGTTTTTTACACTATCAAAAAATGCAAACCAACACCTGTTACAGGATAACCCTGGAGGAAGATCATGTAAATTTGCTCTTTCAACACGCCGTTTAAAAATGTTGTTTTCACATCCATATTATGAACTTTTAAATCCAGTTGGTTGGCAAACGTTTCGTCATAATCATTCAAATATTCTTGTGCAAAACAACGTGCAACCAATCTTGCCTTTGATTGGGCTCTTTAGCTCGCCACACTTCAGGTCTTTGTACAAGCGACCAGGTTTTGTTATAGGAATGCGAATATATCTAGTTCTCTCTCTATTGCTTTTTCCCAATAAGTTCTATCATTTCATTTCTTCAAATGAAGTTGGAGTACTATAAAGAAAAGTGTTTGCACTTTTTATACAATTATATTGTAAGACATTGAGTTTGCATCATTATATGATATCTGTTTGCGGTCCTTTAACTTTTTTACTTCTTCTGACGTTATTACCATATACCAGTTGTAAATTTTTCGATTTATAACTGTGTTCATTGCTTTCACCCATATTAAATGGATCAGAGGTTTCAATCGGAAATTTTGGTTTGATACCTTTCGTACTCTCATTCGGGAAGTTTATTTGTCTAGCTTCCATACTCTCATTCGAGAAATCAAAGCGTTTTGATTGAACACTCATTCATTAGTTTCATCTACAATAACATTCCTTGCTGTTATAAAACCATTTGGTTTATATCCAACAAGTATAAATTTGTTTGATTTTTCATCAAACTTTCTTTTTCTGGTATGTGTACGTATACTGTGGAACCAAATGCCTTCAAATACTTTAAATCAGGGTTTCTCTCATGCCACATTTCATATGCAGATTTTGTACAATTCCTCAGAGCCTTACTTGGACTTAAATTGATTAAATAAGAAGCTGTTAATATTGCTCCACCCCAAAAACTTTTGTTCAATTTTGCACCATTTACCTTAGCAAGCCCTTCTCTGTTATTTTTCTTATCATTCGTTCATCATTTGTATGGTGTAAATGTGGAGTGTGTAAAACTGTTAAATGGTAAGTGATAAGTATTATCGTCCATTATGTAAGTACAAATTCATAACCTTTAAATTGAAATGCGCTTTACTATTAGCGGCAAAATCTTTAAACATAGCAACGTCAAATTTATAAGTAATCAGATAAGTTACACGGGTAAGTGTAAATTGATCAACTTGTTTAAGTTTATAATTTATTGTTTAATTTTCCTTAACTTCGATGTTTCACCTCGGAATATAACCGATGATTGTCGACCTCTCAGGTAGCCCATGATCTATCACTGTAACCCCAGCGGTAATGAGGATGCCTCAATGTCCGATAGTAGAACATAGTGATTGACGGTGTCAAAAGCTTTTGACAGATCCAGTGCCACCAAAAAATTTGGGCGGATTTCCGCAATTTGGGCTCCCGGTATGAAACGGGCGGCAGTAGACACGACAATCCTGCTGAATAAACATCCACTAGAAGTGACGTCTGATAGAGTGGGGAGAGCACTGATTGCGTACTCAGTAAATTTCGTGAAGCCGGACCAGTTAGTTTTTTTAAGTTAACAAATGTCCGATGGTCCGCGGAAACCAAGTCGGGATGTCTGTCAATCGAGATTTGTATGGGTAAGTAGTCTAGCAATGGATAGGTCGCCAAACTATACTGTTTATCAGACCAACACTAACAATTTTTATATCTGGCAAGCTTTTGCAATTACCTACAACTCTGGTGGGGGTGTAACCGTTCAGTCGTCTATCTGTTCCGCCAGCTCTCTTCCTCTACGATCATATGACAGGTTAGAATGCCAAAGATCGTGGTGCGCGTTAAAGTCGCCTAAAACCAAACGGTTTTCGCCTATAAGTAGCGCATCTATATCATAACGGTATCCAGCTGGGCAACTTGTAACAGGAGGAATGTGTATATTAAATATCTCCAGATCGTCATTGCCTGACCGGATAGCTATGCCCTGACATTCTAGGGTAGTATATCTGCGGTCGATGTTGAAGTCGATAAAACGATACTGCACGGTGCTGTGTAGGATTAACGCCAAGCCCCACCATGGTCTCGCTCGCGATCCTTGCAGATAATATTGTATCGGGCCTGGCTCAGAAGATCCGGGCGGGCTCGTTTCTTGAACCCCAGCAATTGACAGGTATTCCAGCTCATATAGTCGACTATCTCGTCGTTCTTTCTCTGGAGTCCGTTGCAATCAAAGTGTAACATTCGTGTCTGTCTCGGGGTGACGTTCGTGATACGGGGGGGAAAGAGTGATCTGTGGATGTAGTGTAGATACAGGCAGGGGCAGACTCCTACAGCATGAGGCAACGTACACATCACTCCACTCACGGGTGGTGCGCAGACTAGAGCGCGACCAAAAATGACACCAGCCAGAGCAAGAGTTGCGTCTGACTAAAGCCGTGTTCGACGAACCATGGTCTGACATACGGAACAGACTGTTTGGGGACCAGGAGCTGCTGGGTAGCCCTCGCGCAGGAGGAGGGTAAGGGTGGGGATAGGTGGGAGTCATGCTGCCTTGGTTACCCAAAGTGGGTAGAGGTGCTGAAGGCATTGCCGTGTAGGCTGGGGGCGCACTCGGGCGCTGGCAGCATGGGTCATGTAACTTGTGGACCACTTCCTGTGAGTCTTAGGCATGAGTAAATTTTAAGATGACTCCAACTGATTGCACCTGACTGAGATGGAGGAGTGTTGGAATGTTTTGTGGCACACGCAGCGGAAATAATCCGTCTGACCAGGGTTGGACGTCCCCAGTCCTGATGAGAAGGATTTGGAGCAGCCCATCTGCGAGGTGTTGCGCCGTTAGTGTACTTAGAATAATGTTACCTGTCGACCTAAACGGTGTTAGGTCGCCGAAAGGATGACAGCCCTTGGTCGGATAAATCCGGGTCAACTGCGGTGCGTAGGACTGGATGTCTTGAGAGTCGGCCGGTCGCTGCACCGAACATGGCGCCGGGGACGAACGAGACGCAGGATCGCAACAGGAAACCTTCTGATGTCGCCGGAGCATCACTTGCACAGCGAAGCATCTATGCTACGAGTTAAGGAGCATAATTCTTTGATGTGCAAACAGTTCCTATAGGGATTTTACCGGTGACTTAGATTGGTTTTAAACCTGTCTCTAAGCGGGGTTAACGTAGCCGCTATTACAACAACAACAAGCAGGCGGAGAGTCGTGCTCAAAACTGCCACAACTCGGGTTTGGATACTGTAGCAAATTAAACTTCTACTTAATCAGATTAGACCCCGATATACCTAAAGTATGTCCCGCATGCAAAGAGACACGACACTAACCACCTTTTTGCAACCACCTAAAACCAATATATTTCCCTCTGGTCCGAACGCGTCGATTCAGCTTGTTTGATTTGATCGCTTCTAAAAGGGTAGGCAAATCGCTACTACAACAACCTTAACCTGGTATCGACAGGCTTTTAACGCCATTCTCTGAGAGCCCGGCAACACCCTCTTATGCTCTCTCTAGATGACCTCGAAGACTAGTTTCGCCAGCTCCTAAGCAGGGTTAGAGAACCGCTATAACCAAGACAGCAATGCCAACATCGATATCTGATGCGGAATTACTCGTACAGCTGTGACTTTGTATTGAGAAGGAAAAATTTAAATCACTGAAAAATGAAAAAAATCAAAATTAATGAAAAAAAACTAGAACATTTCGTTTACCATTTTTGTAGAAGCAATCAAATTTTTATTTCTTATGAATGAGTTTTCTTTGAAATTAACACAATCCTAGGTAGCGCATATAATAATTTACAAACACTAAAAAGTGTAAACAAAAATAAAAACAAATAACCTAATGACAAAAAAAATTATACCTAGCAACAATAATTAAATTGAAAGCTACCGTTGCGTAAAGAAATTTTCACAAATTATTATGTTTATTTATCTCACTATTTTTTGTCTTTTCCTCTGATAACGGACATGTTAGTTCCGATTCACTAAGTACGCTGTCCTCGACAACCGTTGGCAAAGTTGGAATTGATTGAATTGAGTCCACTCCAAAAAAGCTATTTAAAGCATTGTTTTGAGATGCTGGCATGTCAAAGTTTTGCTCTGCACTAATTTCAACATAAGTTGGCTTTATTTCTTCTTTGGGCTCCAAGGAGTCGAATACCTCACAGGTATGTGTAATTTGAGGCCAATTTTTGAAGTACTGTAAATCATATTCCACATGGATATATCTTCGTTTCGACTTTTGCATGTTTGCTTCGCGTCGTATCTGAACTTTTTCAAATAGTAAATATTCCACAATGAAACTTTCAACAAACACATGCGTGATAAAGTTTGCCGCACCATATAACAACATCAAGTAACGAAAGGTGGAATCTTCTGGTACAATTAGTTGGAAAAATTCACTTATCCAATCCGTAGGAAATACGACTAAATAGCAGACTATAGCAATATTTATGATCAATGAGAGACAGAAAGGTATATTAGACCAAATCGATTTGCGATATGGTGCTCCTTTCGAAAATACGAATGCAAGTATTATGTATTGAAAGCTTGATATCGCGAACATAGTGTAATTTTCGTAACAACCCAAGTGATCCTCATCCTTGTGCTTGAATGGGACGAACCAGTCCTGTTGATGCAAGTGAAACCAGCCTAGGGAATAAGAAATTTTTTAGTTTTATTTATTTTTTTTTTTTTTTTTTTGAGAGTGGCGATCAAGCAATTGATATAAATTGAATAGATTGCATCTTTTAGTTTAAAATTACTGTAAATAACTTTTTTGTTTAAAGCTCTTATTTGAACCATTCAAACTAATCGTCTTCTAGATTGGCACAGGCACAACTTACACGATTGTATCAAACTGGTTTCTAAACTGTAAAACTAATGTTGGTTGTACCAAGCGTTTACTCCACATTAATTAGGTATCGCCACACCCAGTTGGGTTGAACTAGAAAACATTGTGTTTGAAAAAACAGAGCTCAAACATAGCGGGAAATGGCGAAATGAAGACGGCTAAAAATATCCTTATGCTGCTCGGGTAAATTTTTATTATTTGCAATAAAACGAGTAGCTATCATTTATATGCTAAGCAATATTAAGTTCCGATGCCTAACAATAGATAAGTAAACGATTTTTTTTTTTAGACGTGTGGTTTTCAATCAGGCAATCGGTCTTTTTGATAGCTATTACTTGACTTACATTCAGTTTGGTTTGCCACTTCATAATAAACAGAACGGGAATGGACGTTTGCAAATCGTGAAAATTAATTACCAAACTACTGGTTCGAGGTTGGGGCGACGCATCGCCCGCTGCGCCTATTATATTCGACGGAGCAACTTGCGGTTGAATATGTATAGGGTCCGCCATCTAACATTTTTTTTTTTTGAACTAGTGGTTATTCTGAGTGTGGTAACACTGATGTTACATCTGATTTGACAGAAAGTTAGTTTTATCCTTTCGCTGAACGAAAATGGTTGTGTATACGATTGAGGAATGGGCAGATGAGCGCTTGGCCGAAGACCCGGAATTTTACCAAAAAATCATCTTTTCCGACGAAGCTCATTTCCATCTTGGCGGCTACGTCAATAAACAAAATTGTCGTATTTGGGGGACGGAAAACCCGCACGTGATCGAAGAGAAGCCAATGCATCCTCAGAGATCCTGGTGCGGATTTTGGGCCGGCGGCATCATTGGCCCATTTTTCTTCGAAAATGCGGCAGGAGCCGCCGTTACGGTCAATGGCGAACGCTACCGCGCCATGTTAACGGATTAGTTCTTCCCGGAAATCGTAGAGGAGGACTTGGACAACATTTGGTTCCAGCAAGACGGCGCTCCGTGCCATACAGCCAACGTTACGATCGATCTTGTGCGCACTGTTAAAAAAAAAAAAAAGTTACGTGGCGGACCCGTATGTTAATAAACAAATTGTTGCAATTTTAGTGCTGACACGCCTAAAAAAATCACTGTTTGGTATACTCTATGGCCAGAGGGAATCATTGGGCAGAATTTCTTTAAAAATGAAGCCAAGAAAACGGCCCTACATGTAATACAAGCAACGAAGCACACACTTTATTGAAGGAAACTTTTGGTGAGCGCTTTATTTGACGTCGTGGACCTATGGCTTGGCCTTTAAGATGCAACTCCGCTGGACAATTTATTGTGGAGTTATGTGAAGTCGCTTATCTACGCAGATAAGCATGAGACGATTGACGCCTTGGCAGATAATATTCGTCGCCTTATTGTTAACATACGGTTAATGGGTCCTATCACCTGGAATTTATTCGTGCCAGTTACGGCTTCCACTTGCCGGAAATCAGTTGTAAAACATAATGCCAAGTCCTAATCTTCATAATAAAGCTAAATTTGTGGCCATAACATTAAATTATATGCATTTTGTTTTTTTAGAAAACCACGTGTCTAAAATAAGAGGATTTATATAATGATAAAAATACACTTACCAGCAGTTTGAAATCCAATTACAACAACTAAATGCAAAATAATTGATGCTAAAGGAGCCAGTGAGATTAGCGAGCTTAACGGAACTTGTTTAGCCAGATGTCCAACATATGCTTCGGTTTTACCGAAGAAAAATGCGAAAACAGATATCAGCCCCAAATCGACATACAAATATTGTTTATCCGTTAAGTTAGAGTCAATGGAGTACAAAATCATAACTGATATAAATTGTACCATGGAATAAGCAGCCATATATTTAAATATACCAAATGATGTGACAAGCGCAGCTCTTCCTTCTTTGATGACATTTGGCACACATTGGATTGTTGGACTACGAGATGTAAATGGAGACGCGATTGCAGATTCAGTTTCACTTAGTGAAATACCAGTGTGTGCAACCTTTAACGCACCACAGTCATTTGCACCATCCCCGCACATAGCAACACAGTAGTCCAGTTGTTGAAGTTCCATAACAAGTGCTTGTTTTTGTTCAGGTGACATGCGTGCGAAAATAGCTCCACGCACAACGAAGTTTTTGAGCTCATCGGGGAAGTTTTCTTTTACAATTTGCCATGTTCTTCCTATCATAGCAAATCTGAAATTTCTCCTCCAACCTGTCTTTACTTCACTTCTTGGCAAATGATTTCGATCTGATTTTTCTTTTATAGGGGCGACTAAGCCCAATTCCGGATCTTGATGTGTCCACGTTTCACATGTTTCAACACTTACCAAACTGTTACTATTCGGTAAGGTCGTTGAGATACTACTTAAAGACGCCAAATCTCCATTATATTTTTTGTAACATTCATCGACGTTACAACTAGCAGCAACCGAATTGATGACTGAAGATTCCACCGATAGGATTTCAGTACCATTTGATGATTCTTTGGCAGAGTCCTCACAATCTCCTAATTCAAGTGTATAATAAAGCTCATATTTATGATCCTCTTTTCCTTGTAGTTGTCTAACGTTAACAGTTACAACTGCTTGCTCCGGCGAAACAATTCCACAATCTCGTGCAACACTAATCGCGGTCAGTAGATTATCTCCAGTTATCATAACCGTTCGAATACTCGCTGCAGTTAACGTTCGAATCACTTCACTTGTATCACGTTTCAATCGGTTTTCCATTACAACGAAGCCAAGAAACTCAAGATCCCTTTCAGCATTTTCACGTGCAAAACGTTGCGCTTTAATGTAACTCATTTTACGACTTAATGGTTTATAAGCCATAGCTATGATGCGATATCCACGTTTTGCAAACAATGCTAATTGTTGGGAATAATTTTCTGGTAAGCTACTAGGCTGGCAAAGTTGTTGTAACATCTCTGGGGAGCCCTTACAATATACATTAAAATTTGCATCACTAAGCCGACGAGTAATAACAGACATCCGCTGCAAATTAGAAGTGAACGGGAATTCTCGGACTATACCATGATCGTTGTTTGTTTCGCCATTAAGAAGACCAACATCTGCTAATAAATCATCAATTGAAGACTGGCGTTGAACTGGGATTTCTATTTCGGTTGATTCATTAGGACTCTTTTCTATTAAGAAAAAAAAAAATCCATATATTGAAAAAAAAAAAAAATAAATAAAAAGAAAACCACCGCTGCATTACCTTTTCTTGGTTGCCGCACAATGGTAGGATGAATTAAACCATATTTTTGACTATCGGGTATATTTTTTTGATCTTCGAGAATCCACCCAGTGGACTCGAACATTTTTAAATCCAGTGGATCACCCACGAGTTTTCCGTTCATTATAGTTATAGAATGGCACGTTACCATTCCAAACAAAAAATTATCATAAGGTAAACGTTTAATTTGTTTGATAGGCATTTGAAATTCATTTGTTACAGTTTTAGGAACCACACCCCACATGTCCAAACCTTCTTCCGTGAGGGTACCCGTCTAAAACATTCAAAATAAGTACATTGGAATTTATGTCATGAATTGCTTAACATAATATAAATATACCTTATCGAAGCAGCAACAGTCAATACTGCCGGCAACATTAATGGATCGTGGTGATATACAATATATATTTTGTTTCTCTAGTCGCTTTTGAGCGTAAAAGCGACCAACGGACATGGCAGCAGGCAGAGCGGGTGGTACAACAATGGTTATTAAATCCAACGATTCTACAGCTATTTTGACGGCATCAATATTTCGCAGTATCTAAAAGAAAATAGATTAGCACTTTGCTAAAAAATATGATTAAGGGTAGAAGATAAATGAATATAAAAAGAACACAAATGTGTTCTTCCTTATATATAATTTTATTAAACACTTTTAAAGCTTTATCTAGCCTATAATCTCAAGAAGTAGGTTTACTTTAAATGAGATGTATAAAAATCGGTTAGAATTACAACTTTGTTATTTTTATTTTTTTATGAATAAAATCTGTTCCAATTTGTTTTACTAAATCGTATTAAAAAACGAAATAAAGTGATATTTAGTTAAATTTCACAAAGATAGAAGCCGCTTTAGTAACAGCATTTTAACACTCTAAATTTAGAGCCGTCACTAAGCGAACCGACTATGAAATGCTCTTATGTTGTTGTTGTTGTTGTTGTTGTAGTAGCGGCTGGCTAGCCTCGCTTAGGGCAGGCTTTGATAATCTAAGTCGCCGAGGTCATCTAAAGGGAGGTCCAGGAAACGTGCTGTTTCGACGGGATTGGACCAAAGGGAGAAGGGGGTTAGATGAGTCGGTTGTAGGGGGCATGTGAAGAGGTGGTTAGTGTCGTGCGGAGACTCTCCACATGCAGGGCATAAGTGGGGCATGCTGGGGTCGAGTTTTCATAGGTAGGAGTTTAATCTACTACAATATCCAGATCTAAGTTGTGCAAGGGCCACGCGGGTCTCTCGAGGCAGCTCGAACTCGTTGTCTGCTAAAGGTGGTGGTTTTACTCCGAGTACGCCATTCACGGGAAGGGAGTCTTTGAAGGTGTTAACTGACTCCTGGTGAATGGCGTTCAGCGCTTGTCGGTACGCCGTCCTGTCCGGCGGTTGTTGCACGTGTTGCTGGATGGTGCTCTGTAAGTCGAGTACTCCCTTCCTGATGTGCGTAGGTGGAGGTTCGGCTTCTATGAGGTGCCTACTGGGGTGCTGCGATAGCATCCCAGTAAGAGCTGCTTGCACAGCAAAGCATTATGCTCCTGAACTCGTAGCATAGATGCTTCGCTGTGCAAGTGATGCTCCGGCGACATCAAGAGGTTTCCTGTCGCAATCCTAAGGGCGGTGCTCAGACAGACCTGTAGCTGCTTCAACTACATCTCGTTCGTCCCCGGCATCCAGATCGGTGCATCATAGTTTACGACCGGCCGGCTAATTGCTTTGTAGGTTGCCAGCAAGGTTTCTTTGTCTTTACCCCAAATGTCGAATCGGCTAGCGCTTTGAGTATTTTGTTGCTGCCCTGAAGTTTTGCGGCAATTGCGTGAGTCATGCTGCAAGGAGCTCCAGGAGACCGCGGAGGTTTGCGGGTTACCAAAGTTCGTAAGGGTGCTGAAGGCACTGCCGTGGAGGCTGGGGGCGCACTTGGGCGTTCGCAGCATGGGGCCACATAACGTGTGGTCCACTCCCTATGTGTCTTAAGGCCTGAGCAGACCTTAAGGTGACTCCAACTATTGCACTGGCTGCACCTAACCGAGGTGGAGGAGTGGTGGAGTCTTTTGGTGTACACGCAGCAGAAATACGCCAGCCCTGATGAGAAGGATTTGGAGCAACCCAGCTGCGAGGTGTTGCTCCGTTGGCGAGCTTAGACCAATTTTACGGGGTTAGATCGCCGAAAGGGTGACAGCCCTTGGGCGGATAAAACTCGGGTCAACTCCGGTGCGTAGAACCGGCTGTCTTGAGAGTTGCTCTTATATATCCACCAGCTTGTATTTTATTTATCGTAACAAATGTAAACACAAAATATATTTTCAATAAGAATGAGAGCTTTCTCTTTGCTTCGAAAAGCTCTGTACCTTTTTTGTACAACTTTCATACATACCTTAGTTATTAAAGTGTAAACAAAGCCAATCATTGCAATCAAAGCTAAGCATTCTATAAATTTATATGAATCTTGTTCGAATTTATAATCAACTGGTGGTGGATAAATTATCGATCGTATGAGTCCTCCTTTGGCTGTGATGTTTCCGGTGTTGATGACTACAGCCAACACCTTTTCAGAGCCTATATAACGCGTTTGTATAACCTTTGTTCCAGAAAATAGGATATGCCGTGCATGTTCTTTTTTGTCGAATATTAAATCTCGTTTCATTGGTAGTGGGGTTTTCGTAACAGGCACACTTTCGCCTATATTTGAAATATTATTATTATCTCTTCTCAATACAAAGGAACAACAAACCTGTAAGCATTGATTCATCAAGAATGCAGTTCCCTGATAACAACACAGCATCACACTGCATTATACATCCGTCTGTAGGTATTTCAATAACATCACCGGGTACTAAATAATTAGTAGGTATCTCATGCACTTCACCAGTCTCTGTTATTACCAAAGCGCAGCCTGTATTCATTACTGTTTTACGCAAGGAATCCTGATTCTGTTGAAAATATAAAAATATAAGCCTAAAGTTAAATTTTGTAAATTGGGAAAAAAACACAATCAAATTACGACATTCGAATGTAATAAAATAGCTGTTATTCGTCGATATTTTTTTAGTTTCTTTCTATCGGTCTTTCGTTACACAAAAACATGTTCAACACATTTTGTTACATGTGGTTTTCATATATTTTGTGTAGTTAGTGTAATAATTCCCCGGAGTTTTCAACTTTGGAGACAATCGGCTTGCCACGTTGTCAACCAGTTCCCATTAAAAAAAGAAAAAAGGAACGTCCTTCATCCCCAATCAACACCATTGCCTAACCCCAAATATCTGATCATATTAGCAACCAGCATTACTCGTGCTTCGCTGTGCTGAGATCGCTTCAAGTAATAATCAGTGAGTGCCGAACTGTCGCCGATTTCTACAGGAGATAGCCAAACAGAACAGACTGTCTCTCACATGAGTGTCTGGTCACAGGGACATCAAGGGGAAACTGTAAGGCGGATGAACTTTCTAGGCGAGGTACGAACAAGCCGATTCTTCTCGATAAAGAACGCATTGGTAAGCCTTTTGCTACATGTACACTGCTTTTCAAGCAATTCATACAACAAGACAAATTAAAGAAATACCGAGCATATGCGAAGTGAAATGCAAATTTCATGAAAACTTAAATTCTGCAAAAGGCACGGTTTACGCCCCTTACTTCAAATGTGTCATTAAGGCGTACAAATTCCTTTAAAATCATAATAAAGAAATTTAAAAAATCATTAAGTTAAATGATACTCACATTCCATACAAAGTTTTCCAAAAGCCTATACAGGCCATTTCTTCAATTTTCCTCACAACACATCCGATAAGCAGGAGTCGCTATCCTCGTTAAGAGATGCATTCCTCTCATCCCCAGTCCCATCCCCCACTCTCTTCCCTAGCCATAGAAATTCGATCCCCTTATAAAATCTCGTTTATATGTGCTTATTCCCCATTGTTCTCAACCTCCGACTTCCTGAATTTTCTTTCCGTTAGCTCGGATCCATTTGTATTATTTGGCGACTTTAATGCGTGGAGCCCTCTATAAAGCTCACCTCATTCGAACTTTGAAGGCCGAAGCATTGAAAACGCCATCCTAATCTCAAATTGTATCATCCCAAACGACGGTTCTGCTTCACACTTTTCCACTCATTCCACTTTCACCCACATAGACTTCACCTTCTGTTATTTCTTTCTCTCCACCAAAACTTCCTGGTGTTGTATCGATGACCTCTTCGGTAGCGACCATTTCCCCATCCTCTCTAGAATTTTCTCCCCTAGTCCTGCCTCTCACTTCACAGTTCGCTTTAGAATCGACAAAGCTGTCTCAAGTAAGCCAAGAATTAAAAAAATTGTCCGTATAGATGCAAGCAATTCCATTCCCTAATCCTCCTCTAAACCAGTCAAATTGGCACCACGTTGATGGAACAGTGAACTCAGTGCTCTAAGACAACAAAAACAGCTTGCCTAGCACAAGTTCAAATGTAACCGTTTAATCACCAATTTAGTAAAATATAAAAACCTTAACACTCCTTTTCGTCGTAAAGCCAAATCTGCCAAGATTCTCTGTTTCCATAAGTTCACTATAGAAATTAATCCCCTTTATAGCATTAATAAAATGTGGTCTCACATAAGAAGGCTATCGGGTTTACTCTCTTTCTCCCCTATCTCCTTCCTCAATGGCAATCTACTATATCCTCGAGATATAGCCCCAGAGTTCGCCCTTCACTTCTCCAATGTTTCCTCTAACTTAAATATCCCTCCAGAGTTTGCCCACAGCAAACATTCAAACCTTAACACCCCCTATCATTTGCCATCTAACTTGTCCCCAAAGGCCAAGTTCTTAGATTCTGAAATATCCTGAAGCTGGAGTTGATGAAATATCATATATATAATTGGCAAGCGATTTTCGACCGAGCTCCTCCTCTAATTTGTGGTATGCGTCTTGATGTTTTTCTAACATATGGAGGGACCTACAGTTCATACTAAGCCGCCTCCAAACGGATGATGGTTTTTTATGCGGATCCTTTATTTCATGTCATAAATATACTCGGACCGCAATTAGAAATTTTAATTGAATTTTTTTATGTAAAACAATTTTCTATAATTTTTTGATGTTGGTCTGACCAGGAATCGCACCCTGGCCTTCCGAATTGCAGTACGCAACGGTAACCACTCGGCTATCGTGGTCACCAATACCCAATACCCCATCACTAAGCTCCCTCCCACTCTTCTATCCCATATACAACAACATTTACAATACTGGCAACTATCCTTCCCTATGGAAGACTAGGGCTGTAGGGCAGGAGGCAAGCCTCCTGAGAAAGCTTGCAGATACCTACCCAAAACCTCTTCTACCTTGTTTAAGTAAATGAATAGAGAAAATCATCACCACGAGGCGCTCTTGGTTCCCACTACCAGATATTTATTCACTCCAGCCAATTTTCATTCAAAAAGTGCAAGGGACATTAGATGCTCTTTTGCATCTCTTTCATGTCGTGTCTGATGTATTATCCCACAAAAATCACGTTACATTACTTTCCCTCGATGAAAGAAAGAAACGGAAGCCACGTCAATAGTACTCTCGTTCCACCATTCTCTTTATAATTGCATTTTACGAATGGGGATGGGCTGATGTGTAGAAGTTCACGCAAATGAGGAAAGTTTTTGACTGCCATTCACCTGGCAGTGGATATAAACGATTCTTTTGCATATGTTTCAAGCAGCTCACGACTTCCGATCTTAGACCAAGTATCCCAAGGGTAGCCAACAAACACCGGTTTGGAGGTGAGCTAAAGTGAGAAGGCGAATCCCATGCGGTTGTGCGTGAGGTTTGGGATCCACCACAAGTAAAACAACTCCAATGAAAAAATTAAAAAAGCCTCGGATGAGAGACCCTCATTTTTCCTCGACCCCCGCAAATGCTCTAAGGATTACGATTTGAGGGTATGCACCTGTAATATCCGGTCCCTTAATTGAGAAGGTGCTGCTGCCCAGCTGGTAGATGCCTCATTAAAATTAAAGGCTGACATCAACCAGAAATGCGATGGACGGAACAAGGACGGAAGAAGGTGGATCCTTGTGAAATGTACTCCACCAGCCATACAAAGGGGCGCAAATTTGATGCCGGATTTATGGTGGAAGAGAGACTCCGTCGCCGAGTACTGGCATTCACTCTGATGGATGAACGTCTGGCCACAATCCGCATCAACTAAAAATTTTTGAACATATCGATGATTTGCGCCCACGCCCCGAGCCTTTTACGAGAGCCTCGAACATATTTATGAATGCCGCCACGATTTTAAAATTGTGCTTGGCGACTTCAACGCTAGGATGGGCAAAGACGGTATCTTCGGCACAACTGTCGGAAAATTCAACCTCCACGACGTAATAGGTTGAGGCTGATCGACTTTGCCAAGGCCCGAATGTGAAATTAGATAGATTGAAGCACAAGAAAATTTACCAAGCTACTTGGCTTTCCCCTGATCGAAGAAAACACAATACCAGATCGATTATGTTGTGATAGACGGAAGACATGTCTCCGGTGTTCTTGAAGTGCGTACACTCCGAGGACTAAACATCGGCTCGGACCAATATCTTGTTGCAGCGAAGATACGCACCCACCTCTGTGCATTAAAGAACATGTCAATAAACACAAGAAAGGTTCGACGTCGAAAAGCTGCAATCACAACAAACTGCTTTCTAAGAGCACTCATCAGCTACTTGATATAAGGAAACTGTGGAACTGTGCATCTGAGACTCCCTATGTACCGCCGCTACGGAAACACTTGGTTTTCGGCAGTGCCAGAAAAATAGCTGGTACGATGAGGAATGTCGAACTGCAGTGGGGAAAACAGACTGCCTACCTCGCAACCTTGCCATCGACCACAACGACAGCTGAAGATGGAAGCTAGACGTATTTGCAGACAAAAAAAAAGAAACAGGCCGAAACGCATGAATATGAAGAGATTGAGAAGCTGGCCGACGTGGGTAATGCTCGAAAATTTTTTGAATAGATACGGCGACTGACGGAAGGTTTCAACACCCGAGCAAACTCTTGTAGAAACCAGAGGGGTAATCATTCCCGAGGATTGGAACCTAAAAAGGGAGAACCCAAAGTCTGCGGGTTGAAATAAACCTCCTCAACATTGCATATAAGGTACAATCGAGCGTTTTATGTGAAAGTGTGGCTTTAAACCAAGTAAAGCAACCATTGACCAGATATTCACCATACGCCAGCCTTCGACAACCACGCCGTTAGTTCTGCTTTCTCCAGGCTTGATAGAGAAGCGAAGCAAATGAGATTAGTATTGAAAGAGGACGAGACGAAATATCTCCTGTCATCAAACAAAAAGTTATTGCATTCGCGACTTGGCTCCCACGTCACTGTTGACAGTCATAACTTCGAGGTCGTAGATCATTTCGTCTATCTAAGAACCAGCATTAACAACAATAATAATTTCAGCCTTGAAATCGAACGCAGAATCACCTTTACCAACAGGTGCTACTTTAGATTGAGTAAGCAAATGAAAAGTAAAGTCCTCTCTCGGCGAACGAAAACCAAAATCTTACAGTCGCTCATCGGCCGTCCTACTATATGGCGCAGAGGCGTAGACGATGTCAACTGCGAGTCGGCTTTGGGAGTCTTAGAGAGAAAAGTTTTGCTAACGATTTTGGGTCCTCATTGGCAACGGCGAATAAGGCAGACGATGGAACCATGACCTGTACGAGCTATACTATGATAATGACGTAGTTCAGCGAATGAAGAGACAGCGGCTACGCTGACTAGATCATGTCGTCCGAATGAATGAAAGCACTCCAGCTTTGAAAATATTCGATGCAGTACCCGCTGATGGAAGCAGAGTATTTCCTACTGTCGCCAAACAGCGAAAATAAGAAATGAATGGCTTTGCGCTAATATTGATTTAGCTATAATCGTGTAGGCGGTACCAACGCAAATAAAGAAGAAGAAGAAGGAAATAAGCAAAAATTTTAGCTGCATTACCTCGCATTAATCATCAAGTGTATGCAGATGGCCTCTTATTATTCTCAAAAACTTCAGATTTAACACTAGTTAATAGCTTCCTTATCAGAAATATTAGCTTTGTTATATAACTGTTAATTTCTTCGACCAAATCGAGACTAGTACATATTTGCAAAAAAAAAACATCAGTGTGACACTTTAACAATTTAAATTTATCTTGTAGAGATAGTTTTAAGTTTCTAGGATTAATATAAGCCTCTTTTAAGCCACCACTCTAAGAATTACATCAAGATGCTTGCTGCACCTTACCGACATCTCCATTAAGAAATATTTTACCGGAAACTGTAAACTATATTCAAAACGATCGATCCCAACTTCGTCTTGAAACAGGTTTTTTAAAAACCTTGTCTAATTGTCTAACAAACGTTCGGCAAAGGCCCCATCATCTATTTACAAATGCGCCCCCTTCTTGCGAAAGACAATGCGCTACATCTCACACCTCCTGCCGTTCTTAAAGCCGTTCAATACTCAAAACTAAATGGAGGAAATTACATTATCTGGCGATAAAAACCCCCAATAACGCAAACTACTTTATAAGTGGAATAAGATACGTATTTATATCTTTCCCTAACCAACTCAATTAATGTGAATTTCCAGCCACACAGGCATCAGTAGAAACATGGTTGCTAAGGAAATGGTGCACACTCCTACCACCACCTCTCCATATATGTATTATGCAAAAGGCGATATCTACCGACTAACCAAACATAAAAGAAGTACAGTATTATCTGTCGACTGGGTAAATTATAATCATCATTACTCAAGCCAGATTTTTCGTCAACCATTTCAGCCAATTTAATAACTCCCTACAGCAGACTTCACAAATCGGTCACAAATCATAACCATTGAGCGGTAGTTGCCAAAATCAATGCCCTTTTTGTCCTACCGTCTGCATTTCTCACTTACTTATCAACAAAGGAACCAAGTTCTTCTATTACTAAGTATACCATCAGTTGAAAACATCTCTCAAATTGATAATTTTTTAAAGGCATCCGATCCACTTTGACGTATTTAAACAAACCAGTCAGCCGAAAGCTGCTAGCGCTGCGTACCATAGATTATATATTTTGTTAAGTAAGCTGTATAAATAAATAAATAAGTTAGCTGTTACCGGGACTGTGACACAGTTAAGCCATTGCGAATATTGTTCTTTCTTTCATCTATGGTATATATTTTCTTTTTAAAACAATATTTACGAGTTTGGAAACATATAACGATATTTTTAAACTCTTGAATATAAGCTCTAATTTCATACAACAGGGCTTATTGTAACATGAACGAAATCATTGTATTTCATATGAGTACAATTGTTTAAAAGAACTTTCTTTAGCAAATTAATCGAAATTGAAATATTTCCTTATATGCTGAATCCACAATGGGAAATCGCAGAAGTGACTCGAGAATCTACATGACGAATATATTCTTAATTAATTTAAGGCAGACTTTAGATGATGAGTATAAAATCTGGGTTCATTAATGAAATAAAACTTCAGTTTCCAAAAGGTATTTCTTCAAAGGTTCAAGCCGCAATAGAATGGAAAGTTTGCGAGGTACGGAAATCGAAGTCTGAAGCCGGCGGCAGACAAAGCTAGCGAAAAACGCTAATGCTATGAAACAATAAAAAGGAAAAACTGTTACATTAAACAGTTTTACATTAAACATGAAAAAAACTTGTTTTGAAGTTTGCCATTCCCATTTTAAAATGCCAATCCCCATATCAAATATTCAGCTTATGACGTTAAGTTTTATGTATTCATCATTTCATTTTTAACGAATCGGCAAACTATAGCAACATCATAGCCATTTTCAGTACGGATATTTTAACTTCTTTCTTGCAGTCAAAATTTTAGTTTTTCTTCTGTTTTATTTTATTGTCCTTGCAAACAAACATGGTTTTCAACGCATATAGTTTAATGTTAAGGCCAAGAACTAGCTTTATTATAAAGATAATGGTTTCTGGCCATTATGTTTTAAAAATGATTTTGGTGCAGTGCTAGCGTCAGCATAGATCGCCAGGCTATACTGTTCATCAGACCAGCACTCCCAATCGTTATACCAGGAGGGCTGTGGCAATTACCTACAATTTTGTTGGGGCGTCATTGTTCATGGTGCAGAATATCGAATCCTCTATCTGTTCTGACAGCTCCATCCCTCTACGGTCATTTGGCAGGCTAGAATACCAAAGTTGGTGGTGAACGTTCTTTCCCGATTTGCAAACATTGTTCTATTACACTCCTCCTTATGAAATGGAAAACCAAACTGAGTATAAATAAAGCAACTGCTGTCAAAAAAACCAGCTCCGATATAAGTTCTTTCAAACTAAATTTATTTTATTTTAAATAAATGTATGCTGGACTCGTAATTATTATTATTAATTATTTATTACGATATTGTATATTGATATACATATTATGAAACTATTTTACGAAAATATAAATTTCTTTAAAAGTATGCAAGCAGCGGTCATAATATTTGACAACATAACCATTTTGGAGTCGGGTGGTACAGCTGGGAGGTAAGAATTGCTGCTGTTGTTGTTGTAGTAGCGGCTCGTTAACCCCGCTTAGGGACAAGTATAAAATCAATCTAAGTCACCATGGTCATTTAAAGGGAGGACGTGCCGTTTCGACGCGATGGGACCAGAGGGGGATTAGATGTGTCGGCTTAAGGGCGCATGTGAAGAGGTGGTTAGTGTCGTGCGGAGACTACTCATATGCTGAACATACGTTGGGTATGTTGGGGTCGAGTATGGATAGGTAGCAGTTTAACCTGCTACAGTATCCAGACCTATGCTGTGTCAGTGTCACGCGGGTCTCTCGAGGCAACTCGAGCTCGTTGTCTGCGTGGTCTCCGAGCATGTCATTCACGGGAAGGGAGTATTTGAAGATGTTGACTGACTCCTGGTGAATTGCGTTCAGTGTTTGTTTGTACGCCGTCCTGTCTAGCGGTAGTGCACCTATTGCTGGACTGTGTCCTTCAAGTCTAGTGCTCCCTTCCTGATGTCCCTAGGTGGAGGTTCAGCTTTTATTAAATGCCTATTGGGATGTTACCGTAGGGAGCTGCTTGCACAGCAAGGCAAGTGCAAGTGATGATCCGGCTACAACAAAAGGTTTTCTGTCGCGGTCCTGAGGGCAGTGTACTGATAAGCTGGTAACTTCTTTATCTGCGTCTCATTCGTCCCTGGCGCCCAGATCAGTGCAGCATAGTTTACGACCGGCTGGTCAATTGCTTTATTAGTTTGCCAGCAAGATTTATTTATCTTTACTCCAGGTGCTGTCGGTTAGCGCTTTGAGTATTTTTTTCAGTTTTGGAGCCGCGGATTTCATCGGTTGAATCTCAAATTGTCTTGCAGTGAAGAAATGGGACAGGTCGGCGAGATAGCAGTTCACCTTCGAACAAAAGTCATCAATATCCTGGCCAAACGTCAATATCGTGCAATCATTGGCATACGAGGTTAGAAAATTCCTTCTGGTGGAGGAGGGAGTTTCGAAATGTAGAATTTAAACAAAAGTGGTTAGAGGAATCCTGTGGTACCCCTTATTTAATTTTCCTAAGTTGTCGACCACTCAGGTAGCCCACGATCCACCTTTGCAACCCCGGTGGTAATGAGGATGCATCAAGGTCCGATAGTAGCATTGTATGATTAAGTGTCAAAAGCTTTTGACAGATCCAGTGCTACCAGGACAGTTCACGCAGGTTTGGTTAAAGCCATTGACTTTCCGAGTGTTTATGGCGTTTAGTGCTGTTGTGATACTATGCACATTACGGAAGCCATGCTGATGTCCAGCAGATGGTGAGTGAAAGTCGGCAGCAGCAAGGCCTCAAGTGTCTTCGCTACTCTCCTTTGTTGGCTGGTTTCCCTGGTTTAAGTAGCGGGACCACCCTACCAGGTTTCCACACGTCAGGTATTATTAGGGTGGTCAAAGACAAATTGAGGACCTTGTTGAGGAAGTCTGCTCCCGCTGGTCCAAGAGGTTTAAGCATCAGCATGCTTATTCCGTCGGGGCTCATAGATTTGGAGGCTGTTGCTTTCCCGATGACCTCATCCACCTCTTCCCTGGAAAAATCAAGCGCTGCGCTGGTGTTTGGCAGTTTGTGCAGGCAGCGGGTTACTCGTCGCTTCGCTTGGTCTACCGAAGGATGCAATGTGAAAAGTCGGGTCCAACGAGGCGCGGTAACCGAATGAAATTTTCACTCGGTCATCGCGTCTCATCGGGTTAGACAACGATTTTACTGTGACCCAACGCTTGGTTGCCCCAGAGGAGAGATAGCAGGACCTTAAGTGCTACTCCCACTTTTTCCGTTCATGAGTGTTTACGACTTTGCGAATCTCCGCGTTGAAATTCCTGATTAGGGGATTTTCGAGATCGGCGTTACGATTGATGTCTCTCCTTGTTGCTAAAACTGCCTGTTCCTACAGCTCTATTACTCTACTATAATTTGACAGGCTAGAATGCCAAAGATCGTGGTGCGCGTTAAAGGCGCCTAAAACCAAACGGTTTTCCCCTCTGAGTAGCGCACCTATATCATAACGGTATCCAGCTGGGCAGCTTGAAGCAGGAGGAATGTATATATTAAATATCTCGAGCTCGTCATCGCCCGACCGGATAGCTATGCTCTGACATTCTGGGGTAGTATCCCTGCGGTCGATAAGACGATACTGGACGGTGTTGTGTAGGATGAACGCCAAGCCCCACCATGGTCTCGCTCGCGATCCTTGCAGATAATGTTGTATCCGGCCCGGCTAAGAAGATCCGACCGGGCGGTCAACTTCGCTTCGTGGATCGCAGCAATCGACAGGTGCTCCCGGTTCATAAAGTTGACTATCTCGTCGATCTTCACCTGGAGTCCGTTGCAGTTGAATTGTTAAAGTCGTGTCGGTCTCGGGGGAACGTTCGTGATACGGAGGGTGAGGAAATGATGTGTGGATGTAGTGTGTTGTTGCTGTACTACCCGCTGGATTGGGTGCCGCACATTGGTGTTGGTTGACGGCGTAGATACAGGCGGGGCAGACTCCTACAGCATGATGCAACGTACGCATCACGGGTGGTGCGGAGGCTACTGCTCGTCCGAAAACGGCACCAGCCAGAGCAACAGTTGCATCTGACTGAGGCCGTGTTATGACGCACTATGGTCTGACACACGGAACAGACTGTGCGGGGGATTAGGAGCTGCTGGGCATCCCACGCACGGGAGGAGGAAAAGGAGCTGGTTGAGGCTAAGGGCGGAGATAGGGGGAGTTATACTGCGAGGAGTTCCGTGAGACCGTAGAGGCCTGTTGGTTACCCAAAGTGTGTAGATGTGCTGAAGGCACTGCCGTGTAGGCTGGGGCGCACTCGGGCGCTGGCAGCACGGGGCCACGTAACTCCAACCATTGCACTGGTTGCACCTAACCGAGATGGAGGAGTGGTGGTGTCTTTTTTGGCACACCCAGCAGAAATAATCCGTCTGAGCTGGGCTGGTTACGACGCCATCCCTGATGAGAAGGTTTTGGAGCAACCCAGCTGTGAGGTGTTGCTCCGTTGGTGCACCCAGATTAGTGTTACCTGTTGACCTAAACGGTGTTAGGTCTCCGAAAGGGTGACAGCCCTTGGCCGGATATAACCCAGTTCAACTCCGGTGCTTAAAGCGGTTGTCTTGAGAGTTGGGAAATGTCCGTCGTTGATTGGCGTTAAAAGTTAGCTGGTGCACGAGACGAATTCGTAAATTTGCGACCCGACAAATTGTGTCGATAAAAGTTACTGATTTGCACCAGTTATCCTAAACCTCCAAATTCGAAAAGAGATTTCCTACCAACTGATATTTCGACAAATAATTGCAAGTAATTTGATTGCCAGTTTGCGCAAGTGGACACTTTAATTGCTAAACATATCCATTTGCAAAATGTTGGTTGTATTGAAGCTATTAAACAATGCTAATAGAACTTGCTGAAGAGGATAGAAAAATAAAAGAGGGTCACTTTCGTTCATGTAATCTTAAAATATCAATGATATTGCCACCAGCAAGCTTTCGTGCAAATGAAATTTTAGCTGTCAAAAAGAAGATCTGACAGATGATGGATTACTGCCGGTCAATTATTTTGTGACATGTTTAGCAGCACATTCTCGGTAACTAATGGTAAATTATTCGGGGGAAGGTTCAGCGAAGCTACTCCAATTTATTCGGTTTAAGAGTCCGCTGAAGTCTAATTGCAGCGTCTGCCCACCAAAGCGGCATTGGTCTTGAAGCAAGTGGGTTGCTATATAAATGAGTACAACCTTTAAACTTACTCGCGAGGTTGTGCTCTGGGCTTAGGGCCCGTCAGTTAGAAACCAGCTCCAATGAACAATTTAATAACGTCTCGGATGAGATACTCCCCTTCTGATGACGACTACCGCAAATGTTTTACGGATCACGATTTGAGGGGGGCATGACCTGGAATGCCGGTCCCTTGTGCATTCATTTTACAATAGTTACTAAAATAAACCAACGTGAGAACATACTTATAAAAATGATAGAAAATAGTAATATTTTGAAAAAATTAATTATGTGAAATCATTGCAAACATTATTGGGCATTATTATAAGCGATATTTAAGTGTTCCATGAGCTTATATTAGCTTTTTTCGGAAATTTCGGTTGGTCAAAAAATCAACTTTAACAACAAATTTCTCGAAAAATATGAGTTACCTCAGAAAACGGCATACATTTTTAGGATCTGTGTGACCCACTTTAACCCCTCCTCAAGAGGAAATTTTTTTCTAAGCCTGGCACACCCTCGTAAAGCCGACCAAACAGACTTAGTAGAATACATCGTCGATGGGCTACAAGTAAACACCGGTAGCGTTACTATCTTTAGCGTTGTATCAACTATGATAGAATTAAAATCTTTACTTTCGAGGTACGAAAAATTGCTTCGGAAGCCAATAAGCCGAAAAATTAACAGTTCATCAGACAACAAATTAGAAACCACAACAGGTATCAATTGTTCCTTTTTAACTTTCGTGAAATTGTAAGTGTTGCTTTCACAGTAAATAACATGAACATCCTTAGTCTAACAAATATAAATTTGTACTACAGATGATCAACTAAAGAAACGATGTAATTTTGACAAACTAATTTTCTTTCGGCGAAAAGAAATTGTTAATTTTGACTCAGGTTGATGTCAATTGTAAAATGGCTGCTTGATTGGATATTAACAGCACACTGCAATTTTAACAATAGTTCCCACGACAGTCCGATCTTTATACCGGAGCAACCCAGATTTTTATCTAGCCAAAACTGCTACTCCCGCATCATTCTCCAAAAGCTATTTTAGGGCATATTTTTGCGGCTCTTCTTTATTGGCGTTTTGGCATCTGCAATAACCGAAAATAGACGATTCTGGTAACATAAAAAGCAATTGACCGACCGGTCGTAAATTACGCTGCTCTTATTTGTACACCGGGACTAGCGAAATGCATATGAAGAGGTTACAAACATGCCAGAACACTGCCCTTAGGATCTTGACAGGATGCCCTAGGACCTGATGTTGCCAGAGTATCACTCACACAACTAAGCATCTATTTTACGAGTTAAGGAGCAACAACCACTTAACAGGACGCCGTAAGAGTCAGTAAACACCTCTAAGAACTCTATCCCTGTGAATGGCGTGCTCAGAGTCAAACCACCACCCATTGCAGACGAAGAGCTCGAACTGCCTCGAGAGTCCCGCGTAATACTGGCACAACTCAAGTCTGGATACTGTAGCAAGTTACACTAATAACTTTCCAGACTAGACCCTGGCATACCTAACGTATGTACAATATGCAACGAGTCCCTGCACGACACTAACTTTACAAATACCCCAAGGTAGTTTAGTAGAAGCATGTACAATAAAGTTGTGGAAGAGTAAAGAAACAGAGCAGTGTAGGTGAAATATTGTGGAGACTATAAAGCAACCTATCAGCAACTATCCTTTTTTATATTACTTTCTGGGCCTTGTCGGTCTACTTTATCAGTTGCCAATATTATACGTACAACTTTGCGCTTAAAAGTGAAATGTAGCCACGAATGACAACTGAAATGAAAACGAAATCGATCAAGTGACAGCTGTGGGCTTAATCCGAAACAGACACCAAGTTTTCCTACTTTGAAGGCTGTAAAATGAAGTGATGGCAATACTACCCGTAAAAATAGACCCACAAGTACTAACCCTATAACATAAGTATTTCATTGGAATGGAGGCCGATTCAATTTAGCCAGATTGTATTAGTATAAGCCTAGCATTATTAGTATAATTTAGTGTAAGTATAAATTTTGTGTTTAAGTTAAATATTGTAGTTGTCGAGTGTACCATTGCAACCCTTGATAGGTCAGTTATTTTAATATATGTATGTATAAACGAATGTAAATAAAGCCACTTCTAGAACTATCTATGTACAGATTTTCGATCACCATTTTTATTGAAATCGAAATTCGGAAGCAGTTCATAAAACGGATCTTTTTTGTGTAAAAAGCATACAAACCTTTTTTGTTTGCATAACTGACATAATTATGCCAAACATCGACATAAGGAGTATCACACATGCATAGTAGTAGTAGTCATATGTAAACCATAACATCACAGAAAAAATTTGAAAAACGTAGAAAGGATTGAGCGTTTCTAAAACTAATAAAATGTTAAGATTCTTATAAGGAATCGTGATTTCATTTGGACCATAAGCTAGACGGCGGGAAATTTGTTCCTGAACTGGTAAGCCCTTCTGCTGATGAAAATATGCACTTGTAACATTTACATCAAGCCCTTTCAGTTTATTAAATGACTGAGTTTGCTTGTCCCACGCATAGCGCAATTGCTTACAGGTGAAGATTCTCACACGATGGCTACCTGCAAAATAACAATAAAAATATGATATCAATTCCAATCAGTGGCTTTGAACGCAATAAATATTTTATCTACAGGGAGTAAGAAATTACTGTTATGCAATGTTTATTAATTTTTAATGAGTGAAAGATATTAAATCGTTAAATAAGAGCTATTCCATTATATTTTTTGTTGTTGTTGTAGAGGCTAAAGAGTTATTCCTATATTAACTTGCTTTACTTCCAATAATTTGAAACACTATTGACCTCTGCAATACGGTACCAACGCTAGTTTCAACGGTAAGAATTTACCAACTCTCACGACAGCTGGTTCCACGTACCGTAATTGACCCGGATTTTATCCGTCCAAGGGCTGTCACTCTTTCAGTGACCTAACCCCTTTTAGGTCAGCAGGTAACATTAGTCTAAGTACATCAACGGAGCAATACTTCGCAGCTGGGATGCTCCACATCTTTATTATCAGGGCTGGCGCCTCAACCGCAGTGCCTTCAGCATCTTTAGCTTCTTTGGGTAACCTACCACGGACCTCTACGGAGCTCCCCGCAGCGTGACTCTCGCAATCCTCACCCCACCTACAACCCACTCTTCTTCCTCCTCCCGTTCGAGGGCTACCCAGCAGCTTCTAGTCCCCCGCACAGTTTGTTCCGTGTGTCAGGCCATGGTACATCGGAACGTGACATCAGTCATGTGCAACTTCTGGAAGTGGCTGGTGCCACTGTCTGATGTGGACTGGCCTGCGCACCATCCGTGAGTGGTGTGATGTGTACGTTGCCTCATGCAGTAGGAGTCTGCCCTCGACTATATCTAAAACACCGCCGCTAACCAATACCGATGTTCGCAACCCAATTTAATGGGTATTATAATAGCAACACACCAGACTCACGCATCACTGCCTTACCCCCCTTATTACGATTACGGTTCCCCCGAGAGAGGCAAAATGACTCCAATTCAACTGCAACGGACTCCAGGAGACAAAGTTGACCACCCGCTCAGGTCTTCTGAGCAGGGTCGGACACAAAACCATCCGCGAGAATTGCAAGCGAGACCATGGTGGGGGCTTAGCGTTCATCTTATCGATGGATACATCGACCGCAGGGATACTACCTTAAAATGTCAGGGCCGGACAGGCGATGTCAAGCTCGAAATATTTAATCCATGCATTCCTATTGTTAGAAGTTGCCCAGTTGGATACAGCCCTGATATAGGTGTGCTACTCAAAGGCGAACACCGTTTGGTTTTCGGCGATTTTAATGCGCATCACGATCTTTGGCATTCTAGCCTGTCAAATGACAGTAGAAGGTTGGAGCTGGCAGAACAGATAGATGATTTGACATTCTGCACCACGAACGATGGCGCCTGCACAAGTGCTAGTCTGTTAAACAGCATGGCCTGCTGACCTGTGTTTACATCAGAATCGGACCATTTACTAATCTCGATTGACAAGGCTCCCGACTTCGTTTCCGTGGATCACCGGACGTTCGTTATCTTAAAATGCTAACTGGAATTCACTGAGAACACCTTTAGTGCTCTACCTGACATCAAACCGGTAAACGTTACTTCCGCAGGGTTCTCGTGTCCGCTGCCGCCCAAATTTTCCGGCGGAAGTCTCGAATCTAGCCGATTTAAGAAATCCCTTCTTCAGGGATCTCAATGAGGAGATTCAGCGTCAAGTCAATATTCATAAGCGGGATAAGAGGGTGGTGCACTTAAGATCCTGCAACCTTTCCTCTGGTGAAACCTAATTCTGGGACACAGTGAAATAATTGTCAAATCTGACGAAGCGCGATGACCGGGTGGAAATTTCAGTCGGTGATCATACCTCGTCGAACCCGAAAAGGTGCGAGAGCTATTTTAGCCGACTTTTTACACTGCATCTTTCGGTTGACAAAATGGAGCGATAAGAGAGCCGACGTCAGCGCAAACATGCGTTACACTAATGCTACGCTTGATTTTTCGTTTAAGAGGTTCAGGGATTCATCGGGAATGCGAAAGCCTGCAAATCCATCGGCCCCGACGGTATAAGCATGCTAATGCTAAAACAATTATGACCAGCGGGAGCAGACTTTCGCCCTAAGGTCATAAATTTGTCTCCCACCATCCTGACGATACCCGACATGTAGAAAATGTGTAGAATGGTCCCGCTACTCTAATCGGGAAAATCCGCCAACAAAGGAGAGTCATATCGGCCAATATCTCTCCTCTCCATAGAAGCGAAGACACTTGAAGCGTTGCTGCTCCAAACTTTCACACACCATCTGAGTCCAGCATCAGCATGGATTCCGCAAGGTGCACAGAACCACAACAGTACTTAACGCCATAAACACTCAGATAGTCAATGGCCTCAACCAAAACCGGCTCTGTGCGCGAACTGTTCTGTTAGCCCAGGATCTGTCTAAAGGATTTGCTATTAATTTCTTCGTATTTTGACAGTTGTAATTCAATGAATGTACTTTTCCATATTAAGTTCAGCTTTGAAGCAAAAAAATCGTCTTTAAAATTTTAATCAAATAATTGCGTAAAACACATAATTTTAATACCACTACAAAATTTAATAAACAAATTTCATGTGAGTGTAAAAACATCAACATCTCTTGTTTGTCTTTTGTCTAAAAATTCAAACATTTATCTCTGCTAATAAATGAACAACAAATAAAAATATAATAATTTATTGATAGTTGATTTTATTATACTTCCTATCCAATATAAACTTATAAAATTAAATGTGTTTATTATAATTAGATAAGTGAAAGAAGTACAACGTAAATAACAAAGGTGTGAGAATTGCAAATAGACCATTGTAGGGACACTACGACACAAAAGTAAAACAAAAAGCAAATATATTTTGCTGAAGCCCTTCATAGCGTGCGCCAAGTACAATGAAAACTTTAAACGCGTTTTTCTCAAAATCACAAGACATTTTTTTCGATTAAATGTAAACTTTTTTTTTATAATAAATTGGTGCGTATTTTTTTTTATCAAAAATTTATCTTTCACAAAAATTAGTTAAAAAATAAATCCGTACGTACTTCTTTAGAAGAATCGGTCCTTCCGTGGACTCCTTTCAAAACCATGGATTAAATAGTGGACTTTATCACCGCCATGTTGTAACAAAATAATAATTAAAGAATATTTTTTTATACTTCAATATATGTTCAATGAAATGGTGGTTGAGGTTTAAGTAATTGCCCCTTACCACTGGTGCGGGGAAGCAAACTACTTGGTTGAGATTTTGTAAGAATTTGATTTTATTATTATATTTAATAGTATTTTTATTGCTTTGTGGCAATTACAAGTGGCATATATTTTAAACTATTTGTGTATGATAAGAAGTGTATCTTATGTTTGGCTATAAATGTCACACAGTCAAATGATTTACATAGGTATAAGTGTACATGCGTATGTGCATATGTAACTATTTGTAACTTATATGTGTTTATGTTTATGTCATTGCTTTGAGAACGTATATGCATATATATATCAATTTACTATTAGTTCTCAAAATATCAACGCATTGTATTACAATTTATATAGTTATATGAGTTCACACGTATGTAGAAATGTATATATGTATTTATGATTTCTAAAACTAAAAAATATGTTTAATGATAATTAAACATCTTGCAGCCGGCAATAACCATATGTATTCAACTGATTATAATTAATTGAGTGGACTGTATTCAAAATTTTGCTCAAAATATTTTACAGTTGAACATCTTGCGGGCGGCTATTATTTATAGGTGATTCGAAATGAATTCTTATATTGGGCTCTTTCTTCCGAAAGAATTTAATGTGTAATATTAATAAAATAATTATAAAACCTGTCACATGATGGAAGTCTAATCCTCTTAAATTTAGTCGTTGCTTTTTGAATTCATCTAAGTTTTGTTGTAAATTGCGGAGTTCTTGTTGATGGTTGATTGTTGAGGAGTGGAAAGGCTTGATATTTTCATCTTTTATGACATCAATGGTTGTTATCCAAGCTGTTTGTGGGTCGAAGAAGGTTTCGGATGTCGTGATTGATGAAGATGTTAGAAACCCTCCATTGTATCTCAAACTGCAACCCGGATTCATAGAAAGAATGCCTTGAGGTGCTAAATTTATCCACTTCGCAGCTGATTGTCCACAGCTCACACTGATTCTTACTATGTTGTTTAGCTTAAAAATCCATGTATTTGGCTTATTCAATTCAACCCAAAACTCGTCGCTTTGAATTTGTTGAAGCTAACAATTGGCGGTCTTCGTATGTTTGATAGCAGATACTTCGCACGAATTATCGGTAGCTGAGGTCCAATCTCTATAACAAATGTAATGGTCGTAACTGGTTTTACGACATTCATTTAGTTGCGCTTGATTAAGTAAGTATGCATCAAATTCGAAATTGAAAATTATAAACTCTCATTTTAGTTTAGCTACTGGAGTCATGTTTCTTTTACTTAGTGGTACCGCGATTAGTCTGAAAACTTTTGACATTTGGGATTGTAATAAGGGTATTTCTGTGTTAATTACTAACTTGTTGTCTACAATAATTCCTTTTCAATTCATAGTCTTAAATACTTCTTTTAATTCATTATCTCCTTCGCCAGGTAATTTCAATTTCGATGGAAGTTTGAGCTTTATCTTTTGAATTTTTTTAACAAGTTGAGAAGGTTTAATTAGGGATGGATTTATTCGCTGGTTATTAACATCAATCAGCATATTTATTACTGCTGTCTTTGTGTTCTCACACTCATTTAATATTGATTGCAAATGCATTGTAATTAACTCAAATGACGTAGGGAATCTAAAGATGTCAATCGCATTCGCCATTAAATTTTGGATGTTATTTATTTGATTATCAATTTTAATACATTGATTATTGGCATCTGTTGTAGTTTTTCTGAGGACGTTGAGTGTACCGTCGATGAGTGATGTTTGTTTTTTAATCATGCTTTCAACATCATTTTGGTTTTCAAATAAGTTTTTCATGTTTAGCTCCATTATATCTCTATCATCACTATCCATTAGTCCGAAGAGTAAGTGATTTCTAACGGCGCTCTTTTGACCTTTTCTGTGTACACAAGAAGCTGGTTATTTTAGATTTTAGTAGTTCATATTTGCTATTCAAATTTTTTGCTATTATCTCACATTGTTCGGTAAAGTAAATCATTTTTGGACATAACTTCTTTATTTTTTTTTAAGTAAATTGGTATACTTTCAATTTCTTTTCCATAAGTATCCAAGTACACAGCTGGACTATTTGAAAGGGCGGTTTGCGTGATGTAATTTGCACTAGCTGATGTTTATCCTTTAATATTACTCACTTTTGCTATAATGACCAAAAATAGCAGTAATATTGCTGAGTAGGTCTATTTAAATTATTATTGCAATTTTTTATGAAGGTATAGTTAGCTCTAACTTCTTCATTTTGAGTATTATTTTCGACATCTTGAAAACAATGTAATGGACACAATTTGTGTATTGATATTTTCATAGCTCCATCACTTGTTTTTGTTGTAGCTACGCGAACTTTATCATCCGTACCTTTGTGTACTTGTGTTACTTTGTCCAAATACTATCTTGAAGGCGCTGTGTTTTCATTTTTTATTATCACAATTTGACCTTCTTTTATATTCAAATGATCGTCTTTCCAATTGTTTTGCTTATGTAATATAACAAGATATTCATCTTTTCATTTATTCCAGAAATGTCTTTAACTTTTGAATAATTTTCCAGCGGTCTAAAGCCCCGATAATTTCGACATTTCGTGTCACTGGGATATCTAATAGTGGTCTGCCAATAAGAAAATGTCCAGGCGTGAGAACATTGTTATACTCTATTTCCGATCCTAGTGTATACAATGATCGTGAATTCAGTACTGCTTCTATTTGGCATAACAATGTGGACATTCACCAATGACTCTAATTAGGTGGTGTTTTACAGGTTTTACACATGCTTCCCGAATACCTCCAAAATGAGGTCTTGCCGGCGGGATAAAATGCCATTCGATCTTTTCGTTTGCTAATATCGGTGCTATAGAATAATTGAGGGCATTTTTAAATTGAGATTCTATCTTCAATTTGTTCCAATGAAATTTGTGCCATTATCTGAATAAATATGTGAACTCTTTCCTCTTCTAGCAAAAAATCTTCTTAGTGCTGCTAAGAAAGCTTCTGTCGTTAGATCTGGCACTGCTTCTAAATGTATAGCTTTTGTTGCCATACATACAAATATTGCAGTGTATCCTTTATATGATTTGATACCTTTATTTTTGGAGCACTTTATAAAAAATGGTCCAACGTAGTCGACACTAGTATGTGTAAAAGGTGAAGACTGCGAAACTCGCATCTCAAATAATGGGAAATCTTATGCATTTGACGCAATGTCGAATACATTTCTTAACTCCTCTTTTAAGGTTTATTACCCAGTACTTACTTCGTATTATTGCTTCCATTAATTGGTTGCTACCATGCAATGTTTTATTATGTGCATCCATAATTATTAACCATGATAAGTGGGATTTGTTAATAATTGCTGGATGTTTTTGTTCATATGAGATATTTGAGTTCTTCAAGCTACCGCCTACTCGCATCACACTTTCGCCATCGATGATTGGATACAAGTTTGACAACTTATTATGTTGCTTTATAATTTCTTTTCTTCAACATTTTCTGAAATTTATTTTCGAGCTCTTTGTGTTGATGGCGCTTGATAATTTCTATTTCTGCCACTTTTAATTCTTTTGAAGCTAAATACCGCGGATAGAATTTAGGTTTTTGCAATTTATTTTTAAAACGCAATACATAGGCAACAACTCTAATTAGTTTTTGATAACTGGAGTATTTTTCTATAAGAGAGTCTAAAGGATGGTCTTTATTAATTTTACTCACTGCTGTTACCGCGCATGTTGTCTTTTTATTGATTGATTGTGGCCACTTGTATTCTGATTCTGTCAACCAGTCTGGACCATTCCACCATAATTTTTGTATTTGTAATTTATCGGGTGGAATTCCTCTCGATGCTACGTCTGCTGGATTATCTTTAGGAAGTACATGATTCCATTTTGCACTTGGAATCAAATTATTAATGTCGTTGACTCTAGTTCTAATAAATTTGTCTTTACTTTGATTGTTTTTTATCCAACATAAAGTAATCGTAGAATCGCTCCATGTGTAGACTTTAGTTCTTTGCTTGATCGTAATTAATATTCGATAATATTCGATGTAAAATTAGTTCAAATATGTCTTTTTGCAATTTAAGTCCTGTGTACATCACTTCTTCCATTCGATGTTTTGGCTGATGCCTTGAATACCACTCTCAGTTTCGTTGTGGTACTGCTTTCACGAATAACAACTTATAGATAGTATTTGCAATCTTGTTCATTAAAAATTCGTACCATATGTCCCAGCTTTTGGTATTCGTCGATGAATTTAATATATTCATTTTTCAAGTTAGCATTTTGTGCCATCCTTTTTCCCAATGAGAGAAACCACAGCTTGCTTTCTGGATTCTCCTAGGGCGCAGTCTGCTTTGAAAGGTATCTTAACAGTGATCCTTCCTTCTTCGTCTAGCTTAGTAGTGTCTTCAGTGGATGATTTGGGTTCAGTTGTTACCTCTTCCAGTACCCAAAACTTCTCTAAGCTGGTTATTGCTGACAAATATTTGTTATTACCAGCGGTTGCAGTTACAGCCCCTGAAAGTATCCAACCTAATTTTGTTGATTGTCCTAGGATGCTACACTTTTTTACAACGCCTTCTTCTAGGATGTCACCAAATATGTCGCTGCCTATAACCACATCGATTCTGTCTGACTTGTTGTACAAAGGGTCTGCTAAGACATAGTCCGTCCATTCTTCGATATCTTGTTTGAATGACTTTTCTAGTTGTACACTTGTTAACGCAGGCAAAGCCAAGACTTCCACTGTCATTGAGTAGTCGCTTATAAATCTTGGCTGTACCTGTATTTTTACTTTATTCCAAGAAACGCCAACTTTGGTCCCTCCAAGACCGTATATTTCAGTTTTCGATTTCGTTCTAGGTAGATTAAGTAACTGAATAGCCTCTTCAGAAATCGTGTTTTTTGTGACCCTTGATCAACAAGAGCTGGATGTATTATATGTTCGCCAGTAGCTGATTTGATTCGTATTTGAGCTGTAGCTAAAAGCACTACTGGCGAAACTTCTTTCGGTTTATAGTCATGATGCAACAGAAAGTGGTGTTTAAAACCACATTTTACGCACCTTTATTCAGGAATGTTGCACTTTGAGCTATAATAGTGTTCCATGCAAATGAAGCATAGTTTAGCTTTTGTTACATATTCTCATCTTTGTGTCGTTGTTAAGGTTTTGAATTTTTTGCAGAAAGCAATCCTGGGCCCTGATATTTTACAATACACGCAGGATATTTGTTCTGTCTTTTTCGTGCCATTGACATAGTTATATGTAAAACTTTTTTCTCTTTTTTGAAACCAAGAAAGCAAGATATTGCTGTTCAAAAAAATTTAAGACATCTTCAAGAGTTTGAGTTTCTCTTGCCTTCTTTACGCTTTGCTCATATAAGCGTGGTACTTCTTTATCATGCTTTCTTACCATTATTGTAGCTAAGGACGGTTTAGCGTCAGAGAGATTCATGCTTAAACCTTTTATTGGATAAATACACTCTCTTGATTTATCTTGATTTAAATAGTTTTTTAAAGATCTTGCTGATTCACTATTTATAGTTGGTAAGTCTCTAATTTTGTCAAACTGAGAAATGAACAGTAATCTGCAAGTTTCGTATCTGTTGTTCAAGATTTCCCATGCTGTCATATAATTTTTATTGGTAACCGTCAGATGTTGTATCAGACGTCCAACTTCATCTTTTAAGTATGATTTAAGTCGATACATTTTTTAGACTTAGAATAGTGCGAACTTTCGTATATTAGACCATTAAATATGGCTTTAAATTTAGGCGAAATTTTGATATCCTCCACTTTTAAGTTCTGAGTAGTTCTTGGATTTTGCGATTTTTTTATTGTTTAGTTCTGAAACTGTCATTCTTATGTAATGCATTTCGCTCTCACATTCATCCATTATGTGTCGCATGTCTTTACTTGTGGATGAATATTCTTCATATTTTTGTTCAAGTAAACTATATTCTTTTTCTAAGGCTTTCAGAAATATTTCTGATACTTCTTTTTTGATTTCTTCTTTAGTTCTTGAAGCATATTTCTCAAATCGACTTATTTGATCTTCAAGTTCTTGTTTTATATAATGATTACTTTGTATCACATTTCAAGGCTGGCAGCAATTTTGCGCATCCAGTCATCATTATAATTTGATGTAAAATAAGATTAATTATACAGACCGGGCTTTAGTAATTGGTTAGGGTTTGATGTTATATATATCGAGAATATTTTTTCTCGCTTATTCTGTTGCACGTATTTTTCGGCCTTCCCATTTCACTATTCATGTGTTGAAAAGTTCGCCCAAATTCTTCTGCTCTTCTAGTAATTTTTGCTCTTTTTTTAGTTAATTATAAAATAATATAATATTGTTTTCTTCTCCAAAAGAACCGTTGGAGGATATTGATTTGTTCGCCTGGTTGACCTTGCTGTGCCTCGACTCACAGCCGCTTATGTTTTTTTTTTTTTTTTGGATTACAATTTATATTATTTTCTTGCGTATAGTTTTCTCGCTAATACGGCATTTTGTATTTGTTAATGCGAGCAGACTTGCTGTCCCGACAACTTGGTTGAGATTTTGTAAGAATCTGATTTATCCAATAATATCAATGTTCTTATATACAAATTCTTAAAACTATTTTCCTAATCTAATTATGTATGTTTGTGTGTGTATAATTATGTATGCCTTAAAATACACTTCTTAATATAGACAATCAGTTGGCCTTTATCAGTTCTAATATTTAATAGTATTTTTATTGCTTTGTGGCACTTACAATTGGCATATATTTTAAACTATTTGTGTATGATAAGAAATGCATTTTATGTTTGGCTATAATTGTCACAAAGTAAAATGATTTAGGTATAAGTGTATATGCGTATATGCATACATATGTAAATATTTGTAACTTATGTGTGTTTATGTTTATGGCATTGCTTTGAGAACGTATATGTAAAGGTATACATATATCAATTTATTATTACTTCTCAAAATATCAACGCATTGTATTACAATTTATATAGTTATATGAGTTCACATGTGCGTGTATGTAGCAATGTATACATGTATTTATGATTTCTAAAACTAAAAAATATGTTTAATGATAATTAAACAATGGTTAAATAGAAATTATACTCCTTTCCCACATTCCTACAATAAATTTAAAAAAATGAGTCTATTTTTCAACCTTTATAGTAGTTTTATCCCTTAACTAAGCTTCTTCTTTTGAATAATTGAATTGTTGAAAATCGTAGTTAAATCATTCATATTAATGTATTAACAATACTTGAATTGGTGGTGATTGTATTTGATTGTATCGTATTGATAATAATGTATGGTAAATTAAAACAATCGCGTTTCAGTACAAATCGGTATCAACCAATAGAATAGATAACCGAACAATAACTCCACATTGAAAATACCCGAGCATAAGTATCAACATTACGCTAAAAATAACAAAGGGGGGAAACGTAAAAAGAATACTCACGTTTAAAATGACCTGCTGAAAAATGTAAACTTATATGCAAATCTTTTCCACTAATTTCAAAGTTCTCTTGTTTATTTTTTTTTACTTCGGAGTTTTCGTTGGTATTTTCGTTTTTTATCACTATTGAAGGTACAAGTTTTTCTCGCTGCTGTAAGGTTTCCCTAAAAAAATATAATAATTTTACGATTCATATAGTAACAAAAAGAGGTATAAATGATAATCATCTTACGCTATTAAGGAGGCATTAATTTCCTGTATTGCCTTCACATAATATATATTATGCTTCCCTTGGTAATGTTCTTGAATCAAAACTTTATCGGCTATTTCTAATGGACATTTTATATGTGTTGCAATTAGATACCAATGCCGCCACCAGTGCAATATAAGACGTAATAGACCAGCAGTAAAGCAAATGCAAAACCAGCATAGCAGAGAACGTAGTTGCGAATGCTTATAACCTGTTATTTGCATTTCATCATCTTCGCCAGCATTTAGTAATCCAACGCTAGGTTTACGATCTGAAAAAGAAATACATAACGTTTAATAAATAAAAGCAACTTACTAGAACCAAATATGACTAATTTCAAAGAACGTAGATCTAAAAACTACGTGTGGTGTATACCTGAATTATGTTTTCTTTTACCACACATTGAAGGTGAAAACTGCAACTAATATTGTAATTTATTATTATATTTACTAAACACACGCCGTCGATGAATTCTCCTCTTATTTATTTGGTATGTTAAGGTTACAGCGTTTTATATAAAAAAAAATCTTAGAACCTATGTAATAAAAACAATTATTTACAAAAAAATCCTTTAAGGATTTTCATGTAAAACCAACAATTGCGAAAGGAAAATGTGATATTGATATTGCAAAAAAATTCCAAAAAGTCCGTGCGTGGTGCGAAACTTCTTAGAGTCCGAGAGTTTATAATGTTTTCAAGTCAGCTGGGAGGAAACCAAACTCGAGCTCTACCAGGTCTTGCGCTAACTTGGCCGCAACTCTGTACAATAAAGTGCCAAAAACCACAAATGGTGCTCTAATCGAGCATCGCTTTAAGCAATGCAATTTATTAAAATTGATGAAAGAACCTCATATTTTGCAACGGTACAAGCAAGCCCGTCTTCAATTTGCGTAAGAGCACATATACACCAATTGCGACACAGTAAGTTATTGCTGTACATCTGTTTAACTCTATTTGTTAACAAAAAAATGGAATCCTTAAGACCCTCTTCTCCTATATTTGGGAGGAGTGTCTCTAATAGTGTGTGGGTCTCTTACCATAAAAGCTACACTCGAATTGCAAGTAATATCGTATCGAATTAATAGTAGAGGTTTTAATGACAGGGAAAAGTGCCTCATCATTGTGAAACAACCTGTGAAACATTTATATATAAACATTGTAACAAAACGGCGAATATTTGTAATCAATTTGTAATCTTGTATATGTCAACAGCATTTAAGCCTGTGTATATGTTATTGTTAATTATCGCAGTGCCCTTCCACACTCTTCTTTCTTTATTCGCTACCTTTATATGTCTAGAAGTATATTTGTTAAGTTCCTCAATTTCTGATCGTCAAAGAGAGTGGTTGAAACACTGCGATAAGCCTATCTTTTTAATCGATTTCATTTAAGATATTAATTTTCATAGTTATAGAAATAAATGTGTGCATATATGTTATACGTGTGTGCAAATGCATCATACAATTTAAGGAATACGTTTGATTTTGGTATTCGCACAGCCATAGCCATCGGAAATTTACAATTTTTATTTCGCATTGATTCGCATTCAACTGTGCCGCCATTACATGAATACGAAAAGCTGCTACTTGACATTGCCGTAGCCTCTGCTTGGAGAAGAACTTAACCGTCCCGACGGAGTTGCCTATACTCCAGCGGAACACAACGTTTTAACATTTAGTTTTTATGCTGCCGTTCGGGACGTCATCCCGTTAACCTATCAATCTATCGCCAAATGAATTATTTGTTTCATCAGGGCAGGCTAAGAGAGAGCGAACATCAGTGCGAACTTCTGAAGAATACAAAATCAATCACATCCGAATGCAGCCACAGAATCTTCTGTTACATGTACCACTGCCCAGGCAATATCGGTACAAGCACAGGCAATTACGGACCTACATTACAGTGTGAGCGCAGCAGCACAGTTACCGTCTGCATATTCGGGTTGCTTTTATGAAACCACTGCGCAGTCAACATTCACTGCTACACCATCGTCTTTAGGTGCGGTACCGGTGCCAATGCAGCAAGCAGTTAACTTTACGCCTAAAAATTCTTGATTCACTACCGCTCAAATTACAAAATTTGCATAGTTTTGGCGGACTTGCAGAAGATTGAACGATGTTCGCTGCAGCGTTGGAACAGTCGACCGCCGCATACAATTGTACAAACTTCGAGAATAATCAACGTCTATAAAAAAGGGCGAAGCCCGAGAAACAGTGCATCTTCTTCTTTATTGGCGTTGGCACCGCTTACGCGATTATAGCCGAATCAATATAAGGGCGCCATTCTTCTCGTCTTTTCGCTACCTGGCGCCAGTTGGAAATGCCAAGTGAACCCTGGTCACTCTCCACTTGATCCTTCCAATGGAGTGGAGGTCTTCCTCTTCCTCTGCTTCCACCAGCGAGTACTGCATCAAACACTTTCAAAGCTGGAGTGCTTTTATCCATTCGGACGACATGGCCTAGCCAGCGTAGCCGCTGTCTCTTCATTCGCTGAACTATGTCAATATCATCGTATAGCTCGTACAGCTCATCGTTCCATCGTCTGCGGTATTCGCCGTTGCCAATGCGCAAAGGACCATAAATCGTTCGCAAAACCATTCTCTTGTCCACGCTTCTGCGCCATATAGTAGGTCCGGTATGATGAGCGACTTGTAGATTTTGGTTTTCGTTCGCCAAGAGAGGACTTTACTTTTCAATTGCCTACTCAGTCAAAAGTAGCACCCGTCGGCAAGAGTGATTCTGCGTTGGATTTCAAGGCTGACATTGTTGTTGGTATTAATGCTGGTTCCTAGATAGACGAAATTATCTACGACCTTGAAGTTATGAATGTCAACAGTGACGTGGGAGTCGAGTCGCGAATGCGATGACTGTTTGTTTGATGACAGGAGATATTTCGTCTTGCCCTCATTCACTACCAGACCCATTCGTTTCGCTTCTTTATCAAGTCTGGAGAGAGCAAAACTCACGGCGCGGTTGTTGAGGCCAATAATGTCGATATCATCGGCGTATGGCAGCAGCTGTACACTCTTATAGAAGAATGTACCTTCTCTATTTAACTCTGTAGCTCGTATTATTTTCTCCAGCATTACATTAAAAAAGTCACACGATAAGAAATCACCCTGTCTGAAATCTCGTTTGGTATCGAACGGCTCGGAGAGGTCCTTCCCGATCCTGACGGAGCTTTTAGTGTTGCTTAACGTCAGTTTACATAGCCGTATAAGTTTTGCGGGGATACCAAATTCAGACAAAGAGGCGTAAAGGCAGCTCCCATTCGTGCTGTCGAAGGCGACTTTAAAATCGACGAAAAGGTGGTGGATAAACACCCACGGGTCTTTTCCAAGATTTAGCGCATAGTGAATATCTGGTCAATGGTTGACTTACCAGGTCTAAAGCCACACTGATAAGGTCCAATCAGTTTGTTGACGGAGGGCTTTAGTCTTTCACACAATACGCTTCATAGGACCTTATAAGCGATATTAAGAAGGCTTATTCCACGGTAATTAACGTAGACTGTGGGATCGCCTTTTTTGTAGATTGGGCAGAGCACACTTAGGATCTAATCGTCGGGCATGCTTTCATCCGACTATATTTTGCAAATAAGCTGATGCATGCACCTGATCAGTTCTTCACCGCCGTATTTGAATACCTCGGCGGTAATCCATCGGTCCCTGCCATTTTGTTGTTTTTTAAGCGGACGATTGCTATTCTGACTTCTTCATAGTCAGGTAACCGAACAACTTTTCAATCGTCATCAATTGGAGTTTCGGGTTCACCATCTCCGCGTGTTAACTCTTCACTGCCATTCAGCAGGCTGGAGAAGTGCTCCCTCCATAAATCGAGTATACTCTGGGCATCTGTCACTAGCTCACCTCCCTGGGTCCTACAAGAGTTTGCTCCGGTCTTGAAACCTTCTGTAAGTCGCCGCATCTTTTCGTAGAATTTTCGAGCGTTACCCTTGTCGGCCAGCTTCTCAAGCTCCTCGTACTCGCGCATCTCGGCCATTTTTTTTTTGTCTGCAGACGCGTCTTGCTTCCCTCTTCAGTTCTCGGTATCTATCGTGCGGGGTGGACGTATTGTGGTCGATCGAAAGGTGGCGAGGTAGGCAGTCTGTTTTCTCTTCACTGCGACGCGGCAGTCCTCATCGTACCAGCTGTTTTTGCGACCTTTCCGAAATCCAATGGTTTCGTTTGCAGCTGTACGCAGGTAGTTTGCAATGCCGTCCCACAGTTCCGTTATATCGGGTTGCTGATGAGTGCTCTCAGAGAGCAGGTGTGCAAGTCGGCAGTCTGCTGTGATTGCAGCTTTTCAACGACGAACCTTCCTTGTGTTTGTTGACGAGCGTTCTTCGATACACAGAGGCGCGTGCGCATCTTCGCTGCGACAAGATAGTGATCCGAGTCAATGTTGGGACCTCGGAACGTACGCTCGGTTGAAAGTTTTCCGATCTGGGGACAGCCAAGTAGCTTGGTGAATTTTTTGTGCTGGAATCTAGGGCTACAGACAACCATATTTCGGGCCTAAACGAAGTCTATCATTTGGAGATGTTTCGTTCACAGGCGCGTTTTGTGGAGTGATTCCAAGACGGTTTTGGATTTGATTCGATCCGGAATACGTCGGTACAAACCAACAAACTACAAAATGGTACACCGAAGAGTGCTTACCAAAAGTTTTAAAAAATTTGTTGGAAAACAGGAAGAAAGAGGATTTGCGCCGCTCTTTTTACATCATGACAACGCGCGATCCCACACTGCTGGAATAACGAGTAATATTATTGCGATCTCTGGATCGAAAAAAAACGTCCAGCACCAGGACAAAGATTACGAATAAATACAAAAAGAATTTTTTTTTATTTTTTTCCCGTCAACTTACCGAACTTTTGTGAATCCCATCGTATTCCTAATGCATTTCAATTGTTTTTTTTTTCCTTTCCGTTTGAGTACGCACATTCTAGTCTCGTACTGAGTTTTTAATAAAATGAAAATATATAAATTTACTAAAACGAATTATGTACAAAGAACTAGCTTCATGAATAACTAACTTCATGTTTTCAATATCTGAAGCGGCCGATGAAAATGTTACAAATCGTGAATCAACAGTAAGATTCAAACTACATTTTAATTCACATACATTATATTCCATGGGCATATTATATAGAGCAACTAAAAGCTTAACGAACTATTAGAATATTTTGAAAATAACGGGGAGGTGCCCACACGCGAACTTGCAACCACATTAGCAGACGGTATAGTTTAAACACTAGGAACAATTTATAGGTCTCTCCATTTGCTTAAAAAACGTCAAAAAACATACAACTAAAAGAGCTCGGTTGAAAATTGACTGGTTAAAAATCATAGGCAACCACAAGATTAGTGTCAACACTTTCAGTACATACATTTGTAGCGAAGAAAGCGAAACCCATGTTATTGAGCGTAGAGTTAAAATCCACCACATAATAATTCTGCTCCAATGAAAAAAATACATAAGCAATACAAGAAGCATCATATAAGAGACCACCCCTTATATGTATGCACCTGGATGGTTCAGCCGGGCTGCTGCTGCTGCTGACGGGTTGATGTTTGTGTAAAAATCTAAGGCTTTCATGACCATTGTCGTCCAGGAAGTGCGATGGATTGGATTCGTGGAGGGAGAATCCTGATAGTCACCCGGTGGTTGAATGTATCAACATATTCAGCTGCAAAGCGATTCTTTAACGTATCGTTGATTTTTATAGACGTCCCGACGGAACGAAATAATAAGACCAAAGATGCTTTCTATGAACACCGCTCACACCATGAATTCAAAATACAGGGCAGGCAAAGCAGGAGAGAAATTAACGGCTACCCGTCTCTATGCAACAAAGATCGCCTGTCAACAAACCCAAAGGATGGGGTTTTGAAATACGAATAAGAAAAAGAAAAGTAAATGGATTGAATTGCATAATAACTAGAATTTACAATTGACTTTTGATTCGATGCGCGATTGAAGTTTGTACAGAGTAAGAAAGTCAAGGGACAGGGACTCGCCACATTACACAAATTTGTTGCTAAAAATAACAGAATTATCTGAAATTAATCTGAAAGTTTAACATAAGGAAAAAGTGTTATTCACAGCAAAAGAGATAAAGAAATGCTTTATTATTTTTTTTATTTTTCACATTTTATTCTTTTTGAAGAATTGTAAAGTACGCGAGAAGTTCGCTTTAACTAAATTGGCAGATTTGCTGAGTGGGGTATCGTAAATAAGCGTACACTAAAGCCCATTAAAGATTGGCAAAAAGTTGAGAAGTGACGTTATAATTATTTTCAGAAAAACAGTTGCTTTACCATGAATTGGTTTAATAATTCTTTCAGTATAATATAATTAATTATAAAGCTCAAATAACAATAAAAGTGAGATTTATTTACTGAATCGTGAATGAAACATTTATACCTGTTTATGCATGCAACCCTGCTTAGTATTAAACGCCTCATACATAGATGTCGCTTTTGTATTGGAAAATGAGATGACGAATCGTTTTCGGAGTGAGCCCCGTTATCCATTCCGGTTTGGATTTCCACCTTCTGTGGAATCTATAAAGGCCGATGTTGCCGCACAAACGGTCCCTTTTTGATTCCAGCATTTACAGCAGCGACATCAAGTAAGTCACCCCAAATATTTTGTTGTATATATTTTTAGTTCATATTTAATAAACAAAGAGATTTATTATATTAATGAAATCAAGTCTCGCTTTTTTTGGAAAGAAGAGTAGGTTTATTCTTTTTTAGTTTGGATTACTGTGGAGGATCGGCCCCCCTTTGATCCCCGTTTCCGGACTTCATGAGGAATTCCGGCCCCAAGTATCTCCCGCAGTAACAATGGTCCTTCAAGCCGGATCTACCACAGATAATCAAAAGAAAGTTGATATTATTATTATTACTTTAGCTTAAAATTATATTTTTTCAAGAAAAATAATAATAATAATACAAAAAGCCGTAACACAATTTGCCAAGTCGTCAAAAATAATAATAATTTGAATAACATCCCTGTTTTTTGATATTGTGGATTACCATTTTTCCAGTCCATACACATTTACCGTTTCCACAAGCGGCAAATTCCGTTAGAGTAGTTCGTATTCAAGACAGGAAGAAAAAGCCCAGGAGTGGAAACCGCAAAACCAGGAACTTCACCCACCTTCGAGAGGATTCAGGAGCGGAAAACTAAGGTAAGTAAACGATATATCAACGTATATAAAAGTGCTGTGAAAAGTGGGCGCGCAGGCATTATCATAGCCAAAGGCGAAGCGCCTCACTATAAAAGTGAATACAAGTGTGCAAAGGCAAAAGACCCGAAAGAAGGGCAATAAGCGTCAGCAGCAAAGTGGAAAAAGTGCTGTGAAAAGTGGGCGCGCAGGCATTATCATAGCCAAAGGCGAAGCGCCCCACTATAAAAGTGAATACAAGTGTGCAAAGGCAATAGACCCGAAAGAAAGGCAATAAGCGCCAGCACCAAAGTGGAAAAAGTGCTGTGAAAAGTGGGCGCGCAGGCATTTTAATAGCCAAAGGCGAAACGCCCCACTATAAAAGTGAATACAAGTGTGCAAAGGCAAAAGACCCGAAATAAGGGCAATAAGCGCCAGCAGCAAAGTGGAAAAAGTGCTGTGAAAAGTGGGCCCGCAGGCATTATCATAGCCAAAGGCGAAGCGCCCCACTATAAAAGTGAATACAAGTGTGCAAAGGCAAAAGACCCGAAAGAAAGGCAATAAGCGCCAGCACCAAAGTGAAAAAGTGGGCGCGCAGGCATTTTAGTAGCCAAAGGCGAAGCGCCCCACTATAAAAGTGAAAAGTGTTGTGAAAAGTGGGCGCGCAGGCATTATTGCAGCCAAGAGCGAAGCGCTCCACTATAAAAGCGAATACAAGTGTGCAAAGGCAAAAGACCCGAAATAAGGGCAATAAGCGCCAGCAGCAAAGTGGAAAAAGTGTTGTGAAAAGTGGGCGCGCAGGCATTATTGCAGCCAAGAACGAAGCGCTCTACTATAAAAGTGAAGAAGTGGTGAGAAAAGTGGGCGCGCAGGCATTTTAATAGCCACAGGCAAGGCGCTCCACTATAAACTTGAAAAAAGTGTTGAGAAAAGTGGGCGCGCAGGCATTTTTAATAGCCACAGGCAAAGCGCTCCACTATAAACGTGAAAAAAGTGTGGTGAAAAGTGGGCGCGCAGGCATTATCGCAGCCAAGAGCAAAGCGCCCCACTCTAAAAGTGAAAAAAAGTGTTTCAAAAGTGGGCGCGCAGAGAATAAAAGCGCTCCACTGAAAAAAGATTGGAGCGCCGGCTGTAGGGCCGCAAGACGAGGCGCGAGTACTGCACGCCGGCACTAGGTGCCACACGTCAGGCGTTAGTGCGCAGTTAGCATACTCTTTTTTTTATATATAGAATTAGGAGCGCCGGCCGTAGGGCCACAAGACGAGGCGCGAGTACCGAACGCCGGCGCTAGGTTCCAAACGATCAGGCGTCAGTGCGTTTTTTAGCATATTTTTTATTATTTTAAGGATAGAGCGCCGGCTGCTAAGCGCAAGTGCTGTTCGTCGGCAAATAATTTGCCACAAGGTCAGGCGACGGTGCGTTTTAAGCTACAAGGCCCTTACCAACGACCCAACTAATTTACGGCAGCATATACAGCAAGGCCCATATCAACGGCCCAACGAATCTACAACAACATATACAGCAAGGCCCATACAAACGGCCCAACGAATCTAGAGCAACATCTGCAGCAAGGCCCATATCAACGGCCCAACGAATTTTCAGCAACATTTGCAGCAAGGCCCTTACCAACGGCCCAACGAACCGTAAGCTACCAATAACCAGCATTAATTAAGGGTGAGTTTTTAAAAATCTGAATTATTTAAAAAAAATTGGCCATTTAAAAATATTGTGTATATTTTTCAATACGTTGATGCTTTGGTATTGCGAAAGTACCATAAGCATCCCCATTTAATAATATTTGGACTTTTTGGAATTTTTAATACGGTCTAAGCTTTGGTATTGCGAAAGTACTATAAACATCCCCATTTAATAATATTTGGAATTTTTAATACGGTCTAAGCTTTGGTATTGCGGAAGTACCATAAGCACTCCCCTCTTTACAATATTTTGAATTTTTCGGATTTTAAATACGTATGCGTCACGGTACTAAGGAGGTACTATAAGCACCCAATCTTCCAAAAAAAATTTGAAGTTTCCGGTTTTAGAAAATTTTATTTTGTATCACTAGTTGTGATCTTGTCAAGTTACAGAAGATTGTGAATTGGTACAACACATACATAAAAACCCTCTCTAAGTTCATCTTGAAACTCTTGCTTAGCTTTTTCTTCTTCGCATATTACCGTAAAAATGGCTGGCGCTAACGATTTTTCCCGGGCGTGTGATGCACTGTTAGAGTTCGAAGATTTGTACAACAACACTTCAAGTGCAAATCATTCGGTTTTTTCTCTGGAAATCCAAAAGTTGGAACTTAAGGCATTATGGATGAAAGTTAAGGAGACATTTGATGGTTACTCGCGGATCTTATCTGGAGGAGAATCGGACACATCGGCTATGCTTGCTGCAAAAAGTAGGTATCAGGATTGCTACGCAGCATACCTGACGTGGGCGGCATTGATGGCTGAAACCATCCACAACCCGACATTTGTGCAGCAAAGTTCGTCGACGGTGAATCCTGTAGTCCGGGAACATGAAGTGGCCCCTCGTTCGAACATTAACCTTCCCCCTTGCGACACCGACATTTTTTATGGCGATTATATGGGGGGGCCATCGTTTCGGGATTTATTCAAAGCTCTATATATATAAACAATTCGCGTTTGACCCCTGTTGAAAAACTATACCACCTCACTCATAAGACTCGGGGAGAAGCAAAATATATTGTGAAAAAATCTCCACTAACCAATGATGGGTTTGCAACTGCATGGCAAAACCTATCTGACCATTATGAGAATAAAAGAGTGATGGTAAATAGTCAGTTGAAGACCTTGTTCAACCTACCTACCGTGACAGCCGAGCGCGGTGGGGAAATAAAAAATCTGCAACGTACAGTAAACAATTGCATCTCAGTTCTCCAAATGTATGGGATTGAGATTAGCAATTGGGAGCCTATTTTTGTATTTTTGGTTTCTAGTAGATTACCAGATAACCACATTACCACTCTGGGAACAACGAATAGTAGACAAGGCCGAAATTCCGAGGTGGGAGGAATTAGACAGCTTCCTCTCAAATAGATTCCAGACTCTTGAAACAGTCTCTGACATTCAGAGCCCGTGTGTAGCGAAGATAACGCAAAACCGTTCATCTGCAAATCCTTTGGGAAAAAGGGTATCGGCGCATCATTCTCAGTACTCGCAACCGGTATGCAGATTATGTCCAGAAGAATCCCATGTGCTTAAGGTTTGCCCAAAGCTCCTAGCCATGAAAGTAGATGATCGTTCAAAAATAGTGAGAAAATACAATTTATGCATGAGCTGTTTGGCGCATTCTCACATTGCCAGGGATTGCAAGAGCACCTTCAGCTGCCTTAGTTGCCATCAAAGACATCATACATTGCTGCACAAAAGCCCAACTGGGAACCGGCCCTCAACCTCCGCCACTCGTCCCTCATCAGGAAATGGAGATGATAAGAAAACTCAACCCCCAACCACCTCCAGCAGTGTAAACGCACTTTTCGCATCAAGTACGAAGAATGTAATCTTGGGTACGGCGATGGTGCACATATGCATTTCAGGAGTAGATTATAAGGCAAGGGCCCTTCTGGATTCGGGATCGGAGGGCACATTCATAACGAAGCGGCTACAGAAACGCATTAATGTGCCAACTCAACCTGCTGACTTAAGTGTAAGTGGAATAAACCCGACAACGCCGGCTAAAGGCGCGCAGGCATTTTAATAGCCAAAGCCGAAACGCCCCACTATAAAAGTGAATACAAGTGTGCAAAGGCAAAAGACCCGAAAGAAGGGCAATAAGCGCCAGCAGCAAAGTGGAAAAAGTGCTGTGAAAAGTGGGCGCGCAGGCATTATCATAGCCAAAGGCGAAGCGCCCCACTATAAAAGTGAATACAAGTGTGCAAAGGCAAAAGACCCGAAAGAAAGGCAATAAGCGCCAGCAGCAAAGTGGAAAAAGTGCTGTGAAAAGTGGGCGCGCAGGCATTATCATAGCCAAAGGCGAAGCGCCCCACTATAAAAGTGAAAAGTGTAGTGAAAAGTGGGCGCGCAGGCATTATTGCAGCCAAGAGCGAAGCGCTCCACTATAAAAGTGAATACAAGTGTGCAAAGGCAAAAGACCCGAAATAAGGGCAATAAGCGCCAGCAGCAAAGTGGAAAAAGTGCTGTGAAAAGTGGGCGCGCAGGCATTATCATAGCCAAAGGCGAAGCGCCCCACTATAAAAGTGAATACAAGTGTGCAAAGGCAAAAGACCCGAAAGAAAGGCAATAAGCGCCAGCACCAAAGTGAAAAAGTGGGCGCGCAGGCATTTTAGTAGCCAAAGGCGAAGCGCCCCACTATAAAAGTGTTTGACGTGGCTCAACCAACCATCTACAAATGGACCGATTCAACCATAGTGCTCTCATGGCTGCGAAAGCCCCCCTGTAGCTGGACTATCTTCGTGGCAAATAGAGTCTCGAAAATCGTAGAACTCATCGGAGTGAATGATTGGAATCATGTGGATTCAAATGACAACCCAGCCGACCTTGGTAGTCGCGGCATATCCCCTCAAGAACTTGCAGAGAGTACTCTATGGTGGCAGGGCCCTAGTTGGTTAAAGGAGCAACCATCTGAGTGGCCTCAGATGCATAGTGAGCCTATAGAGACGGAACTGGAGAAAAAATGTGTTAGAACTTACGCAGCACGGATCATAGACACAGAAGACATTTCAGAACGATTCTCAGAATTCTCTCGCGCGCTGAGAGTAATTGCACGAATGTTGCAATTTTATCGAAAAACACATCCGGTATTCAAACTATTAAAACAAAGTGTACAATATCTGGAGAAATTACAGCTGATGAAATTCCGGAGGTGAAAACCCGTCTAATTCGGTTAACACAAACGCGTTGTTTATCGCTTGAATGCGATGCACTAGCTTCATCAAAACCAGTAAACGCTAAGAGCTCCATCCGCACTCTCAATCCATTTCTTGATAATAATGGAATTATGAGAGTAGGCGGAAGACTAGCGCTAGCTTCATTGTCATATAACGTACGATACCCGACCATCTTACCTTATGATTGCCAATTTTCTCGACTCCTCGTTAAGTTCTCACACTTGATTTCCTTACATGGAGGAAATCAACTAATGCTGTATCATTTATAGAAGAAAAACACGAGAACAACTAATGGCTGCGCTCCCACCTGAAAGAACGGACGTATCCAGGCCGGTCACAAACACTGGAGTGGATTTCACAGGCCCGTTTGAGATAAAAAATTACACGGGCCGAGCATGCCTAATAACAAAGGGATAGGTCTGCGTCTTTGTTTGTTTCGCTACAAAGGCAATACATCTAGAAGCAACCAGCGACTTATCAACATCAACATTCTTGGGTGCCTTTGCCAGGTTTGTGGCAAGACGTGGCTGTCCGCATAACATGTACTCGGACAACGGCACAAACTTTGTTGGAGCCAGCAAAGCTTTGAGACATGACTTTAAAAAATTCATGACTGAAGCTTCACATCTTACCATGCGGTCATATGCGCACGAAGAATTTAATTGGCACTTCATACCTCCAGGGGCTCCTCACATGGGAGGATTATGGGAGGCAGGAGTGAAGAGTTTCAAAACCCATTTTCGAAAGGTGGCAAATGCGATGCGGTTTACGATGGAGGAATTCTCGACACTGCTTGCCAGAATAGAAGCATGTCTAAACTCACGGCCAATTAGCCCACTATCAGATAATCCCGATTCACTTGAACCCTTAACTCCGGGACACTTTCTTATTGGAAGTCCGCTGCTCACAATGGCCGAACCTGAGATCAATGGAAACCCGATGTCCATTATCAACCGATGGCAAAAGTTGAAAGCACTTCAACAAGGATTCTGTCAGCGTTGGAAGGCAGAATATCTTAAAAAATTGCAAAAAAGAGTCAAGTGGCAATGTCCTCAGCGAAATATGGAGGTTGATGATTTTGTAGTTGTCAAAGAGGACAACTTACCCCCCAATGAATGGCGACTTGGCAGAGGTGTTAAGGTTTTTTTAGGGCCAGACAACTGCGTTCGAGTCGTGGATATCCTAACGACGAGAGGCATAATCACCAGTCTCATTGTGAAATTGGTTGTGCTTCCCGTCATAAAACTTTTTAATATTTCTACTTCCAGAGATTCTCAACATGGTTCGTGCACACAACAACAAGGACAAGATTGTGAAAGAGCGACACCTGTGCCCCACATGCAAATATAATCATCGGCTACTGTTTTCTGTCGACAGATGCGACGAATGGAACCAGCGGAGAGACTTCGTGCTGTCCTCCTGCACCGCCACTGCGCTAATTGTCTGTCGCCGCATCATATGGCTAAGAGCTGTCCATCCACCAGGATTTGCGAATGATGTAAACAGCGACACCATAGTCTCCTGCATCTGTGGGAGACCGCAGAAAGTGACGAAGACGTGCCACAGGCCATAGATGTAGCAGACCTCACGCAAAGAAAACAGCGTTATCCATACGATGCTCAACCACTAGAAGACTCAGGCGACGATGGAATCTTAGAAATCAACGCCAGCGAAGACGAAGTTGTTCAGCAGGTTGCCGAAGAAGCACCTAGCACAGGGGAACCGCCGGTACCCAGACCCCCTCTGTCGGGCATCCGGTCGGTGATCCATCGACCCCCACCGCAAACCATAGATCGCTGACGTACCCGTAATCGCCAACGAACGTCAACGCATCAAATTGTAAGAGAAATAAAATAAAATCAAATTTAAGGATATGTAAATACAATAATTTGTATGCTATACGTACACACATGTACATATATATATTCAAGAAGTTTTATTGCAGTGATGCTGCAAAGCGGGCGGCATGTTTATGCATGCAACCCTGCTTAGTATTAAACGCCTCATACACAGATGTCGCTTCTGTATTGGAAAATGAGATGACGAATCGTTTTCAGAGTGAGTCCCGTTATCCATTCCGGTTTGGATTTCCACCTTCTGTGGAATCTATAAAGGCCGATGTTGCCGCATAAACGATCTCATTTTGATACCAGCATTTACAGCAGCGACATCAAGTAAGTCACCCCAAATATTTTGTTGTATATATTTTTATTTCATATTTAATAAACAAAGAGATTTATTATATTAATGAAATCAAGCCTCGCTTTTTTTGGAAAGAAGAGTAGGTTTATTCTTTTTTAGTTTGGATTACTGTGGAGGATCGGCCCCCCTTTGATCCCCGTTTTCATGAGGAATTCCGGCCCCAAGTATCTCCCGCAGTAACAATACCAAACATAAAAAATTTAGTGATGTCTTATGTGAAAAAATTGGCTTTATTCAACAGCAAATATCCCCATCAAGATCCACACAATCGTTCCAACGCCGCTCTAATATTTCAATACCACAAGACCGATTTAATTTTGGCTGGGTGGAGGAAAATTTCTAACCTGTGAGCATTTATTTAAGATCTGCAAACAGACAAAATCTAACGGGATGTAGGAGCATTTCGAAGTCCAATTTATAATGCTTTAACATTGTTTTGGCTGACTTGTGACTAAGTACGATGTCCTGTTGAAACAAAATTTTTTTGTATGCCACATACGGTCCTGTTCGTGCAATTTCGTCCTCGACGCTCCAATAACGCTATATAATATTCACTGCTATAAAATTTCCTTACGAGGGCGGCCCTCCTTCGGCCGAGCTCCATCCCCAACTTGTGGTGTGTTTCTTTATGTTTTTTTCAGCAAATGGAAGGACCTAGTTCCTTCTAAGCTGCCACCGAAGGATCTTTAATTTAATTTCCTGCCGAGAGGCAACTGCTAGCTTTTGACTGCCATTCACCTGGAAGTGGCTAGAAACTATTCTTTTGCATACGGTTTCAGCAGCTCATGACTTCCCATCTTAGACTAAGTATCCCCTGGGTAGGAAACAAACATCCGTTTAGAGGCGAGCTAAAGTAAGGTGGCGTGTAAAATTTGAAAAGTAAAGTCCAAAGAAAACTTGTAATACGCCTTGGATGAGAGACCTTTTCGATGCCGACCCCCGCAAATGTTTTAAGGATTACGATTCATATCGAAGAACGCCCGTCAACAAACACAAGGAAGGTTCGACGTTGAAAAGCTGCAATCACAACAGACTGCCGAGCAGTTTTCTACTCGACTTTCAAACCTGCTCTCTGAGAGCACTCATCAGCAACACGGTATAAGGGAACTGTGGGACGGTATTTCAAAGACTAATTTTTCTTTTCTCGGCCGATAACTCTCCTCTCCCCAGTAGCGAAGAAACTTGAGGCCTTGCTGCTCCCGACTTTTACTCACCATCTGCGTCCAGCAGCACATCAGCATGGCTTCCGGAAAGTGCACAGTACCACAACAGCACTTAAACCCTGCGCGAGAACTGTCCTGGTAGCACTGGATTTGTCAAAAGCTTTTGACACCGTCAATCATTCAGTACTACTCAGGGACATTGAGGAATCCTCATTACCGCCGGGGTTGCAGAGGTGGGTCATGGGCTACCTGAGTGGTCGACGATCATCGGTCATATTCCGAGGAGAAACATCGTAGTTAAGAAAAATTAAACAGGGGGCTCCGCAGGGTTGTGTCCTCTCTACGCTACTGTTTAATTTTTATATATCGAAGCTCCCTCCTCCACCGGAAGGAGTTTCGCTAACCTCGTATGCCGTTGATTGCACGATATTGGAGTCTGGCCAGGTTATTGATGACCTATGTTCGAAAGTGAACGGCTACCTCGCCGATCTCTCCCATTTCTTCACTGCAAGACATTTACACATCCAACCGATGAAATCCTCGGCTATCCTCTTCACCAGCTGGACGAAGGAGTACAGGCTAGAACTCGATGTGAATGTTAACGACCAAAAATTCCGACTGTAAACAAACCTAAGATATTAGGGGTCACATTCGATAGCCTGCTCTCCTTCACTCCGCACGCGACTGCAATTGCCGCAAAACTCCAGGGCAGCAACAAAATACTCACAGCGCTAGCCGGCAGCACCTGGGGTAAAGATAAAGAAATCTTGCTGGCAACCTACAAAGCAATTAGCCGGCCGGTCGTAAACTATGATGCACCGATCTGGATGCCGGGGACGAACGAGATGTAGTTGAAGCAGCTGCAGGCCTGTCTGAGCACCGCCCTTAGGATTGCGACAGGAAACCTCCTGATGTCGCCGGAGCATCACTTGCACAGCGAAGCATCTATGCTACGAGTTAAGGAGCATAATGCTTTGCTGTGCAAGGAGTTCCTACTTGGATGCTACCGTAGAGAGCACCCCAGCAGGCCCCTCATAGAAGGGAGTACTCGACTTAAAGAGCACAATCCAGCAACACGTGCAACAACCGCTGGACAGGACGGCGTACCGACAAGCACTGAACGCCATTCACCAGGAATCAGTTAACACCTTCAAAGACTCCCTTCCCGTGAATGGCGTACTCGGAGTAAAACCACTATCTATAGCAGACAACGAGCTCGAGCTGCCTCGAGAGACCCGTGTGACCGTTGCACAACTTAGATCTGGATGTTGTAGTAGATTAAACTCCTACCTATCCAGACTCGACCAGAGAACTTATAATAACGAGAAGGTGAAATTGACTTTTGGTTCGATGCTCGATTGAAGTTTCTACAGAGCTAGAAAATCTCGGGAAAGGGATTCACCACTCTGTTAAATTTTGGCTGTGAACTAACAGAATTGGTGGTTTAACATAAGGAAAAACTTTTATTCACTCCAAATTAAGTAAAAACAATGGAAGTAGAATAGAAATATAATGGAAACCATTGATTAATTAATTTTTAAATTATATTTCATGCCGCATTTTGTTGTTATTTAATGAAAAAATTAAAAACTAATATGAATAGTTCAGAATCTTTTTAACCATCTGTTTTATATATGATATTTTTTATTTTTATATTCATTATTTACAAATTTACAAGAAATTTATTTATTATATAAATATTTTTTTATAAACAACTAAAAATAAAAATAAAAAAATAAAAATGAGTATGAAAAATATATAATAATTAATATTATATTTTGGCACCTTCGAAGGGGAATTTGAACCAGCACAAGAAGCAAAAACCCTTGTAGCACTTGGACGCTACCAACTGTGCCACAGCACCACATAAAGAAGTTGCGGCATATTCTATACTTATACCGAATCAAACATTGGTTTCTCTTCTTCTTATTCAGTATACGAAAGAATATGTTCTCCCCGCGCGCACTTCGTCATCAGTCGACTACGCTGATTTGCACAGTACGCGCGCGTGTAGGCGAACAATGCGTACATGATTTCAATAAGGAATGCTAATTATTTATGTTAATTAAAGGTGTAGTTTTGCCAAATTTTAATATATTTTAAATTGATATGACATTACTAAACTCTTTTAGATTTAAATGCAATATTTATTTATTAAAATCGTATGCTTTGAGGGCATTTAGGGAACATTAATTTTTGAATTGCCGTACATTTGTTCGCCTTATTGAGAGTATGTTTTGCGCAACGGGTACAGAAATTTCTTCAACTTCTGATTTTTGTGAGCTGTGGCATGTGGAAGAGCTGCGAGCGGGAGAGGTATTGCCTGCGGCATACGCTTTGTTGACGATGCGAAGAATATTTTTTGCAAGTTCAACTACGCGGCATATATGTATGTATGTATGTTGTCATGGTAATGATGTGTGTTTACAAATGAAGACATAATATGTACATACAAATATGTGTATGTATGCATGTTTGACGGTGGATAAAATATGCCTGATTTTTGGGTTGAATAATTCTTGAAAGTTAATAAATAAATATAACATTTAAGCCAAGTCATAAAATAAATTGGGAAATACTATGAAATGAAATTAGAAAGTTAAATAGCTACTTTATATTATATATTTTTATAAATTTTTATTTTAATATTAATTAAATATTTTATATATATTATACATATGTATGTATGCATGATGTATGTATGTATGCATGCAAATATGGGAATTTATATGTAATACCCAAAGCTTGCATAAAGTCATTTAAAAGCAAATAACTTCAAATATTTTCATTCATTCATAACCTCAAGCCATTCATTCATACTATCATTTACAAAAACAACTTCATATGCGCAGCTCGTTTTACTCCTCTGCGCACTTCTCAAAAGCTATTTGCTATAAGAAGAAGCATAAGTGCAACAAAAACAACTACCGCATACAAACTCTCTTCCCTTCTACTCTTCATCAACAAACAGTTTCCTCAAGCGAAGTCAAATTTTGCTAAAATTCAATTTCTGATTTTTCAACTCACGCCAAAGTGAAAACACATTCATTTAAGCATTTTAATATGTATACGAAAAACGCACACAATCTTAATAATGCACATGCCCTTCCCTCCTTCAACCCGTCAACCACAAACGACTTCTTCGCGACGATGACAAAATTTACAAAAATCAGAATTCAAGTTGGTCTGAAGTTGAAGACGTATACATTCAAAGCGACCAATGTGTATACGAAAATCACACACATGCCCAAAAACTTGCCTATTCCCTTCCCCTAAACCCGTCGTCTACAAGGAGTTTCATTTCGACGACAGTAAAATTTGCAAAAATCAGAAGTTCTAGTTGAGCTGAAGTCAATGAAAGACCCATACATACACAAAAGTATGCCAACTTCTTTTCCCTCGTACCCCGAATCAACAAGCAATTCCTTGTCGACTATTTAAAACTTGCCAATTTCAAAAAATAAAACGCGAAAAAGAAGCGAGAGAAGGATTTGAACCTGCGCAGCTTGGACAAAAATCAACCAACGCAAACCATTGCGCCCCTGATCACTTTGAAGTTTCGTTGGCATAATTGGTATTTATTTAGATCGCTGACAACAGTATTCTCAAAGTAATCTCAAATTATATATATATACTTGTGTGTATGACCATATTTATATTGACATATGAACAATGATGAGGAACAAATGCAATTGTAATTTCAGTCCATAAATAACGACAACTTCAAAATTTTTTATTAAAATAAATATTTTTGCAACTTATTTCTTTATGTGGGATTTTCTAAATCAATTTAATATCTTTATATAAATTGTTATTAAAAATATTATTTTTTTAATAGTTAATATATTTTTTTAATTTATTTTTAATATTTCTAATATTAAAAATATTAGTTATTTAAATTTTCATTCAGCACATTTGAAATTGCCAAAGCAAAAGAATACTTAGCAGAAAATCTCTTACTATCTCTGCTAACTTTCACAGTGGCTGTAATTTGAAGTGTGGTGAATCCCTTTCCCAAGATTTTTCAGAAAATGTTCGAAGGATGTTCGATGTTGCAACGAATTTGCACCTTCTCGTTATTATAAGTTCTCTACTCGACCCCAGCATACCCAACGTATGCCCTGCATGTGGAGAGTCTCCACACGACAATAAACACCTCTTGACATGCCCCTTAAGCCGACTCATCTAACCCGCCTCTCCCTTTGGTCCAATCCCGTCGAAACAGCACGTTTCCTGGACCTCCCTTTAGATGACCTCGGTGACTTAGATTCACAAAGCCTGCCCTAAGCTGAGTTAGCCAGCCGCTACAACAACAACGGTATTTCAAACTCCCTACGTACAGCAAAACAGCGGACTGCCGTGTCGCAGTGAAGAGAAAACAGCCTACCTCGCCACCTTACGATCGACCACAATACGTCCACCCCGCACGATAGATACCGAGGACTGAAGAGGGAAGCAAGACGCGTCTGCAGACCAAAAAAGAAAGTGGCCGAGATGCGCGAGTACGAGGAGCTTGAGAAGCTGGCCGACAAGGGTAACGCTCGAAAATTCTACGAAAAGATGCGGCGACTTACAGAAGGTTTCAAGACCGGAGCAAACTCTTGTAGGACCCAGGGAGGTGAGCTAGTGACAGATGCCCAGAGTATACTCGATTTATGGAGGGAGCACTTCTCCAGCCTGCTGAATGGCAGTGAAGGGGAAACACGCGGAGGTGGTGAACCCGAAACTCCAATTGATGACGATGGAAAAGTTGTACCGTTACCAAAGTGGCAGGGGCAGATGTATTGCCGGCTGAGCTATTCCAATACGGCGGTGAAGAACTGATCAGGTGCATGCATCAGCTTCTTTGCAAAATTTAGTCGGATGAAAGCATGCCCGACGATTGGAACCTAAGTGTGCTCTGCCCAATCCACAAAAAAGGCGATCCCACAGTCTGCGCCAATTACCGTGGAATAAGCCTTCTTAATATCGCATATAAACTCCTATGAAGCGTATTGTGTGAAAGACTAAAGCCCACCGTCAACAAACTAATGGGATCTTATCAGTGTGGCTTTAGACCTGGTAAGTCAACCATTCACCAGATATTCTCCATGCGCCAAATCTTGGAAAAGACCCGTGGGTGTTTATCCACCATCTTTTCGTCGATTTTAAAGTCGCCTTCGACAGGACGAATAGGAGCTGCCTTTACGACGCTATATTTGAATTTGGTATCCCCGCAAAACTTATACGGCTATGTAAACTGACGTTAAGCAACACTAAGAGCTCCGTCAGGATCGGGAAGAACCTCTCCGAGCCGTTCGATACCAAACGAGGTTTCAGACAGGGTGCTTCCTTATCGTGTGACTTTTTTAATTTAATTCTAGAGAAAATAATACGAGCTGCAGAGCTAAATAGAGAAGGTACAATCTTCTATAAGAGTGTACAGCTGCTGGCGTGCGCCGATGATATCGACATTATTGGCATCAATAACCGCGCCGTGAGTTTTGCTTTCTCCAGACTTGATAAAGAAGCGAAACGAATGGGTCTGGTAGTGAATGAATTAATATCAACAACAATGTCAGCCTTGAAATCCAACGCAGAATCACCCTTGCCAACAGGTGCTACTTTGGGCTGAGTAGGCAATTGAAAAGTAAAGTCCTATCTCAACGAACGAAAACCAAACTCTACAAATCGCTAATCATACCGGTCCTACTATATGGCGCAGAAGCGTGGACGATGTCAACATCTGATGAGTCGGCTCTAAGAGTCTTCGAGAGAAAAGTTCTGCGAACGATTTATGGTCCTTTGCGCATTAGCGACGGCGAATACCGCAGACGATGGAACGATGAGCTGTACGAGCTATACGATGATATTGACATAGTTCAGCGAATGAAAAGACAGCGGCTACGCTGGCTAAGCCATGTCGTCCGAATGGATGAATGCACTTCTACTACTTTGATGCAGTACCCTTTGGAGGAAGCAGAGGAAGAGGAAGACGTCTACTCCGTTGGAAGGATCAAGTGGAGAGTGACCTGGGTTCACTTGGTATTTCCAACTGGCGCCAGGCAGCGAAAAGAAGAGAAGAATGGCGCTCTGATATTGATTCGGCTATAATCGCGTAAGCGGTGCCAACGCCAATAAAGAAGAAGAAATTGGAATAGACAAAATAAATCTGGAATATAGATAATAATAAACTGAAATACTAGTAGCTCACTTTATTTGTATTGGGGCTCGCCAACACCTACTGTTGAGTGTTGAAAATAAAATTAAAATAATAGAACTAAAAAATAAAATATATACAAAGTGTGAATCTGTGAAATCTAGTAAGGTAATATAAAAAAAAAAAACAATTTTATATTCAAAGACGTGAATATAATCAGCCCAAAGCCGCTATTCAGAAACAGCAATTATTATATGGTAGGGTCAAGCTAAGAAGAAACTTTTGTAAACCTGACAACAAACAGTTGTAACATCCGAAAATAAGCGCTCATGTTAAAAAGCAAAGTAGAAAAATAACATATTTCAATCAGAAACGGAACAAAAATACAAAATAATACATATAAACTAGGATCTCGAAGAGAGAAGTAGATCCAAATTGATTTGGGAGTGAAACAGATAAAGTTCACTTAAAAAACTGAGGAATACAATAACATAAAATAACTTTTGGAAACAAACAGTGGTGAATTAAAGGAAAGTGTAGAAACTGAAACAACAGAAATGGCAACAAATGAGTTCAATGAACTAATAAAGAAAAAATATTCGAATTCGAATAAGTGCTACTACGTAGCTCTTTAATAGCATTTCAATTCGAATGTTGCCAAATTCACGGTACTACTTAATGCGAATGCGACAGTTTGTTCTATTCGAAAACGGCAAATATTATTCGACACGAAACTAGCATTGGAAAATTTAAGTTTATAACGGCATCCTTTGTTTTTTTTATAAAAAAAAAACATTGTTTTAGGGAAAATATATCAAAGAACGCACATGCAAAAATAATGCAATTTTATATAAGGTAGATTTCATGTCGTTTTGCATCTCGCTTTTCATTTACTGTCAGTGAAAAACAAAAGTAGGTATATGCAAGCTAGAAACAAAATTGTTGATGTAAGGTAGATTTCATGTCGTTTTGCATCTCGCTTTTCATTTACTGTCAGTGAAAAACAAAAGTAGGTATATGCAAGCTAGAAACAAAATTGTTGATGTAGAGTAATTGTTTTTGGAAACAGAAAACATTAGAAATTATGAAAATTTGAAGTGTGTATTAATACAAGAATTTAAACGCGATTATGATAACTTTCAAGTGATTAAGAAACTTTTCATGTACTCATGAATTGGAATGAAAAGAATTGCCGGACTTTATGACATGGAATAGCGCGCTGTAATACGATATATAGTTGACGGAACGTATCTGCGAGCAAAACAAAGATCTACAAAATAGAAATAAATTCAAATCAGTAACTAAAAATTCATTGGAAAATAATAAAAAGTTTTTCAATCGCGGTTCGAAGCATCGTAAACGCAGGTAATAGGCTGTTTCGACCAAGCGTATACTCTGTGTTTGCAGTCGCTAGCATGTTTAGTTGCAAACACCACTCTAACACAAATGAGACTGATTATATTGCCGCAATTGTGGTAACCATTTCCCTTTCCCTTCTCCCGGCATCGTTCTCCTCCACATTGATATATTTGCCATCGCTCTAGCTTGTTTAGTTCGCCTGCTGTGTCGTGTTGAGTAAACGTGTGTTCGTGGTGCTCGTCACGAAAATGGAAAAACGAAATCAAGAGCAACGCGTCGCGATAGAATTTCGCGCCAAATTGGGCGAAACAGCTTTGGAAACGTACTTAAATTGTAAAAGGGCATGGTGATAGTGCTCTTAATTGTGCCCAGGTGTTTCGATGGCATAAAAAGTTTAAGTTTACGTAGAGCTCGCATGAGCAAGTCGAAGGTGAAAACGATGATTATTGCCTTTTTTGATAGCCGTGGAATCGCTCATAAGAATTTCTTCCACCGGGGCAAACCGCGCCGTGCCACTCCGCCCTCAGCGTGTCCCAGTATTTGGCCTCTAAAGGGCTGGCCGTGTTGCAACAACCGTATTATTCGCCCGATATGTCACCATGTGATTTTTTTTGTTCCTTAGAACAAAATCGGTGTTCAAAGGAACCCATTTTAAGTCGATTGAGGACATCCAGGCGGCCGAGACGAGGGTACTCGCGGACATCCCAGTCGAAGCGTTCCAAAAATGTTACGAAGCATAGACAACGCGCTGGAATCGTTGTATAGCTACCTAAGGGGACTACTTTGAAGGGGATGGCAGAGTTGTAGAATAATTTTGAAACATACGGTTTTTATGGAATCAGTCTCATTACTTAATTGTCACACCTCGTATATCTCATAACCCAAACTCACTTTTCACAGCGTTTTTGAGTTGCGTTTATAAGTTTTCCATTATTTGTGACTGGCAACAATAACCATTTTACGTCATTTTTTCTTTTTTGTTATTTCATTCTTATCGATATACGGCAGCACTGTTTGACATACTGTCAATATTTGAATATATTTTTGTGATTGTGCGAGTTTAGTTATGTGGCGGTCGCTATAGCCGAGTGGTTAGCATTGCGTACTGCCATTCGGAAGGCAAAATCCTGGTGTCGGACCAACATCCAAAAAATTATAGAAAATTAATTTAAATAAAATATTAAGTTAAATTTTCTATATGCGTAGTATAAACTCCATTTGTTGGAAAGAACATCAAGACGCAAAACCACAAATTGGAGTAGGAGCTCGGCCGAAAATCGCTTCAGCTGTTACAAAGGACCAATTATGTATATATATATGTATAGGTATAGTAAACAAAAATAAATGACAGTTCAAACATTAAACTCAGTAAACACCCAGTGGAAACACTCTACAGTTCTCATAAACTCAAAATCTGCAAACACAGAGTTTATTCTTGGTAGGAATGGTCTATAATGTAAAAGTAATACCAAGTGCTTCAAATGTAATATGTTCGGCATTTTTTCCGAAAAGTTGTGGCAAAAATAAAACTTTTGATGAAAAAAATGTTAAATGTTGCGATTTGTAGTAAACGGTTTAAGTATCAAGCTTAACTATTACGTTGAAATAAATTGTTTGCTCAATACGGGTGCCAAAGTCTCGATAATGAAAAGCGAAATATTTTTTAATAAATTTCTTAAATATAAATTGCACGAGAACAAAGTCATGTTGTATCGTTTAGGCAACAAATTATCTCTACAGATTTGTTACATTCGCGATAGTGTGCGTGCTGACGGCGTAGAAAAAATAAATGACTTCGATGTTGTTGAAAAAAAATCCATAAAAGTGAATGCTATAACTGGATTTGATTTTGTAAAGAATTATGAGCATTCGATGACGGTTTTACTTTTCTAAAAACATTGTTCTGATATATAATAAGACGAATTAAAGGTTTAATAAAAAATATTAAAAATTCGCCAATTCATACCCAACGCAGAAATTTCGGCAAACTCCAGCGCAATTGCCAGCAGGGTTAGCAGCAAATCTAAAATTATCATAGTGGTTACAAAACGGTACGTGTTTCTCATTCGGAGTTTGCAAGCAGAATAGTGGTGGTAAAGAAGAAATGTGGCAATTACAGAATATAAGCAGCCTTCCGACAACTGAACTAAATGGTTCTGAAGGACTGCTTTCCAAATCCAATAGCGGAAATGTGTTATTAAAGTTAAATAAGGCAAAGTGTTTTATCACTATGAACTTAGAAAATGTTTTTTTTTCAAGTGCTTAGCGAAGAAAACAGTATAAAATATACGGCCTTCGTAACGAAACAAAGTTGTACGAATTTAATCAAGCATCTTTATGATTTTGCAATCCGCAAATTTTGGAAGGTACGTAAACTATACTTTCCAAGATTTGATTAATGACAATATAATATATAATGGAGCTGTATATCGACGATATCGTAATCTACGGAGAAACACCGGAGGAGTGGTTGGAGAAGCTTCGTATCGTATTCAAAGTTGCAGCAGGCTTAAAATTTAAATGGCAAAAATTCAAATTCTTAAAAAATAAAAAGGATTTTTTGAGTCATTCAATTGAATATGGTAGAGTTTTTCCAGTAAAACAAAAAATTAAAGTAATAGAAAAATTCCCGTACACAAAAAAAATTGAAAGATATACCAGGCGTGTTAGTTGAAATTTGCCGGTTTTTTTGATAAAGAAAAAACTTAATTTTCAGAGGAGTCTCAAATTTTTTTTATTCAAGGTATTGACCATTGGTTTTCACACATTTCGTCCATCTCTTAGGCAAATAATGGATACCATTCCAAAAAAACTTTTTCTCTTTCGAGGCAAACCATTCGACGAGCCATTTTTCGACTTCTTCAAAATTAGCGAAGCACTGCTCTGCAAGGGAGTGTCCCATCGATGCGAAAAGATGATAGTCGGACGGGGCGAGGTCTGGAGAGTACGGCGGGTTCGATAATATTTCCCAATTAAGTGTTTTTAATGCGTCTTTCACCAGTTTAGCGGTATGAGACGGCGCGTTGTCGTGTTGCAAGATAACTTTGCCATGTCTTTGGGCCCATTCCGACCGGTTTTCAATCAACGCATGATTCAAATTGATCATTTGTTGTCGGTAGCGATCCGTGTTCATCGTTTCACCAGGTTTTAACAACTCGTAGTACACCACACCACACTGGTCCCACCAAACACAGAGCATTGTCTTACAGCCAAAGCGATTTGGCCTTGCAGTCGATGGGCCAACTTCACCAGGGTTCGCTTCGGGTTCTCAAAATAAATCCATTTTTCGTCCCCCGTGACAATTCGATGCAGAAAAGATTTCCTTTCGAATCGTTGAAGCAGCATTTCACAAACGGTTTTTCAATTTTCCATTTTTCTATCGTTCAGCTGGTGTTGTACCCATTTTCCATACTTCTCGATCTTTCCCATGGCTTTCAAACGTTGGCAAATTGCTCCTCGAGTCACATGTAGTGTTTCTGCCAATTTTTGTTGCGATTGGGTTGGATCAACATCTAATAACGCCTGCAATTCCCCGTCTTCGAACTTTTTCGCTGCACCAGGATGTTCATTGTCTTTCAAATCGAAATCTCCACTTCTAAATTGACGAAACCATGTCTCACATGTTATAATCACTGCAGCATGTTCACCATAAGTTTCTACCAGCTTCAGCTGTTTTTTCTTTTGATTAAATAAGAAAAGCAACGAATGCCGCAAATGCGAATTACTTGGAACGAAACTCGACATATTCACTGAGGTAAACAAATATGACGTTATTATTTTGGCGGAATGTGACTTGCGTATTTTTGTAGGTTAGTGTCAATAGAAAAAAATTACATACATGCCAAATCATAGAAATTTATACATATTGCTAGCGACATCTACTAGTAAAACCAGCACACTTCAACAACACACCTGGTACAATATTTTCTAAGTATACCTGGCTATTTGCGAAAGTTTGTGTCAAGGTATACACAAATAGCGTCGCCGTTGACAAATTTATTAAGAAGGAACAAAGTGTGCAATTAAAACCTAAACTTATTAAAGAACCTGTATTGTATGATAGACAAGCTGAAACTGAGATGCATCAAAAATGGCTTTGGGCGACGTTACTTCTAAAACATGATAACAAACTGCACCCAGCTTTTTTTGGAGCAAGAAAAATTTGTGAGCTCCCTGTCTAAGCTTAGCGAAAGTGATGTTAAATAATACCTATAAATGTATTCATAGAGCCGTTTGGCCCTTAATGGAGTTCGGGTGTAAACTCCATAGGACAAAATTAAAGGTGGTACGGGGTGACCATTCCTCTTTACACACAATGAATTTATTGGCTGGAGCTCCGGGTGAGAAACTGGATATGGTGCGGTTGAGGCCATTCCATTTGTTGCGTTGAGATTTTATTGAGCTCTTTGGCTCTTCAAATTTGTGGAGCGAGGGGGTGCTCCAGTGGTTTTGCAAGTCAAGCTTACACCGCTTAGGAACTAGCGTTTTCAGCACTTCCTGGTGTTGGCAAACATCTAAGCATGTCGAATTTCATCCAAACACCCTGAGTTTTGCATCTAATATACACTTAAAGTTTATTGCTTCACTGCCCACCTGAGAAATGCACTTATGCATAAAAGCATGCATGTGTATGCACATATGTACACACGTGCATGGGGAAATTGGGCGTAAGATGTTTCCTGCTTAAGGGGCTATATACAGTTAATGGGCCAAAAAAACGATATTTTAAGAATTTTTTTGAGGAGTCTTTAGAATTTATTCATTCAAAAATATTATATTTTAATCCTTATAACTGTAAAAATATTTCTCTGGAGAAGAGCTACAGCTGATCTCCAGGAGGTCCTCTGAAAAAAGACGTCTTGCGGTGACCACCCTATCTCTGAACTGGATAATCTGAAATTAAAAGCCCAAACAGATTTCATTAAAGTAACGTTAGATCTAATGATTAATCACGGAAGAATAATCAGAGAAATTTCGATTTTGAATTGTTTATAAAAAAAGTATTTATCGGAAAAATAAAACCTTAGATTAATCACTGAAACATATACTCAAGAAGCTTGTGTTAAAGTTTTAGACAAATCGGTTCAGCCGTTTTCGAGTTATAGTGGCCACCGACTTTGAAAACACCATTCTGAGAAAAACGCGTTTAAAGTTACCATATACCCACTTATACTTCCAAGCGCTCCGAAACGTCTTTACAAATGTGCGTGTAACTTCGAAAATATTTGCCGGATCGATTTATTTGTGTATTTTCAAATATATGTAGATACAGAAAATAAAATAAAAAATTTTTTTTTTTGAAAATCATAACTCTATATAACCCCTTAAACATACTCCCACCCTTTCCCCTTAGCGGCTTAGTCGTCTAGAGATTTGCATATTTCGCCGATATTTCGGCTCGAAGGACCAGGTCTAAGCTTCAGATACTGAGGGTAAAGCGAAAACTACTTCGCTAGATTCCGCAAGTGCAAAGAGGGAATCCTCACAAACGCGCCCAAGAACTAAAGCGTACGACCCCTGGCGCAAAAATGCATACCTCAAAATGACAGCCTAATGAGATATTGTGCAAGATTCGGTAATTCACCAATTGACGACCGCACCGAATCGTATATCGAAGTCAAAACAAAAGTCTAAATGACTATTTTGTACAACTGCAAGCTGCCTTTGGTAACGTTTCTTCCAAAACGGATGACAGTTTGCGTGACAAGTTCAAAGAGTCAAGGCAAGTACGAAAAATTAAGATTTCAGATCAGCTAAAAATGCTTAGAATGGTCGATGCTCCCAGTCCACCATCATGTGTGGAACCCTCATCACAATAATCAAGTGAATCCACTGTTTTCTACTAGTTCCTCCATGCGACACAGAGACTTTTTAAGGGGGTTACGAAGAATGGCTGGCTTTTCGTGACATGCTCACAGCCGTGTACATTAACTTCCAGAATCTCTCTCGTGCTCAAAAACTATACCACCTCAGGTATAAAACGGAAGGAAAAGCCGGTGCTATTGTCAAACAGTATCCTTCGAGTGACGATAATTTCGATCTGGCTTGGGAAGCGCTTCGGTCAAGATATGAAAACAAGCACATTTAGTAGATACTCAGGTATCCAGGACCCAGCTGATTTCACAGCACTAACTCCGGGACATTTTATTCGAAGCGCTCCGCAACCCAACCCAAATGTGTGAAAGCTTATGAAAATTCAAATTGTTAAAATTTAAGGAGTGAACAAAAATAAATAAAACAGAAATTTATGAGGTGTCTGTGCACAAATAAAAATCGGCATTACTAATTTCACAAATTGTTCTGCTTTTAAGCATACAATGACCAATGTATACTCAAGATTTTACTTTTACAGTAGAATACCGTTCAGCAGTACATATGAAGCATGTTGACAGCTCAAGTCGCTATCCAAAATTAACTAGCCCAACTAACTACAAGACGAATGTATTCGCGCAATAACAGCAGCACTACAGACTAGCTCGTATGGAGGGCTCAAAACGAAACGCGGACTTCTATACAAATACGTGAAAGAGCAAGAGTTATTATTAAATTAATGGAATTTGAAATAATTAGAGATGCGCATGAAAAATGGCATTTTAGTACGCAGTGTATATTGTGGAGCAACCATTTTTGTATACCAGATTTAGATCGAAAAATTGATAAAGTTGTAAATAATTGCGTCAGATGTATCGTACATACCAAAAAATTGTGGGAAAAAGAGGACATGTTACAAATAATTGATAAAGTTGATAATCCATTGTGTACATTACACATACATTATCTGGGACCAATGGACGCAACCACAAAGAAATATAAATATATTTTGGCTATGGCTGAAACGTTTTCAAAATTTTTCCAATCAAAACTACAGAAGAGGTTATAGGAAAGTTTGCAGTATGCTTGTATACTTATGGACAACCCCAACGTATCATAAGAGACAAAGCAATTAACTCTATCGTACACAGTTCCACTAAAGCCTCTCCTTTTGAAAATATATTTGGAACAAAAATAGACACGAGTATCAGCAGAAAAATATCCGATATACTACAGCAAAAATTTATTGAACGCTTTGTTGAAGAACGACAAAAATTACGCAACGACGCAAAACAACAAATCCAGAAGGCACAAATACAGCAGGAGCAGCAGCATGACAAAAAATGTAAAGAAGCACCTCAATACGTCGTCGGCGATATGCCATAGTGGCAATAAAAAGAGCGCAGTTTGTAGCAGGAAAAACATTGGCTAGTGAATATTTGGTCCTTAGAAAGTCAACAAAGTAAAGCGAAATAATAAATACGAAGTTGTGAAACAGGGCAAATTTGAAGGTCCGGCAATACATCTTCTGGTGCAGACAATATTATGATATGGAAAACTGCAGAAAGCGATGACATTTTATTGTCATCCAGGTCAGATGTACAGGATGATCGATTGTAACATGGGTGTCTTAAATAGGTACAAAACACAGGAGATAAGAAAACTTGAAGAAAAAGAAGATTGCGGAGAAGTTGAAGACAAGCAGTCAGTCGCATATAGAGAGCAAATACAATTACGAGTATTAATTAAAAGAAGCAAAGTTCTGTAGTTAAGAAAAGTTGAAATTAAACTTATATCTTATTTTCCTAAAGTTGTATTTCCAAAAATTGAAGTTGTTTAATAACTACAATAGCATACTACTTACTTACATATTTACTTACTATACTGGCGTAGACGCCTCTTACTCGATTTTAGCTGAGCAAACAGCATTGCGCCATTCGTTTTATCTATTTGCTGTGTGGCGCCAATTGGAAATACAAAGTACAGCCAGGTCCTTCCAACGGAATGGAGGTCTTTCTCCTCCTCTGCTTCCACCGGCGGGTACTGCATCGTAAATTTTCAAAGCTGGAGTATTCGTATTCATCCGGACTACATGGCCTAGCCAGCGTAGCCGCTGCTTCATGATTCGCTGAACTATGCCAATGTCGTCGTTCCATCGTCTGCGATATTCGCCATTGCCAACTCGAAGAGGATCATAAATCTTACGCAAAACTTTTCTCTCGAAAACTCCTAACGCCGACTCATCAGATGTTGTCATCGTCCATGCGTCCGCACCATATAGCAGGACAGGAATGATGAGAGACTTGTAGAATTTGGTTTTCGTTCGCCGAGAGAGGACTTTACTTTTCAATTGCCTGCTTAGTCCAAAGTAGCACCTGCTAGCAAGAGTGATTCTGCGTTGGATTTCAAGGCTGACATTATTATTGGTGTTGATGCTGGTTCCTAGATAGACGAAATTATCTACGACCTCGAAGTTATGACTGTCAACAGTGACATGGGAGCCAAGTCGCGAATGCGATGATTGTTTGTGTGATGACAGGAGATATTTCGTCTTGCCCTCGTTCACTACTAGACCCACATCCTTCGCTTCCTTGTCCAGTCTGGAGAAAGCAGAACTCACGGCGCGGTTGTTGAGGCCAATAATGTCGATATCATCGGTGTACGCCAGCAGCTGTACACTCTTATAGAAGATTGTACCTTCTCTATTCAGATCTGCAGCTCGTATTATTTTCTCCAGCATTAAATTAAAGAAGTCACACGATAAAGAGTCACCTTGTCTGAAACCTCGTTTGGTATCAAACGGCTCGGAGAGGTCTTTTCCGATCCTGACCGATCTGTTAGTGTTGCTTAACGTCAGTTTACATAGCCGTATAAGTTTTGCGGGGATACCAAATTCAAATATAGCGTCGTAAAGGCAGCTCCTATTCGTGCTGTCGAAGGCGACTTTAAAATCGACGAAAAGGTGGTGGATAAACACCCACGGGTCTTTTCCAAGATTTGGCGCATGGTGAATATCTGGTCAATGGTTGCCTTATTTTCTAAAGCCACACTGATAAGGTCCAATCAGTTTGTTGACGGTGGGCTTCCGTCTTTCACACAATACGCTCGACAAGACCTTATAGGCGATTTTAAGGAGGCTTATACCACGACAATTGGCACAGACTGTGGGGTCCCCTTTTTTATGGATTGGGCAGAGCACACTTAAATTCCAATCGTCGGGCATGCTTTCGTCCGACCATGTTCTGCATGCACCTTGTCAGCTCTTCACCGCCATATTTGAATAGTTCTGCCGGTAGGCCGTCAGCTCTAGCAGCTTTGATGTGTTTTAAGCGAACGTTTGCTATTCTAACTTCTTCATGGTCAGGTAGTGGAACGCCTTTTCCATCGTCGTCGATTGGGGTTTCGGGTTCACTATCTCCGGTTACTCCGTTTTCACTGCTATTCAGCAGGCTGGAGAAGTGTTCCCTCCATAAATTTAATATGCTCTGGGCATCGGTGGCTAGATCAGCTCTTTGTGTCCTACAGGAGTCTGCTCCGGTCTTGAAACCTTCTGTAAGTCGTCGTATCTTCTCATAGAATTTTCGAGCATTAACCTTGTCGCCTTGTCGCTTTCAAGCTCCTCGTACTCGCGCATCTCGGCCTCTTTCTTTTTTTGTCTGCAGATGCGTCTTGTTTTCCTCTTCAGCTCTCGGTATCTTTCCCATCCCGCACGTGTTGTGGTGGATCGCAGCGTTGCGAGGTAGGCAGTCTGTTTTCTCTCCACTGCGACACGGCAGTCTTCATCGTACCAGCTGTTTTTGCGGCCTTTACGAAATCCAATAGTTTCGTTTGCAGCTGTACGTAGGGAGCTTGAAATGCCGGCCCACAGTTCCCGTATACCGAGTTGTTCATGAGTGCTCTCAGAGAGAAGGAGTGTAAGTCGAGTAGAAAATCGTTCGGCAGTCTGTTGTGATTGCAGCTTTTCGACGTCAAACTTTCCTTGTGTTTGTTTACGGGCGTTCTTCGAAACACAGAGGCGCGTGCGTATCTTCGCTGCAACAAGGTAGTGGTCCAAGTCGATGTTGGGTCCTCGGAGTGTACGTACGTCAAGAACACTGGAGACATGTCTTCCATCTATCACAACATGATCGATCTGGTTTTGTGTCTTTCGATCAGGGGACAGCCAAGTGGCTTGATGTATTTTTTTGTGTTGGAATCTAGTACTACAGACAACCATATTTCGGGCCATGGCGAAGTCGATCAGCCTCAACCCATTAGGGGATGTTTTGTTGTGGAGGCTGAATTTCCAACTGTCGCACCAAAGATACCTTCTTTGCCCACCCTGGTATTAAAATTGCCAAGCACGATTTTCACATCATTTTGGGGGCAGCGCTCATGCTCTAGGTCCTCATAAAAGCCATCTTTGGCCAAATAGTCCTTCTCTTCCGTGGGGGCGTGGGCGCAAATCAACGATATCTTGAAAAATTTTGCTTTGATGCGGATTGTGGCGAGACGCTCATCCACCGGGGTGAATGCCAGTACTCGACGACGGAGTATCTCTCCCGCCACAAATCGGACACCAAATTTGCGCTTCTTTATATGGCCGCTATAGTAAATGGCACAAGAACCTACTCGCTTTCATCCTTGTCCCGTTCACCGCACTTTTTGGACGGCGGTGATGTCAGCCTTTATTCTTACGAGGGCATCAACCAGCTGGGCAGCGGCACCTTCCCAATTGAGGGACCGGACATTCCAGGTGCATGCCCTTAAATCGTAACATAAAAAATAATTGTTATCTAACTTGAACACCAAGTAGTTTATAAACATAATCTAGCCGAGTGGTTAGCATTGCGTACTGAAATTCGGAAGGTTCGGGTTCATATCCCGGAGCCACAAACATCCAAAAATTATGGAAAATTAATTTAAATAAAAAGTTAAATTAAATTTTCTAATTACGGTCGCCCCTTGGCAGAGAATGTCCACCCCTCCGAGTGTATTTCGGACATGAAAAAAGGCTCCTCATAAAAAACCATCAACCGTTCGGAGGCGGCTTACTATAAACTGTAGTTCCCCCTCTTTTTGTTGGAAACGTCAAGACGCAAAACCACAAATTGGAGGAGGAGCTCGTCCAAAAATCATTTCAGCGGTTACAAAGTGCCAATTATATAATATAACCTTACATTATTTTATATCTAATATTATAATTTAAGTTAACTAAATTGGAATAAGCAATAAATAAATCGGAAACATTGATAATAATAAACTGAGATACTACCACACTTTAATTACATCTAATATCGTATATTAAATTCTCGTGTCACAATGATAGAAACGATACTCCTCCGAAACGGTCGATTTCAATAAAATGCATGTTCAGTACGTCTGAGAATAACATAACATCTATTTCTCACGCGGGGAAGAGGACCTGGGACTGATCTATTCGAAAAATTTGAATTTATAGTTCGATTTACATAGTAGTATAGTTCGAAATTTAATACATAGGTAGCCTTTTGTTTAGTTTAGCAGGAACATTTCGTTTCCAGGGATAGTAGCCAGGACCGCTCTATTCGAAAAATCCTTTCTATGGTTTGGATTATACATACAAATTTTCGGAAGTGGACCAAGGGTCACCGAGGAGATATTTGATTGGCTTGGTCTATAACCCGATAGATGGCATCACGATGATGCACAGGACTTACAATATCTGAACCGATCCAATATTCTCCCTTTTTTTCAATTTTACCTATTACTTGAGTAGTTGGACGATTATGAACGCCAAAATCGGTTGTTGAGCGATTCATTTTCATAAATGCCTGACTTTTTCTAAAACAGAGCTTGTTGGATTCAACAGTTGTGTTTGACAGACGTGACAATACTGCCATGTACTTTGAAACCAAGAAATTGATAACTCTGTACTTTTTTTGACGATGAACCCAGCGCTACTCACCTCGCGCCCCTCAAGGACAATCCAAAAATCTAACAGACCAGTGACTGAAATCCAGTGACAGTCCGGACTATACTGAACCCGAGACAATCACGAAAGGACGCGGTTACACTTACCTCTTACACTAAACATCTACAAAATTTGCTCATCTGCTGCGAAAAGTTACATGGGAAAAAGGAGAAGGAATTTACTTAATTATTTAAAGCACTTAGTAAGTAGGTTTTCATACAGAAAATCAAGTCTGAGGAATCCTGGTGGAATGGTCGTGCATTTTAAAGTTTGTTGTGCATGAAAGGGGCCTAAAGTGTGTAGATGATCTTAAAGAGATAAGTTAAGCTCGCTAAGTAGGAATGGATTATGGATAATACCTCTTATCAATTCAGTTAAAAATAAAACTCCAAGCAGCTTTCTGCGACTAAGGAGTGGAAGCAGATCAGAGCGCTGCAATGCGTATACCATCTTCGCTCACATTCGAATAAACACTGATTTTCTTTGATTTAAATTCTTTGGTACAAGTTCGTGTGTGGAGTGAAATAGCCAATTGCAACGCAAACATATACCATATGTTAGAATGCAACTTGTTCACAAACGAGTAACAACGAGTATATCTTACTTGTTATACTTATTCTATACTTATACTAATTTGTTTTGAGCACATATTTAAACTCGAATGTTTGCATGTTGATCTTAGCTCAGTGTGTGATTGTGTGAAATGCTATTTATTTTATTTCTGTTAATTGACTAAAATTTTTGAAAATTAATTACTTTTACTTTAGAATACTTTCATAATATTTTAAAACAAAAAATATCGTAAGCTAGTGCATCAAATTTCTGTAATTATTTTTTATTCTCCTAATTTACAATGGTTCTATATTGGTTTACAGTTGCAGAAATATTACAAAATTAAGATTAAAATGATTTGTTTTGTCTTATAGTGTACGCAATACATTCATTTTTAAAATTTTTCGTGCCGTGGCGTCCGGCACCCACATGTCTGCGTTTTTTTTTGTGTATGCTCAATTGAATACGCAAATGTGTACTCGAGATTGTACTCGAATGTTATTTTTCACTTCGATCACATCAAATCAGCCTCAGCCAAAGCGAGAAGTAAGATATGCGTATAATACACTAAATTTCATGTTATTTACTCAAACTCGAATGTAGCATATTGAATCTCGGGATTGATTGTCTCCAACATTTTCGTTGCCTGTGTGCCAATCGATCCAACACCAACATGAGCCGTAAACGACTTTTGTCAGAAGGCAGATTCTTATTCGCATCCCAGTTTAAATATTTTAACGCGAAAAGCAGGAATTGCTTTTGTACAGATTCTTATTAATGACCGCAAGCCCAAGAGGACGAAAATTGTTGTTGTATTGATTATGGCTCTGATGTTTAAGATAGTGATGAGGATTACCAGTGTTATCAATGTCCCCACGAAAATATATGGGCTACTAAATAATTTAAACTCAGATGAAGAAAACGAAAATACTCTATAAGAACTGCGTAAAGAAACTAATAATGATAAATAATCTTGCCAGTGTTTTCCGTTTATAATAGACAAATATATTGTCAAACATATAAAAGATCCACTGGAAAAAGGTATCGTTTTAATTGATGCTAAAGGAAAAATATTTAATTAGATTATATTTGACTTTCGTTATTTCCCAAATCTGCTGTGTTTTCCACTTGTCGTTAAAAATTTACATAAATCGCTTTTGCCAAATTTTCGGACCTACAATCGAACCTTCCGCCCTATGTTAAAACGTGCCATTCTGCTTTAAATGCAATTAAGAGTTATATAACAAAACGCAAACACGATGCGCTCGTCATGGATGGTAACATTGTAGGAAGTTACTTTCAACTTCTCAACGAACAATAGTCACGTTTCAACATTGCTCAAGATGAAACTGAAGCATCTTTAACGGAAGCGGATATGTCGGACAGAGCCATCAATGCAGTTTTTAACTACACTAACGTCTATGTCTGCAGCAATACTGCGTTAACTAGCAATTCCACAGGATGGGTAGCTTTCTGCGATGCCTTCTGTTCGTTAGCTGATAGCTACACCGCTTTACCTAAGCAGCTTTCTAAAAGGGGACGCTCTAAACATCATTGGCATATTCAAGGTATATAGGACGCTAATTATGCAGGGGCATGGGATCTTCTCCAATCCAAAGCTTGTTGGGATTGTTTAAGGCCAGGTCATTTCAAAGACCTTAGTACTACCTCGTCCGCTTGTCGAATAAGTAGCCAGCGTTATCATGAGCTGCTGCATATTACTGTAGGTTCGACCGCGCATGTCGTGGAGGCCACCAGTTTTCGCAAGATGGTGTAATATTGCTCTAAAAAGAGCTCATCTACCACCTCACTGATTCTCTCAAAAATTATAAACTAGTTGTTAACGAAGAGACTGACCATTTCAAATTGACCACATTTTCAAACGTTCGACTTAGCTGATCCAAATTACGCTGAGTCTAGTCTGGCTGCATAAATATACTATTTTGCACATATGTAATGGCACTCCTGAAGGTTCCTCCTGGCGTAACTATGACGCAGAAGCACAGCTTCTGCGAGGACTACCACAGGAAACTCTCTTAACGACACACTGTTTATAGCAGGAAAGACCTCTCCGAGCCGTTCGTTACCAAACGATGTTTCAGACAGGGTGACTCTATATCGTGTGATTTATAAGAGCAGCAGAGCTGAGTAGAGAAGGTACCATCTTTTACAAAAGTGTACAACTATTGGCGTATGCTGATGATATTGATATCATTGGCCTTAACATCCACGCCGTTAATTCTGCTTTCTCCAGACTTGAAAAAGAAGCGAAGCGAATGGGTATGGTAGTGAGCGAGTACAAGACGAAATATCTCCTGTCATCAAACAAACAGTAATCGCATTCCATACTCGGCTCCCACGTTACTGTTGAGAGTAATAACTTTGAAGTCGTAGATAACTTCGTCTATCTTGGAACCAGTAGTAACACCAAAAACAATGTCAGCGTGGAAATTCAACGCACAAGCACTCTTGCCAACAGGTGCTACTTGGGACCTACTACTTCGAAAAGTAATGTCCTCTCTCGACGAACGAAAACCAAACTTATCGTTCCCGCCCTGGTATATGATGATGTTAAGAATTTAAGAATGAATAACACATATATGAAATTAGAAATAAGAAAACAAATATGTAATCATAAAATTATAAACAGTTGAAAATATCAAAATATAGAACAGAATTAAAGTTGATTCCAAAGAATAAACATAACAAAGTGTACTTCGTTAATTGGCGCAGTCAACAACACCTATTCCAAAAAATTTGTGAAAGGAACTATTAAATCCTTTAAAAGGACACAAGGCACAATATTCACCAAAGTGAATTAAATAAAGTGAAGCACAATATTCACCAAAGTGAATATTAAATTGGTGAAAGTAATAAGAACTTGGTATTAAATATATTTTTAACAAATATAAATGTCAACTTAGAGTCAGTAGTTTTTAATTAATCAGTTAGTAGCATTAGGGAAGCATTTAGTGTTTTAGAAAATGAAGAATTAAAAAAAATCAATACAATCAACCACAAAAGTCATAAATAGCGAGGACGAAATACAACAAATACATAAATATCACAAATACGAGTCAGGTTATACAGGAATTAATAGATGTTTCGAGGAAGTACTTTATTTTCCAAAGTTAAAAGTAATCATTCAAAAGTATATAAATAATTGTGATGTTCGTAATAGTGCTAAATATGATAGAAAACCATTAAAACCAAAATATCAAATAACAGTGAAACCTATTGATATAAATCAAACTATTCACGCCGACATTTCTATAAATAACAAAAATAATTTTATTACATTCTAGATAGATTTTCTAAACATGCATCTGCATTTCCATCAGAGGATAGAAACAGTATTACACTGGTTGAAAAGATAAGACATTATTTTTCAATTAAAGGGAAACCTAATATGATAATATTTGATAATGAATTTAATTGTTTTAATGTTAAAGATTTTCTCAGGAAGGAAAAGGTACAAATGCATTTTACAAAGCCAAACAGCCATCCGGCAACTCAGATATATGGTAGAGAGATTTCCTAGTACATTAGGAGAAAAACTTAGGGGTTTGGAAGTTGAAAAATCAAGGATATCAATGAAAGGAAAAGTGTTTAACACGTTCATGCCGGCGTGTACCACCGGTGGCTCGCACATGTCTGCCTGATCGGACGGCGCGTACCACCGGTGGCTCACACAGAATTGTCCCACCGGGCGGCGCGTACCACCGGTGGCTCGCATATGATTGTACTACCAATCAGTGTGCATCACCAAACATAACTAATTCAATGGTACTAATAACAAAAACATAAGTAAATATTTCAATGATATAACATAAACATTATTATTTATGTTTTATTAGACCGTTTTCCCGTGCGATAATCTTTCGTTGAAACATTTAGTTCAGCGCCGTCTGATAGAACAAAAAGCTTTCAGCGCAACCGCCCATGGGCGCGAAACATGAATTGCAGCGCCGGCGTGAACGTGTTAAATATATGGAATGGTATAATAATATGATATCTTCAACGATTAAAGTTAAGCCTCAAGAAGTTATTTCTAAACTTAATTAAACAAAAGAGAAGATTTTATGCGGGACTAGGGGAAGGATATGTTAAGAATTACAAAGCAGTTACACACAAGAATAAACCCATATATAAAAAGATGGGTCTTAATAATATACATCCTATAAATATTAAAAGAACTATTAAATTTGCAGGCATATTTAACAAGCGAAGATATTGAATATTACGATGTAGATTTAAATAAATTACAAAATATTAAACTTGTGACATTAGTTGATGAAAAAGAATGTATCATATTCGTAATTAGAATACTAAAAGATTTAATATATGTATCTACCAATTTCGCATATAATACCTATAGGAGACAATAAACAAAAGGAATTAGTGTTTTAACCATTATCCATTGTTAGATATAATAACTCGATATTAACTTATGAAGAATGTAAAAATCTAAATCAATTAAGACCACTAAAAAATGTTTAACTAGAAATAATTGCTTATATATATATAATAATGTATTTGAAGAAATTGAAGTAAAAGAAGGGACATTATTATTGAAAAATTGCAAAAATATCACTTTAAGTAATACTTGTACCAAAAAAACGTTTATTAAATGGACATTTTTTGATAATATTTAACGGATATTCAATTATAATCAATAATAAAAAATGGGATAATACTGAAAAAGTATTCACACAAAATATCACAGATCTAATTTTTTTCAATAATACTAAAAATCAAAATGAAAAATTAATACATGCACATTAACATTTTTAATAATGATAATAATAATAATTATTATTATGGCATTCATTCTTATCAAAAGAAATCATAAAGTCAAAATTACTAATGTTATGACTCAGAAGAGTCCTAAATTAAAGGGTGGAAGTTACGTTAGCAACTCCACTAAATTCATTTCCTATATACTTCCAAATAAAGCACATAACAACATATGTCAACAATGTTGCAACATATTCAATGGCCTTATTACCCACTGACCCATTGAAATTACTCAAATTTCAAATTTCAATTCATGCAATAATTTTTATTTATTCGTGAAGTATTTTGTTGCGTTGTGAGTAAACTACTACTTATCATATTTCAATTCAACAACAACATTGGAAATAATGTAAACAACACATCAAAGTAATAACTGTTGAGAAATTAAGCATGAGTAACCCATATATGAAATTAGAAATAAGAAAACAAATATGTAATCATAAAATTATAAATAGTTGAAAATGTAAAAATACATAACAGAAATAAAGTTGATTCCAAAGAATAAACATGACGAAGTGTACTTTGTTAATTCAAGCGGTGTGTGCCCCAGTAAAAAAGATGGAGATATCCCATACCTGACGTAGCTTTCACTATACAGATTTCAGATAATGCAAAAGTATTTACAGTTATAGATTTAAAGTTCGTCGTTATTAAAGAATCTGAAAGAGAAAATAAAGCTTTTAGTGAAATGCAGCTAAATATGAATTTCTTGGTATGACGTTCGGTATGAAAAATTTTCCATAAAATTATAAAGCAACAGGCCAACAGGAAGTTTTTTAATGGGAAACTCACTTTTCAAAGAATGTGTAGAATACTTCGGGCATTCAATTATATACAATCGGAAGGAATTCAGATAATTTTTAATTCAAGCTAGTTATTATCGAAAATTCATACAGAATTTTGCCGCCATAGTCAAGCTACTTACTACGTTCTTCAGAGGAGAGAACGTTGGCATATCAGAGAAACAAATTGCCAATAATAGAAATCCCCTTAAACGAGCCTGCACTACCAGCTTCTTCTCCTTCTTTACTGGCATAGACACTGCTTAAGCGTTTACAACCGAGTTAACAAAAGCGCGCCATTCATTTCTTCCTTTCGCTGTTTGGCGCAATTGAAAATACCAATAACAGCCAGATCCTTCTCTACCTGTGGGGAAATTCTCTATTATATTACAACGATTTTCGAATCGTTCAAATGACTTAGAGATAATTTTAACGATTTTGTTATTCTATAGACACATTATAAGGTTTTGCGAATTGTAAAAATTACCTAGCGATTATTTTAACGGTATTCGCTATTCACTAAACACATTATAACGATTTCGAAATCGCAAAAATTACTTAGGGGTATTCTAACCATTTGAATATTAACTGCACTTATTTGAACAATTAACTATTGCTTAATCAGTTGTTGCCGTAATCTACTCGACAAATCGCGTACTAAGTGACGAATATTTTTTAGTTGATAGAGTCATCAAATATTGATATTTCATTAAGGTTAAAACAAAGTAAAGTAATGCGGAAAACATCGGACATAAGCTATATAAAAAGAAAACAAATTAAAAATCAATAATGGCTTTTAAGTATTTGGCAAACGTTTTATCCCAAAATGAGGAGGTCTCGTACCATTCATAATTGGAAAGACGTTTGTATCGTAAATTAGAAGATTCTTTCACGACGCAAAACTTGTTTACAAACTCGGACATCAGAACTTTTCCGCTGATGCACGTGCATGCCAGTAAATAAACAACGCAAAAAAATTCTGATGACTCCAAATATTCGCTACAAAGCTGCCCAATACAAAAACTCAAACCAGTAAAGCAACCATGATACTGCTTTAGAAATCAAACTATTATAAAAAAAAGTCAGATGAGAACCTTGACGAAATATTCTCACAAAATATATTTTCTAACGATCGATAAACGCTATTCTTTAACATCAAAATCGAATTGGAACAGACTAAAAAGTACAATTCGACCAAAGGTAAATAACGCTCTTTAAATAGGCGAGCAGATCTTTTATTTTTCAAGCTCAAAAAATGGTGGACGATATCAGCAATACCAAGCAACAAGGGCAAATCATACAAAACACACACAGAAGTGCTCACTGAAACTACAAATATTACACCCAGGAGATTTCGCTTAGATATTATTGCCAGAACATACGTGGCGCTTGTAAAAAAAAAAACAAGTACAATGCTGGGAAATCTGCCTTACCAACAAGTACGAATGCCGACCAAATGAACAACAAATACGTTCAGCACCAATACCAAACAAAGACGCCGAATACATAGACTTATATTATATCCATGAGTAATAATATGTACATTAGCTCAACTGACAAATTTCCGATTTCTGTGTTTTGAGGCAAATACCATCAAAGGAAGGCATACACAGATACGTTGACGAGATACTATCACAAATATACCCAAACGCAAAGTTTGATCTGACTGATAACGAGTCAACATTTACTTACATATTAGGTGTAGTAAAAATAAGAAGATTAACAAGCGACTACACATAAGAGCTTTTGCATTCGCAAAAAAAAACTGAATTTTGCGGCTTCGAAAATAAACTTATATAAAATGCATTTAGAATAATATTTTAATAAAATTCATTTGAACTCTGGCATTATATAAGAAACACATCATTCAAATGACCGCCTCTAAATTTTTTGTAAAATTTGGTCCGTTTGAAATAATGGCCACTTTTTGGCACATATTGAAGAGTATCTCGCCATAACTTAGTGAATATTTGTTTTCAAGTGCTTAAGTACAGGTCGAAAAAAGTCTGATAACCACAATGCTCCGAATGACAGTGACAATCTCGCCGTTGTTGTTTTGGGTGTAATGGTCTCTCTCTAATTATTTAATATGACTTACGATCGACTTATTTATTAATCTGTAGATAATTTAAGAAAGTTAATACACCAGCAATTCAAACTATTTGGGAAAATATCAAAAACGTTATTTCACTGTAAACTAAGACATGAATTTACAAATAAACTTTAATTTTATTAAATACTTATATAAAATTTCAACTTTACTGTGCTCTTGAAAATAACAAACCGATTAAATTGTTCGCTTTGTAATTATAGGCTCTTTAATTGGCTCTATTTAGCTGGATCTCTGAATATGGTCTCGGAACACTGTTGGGAACTTTCAAATGAGCTGTTTCTTTTGATTCGTTTTCCAAAAGGTATATGTGCCTTTTTTCAAAATTAATATATATATTATAATAAAATTTAACGAACTGTATTTCAAAAAAATTATATCCCGGTCCGTCAATGAATATGAGTAACTTTCATTTGTAAATCGGAACTCTCTGATGATAAATCAGCCAAATGCGAAGCAATCCATGAGAATAACGCTCCACTTTGCATCTTAGAGAATGACTATATCTTGACAGATTACCATCATACTTGGAACAAGATACATACGAGTATATCAGATCCTAAACTGATACACTTTCCTCAAACTCAACCCACAAGTTCAGCAACATATAATAACTTTCGATACCTGCCAAAGATAACCCAGTACAGTTAGGTTTAGTACACCTTCACCGGCACAGAAAAAAAATGCTTCATAGACAAAGGCGAGTTAACGAACTATGTATATGAAATCGAAATGAACCGTCTTTAAGATCAAAATGTAGGAGAAGTTTAACGAGGACGCTTCGTTTAAAAAAGGAGAGTTAACGACACAGCCTCATTTATTACCTATATATATAGTTGGCGCTTTGTAACCGCTGAAGCGATTTTCGACCAAGCTCAGAACGGCTGATGGTTTCTTTTTTTACGAGGAGGCTTTATTTCATGTCTGAAATACACTCGGAGGAGGGGACATTCCCTGCCGAGGGGCGACCGCAGTTAGAAAATTTAACTTAAATTTATATTTAAATTAATTTTCCGCGTACAACATGGTAAGCGTTTTTATGTAAACATGACATGTCGTGAACCAAATAAACTGTAGGCCTCTTCATTTGTTGGAAAACATCAAGGCGAATTCCACAAATTGGAGGAGGAGCTCGGATAAAATCCCACAAGCTATAGTTTTTAATAAAAGAAGTGAAAAAGAAACATTTTTTATATTGTGGGAATGAAATTAAGGAAAATTGTGTTATATGTTAAATAAATTTTTGAGGAGTATTGCCTACGGCCCCAAATGTAAAAGTTATACCAAATTAAAAAATAATTCTGTCTAATAGCGGTCGCTCTTCGGCAAGGAATGTCAACTTCTCCAAGCGTATTTCTGACATGAAATGAAAATTTCTGATTAAAATCTATCAGTCTATCTATGAAGTAGCTTAGAACAAACTGTAGGTCCCTTCTTTTGATGGAAAACGTCAAGGAGAAAACGACAAAATTGAGAAGTAGTTCCCCCCAAAAACCTCCTCAGCAGTTATAAGACGTCAATTGCACTGTCTAAAGAGGTAATTTTTTGTAGCACAGCAACATAATCTGGTGTAAAATATAAAAAAAAATTAAACAAATAAAACCTTTCAGGGTCATTTGAAGTTAAACCGACTACGCTTGTTAGTTAAAGAGGTTGTTTGTTTACTCGCGTAGTAAATTTTCACAGTATACCACTATAATTTTAAATAAAAATATTTAACACTGACTTGTTGTTGGTTCACTTATAACTCACTCCACTATCTATGAAGCGTTAATATTTATGTTTTCTTTTTACAAAATTGGCCTAAATTTACATGCACAAAAATTGTTTTCTTTACATTAGAAAGATTACCAACTGAGTAATGATCTTATCTTAACTTTAATTTTCATTACATTATGTGTTCATGTTAAGAATACTGATACTCGATACTCCTTCATATTACAACTTAAGGGTTTCTGCATATGCATCTGCGTATACAAATATTCATATCATGAACACGTATGTATGTATGGAATTTATGTATGTGTCTTTGCTGCTGTTTGCCCATAAATGTGACACATCATACTTTTTTATTGTACGTTTACCTTTTTAGATTTTAGTAATCTAAACAAAGGTAACTTAAAAGATTTTAAATGCGATTCTCGATTACTATTTTTTCCCCACAAACCCAAATGAAGAAAATTTGAACAGCTGATGGCCACTTGGTCAATAATGAAACGCATCGTTTTTCCAGAAACACAATTTATGTTACTGTAACAGGGAATTTTCTTGTTAATTAAGAAAATGTATTGGGCCATGTTCAGTGTCAATTTAGAGCTGGCTCTTACTAAAAGTGTACTTAAACTCAAAGATATTCCAGATAAAACCGACTCTAAAGTAAAAGCAAATGTAATTATTAAGGCTGTTACTAATTTTGAGGAACTTAATTAAAATTCAATTTGCATCATCTGAATTGCAGAACAGTTAATATGTCTACATTTAAAGAATTCTGAAGAGAATAGAAAATTTTCATAGTTTAATGTTTACAGAGAAAATATATGTAATTCAAAGCGATGATATACATTTCATTTAAATTGATTGCATACATACACTGATTTTTTCCAAAAAAAAAAAAATAAATGGAGGCACCATCCGGTTTTTATTCTACCGTACTGGCACTATTTAGAAATGTTACAAATTTTAAAGCGCTTTCACGAAATAAAAAGTTTCGTATCTAGCCATCTTGGATATGTTTCCTTATAATCAATTAAGAAACAAAAGGTATTAAATTTATCTTGAGCCACTACAATATTTGTGTATGTATATACCATACATCCGAGGTGTTATAGCATAAGGACCTTTCAGTATTTTTTTGACAATTAAGTCCAAAGCTAGAAAGGATAGGGTTTAAAGTTTTGAAAACCTACTATCTCTACTACTATCCATAAAAATTCAAAAGAAAACTTTGGATCTGTTAAAGTACATTTGTTTCACACGAAAATATTTTCAACAAGAGGGCAGTCGAGTTTGGTTTTAAAGATGATTGTACCACGCGATTGCTTTAACTGACAATCGAAAATTCACATCACGACTTTATGTTTACACTATGGGCGAACGCGAAATGACATTTTACGTAACACCCACCGAAAACGACTGACACACACATTCACGTTCGCATGCTAACGTAATATAAGAATCAAAATTCGTTAAAACTCGTTTGCTCATTGTTGAGAAATAGTGAGCACAATCTTTAATTGATTGTAGAGTATGAATGTTAATATACACTGTTTATGGAAAATATTACGTACATTTCTTATTACGCGCTCTCAGCATTTACACACTTACACTTAAGCTTGATCGATAATTACGTGGTAACTGTCTACAAAAAAAAACTAATAATTATAATAATAATGAAATAAAATAATAAAATAGAAAAAAATATTATAAGAAAACAAATAAAGTATCAAACACATAGACTTTCAGTTCGTCTTTGATAATATTTAAAATACTTGCGCACATACATAGCCCAATATCATTATTTCAAATAGATTTTTGAACTTACACTATTCCTAGTCAGCGATCACATAAACAAAATATGCATTGTGTATGTAGGAATAACCACGAAATAATGTAACTTTTTTAATACCGCACTTCAGATATTTTTATTTAACTTATTAGGTTTTAATTTCGAGCTCTATGTACATTTTTACGTCCCAACTTATTTTCCTAGTACAACTGTTGTAGTTGCAAACATCAAATAAAAAATATATACGAGTATGTCTACTAATATTTAAAAGTGGAATTTTTATTTTGTTTTCAACTTTTTATTTGCGGTTTGTTGTGGTTATTTCTTTTTTGCTTTTCTTACAATATATATGTATTTATATCACCTCAATTATGATCACATACATAGCCCATCATAAATAAATATGAGCATATGACTATGAATTGAACTCTTAACTTTTTATAAACATTATAGCCCTTGACACTATAAGAATATTAAAAATACATCACGATATTACCGATGAGTTTCAATATACAATATAATCAGACTCTTGATAAGGTAATCTTAATATTGTAATTTTGAAATCTTTCTTCCAATTTCTCTTTGTGTATACGTGTATAATAACTTATGGCGCAAGGTGACTCTTGTAAATATACCATAGTGGAAAGTGCTTTTGTTTCACATTCTTTTTCGTTTCCTGCAACATTTTTTTTTATATTGTAAAATATTTTATTTTAAATGAATAATAAATATTTTGTAAAAGTTAATAAAAAATTAAATAAGTTATTAAAAGCAATCTATTAACTTATAATAAATATTTGTTTCAACTGAAGGAAACTACATAGATAGGCTATAGAGTATCATTTAAATTAACTCCTCTTCTTGTACGTGGTTTATGGACGCTCCCTATACTCAAAACGGTTGTGCTTTCTTTTAATGGACCAAAGCTTGTTCCAGTCAAACTAATTCACCAATCCTAATGAAATTTGCAGTTGTTGCTGTAGATCTAATTTATGTTTATTTACATTTTACACATAAATGTTGCTAAATTATAAATAATTTGTTGTTCAAATATTTAGACTTTCATTACAAATTTTTACTAAGCACGTGCACTTATTCAACAAACATGATGCAAAATAGTAACTTTAATCTGTTTACATGCGATTACAAAGATTGTTGTATTTTTACTTTATTTGGTTATACATCTAAATTTAAATTAATTATTGTATATTATTTCCAAGCCACTAGCAAGAGAAAATCCCGATAATGGCAATAAGTGGGTGTTGCCAACCGGCATAAAAATAAAAATACACTACTATACAGGGTTGTATGTACACAATAATATTTTAATGAAACATTTTTTATACTTCATAAAAGGAATGACATCAAATACAATGCAAGGCGAAGCCGGAGTTGGTCCGGTCCCGGGTTACAATCTAAAGAGCGGCCGAAGGTCGCCAACTTACAAAGGAATTTCGCTTAAAAATACTGTGCACGGCGAAGCCAGTGTTGCACCGGCCCAGGGGGACAATCTAAAGCGCCGCCAAAATCCGCCAACTTACAAAGATGTTTCGCTTAAAAATACTGTGATATTGATAATAATAATGAACTTGGCGGAATTCCTTAAAAAAAACATGGAAACTTAAACTGTTAGAGGCAATTAAATATACTTATAGAGTGTAAAAATTGTATTTTAGTTGTTTTATTTTAAAATTTGTTGTTTTTTTTTTTTATATGTGGCAACCCCAAAACTCGAAGTAGTTCCTTTATATACAAAATAATAAGGCAATTTCAACTTTGAATATCTCAAAAACTACAGGTCCCCGGTAGGTTTGGTTTTCGGTGTCTAAAAGCGGGTGGAACCTCTACCACCCCATATAAATAACTAATTTTTCCACAAACGTGGTTCATTAAAGAAAAAGCATCCTCAAAACGTTGATCTCTCACAAAAAAAATATTTCGTGTTTGAAATTTGCTACCAATCCTAATTCATTTCGTCTTGGCTATTTGAACTATATTTCCGACATCAAGTGTAAAACCAGTAGCATCGTAAATTTTGAAAAGCTGATAATTAAGTTGAGTATCTTAACTCGCGTCCGCATTAGTTGGATAGTTAGCATAGCGTAGATCCAAGCAAAACTTTACGACGTTGCCTCCTAGCAAAACTAAAAGCCAGATGTAAAATTCATTAATAAATATTGATTTTTCTAAGTGCGTTCCTTCTCGGCTGGAAATGTCATCCTTTCCGAGTGTATTTCTTACATGTCACAAGGTTAATGATGAAAATCCATTTGCTGGAAAACATCACAACATGAACCACAAATTGGAGGAGAATATCAGATGTAAGTCACTTCAGCGTTTATACCTAATGCGCCAATTATATATATACACTAGCACATACTCATTGAATGTTTGAAAAATTAATCATAGGTTATATTTTTATCATGCATTTATTTACTCAATACTTTTGGGAATACGGCATTTTTGGTTTTACCATTGACATTGGTCCACTTCCCGGAGAGAAGAATAGCTGTACAGCTCGTATTTTTTTCTCCAGCAATAAGTTAAAAAAGTCTTTACCGTGTGAGTCATCTTGTCTGAAACGTTTGTTATCGAACGGCACGGAGAGGTCCTTCCCGATCCTGACGGAGTTTTGACTGTTGCTTAACGTCAGTTTACACATCTTATAAGTTTTGCGGGCATAATAACGGCATAGGGGCATGCTGTCGAAACCACCATGAAAATGTGGTGTGCGTCGATTCTCTTTTCGCGGGGCTTTTCCAAAAGTTTGGACGCATGGTGAATATCTGGTCGATGGCTGACTTACCAGGCATAAAGCCACATTGATAAGGTCCAATCAATTTGTTCACGATGAGCTTCAGTCTTTCAGACAATACGCTTAATAGAACCTTATATGCGATGTTAAGAGGACTTATTCCACGGTAGTTGGCGCAGACTGTGGGATCACTTTTTTGTGGATTGGGCAGAGTGCTTTCATCCGACCATATTTTGCAAAGAAGCTGATGCATGCACCTGATCAGTTCTTCACCGCGGTATTTGAACAGCTCGACCGGTAATCCATCGGTCCACGCCGCTTTGTTGTTTTTTAGGCGGGCGATTGATTCGGACTTCTTCATAGTCGGGTAATGGAACAACTTTTCCATCTTCACCAATTGGAGTTTCGGGTTCGCCTTCCCCGGGTGTTTCATTTTCACTGCCATTCAGCAGGGAAAAGCGGAGAAGTGTTCCCTCTATAGATTCGTCACTAGCTCACCCCTCTCTCTGAGTTTGTAATGCCGTCCCGCAGTTCCCTTATGCCGGGTTGCTGATGAATGCTCTCAAAGAGCAGGTGTGCAAGTCGAGTAGAAACCCGCTCGGCAGTCAGTTGTGCATGCAGCTTTTCAACGTCAAACCTAACACATCTAAAACACTGGATACAATTCTTCCGTCTATCACAACATGATTGATCTGGTTGAAAGTTTTTCGATTTGGAGACAGCCAAATAGCTTGGTGAATTTTCCTATGCTGGAATTTAGTGCTACATACAGTCATATTTCGGGCCCCGACGAAGTCGATCAGCCTCAGCCATTTGGGGATGTTTCGTCGTGGAGGCTGAATTTTCCGACAGTCGTACCAAAAATACCTTATTTGTCCACTCTAGCGTTGAAGTCGCCAAGCGTAATTTTGACGTCGTGGCGAGGGCAGCGCTCATAATGCGTTCGGGGCTCTCGTAAAAGGCATTCTTGTTCTCGTAGAATTTCTCTCCCTCCACGAATCCGACACCAAATTTGCGCTCCTTTATATGGCCACTTTCAGCCTTTATCGTTATCAGGACATCAACAAGTTGAGCAGCGGCACCTTCCCAATTAAGGAGCCGTACATTCCAGGTGCATACCTTCGAATCATAATCCTTAAAACATATGCGAGGGTCGTCATCAAAAAAGGGGGTCTCTCGTCCGATGCTGATTTGAATTTTTCATTGGATTTTGTTTTTCATGCGGTGGGTCGCAAATCCTACGCAAAACCGCATAAGATTCCCCTTCTCACTTTAGTTCGTCTCCAAACGGATCCGATTTTTTGTCGGTTCCTAGCCCACTTCCCGGAGAGAAGGGTAGTCTTCCTATTAATCTAAGCAAAACGCCACTGAAACGTTTTTAAATGTTGACAGCACGATCTCCATCCTAAAAAATGGTTCAATTTGACGCAAAATGCTTATTCCGTTCACAATGAACATCTATTGAATTCATTTGTTACAAAAAATGAGATGAATGAAGAGCCGCTGGACCAATTTTGTGCAAACTTCATATAGACCATCTACTAAGAAGTCTGAACAAAGTATAAAAGTTTGGTTTGGATAGGTGAGCCCATCCTTGAGATATAAAACCACAACGAATAGTGGCATTCATTTATATATATATATCCGAGCACGCAACATCGACTGCGACCACCACCTTGTAGCAGCCTCTGTGCAGCAAAGTGCGAACGTAAAGAAACACAATGTTACAAAGTCGAAAACCTGCTATAACAACAAACAACCGAAAGTTTCTTTACTCGACTTCAGGAGTGCAAGTGAGTGATAGAACTAATCAGAAACTCGGTATAGGGAAACTGTGCATTTCAAGCTCCCTACGTGCAACTCCGATCGAATCTATCAGGTTTCGAAAGGGCCGAAAGAGCAGTTGGTATAATGAGGATTGCTGTGCCACAGTGGAGAGAAAGCAGGCTGCCGTGGAATAAGCCTCTTTAATATCGCATATAAGTATTATCAAGCGTATTGTACGAAAGACTAAAGCCCACCATCAACAAACTGATTGGAACTTATGTCTGGCTTTAGTCCTGGTAAATCATCCATGGACCACGATTCACCATGTACCAAATTTTACCTCTTCGTCGATTTTAAAGCTGCCTTCGCCAGCACAAAAAGGAGTTGCATTTACGGTTTTTTTTTTTTGTATAATGTTTTATAGAATCTTTCCTTTTTGGAAACTAACAATAATTTCGAAAATCTTAAAGCTAATTCTTATTCCTGGAACAAGTTAATCATTACCACTGTATAAATTAACAAAGTAAACAAAGTACAATAAATTACGAATATAACTTAGAGTTATCAATGAATGTGTTTATATGGATACGAGTATCATTAGGTATACCAAACACTCAACAAAAGATATATCATAAAGGATAATTTGAAGTAAATTATAATATCATGAAGGATACATGCGGAGCGCAACTCCGATGTAGAATAATTGGATGCGGCAGAGCCCTTAGTCACAGTTCAAACGTAAATCCTTTCTCTTTAATCGCTTAGGGTAGTTCTGCTGTAATAATTTTTTAGCTAGAAAGTTTGGGTGGTTAGATAACCTTAATAAGTAAGTTTTAAGCAGTGGTTAAGTGGAGTTTTTTACATACCAAGGGGCTTTGCATATTGATCTTAAGGTTTTAGACTGCAGTCTTTGAATTCTATCCAGGCTAGATTTAGATGCTGAGCCCCAAATTTGGATCCCGTACGTCCAAGATGGCTTTATTAGCATATTAAAAAGTAAAACTTTGTTTTCTAGACTTAGTTTGGACTTAGAGCCTACAATCCAATGCAAGTTCGCAATTTTCAATTTGGTTTGAGTAATCTTTTTGTCTATGTGGTTTTTCCAGGTGAGTCTTTTATCCAATGTAACTCCCAGGTAGGTGACGAATTCTTTCTGAGGTAATGTATTCCCATTTATAGAGATTGAAGAACATGTGTCTTTTTTTAGGGTAAATTTTACTTGTATACACTTAGACTCATTGACTTTAATTCTCCAAGTTGTTAGCCACTCTTTTATTACTTTTAAATGTTCTTGTAATCTGTATCTTGCTGTCATGGGGTTTGAGTGGACACTAAGTATTGCTGTGTCATCCGCAAAAGTTGATGTGATGAGGTTTCGGTTTGTGGGAAGATCGTTCGTATAAATTAAATATAAGACGGGCCCTAAAACATTTCCTTGTGGAACACCGGCAAATATTTCATAGGATTCGGTGGTGTAACTTTTTTGCCTAACACGAAATTTTTTGCTTTCTAAGACATCATAAATTTTTACGGGAAGCGTAACTTTCAGCTTGTATAGTAGACCATTTAACCAAACTTTAACAAATGTCTGAGCAACATCGAGGAACACTGCAGTACAATATTGCTTGTTTTCAAACGCTGATCTTATGTGTGCTACGATTCTATGCACCTGCTCTATTGTGCTGTGTTTTTCTCTAAACCCGAATTGGTGGCATGGTATGGTCTGTTTCGATTCCAAAATCGGTAATATTTTTTTAATAAAAGTTTTTCGAAGATTTTTGAGAATACCGTAAGCTAATAGGCCCTATAGAAGACCACCAAAGATGGATCTTTACCTGGTTTAGGGATCATAATAATCTCCGAGAGCTTCCAGGCTTTCGGAAAATACTATTAAATATATAAAGCATGTGTTTAATTGCCACATTTGGAAGCTCTTTTATCATATCACCCGTTATCCTGTCGTATCCAGGAGCCTTCTTTTTCTTTATGTCGTTAGTAATAACATCTTTAAGTGATTTAAAATTAAATTGAATAAAATTTTTATCTGGATCTGCACGAAATTCTGGAAGAGATTTGTATCCAATATTTGGTGTAAATACAGTGGAAAGATGCATGGCAAATGAGATACCCTTTTCCTGGTCGCTTCGAGCCGACTTACCATTGTGAGTTCTCAATGGAGGGTCGCAAGTGACGGGACTTTTGAAACTCTTAACTTTTCGCCACAAAGAGTAGTTGGTATCAGATGTAGCTGACAGAGATTGTACGGACTTTTGAAATTCGTTTTCCTTTTTTTGTTTCAGGACATCCCGAAGCATTTTTATGCATATATTGAGCTCATTTTTTAAGGCCGGGGAACGAAACCTCTGCCAATCTCTTCTTAGTTGTCTTTTTTTGGTTACCAGACTTGTAATGTCTTTACCCTTAAGACCGTTGAAAATTTGTCTTCTATGAGTGTTAGATGGGCTGTGTGTTGAAATTTTCGCTGCCAAATGAAGTAATGTTGTAAAGCCATCAACTGCATTGTCGACATCTGCTATTGATTTTAGAGGAATGAGCGATTTTAGATGCGCGCTAATGAATTTTCTGTATTTAAGCCAATTTGTAAATTTATTGGTTAAGCCTAGCTGTAAGTCATTGCAAACTGGAATTATGTTAATGGAACATAGACAAGGCGAGTGATCAGATGATAAGTCGAAAAGTGGTTTTACGCTTACTTGTGCTCTACTGATACCACAAGTTACTCCAAAGTCAATCAAATCTGGGGTTTTGCTGAGATCAGTTGGCCAGTATGTTGGCTGAACGGTAGATATAACGTCGAAACCGTTATTTTGAATGGCCCTTTGGAGATATTAACCTAGATCCCTAGAAAGAATGTTTTGCGTTGTAATCACCTGCTACTAGAAACCGTTTACCTAGTTTAGAAAAGAAATCAGGTGAAGAAAGATGTAAAAACAAAAAAATTACAATTTGGTCGCTACTTCACGGGTGGATTAGGTTCTTTGAATGTCTCCTCCACTTATCGTATAAATTGCGCATAAAAAAGTGACAGCGAACAGTAAGCGAGAAACTATTACTTTTGGAAAATAAAGCACGCATTCAAAAAGAATTTCAGGATAAATCGGTCTGATAGGTGACCAACCGAAACCTGACTTTGGGAATTATAATGATGGCAATCCTGGCGTTTCTTTCAAAATTCCGAGATGTAAGCAGCAATTACTAAAGACATAAATTTGATTAAAAAGATGCATGCAATACTCGTAGTTGTTTATAGTGGGCATGATATTGATGTACAGAAATTTCGTGACTACGCTTTTAATACAGGAAAGTATTTCGTTGAATGTTATCCTTTGTATCCAACACTTCATCCATTTACCAAAGATAATATCCTACGCCCTGTTATCAATCGAGCAGTTATCAGAAAAAGTTCAGGAAGCTCGAAACAAAAATTTTAAGACTTTTAGATAACATTTTTCTCGCAAACACAGCAGAAAAAAAGCAAATCAAGACACATTTAACAGACTTTTAATCAGTTCTGACCCCCCCGAAAAATATTTATTACCACAAAAAAGTGCTGGAATTAGCGGAAGAAATCTTAGAAATGATCGTGATGGAGAGTGGCAATAATAATGAAGTTGATGATGACAATTCAAGCGAAGATGATTATATATATAATTGGCGCTTTGTAACCGCTAAAGCGATTTTTCGGCCGAGCTCCTCCTCCAATTTGTGGTTTTGCGTCTAGATGTTTTTGCAACAAATGGAGGGACCTACAGTTTATACTAAGCCGCCTCCGAACGGCTGACGGTTTTTTTACGAGGAGCTTTATTTCATGTCCGAAATACACTCGGAGGGATGGACATTCCCTGCCGAGGGGCGACCGCAATTAGAAAATTTAATTTTAATTTTTATTTAAATTAATTTTCCATAACTTTTGGATGTTGCTGGCACCGGGATATGAACCCGAGCCTTCCGAATGGCAGGACGCAATGCTAACCACTCGGCTACCGCGGCCGCCAAGCGAAGATGATTATGATCATGAATATGATTACAGTGGCAAAGAAGCAGTTTATATATTCTAAAAAAAATTTGAAACTTAAATAAATAATAATTGTTGAAAACCGATGTTCACCATATATTTGTGATTTTTTTACTTGTTACAAATTATTTCTGAGTTACATTCTTTTCATACTCTAAATATTTTATCAATTTGGAATTATTATAATTTTGAATTTATTTAAATTGAAAAAAGTTTTATTAAAAAACACAATGCTAAATTTTTATTAATATGCATATATATAATAGGTGTAGTAAAAGGAAATCCATTATTTTTGCATAAAATTTAATGGTTTATTTTTTTTTCGTATCCAGCCTTATTGAAATGGTTCCAAACTTGTACAATCTTTAGCTCTTGGGAAATCGAAAGAGTGCTTACATGACGATGGGACGCATCCAACTTGGTCTTATTAATAGAACTCACAATAAGACTTAAAATCCTTCTACAAGATATTTGGAGATTTGAAATCGGACGAATTACTTATATAAAAAATGGTGTCATTGGGAATCAACTATCGAAGTTATAACCGCAGTGAACTTGGTGCTATTAATAACTTATACAACACTCACACGTTTGTCGACGCTAGCGAAAATGCATATGCAGCTGTATGCCATTAACGTACTGTGCATGCTAACGCGGTTACCATTGCCCTCGTTAAGGGAAATCTAAGGTATCTGCTTTGAAAAAACTGTCAATACCAAGATTAGAGCTTCATGCTGCGTTCATCGGAGTCAGTCTAGCAGGTGCAGTACTTAGTGTTGATCATTTACCTATATATAAACAGTATTGGTGGACTGACTCGAAATCAGTTTTGAGATGATTACGAATGGACTCAAAGAACTTTAAGCCATATGTCATGCACAGAGTAGGATAAATTTTGGAGTCTACAAATGCATCCCAATAGAAATGTATATCTTCGAAAGAAAACCCAGCAGACTGAGCAACTACAATTTTAACCAACTCTCAAGACAGCCGGTTCTACGCAATGGAGTTGACCTTGATTTTATCCGGCCAAGGGTTGTCACCCTTTCGGCGATCTAACCCCGTTTAGATCAACAGGTAAAATTTGTCTAAGTTCGCCAACGGAGCAACACCTCGCAGCTGGGTTGCTCCAAATCCTTCTCATCAGGGCTGGCGTCGGAACCAACCCTGGTCTGACGGATTATTTCTGCTGCGTGTGCACCAAAACACTCCACCACTCTTCCACCTCGGTTAGGTGCAACCAGCGCAATGGTTGGAGTCACTTTCAGGTCTGCTCAGGCCTTAAGACACATAGGGCGAGGACCACACGTTATGTGGCCCCATGCTGCCAGCGCCCAAGTGCGCTCCGAGCCTCCACGGCAATGCCTTCAGCACCCTTACCCACTTTGAGTAATCCGCAGACCCCCACGGTCTCAAGGAGCTCCCCGCAGCATACCACAACCAGCTCCTCCTTCTCCTCCCGCGTGAGGGCTACCCAGCAGCTCCTAGTCCCCTGCACAGTCTGTACCGTGTGTCAGACCATAGTACGTCGGAACGTGACCTCAGTCAGATGCAATTCTTGCTCCGGCTGTTGTCACTTTCGGACATGCTCTGGCCTGCGCACCACCCGTGAGTGGAGTGATGTGTACGTTCCCCATGCTGTAGGAGTCTGCCCCCGCTTGTAAACACAACAACACCACCAAACAACTCCAACGCGCGGAACCAACCTCAGCGGGTAACCCAGCAGCAACACACCTCATCCTGCTGCGATCCAGGAAACTAAGTTGACCGCCCGCTCGGATCTTCTAAGCCGGGTCAATATCGTCTCATCGACGGCGACATCGACCGCAGGGATACTACCCTAGAATGTCAGGGCATAGCTATCCGGTCAGGCGATGCCGAGCTCGAAATATTTAATATGTACATTCCTCCTGTTACGAGTTGTCCAGTTGGATATAGCCCTGATATAGGTGCGCTACTCAGGCGAAAACCGTTTGGTTTTGGTCGACTTTAACGCGCATCACGATCTTTGGCATTCTAGCCTGTCAAATGACCGTAGAGGAGTGGAGCTGGCGGAACAGATAGAAAATTCGACATTTTGCACAATGAACGATAACACCCCCACCAGAGTTGTGGGCAATTGCCAAAGCTCGCCCGACATAACAATTGCGAGTGCTGGTCTGATAAACAGTATAGTCTGGCGACCTATACTGACACTAGCATCGGACCACTTACCCATACCCATCTCGATTGACAGACCTCCCGACTTTGTTTCCGTGGATCACCGGACATTCGTTAACTTTATAAAAGCTAATAGGACCGGCTTCCCGGAATTCACCGAGAACGCCTTCAGTGCTCACCCCACTCCAACAGACGTCACCTCTGCTGGGCGATCATTCCGAAGGATTGTTGAGACATTTGAGGCCTTGCTGCTTCCGACTTTTACTCACCATCTGCGTCCAGCAGCACATCAGCATGGCTTCCGGAAAGTGCACAGTACCACAACAGCACTTAACGCCATAAACACCCAGATAGTCAATGGCCTGAACCAAAATCGACCCTGCGCGAGAACTGTTCTGGTAGCACTGGATCTGTCAAAAGTCTTTGACACCGTCAATCATTCAGTGCTACTCAGGGACATTGAGGAATCCTCATTACCGCCGGGGTTGCAGAGGTGGGTCATGGGCTACCTGAGTGGTCGACAATCATCGGTCATATTGCGAGAAAAAACATCGAAGTTAAGAAAAATTAAGCAGGGGATTCCGCAGGGTGGTGTCCTCTCCACGCTACTGTTTAATTTTTATATATCGAAGCTCCCTTCTCCACTGGAAGGAGTTTCCTTAACCTCTTATGCCAATGATTGCACGATATTGGCGTCTGGCCAGGATATTGATGACCTATGTTCGAAAGTGAACGGCTACCTCGCCGATCTCTCCCATTTCTTCACTGCAAGACATTTACACATCCAACCGACGAAATCCTCGGCTACCCTCTTCACCAGCTGGACGAAGGAGTACGGGCACGATGTGAAAGTTGATGACCAAAAAATTCCGACTGTAAACAACCCTAAGATATAAGGCGTCACATTCGATAGCCTGCTCTCGCTCACTCCGCGCACGACCGCAATTGCCGCAAAGCTCCAGGGCCGCAACAAAATACTCAAAGCGTTAGCCGGCAGCACATGGGGTAAAGACAAAGAAACCTTGCTGGCAACCTACAAAGTAATTGGCCGGCCGGTCGTAAACTATGCTGCCCCGATCTGGGCGCCGGGAACGAACGAGACGCAGTTGAGGATATTACAGGCATGCCAGAACACCGCTCTTGGGGCTGCGACAGGAAACCTCCTGATGTCACCGGAGCATCACTTGCACAGCGAAGCATCTATGCCACGAGTTAAGGAGCATAATGTTTTGCTGTGCAAGCAGTTCCCTTTGGTAGTATCCCAGCAGACACCTCATGGAAGCCAAACCTCCACCTAGGCACATCAGGAAGGGAGTACTCGACTTAAAGATCACCACCCAGCAACACGCTGGGAGGACGGCGTACCGACAAGCACTGAACGCCATTCACCAGTAGTCAGTTAACACCTTCAAAGACTCCCTTCCCGTGAATGGCTTACTCGGAGTAAAACCACCACCTATAGCAGACAACCAGCTCGAGCTGCCTCGAGAAACCCACGTGACCCTTGCACAACTTACGTGTAGATCTGGATACTGTAGTAGATTATACTACTACTTATCCAGACTCGACCCCAGCATACCCAACGTATGCCCTGCATTATGGAGAGTCTCTGCACGACACTAACCACCTCTTCACATGTCCCCTTAATAATGGGGATAGGACACCACCCTGCGGAACCCCTTGTTTGATACTTAGATTTGATGTTTCGCCTCGAAGTTCTAGAGATGATTGACGACCACTCAGGTAGCCCATGATCCACCTCTTCAACTCTGCGGTATTGAGGATTCCTAAATGGAATACGTGCTGATGTGTTGCTGGACTCAGATCGTGAGTAAACGGCGGGAGCAGCAAGGCCTCAAGTGTCTTCGCTACTGTGAAGAGGAGAGATATCGGCCGATGTAACTCTTTACTGACTGGTTTCCCAGGCTTGAGTAGCGGGACCACCCTGCCCATTTTCCACACCGATGATAGTGTCAGTATAGGTCGTCAGGCTATACTGTTTATCATGCCAGCATTCGCAATTGTTATGGCTGAGAGGCTTTGATAATTAGCCACAAGTCTGGTAGGGGAACGATAATCATGGTGCAGAATGTCGAAACGTCTATCTGTTCCGCCAGCTCCATTCCTCCACGGTCATTTGACAGCCTAGAATGCCAAAGATCGTGATGCACGTTAAAGTCGCCCAAAACCAAACGGTTTTCGCCTCTCAGTAGCGCTCCTATATCAGGGCTATATCTAACTGGTTAGGTCGCTGAATGGGTGACAGCCCTTGGCCGGACGAAATCCGGGTCAACTCCGGTGTGTAGAACCGGCTGTCTTGAGAGTTGAGTTAAGCCACATTCAGAAGTGTGGTAAATAGATGGGTCCAAAGCTACATTTGGAAATGGCGCAGTCATGTCAGGCCCCAGAATAGGGTCATCAATAGCAGTGGGAAATATCATAGAATATTCTAAGCAGAAATATTCGCCAATCCATCATGTATGATAAAATTGTGCATATATACATATGTGTCAGAAAACTAAATGAGGTAGAACACAATGAATTTCTGAAATTTCATCATCTACGTCTTACTTAAGTACACGGTGTGTCCCAAAAATAACCGAACTTTTAGGATATAAAATAGTAAAACACACATTATATTATCTTTTTAAGTTGTTATTTATTCAAAATAGCGCCATCTATGGACAATTTGCAACATTAAAAAGATACATTCATCCTCTTTCAAACGCACCTGACTTCAAGTAAGTCGGATGACAGATGTAAAAGTGGCAGCCATTTCAATAAAACCAAAAGTGTGCTAATGGTTCAAAAAAAAAAAAAAATGAAACAAAGAGCATATATAAAATCTTGTGTCAAACTTAAAAAAAAATTGAAATTGAAATTTAAAAAATTAAAAAAAAATTGAAAAAAATGAAGCAGCCGTAACCGAGGTACTGAAGAACATTTCTATAAATGACATAAAAAAATCTATGCATGCGCTGGTTGATCGTTCCAAACGTTGTGTTGAGTCAAATGGAACCTATTTTGAATAAATAATAACTTTCAAAGATAAGATAATGTGTATTTTATTATTTTATATCCAAAAAGTTCGGTTATTTTTGGGACACACCGTGTATGGTCGTGAGATATCACCAAATTACATTTGTGCGAATTTATATATCAAATATTTAGATTTCTGTATCGTCTTATGAGATAGTAATGGCCCGACATTTTAGGGTAGTGTCAATACTTTGTACTCGGCAGAGCTCAGATTATTTGCATCGCAGCTATTGTCAAGTGTCCTTGGCTGGCGAATTCTACTATCTCATTTTCTTGGGGTATCGTACAGTTAAAATGTATTGATCCGGGTCTGTCCAAGATAGACCTTGTACGTGTACGTGTACGTGGGCAAAAGTAGCAAGAGTCAGAATCGATTGTGAATGTCACGGGGTATGGCGCGACAAATGTGGTGCTTATGATAGCCATGGCGGCCAGAGTCGCGTTATCAAAATGGAACCACGTGGTCCACTTTCTACGTGCTAAGGCCATGCAGATGCGTCCAACCATTACACGGCACGTTACAGAGCTCGTTTCTTTTATTTTATTTTATGTTCTTTGAAATTTTAAAGCTTTGACAAAAAGCTTTTTGAAATGTGGTGAGAACTTAAAGGAGTGGATTTATCATGTAGATATATTTATTTTCTTATGATGCAATACATGGCTAAAGGGTACTCACTTTTAACAAGCAGTTGTGAATCTTGCGATATTTGGTCTTCGTTGCCATCGGTCCGACGGTTATCTAAATTATCCATTACGTTAGATTTGAAAGCACTGTTATGGTGTTGGTGTTGATGGTTTATCACTTTTACTTGTTTCGTTGATAAAGGTGACAATGGAGATAAAGCACCGCTATTATTGATACTATCATTTTGTTGTTGCTTGGTATAATATTGCTGCTCCTTTACTTTATTTGTTTCACCTTGATAAGCAGCATCATTACTAGTTATAATGCTTCCTGATTTTATTTCGTTATTTATCAAGTGCACTTTAGATGTAATTAACGGTATTGAAACATGAGCGCCGATTTCCTTTTTTTTTTTTGTAAAAACACCATCCTCATGATCATGAAAAGGCTGAGGCTTCTTGTTCATTGACACGAATATTGGTGCAAGCGGGGTCGCTTCTCTTAAGTACATCGGCTGTGCAGGAGCATTCCACCACTGTAATTTTGCGATATTGCTTTTGCTATTCCCATGCCTTGAACATGTCTCAGGATCTGTTAATGTATTGATACTGTCAACGACAACATTATTAGCGATGGAAGCACAGGAACGAGAGGACTTTTGAGAGACTTCAAAATTTGAAGGTGTTTCAGTGTATTTGGCCATGATTTCTGGAAGATGTAATTGTGCAATATAATTTAAAATTGTTCATTAATTATCCGTGCCGCGCAGTATATTATTATTAAAACTGTTAGTTGTTATAATTCCAGATACCAGTACTAAGTCACTTAAAGAGTAGTATAGTCGTGATTGTTTGCCGTTATTTATGAAATTTAGGTGCCAATGCAATAAAATATTAGAGAAGCACATATTTATCACAATATTTCACAATAACATGTTTTGATCCAACACTGCTTTTTTTTTTAATGAAGTACTTTATTGAAATGATTTAAACACTTGGGTATTGATAACCGCAATTTTAATATACTTTGTATATCATTCTGCAATATTATTTTACGGACGATGTTGGTTTTAAGAACAAAGTTCTTAATTGATTTTTGTTTAATTAAGTTAAATTAACTTCTGCTTTTATACCAAATTTTATAAAATTTGAAAATGTTTCTTTTTTGTTGTTATTCCGTAAATTTCACACATGTATTGAAATTTGCACGTCTTGTGCTGACAAGGATAATGTCAGCTTCGAACTTTCTGCGTCACCGATGTATTATTGCAGGTAGGATGCTCATTTACAAAGTGTACATTATTTCTACAGTGATTGCCTTCAGGTTTAAACATTTTCAGCACAGCAAAATCGTGTATAATACAATCCGCCATCTTTTTTTACAATAGGAGAAGCATATATATAAATTCAAGTGTCCGTATAATTAAGAAGCTAAATATGTGTTAAAAACGGAGTTGTGTTGCCGTTTTCGCTTTTAACAGACTCCTTAAACCGCTTACATAAATGTTATTATATATGACTCCGTAACAATATAACAGTTCACAAGCTGAAGTATTTTTCTTTTTGCCAAGATCAAGTCGGTTGTGATCTTTATAATAGTCTGAAGATGTGTACCACAATCTTAGATGATTTTTGCTTTGCTGTAGTAGTCGAAAGGTAAAGTGAAATCTCGAAATTGAGTTGATATAGCTTTTAGAATGAACAGTTTCCTAATGATACGGCTGTAATCGTTGTTTTGCTGGCAGGTCGTTTTTTAAGCCCAGGTTCTCATTTATGGTTATATCAACTATATCAATGACGTAATAGCGTAACAATCATCCACTATTATTGAAACCATTGTGGTAGCATTACATGCACGGCGTAAATGTTACAGCAAATATTACACAGAAGGCAATGTGAGATGAGACATTTCTTATAGCTACAATTGTGTGCGATGTTGGCGGCGACGGTAATGCTGTTAAGGGAAGCGTCGCCGCCACAACATAGGCTGCTGCCTTGTTCTTTGAACAATATTTCACCAATCCTCCCCCTCCTCTACTTTTCGAAATAAAATTGCTTCTTTATTGCAAAAGCTTCAATTTTTGTAGCTAGATTCTGTATACTTAGGCTTCTTGAGGATTTCCATAAATATGACGATGAACTTTCAGCTATTGCTTCTGCTTTTGTATTTTCTGTGAAATCACCAATATTCAATCGTAGTTTTCTACCGCTGACTTGCCGTGATTGTTCACTGGTTTGTTGCAATGAATTCATTACGGAATATGCACGTGTGCATCAACAATAAATATACCCATGTATACAAAGTGTGGGCCAAAGCATTTATGGTAAACTGATTAGTGTGTATTTTCTTGATTATGAGAAAGCTTTTATTCGTTCGAACCGCCTTGACTTATTAATAGTTGAAGGACAGTTAATATTGAAAAATTATTAATAAATCCGCTATTTTCGTTTGCTACATTCACTTATTTAAACTCCGTAAATAATAACGAATTTTTGAAAGAAAGCAACTTGTTCTAAAATACGTTATGTAGATTTTATATTTATGTTCCTTAGTTTAAGTATTTGTAATTCGGCTTGTTGAAATTTTTTTTGTTGATTGAAAGCAAATATCACTGTGGTTGTATAAAAGAGATACAGGAATTTTGTTGCAATTTGTTGAAGTACACGTAAAAGTTTCACGAAAATTAACAGGCTGAACAGCAACTATACTATTTAACTTCATATTTATAAACGTATAGCGTTTCCTCGGTACATTTTAGCACATTGATTTAGAAAATACATAATAATAAATACATATATTTACGAGGCATATGCCATCAAGGACCGTTGAAAGTCTGAAAAACCAAAAATAATCACAATTATTGTGTGATGTTAAAAGAATTAAGTATTATAAAGTTATTGCAAATAAAATAATGATGATCCTAATTACTAAAAGTAATTTTCGAGATTTTTTCAATTTTCTACACGTTATGTACTGAATTGCAGGATTAAAAATAAAAAACGTAATGGAATAATTTAGGAAAATGAAAATGAAAATACTTTTTTAAAATTAAATGTGCGTCAGCCGATCAAAGCAAGTTTAAAGCTTCGCTTGCAAGAAAAACATTAGATATAACTTGTCCTTGCTTAGCAAATATTTTGCGGCATCGAAAATAAACGTAAGTAAAATTCATTTTAAATAATATTTTCATGAAATTCATTTTTCCTATTAATGTTTAAGCCTTGTCATTGTGAAATACCGTCTCGCTCACTTTTCCAAAATGACCATTTATGACTTTATATCAGCCAAACTTGAGTTGGTTTTCAAGAGCGAAATATTTATCCACATAAACACGGTCTTTCGTGTAGTCCTGCTAAAAAAATATCAACGGCGTCGAATCGTTGACGTTTTCAATGAAGTAAGGGGCAATCACACTTCCGGATCAAAGAGCGAACCAGATAACATATATTTTTTTAAGTGTGTCATCTCTTAAAATATTTCAAAACTCGCGCAGCTGGCTTTAATTGTTTTGTGATGTGGACTTTATATTAATGTTTTAAGTCCATGTTCAAAATATGCCGTAATGTGCCGAAGACTTTCACTTACAGTAGCGATATTTGAGGTTTAATTAGCAAAACGATGATACAGAGACCTTAAAATATCTGTAACCGCTCTAATCTTCTCTTTCTTTAAAACTTTACCAATTGTTTGTGTAGTTGGACGATTATGTGCACCATAGTCATAACAATTTTAACGCGTTGTGCGGTTACGAAATGCATGATTTTCAACTAAAACAAAGCATGTTTGGTTTGGCAGTTAAGTTTGACAAACATGAGTCGTAGAGTATTATTTAATCAATCCACTAATAGCGAGCAGTACTTTTATCGTGTCGTAGCGCTCGAGAAAAATATTTTTTTTTTTAATTTTTGTGCTTCTTGTTATCGCCACGAACTACTAGAGTTTTAACTTCTGAAGTGAACAACTTGTTATTGCGACGTACTACGGGAGTCTGATCGAATAACAGTGAATAGTTAAGAAAATATATAATTGCACTGATCACCATGATTATTTGCAATATATAAAGAAGTTATATTACAGAAAAATATATGTATTAATAATACACATAAACTGACATGTTTGCATATATTATTATTTCTAACTGATGTAAAATATTGGCCACAATAAAATTTGTTTATTTCGCAATCAGGATGACGCAATCCAATTATGTTTGTGAAAACTTTATATTGTATTGAAGTAAACTATACTTGGTATAGTAAATAGTAATTCATTCTTTTTGTAATATATGGCTTTATTGATCTGTATCCTGCGTTTTATAAGTGCGATTGGATTATGCTAGATTTCGTTAGAAAGATTAAAAAAGTACTAAAAAATGATAACGGAAGAAGTGTTGATAACTTAACTCAGTAGTCTTTGAGCGCATGTCAAAGATGTATTTAAACAAAAATCTTGTAAAGAGATATTTTCTAAAAATAAAAATACTAAATAATTCATACCTTTCCCCAATATCTACCAAAAAAAACCCTACAATGAAGATTCGACTCAACGACGATACACCAATTTATTCGTTACCAAGAAGATTATCCTTTAAAGACAAACAAAAGCAGAATACATTACTAATGATTTTCTATATGCTTCTCCCATAGTCCTAGTGAGGAAAAAAAAATGGAAAAACACGTACGCGCATAGATTATGGGGCCCTTAATAAAGAAAACCATTCGGGATAGTTTTCCATTGCCGTTAATTGAAGCCTGCATGGAGTATATGTCAGGTAAAAAGTGGTTTACGGTATTAGATTTGAAGGATGGGTTCAATCAGTTAGTAATGGACGAGAATTCAATTCCAGTCACGTCCTTCGTCACTCCACATGGACAATTTTAATACCTAAAAATGCCATTTGGGCTAAAGAATGCACCAGCAAACTTTCAAACATTCGTTGATAATATTTTTCGTGATTTTATAGACGCTAGAGAAATTATAGTTTATATAGATAATATATTGATTGCTTCTACCGCCTTTGAAAATCTCGCTAGGACCATAGGAAAAATACTCGGTCGAATTTACGAAAAAAAACTTGGAACTGAAACTCCATAAATGCAAATTCTGTTACAATAAACTCGATTATTTAGGATAATCTGTTAGTTTATCTGGCATACAACCGCCGGCAATCCATATTAAGGCAATTGCCAACTATCGTACTTTAGAAAATTCGTACCATCTTTTTCAAAAATTGTTAAACCACTCCTGGACCTATTACGTAAAAATACAGAATTTATTCTTTCAAAAGACTGTTTAAAAGCTATTGAAGATTTAAAAACCATATTAATTAATACAACACTGTTAGCAATACATGATCGTAATCGCGAGGCGAGGCAGATCTTCATGGTGATGTCAGTATAAATGGTTTCGGATCTGTTTTGCTACAAAATCAGGAAGATGGCAAATTTCACCCACTGGCCTATTTCTTTAAGACAACCACTCCATTAGTCCAATTAGAGACATTATCAATTAGTACACTCGCACTCCACCGATTTAGAATTTACTTAGAGGGGTTACCTTTTAAAATCATTACAGACTGTAATTCATTGGCAATTACTCTACATAGAAAACAAATCGACCAAAGAATTGCACAGTGGGCGTTAGAGCTAGAAAACTTCAATTATTCTATCCAACACCGAAATGGTGAAAACCTAAGTCACGTGGACGCATTAAGTCGATATCTTTTGTCGCAAAATGATTCTATCATTTCAATAACAATTCGCGAGGAAATTCCTGCTACTCTTTCTAGATATGAAGAGAAAACCAGTGTGAACAACTGTGCTTTAATTGTCACTAGTGGATGTAGATGAATTAGATTTTCAGATTCAAAACAGAGATGAGAATTTGATGAATCTTATGAAACGATTGGAATGTGAAGAAGTAATAGGATGGGAACTCATTGATGGAGTGATAGGATGAGAACTCATTTATGGAGTGATATTCCTTGGACTTGGTGAAAGTATCTCGTTATTTGTTCCTTCAGAAATGCAAGATAATATAATTCGAATGACCCATGAAAAAATTGGTCGTTTGGGCACAGATAAATGTTTCGATCAGATAAGCATGAAATTAAAATCCAATACCTTTCGATACCATTTCGGACATTTACCTTTAATTAAGTCAAAAAATTAAGTTGAAAAAATTTCCTCTTGGGGGGGTTAGAGGAGGTCATAGACATCACTAAAATATATGCCGTTCCCCGGGGTAACTTATAGTTTTCGAGAAATTTGTTGTTAAAGTTGATATTTTCGGACGTGCTCGGGCCTGCGCACCACTCGTGAGTGGAGTGATGCGTACGTTGCCCCTTGCTGTAGGAGTCTGCCTCCGCCTGTTAACACAATAACAAAGCCAACCAACACCAACGTGCGGAATCAACCTCAGCGGGTATTACAGCAGCAACACACGTAATCCACGCACCACTCCCTCACCCTCCGCATCACGAACATTCCCCCGAGACGGACTCGACTCCTTCAATTCAACTGCAACGGACTCCAGGGGAAGATCGACGAGATAGTCGACTATATGAGCCGGAAGCTTCTGTCAAGTGCTGCGATCCAGGAAACTAAGCTGACCGCCCGCTCGGATCTTCTGAGCCGGGCCGGATACAACATAATCCGCAAGGATCGCAAGCGAGACCATGGAGGGGGTTTGGCGTTCGTCTTACACAACATCGTGCAGTATCGTCTCATGGACGGCAACATCGACCGCAGGGATACTACCCTAGAATGTCAGGTCATAGGTATCCGGTCAGGCGATGCCGAGCTCGAAATATTTAATATATACATTCCTCCCGTTACAAGTTGCCCAGTTGGATATAGCCCTGATATACAGTGGGGAGCAAAAGTGATTCCACGATCAACGTTTTCATGTTTGAGCTCACATAAATATTAAACGAATAAAGTAAATGACAAAAACTTTTTTTATTGAACACCTTGTTTATTTTTTACAATTAGGCGTATATAGCAAATAGAAAAAGAGGAAATGGAATTGTTATGATTTAAAAACCAAAACAGCGGCATGTACTCAGTTTTGCACCATTTAAGAAAAAATACAAAATAAATTCATTATTAATAGTTTGTCCAGAGACCATTATTTTCTATGATATTTTTCATACTTTCAACTAATTTTTCGAATATTCCTTTCGGAATATTATTCCACTCGTATTCAACACGCCCCCAAAGACCGTCCAAGTTGGATGGGGCTGATTGATACAGTCCGAGCCGTCGCTTTACGATTGACCATAGGTTTTCAATCGGATTGAGGTCGGGACTTTGCGCTTGCCACTCCATCATCTTTAAATTTTGGTTTCCGAGCCATTCTTTAACAATTTTCGCAATGTGTTTGGGATCCCCAACTTGTTGAAAAGTGGTTTCCTGCTCTGGGTACCTACACTGGTTAAGAAAATGGGGAAGATGGGTTTGCAAAATGCTCAAATAGTCTTTCTTTCGCTTAATCCCGTCAATTTTGTGCAACGGTCCAACGTGCGAATACGTGAAACACCCCCATGCCATTATGTTGCCGCCTCCATGTTTCACGGTTTGCTTCACATGATGCCTTTGAAGTTTTCACCAGGTCTCCGCCAACAGTATTGCTTTCCGTCCGATTGAAAACGATTAAACTTAAATTCGTCCGACCAGATAACACGTTTCCAGTCTTTTATTATTCAGTTCTTGTGTTCCTTTGCGAATTTTAGCCGAGCCTTCACATTTTTTTCGGATAAAACTGGTTTGTTTTTTTTCACTGCTGCGACGTACCCAATCCTACCAAGCGCTCTTCTAGCTGTCCATCGACTCACGCTATTATTTACTTCTGTAGAAGCTTCTTTTGGCGTTAAAAGTCTAGTTTTCCTCATTTTAGACATCATAAGTCGAGCGTCAGAGTCTGTTAGAAAGCAACGGCGACCATTCAACTTCTTTGCAGCACAAACATTTTGTCTTTTCTGCACCTTGACAACCACTGATTGACTAATTTGCAACTTCCCAGCAATAATGCGGATCGAACACCCACTTTTAGTCAGGGAGATAATACTATTTTCTTCATCAGAAGACAGCTTCTTCATTTTTCAGTGAATAGTTAGAGACTAAGTTCCAAATTCAACAACTATAAACTAGTAGAACTAGTGGTTTTCTGAATTCGAATAATAAATGCAAAAGGCACTTAACGGTAAATCTGCAGATCTATTGCTGATAAGAAAGTAAGAAGAGCAAAAATATGAGCGAATAACGGATGGTGCAAAACTGAGTACAAGCCGCTTGTTTTGGTTTTTAAATCATAACTATTCAATTTCTTCTTTTTCTATTTTGCTATATACGTCTAATTATAAAAAATAAACAAGGTCTTCAATAAAAAAAAAGTTTTTGTCATTTACTTTATTCGGTTAATATTTATGTGAGCTCAAACATGAAAACATTGGTCGTGGAATCACTTTTGCTCTCCACTGTAGGTGCGCTACTCAGAGGCGAAAACCGTTTGGTTTTGGGCGACTTTAACGCGCATCACGATCTTTGGCATTCTAGCCTGTCAAATGACTGTAGAGGAATGGAGCTGGCGGAGCAGATAGACGATTCGAAATTCTGCACAAGGAATGACAACTCCCCCACCCGAGTTGTGGGTAATTGCCAAAGCTCGCCCGACATAACAATTGCGAGTACTGGTCTGATAAACAGTACAGTCTGGCGACCTATACTGGCACTAGAATCGGAGCACTTACCCATACCCATCTCGATGGACAGACCTCCCGAATTTGTTTCCGCGGACCACCGGACCTTCGTTAACTTCAAAAAAGCTAACTGGACCAGCTTCACGGAATTCACCGAGGGCAACCAAGTTCTGAGCTACAGTCAAGTCGCTGTCTAACCCGACGAGACGCGATGACCGGGTGGAAATTTCATTCGGTGATCGCGCCTCGTCGGACCCGAAGAGATGCGCGAGCTATTTTAGCCGGCTTTTAACACTGCATCCTTCAGTAGACAAAGCGAAACGACGTGTAACCCGCCGTATGCGCAAACTGCCAAACACAAGCGCGGTGCTTGATTTCTCCAGAGAAAAGGCTCAGGGGGCTATCGGGAAGGCGAAAGCCACCAAATCCATCGGCCCTGACGGAATAAGCATGCTGATGCTAAAACATCTCGGACCAGCGAGAGCAGATTATCTCACCAAGGTCCTCAATTTGTCTTTGACCACCCTAATTATACCAGATGTGTGGAAAAACGGTAAGGTAGTCCCGCTACTTAAACCGGGGAAACCAGCGAAAAAAGGAGAGTCGTATCGGCCGATAACTCTCCTCTCCCCAGTAGCGAAGACACTTGAGGCCTTGCTGCTCCCGACATTCACTCACAATCTGCGTCCAGCAGCACATCAGCATGGTTTCCGAAAAGTGCACAGTACTACAACAGCACTTAACGCCACAAACACTCAGATAGTCAATGGCCTGAACCAAAACCGACCCTGCGCGAGAACTGTCCTGGTAGCACTGGATTTGTCAAAAGCTTTTGACACTGTCAATCATTCAGTGCTACTCAGTGACATTGAGGAATCCTCATTACCGCCGGGGTTGCAGAGGTGGGTCATGGGCTACCTGAGTGGTCGACAATCATCGGTCATATTCCGAGGAGAAACATCGAAGTTGAGAAAAATTAAACAGGGGGTTCCGCAGGGTGGTGTCCTCTCCCCGCTACTGTTTAATTTTTATACAGTGGAACCTCTATAACTCGAACTCGAAGGGAGCGGAAAAAAAATTCGAGTTATAGAGTTTTCGAGTTACAGAGGATTTCGAGTTAGGCGGTAATAGGTTTCGAGTTAGGGAGGGGACAAACAGAAAGGAGAAAGTCAAATAAATATATGTATTTGAATTAAAAATATTTAAATTAAAAATTATGTCTTCTTAAGTTTTTTTTTTAAATTAATTTTAAAACAAGTTTTATTTTTAATTTTTTTTTTTGGAAGTGGAAATAATTTTATTTATATAGACGTGCTTACTATTTCATTTAAAATATTAATAAAAGAACATTTTTTTTCGTTAATTAAATTTAATTCATTAAAAATAATTTTTGTTTAATTGCGAGACCACTTAATACACATACATACATACATGCGTATGTATGATGTATGTGCAATATAATAATAACTCAAAATTAATATTATATTAAAAAAATACTTAAGTATATTAACAAAAATGTGATTAAGTGCATTAATACAACATTATTTATTATTACATATATTATATGTATAATAATATTGTAAGTTGAAAACGTTTCATTATTGTGTAATAACAAATGCGCTTGCTGTGTGCTTGTGTAATTGTGTTGTTTTTGCATACATATTTTACTAAAAACTAGAAATTATTAATTAATTTAATTTAATTTCATAAAACAAGTTAAGCAATAGAAGAAAAACAAATATTTTTAATTTAAACAATTTAAATATGTACATGCAAATTCACGTTACATAACTGCTCACCAATATATTTATTTACAAACTTATTTGAAAAAATCAGTAATTTGTTTTTGCTTTAAAGCAGGTTGTTCATTATCTATAGCATTATCTAAGATACAAAGAGCGGAAATTCTTTTTCTTCTGATTTGCTTGATTGTTCAATGAAATCACGTAAAGTATTTAATGCTATTCTAGCCTCTTTGATTGAAACTATTGGAGTGCATGGTATATCGATTGGATCTTCCGTATCATCTTCGTCGTTTTCGTTGCTCGGAGATAGTGAATCAAGTATCTCTTCGTCCGATAATTTTCCCGCAGTCATTATTCCATCATCACATGTTATAAAATCGTCAAAACATATTCCAGGTGCTATTGCATTCCATTCCTCAGGAAGGGGTGTAGACAATCATCATCTTCAACTTCTTCGGTTGTTGACGAAGAAAAACCACAATGACCAAAACAGTTTTTTATAGTGGCAGCAGTCACTACGCCAAGCTTTATCGGTTGGTTAAACGCTCTTTGCTTTGTTTTCCTCCATGGCATTTTTCATCTCTAAATGCTAGAGTTTTGTCGGGAAGACATTTATAAAATAGAGCTGTTTCATCGGCATTGAAGACATTTTCAGGCTCGTAATCGCTTAACAAACCTTTTAATCTTTCATTTATCCATGAATGAAAAGTTTCAATATTTACACTCGCACTTTCCCCGCAAACTTTCTTAAAAACAAGGTCATGCCTACGCTTAAACTTTTCCAGCCATCCATTGCTTGCTTTAAAATCAGAAAATCCTAAAGACTTTGAATAAATTTCAGCCTTTTCTTGTAGCAATGGTCCACTGATACTTATATTTTCATCACGACACTGTTTAAACCATTTTAACAAACATTCTTCTAAATCAGGAAACTCAGATATTCGCTGTCTTTTGCATGATAAACTTTGGCCGTTCTCAACTTTTTTCAATATACCCTTTTCATTTTTTATTTGCAACATCCGTCTTTTTTTGACAAATTTTTACTGCTTCGAGTACTTGCAGTTTTTCAGCAAGACTCAGAGTTTTAAGTTTACGTTTCACACTCATTGCTTATCAGTTCGTTATAAAAACTGTTTTACGGTAGATTGTAGGTAGTGATCGTAGTTGCAGCGAAAGAGAATAAGTAAAAATTTGAGCTTCGCATCCTCAGCTTCTTGAAAAAGTCGCAAGTAGCTGCGCGCCAATCAAATCATTAGCTTTGCAAGCTACTGGGGGGAGTGAGAAAACTATAGTCTGTTCTCTCCCTCCACCACCTTGCAAGTCAAACTATAGTCAAAATTAATTCAATATTCGAGATACAGAGGTCTGAGTGTAGGTATTCGAGTTACGGAGAGTAAAAATATACAGAAATAGCTTCTAGGGACTCGCTGAGTATTTCGAGTAATAGAGGGTTAAAATTTCGAGTAACGGAGGTTTTACGGCTTGTAGGGAAGGGGATGAAATATTTCTTCGAGTTGGAGAGGTTTTCGACTTATCGAGGTTCGACTTACAAAGGTTCCACTGTATTTCGAAGCTCCCTCCTCCACCGGAAGGAGTTTCCTTAACCTTGTATGCCGATGATTACTCGATATTGGCGTCTGACCAGGATATTGATAGCCTATGTTCGAAAGTGAACGGCTACCTCGCCGATCTCTCCCGTTTCTTCACTGCACCACATTTAAAAATACAACCGATGAAATCCTCGGCTACCCTTTTCACCAGCTGGACGAAGGATTACCGGCTAAAACTCGATGTGAAAGTTGATGACCAGAAAATTCCGACTATAAACAACCCTAAGATTTTAGGGGTCACATTCGATAGCCTGCACTCCTTCACTCCGCATACGACCGCAATTGCCGCAAAACTACAGGGCCGCAACAAAATACTCAAAGCGTTAGCCGGCAGCACATGGGGTAAAGACAAAGAAACCTTGCTGGCAACCTACAAAGCAATTGGCCGGCCGGTCGTAAACTACGCTGCACCGATTTTGGCGCCGGGGACGCACGAGACGCAGTGGAGAAAATTACAGGCATGTCAAAACACCGCCCTTAGGACTGCGAAAGGAAACCTCCTGATGTCACCGGAGCATCACTTGCACAGCGAAGCATCTATGCCACGAGTTAAGGAGCATAATGTTTTGCTGTGCAAGCAGTTCCTGTTGGGATGCCACCGCAGAGAGCACCCCAGCATTCAACTTTTTTAAGCCGAGCCTCCACCTAGGCACATCAGGAAGGGAGTACTAGGCTTAAACAGCACCATACAGCACCACGTAAAACAACCGCTGGACAGGACGGCATACAGACAGGCGCTGAACGCCATTCACCAGGAGTCAGTCAACACCTTCCTAGACTCCCTTCCAGTGAATGACGTACTCGGAACCAAACCACCACCTATCGCAGACAGTGAGCTCGAGCTGCCTCGAGAGACCCGTGCTACATTGGCACAATTAAGATCTGGATACTGTAGCAGGTTAAACTCCTACATATCCAGACTCGACCCCAGTATACCCAACGTATGCCCTGCATGTGGAGAGTCCCCGCACGACACTAACCACCTCTTCACATGCCCCCTTAAACCAACTCATCTAACCCCCCTCTCCCTTTGGTCCAACCCCGTCGAAACAGCACGTTTCCTGGACCTCCCCTTAGATGACCTCGGCGACTTAGATTAATAATACCTGTCCTAAGTGGGGTTAGTTAGCCGCTACTACAACAACTGTTGCGCAATTCAGTTACTATTGCCGACACGATTTGTCGGACTTGCGAATTTGTTGCCTGCACTAACGATTGTGCGATTTTCTAACTCAGTTTTAGCGATAATCGACAACAAACATTTCATATTTCTTAAAATGGAAGAAAGGTGGCATCACAACTTAGTAAAACGTCAAAATATACGAAAAGCACAAAGAAGAATGACAAAAACAAATAAATCCATTAAAGCAATTATTTGTATTAAATGAATTGTAATGCATTACAAAGTTTAGCAGATCAAAAAGATGTTATGGTTTCCACTGTCAAAACTACGCTGCATGACTCTTTGCTCTATAGAGCAGCTCCAAATAAAACAATCATGAACTGTGTTCCTACAACAACAATTTATCAATTGCACATTGATAGAATGATGTCCATAGTGGTTCACAGAGGCAGAGGATGATGATTTCTGGGGCTTATAATGGGCACATGAGCGCCGCCCTAAAAGTGTCTCCAACAACTGTCGAAGGAAGTCTAATATTCACAAAAAAACATCGAACAATTGCTCACCAATGGAAACTTGATGCATTCAGTTGCGAAAAATCGCAAGGCGGTTAAAACATATCAGCATTTTAATAATGTTAAAACTGCAAAAACACTTAAGTTATATTGTTACCTGTTTCTCTATAAATATTGCTATTATTCTTAGTTGGCTATCAGGAAATTTAGTTACATTCAAGAGGAAAAGTACTTCCACTTTACGATACAAACATCTATCCCAAGATAAAGATCACGTTACCTCCCCATCTTGTGATAAAACATATGCCAAATAATCAAAAGTCATTTTTGTTTATTATGTTCTTTTTCCTTTAATATTGCTTATGTAATTTTCCGATTTACTTTACTTCACTTTAGCCTTAATAAAATATGAAAATTTTTTCCATGGCGCTACAACTTCAAAATATTCCTCCTTAGCGATTTGTAGAGTAGTTTACGACAACAGCTGACTAAGCGATAGCGAATATCGTTAAAATAAGTACACCGAATATTAAAATCGTTAAAATTATCGCAAAGCCATTCTAACGATCCGAAAATCGTTATAATAGGTACAATAGAGAATGCCCCAACTGATGTGTCGGGGTTAGAATTTTTCGAGAGACAAATTTTGCGTAAGTATGACAGTATTTGTTTGTAGATATTCGCTTATATGTGTATGCCTGCCGGGTTGTATTGCTGCTGTAACGCTGCCTACTTTTAAGGGCAAGGATGGAAACTTCGTTAACCCTGCAGTTCGATAACGCAGTACACGGTTTGTTTGTGAGATTGTGATTTTGTGGAATTTTGTAAAAATTATATATATTATATTTTAGAGGATTCTTCTAAAAATGGAGGGTGACAAAATTTTCGTTTCCAACAAAATGACCCATCGAAAGAATGACGAATGGTTTAAACCTAAGATTACAATCATCAGGACACAATGCGAGTCAAATGGCTTCAAAAAAACAAAAAAAAAAGCTGCAAACGACATTTGTCAAATAGTTGACCACAGGCCGACCAAAACAAATGGCGAGAAAAATAGAAAATGCTAAATCACATACAAGCAAAAAAAAATAAAACAACTAAATATACGAGTAGAAGAGGGGCTTTAAAAACTTATCATCCCTACAGCCATAACAGATTTGACGCGCTTGAAGAGCAATATACCAAATAAAGAAAAAAAATTAATAGAAACTTCAGAAAAGCAAAGTAAGGTAAAATGAAAAGAAACAATATGTTCCACATACTGAGTACTTGTAAACAAAACCATACTAAGCATGTAACACACAAACCCCACCCTTCACCGGTTTTTGAAAAGCCAAAATACCACTTCAGCAAAGTTTCTGAGCTAGAAAATATACTAACAGAAATTTTCACAATAAGAACAATTGTGCATTAAACACAAGGTAGAAACAGAAATAAAAAAAATATTCACGCACCATAGAAATTATTTGCCAAAAAAAATACGACTGAAAATTGAGTAGCAATATCAAAAACATTAGCATGGAAAGTGAAGATTCTTTAATTTAATTGTCAGTTATTAAAAACCAAAATAAAAGCAAAATCACCTTAATAACAACAATTTTGACAGTGCGGCGAAAAAAAGAAAAATTTATAGCTGCAACACACTAAAAACGAGTGATGACGGATATGGTGGAGCAGCTACATATATCGTTAAAAACGAAAAAAATAAATAAATATTACACAGTAAGGCATTTTAATAATCCAAACCGAAAAGCTGCATCCAAATCTTAACATTCATGCTGCATATTATCCACCACGACGTCAAATGATTGGGCACTAATACACACTCGCCAGAGAATACATGCTTTTTTGTGCAGACGCGAGTATTTTTTACAAAAAATATTGAACACCAGTCGAGGCTCGCGAAAAAATACTTCCTTAGTGTCCGTTTTGTATAAGGAGGGTTCCAGTGGAGGTACCAGAAGTTGGACGACTTCACCGGAGGAGCACCGAAGGTTGTTATACGTTTTCGTCTTGTCGACAGTTTTACTCCCTGGTTACCTCCTCACCCATTCCTCTAGCATCCCGCACCCAGAGCCCAGTCACTTAGGCGGGCTAAAGTTACCCCCGGCAGCACGGGGTAGTGCGTAACCAGTTCGAGTGCACCCCAAAAATATATTTTGTTTACTTTGCGCATATACAAACATACATACATACATATTTAGTTTTGCTCTGGTATTTAATTATTGTTGTGCGATTTTCGTTTGTCTACGTATAAGTCGACGTTGAGTATTTCACTCGATTTGTCTTTACAAGTAATTTTATTTTTGTTCGTAGCTAGCAACCCACGCCTTCATCACTAAGCTGGCCGGGGTTCGGCCAGTGGGTAGTGTGTTTGTTGGTAGACTTTAACCAACAACCACTGTAAGCACATGTTAATATATACAAACTTATATACGTACATACATACCAGAGAGCTGCAATACGTATACCATTTTCGCTCACATTCGAAACAACACTCTGATTTTCTTTGATTCTAATTATTACAAGTTCAAGTGTGGAGTGAAATAGCCAATTCAATGCAAACATAAATATATCTTGGAAACATTCGCATGCGGTTAGCTTGCAACTTGTTCACAAACGAGTAACAACGAGTATATCTTACTTGTTATACTTATTCTATACTTATACTAATTTGTTTTGAGCACAGATTTAAACTCGAATGTTTGCATATTGATCTTAGCTCAGTGTGTAATTGTGTGTGAAATGCTATTTATTTTATTTGTGTTAATCAACTAAACTTTTTTGAAAATCAATTACATTTACTTTGGAATACTATCATAATAATTTAAAATTTCAGTTTTTATTTGTATGTTAAACATTATATGAAAATATATTGTAATAGATATTTTTGTTATAAAGAGTATAAAAGCCTTTTATTTTAATTTTCAAAGTCGCTATCAAACCAAAAAATATCGTAAACATAGTGCATAAAATTTCTGTAACCTATTTTTTATTCTCCTAATTTGCAATGGTTCTATATTGGGTTACAGTTGCAGAAATATTACAAAATTTAGATTAAAAAGATTTCGCTGTTATTATTTGTTGTAATGTACGCAATATATACATTTTTAAATTTTTTTATTAGTATTATTTTTGCTTAGCAAAGGACGCCACGGAGCCCGCATGTCTGCGTTTTTGTTTGTGTATACTCAATTGAATACGCGAATGTGCACTCGAGACTATACTCGAATGTTACTTCCATCACATCAAATCAAGCTCAGCCAAAGCGTAAAGTAAGATATGCGTAGAATGAATCTCAAGACAGCCGGTTCTACGCACCGAAGTTGACCTTGATTTTATCCGGCCAAGGGCTGTCACCCTTTCGGCGATCTAACCCCGTTTAGGTCAACAGGTAAAATTAGTCTAAGTACGCCAACGGAGCAACACCTCGCAGCTGGATTGCTCCAAATCCTTCTCATCAGGGCTGCCGTCGAAACCAACCCTGGTCCGACGAATTAGTTCTGCTGCGTGTACACCAAAAGACTCCACCACTCCTCCACCTCGGTTAGGTGCAGCCAGTGCAATGACAAAAATGGAATTCAAAGTGATTTTATCCACTTCGCTTAAATGAGACCTACTTCTTTATAATAAGTGTTTGAAAAAGCAATACAAGTTTTTAATGACATTATAAATATGGAAGAACCGATAAACAACAGAGTTCTTCAAGTGGAAGCAGCTCTAGAGGCATGGCCAAAAAGAAATTATAACTGTAAAACTTTGCTTTTTGTGACTTAAATACTTAGATTTCAAAACCGCTCTTTGTACTACCATTTACATACTCATTCGCACTTATTTTTCAAATGTTAATACTTGAATGCCTTCCAAGAATTTTTTTTATCATTTGCAGATTGTTTTTTTTTATTTGTGTCACACTTCACAAGTTCTTTCAAACGATCCACTCAAATTTTGAATTATTATCAATTTGGTTTTTTTCATTTTGAAGTAAAAAAGAAATATTAGGTCAAGTAATCAGTTCGTTCGGTTTTTATCTAAGGGATAGCGCTCGTCAAAGATGGACACCAACAAAGGAAAAATTCGATATATTTTACAATTTTTCTTCGATCAAGGCGAAAAAGCTGCCAAAGCCACTGAAAAAAATTAATTTAGTTTATGGGCCCGATACTGTAAACGAACGTGTAGCACAAAAGTGGTTTGCTAGGTTCCGTTCCGGTAATTTCCATGTCAAAGATGCAGCATGCGTCGGGAGGCCTGTCGTCGATTATTGCGATAAAATCATGGAAATAGTGGAAACAGACCGTCACGTGAGCACTTATTTAATTGCTGAGAAACTAAAGATAAGCCAGAAAATCGTTTGGAACCATTTGCATTACCTTGGATTCAAAAAGAAGCTCGATGTCTGGGTGCCGCACGAAAAAACATGATGGACCGAATTTCCATCTGCGAATCGCTGCTGTCTCGCAACAAAATCGACCCATTTCTGAAGCGTTTGGTGACTGGCGATGAAAAGTGGATCACTTACGACAACGTCAAGCGAAATCGGTCGTGGTCGAAACGCGGTGAGCCGGTGGAAACGGTGGCCAAACCAGGATTGACGGCCAAGAAGGTTTTGCTATGTGTTTGGTGGGATTGGCAAGGAATCATCTACTACGAGCTGCTCCTCTATGGCCAAACACTCAATTCGGCACTCTACTGCCAGCAACTGGACTGCTTGAAGGCAGCACTCATACAGAAGAGGCCATCTTTGATTAACAGAGGCCGAAAAGTGACGTGATAGGTCGCGCGGATTACATACCTGTGCCATTTTCAAACTAGAAAATAAGACACATTAAATTCAAATATTTATTTACTTCTTTGTTTATTTTTTACTTCAGTTATTTTTCATTATAACTAAGAGAAAAATAAACGTAAATATATTTAATTTCACTCAAATTATTAATAAAAACAATAACTAAAATTTGTTTAGCAAAAATGATTATACTTCAGAAAATAGTATGTAAAAAAGTATAGACTATACGTAAGATATTTTAAAAATAAATTAATGTTTTCTGTGCATTATAAGTACACAATCTGTCCAAATAAATTTATTGAACCAACACTTTTCGGGTGCTTTTGTTTCGTGCCCTACCTCAGTCATGGCAACGACCGATAACACTGTTCTTTATTTAAAACGGCTGGCTTACTGCTTGCGGAAGATTTAGAAGCTCTTTTATTTTAAAAAATAGACTCCTTGGTAATGAGGTCGCATTTTATCTTTCATGAGCCTATGGCTTCATCCATGCTAAAGCCAACTCGATAATGAAATCCCAAATGAGAGCAGTGATATTTATTAAGTCATAGAAAATAGTTATAGACTATATTCGTTAGTTCCTAGAAACATCATACAATGAACATATTTAATCGACTAGACCCATGCCATTTCTGGTATGATTATAGTAAGTTATCATTTCCGGCTTTTGTTTGTCAGTGTGGGCATCAACTGCTGCGTCCTTGTGCATGTTTGACACTAATAATACTACCTTACTAGGTTTCGGCACGTACGATACCAACATACAGGGATGGTGGAATCCAAATTTTGAGGAGCATAGTAGATTTCCTCTTGCGACTCGAAATTCACGTGGTACTTCTTTTTTATCCTTCCGAACTGTACCTAACTGGTAGTGCCGTTATTGAACAGCTGTTTTGAGGTCTTTGAAGATGAAAACCAGTTGTCCATCGAAATTTTGATGTCTTATTAAACATATTACCATGAAATTTTCATGACACAATTCTTACGTAATCGGTCGCGTGGCATACAATTGTAATCCAGGAAGTTCGTCGAAGTTTTAATTACATACCCACACGCGATCTTTGCTCTCTCACGACTAAAATGTAATTGTTAAGCAATTTACTGAGAGTACTGCGCAGTTCAAATAAATGTGCTGCTCTTTTATTGAGTAACTTGCAGTTTTACATGAGTGGATTACATATGTAATCTGTGCGACCGCTGCAGGGTTTAAGGAAAAATCCACGTATGTACCGAATATCAAGTAAATCCAGCCATAAATAAACTTTTTTTGAATAGGTCAGTCCCTGGTCCACTTCCTGGAGAGAAATGTATTCTTCCTGTTAACCTAAGCAAAAGGCCACTGAAACTTTTTTCAATGTTGACAGCAAAATCTCCATCTTAAAAAACAATAACATTGAACATTTCTTGGATTCACTTGTTACAAAAAAATGTGATAAATAAAGAACCGCTGGACCGGTTTAGTGCAAACTTCACATAAACCATCTACTAAAACAAAGCCTAAAAATTTGGTTTGGATAGGTGAGCCCGGTCTTGTGTTATAAAACCACAACGAAAAGTGGAATTTATTTTTGTAAAAGGTTATAGTGCCTTGCAGGCAGTTCATGTTTAGGCAAACATGCCAAATTTTCAGGCGATACTGCCCTTAGTTTTATTTTGACAGCTGATTGTTGTTGACGTGTTTGGTATCATGGTTTAAACGCGTGGACCTATTTAATTAAGTTATGATAGGATTCATAGGCAATAAGTTAAACTGTTGTTCACTTTTTGTTTAATTCATTTATGTGCTCTAGTTCTGCTATACAATAGTCTATCAAAAATTTCACATGTTCACACTTTTGCCATTTACGTTGTACTTCTTTCACTAATTACATTATGTAGAACACATCCAATACCATAAATTTGTTGGATAGCAAGCATAATAAAATTAACTATTATTAAGATACGAAATTTTTATTTGTTTTTTATTTATTTTGATCTTGGGGACATGTTCCGCGATTTTGGTTGGGACTTTTAGGCACAAGAGAAACAGCAGATGTTGGTATTTTTACACTCACATGCAATTTAATTATTAAATTTTTTATTGGAATTAAAAGTATGTGTTATACGAGTATATATATAAACGTATATATGATTTGGCCGAGCTCCTCCTCCAATTTGTGGTTTTGAGTCTTGTTGTTTTTCCAACAAATGGAGGGACCTACAGTTTATACTAAGCCTCCGAACGGCTGATGGTTTTATTTCATGTCCGAAATACACTCGGAGGGGTGGACATTCCCTGCCGAAGGGTGGCTGCAATTAGAAAATTTAACTTAATTTTTTATTCAAATTATACGACTATTTAATTCACATTTTGAAGGCGAATTTTCAGTTTCAAAGCTGCACATCATATAAAAATGCATACATGCATTTAATTTTAACTGTGCAATTACGAAGAAAATAAGAGCAAAAGAAAAGCAACACAACCCAACAAGTTTAAATTAATGGTGATGGGTTCGCTACCTTAACGCTGTTTAGTATTTTTATATTTATCAAGTTACTCTACTATTGTTGTTTATATTACTGTTGGATTTTAATAAAAATAATGGGGGTTTAGAAAAAATATGTATGTATGATGTTTGTTTTTACAAAAATAAAGATATTTAACAGCTCTCTAACAGAAGGAACATGATACACGTGAGATGTGGGTTGCATATTTTTAATCCATTTAACGGAATTTTATTTTTATTATTTCAATTTTACCAGAGTGATTATTGGGCAAAAAATTTGTTTTAATTTATAAAAAATGATTAATAATAATACGAGTTAGTAAAATTTGTGATTAAATGCACGCATTCTGATTGGAAAAAAGATTAATGGGGATTAGTAAAGTTATTTAAAAAACTAGGTACCCATGAACAATGCGAGCTGTTTGCTGAAAATCATAATCTTCTGCCGAGAACAAGATTATGTGCCGTTCATAAAACACAAATGGGCTACAGAAAGAGGGGAAACAAAATAGGTTATTTCAAATACTCGAGTGGCAATTGCAGAACAAAGGTTTTGATTTTAAAGGCTTCCGGGACTTGGTTCGAGAACGTTAATCTTAGCTATCCTCTTCTACCTAATGTTTGCTTTCGCCAACCGTTTTAGCCACAGAGTGTGGAAAAAATGATTTTGTGCGAGAGCCAAAGCAATTGTCATCTGCCACTATCTCCGACTGACATAGCTATTGCCGTGAGGCTGTAGTAATTTACCAGTTAGACCACGAAAAGCAAGTTTGGCAAGCGGAAGTAGAACAACGGTAATAGTAAATTTGTATAAGTATATAATATTTTGTAATTAAAAAAATTTTTTTTTTTCAGGGAGACGGGTAGAAGAGCATTGGTTGCAGGGCATGATTAAAAAATGGGATTGAGGATCTTAAGCTAGAAGTTTGCCTAGAAATTGTTCGATCGGCCGATAAAAAAAACAGTTAATAAGTGTACCACCATCCGAACCGATTTCTGAAGAGCATACGAATGCTTGTTGTTGTTGTAGTAGCGGCTGGCTAACCCCGCTTAGGGCAGGCTTTGCTAATCTAAGTCAGCTCATCTAAAGGGAGGTCCAGGAAACGTGCTGTTTCGACGAGCTTGGACCAACGGGAGAGGGGGGTTAGATGAGTCGGTTAAAGGGGGCATGTGAAGAGGTGGTTTGTCGTGCGGAGACTCTCCACATGCAGGGCATACGTTGGGTATGTCAGGGTCGAGTCTGGAAAGGTAGGAGTCGAACCTGCTGCAGTATCCAGACCTAAGTTGTGCAAGGGTCACGCGGGTCTCCCAAGGCAGCTCGAGCTCGTTGTCTGCTATAGGTGGTGGTTTTACTCCGAGTACGACATTCACGGGCAGGAAGTCTTTGAAAGTGTTAACTGACTCCTGGTGAATGGCGTTCAGTGCTTGTCGGTACGCCATCCTGTCCAGCGGTTGTTGCACGTGTTGCTGGATTGTGCTCTTTAAGTCGAGTACTCCCTTCCTGATGTGCCTAGGTGGAGGTTCGGCTTCTATGAGGTCCTTAACTCGTAGCATAGCTGCTTCGCTGTGCAAGTGATGCTCCGGTGACATCAGGAAGTTTCATGTCGCAGTCCTAAGGGCGGTGTTCTGGCATGCCTGTAATTTCATCAACTGCGTCTCGTTCGTCCCCGGCGCACAGATCGGTGCAGCATAGTTTACGACCGGCCGGCCAATTACTTTGTAGGTTGCCAGCAAGGTTTCTTTGTCCTTACCCCAGGTGCTGCCGGCTCGCGCTTTGAGTATTTTGTTGCGGCCCTGGAGTTTTGCGGCAAATGTGGTCGTATGCGGAGTGAAGGAGTGCAGGCTATCGAATGTGACTTCTAATAATTTAGGGTTGTTTACAGTCGGAATTTTTGGGTCATCGACTTTCACATCTAATTCAAGCCTGTACTCCTTCGTCCAGCTGGTGACTACCCTCTTCACCGAGGATTTGGTCGGTTGTATACGTAAATGTCTTGCAGTGAAGAAGTGTAAAAAATCGGCGAGGTAGCAGTTCACTTTCGAACATAGGTCATCAATATCCTGGCCAGAAGCCAATATCGAGTAATCATCGGCATACGAGGTTAGGGAAACTCCTTCCGGTGGAGAAGGGAGCTTCGATGGATAAAAATTAAACAGTAGCGTGGAGAGGACACCACCCTGCGGAACCGCCTGTTTAATTTCTTTTAACTTCGATGTTTCTCCTCGAAATATGACCGATGATTGTCGACCACTCAAGTAGCCCATGACCCACCTCTGCAACCCCGGCGGTAATGAGGATTCCTCAATGTCCCTGAGTAGCACTGAATGATTGACTGTGTCGAAAGCTTTGACAAATCCAGTGCTACCAGGACAGTTCTCGCGCAGGGTCGGTTTTGGTTTAGGCCATTGACTATCTGGGTGTTTATGGCGTTTAGTGCTGTTGTGGTACTGTGCACTTTCCGGAAGTCATGCTGATGTGCTGCTGGACGCAGATGGGGAGAGGAGAGTTATCGGTCGATAGGACTCTCCTTTGTTGGCTGGTTTCCCTGGTTTAAGTAGCGGGACGACCCTACCAGCTTTCCACACGTCAGGTTTTACTAGGGTGGTCAAAGACAAGTTGAGGACCTTGGTGAGGAAGTCTGCTTCCGCTGGTTCAAGATGTTTTAGCATCAGCATGCTTATTCCGTCAGGGCCGATGGATTTGGAGGCTTTAGCCTTGTCAATCGAGATGTGTATGGGTAAGTGGTCCGATACTAGTGTCAGTATAGGTCGCCAGACTATACTGTTTATTAGACCAGCACTCGCAATTCTTACATCAGGCGAGCTTTGGCAATTACCCACAACTCTGGTGGGGGTGTTATCGTTTATTGTGCAGAATGTCGCATCGTCTATCTGTTCCAGCAGCTTCATTCCTCTACAGTCATTTGACAGGCTAGAATGCCATAGATCGTGATGCACGTTAAAGTCACCCAAAACCAAACGGTTTTCGCTCGAGTAGCGCACCTATATCAGGGCTATATCCAACTGGACAACTCGTAACAGGAGGAATGTACATATTAAATATTTCGAGCTCGGCATCGCCTGACCGGATACCTATGACCTGACATTCTAGGGTAGTATCCCTGCGGTCGATGTCGACGTCGATGGGATGATACTGCACGGTGTTGTGTAAGATGAACACTAAGCCTTCATCATGGTCTCGCTCGCTATCTATGCGGATTATGTTGTATCCGGCCCGGCTCAGAAGATCCGAGCGAGCGGTCAGCTTCGTTTCCTGGATCGCAGCAATTGACAGGTGCTCCTGGCTCATAAAGTCGACTATCTCGTCGGTCTTCCCCTGGAAACCGCTGCAATTGCATTGTAAAAGTCGTGTCTGTCTTGGGGGATCGTTCGTGATGCGCAGATGGAGTGTGTTACCCGCAGAAGTTGGTTCCGCATGTTGGTGTTGGTTGGCAGTGTGGTTGTACGGGGCAACGTACGCATCATTCCACTCACGGGTGGTGCGCAGGCCAGAGCACATCCGAAAATGACACCAGCCGGAGCAAGAGTTGCATCTGACTGAGGTCATGTTCCGACGTACTATGGTCTGACACACGGAACAGACTGTGCAGGGGACTAGGAGCTGCTGGATAGCCATCACACGGGAGGAGGAAAAGGAGCTGGTTGTGGGTAAGGATGGGTGTGAGGGTCGGTGGGAGTCATGCTGCGGCGAGCTCCGGGAGACTGTAGAGGTCTGTGGGTTACCCAAAGTGGGTAAGGGTGCTGAAGACACTGCCGTGTAGGCTCGGGGCGCGTTCGGGCGCTGGCAGCATGAGGCCACGTAACATGTGGTCCACTCAGTATGGGTCTTAAGGTCTGAGCAGACCTTTAGATGACTTCAACCATTGCACTGGTTCCACCTAACCGAGGTGGAGGGGTGGTGGAGTCTTTTAATGCACACGCAGCAGAAATAATCCGTCGGACTAGGGCTGGTTTCGACGCCAGCCCTGATGAGAAGAAATTGGAGCAGCCCAGCTGCGGGGTGTTGCTCAGTTGGCGTACTAAGATTAATTATACCTGTTGACCTAAACGGGGTTAGATCGCCGAAAGGGTGACAGCCCTTGGCCGGATAAAATCAAGGTCAACTCCGGTGCGTGGAACCGGCTGTCTTGAGAGTTACGTATATATATCAAGTGTGTTTGTTGAAGTGTACCGGTTTTACTAGTAGATGTCGCTAGCAATATGTATAAATTTCTATGATTTGGCATGTATGTATTTTTTTCTATTGGCATTAACCTACAAAAATACGCAAGTCACATTCCGTCAAAATAATAGCGTCATATTTGTTTACCTCAGTGAATATGTCGAGTTTCGTTCCAAGTAAATCGCATTTGCGGCATTCTTTGCTTTTCTTATTTCATCAAAAGAAAAAAGAAGCTGATGCTGGTAGAAACTTATGGTGAACATGCTCCAGTGATTAGAACATGTGAGACATGCTTTCGTCAATTTAAAAGTGGAGATTTCGATTTGACAGACAATGAACATCCTGATGCAGCGAAAAAGTTCGAAGACGAGGAATTGCAGGCATTATTGGATGTTGATCCAACCAAATCGCAACAAAAATTGGCAGAACTAGACTACATGTGACTCGAGGAGCAATTTGCCAACGTTTAAAAGCCATGGGAAAGATCCAGAAGTATGGAAAATGGGTGCCACACCAGCTGAACGATAGACAAATGGAAAATTGAAAAACCGTTTGTGAAATGCTGCTTTAACGATTCGAAAGGAAATCTTTTCTGCATTGTCACGAGGGACGAAAAATGGATTTATTTTGAGAACCCGAAGCGAAAAAAATCATGGCTTTCCCATGGTGAAGTTGGCCCATCGACTGCAAGGCCAAATCGCTTTTTTGGGTCGTACAATTTAGCAGCCGCTGCTAATAATAATTTATTTTTTGTAAAATATGTGAATGTTATGTATTTTCGACCTCGTTTTTGTATATATACGTGAATGTTATGTATTTTCGCCGTCGTTCTATTAAAAATACGTGAATGTTATTTATTTTCGATGCAATAAATCGAAAAACTATGCCGGACCCACACACGCTGCGTCTTATTTATTGCTCTCTTTGTTTAGAATACTTTCACAGTATGGTAACATCGTTATAACCTTGCTTAGATGTAATGTGTTTGTTACTAATTTTAGTGCAACTATAAATGTTAATAATAATAAAACTGGCAAAATTCAGCTTTCCCCACTTCGAATGAGGAGATAATCATCAAATAAATTTATTTAGCCAAAAACTCCACAATTTTTGGACAGTTTAAACAAAAGCCGCTCTCCTGTACAATTACCTCTAGATCAACAGCAACAACTCCTGCAAAGTTCGTTAGGATTGGTCAATTAGTTTGGCTGAAACAAGCATTGGTCCATTAAAGGAAACAACAGCCAAACTAACCGAAACTTATCGAAAAAACCGGCAAATTTCAACTAACACTCCTGGTATATTCGCCTCTAAATCTTTGTTATTGACTTTTATTTCAACCGTAATTTTAATAGTTTCATATGTTTTAATTGCAACTTGAAAGTAGTAATAATGTTTTATTTTTTTATATTTGTTCACAACCATTTTTATTTTACAAATATCAAATTGAAAAGTCACTGCACGAAACTGTCAAACAGAACTTACTGCGCATGTGCTTACAAACGTAAAACATCTGCCGTAAACGTGCAGTACTGCGTGCAGTGTTACTGTACATGTGTTTCAGGCATTAGTCTTCAGCCGCACTTGGTATCAAAGATAAGAAAGACTTATAGTTTTTGAGATATTCAAAGTTGAATATGGATTTTTACCCTATTATTTTGTACATAAAGCAATTATACCGGTGTACTTGTATGAAATGTCGTTTTTTTTAAATCAAAAAACACGTTACGTACGTATAAAAGAAAAAATCATTTATTCAAAGTATATTTGCCGTCGCTAGCTACACATTTTTCCCATCTCTCGGGCAATTTGTGGATTCCACGCCAGTAGAACTCATCGTCTTTTGCGGCGAACCATTCATCGAGCCATTTTTTCACACTTTCGTAAGAATCGAAGCGCTGCTCAGCGAGTGCGTGTCCCATCGAAGCGAATAGGTGGTAATAGGATGGGGCCAGGTCTGGTGAGTAAGCCGCATGCGGAAGCACTTCCCAATTGAGTGTTTCCAACGTGTCGCGAACCGCTCTTGCCGTATGTGATGGAGCGTTGTCATGGAGAAAAATGACCTTGTGTTGTCTTTTTTGATATTCCGGTCGTTTTCTCTGAAGCGCACGGTTCAAATTGATCAATTGTTGTTGGTAGCTTGCCGTATTCACCGTTTCGCCGGGTTTCAAGAGCTCATAGTAGATGACACCGCTCTGATCCCACCAAACACAGAGCATTGGTGGTTTTCCGTGCTCTTTGTCGTCGACGTCAAAATCACCACTTTTGAAGCGTTGAAACCACCGTTCACACGTTTTCACAGTTGGTACTTGTTCGCCAAAGGCTTCAACAAGCATTCGGTGCGATTTCGCAGCTGTTTTCTTCAAATGAAAACAGAAAATTAACACTGTCCGCGTTTGCTTTTTATTCGGCACGAAACTCGACATGTTGACTGCACTGAGAGTAAACGATAATGACGCTCGATTCGCGCAAAACTATGGTGGTTCGACAGTCAAGGTTGACACTTCACAAGGTCAAAGTTTTATGACAATCGATAAATATTTACGTTTGCGAGACATCTATATGTTCGAACCGACATTTCATACAAGTACACTTCGAATTTTGGTTTTGCCATATATACAGTACGTCAAGAAATGGTTACACACTGAAAATTTTTTGGACTTTGTGTGAAAAAATCATATACTTCTGTTATATTGAATAAATTTGTTTAATGGAAAATTCTTTTACAATATCTTTTCAGTTAATATCAATAAAAAACATTAACAAAATTAATAATTTTCAACGAAAAAAAGAACGAAATGACACATTTTAGACAATGTCAAGAAACTGTTTACACATTCTGTGTTTCCCCCATCTGTTTCGCTCTCGTTTTTGCCTAAAAATGTAATTAACCGTTATTTACGCTTCTGCAATTGCTTATTGCAATGATCTATTTGCAAATCTTTTTGATTTGGTTGTGAAATTCGCTGTGAGCGCATGTAAACAAATACTCTTAAGAATTTTTAAAATGTCCGGTAAAAGGTTGTCATTTGAAGTTAATCAATTGATTTACTACAACCACCAATGAGGTAAATCGGTTCCAAAATTGGTAAACATGTTCTGGGAGGCTTGATGCACCGAGTGGAGGTGGCCAAAAGCGGAAAATTGATGAACGATCGGCCCGCATAATCATGCGAAAGGTTGACCGAAATCCAGAGATAACGATAAGCACTCTTCCTCAGGAGCTTAAGGAAGCATGTTACCTTGATGTTTCACACGAAACTATACGCCAAGCCATTCTGCGGAACAAGTACCGATCAAGAGTTGCCGCAAAAAAACCACTGCTTTCTATGGTCAATGTAGAAAAGCGCTTCACTTTCGCTGTAACCATGGTAAATCTTCCAGCAGAATATTGGGATGACGTCCTACGACTGTGAGGAAACCAAAATGATTCTATACTACAACGATGGCCCAACCATTGTATGACGTAAGCTGTTGACTGCACGCGAACCGCAAAACATCATTCCGGCTGTAAAGTTTTACAAGCTGTCGGTTATGATTTGGGCATGGCATTTAAAGAAATAACCATGAATGCGGTGCTTTATTGCAAAATTTTGGATGCAAATTTGAAGCTAAGTGCAGGATAATGACTCCAAACATAAGGAGCTTAATGTGCGGATATTGCTCCTGTACAACCGCGGCAAAGTCACTGATTTGCCTCCTCAGAGCCTCGATATCAACCAATTGAAAATTTGTGGGTTTATCTTAAGAAAACAGTGTCGAAAAGGCAGCCCACAAATCGACAAGCCCTATAATCTGTCATACATGAGATTCCATTGGAATATGACCTACCAAAGTTAGTCCTATCGATGGAGAAATGCCTCCAACATGTAGCAAATGCTAAGGGGGGTCATACTAAATATTTGGTTTATGTATTAATTCGTGCGGTTTTAAGACTTTATTGTGAAAAAATTGTCTTGATCAACTCCTAATACTTTTACAAGTTCTTCTTGCGTCTGGCATGCATCTGCGTCGAGCAATGTCTCCGATTCTTCGTATTGAAATTTTTTTGGCGGTCCGTCGTCTAAGTCGAAAATGCCGCTTTTAAATCGTGCAAACCACTTTTGGCACGTTCGTTCGGCTAAAGCATGGTCACCATAAACGTCCAGTAAAATACGATGGCTTTCGGTAGCACTTTCCTTCATGTTAAAGTAATGAAGAAGAACTCCCCGCAAAAACACTTTACCTGGTACAAATTTCGACATTTTCAAATGTTTGAAACAAATTGTTGCTCACGCTAAAACAAATGACATCTACTGAAAACGACGCAAAATGACATTACTTTTAAAATGAATATAGCCACAGATGAACACGACGCGAAATAATACTAGTAGATCCCTCTCTAAGAAAACCGCACGAATTAATGCATACACCCAATATTTATATTAGTAATAAGATATTATAAGACATAAATTTAGAATAAAAAAGAAGTTCAGTTAATTGTGTAAAGAATTTCTTGAGTGTCAAAAATGTGTAAACTTACCTTGTGATGTTTTTTTTTTCGTTGAATATTATCAATTTTGTTAATTTTTTAGTGATATTAACTGAAAAGATATTGTGGAATCATCTTTCATTAAACATAACCGCAGTCTATGTAAAGAAAAAAAATGTGTTAAGGGAATTAGATACCGGCTGGTGGTAAAAATTTAATAATTAACATTTGGCTGAGCTTTATGCTAGAAACACATGTGCAGTAACACTGCGCAGTAAAATTTTGAACACACCAGTTTGTATGAACCGAGCCACACGAGCAGCACCAATGCTGCCAATGCAAAACCTACAGTTTAGAGGCGCTGTATGGATGAGAACAAAGCAAATGTGTCAAATATAATACGACAAATACTACATGTGAAATAAAAAAACCTTTTGATATATCGTTTTTTTTTTAAATGGAAGAATATTTAATGAATTTTGTGAGGGAAAGAGGTTTTTTTACGACAAAGCACCACTCAACCAAAACAACTGGTTTCGCGAAAAGAAATATGCAGAATATGCCCATGTTGTTGTTGTTGTTATTGTAGCGGTTCCTTAACCCCGCTTAGGGCAGGCTTTGTCAATCTAAGTCGCCAAGGTCATCTAAAGGGAGGTCCAGGAAACGTGCTGTTTCGACGGGATTGGACTTAGGTAGGAGTTTAACCTGCTACAGTATCCACACCTAAGTTGTGCCAGGGTCACGCGGGTTTCTCGAGGCAGCTCGAGCTCGTTGTCTGCACTAAGTGGGGGTTTAACTCCGAGCCCGCCATTCACGGGAAGGGAGCCTTTGAAGGTGTTGACTGACTCCTGGTGAATGGCGTTCCGGCCGTTCTGTCCAGCGGTTGCTGCATGTGTTGCTGGATGGTGCTCTTCATATCAAGTACTCCCTTTCTGATGTAACTTGGTGGATGTTCGGCTTCAATAAAGTGCTGATTGGGGTGTACCCTACGGTAGCATCCCAGTAGGAACTGCTTGCACAGAAAAGCATTATGCTCCTTAACTCGTAGCACAGATGCTTCGCTGTGCAAGTGATGCTCCGGCGACATCAGGAGGTTTCATGTCGCAGTCCTAAGGGCGGTGTTCTGGCAGGCCTGTGACTTCCTCAACTGCGTCACGTTCGTCCCCGGCGCCCAGATCGGTGCAGCATAGTTTACGACCGGCCGGTCAATTACTTTGTAGGTTGCCGGCAAGGTTTCTTTGTCCTTACCCCAGGTGCTGCCGGCTCGCGCTTTGAGTATTTTGTTGGAGTTTTACGGCAATCGCGGTCGTACGCGGAGTGAAGGAGTGCAGGCTATCGAATGTGACTTCTAATAATTTAGGGTTGTTTACAGTCGGAATTTTTTGGTCATCGACTTTCACATCTAATTCAAGCTTGTACTCCTTCGTCCAGCTGGTGAAGAGGGTAGCCGAGGATTTGGTCGGTTGTATACGTAAATGTCTTGCAGTGAAGAAGTGTAAAAAATCGGCGAGGTAGCAGTTCACTTTCGAACATAGGTCATCAATATCTTGGCCAGACGCCAATATCGTGCAATCATCGGCATACGAGGTTAGGGAAACTCCATCTGGTGGTGGAGGGAGCTTCGAAATATAGAAATTAGATAGTAGCGGGGAGAGGACATCACCCTGCGGAACCCCCTGTTTAATTTTTCTTAACTTTGATGTTTCACCTCGGAATATAACCGATGATTGTCGACCACTCAGCTAGCCCATGATCCACCTCTGCAACCCCGGCGGTAATGAGGATTCCTCAATGTCCATAAGTAACACTGAATGGTTCACTGTGTCAAAGGCTTTTGACAAATCCAGTGCTACCAGGACAGTTCTCGCGCAGTGTGTTTATGGCGTTTAATGCTGTTGTGGTACTGTGCACTTTCATGAAACCATGCTGATGTGCTGCTGGACGCAGATGATGAGTGAAAGTCGGGAGCAGCAGGCCTCAAGTGTCTTCGCTACTGGGGAGAGGAGAGTTATCGGTCGATAGGACTCTCCTTTGTTGGCTGGTTTCCCTGGTTTAAGTAGCGGGACGACCCTACCAGCTTTCCACACGTCAGGTTTTACTAGGGTGGTCAAAGACAAGTTGAGGACCTTGGTGAGGAAGTCTGCTTCCGCTGGTTCAAGATGTTTTAGCATCAGCATGCTTATTCCGTCAGGGCCGATGGATTTGGAGGCTTTAGCCTTGTCAATCGAGATGTGTATGGGTAAGTGGTCCGATACTAGTGTCAGTATAGGTCGCCAGACTATACTGTTTATTAGACCAGCACTCGCAATTCTTACATCAGGCGAGCTTTGGCAATTACCCACAACTCTGGTGGGGGTGTTATCGTTTATTGTGCAGAATGTCGCATCGTCTATCTGTTCCAGCAGCTTCATTCCTCTACAGTCATTTGACAGGCTAGAATGCCATAGATCGTGATGCACGTTAAAGTCACCCAAAACCAAACGGTTTTCGCTCGAGTAGCGCACCTATATCAGGGCTATATCCAACTGGACAACTCGTAACAGGAGGAATGTACATATTAAATATTTCGAGCTCGGCATCGCCTGACCGGATACCTATGACCTGACATTCTAGGGTAGTATCCCTGCGGTCGATGTCGACGTCGATGGGATGATACTGCACGGTGTTGTGTAAGATGAACACTAAGCCTTCATCATGGTCTCGCTCGCTATCTATGCGGATTATGTTGTATCCGGCCCGGCTCAGAAGATCCGAGCGAGCGGTCAGCTTCGTTTCCTGGATCGCAGCAATTGGCAGGTGCTCCTGGCTCATAAAGTCGACTATCTCGTCGGTCTTCCCCTGGAAACCGCTGCAATTGCATTGTAAAAGTCGTGTCTGTCTTGGGGGATCGTTCGTGATGCGCAGATGGAGTGTGTTACCCGCAGAAGTTGGTTCCGCATGTTGGTGTTGGTTGGCAGTGTGGTTGTACGGGGCAACGTACGCATCATTCCACTCACGGGTGGTGCGCAGGCCAGAGCACATCCGAAAATGACACCAGCCGGAGCAAGAGTTGCATCTGACTGAGGTCATGTTCCGACGTCCTATGGTCTGACACACGGAACAGACTGTGCAGGGGACTAGGAGCTGCTGGATAGCCATCACACGGGAGGAGGAAAAGGAGCTGGTTGTGGGTAAGGATGGGTGTGAGGGTCGGTGGGAGTCATGCTGCGGCGAGCTCCGGGAGACTGTAGAGGTCTGTGGGTTACCCAAAGTGGGTAAGGGTGCTGAAGACACTGCCGTGTAGGCTCGGGGCGCGTTCGGGCGCTGGCAGCATGAGGCCACGTAACATGTGGTCCACTCAGTATGGGTCTTAAGGCCTGAGCAGATCTTTAGATGACTTCAACCATTGCACTGGTTCCACCTAACCGAAGTGGAGGGGTGGTGGAGTCTTTTAATGCACACGCAGCAGAAATAATCCGTCGGACTAGGGTTGGTAATCATCAAATACATTTATTTAGCCAAAAACTCCACAATTTTTGGACAGTTTAAACAAAAGCCGCTCTCCTGTACAATTACCTCTAGATCAACAGCAACAACTCCTGCAAAGTTCGTTAGGATTGGTCAATTAGTTTGGCTGAAACAAGCATTGGTCCATTAAAGGAAACAACAGCCAAACTAACCGAAACTTATCGAAAAAATCGGCAAATTTCAACTAACACCCCTGGTATATTCGCCTCTAAATCTTTGTTATTGACTTTTATTTCAACCGTAATTTTAATAGTTTCATATGTTTTAATTGCAACTTGAAAGTAGTAATAATGTTTTATTTTTTTATATTTGTTCACATCCATTTTTATTTTACAAATATCAAATTGAAAAGTCACTGCACGAAACTGTCAAACAGAACTTACTGCGCATGTGCTTACAAACGTAAAACGTCTGCCGTAAACGTGCAGTACTGCGTGCAGTGTTACTGTACATGTGTTTCCGGCATTAGTCTTCAGCCGCACTTGGTATCAAAGATGACTAGATACGAAACTCTTTATTTGGTGAGAGCGCTCAAAAAGCCGCATTTTTATAACATTTCTGAACAGTGCCACTGCGACAGAAAAAGGGTTTGGGTATTTTATTACAAGCTACGACGTCTTTAATTGCTATTTCACTCAAGTATTTTGTTGACAAACAATCCGGGATACTTTTCTTTTAATGGACCAAGCTTTGGGATCAATGAGTTATAGGGGGCGGTCCCACCAGCTTTCAGGCACCGAAAACCAAACCTACCGGAGACTTATAGTTTTTGAGATATTCAAAGCTGAAATTGCAAAAAAATATGGATTTGTACCATATTATTTTGTACATAAAGCAATTACTTCGAATTTTGGTGTTGCCCGTACGGCAAGAAACAGTTACACACTGAAAATTTTTTTTTGACTTTATGTGAAAAAATCATTTACTTCTGTTATATTTAATAAATTTTTGTAAGGGAAATTGATTTTACAATATCTTTTCTGTTAATATCACTAAAAACATTAACAAAATTAATAATATTCAACGAAAAATACAAAGAAATGACACTTTAAACATTTTAGACACGGTCAAGAAACTGTTTACACATTCTGGTTTTCTCATCTGTTTCGCTATCGTTTTTACCTAAAAAGGTTAACCGTTATTAATGCTTCTGCAATTGCTTATTGCAATGATCTATTTGCAAATCTTTTTGATTTGGTTGTGAAATTTGCTGTGAGCGCATGTAAACAAATACTCTTAAGATTTTTTAAAATGTCCGGTAAAAGGTTGTCATTTGAAGTTAATCAATTGATTTACTACAACCACCAATGAGGTAAATCGGTTCCAAAATTGGTAAACTAGTTTTCTGTATCACGGTAAACAATTTACAATGTCCTGAGTCGTACGGAAAACGAGGGGAGGCTTGATGCACAGAGTGGAGGTGGCCAAAAGCGGAAAATTGATAAACGATCGGACCACATAATCATGCGAAAGGTTGACCAAAATCCACAAATAACGATAAGAACTCTTCCTCAGGAGCTTAAGGAAGCATGTTACCTTGATGTTTCACACGAAACTATACGCCAAGCCGTTCTGCGGAACAAGTACCGTTCAAGAGTTGCCGCAAAAAAACCACTGCTTTCTATGGTCAATGTAGAAAAGCGCTTCACTTTCGCTGTAACCAGGGTAAATCTTCCAGCAGAATATTGGGATGACGTCCTACGCCTGTGAGGAAACCAAAATGATTCTATACTACAACGATGGCCCAACCATTGTATGACGTAAGCTGTTGACTGCACTCGAACCGCAAAACATCATTCCGATTGTAAAGTTTTGCAAACTGTCGGTTATGATTTGGGGAAGGCATTTATAGAAATAACCATGAATGCGGTGCTTTATTGCCAAATTTTGGATGCAAATTTGAAGCTAAGTGCAGAGAAATTCGGCTTTTTTTCAGCAACAAGCCAACTTTTAAATTCTACCAGGATAATGACTCCAAACATAAGGAGCTTAATGTGCGGATATTGCTCCTATACAACCGCGGCAAAGTCATCGATTTGCCTCCTCAGAGCCTCGATATCAACCAATTGAAAATTTGTGGGTTTATCTTAAGAAAAAAGTGTCGAAAAGCCAGCCCACAAATCGACAAGCCCTATAATCTGCCATACATAAGATTCCATTGGAAGATGACCTGCCAAAGTTAGTCTGATCGATAAAAAAAAACGCCTCCAACATGTAGCAAATGCTAAGGAGGGTCACATTAAATATTTATATTGGTAATAAGAAGTTATAATAAGACATAAATTTAGAATTAAAAATAAGTTCAGTGCCAAAAATGTGTAAGCTTACGATTTGATCTTTTTTTTCGTTGAATATTATAAATTTTTGTTGTGGAATCATCTTTCATTAAAAAAATCCATTAAACATAAACGCAGTCTAAGTAAAGAAATAAATGTGTTAAGGGAATTAGATAGAGACTGGTGGTAAAAATTTAATAATTAACATTTGGCTGAGCTTTATGCTAGAAACACATGTGCAGTAACACTACGCAGTAAAATTTTGAACACACCAGTGTGTATGAACCGAGCCACACGGGTTTCTGCATACTATGCAGTGCACTGTGTCATGTGTTCAAATTAAATTTCACTGCTCAGCACCAATGCTGCCAATTGAAAAACTACAGTTTTAGAGGCGCTGTAAGGATGAGAACAAAGAAAATGTGTCAAATATAATACGACAAATATTACATGTGAAATAAAAAAAAGTTTTGATATATCGTTATTTTTTCAAAATGGAAGATTATTAAATGCATTCAACAAAAACAACTGGCTTCGCGAAAGGAAATTTGCACAATATACTTATGCTGTTGTTGTTATTGTAGCGGTTTCTTAACCCCGCTTAGGACAGGCTTTATCAATCTAAGTCGCCAAGGTCATCTAAAGGGAGGCCCAGGAAACGTGCTGTTTCGACGGAATTGGACAAGAGGGAGAGGGAGGTTAGATGTGTTGGCATAAGGGGGCATGTGAAGAGGTGGTTTGTGTAGTGCGGACACTCTTCACAAGCACAGAATACGTTGGGTAGGTTAGGGTCGAGTCTGGATAGGCAGGAGTTTAACTTGTTACAGTATCCAGAACTAACTTGCGCCAGGGTCACGCGGGTCTCTCGAGGCAGCTCGTTGTCTGCAGTAAGTGGGGGTTTAACTCCGAGCCTGCCATTCACGGGAAGGTAGTCTTTGAAGGTGTTGACTGTCTCCTGGTGAATAACGTTCAGTGCTTGTCTGTACGCCGTTGTTGTTGTTGATGTTGTAGTGGCTGGCTAACCCCGCTTAGGGCAGGTTTTGTTAATCTAAGTCGCCGAGGTCATCTAAGGGGAGGACCAGGAAACGTGCTGTTTCGCCGGGATTGGACAAAAGCGAGAGTGGGGTTAGATGAGTCGGTTTAAGGGGGCATGTGAAGAGGTGGTTAGTGTCGTGCTGAGACTCTCCACATGCAGGGCACACATTGGGTATGCTGGGGTCGTGTCTGGATAAGTAGAAGTTTAACCTGCTGCAGTATCCAGACCTAAGTTGTACCAGGGTCACGCGGGTCTCTCGAGGCAGCTCGAGCTCGATGTCTGCTATGGGTGGTGGTTTAACTCCGAGCACGCCATTCACGGGAAGGGAGTCTATGAAGGTGTTAACTGACTCCTGGTGAATGGCGTTGCGTGCTTGTCGGTACGCCGTCCTGTCCAGCGGTTGTTGCACGTGTTGCTGGATAGTGCTATTCAAGTCAAGTACTCCCTTCGAGATGTGTCTTGGTGGAGTTTCAGCTTCAATGAGGTGCCTGCTGGGGTGCTCCCTGCGGTAGCATCCCAGTAGGAACTGCTTGCACAGCAAAGCATTAACTCGTAGCATAGATGCTTCGCTGTGCATGTGATGCTCCGGCGACATCAGGAGGTTTCCTGTCGCAGTCCTAAGGTGGTGTTCTGTCAGGGCTGCAACTTCCTCAACTATTTCACGTTCGTCGCCTGCGGACAAATCGGTGCAGCATAGTTTACGACCGGCCGGCCAATTCCTTTGTAGGTTGCCAGCAAGGTTTTTTATCTTTACCCCAGGTGCTTTGAGCTTTGCGGCCGGAGCAAGAGTTGCTGGTTGTGGGTAAGGATGGGTTTGAGAGTTGGTGGGAGTCGTGCTGCTGGGAGCTCTGGGAGACCGTAGAGGTCTGTGGGTTACCCAAAGTGGGTAAGGGTGCTGAAGGTACTGCCGTGTAAGCTCGGGGCGCGTTCGGGCGCTGGCAGCATGAGGCCATGTAACATGTGGTCAACTCAGTATGGGTCTTAAGGCCTGAGCAGACCTTTAGATGACTTCAACCATTGCACTGGTTCCACCTAACCGAGGTGGAGGGGTGGTGGAGTCTTTTAATGCACACGCAGCAGAAATAATCCGTCGCACCAGGGTTGGTTTCGACGCCACCCCTGATGAGAAGAATTTGGGGCAGCCCAGCTACATGTTGACCTAAACGGGGTTAGATCGCCAAAAGGGTGACATCCTTTGACCGGATAAAATCCAGGACAACTCCGGTGCATAGAACCGGCTGTCTTGATAGTTACGTATTTATATTTATAGTCGCCTCAAAATCCTTGTTATTGACTTTTAATTCAACCGTAATTTTAATAGTTTCATATGTTTTAATTGCAACTTGAAAGTAGTAATAATGTTTTATTTTTTTATATTCACTGCATGAAACTGTCGAACAAAACTTACTGCGCATGTGCTTACAAACGTAAAACGTCTGCAGTAAACGTGTAATACTGCAGTGTTACTGTACATGTGTTTCAGGCATTAGTCTTCAGCCGCACTTGATATCAAAGATGACTAGATACGAACTATTTCGTTGAGAAACAATCCGGGATGCTTTTCTTTTAATGGAGCGGTAGGGGGTTCCACCCGCTTTCAGGCACCGAAAACCAAACCTACCGGAGATGAGATATTCAAAGTAGAATATGGATTCTTACCCTATTATTTTGTACATAAAGCAATTACTTCGAATTTTAGTGTTGCCACATATACAGTACGTCAAGAAATGGTTACACACTGAAAATTTTTTTGTTTTGACTTTATGTGAAAAAATCATATACTTCTGTTATATTGAATAAATTTGTTTAATGGAAAATTCTTTTACAATATCTTTTCAGTTAATATCAATAAAAAACATTAACAAAATTAATAATTTTCAACGAAAAAAAGAACGAAATGACACTTTACACATTTTAGATAATGTCAAGAAACTGTTTACACATTCTGTGTTTCCCATCTGTTTCGCTCTCGTTTTTGCCTAAAAAGGTAATTAACCGTTATTTACGCTTCTGCAATTGCTTATTGCAATGATCTATTTGCAAATCTTTTTGATTTGGTTGTGAAATTCGCTGTGAGCCCATGTAAACAAATACTTTTAAGAATTTTTAAAATGCCCGGTAAAAGGTTGTCATTTGAAGTTAATCAATTGATTTACTACAACCACCAATGAGGTAAATCGGTTCCAAAATTGGTAAACATGTTCTGGGAGGCTTGATGCACCGAGTGGAGGTGGCCAAAAGCGGAAAATTGATGAACGATCGGCCCGCATAATCATGCGAAAGGTTGACCGAAATCCAGAGATAACGATAAGCACTCTTCCTCAGGAGCTTAAGGAAGCATGTTACCTTGATGTTTCACACGAAACTATACGCCAAGCCATTCTGCGGAACAAGTACCGATCAAGAGTTGCCGCAAAAAAACCACTGCTTTCTATGGTCAATGTAGGAAAGCGCTTCACTTTCGCTGTAACCATGGTAAATCTTCCAGCAGAATATTGGGATGACGTCCTGCCAAAGTTAGTCTGATCGATAAAAAAAAACGCCTCCAACATGTAGCAAATGCTAAGGGGGGTCACATTAAATATTTATATTGGTAATAAGAAGTTATAATAAGACATAAATTTAGAATTAAAAATAAGTTCAGTGCCAAAAATGTGTAAGCTTACGATTTGATCTTTTTTTTCGTTGAATATTATAAATTTTTGTTGTGGAATCATCTTTCATTAAAAAAATCCATTAAACATAAACGCAGTCTAAGTAAAGAAATAAATGTGTTAAGGGAATTAGATAGAGACTGGTGGTAAAAATTTAATAATTAACATTTGGCTGAGCTTTATGCTAGAAACACATGTGCAGTAACACTGCGCAGTAAAATTTTGAACACACCAGTGTGTATGAACCGAGCCACACGGGTTTCTGCATACTATGCAGTGCACTGTGTCATGTGTTCAAATTAAATTTCACTGCTCAGCACCAATGCTGCCAATTGAAAAACTACAGTTTTAGAGGCGCTGTAAGGATGAGAACAAAGAAAATGTGTCAAATATAATACGACAAATATTACATGTGAAATAAAAAAAAGTTTTGATATATCGTTATTTTTTCAAAATGGAAGATTATTAAATGCATTCAACAAAAACAACTGGCTTCGCGAAAGGAAATTTGCACAATATACTTATGCTGTTGTTGTTATTGTAGCGGTTTCTTAACCCCGCTTAGGACAGGCTTTATCAATCTAAGTCGCCAAGGTCATCTAAAGGGAGGCCCAGGAAACGTGCTGTTTCGACGGAATTGGACAAGAGGGAGAGGGAGGTTAGATGTGTTGGCATAAGGGGGCATGTTAAGAGGTGGTTTGTGTAGTGCGGACACTCTTCACAAGCACAGAATACGTTGGGTAGGTTAGGGTCGAGTCTGGATAGGCAGGAGTTTAACTTGTTACAGTATCCAGAACTAACTTGCGCCAGGGTCACGCGGGTCTCTCGAGGCAGCTCGTTGTCTGCACTAAGTGGGGGTTTAACTCCGAGCCTGCCATTCGCGGGAAGGTAGTCTTTGAAGGTGTTGACTGTCTCCTGGTGAATAACGTTCAGTGCTTGTCTCTACGCCGTTGTTGTTGTTGATGTTGTAGTGGCTGGCTAACCCCGCTTAGGGCAGGTTTTGTTAATCTAAGTCGCCGAGGTCATCTAAGGGGAGGACAAGGAAACGTGCTGTTTCGCCGGGATTGGACAAAAGGGAGAGTGGGGTTAGATGAGTCGGTTTAAGGGGGCATGTGAAGAGGTGGTTAGTGTCGTGCTGAGACTCTCCACATGCAGGGCATACATTGGGTATGCTGGGGTCGTGTCTGGATAAGTAGAAGTTTAACCTGCTGCAGTATCCAGACCTAAGTTGTACCAGGGTCACGCGGGTCTCTCGAGGCAGCTCGAGCTCGATGTCTGCTATGGGTGGTGGTTTAACTCCGAGCACGCCATTCACGGGAAGGGAGTCTATGAAGGTGTTAACTGACTCCTGGTGAATGGCGTTGCGTGCTTGTCGGTACGCCGTCCTGTCCCTGCGGTAGCATCCCAGTAAGAACTGCTTGCACAGCAAAGCATTATGCTCCTTAACTCGTAGCATAGATGCTTCGCTGTGCATGTGATGCTCCGGCGACATCAGGAGGTTTCCTGTCGCAGTCCTAAGGTGGTGTTCTGTCAGGGCTGCAACTTCCTCAACTATTTCACGTTCGTCGCCGGCGGACAAATCGGTGCAGCATAGTTTACGACCGGCCGGCCAATTCCTTTGTAGGTTGCCAGCAAGGTTTTTTATCTTTACGCCAGGTGCTTTGAGCTTTGCGGCCGGAGCAAGAGTTGCTGGTTGTGGGTAAGGATGGGTGTGAGAGTTGGTGGGAGTCGTGCTGCTGGGAGCTCTGGGAGACCGTAGAGGTCTGTGGGTTACCCAAAGTGGGTAAGGGTGCTGAAGGTACTGCCGTGTAAGCTCGGGGCGCGTTCGGGCGCTGGCAGCATGAGGCCATGTAACATGTGGTCAACTCAGTATGGGTCTTAAGGCCTGAGCAGACCTTTAGATGACTTCAACCATTGCACTGGTTCCACCTAACCGAGGTGGAGGGGTGGTGGAGTCTTTTAATGCACACGCAGCAGAAATAATCCGTCGCACCAGGGTTGGTTTCGACGCCACCCCTGATGAGAAGAATTTGGGGCAGCCCAGCTACATGTTGACCTAAACGGGGTTAGATCGCCAAAAGGGTGACATCCTTTGACCGGATAAAATCCAGGACAACTCCGGTGCATAGAACCGGCTGTCTTGATAGTTACGTATTTATATTTATTCGCCTCAAAATCCTTGTTATTGACTTTTAATTCAACCGTAATTTTAATAGTTTCATATGTTTTAATTGCAACTTGAAAGTAGTAATAATGTTTTATTTTTTTATATTCACTGCACGAAACTGTCGAACAAAACTTACTGCGCATGTGCTTACAAACGTAAAACGTCTGCAGTAAACGTGCAATACTGCAGTGTTACTGTACATGTGTTTCAGGCATTAGTCTTCAGCCGCACTTGATATCAAAGATGACTAGATACGAACTATTTCGTTGAGAAACAATCCGGGATGCTTTTCTTTTAATGGAGCGGTAGGGGGTTCCACCCGCTTTCAGGCACCGAAAACCAAACCTTCCGGAGATGAGATATTCAAAGTAGAATATGGATTCTTACCCTATTATTTTGTACATAAAGCAATTACTTCGAATTTTAGTGTTGCCACATATACAGTACGTCAAGAAATGGTTACACACTGAAAATTTTTTTGTTTTGACTTTATGTGAAAAAATCATATACTTCTGTTATATTGAATAAATTTGTTTAATGGAAAATTCTTTTACAATATCTTTTCAGTTAATATCAATAAAAAACATTAACAAAATTAATAATTTTCAACGAAAAAAAGAACGAAATGACACTTTACACATTTTAGATAATGTCAAGAAACTGTTTACACATTCTGTGTTTCCCATCTGTTTCGCTCTCGTTTTTGCCTAAAAAGGTAATTAACCGTTATTTACGCTTCTGCAATTGCTTATTGCAATGATCTATTTGCAAATCTTTTTGATTTGGTTGTGAAATTCGCTGTGAGCCCATGTAAACAAATACTTTTAAGAATTTTTAAAATGCCCGGTAAAAGGTTGTCATTTGAAGTTAATCAATTGATTTACTACAACCACCAATGAGGTAAATCGGTTCCAAAATTGGTAAACATGTTCTGGGAGGCTTGATGCACCGAGTGGAGGTGGCCAAAAGCGGAAAATTGATGAACGATCGGCCCGCATAATCATGCGAAAGGTTGACCGAAATCCAGAGATAACGATAAGCACTCTTCCTCAGGAGCTTAAGGAAGCATGTTACCTTGATGTTTCACACGAAACTATACGCCAAGCCATTCTGCGGAACAAGTACCGATCAAGAGTTGCCGCAAAAAAACCACTGCTTTCTATGGTCAATGTAGGAAAGCGCTTCACTTTCGCTGTAACCATGGTAAATCTTTCAGCAGAATATTGGGATGACGTCCTACGACTGTGAGGAAACCAAAATGATTCTATACTACAACGATGGCCCAACCATTGTATGACGTAAGCTGTTGACTGCACTCGAACCGCAAAACATCATTCCGACTGTAAAGTTTTGCAAGCTGTCGGTTATGATTTGGGCATGGCATTTAAAGAAATAACCATGAATGCGGTGCTTTATTGCCAAATTTTGGATGCAAATTTGAAGCTAAGTGCAGCGAAATCCGGCTTTTTTTCACCAACAAGCCAAGTTTTAAATTCTACCAGGATAATAACTCCAAACATAAGGAGCTTAATGTGCGGATATTGCTCCTATACAACCGCGGCAAAGTCATCGATTTGCCTCCTCAGAGCCTCGATATCAACCAATTGAAAATTTATGGGTTTATCTTAAGAAAAAAGTGTCGAAAAGGCAGCCCACAAATCGACAAGCCCTATAATCTGTCATACATAAGATTCCATTGGTATATGACCTGCCAAAGTTAGTCCGATCGATGGAGGAATGTCTCCAACATGTAGCAAATGCTAAGGGGGGTCACACTAAATATTTGGTTTATGTATTAATTCGTGCGGTTTTTTCGAAAATTAAGACTTTATTGTGAAAAAATTGTCTTGATCAACTCCTAATACTTTTACAAGTTCTTCTTGCGTCTGGCATGCATCTGCGTCGAGCAATGTCTCCGATTCTTCGTATTGAAATTTTTTGGGCTGTCCGACTGTCTATGTCGAAAATGCCGCTTTTAAACCGTGCAAACCACTTTTGGCACGTTCGTTCGGCTAAAGCATGGTCACCATAAACGTCCAGTAAAATACGATGGCTTTCGGTAGCACTTTTCTTCATGTTAAAGTAATGAAGAAGAACTCCCCGCAAAAACACTTTATCTGGTACAAATTTCGACATTTTCAAATGTATGAAACAAATTGTTGTTCACGCTAAAACAAATGACATCTACTGAAAACGACGCAAAATGACAGTACTTTTAAAATGAGTATAGCCACAGATTAACACGACCCGAAATAATACTAGTAGATCCCTCTCTTAGAAAACCGCACGAATTAATGCATACACCCAATATTTATATTAGTAATAAGATATCATAAGACATAAATTTAGAATAAAAAAGAAGTTCAGTTAATTGTGTAAAGAATTTCTTGAGTGTCAAAAATGTGTAAACTTACCTTGTGATGTTTTTTTTTCGTTGAATATTATCAATTTTGTTAATTTTTTAGTGATATTAACTGAAAAGATATTGTGGAATCATCTTTCATTAAAAAAGTCCATTAAACATAACCGCAGTTAAGGGAATTAGATAGCGACTGGTGGTAAAAATTTAATAATTAACATTTGGCTAAGCTTTATGCTAGAAACACATGTGCAGTAACAGTAACACTGCGCAGTAAAATTTTGAACACACCAGTTTGTATGAACCGAGCCACACGAGCAGCACCAATGCTGCCAATGCAAAACCTACAGTTTAGAGGCGCTGTATGGATGAGAACAAAGCAAATGTGTCAAATATAATACGACAAATACTACATGTGAAATAAAAAAACCTTTTGATATATCGTTTTTTTTTTAAATGGAAGAATATTTAATGAATTTTGTGAGGGAAAGAGGTTTTTTTTACGACAAAGCACCACTCAACCAAAACAACTGGTTTCGCGAAAAGAAATTTGCAGAATATGCCCATGTTGTTGTTGTTGTTATTGTAGCGGTTCCTTAACCCCGCTTAGGGCAGGCTTTGTCAATCTAAGTCGCCAAGGTCATCTAAAGGGAGGTCCAGGAAACGTGCTGTTTCGACGGGATTGGACTTAGGTAGGAGTTTAACCTGCTACAGTATCCACACCTAAGTTGTGCCAGGGTCACGCGGGTTTCTCGAGGCAGCTCGAGCTCGTTGTCTGCACTAAGTGGGGGTTTAACTCCGAGCCCGCCATTCACGGGAAGGGAGTCTTTGAAGGTGTTGACTGACTCCTGGTGAATGGCGTTCCGTGCTTGTCTGTGGGCCGTTCTGTCCAGCGGTTGCTGCATGTGTTGCTGGATGGTGCTCTTCATATCAAGTACTCCCTTTCTGATGCGACTTGGTGGATGTTCGGCTTCAATAAAGTGCTGATTGAGATGTACCCTACGGTAGCATCCCAGTAAAAACTGCTTGCACAGAAAAGCATTATGCTCCTTAACTCGTAGCACAGATGCTTCGCTGTGCAAGTGATGCTCCGGCGACATCAGGTGGTTTCATGTCGCAGTCCTAAGGGCGGTGTTCTGGCAGGCCTGTGACTTCCTCAACTGCGTCTCGTTCGTCCCCGGCGCCCAGATCGGTGCAGCATAGTTTACGACCGGCCGGTCAATTACTTTGTAGGTTGCCAGCAAGGTTTCTTTGTCCTTACCCCGGTGATGCCGGCTCGCGCTGTGAGTATTTTGTTGCGGCCCTGGATATTTGTGGCAATTGCAGTCATATGCGGAGTGAAAGAGTGCAGGCTATCGAATGTGACTTCTAACATTTTAGGGTTGTTTACAGTCGGTAGCCGAGGATTTGGTCGGTTGTATTCTAAATGTCTTGCAGTGAAGAATTGTAAAAGATCGGCGAGGTAGTAGTTCACTTTCAATCATGGCCAGACGCCAATATCGTGCAATCATCGGCATACGAGGTTAGGGAAACTCCTTCCGGTGGAGGTGGGAGCTTCGAAAAATAAAAATTAAACAGTAGCGGGGAAAGGACATCACCCTGCGGAACCCCCTGTTTATTTTTCTTTAACTTCGATGTTTCACCTCGCAGTACGACCGATGATTGTCAACCACTCAGGTTGCCCATGATCCACTTCTACAACACCGGCGGTAATGAGGATTCCTCAATATCCGTGAGTAACACTGAATGTTTCACTGTGTCAAAGGCTTTTGAAAAATCCTTGTGCTACCTGGACAGTTCTCTCGCAAGGTCGGTTTTGGTTTATGCCATTGACTATCTGGATATTTATGGCGTTAGGTGCTGTTGTGGTACTGTGCACTTTCCGGAAGCCATGCTGATCTACTGCTGGACGCAGATGATGAGTGAAAGTCGGGAGCAGCAAGGCCTCAAGTGTCTTCGCTACTGGGGAGAGGAGAGTTATCGGCCGATAAGACTCTCTTTTGTTGGCTGGTTTCCCCGATTTATGTAGCGGGGCCATCTTACAACTTTTCCATACGTCAGGTATCATTAGAGTGGTCAAACACAAGTTGAGGACCTTGGTGAGGAAGTCTGCTTCCGCTGGTCCAAGATGTTTTAGCATCAGCATGCTTATTCCGTCAGGGCCGATGGATTTGGAGGCTTTCGCCTTATCCATCGAGATGTGTATGGGTAAGTGGTCCGATACTAGTGTCAGTATAGGTCACCAAACTATACTGTTTATCAGACCAACACTCGCAATTGTTATGTCGGGCGAGCTTTGGCATTTACCCACAACTCTGGTGGGGGTGTTATCGTCCATTGCGCAGAATGTCGAATCGTCTATCTGTTCCGCCAGCTCCATTCCTCTACAGTCATTTGACAGGCTAGAATGCCAAGGATCGTGATGCGCGTTAAAGTCGCCCAAAACCAAACGGTTTTCGCCTGAGTAGCGCACCTATATCAGGGCTATATCCAACTGGACAACTCGTAACAGGAGGAATGTATATATTAAATATTTCGAGCTCGGCATCGCCTGACCGGATACCTATGACCTGACATTCTAGGGTAGTAACCCTGCGGTCGATATCGACGTCGACGAGACGAGACTGCACGATGTTGTGTAAGACGAACGCCAAACCCCCTCCATGGTCTCGCTTGCGATCCTTGCGGATTATGTTGTATCCGGCCCGGCTCAGAAGATCCGAGCGGGCGGTCAACTTAGTTTCCTGGATCGCAGCGCTTGACTGATGCTCCCGGCTAATATAGTCGACTATCTCGTCGATCTTCCCCTGGAGTCCGTTGCAATTGCATTGTAAAAGTCGTGTCTGTCTTGGTGGAACGTTCGTGATTCGCGAATGGAATGTGTTGCTGCTGTGTTACCCGCTGAAGTTGGTTTCGCACGTTGGTGTTGGTTGGCGGTGTTGTTGTAGAGACAAGCGATAACAGACTCCTACAGCACGGGGCAACGTACGCATCATTCCACTCACGGGTGGTACGCACTATTCCACTCACGGGTGGTGCGCAGGCCAGAGCACGTCCGAAAATGACACCAGCCGGAGCAAAAGTTGAATCTGACTGAGCTCATGTTCCGTCGTACTATGGTCTGACACACGAAACAGACTGTGCGGGGGACTAGGAGCTGCTGGATAACCCTCACACGGTAGGAGGAAGAGAAGCTGGTTATGGGCAAGGATGGGTGTGAGGGTTGGTAGAAGTCATGCTGCGGGGAGCTCCAGGGGACTGTAGAGGTCTGTGGGTTACCTAAATATTAAATTGAAAAGTCACTGCACGAAACTGTCAAACAGAACTTACTGCGCATGTGCTTAAAAACGTAAAACGTCTGCCGTAAACGTGCAGTACTGCGTGCAGTGTTACTGTACATGTGTTTCAGGCATTAGTCTTCAGCCGCACTTGGTATCAAAGATGACTAGATACGAAACTCTTTATTTGGTGAGAGCGCTCAAAAAGCCGCATTTTTATAACATTTCTGAACAGTGCCACTGCGATAGAAAAAGGGTTTGGGTATTTTATTACAAGCTACGACGTCTTTAATTGCAATTTCACTAGTATTTCGTTGATAAACAATCCGGGATGCTTTTCTTTTAATGGACCAGGCTTTGGGATCAATGAGTTATAGCGGGCGGTAGGGGGTTCCACCCGCTTTCAGGCACCGAAAACCAAACCTACCGGAGACTTATAGTTTTTGAGATATTCGAAGTTGAAATTGCAAAAAATTATGGATCTTTACACTATTATTTTGTACATAAAGCAATTACTTCGAATTTTGGTGTTGCCACATATACAGTACGGCAAGAAACAGTTACACACTGAAATTTTTTTTGTTTTGACTTTATGTGAAAAAATCATATACTTCTGTTATATTGAATAAATTTGTTTAATGGACAATTATTTTACAATATCTTTTCAGTTAATATTACTAAAAACATTAATAAAATTAATAATATTCAACGAAAAATACAAAGAAATGACACTTTACACATTTTGAACACTGTCAAGAAACTGTTTACACATTCTGTTTTTCCCATCTGTTTCGCTCTCATTTTTGCCTAAAAATGTAATTAACCGTTATTTATGCATCTGCAATTGCTTATTGCAATGAGCTATTTGATTTTATTGTGAAATTCGCTGTGAGCGCATGCAAACAATTACTCTTAAGAATTTTTAAAATGCCCGGTAAAAGGTTGTCAATTGAAGTTAATCAATTGATTTATTACAACCACCAATGAGGTAAATCAGATCCAAAATAGGTAGACATGTTTTCTGTATCACGGAAAATAATTTACGATGTCCTGAGTCGTGCGGAAAACGAGGAGAGACTTGATGCAAAGAGTGGAGGTGGCCAAAAGCGGAAAATTGGTGAGCGATTGGACCACAGAATCATGCGAAAGGTTGACGGAAATCCGCAAATAACGATAAGAACTCTTGATCAGGAGCTTAAGGAAGAATTTTACCTTGATGTTTCACACGAAACTATACGCCAAGCCATTCTGCGGCACAAGTACCGATCAAGAGTTGCCGCAAAAAACCACTGCTTTCTATGGTCAATGTAGAAAAGCGCTTCACTTTCGCTGTAACCATGGTAAATTTTCCAGCAGAATATTGGGATGACGTCCGACAACTGTGAGGAAACCAAAATGATTCTATACTACAACGATGGCCCAACCATTGTATGACGTAAGCCGTTGACTGCACTCGAACCGCAAAACATCATTCCGATTGTAAAGTTTTGCAAACTGTCGGTTATGATTTGGGGATGCATCTCCAGTCAAGGAGTGGGAAACTTGGCATTTATAGAAATAACCATGAATGCCGTGCTTTATTGCCAAATTTTGGAAGCAAATTTGAAGCTAAGTGCAGCGAAATTCGGCTTTTTTCCAACAACAAGCCAACTTTTAAATTCTACCAGGACAATGATTCCAAGCATAAGGAGCTTAATGTGCGGGAATCACTCCTATACAACTGCGGCAAAGTGATCGATATGAATCCTCAGAGCCTCGATATCAACCAGTTGAAAATTTGTGGGTTTATCTTAAGAAAAAAGAGTCGAAAGGGCAGCCCACAAATCGACAAGCCCTATAATCTGCCATACATAAAATTCCATTGGAATATGACCTGCCAAAGTTAGTTCGATCGATGAAAAAACGCATCCAACATGTAGCAAATGCTAAGGGGGCTCACACTAAATATTTATATTAGTAATAAGATATTATAATAAGACATAAATTTAGATTAAAAAATAAGTTCAGTGTCAAAAATGTGTTAGCTCACGTTTTGAAGTTTTTTTTCGTTGAATATTATCATGTTGTGAAATCATCATTCACTAAAAAAATCCATTAAACATAACCACAGTCTATGTAAAGAAAAAAATGTGTTAAGGGAATTAGATAGAGACTGGTGGTAAAAATTTAATAATTAACATTTCGCTGAGCTTTATACTAGAAACATAAGTGCAGTTACACTGCGCAGTCAAATTTTGAACACACCAGTTTGTATGAACCGAGCCACACGGGTTTCTGCATACTATGCAGTGCACTGCATGATGTGTTCAAATTAAATTTCACTGCGCAGCACCAATGCTGCCAATGGAAAAACTACAGTTTTAGAGTCGCTGTATGGATGACACCAAAGAAAATGTGTCAAATATAATATGACAAATACTACATGTGAAATAAACAAACGTTGTGATGTATCGCTATTTTTTCAAAATGGAAGAATATTTAATGACACTCAACATAAGCAACTGGCTTCGCGAAAGGAAATTTGCAGAGTATACGTATATACGTATGTTGTTGTTGTTATTGTAGCGGTTTCTTAACCTCGCTTAGGACAGGCTTTATCAATCTAAGTCGCCGAGGTCATCTAAAGGGAAACGTGCTGTTTCGACGGGATTGGACAAGAGGGAGAGGGATTTTAGACGTGTTGGCTTAAGGGGGCATGTGAAGAGGTGGTTTGTGTAGTGCGGAGACTCTTCACAAGCACAGAATACGTTGGGTATGTCAGGGTCGAGTCTAGATAGGTAGGAGTCGAACCTGCTGCAGTATCCAGACCTAAGTTGTGCCAGGGTCACGCGGGTCTCTCGAGGCAGCTTGAGCTCGTTGTCTGCAATAGGCGGTGATTTAAGTCCGAGCACGCCATTCACGAGAAGGGAGTCTTGGAAGGTGTTGACTGACTCCTGGTGAATTACGTTCAGTGCTTGTCGGTACGCCATCCTGTCCAGCGGTTGTTGCACGTGTTGGTGGAGAGTGCTTTTCAAGTCAAGTACTCCCTTCGAGATGTGCCTAGGTGGAGGTTCAGCTTCAATGAGGTGCCTGCTGGAGTGCTTCCTGCGGTAGCATCCCAGTAGGAACTGCTTGCACAGCAAAGCATTATGCTCCTTAACTCGTAGCAAGTGATGCTCCGGCGACATCAGGAGGTTTCCTGTCGCAGTCCTAAGGCGGTGTTCTGGCAGGCCTATAACTTCCTCAACTGATTCACGTTCGTCACCGTGAAGAAGTGTAAAAGATCGGCGAGGTAGCAGTTCACTTTCGAACATAGGTCATCAATATCCTGGCCAGACGCCAATATCGGGCAATCATCGGCATACGAGGTTGGGGAAACTCCTTCCAGGAACTGCTTGCACAGCAAAGCATTATGCTCCTTAACTCGTAGCATAAATGCTTCGCTGAGCAAGTAATGCTCCGGCGACATCAGGAGGTTTCCTGTCGCAGTCCTAAGGCGGTGTTCTGGCAGGCCTATAACTTCCTCAGCTGATTCACGTTCGTCACCGTGAAGAAGTGTAAAAGATCGGCGAGGTAGCAGTTTACTTTCGAACATAGGTCATCAATATCCTGGCCAGACGCCAATATCGGGCAATCATCGGCATACGAGGTTGGGGAAACTCCTTCCAGGAACTGCTTGCACAGCAAAGCATTATGCTCCTTAACTCGTAGCATAAATGCTTCGCTGAGCAAGTAATGCTCCGGCGACATCAGGAGGTTTCCTGTCGCAGTCCTAAGGCGGTGTTCTGGCAGGCCTATAACTTCCTCAACTGATTCACGTTCGTCACCGTGAAGAAGTGTAAAAGATCGGCGAGGTAGCAGTTCACTTTCGAACATAGGTCATCAATATCCTGGCCAGACGCCAATATCGGGCAATCATCGGCATACGATGTTGGGGAAACTCCTTCCGGTGGAGGAGGGAGCTTCGAAATATAAAAATTAAACACTAGCGGGGAGAGGACACCACCCTGCGGAACTCCCTGTTTAATTTTCCTCAACTTCGATGTTTCACCTCGGAATATGATCGATGATTGTCGACCACTCAGGTTGCCCATGATCCACCTCTGCAACCCCGGCGGATTGAGGATTCCTCAATGTCCGTGAGTAACACTGAATGGTACACTGTGTCAGAGGCTTTTGACAAATCCGGTGCTTCTTGGACAGCTCTCTCTCTCAAGGTCGGTTTTGGTTTAGGCCATTGACTATCTGGATGTTTATGGCGTTAAGTGCTGTTGTGGTACTGTGCACTTTCCGGAAGCCATGCTGACGTGCTGCTGGACGTAGATGATGAGTGAAAGTCGGGATCAGCAAGGCCTCAAGTGTCTTCACTACTGGGGAGGGGAGAGTTATCGGCCGATAACTCTCTCCTTTGTTGGCTGCTTTTCCCGGTTTAAGTAGCGGGACGACCCTAACAGTTTTCCACACGTCAGGTATTATTAGGAACGTCAAAGACAAGTTGAGGACCTTGGTGAGGAAGTCTACTTCCGCTGGTCCAAGATGTTTTAGCATCAGCATGCTTATTCCGTCAGGGCCGCTGGATTTGGAGGCTTTCGCCTTGTCAATCGAGATGTGTATGGGTAAGTGGTCCGATACTAGTGTCAGTATAGGTCGCCAGACTATACTGTTTATCAGACCAGCACTCGCAATCGTTATATCAGGCGAGCTTTGGCAATTACCCACAACTCTGGTGGGGGTGTTATCGTTCATTGTGCAGAATGTCGAAACGTCTATCTGTTCCGCCACCTCCATTCCTCTACAGTCATTTGACAGGCTAGAATGCCAAAGATCGTGATGCGCGTTAAAGTCGACCAAAATCAAACAGTTTTCGCCTGAGTAACGCACCTATATCAGGGCTATATCCAACTGGACAACTCGTAATAGGAGGAATGTATATATTAAATATTTCGAGCTCAGCATCACCTAACCGGATAGCTATGACCTGACATTCTCTCTCATTCTAGGGTAGTATCCCTGCGGTCGATGTCGACGTCGATGAGACGGTACTGCATGGTCTCGCTCGCTTTCTTTGCGGATTATGTTGTATTCGGCCCGGCTCAGAAGATCCGAGCGGGCGGTCAGCTTCGTTTCCTGGATCGCAGCAATTGACAGGTGCTCCCGGCTCATAAAGTCGACTATCTCGTCGATCTTCCCCTGGAGTCTGCTGTAATTGCATTGTAAAAGTCGTGTCAGTCTTGGTGGAACGTTCGTGATTCGCGGATCGAGTGTGTTGCTGCTGTGTTACCCGCTGAAGTTAGTTTCGCACGTTGTTGTTGGTTGGCGGTGTTGTTGTAGAGACAAGCGGGGGCAGACTCCTACAGCACGGGGCAACGTACGCATCATTGCACTCACGGTTGGTGCGCAGGCCAGAGCACGTCCGAAAATGACACCAGCCGGAACAAGAGTTGCATCTGACTGAGGTCATGTTCCGACGTACTATAGTCTGACACACGGAACAGACTGAGCGGGGGACTAGGAGCTGCTGGATAGCACTCACACGGGAGGAGGAAGAGAAGCTGGTTGTGGGTAAGGATGGGTGTGAGGGTTGGTGGGAGTCATGCTGCGGGGAGCTCCGGGATACTGTAGAGGTCTGTGGGTTACCCAAAGTGGGTAAGGGTGCTGAGGGCACTGCCGTGTAGGCTCGGGGCGCTGGCAGCATGAGGCCACGTAACATGTAGTCCACTCCCGATGGGTCTTAATGCATGAGCAGACCTTAAGATGACTTCAACCATTGCACTGGTTGCACCTAAACGAGGTGGAGGGGTGGTGGAGTCTTTTAATGCACACGCAGCAGAAATAATCCGTCGGACCAGGGTTGGTTTCGACGCTACCCCTGATGAGAAGAATTTGGAGCAGCCCAGCTGCGAGGTGTTGCTCCGTTGGCGTACTAAGATTTATTTTTCCTGTTGACCTAAACGGGGTTAGATCGCCGAAAGGATGACAGTCCTTGGCCGGATAAAATCAAAGTCAACTCCGATGCGTAGAACCGGCGGTCTCTGCAGGGAAAAAAGGAGAGTCCTATCGGCTGATAACGCTCCTCTCCCCAACAGCGAATACGCTTGAGGCCTTGCTGCTCCCGACATTCACTTACCATCTGCGTCCAGCAGCAATCATCGGTTATATTCCGAGGAGAAATATCTAAGTTGAGAAAAATTATACAGGGGGTTCCGCAGGGTGGTGTCCTCTCACCGCTACTGTTTCATTTTTATATTTCGAAGCTCCCTCTTCCACCGGAAGGAGTTTCCTTAACCTCGTATGCCGATGATTGCTCGATATTGGCGTCTGGCCAGGATATTGATAGCCTATGTTCGAAAGTGAACGGCTACTTCGCCGATCTCTCCCGTTTCTTCATTGCACGACATCCGAAAATACAACCGACGAAATCCTCGGCTACCCTTTTCACCAGCTGGACGAAGGAGTACCGGCTAGAACTCGATGTGAAAGTTGATGACCAGAAAATTCCAACTATAAACAACCCTAAGATTTTAGGGGTCACATTCGATAGCCTGCACTCCTTCACTCCGCATACGACCGCAATTGCCGCAAAACTCCAGGGCCGCAACAAAATACTCAAAGCGCTAGTCGGCAGCACATGGGGTAAAGACAAAGAAACCTTGCTGGCAACCTACAAACCAATTGGCCGGCCGGTCGTAAACTACGCTGCACCGATTTGGGCGCCGGGGACGACAAGCGCTGAACGCCATTCACCAGGAGTCAGTTAACAGCTTCATAGACTCCCTTCCCATGAATGGCGTTCGCGGAGTAAAAGCACCACCAATCGCAGACAATGAGCTCGAGCTGCCTCGAGAGACCCGCGTGACCCTTGCACAGCTTAGATCTGGATACTGTAGTAGATTAAACTCCTACTTATCCAGACTCGACCCCAGCATACCCAACGTATGCCCTGCATGTGTGTGTGTGTCCCCGCACGACACTAACCACCTCTTCACATGCCCCCTTAAACCAAGTCATCTAACCCCCTCCTCCCTTTGGTCCAACCCCGTCGAAACAGCACGTTTTCTGGACCTCTATTTAGATGAACTCGGCGACTTAGATTAATAATACCTGTCCTAAGCGGGGTTAGCTAGCCGCTACAACAACAACAACACAGAGTTACGTATATATAGGTGTATATTCGCCTCCAAATCCTTGTTATTGACTTTTATTTCAACCGTAACTTTAATAGTTTCATATGTTTTAATTGCAACTTGAAAGTAGTAATAATGTTTTATTTTTTTATATTTTTTCACATCCATTTTTATTTTACAAATATTAAATTGAAAAGTCACTGCACGAAACTGTCAAACAGAACTTACTGCGCATGTGCTTACAAACGTAAAACGTCTGCAGTATTGCGTGTAGTGTTACTGCACATGTGTTTCAGGCATTAGTCTTCAGCCGCACTTGATATCAAAGATGACTACATACGAAACTCTTTTTTATTTCGTGAGAGCGCTCAAAAAGCCACATTTTTATATTGGGTGTATGCATTAAATCGTGCGGTTTTCTAAGAGAGGGCTCTACTAGTATTATTTCGCGTCGTGTTCATCTGTAGCTATATTCATTTCAAAGGTACTGTCATTTCGCGTCGTTTTCAGTAGATGTCATTTGTTTTAGCGTGAACAACAGTTTGTTTCATTCATTTGAAAATGTCGAAATTTGTACCAGATGAAGTGTTTTTGCGAGGAGTTTATCTCCATTACCTTAACATGAAGAAAAGTGTTACCGAAAGCCATCGTATTTTACTGGACGTTTATGGTGACCATGCTTTAGCCGAAAGAACGTGCCAAAAGTGGTTTGAACGGTTTAAAAGTGGCAATTTCGACTTAGACGACGGATAGCCAAAAAAAATTTCAAGACGAAGGATTGGAGACATTGCTCGTCGCAGATGCATGCCAGGCGCAAGAAGAACTTGCAAAAGTATAAGGAGTTGATCAAGACAATTTTTTCACAATAAAGTCTTAATTTTCGAAAAAAAAACCCGCACGAATTAATGCATACACCCAATAACATGTCTGAACAGTGCCACTGCGATAGAAAAAGGGTTTGGGTATTTTATTACAAGCTACGACGTCTTTAATTGCAATTTCACTCAAGTATTTCGTTGACAAACAATCCGGGATACTTTTCTTTTAATGGACCAAGCTTTGGGATCAATGAGTTATAGGGGGCGGTCCCACCCGCTTTCAGGCACCGAAAACCAAACCTACCGGAGACTTATAGTTTTTGAGATATTCAAAACTGAAATTGCAAAAAAATATGGATTTGTACCCTATTTTTTTGTACATAAAGCAATTACTTCGAATTTTGGTTTTGCCACATATACCTACAGTACGTCAAGAAACAGTTACACACTGATATTTTTGTTGTTTCGACTTTATATGAAAAAATCATATACTTCTGTTATATTGAATAAATTTGTTTAATGGAAAATTATTTTACAATATCTTTTCAGTTAATATTACCAAAAACATTAATAAAATTAATAATATTCAACGAAAAATACAAAGAAATGACACTTTACACATTTTGGGCACAACAGTTACACACTGAACTTTTTGTTGTTTTGACTTTATATGAAAAAATCATATACTTCTGTTATATTGAATAAATTTGTTTAATGGAAAATTATTTTACAATATCTTTTCAGTTAATATTACTAAAAACATTAATAAAATTAATAATATTCAACGAAAAATACAAAGAAATGACACTTTACACATTTTGGACACTGTCAAGACACTGTTTACACATTCTGTTTTTCCCATCTGTTTCGCTCTCATTTTTGCCTAAAAATGTAATTAACCGTTATTTATGCATCTGCAATTGCTTATTGCAATGAGCTATTTGATTTTATTGTGAAATTCGCTGTGAGCGCATGCAAACAATTACTCTTAAGAATTTTTAAAATGCCCGGTAAAAGGTTGTCAATTGAAGTTAATCAATTGATTTATTACAAAAACCAATGAGGTAAATCAGATCCAAAATAGGTAGACATGTTTTCTGTATCACGGAAAATAATTTACGATGTCCTGAGTCGTGCGGAAAACGAGGAGAGACTTGATGCAAAGAGTGGAGGTGGCCAAAAGCGGAAAATTGGTGAGCGATTGGACCACAGAATCATGCGAAAGGTTGACGGAAATCCGCAAATAACGATAAGAACTCTTGATCAGGAGCTTAAGGAAGAATTTTACCTTGATGTTTCACACGAAACTATACGCCAAGCCATTCTGCGGCACAAGTACCGATCAAGAGTTGCCGCAAAAAACCACTGCTTTCTATGGTCAATGTAGAAAAGCGCTTCACTTTCGCTGTAACCATGGTAAATTTTCCAGCAGAATATTGGGATGACGTCCGACAACTGTGAGGAAACCAAAATGATTCTATACTACAACGATGGCCCAACCATTGTATGACGTAAGCCGTTGACTGCACTCGAACCGCAAAACATCATTCCGATTGTAAAGTTTTGCAAACTGTCGGTTATGATTTGGGGATGCATCTCCAGTCAAGGAGTGGGAAACTTGGCATTTATAGAAATAACCATGAATGCCGTGCTTTATTGCCAAATTTTGGATGCAAATTTGAAGCTAAGTGCAGCGAAATTCGGCTTTTTTCCAACAACAAGCCAACTTTTAAATTCTACCAGGACAATGACTCCAAGCATAAGGAGCTTAATGTGCGGGAATCACTCCTATACAACTGCGGCAAAGTGATGGATATGAATCCTCAGAGCCTCGATATCAACCAGTTGAAAATTTGTGGGTTTATCTTAAGAAAAAAGAGTCGAAAGGGCAGCCCACAAATCGACAAGCCCTATAATCTGCCATACATAAAATTCCATTGGAGTATGACCTGCCAAAGTTAGTTCGATCGATGAAAAAACGCATCCAACATGTAGCAAATGCTAAGGGGGCTCACACTAAATATTTATATTAGTAATAAGATATTATAATAAGACATAAATTTAGATTAAAAAATAAGTTCAGTGTCAAAAATGTGTTAGCTCACGTTTTGAAGTTTTTTTTCGTTGAATATTATCATGTTGTGAAATCATCATTCACTAAAAAAATCCATTAAACATAACCGCAGTCTATGTAAAGAAAAAAATGTGTTAAGGGAATTAGATAGAGACTGGTGGTAAAAATTTAATAATTAACATTTGGGTGAGCTTTATACTAGAAACATATGTGCAGTTACACTGCGCAGTAAAATTTTGAACACACCAGTTTGTATGAACCGAGCCACACGGGTTTCTGCATACTATGCAGTGCACTGCATGATGTGTTCAAATTAAATTTCACTGCGCAGCACCAATGCTGCCAATGGAAAAACTACAGTTTTAGAGTCGCTGTATGGATGACACCAAAGAAAAGGTGTCAAATATAATATGACAAATACTACATGTGAAATAAACAAACGTTGTGATATATCGCTATTTTTTCAAAATGGAAGAATATTTAATGACTCTCAACATAAGCAACTGGCTTCGCGAAAGGAAATTTGCAGAGTATACGTATATACGTATGTTGTTGTTGTTATTGTAGCGGTTTCTTAACCCCGCTCAGGACAGGCTTTATCAATCTAAGTCGCCGAGGTCATCTAAAGGGAGGTCCAGGAAACGTGCTGTTTCGACGGGATTGGACAAGAGGGAGAGGGATTTTAGACGTGTTGGCTTAAGGGGGCATGTGAAGAGGTGGTTTGTGTAGTGCGGAGACTCTTCACAAGCACAGAATACGTTGGGTATGTCAGAGTCGAGTCTGGATAGGTAGGAGTCGAACCTGGTGTAGTAACCAGACCTAAGTTGTACCAGGGTCACGCGGGTCTCTCGAGGCAGCTTGAGCTCGTTGTCTGCAATAGGCGGTGACTTAAGTCCGAGCACGCCATTCACGGGAAGGGAGTCTCGGAAGGTGTTGACTGACTCCTGGTGAATTACGTTCAGTGCTTGTCGGTACGCCGTCCTGTCTAGCGGTTGTTGCACGTGTTGGTGGATAGTGCTTTTCAAGTCAAGTACTCCCTTCGAGATGTGCCTAGGTGGAGGTTCAGCTTCAATGAGGTGCCTGCTGGAGTGCTCCCTGCGGTAGCATCCCAGTAGGAACTGCTTGCACAGCAAAGCATTATGCTCCTTAACTCGTAGCATAAATGCTTCGCTGAGCAAGTAATGCTCCGGCGACATTAGGAGGTTTCCTGTCGCAGTCCTAAGGCGGTGTTCTAGCAGGCCTATAACTTCCTCAACTGATTCACGTTCGTCACCGTGAAGAAGTGTAAAAGATCGGCGAGGTAGCAGTTCACTTTCGAACATAGGTCATCAATATCCTGGCCAGCCAGACGCCAATATCGGGCAATCATCGGCATACGATGTTGGGGAAACTCCTTCCGGTGGAGGAGGGAGCTTCGAAATATAAAAATTAAACACTAGCGGGGAGAGGACACCAACCTGGGGAACCCCCTGTTTAATTTTCCTCAACTTCGATGTTTCACCTCGGAATATGATCGATGATTGTCGACCACTCAGGTTGCCCATGATCCACCTCTGCAACCCCGGCGGATTGAGGATTCCTCAATGTCCGTGAGTAACACTGAATGGTACACTGTGTCAGAGGCTTTTGACAAATCCGGTGCTTCTTGGAAAGCTCTCTCTCTCAAGGTCGGTTTTGGTTTAGGCCATTGACTATCTGGATGTTTATGGCGTTAAGTGCTGTTGTGGTACTGTGCACTTTCCGGAAGCCATGCTGATGTGCTGCTGGACGTAGATGATGAGTGAAAGTCGGGAGCAGCAAGGCCTCAAGTGTCTTCGCTACTGGGGAGGGGAGAGTTATCGGCCGATAACTCTCTCCTTTGTTGGCTGCTTTTCCCGGTTTAAGTAGCAGGACGACCCTACCAGTTTTCCACACGTCAGGTATTATTAGGAACGTCAAAGACAAGTTGAGGACCTTGGTGAGGAAGTCTACTTCCGCTGGTCCAAGATGTTTTAGCATCAGCATGCTTATTCCGTCAGGGCCGCTGGATTTGGAGGCTTTCGCCTGGGTAGCGCACCTATATCAGGGCTATATCCAACTGGACAACTCGTAATAGGAGGAATGTATATATTAAATATTTCGAGCTCAGCATCACCTAACCGGATACCTATGACCTGACATTCTCTCTCATTCTAGGGTAGTATCCCTGCGGGCGATGTCGACGTCGATGAGACGGTACTGCATGGTCTCGCTCGCTATCTTTGCGGATTATGTTGAAGATCCGAGAAGATCCGAGCGGGCGGTCAGCTTCGTTTCCTGGATCGCAGCAATTGACAGGTGCTCCCGGCTCATAAAGTCGACTATCTCGTCGATCTTCCCCTGGAGTCTGCTGCAATTGCATTGTAAAAGTCGTGTCAGTCTTGGTGGAACGTTCGTGATTCGCGGATCGAGTGTGTTGCTGCTGTGTTACCCGCTGAAGTTAGTTTCGCACGTTGGTGTTGGTTGGCGGTGTTGTTGTAGATACAAGCGATAACAGACTCCTACAGCACGGGGCAACGTACGCATCATTGCACTCACGGGTGGTGCGCAGGCCAGAGCACGTCCGAAAATGACACCAGCCGGAACAAGAGTTGCATCTGACTGAGGTCATGTTCCGACGTACTATAGTCTGACACACGGAACAGACTGAGCGGGGGACTAGGAGCTGCTGGATAGCCCTCACACGGGACGAGGAAGAGAAGCTGGTTGTGGGTAAGGATGGGTGTGAGGGTTGGTGGGAGTCATGCTGCGGGGAGCTCCGGGATACTGTAGAGGTCTGTGGGTTACCCAAAGTGGGTAAGGGTGCTGAGGGCACTGCCGTGTAGGCTCGGAGCGCTGGCAGCATGAGGCCACGTAACATGTAGTCCACTCCCGATGGGTCTTAATGCATGAGCAGACCTTAAGATGACTTCAACCATTGCACTGGTTGCACCTAAACGAGGTGGAGGGGTGGTGGAGTCTTTTAATGCACACGCAGCAGAAATAATCCGTCGGACCAGGGTTGGTTTCGACACTACCCCTGATGAGAAGAATTTGGAGCAGCCCAGCTGCGAGGTGTTGCTCCGTTGGCGTACTAAGATTTATTTTTCCTGTTGACCTAAACGGGGTTAGATCGCCGAAAGGATGACAGCCCTTGGCCGGATAAAATCAAAGTCAACTCCGATGCGTAGAACCGGCGGTCTCTGCAGGGAGCAAAGGAGAGTCCTATCGGCTGATAACACTCCTCTCCCCAATAGCGAAGACGCTTGAGGCCTTGCTGCTCCCGACATTCACTTACCATCTGCGTCCAGCAGCAATCATCGGTTATATTCCGAGGAGAAACATCTAAGTTGAGAAAAATTATACAGGGGGTTCCGCAGGGTGGTGTCCTCTCACCGCTACTGTTTCATTTTTATATTTCGAAGCTCCCTCCTCCACCGGAAGGAGTTTCCTTAACCTCGTATGCCGATGATTGCTCGATATTGGCGTCTGGCCAGGATATTGATAGCCTATGTTCGAAAGTGAACGGCTACTTCGCCGATCTCTCCCGTTTCTTCATTGCACGACATCTGAAAATACAACCGACGAAATCCTCGGCTACCCTTTTCACCAGCTGGACGAAGGAGTACCGGCTAGAACTCGATGTGAAAGTTGATGACCAGAAAATTCCAACTATAAACAACCCTAAGATTTTAGGGGTCACATTCGATAGCCTGCACTCCTTCACTCCGCATACGACCGCAATTGCCGCAAAACTCCAGGGCCGCAACAAAATACTCAAAGCGCTAGTCGGCAGCACATGGGGTAAAGACAAAGAAACCTTGCTGGCAACCTACAAAGCAATTGGCCGGCCGGTCGTAAACTACGCTGCACCGATTTGGGCGCCGGGGACGACAAGCGCTGAACGCCATTCACCAGGAGTCAGTTAACAGCTTCATAGACTCCCTTCCCATGAATGGCGTTCGCGGAGTAAAAGCACCACCAATCGCAGACAATGAGCTCGAGCTGCCTCGAGAGACCCGCGTGACCCTTGCACAGCTTAGATCTGGATACTGTAGTAGATTAAACTCCTACTTATCCAGACTCGACCCCAGCATACCCAACGTATGCCCTGCATGTGTGTGTGTGTCCCCGCACGACACTAACCACCTCTTCACATGCCCCCTTAAACCAAGTCATCTAACCCCCCTCCTCCCTTTGGTCCAACCCCGTCGAAACAGCACGTTTTCTGGACCTCTCTTTAGATGACCTCGGCGACTTAGATTAATAATACCTGTCCTAAGCGGGGTTAGCTAGCCGCTACAACAACAACAACACAGAGTTACGTATATATAGGTGTATATTCGCCTCCAAATCCTTGTTATTGACTTTTATTTCAACCGTAATTTTAATAGTTTCATATGTTTTAATTGCAACTTGAAAGTAGTAATAATGTTTTATTTTTTTATATTTTTTCACATCCATTTTTATTTTACAAATATTAAATTGAAAAGTCACTGCACGAAACTGTCAAACAAAACTTACTGCGCATGTGCTTACAAACGTAAAACGTCTGCAGTACTGCGTGCAGTGTTACTGCACATGTGTTTCAGGCATTAGTCTTCAGCCGCACTTGATATCAAAGATGACTAGATACGAAAATCTTTTTTATTTCATGAGAGCGCTCTAAAAGCCACATTTTTCAAAGGTACTGTCATTTCGCGTCGTTTTCAGTAGATGTCATTTGTTTTAGCGTGAACAACAGTTTGTTTCATTCATTTGAAAATGTCGAAATTTGTACCAGATGAAGTGTTTTTACGAGGAGTTTATCTCCATTACCTTAACATGAAGAAAAGTGTTACCGAAAGCCATCGTATTTTACTGGACGTTTATGGTGACCATGCTTTAGCCGAAAGAACGTGCCAAAAGTGGTTTGAACGGTTTAAAAGTGGCAATTTCGACTTAGACGACGGATAGCCAAAAAAAATTTCAAGACGAAGGATTGGAGACATTGCTCGTCGCAGATGCATGCCAGGCGCAAGAAGAACTTGCAAAAGTATAAGGAGTTGATCAAGACAATTTTTTCACAATAAAGTCTTAATTTTCGAAAAAAAAACCCGCACGAATTAATGCATACACCCAATAACATGTCTGAACAGTGCCACTGCGATAGAAAAAGGGTTTGGGTATTTTATTACAAGCTACGACGTCTTTAATTGCAATTTCACTCAAGTATTTCGTTGACAAACAATCCGGGATACTTTTCTTTTAATGGACCAAGCTTTGGGATAAATGAGTTATAGGGGGCGGTCCCACCCGCTTTCAGGCACCGAAAACCAAACCTACCGGAGACTTATAGTTTTTGAGATATTCAAAACTGAAATTGCAAAAAAATATGGATTTGTACCCTATTTTTTTGTACATAAAGCAATTACTTCGAATTTTGGTTTTGCCACATATACCTACAGTACGTCAAGAAACAGTTACACACTGATATTTTTGTTGTTTTGACTTTATATGAAAAAATCATATACTTCTGTTATATTGAATAAATTTGTTTAATGGAAAATTATTTTACAATATCTTTTCAATTAATATTACTAAAAACATTAATAAAATTAATAATATTCAACGAAAAATACAAAGAAATGACACTTTACACATTTTGGACACAACAGTTACACACTGAACTTTTTGTTGTTTTGACTTTATATGAAAAAATCATATACTTCTGTTATATTGAATAAATTTGTTTAATGGAAAATTATTTTACAATATCTTTTCAGTTAATATTACTAAAAACATTAATAAAATTAATAATATTCAACGAAAAATACAAAGAAATGACACTTTACACATTTTGGACACTGTTTACACATTCTGTTTTTCCCCATCTGTTTCGCTCTCATTTTTGCCTAAAAATGTAATTAACCGTTATTTATGCATCTGGAATTGCTTATTGTAATGAGCTATTTGATTTTATTGTGAAATTCGCTGTGAGCGCATGCAAACAATTACTCTTAAGAATTTTTAAAATGCCCGGGAAAAGGTTGTCAATTGAAGTTAATCAATTGATTTACTACAACCACCAATGAGGTAAATCAGATCCAAAATTGGTAGACATGTTTTCTGTATCACGGAAAATAATTTACGATGTCCTGAGTCGTGCGGAAAACGAGGAGAGATTTGATGCAAAGAGTGGAGGTGGCCAAAAGCGGAAAATTGGTGAGCGATTGGACCACAGAATCATGCGAAAAGTTGACGGAAATCCACAAATAACGATAAGAACTCTTGCTCAGGAGCTTAAGGAAGAATTTTACCTTGATGTTTCACACGAAACTATACGCCAAGCCATTCTGCGGCACAAGTACCGATCAAGAGTTGCCGCAAAAAACCACTGCTTTCTATGGTCAATGTAGAAAAGCGCTTCATTTTCGCTGTAACCATGGTAAATTTTCCAGCAGAATATTGGGATGACGTCCTACGACTGTGAGGAAACCAAAATGATGCGTAAGCCGTTGACTGCACTCGAACCGCAAAACATCATTCCGATTGTAAAGTTTTGCAAACTGTCGGTTATGATTTGGGGATGCATCTCCAGTCAAGGAGTGGGAAACTTGGCATTTATAGAAATAACCATGAATGCCGTGCTTTATTGCCAAATTTTGGATGCAAATTTGAAGCTAAGTGCAGCGAAATTCGGCTTTTTTCCAACAACAAGCCAACTTTTAAATTCTACCAGGACAATGACTCCAAGCATAAGGAGCTTAATGTGCGGGAATCACTCCTATACAACTGCGGCAAAGTGATCGATATGAATCCTCAGAGCCTCGATATCAACCAGTTGAAAATTTGTGGGTTTATCTTAAGAAAAAAGAGTCGAAAGGGCAGCCCACAAATCGACAAGCCCTATAATCTGCCATACATAAAATTCCATTGGAATATGACCTGCCAAAGTTAGTTCGATCGATGAAAAAACGCATCCAACATGTAGCAAATGCTAAGGGGGCTCACACTAAATATTTATATTAGTAATAAGATTTTATAATAAGACATAAATTTAGATTAAAAAATAAGTTCAGTGTCAAAAATGTGTTAGCTCACGTTTTGAAGTTTTTTTTCGTTGAATATTATCATGTTGTGAAATCATCATTCACTAAAAAAATCCATTAAACATAACCACAGTCTATGTAAAGAAAAAAATGTGTTAAGGGAATTAGATAGAGACTGGTGGTAAAAATTTAATAATTAACATTTCGCTGAGCTTTATACTAGAAACATAAGTGCAGTTACACTGCGCAGTCAAATTTTGAACACACCAGTTTGTATGAACCGAGCCACACGGGTTTCTGCATACTATGCAGTGCACTGCATGATGTGTTCAAATTAAATTTCACTGCGCAGCACCAATGCTGCCAATGGAAAAACTACAGTTTTAGAGTCGCTGTATGGATGACACCAAAGAAAATGTGTCAAATATAATATGACAAATACTACATGTGAAATAAACAAACGTTGTGATGTATCGCTATTTTTTCAAAATGGAAGAATATTTAATGACACTCAACATAAGCAACTGGCTTCGCGAAAGGAAATTTGCAGAGTATACGTATATACGTATGTTGTTGTTGTTATTGTAGCGGTTTCTTAACCCCGCTTAGGACAGGCTTTATCAATCTAAGTCGCCGAGGTCATCTAAAGGGAGGTCCAGGAAACGTGCTGTTTCGACGGGATTGGACAAGAGGGAGAGGGATTTTAGACGTGTTGGCTTAAGGGGGCATGTGAAGAGGTGGTTTGTGTAGTGCGGAGACTCTTCACAAGCACAGAATACGTTGGGTATGTCAGGGTCGAGTCTGGATAGGTAGGAGTCGAACCTGCTGCAGTATCCAGACCTAAGTTGTGCCAGGGTCACGCGGGTCTCTCGAGGCAGCTTGAGCTCGTTGTCTGCAATAGGCGGTGATTTAAGTCCGAGCACGCCATTCACGGGAAGGGAGTCTTGGAAGGTGTTGACTGACTCCTGGTGAATTACGTTCAGTGCTTGTCGGTACGCCATCCTGTCCAGCGGTTGTTGCACGTGTTGGTGGATAGTGCTTTTCAAGTCAAGTACTCCCTTCGAGATGTGCCTAGGTGGAGGTTCAGCTTCAATGAGGTGCCTGCTGGAGGGCTTCCTGCGGTAGCATCCCAGTAGGAACTGCTTGCACAGCAAAGCATTATGCTCCTTAACTCGTAGCAAGTGATGCTCCGGCGACATCAGGAGGTTTCCTGTCGCAGTCCTAAGGCGGTGTTCTGGCAGGCCTATAACTTCCTCAACTGATTCACGTTCGTCACCGTGAAGAAGTGTAAAAGATCGGCGAGGTAGCAGTTCACTTTCGAACATAGGTTATCAATATCCTGGCCAGACGCCAATATCGGGCAATCATCGGCATACGAGGTTGGGGAAACTCCTTCCAGGAACTGCTTGCACAGCAAAGCATTATGCTCCTTAACTCGTAGCATAAATGCTTCGCTGAGCAAGTAATGCTCCGGCGACATCAGGAGGTTTCCTGTCGCAGTCCTAAGGCGGTGTTCTGGCAGGCCTATAACTTCCTCAACTGATTCACGTTCGTCACCGTGAAGAAGTGTAAAAGATCGGCGAGGTAGCAGTTCACTTTCGAACATAGGTCATCAATATCCTGGCCAGACGCCAATATCGGGCAATCATCGGCATACGAGGTTGGGGAAACTCCTTCCAGGAACTGCTTGCACAGCAAAGCATTATGCTCCTTAACTCGTAGCATAAATGCTTCGCTGAGCAAGTAATGCTCCGGCGACATCAGGAGGTTTCCTGTCGCAGTCCTAAGGCGGTGTTCTGGCAGGCCTATAACTTCCTCAACTGATTCACGTTCGTCACCGTGAAGAAGTGTAAAAGATCGGCGAGGTAGCAGTTCACTTTCGAACATAGGTCATCAATATCCTGGCCAGACGCCAATATCGGGCAATCATCGGCATACGATGTTGGGGAAACTCCTTCCGGTGGAGGAGGGAGCTTCGAAATATAAAAATTAAACACTAGCGGGGAGAGGACACCACCCTGCGGAACTCCCTGTTTAATTTTCCTCAACTTCGATGTTTCACCTCGGAATATGATCGATGATTGTCGACCACTCAGGTTGCCCATGATCCACATCTGCAACCCCGGCGGATTGAGGATTCCTCAATGTCCGTGAGTAACACTGAATGGTACACTGTGTCAGAGGCTTTTGACAAATCCGGTGCTTCTTGGACAGCTCTCTCTCTCAAGGTCGGTTTTGGTTTAGGCCATTGACTATCTGGATGTTTATGGCGTTAAGTGCTGTTGTGGTACTGTGCACTTTCCGGAAGCCATGCTGATGTGCTGCTGGACGTAGATGATGAGTGAAAGTCGGGAGCAGCAAGGCCTCAAGTGTCTTCACTACTGGGGAGGGGAGAGTTATCGGCCAATAACTCTCTCCTTTGTTGGCTGCTTTTCCCGGTTTAAGTAGCGGGACGACCCTAACAGTTTTCCACACGTCAGGTATTATTAGGAACGTCAAAGACAAGTTGAGGACCTTGGTGAGGAAGTCTACTTCCGCTGGTCCAAGATGTTTTAGCATCAGCATGCTTATTCCGTCAGGGCCGCTGGATTTGGAGGCTTTCGCCTTGTCAATCGAGATGTGTATGGGTAAGTGGTCCGATACTAGTGTCAGTATAGGTCGCCAGACTATACTGTTTATCAGACCAGCACTCGCAATCGTTATATCAGGCGAGCTTTGGCAATTACCCACAACTCTGGTGGGGGTGTTATCGTTCATTGTGCAGAATGTCGAAACGTCTATCTGTTCCGCCACCTCCATTCCTCTACAGTCATTTGACAGGCTAGAATGCCAAAGATCGTGACGCGCGTTAAAGTCGACCAAAATCAAACAGTTTTCGCCTGAGTAACGCACCTATATCAGGGCTATATCCAACTGGACAACTCGTAATAGGAGGAATGTATATATTAAATATTTCGAGCTCAGCATCACCTAACCGGATAGCTATGACCTGACATTCTCTCTCATTCTAGGGTAGTATCCCTGCGGTCGATGTCGACGTCGATGAGACGGTACTGCATGGTCTCGCTCGCTTTCTTTGCGGATTATGTTGTATTCGGCCCGGCTCAGAAGATCCGAGCGGGCGGTCAGCTTCGTTTCCTGGATCGCAGCAATTGACAGGTGCTCCCGGCTCATAAAGTCGACTATCTCGTCGATCTTCCCCTGGAGTCTGCTGTAATTGCATTGTAAAAGTCGTGTCAGTCTTGGTGGAACGTTCGTGATTCGCGGATCGAGTGTGCTGCTGCTGTGTTACCCGCTGAAGTTAGTTTCGCACGTTGTTGTTGGTTTGCGGTGTTGTTGTAGAGACAAGCGGGGGCAGACTCCTACAGCACGGGGCAACGTACGCATCATTGCACTCACGGTTGGTGCGCAGGCCAGAGCACGTCCGAAAATGACACCAGCCGGAACAAGAGTTGCATCTGACTGAGGTCATGTTCCGACGTACTATAGTCTGACACACGGAACAGACTGAGCGGGGGACTAGGAGCTGCTGGATAGCCCTCACACGGGAGGAGGAAGAGAAGCTGGTTGTGGGTAAGGATGGGTGTGAGGGTTGGTGGGAGTCATGCTGCGGGGAGCTCCGGGATACTGTAGAGGTCTGTGGGTTACCCAAAGTGGGTAAGGGTGCTGAGGGCACTGCCGTGTAGGCTCGGGGCGCTGGCAGCATGAGGCCACGTAACATGTAGTCCACTCCCGATGGGTCTTAATGCATGAGCAGACCTTAAGATGACTTCAACCATTGCACTGGTTGCACCTAAACGAGGTGGAGGGGTGGTGGAGTCTTTTAATGCACGCGCAGCAGAAATAATCCGTCGGACCAGGGTTGGTTTCGACGCTACCTCTGATGAGAAGAATTTGGAGCAGCCCAGCTGCGAGGTGTTGCTCCGTTGGCGTACTAAGATTTATTTTTCCTGTTGACCTAAACGGGGTTAGATCGCCGAAAGGATGACAGTCCTTGGCCGGATAAAATCAAAGTCAACTCCGATGCGTAGAACCGGCGGTCTCTGCAGGGAAAAAAGGAGAGTCCTATCGGCTGATAACGCTCCTCTCCCCAATAGCGAAGACGCTTGAGGCCTTGCTGCTCCCGACATTCACTTACCATCTGCGTCCAGCAGCAATCATCGGTTATATTCCGAGGAGAAATATCTAAGTTGAGAAAAATTATACAGGGGGTTCCGCAGGGTGGTGTCCTCTCACCGCTACTGTTTCATTTTTATATTTCGAAGCTCCCTCCTCCACCGGAAGGAGTTTCCTTAACCTCGTATGCCGATGATTGCTCGATATTGGCGTCTGGCCAGGATATTGATAGCCTATGTTCGAAAGTGAACGGCTACTTCGCCGATCTCTCCCGTTTCTTCATTGCACGACATCCGAAAATACAACCGACGAAATCCTCGGCTACCCTTTTCACCAGCTGGATGAAGGAGTACCGGCTAGAACTCGATGTGAAAGTTGATGACCAGAAAATTCCAACTATAAACAACCCTAAGATTTTAGGGGTCACATTCGATAGCCTGCACTCCTTCACTCCGCATACGACCGCAATTGCCGCAAAACTCCAGGGCCGCAACAAAATACTCAAAGCGCTAGTCGGCAGCACATGGGGTAAAGACAAAGAAACCTTGCTGGCAACCTACAAAGCAATTGGCCGGCCGGTCGTAAACTACGCTGCACCGATTTGGGCGCCGGGGACGACAAGCGCTGAACGCCATTCACCAGGAGTCAGTTAACAGCTTCATAGACTCCCTTCCCATGAATGGCGTTCGCGGAGTAAAAGCACCACCAATCGCAGACAATGAGCTCGAGCTGCCTCGAGAGACCCGCGTGACTCTTGCACAGCTTAGATCTGGATACTGTAGTAGATTAAACTCCTACTTATCCAGACTCGACCCCAGCATACCCAACGTATGCCCTGCATGTGTGTGTGTGTCCCCGCACGACACTAACCACCTCTTCACATGCCCCCTTAAACCAAGTCATCTAACCCCCCTCCTCCCTTTGGTCCAACCCCGTCGAAACAGCACGTTTTCTGGACCTCTATTTAGATGACCTCGGCGACTTAGATTAATAATACCTGTCCTAAGCGGGGTTAGCTAGCCGCTACAACAACAACAACACAGAGTTACGTATATATAGGTGTATATTCGCCTCCAAATCCTTGTTATTGACTTTTATTTCAACCGTAATTTTAATAGTTTCATATGTTTTAATTGCAACTTGAAAGTAGTAATAATGTTTTATTTTTTTATATTTTTTCACATCCATTTTTATTTTACAAATATTAAATTGAAAAGTCACTGCACGAAACTGTCAAACAGAACTTACTGCGCATGTGCTTACAAACGTAAAACGTCTGCAGTATTGCGTGTAGTGTTACTGCACATGTGTTTCAGGCATTAGTCTTCAGCCGCACTTGATATCAAAGATGACTAGATACGAAACTCTTTTTTATTTCGTGAGAGCGCTCAAAAAGCCACATTTTTTATATTGGGTGTATGCATTAAATCGTGCGGTTTTCTAAGAGAGGGCTCTACTAGTATTATTTCGCGTCGTGTTCATCTGTAGCTATATTCGTTTCAAAGGTACTGTCATTTCGCGTCGTTTTCAGTAGATGTCATTTGTTTTAGCGTGAACAACAGTTTGTTTCATTCATTTGAAAATGTCGAAATTTGTACCAGATGAAGTGTTTTTGCGAGGAGTTTATCTCCATTACCTTAACATGAAGAAAAGTGTTACCGAAAGCCATCGTATTTTACTGGACGTTTATGGTGACCATGCTTTAGCCGAAAGAACGTGCCAAAAGTGGTTTGAACGGTTTAAAAGTGGCAATTTCGACTTAGACGACGGATAGCCAAAAAAAATTTCAAGACGAAGGATTGGAGACATTGCTCGTCGCAGATGCATGCCAGGCGCAAGAAGAACTTGCAAAAGTATAAGGAGTTGATCAATACAATTTTTTCACAATAAAGTCTTAATTTTCGAAAAAAAAACCCGCACGAATTAATGCATACACCCAATAACATGTCTGAACAGTGCCACTGCGATAGAAAAAGGGTTTGGGTATTTTATTACAAGCTACGACGTCTTTAATTGCAATTTCACTCAAGTATTTGGTTGACAAACAATCCGGGATACTTTTCTTTTAATGGACCAAGCTTTGGGATCAATGAGTTATAGGGGGCGGTCCCACCCGCTTTCAGGCACCGAAAACCAAACCTACCAGAGACTTATAGTTTTTGAGATATTCAAAACTGAAATTGCAAAAAAATATGGATTTGTACCCTATTTTTTTGTACATAAAGCAATTACTTCGAATTTTGGTTTTGCCACATATACCTACAGTACGTCAAGAAACAGTTACACACTGATATTTTTGTTGTTTTGACTTTATATGAAAAAATCATATACTTCTGTTATATTGAATAAATTTGTTTAATGGAAAATTATTTTACAATATCTTTTCAGTTAATATTACTAAAAACATTAATAAAATTAATAATATTCAACGAAAAATACAAAGAAATGACACTTTACACATTTTGGACACAACAGTTACACACTGAACTTTTTGTTGTTTTGACTTTATATGAAAAAATCATATACTTCTGTTATATTGAATAAATTTGTTTAATGGAAAATTATTTTACAATATCTTTTCAGTTAATATTACTAAAAACATTAATAAAATTAATAATATTCAACGAAAAATACAAAGAAATGACACTTTACACATTTTGGACACTGTCAAGACACTGTTTACACATTCTGTTTTTCCCATCTGTTTCGCTCTCATTTTTGCCTAAAAATGTAATTAACCGTTATTTATGCATCTGCAATTGCTTATTGCAATGAGCTATTTGATTTTATTGTGAAATTCGCTGTGAGCGCATGCAATCAATTACTCTTAAGAATTTTTAAAATGCCCGGTAAAAGGTTGTCAATTGAAGTTAATCAATTGATTTACTACAACCACCAATGAGGTAAATCAGATCCAAAATTGGTAGACATGTTTTCTGTATCACGGAAAATAATTTACGATGTCCTGAGTCGTGCGGAAAACGAGGAGAGACTTGATGCAAAGAGTGGAGGTGGCCAAAAGCGGAAAATTGGTGAGCGATTGGACCACAGAATCATGCGAAAAGTTGACGGAAATCCACAAATAACGATAAGAACTCTTGCTCAGGAGCTCAAGGAAGAATTTTACCTTGATGTTTCACACGAAACTATACGCCAAGCCATTCTGCGGCACAAGTACCGATCAAGAGTTGCCGCAAAAAACCACTGCTTTCTATGGTCAATGTAGAAAAGCGCTTCATTTTCGCTGTAACCATGGTAAATTTTCCAGCAGAATATTGGGATGACGTCCTACGACTGTGAGGAAACCAAAATGATGCGTAAGCCGTTGACTGCACTCGAACCGCAAAACATCATTCCGATTGTAAAGTTTTGCAAACTGTCGGTTATGATTTGGGGATGCATCTCCAGTCAAGGAGTGGGAAACTTGGCATTTATAGAAATAACCATGAATGCCGTGCTTTATTGCCAAATTTTGGATGCAAATTTGAAGCTAAGTGCAGCGAAATTCGGCTTTTTTCCAACAACAAGCCAACTTTTAAATTCTACCAGGACAATGATTCCAAGCATAAGGAGCTTAATGTGCGGGAATCACTCCTATACAACTGCGGCAAAGTGATCGATATGAATCCTCAGAGCCTCGATATCAACCAGTTGAAAATTTGTGGGTTTATCTTAAGAAAAAAGAGTCGAAAGGGCAGCCCACAAATCGACAAGCCCTATAATCTGCCATACATAAAATTCCATTGGAATATGACCTGCCAAAGTTAGTTCGATCGATGAAAAAACGCATCCAACATGTAGCAAATGCTAAGGGGGCTCACACTAAATATTTATATTAGTAATAAGATATTATAATAAGACATAAATTTAGATTAAAAAATAAGTTCAGTGTCAAAAATGTGTTAGCTCACGTTTTGAAGTTTTTTTTCGTTGAATATTATCATGTTGTGAAATCATCATTCACTAAAAAAATCCATTAAACATAACCACAGTCTATGTAAAGAAAAAAATGTGTTAAGGGAATTAGATAGAGACTGGTGGTAAAAATTTAATAATTAACATTTCGCTGAGCTTTATACTAGAAACATAAGTGCAGTTACACTGCGCAGTCAAATTTTGAACACACCAGTTTGTATGAACCGAGCCACACGAGTTTCTGCATACTATGCAGTGCACTGCATGATGTGTTCAAATTAAATTTCACTGCGCAGCACCAATGCTGCCAATGGAAAAACTACAGTTTTAGAGTCGCTGTATGGATGACACCAAAGAAAATGTGTCAAATATAATATGACAAATACTACATGTGAAATAAACAAACGTTGTGATGTATCGCTATTTTTTCAAAATGGAAGAATATTTAATGACACTCAACATAAGCAACTGGCTTCGCGAAAGGAAATTTGCAGAGTATACGTATATACGTATGTTGTTGTTATTGTAGCGGTTTCTTAACCTCGCTTAGGACAGGCTTTATCAATCTAAGTCGCCGAGGTCATCTAAAGGGAGGTCCAGGAAACGTGCTGTTTCGACGGGATTGGACAAGAGGGAGAGGGATTTTAGACGTGTTGGCTTAAGGGGGCATGTGAAGAGGTGGTTTGTGTAGTGCGGAGGCTCTTCACAAGCACAGAATACGTTGGGTATGTCAGGGTCGAGTCTGGATAGGTAGGAGTCGAACCTGCTGCAGTATCCAGACCTAAGTTGTGCCAGGGTCACGCGGGTCTCTCGAGGCAGCTTGAGCTCGTTGTCTGCAATAGGCGGTGATTTAAGTCCGAGCACGCCATTCACGGGAAGGGAGTCTTGGAAGGTGTTGACTGACTCCTGGTGAATTACGTTCAGTGCTTGTCGGTACGCCATCCTGTCCAGCGGTTGTTGCACGTGTTGGTGGATAGTGCTTTTCAAGTCAAGTACTCCCTTCGAGATGTGCCTAGGTGGAGGTTCAGCTTCAATGAGGTGCCTGCTGGAGTGCTTCCTGCGGTAGCATCCCAGTAGGAACTGCTTGCACAGCAAAGCATTATGCTCCTTAACTCGTAGCAAGTGATGCTCCGGCGACATCAGGAGGTTTCCTGTCGCAGTCCTAAGGCGGTATTCTGGCAGGCCTATAACTTCCTCAACTGATTCACGTTCGTCACCGTGAAGAAGTGTAAAAGATCGGCGAGGTAGCAGTTCACTTTCGAACATAGGTCATCAATATCCTGGCCAGACGCCAATATCGGGCAATCATCGGCATACGAGGTTGGGGAAACTCCTTCCAGGAACTGCTTGCACAGCAAAGCATTATGCTCCTTAACTCGTAGCATAAATGCTTCGCTGAGCAAGTAATGCTCCGGCGACATCAGGAGGTTTCCTGTCGCAGTCCTAAGGCGGTGTTCTGGCAGGCCTATAACTTCCTCAACTGATTCACGTTCGTCACCGTGAAGAAGTGTAAAAGATCGGCGAGGTAGCAGTTCACTTTCGAACATAGGTCATCAATATCCTGGCCAGACGCCAATATCGGGCAATCATCGGCATACGAGGTTGGGGAAACTCCTTCCAGGAACTGCTTGCACAGCAAAGCATTATGCTCCTTAACTCGTAGCATAAATGCTTCGCTGAGCAAGTAATGCTCCGGCGACATCAGGAGGTTTCCTGTCGCAGTCCTAAGGCGGTGTTCTGGCAGGCCTATAACTTCCTCAACTGATTCACGTTCGTCACCGTGAAGAAGTGTAAAAGATCGGCGAGGTAGCAGTTCACTTTCGAACATAGGTCATCAATATCCTGGCCAGACGCCAATATCGGGCAATCATCGGCATACGAGGTTGGGGAAACTCCTTCCAGGAACTGCTTGCACAGCAAAGCATTATGCTCCTTAACTCGTAGCATAAATGCTTCGCTGAGCAAGTAATGCTCCGGCGACATCAGGAGGTTTCCTGTCGCAGTCCTAAGGCGGTGTTCTGGCAGGCCTATAACTTCCTCAACTGATTCACGTTCGTCACCGTGAAGAAGTGTAAAAGATCGGCGAGGTAGCAGTTCACTTTCGAACATAGGTCATCAATATCCTGGCCAGACGCCAATATCGGGCAATCATCGGCATACGATGTTGGGGAAACTCCTTCCGGTGGAGGAGGGAACTTCGAAATATAAAAATTAAACACTAGCGGGGAGAGGACACCACCCTGCGGAACTCCCTGTTTAATTTTCCTCAACTTCGATGTTTCACCTCGGAATATGATCGATGATTGTCGACCACTCAGGTTGCCCATGATCCACCTCTGCAACCCCGGCGGATTGAGGATTCCTCAATGTCCGTGAGTAACACTGAATGGTACACTGTGTCAGAGGCTTTTGACAAATCCGGTGCTTCTTGGACAGCTCTCTCTCTCAAGGTCGGTTTTGGTTTAGGCCATTGACTATCTGGATGTTTATGGCGTTAAGTGCTGTTGTGGTACTGTGCACTTTCCGGAAGCCATGCTGATGTGCTGCTGAACGTAGATGATGAGTGAAAGTCGGGAGCAGCAAGGCCTCAAGTGTCTTCACTACTGGGGAGGGGAGAGTTATCGGCCGATAACTCTCTCCTTTGTTGGCTGCTTTTCCCGGTTTAAGTAGCGGGACGACCCTAACAGTTTTCCACACGTCAGGTATTATTAGGAACGTCAAAGACAAGTTGAGGACCTTGGTGAGGAAGTCTAATTCCGCTGGTCTAAGATGTTTTAGCATCAGCATGCTTATTCCGTCAGGGCCGCTGGATTTGGAGGCTTTCGCCTTGTCAATCGAGATGTGTATGGGTAAGTGGTCCGATACTAGTGTCAGTATAGGTCGCCAGACTATACTGTTTATCAGACCAGCACTCGCAATCGTTATATCAGGCGAGCTTTGGCAATTACCCACAACTCTGGTGGGGATGTTATCGTTCATTGTGCAGAATGTCGAAACGTCTATCTGTTCCGCCACCTCCATTCCTCTACAGTCATTTGACAGGCTAGAATGCCAAAGATCGTGATGCGCGTTAAAGTCGACCAAAATCAAACAGTTTTCGCCTGAGTAATGCACCTATATCAGGGCTATATCCAACTGGACAACTCGTAATAGGAGGAATGTATATATTAAATATTTCGAGCTCAGCATCACCTAACCGGATAGCTATGACCTGACATTCTCTCTCATTCTAGGGTAGTATCCCTGCGGTCGATGTCGACGTCGATGAGACGGTACTGCATGGTCTCGCTCGCTTTCTTTGCGGATTATGTTGTATTCGGCCCGGCTCAGAAGATCCGAGCGGGCGGTCAGCTTCGTTTCCTGGATCGCAGCAATTGACAGGTGCTCCCGGCTCATAAAGTCGACTATCTCGTCGATCTTCCCCTGGAGTCTGCTGTAATTGCATTGTAAAAGTCGTGTCAGTCTTGGTGGAACGTTCGTGATTCGCGGATCGAGTGTGTTGCTGCTGTGTTACCCGCTGAAGTTAGTTTCGCACGTTGTTGTTGGTTGGCGGTGTTGTTGTAGAGACAAGCGGGGGCAGACTCCTACAGCACGGGGCAACGTACGCATCATTGCACTCACGGTTGGTGCGCAGGCCAGAGCACGTCCGAAAATGACACCAGCCGGAACAAGAGTTGCATCTGACTGAGGTCATGTTCCGACGTACTATAGTCTGACACACGGAACAGACTGAGCGGGGGACTAGGAGCTGCTGGATAGCCCTCACACGGGAGGAGGAAGAGAAGCTGGTTGTGGGTAAGGATGGGTGTGAGGGTTGGTGGGAGTCATGCTGCGGGGAGCTCCGGGATACTGTAGAGGTCTGTGGGTTACCCAAAGTGGGTAAGGGTGCTGAGGGCACTGCCGTGTAGGCTCGGGGCGCTGGCAGCATGAGGCCACGTAACATGTAGTCCACTCCCGATGGGTCTTAATGCATGAGCAGACCTTAAGATAACTTCAACCATTGCACTGGTTGCACCTAAACGAGGTGGAGGGGTGGTGGAGTCTTTTAATGCACGCGCAGCAGAAATAATCCGTCGGACCAGGGTTGGTTTCGACGCTACCTCTGATGAGAAGAATTTGGAGCAGCCCAGCTGCGAGGTGTTGCTCCGTTGGCGTACTAAGATTTATTTTTCCTGTTGACCTAAACGGGGTTAGATCGCCGAAAGGATGACAGTCCTTGGCCGGATAAAATCAAAGTCAACTCCGATGCGTAGAACCGGCGGTCTCTGCAGGGAAAAAAGGAGAGTCCTATCGGCTGATAACGCTCCTCTCCCCAATAGCGAAGACGCTTGAGGCCTTGCTGCTCCCGACATTCACTTACCATCTGCGTCCAGCAGCAATCATCGGTTATATTCCGAGGAGAAATATCTAAGTTGAGAAAAATTATACAGGGGGTTCCGCAGGGTGGTGTCCTCTCACCGCTACTGTTTCATTTTTATATTTCGAAGCTCCCTCCTCCACCGGAAGGAGTTTCCTTAACCTCGTATGCCGATGATTGCTCGATATTGGCGTCTGGCCAGGATATTGATAGCCTATGTTCGAAAGTGAACGGCTACTTCGCCGATCTCTCCCGTTTCTTCATTGCACGACATCCGAAAATACAACCGACGAAATCCTCGGCTACCCTTTTCACCAGCTGGATGAAGGAGTACCGGCTAGAACTCGATGTGAAAGTTGATGACCAGAAAATTCCAACTATAAACAACCCTAAGATTTTAGGGGTCACATTCGATAGCCTGCACTCCTTCACTCCGCATACGACCGCAATTGCCGCAAAACTCCAGGGCCGCAACAAAATACTCAAAGCGCTAGTCGGCAGCACATGGGGTAAAGACAAAGAAACCTTGCTGGCAACCTACAAAGCAATTGGCCGGCCGGTCGTAAACTACGCTGCACCGATTTGGGCGCCGGGGACGACAAGCGCTGAACGCCATTCACCAGGAGTCAGTTAACAGCTTCATAGACTCCCTTCCCATGAATGGCGTTCGCGGAGTAAAAGCACCACCAATCGCAGACAATGAGCTCGAGCTGCCTCGAGAGACCCGCGTGACTCTTGCACAGCTTAGATCTGGATACTGTAGTAGATTAAACTCCTACTTATCCAGACTCGACCCCAGCATACCCAACGTATGCCCTGCATGTGTGTGTGTGTCCCCGCACGACACTAACCACCTCTTCACATGCCCCCTTAAACCAAGTCATCTAACCCCCCTCCTCCCTTTGGTCCAACCCCGTCGAAACAGCACGTTTTCTGGACCTCTATTTAGATGACCTCGGCGACTTAGATTAATAATACCTGTCCTAAGCGGGGTTAGCTAGCCGCTACAACAACAACAACACAGAGTTACGTATATATAGGTGTATATTCGCCTCCAAATCCTTGTTATTGACTTTTATTTCAACCGTAATTTTAATAGTTTCATATGTTTTAATTGCAACTTGAAAGTAGTAATAATGTTTTATTTTTTTATATTTTTTCACATCCATTTTTATTTTACAAATATTAAATTGAAAAGTCACTGCACGAAACTGTCAAACAGAACTTACTGCGCATGTGCTTACAAACGTAAAACGTCTGCAGTATTGCGTGTAGTGTTACTGCACATGTGTTTCAGGCATTAGTCTTCAGCCGCACTTGATATCAAAGATGACTAGATACGAAACTCTTTTTTATTTCGTGAGAGCGCTCAAAAAGCCACATTTTTTATATTGGGTGTATGCATTAAATCGTGCGGTTTTCTAAGAGAGGGCTCTACTAGTATTATTTCGCGTCGTGTTCATCTGTAGCTATATTCGTTTCAAAGGTACTGTCATTTCGCGTCGTTTTCAGTAGATGTCATTTGTTTTAGCGTGAACAACAGTTTGTTTCATTCATTTGAAAATGTCGAAATTTGTACCAGATGAAGTGTTTTTGCGAGGAGTTTATCTCCATTACCTTAACATGAAGAAAAGTGTTACCGAAAGCCATCGTATTTTACTGGACGTTTATGGTGACCATGCTTTAGCCGAAAGAACGTGCCAAAAGTGGTTTGAACGGTTTAAAAGTGGCAATTTCGACTTAGACGACGGATAGCCAAAAAAAATTTCAAGACGAAGGATTGGAGACATTGCTCGTCGCAGATGCATGCCAGGCGCAAGAAGAACTTGCAAAAGTATAAGGAGTTGATCAATACAATTTTTTCACAATAAAGTCTTAATTTTCGAAAAAAAAACCCGCACGAATTAATGCATACACCCAATAACATGTCTGAACAGTGCCACTGCGATAGAAAAAGGGTTTGGGTATTTTATTACAAGCTACGACGTCTTTAATTGCAATTTCACTCAAGTATTTGGTTGACAAACAATCCGGGATACTTTTCTTTTAATGGACCAAGCTTTGGGATCAATGAGTTATAGGGGGCGGTCCCACCCGCTTTCAGGCACCGAAAACCAAACCTACCAGAGACTTATAGTTTTTGAGATATTCAAAACTGAAATTGCAAAAAAATATGGATTTGTACCCTATTTTTTTGTACATAAAGCAATTACTTCGAATTTTGGTTTTGCCACATATACCTACAGTACGTCAAGAAACAGTTACACACTGATATTTTTGTTGTTTTGACTTTATATGAAAAAATCATATACTTCTGTTATATTGAATAAATTTGTTTAATGGAAAATTATTTTACAATATCTTTTCAGTTAATATTACTAAAAACATTAATAAAATTAATAATATTCAACGAAAAATACAAAGAAATGACACTTTACACATTTTGGACACAACAGTTACACACTGAACTTTTTGTTGTTTTGACTTTATATGAAAAAATCATATACTTCTGTTATAATGAATAAATTTGTTTAATGGAAAATTATTTTACAATATCTTTTCAGTTAATATTACTAAAAACATTAATAAAATTAATAATATTCAACGAAAAATACAAAGAAATGACACTTTACACATTTTGGACACTGTCAAGACACTGTTTACACATTCTGTTTTTCCCATCTGTTTCGCTCTCATTTTTGCCTAAAAATGTAATTAACCGTTATTTATGCATCTGCAATTGCTTATTGCAATGAGCTATTTGATTTTATTGTGAAATTCGCTGTGAGCGCATGCAATCAATTACTCTTAAGAATTTTTAAAATGCCCGGTAAAAGGTTGTCAATTGAAGTTAATCAATTGATTTACTACAACCACCAATGAGGTAAATCAGATCCAAAATTGGTAGACATGTTTTCTGTATCACGGAAAATAATTTACGATGTCCTGAGTCGTGCGGAAAACGAGGAGAGACTTGATGCAAAGAGTGGAGGTGGCCAAAAGCGGAAAATTGGTGAGCGATTGGACCACAGAATCATGCGAAAAGTTGACGGAAATCCACAAATAACGATAAGAACTCTTGCTCAGGAGCTCAAGGAAGAATTTTACCTTGATGTTTCACACGAAACTATACGCCAAGCCATTCTGCGGCACAAGTACCGATCAAGAGTTGCCGCAAAAAACCACTGCTTTCTATGGTCAATGTAGAAAAGCGCTTCATTTTCGCTGTAACCATGGTAAATTTTCCAGCAGAATATTGGGATGACGTCCTACGACTGTGAGGAAACCAAAATGATGCGTAAGCCGTTGACTGCACTCGAACCGCAAAACATCATTCCGATTGTAAAGTTTTGCAAACTGTCGGTTATGATTTGGGGATGCATCTCCAGTCAAGGAGTGGGAAACTTGGCATTTATAGAAATAACCATGAATGCCGTGCTTTATTGCCAAATTTTGGATGCAAATTTGAAGCTAAGTGCAGCGAAATTCGGCTTTTTTCCAACAACAAGCCAACTTTTAAATTCTACCAGGACAATGATTCCAAGCATAAGGAGCTTAATGTGCGGGAATCACTCCTATACAACTGCGGCAAAGTGATCGATATGAATCCTCAGAGCCTCGATATCAACCAGTTGAAAATTTGTGGGTTTATCTTAAGAAAAAAGAGTCGAAAGGGCAGCCCACAAATCGACAAGCCCTATAATCTGCCATACATAAAATTCCATTGGAATATGACCTGCCAAAGTTAGTTCGATCGATGAAAAAACGCATCCAACATGTAGCAAATGCTAAGGGGGCTCACACTAAATATTTATATTAGTAATAAGATATTATAATAAGACATAAATTTAGATTAAAAAATAAGTTCAGTGTCAAAAATGTGTTAGCTCACGTTTTGAAGTTTTTTTTCGTTGAATATTATCATGTTGTGAAATCATCATTCACTAAAAAAATCCATTAAACATAACCACAGTCTATGTAAAGAAAAAAATGTGTTAAGGGAATTAGATAGAGACTGGTGGTAAAAATTTAATAATTAACATTTCGCTGAGCTTTATACTAGAAACATAAGTGCAGTTACACTGCGCAGTCAAATTTTGAACACACCAGTTTGTATGAACCGAGCCACACGAGTTTCTGCATACTATGCAGTGCACTGCATGATGTGTTCAAATTAAATTTCACTGCGCAGCACCAATGCTGCCAATGGAAAAACTACAGTTTTAGAGTCGCTGTATGGATGACACCAAAGAAAATGTGTCAAATATAATATGACAAATACTACATGTGAAATAAACAAACGTTGTGATGTATCGCTATTTTTTCAAAATGGAAGAATATTTAATGACACTCAACATAAGCAACTGGCTTCGCGAAAGGAAATTTGCAGAGTATACGTATATACGTATGTTGTTGTTATTGTAGCGGTTTCTTAACCTCGCTTAGGACAGGCTTTATCAATCTAAGTCGCCGAGGTCATCTAAAGGGAGGTCCAGGAAACGTGCTGTTTCGACGGGATTGGACAAGAGGGAGAGGGATTTTAGACGTGTTGGCTTAAGGGGGCATGTGAAGAGGTGGTTTGTGTAGTGCGGAGGCTCTTCACAAGCACAGAATACGTTGGGTATGTCAGGGTCGAGTCTGGATAGGTAGGAGTCGAACCTGCTGCAGTATCCAGACCTAAGTTGTGCCAGGGTCACGCGGGTCTCTCGAGGCAGCTTGAGCTCGTTGTCTGCAATAGGCGGTGATTTAAGTCCGAGCACGCCATTCACGGGAAGGGAGTCTTGGAAGGTGTTGACTGACTCCTGGTGAATTACGTTCAGTGCTTGTCGGTACGCCATCCTGTCCAGCGGTTGTTGCACGTGTTGGTGGATAGTGCTTTTCAAGTCAAGTACTCCCTTCGAGATGTGCCTAGGTGGAGGTTCAGCTTCAATGAGGTGCCTGCTGGAGTGCTTCCTGCGGTAGCATCCCAGTAGGAACTGCTTGCACAGCAAAGCATTATGCTCCTTAACTCGTAGCAAGTGATGCTCCGGCGACATCAGGAGGTTTCCTGTCGCAGTCCTAAGGCGGTATTCTGGCAGGCCTATAACTTCCTCAACTGATTCACGTTCGTCACCGTGAAGAAGTGTAAAAGATCGGCGAGGTAGCAGTTCACTTTCGAACATAGGTCATCAATATCCTGGCCAGACGCCAATATCGGGCAATCATCGGCATACGAGGTTGGGGAAACTCCTTCCAGGAACTGCTTGCACAGCAAAGCATTATGCTTCTTAACTCGTAGCATAAATGCTTCGCTGAGCAAGTAATGCTCCGGCGACATCAGGAGGTTTCCTGTCGCAGTCCTAAGGCGGTGTTCTGGCAGGCCTATAACTTCCTCAACTGATTCACGTTCGTCACCGTGAAGAAGTGTAAAAGATCGGCGAGGTAGCAGTTCACTTTCGAACATAGGTCATCAATATCCTGGCCAGACGCCAATATCGGGCAATCATCGGCATACGAGGTTGGGGAAACTCCTTCCAGGAACTGCTTGCACAGCAAAGCATTATGCTCCTTAACTCGTAGCATAAATGCTTCGCTGAGCAAGTAATGCTCCGGCGACATCAGGAGGTTTCCTGTCGCAGTCCTAAGGCGGTGTTCTGGCAGGCCTATAACTTCCTCAACTGATTCACGTTCGTCACCGTGAAGAAGTGTAAAAGATCGGCGAGGTAGCAGTTCACTTTCGAACATAGGTCATCAATATCCTGGCCAGACGCCAATATCGGGCAATCATCGGCATACGAGGTTGGGGAAACTCCTTCCAGGAACTGCTTGCACAGCAAAGCATTATGCTCCTTAACTCGTAGCATAAATGCTTCGCTGAGCAAGTAATGCTCCGGCGACATCAGGAGGTTTCCTGTCGCAGTCCTAAGGCGGTGTTCTGGCAGGCCTATAACTTCCTCAACTGATTCACGTTCGTCACCGTGAAGAAGTGTAAAAGATCGGCGAGGTAGCAGTTCACTTTCGAACATAGGTCATCAATATCCTGGCCAGACGCCAATATCGGGCAATCATCGGCATACGATGTTGGGGAAACTCCTTCCGGTGGAGGAGGGAGCTTCGAAATATAAAAATTAAACACTAGCGGGGAGAGGACACCACCCTGCGGAACTCCCTGTTTAATTTTCCTCAACTTCGATGTTTCACCTCGGAATATGATCGATGATTGTCGACCACTCAGGTTGCCCATGATCCACCTCTGCAACCCCGGCGGATTGAGGATTCCTCAATGTCCGTGAGTAACACTGAATGGTACACTGTGTCAGAGGCTTTTGACAAATCCGGTGCTTCTTGGACAGCTCTCTCTCTCAAGGTCGGTTTTGGTTTAGGCCATTGACTATCTGGATGTTTATGGCGTTAAGTGCTGTTGTGGTACTGTGCACTTTCCGGAAGCCATGCTGATGTGCTGCTGAACGTAGATGATGAGTGAAAGTCGGGAGCAGCAAGGCCTCAAGTGTCTTCACTACTGGGGAGGGGAGAGTTATCGGCCGATAACTCTCTCCTTTGTTGGCTGCTTTTCCCGGTTTAAGTAGCGGGACGACCCTAACAGTTTTCCACACGTCAGGTATTATTAGGAACGTCAAAGACAAGTTGAGGACCTTGGTGAGGAAGTCTAATTCCGCTGGTCCAAGATGTTTTAGCATCAGCATGCTTATTCCGTCAGGGCCGCTGGATTTGGAGGCTTTCGCCTTGTCAATCGAGATGTGTATGGGTAAGTGGTCCGATACTAGTGTCAGTATAGGTCGCCAGACTATACTGTTTGTCAGACCAGCACTCGCAATCGTTATATCAGGCGAGCTTTGGCAATTACCCACAACTCTGGTGGGGATGTTATCGTTCATTGTGCAGAATGTCGAAACGTCTATCTGTTCCGCCACCTCCATTCCTCTACAGTCATTTGACAGGCTAGAATGCCAAAGATCGTGATGCGCGTTAAAGTCGACCAAAATCAAACAGTTTTCGCCTGAGTAACGCACCTATATCAGGGCTATATCCAACTGGACAACTCGTAATAGGAGGAATGTATATATTAAATATTTCGAGCTCAGCATCACCTAACCGGATAGCTATGACCTGACATTCTCTCTCATTCTAGGGTAGTATCCCTGCGGTCGATGTCGACGTCGATGAGACGGTACTGCATGGTCTCGCACGCTTTCTATGCGGATTATGTTGTATTCGGCCCGGCTCAGAAGATCCGAGCGGGCGGTCAGCTTCGTTTCCTGGATCGCAGCAATTGACAGGTGCTCCCGGCTCATAAAGTCGACTATCTCGTCGATCTTCCCCTGGAGTCTGCTGTAATTGCATTGTAAAAGTCGTGTCAGTCTTGGTGGAACGTTCGTGATTCGCGGATCGAGTGTGTTGCTGCTGTGTTACCCGCTGAAGTTAGTTTCGCACGTTGTTGTTGGTTGGCGGTGTTGTTGTAGAGACAAGCGGGGGCAGACTCCTACAGCATGGGGCAACGTACGCATCATTGCACTCACGGTTGGTGCGCAGGCCAGAGCACGTCCGAAAATGACACCAGCCGGAACAAGAGTTGCATCTGACTGAGGTCATGTTCCGACGTACTATAGTCTGACACACGGAACAGACTGAGCGGGGGACTAGGAGCTGCTGGATAGCCCTCACACGGGACGAGGAAGAGAAGCTGGTTGTGGGTAAGGATGGGTGTGAGGGTTGGTGGGAGTCATGCTGCGGGGAGCTCCGGGATACTGTAGAGGTCTGTGGGTTACCCAAAGTGGGTAAGGGTGCTGAGGGCACTGCCGTGTAGGCTCGGGGCGCTGGCAGCATGAGGCCACGTAACATGTAGTCCACTCCCGATGGGTCTTAATGCATGAGCAGACCTTAAGATGACTTCAACCATTGCACTGGTTGCACCTAAACGAGGTGGAGGGGTGGTGGAGTCTTTTAATGCACGCGCAGCAGAAATAATCCGTCGGACCAGGGTTGGTTTCGACGCTACCTCTGATGAGAAGAATTTGGAGCAGCCCAGCTGCGAGGTGTTGCTCCGTTGGCGTACTAAGATTTATTTTTCCTGTTGACCTAAACGGGGTTAGATCGCCGAAAGGATGATAGTCCTTGGCCGGATAAAATCAAAGTCAACTCCGATGCGTAGAACCGGCGGTCTCTGCAGGGAAAAAAGGAGAGTCCTATCGGCTGATAACGCTCCTCTCCCCAATAGCGAAGACGCTTGAGGCCTTGCTGCTCCCGACATTCACTTACCATCTGCGTCCAGCAGCAATCATCGGTTATATTCCGAGGAGAAATATCTAAGTTGAGAAAAATTATACAGGGGGTTCCGCAGGGTGGTGTCCTCTCACCGCTACTGTTTCATTTTTATATTTCGAAGCTCCCTCCTCCACCGGAAGGAGTTTCCTTAACCTCGTATGCCGATGATTGCTCGATATTGGCGTCTGGCCAGGATATTGATAGCCTATGTTCGAAAGTGAACGGCTACTTCGCCGATCTCTCCCGTTTCTTCATTGCACGACATCCGAAAATACAACCGACGAAATCCTCGGCTACCCTTTTCACCAGCTGGATGAAGGAGTACCGGCTAGAACTCGATGTGAAAGTTGATGACCAGAAAATTCCAACTATAAACAACCCTAAGATTTTAGGGGTCACATTCGATAGCCTGCACTCCTTCACTCCGCATACGACCGCAATTGCCGCAAAACTCCAGGGCCGCAACAAAATACTCAAAGCGCTAGTCGGCAGCACATGGGGTTGTCACCTCCACTTTTTAAATTAACAATATGTATGTGCGTATGTACATACGTACATACATATGTATACCTACAGTGGCTGTTGGTCAAGCGCCTACCAACAACCACACACGTCAACAAAACAAACTACCGCACAAAAAGGAGATGACAAAACTAACAAGGCGACCGGCCAGCTTAGTGAAGACGGCGTGGGTCGCTAGCTACGTACAATAACAAAACTATGGGCAAAAACAAACGAAGTGAAATGGTCAACGCTATTACCAGAAGCAGATCACACGACGACAGTAATTAAACAACAAGATCGACTATATGTATATGTACGTAAACAAAATATGTTCTTGGGGTGCACCCGAGGTGTGGTCCAACCAAACTGGTTACGAACCCACTCGCACTACTCCCGTGCTGCCGGGGGTAACTTTAACCCGCCTGTATGACTGGGCTCTGGGTGCGGGATGCTAAAAGGATGGGTATGGACGAACGGAGGGAACGGCACTGTCGGCACGACAAAAACAACGTACGAAAACAATAAACAGGCAAAATGATACTTATCGGTCTCAGTCGGGTGTGAGTGCCCAACTTCGGTGCTCCTCCGGTGATGCCGCCAAACTTCGGTTCCGCCACTGGAAACCACCAAAACAACACTATTCTGTAACACAAACAAAAATCAGGCTACAACTGCCCTCTCACTATTGCCCCGGCTGGCAAAACACTTTACTACTCTATATTTTTATAGAAAATATAATTATTTCTTTTTAACAACAATCTCGCACGTCTGCGTAAAAAAAGGTGTGCACGCTTTTGTAGATTGCTAGAATCTGATCCGGCACGCACTTACGAGCCAGGCCGCAAGCTACGCGTCGGCCGTCAGAATTCTCAGGCGAGTGTGTATTGGTGCCCAATCATTTGGCGCCGCCCTCATTACCCAAAGGGACAGAGTTATATAGCGCACGCCACCATGGCACACCAAGTACACTGGGATAATTTTCCCCTCGCCATATAAAAAGAAAGCCGACACCCCTTTTTACGGAATACCCGCGCAAAGCATTCCGTTTCCCTAATATTTGTTAGTGGAGGAACCGTTTTGATGAACATCTCCTTTTGGAGACTTATACCACTGGGTAGGCACACACCGAGTACAACCGTGCCAACAATTCATGGCTTTGAATTATGCAATTATTTGCCGACAGATGCCACTGCCAACGTTTGGAGTGAAAGGAATATTAGGCAAAACAAAGGAAATGAACAAACAAACACAAAAGAAGTTTTTGTTGCGGCCAGTACGCGACAGGGTAAAGACAAAGAAACCTTGCTGGCAACCTACAAAGCAATTGGCCGGCCGGTCGTAAACTACGCTGCACCGATTTGGGCGCCGGGGACGACAAGCGCTGAACGCCATTCACCAGGAGTCAGTTAACAGCTTCATAGACTCCCTTCCCATGAATGGCGTTCGCGGAGTAAAAGCACCACCAATCGCAGACAATGAGCTCGAGCTGCCTCGAGAGACCCGCGTGACCCTTGCACAGCTTAGATCTGGATACTGTAGTAGATTAAACTCCTACTTATCCAGACTCGACCCCAGCATACCCAACGTATGCCCTGCATGTGTGTGTGTGTCCCCGCACGACACTAACCACCTCTTCACATGCCCCCTTAAACCAAGTCATCTAACCCCCCTCCTCCCTTTGGTCCAACCCCGTCGAAACAGCACGTTTTCTGGACCTCTATTTAGATGACCTCGGCGACTTAGATTAATAATACCTGTCCTAAGCGGGGTTAGCTAGCCGCTACAACAACAACAACACAGAGTTACGTATATATAGGTGTATATTCGCCTCCAAATCCTTGTTATTGACTTTTATTTCAACCGTAATTTTAATAGTTTCATATGTTTTAATTGCAACTTGAAAGTAGTAATAATGTTTTATTTTTTTATATTTTTTCACATCCATTTTTATTTTACAAATATTAAATTGAAAAGTCACTGCACGAAACTGTCAAACAGAACTTACTGCGCATGTGCTTACAAACGTAAAACGTCTGCAGTATTGCGTGCAGTGTTACTGCACATGTGTTTCAGGCATTAGTCTTCAGCCGCACTTGATATCAAAGATGACTAGATACGAAACTCTTTTTTATTTCGTGAGAGCGCTCAAAAAGCCACATTTTTTATATTGGGTGTATGCATTAAATCGTGCAGTTTTCTAAGAGAGGGCTCTACTAGTATTATTTCGCGTCGTGTTCATCTGTAGCTATATTCGTTTCAAAGGTACTGTCATTTCGCGTCGTTTTCAGTAGATGTCATTTGTTTTAGCGTGAACAACAGTTTGTTTCATTCATTTGAAAATGTCGAAATTTGTACCAGATGAAGTGTTTTTGCGAGGAGTTTATCTCCATTACCTTAACATGAAGAAAAGTGTTACCGAAAGCCATCGTATTTTACTGGACGTTTATGGTGACCATGCTTTAGCCGAAAGAACGTGCCAAAAGTGGTTTGAACGGTTTAAAAGTGGCAATTTCGACTTAGACGACGGATAGCCAAAAAAAATTTCAAGACGAAGGATTGGAGACATTGCTCGTCGCAGATGCATGCCAGGCGCAAGAAGAACTTGCAAAAGTATAAGGAGTTGATCAAGACAATTTTTTCACAATAAAGTCTTAATTTTCGAAAAAAAAACCCGCACGAATTAATGCATACACCCAATAACATGTCTGAACAGTGCCACTGCGATAGAAAAAGGGTTTGGGTATTTTATTACAAGCTACGACGTCTTTAATTGCAATTTCACTCAAGTATTTCGTTGACAAACAATCCGGGATACTATTCTTTTAATGGACCAAGCTTTGGGATCAATGAGTTATAGGGGGCGGTCCCACCCGCTTTCAGGCACCGAAAACCAAACCTACCAGACTTATAGTTTTTGAGATATTCAAAACTGAAATTGCAAAAAAATATGGATTTGTACCCTATTTTTTTGTACATAAAGCAATTACTTCGAATTTTGGTTTTGCCACATATACCTACAGTACGTCAAGAAACAGTTACACACTGATATTTTTGTTGTTTCGACTTTATATGAAAAAATCATATACTTCTGTTATATTGAATAAATTTGTTTAATGGAAAATTATTTTACAATATCTTTTCAGTTAATATTACTAAAAACATTAATAAAATTAATAATATTCAACGAAAAATACAAAGAAATGACACTTTACACATTTTGGACACAACAGTTACACACTGAACTTTTTGTTGTTTTGACTTTATATGAAAAAATCATATACTTCTGTTATATTGAATAAATTTGTTTAATGGAAAATTATTTTACAATATCTTTTCAGTTAATATTACTAAAAACATTAATAAAATTAATAATATTCAACGAAAAATACAAAGAAATGACACTTTACACATTTTGGACACTGTCAAGACACTGTTTACACATTCTGTTTTTCCCATCTGTTTCGCTCTCATTTTTGCCTAAAAATGTAATTAACCGTTATTTATGCATCTGCAATTGCTTATTGCAATGAGCTATTTGATTTTATTGTGAAATTCGCTGTGAGCGCATGCAATTAATTACTCTTAAGAATTTTTAAAATGCCCGGTAAAAGGTTGTCAATTGAAGTTAATCAATTGATTTACTACAACCACCAATGAGGTAAATCAGATCCAAAATTGGTAGACATGTTTTCTGTATCACGGAAAATAATTTACGATGTCCTGAGTCGTGCGGAAAACGAGGAGAGATTTGATGCAAAGAGTGGAGGTGGCCAGAAGCGGAAAATTGGTGAGCGATTGGACCACAGAATCATGCGAAAAGTTGACGGAAATCCACAAATAACGATAAGAACTCTTGCTGAGGAGCTTAAGGAAGAATTTTACCTTGATGTTTCACACGAAACTATACGCCAAGCCATTCTGCGGCACAAGTACCGATCAAGAGTTGCCGCAAAAAACCACTGCTTTCTATGGTCAATGTAGAAAAGCGCTTCATTTTCGCTGTAACTATGGTAAATTTTCCAGCAGAATATTGGGATGACGTCCTACGACTGTGAGGAAACCAAAATGATGCGTAAGCCGTTGACTGCACTCGAACCGCAAAACATCATTCCGATTGTAAACTTTTGCAAACTGTCGGTTATGATTTGGGGATGCATCTCCAGTCAAGGAGTGGGAAACTTGGCATTTATAGAAATAACCATGAATGCCGTGCTTTATTGCCAAATTTTGGATGCAAATTTGAAGCTAAGTGCAGTGAAATTCGGCTTTTTTCCAACAACAAGCCAACTTTTAAATTCTACCAGGACAATGACTCCAAGCATAAGGAGCTTAATGTGCGGGAATCACTCCTATACAACTGCGGCAAAGTGATCGATATGAATCCTCAGAGCCTCGATATCAACCAGTTGAAATTTTGTGGGTTTATCTTAAGAAAAAAGAGTCGAAAGGGCAGCCCACAAATCGACAAGCCCTATAATCTGCCATACATAAAATTCCATTGGAATATGACCTGCCAAAGTTAGTTCGATCGATAAAAAAAACGCATCCAACATGTAGCAAATGCTAAGGGGGCTCACACTAAATATTTATATTAGTAATAAGATATTATAATAAGACATAAACTTAAATTAAAAAATAAGTTCAGTGTCAAAAATGTGTTAGCTCACGTTTTGAAGTTTTTGTTCGTTGAATATTATCATGTTGTGAAATCATCATTCACTAAAAAAATCCATTAAACATAACCGCAGTCTATGTAAAGAAAAAAATGTGTTAAGGGAATTAGATAGAGACTGGTGGTAAAAATTTAATAATTAACATTTCGCTGAGCTTTATACTAGAAACATAAGTGCAGTTACACTGCGCAGTCAAATTTTGAACACACCAGTTTGTATGAACCGAGCCACACGGGTTTCTGCATACTATGCAGTGCACTGCATGATGTGTTCAAATTAAATTTCACTGCGCAGCACCAATGCTGCCAATGGAAAAACTACAGTTTTAGAGTCGCTGTATGGATGACACCAAAGAAAATGTGTCAAATATAATATGACAAATACTACATGTGAAATAAACAAACATTGTGATATATCGCTATTTTTTCAAAATGGAAGAATATTTAATGACACTCAACATAAGCAACTGGCTTCGCGAAAGGAAATTTGCAGAGTATACGTATATACGTATGTTGTTGTTGTTGTTGTAGTGGTTTCTTAACCCCGCTTAGGACAGGCTTTATCAATCTAAGTCGCCGAGGTCATCTAAAGGGAGGTCCAGGAAACGTGCTGTTTCGACGGGATTGGACAAGAGGGAGAGGGATTTTAGACGTGTTGGCTTAAGGGGGCATGTGAAGAGGTGGTTTATGTAGTGCGGAGACTCTTCAAAAGCACAGAACACGCTGGGTATGTCAGGGTCGAGTCTGGATAGGTAGGAGTCGAACCTGCTGCAGTATCCAGACCTAAGTTGTGCCAGCGTCACGCGGGTCTCTCGAGGCAGCTTGAGCTCGTTGTCTGCAATAGGCGGTGATTTAAGTCCGAGCACGCCATTCACGGGAAGGGAGTCTTGGAAGGTGTTGACTGACTCCTGGTGAATTACGTTCAGTGCTTGTCGGTACGCCATCCTGTCCAGCGGTTGTTGCACGTGTTGGTGGATAGTGCTTTTCAAGTCAAGTACTCCCTTCGAGATGTGCCTAGGTGGAGGTTCAGCTTCAATGAGGTGCCTGCTGGAGTGCTTCCTGCGGTAGCGTCCCAGTAGGAACTGCTCGCACAGCAAAGCATTATGCTCCTTAACTCGTAGCAAGTGATGCTCCGGCGACATCAGGAGGTTTCCTGTCGCAGTCCTAAGGCGGTGTTCTGGCAGGCCTATAACTTCCTCAACTGATTCACGTTCGTCACCGTGAAGAAGTGTAAAAGATCGGCGAGGTAGCAGTTCACTTTCGAACATAGGTCATCAATATCCTGGCCAGACGCCAATATCGGGCAATCATCGGCATACGAGGTTGGGGAAACTCCTTCCAGGAACTGCTTGCACAGCAAAGCATTATGCTCCTTAACTCGTAGCATAAATGCTTCGCTGAGCAAGTAATGCTCCGGCGACATCAGGAGGTTTCCTGTCGCAGTCCTAAGGCGGTGTTCTGGCAGGCCTATAACTTCCTCAACTGATTCACGATCGTCACCGTGAAGAAGTGTAAAAGATCGGCGAGGTAGCAGTTCACTTTCGAACATAGGTCATCAATATCCTGGCCAGACGCCAATATCGGGCAATCATCGGCATACGAGGTTGGGGAAACTCCTTCCAGGAACTGCTTGCACAGCAAAGCATTATGCTCCTTAACTCGTAGCATAAATGCTTCGCTGAGCAAGTAATGCTCCGGCGACATCAGGAGGTTTCCTGTCGCAGTCCTAAGGCGGTGTTCTGGCAGGCCTATAACTCCCTCAACTGATTCACGTTCGTCACCGTGAAGAAGTGTAAAAGATCGGCGAGGTAGTAGTTCACTTTCGAACATAGGTCATCAATATCCTGGCCAGATGCCAATATCGGGCAATCATCGGCATACGACGTTGGGGAAACTCCTTCCGGTGGAGGAGGGAGCTTCGAAATATAAAAATTAAACACTAGCGGGGAGAGGACACCACCCTGCGGACCTCCCTGTTTAATTTTCCTCAACTTCGATGTTTCACCTCGGAATATGATCGATGATTGTCGACCACTCAGGTTGCCCATGATCCACCTCTGCAACCCCGGCGGATTGAGGATTCCTCAATGTCCGTGAGTAACACTGAATGGTACACTGTGTCAGAGGCTTTTGACAAATCCGGTGCTTCTTGGACAGTTCTCTCTCAAGGTCGGTTTTGGTTTAGGCCATTGACTATCTGGATGTTTATGGCAAGGCCTCAAGTGTCTTCGCTACTGGGGAGAGGAGAGTTATCGGCCGATAAGTCTCTCCTTTGTTGGCTGCTTTTCCCGGTTTAAGTAGCGGGACGACCCTACCAGTTTTCCACACGTCAGGTATTATTAGGAACGTCAAAGACAAGTTGAGGACCTTGGTGAGGAAGTCTACTTCCGCTGGTTCAAGATGTTTTAGCATCAGCATGCTTATTCCGTCAGGGCCTATGGATTTGGAGGCTTTCGCCTTGTCAATCGAGATGTGTATGGGTAAGTGGTCCGATACTAGTGTCAGTATAGGTCGCCAGACTATACTGTTTATCAGACCAGCACTCGCAATCGTTATATCAGGCGAGCTTTGGCAATTACCCACAACTCTGGTTGGGGTGTTATCGTTCATTGTGCAGAATGTCGAAACGTCTATCTGTTCCGCCACCTCCATTCCTCTACAGTCATTTGACAGGCTAGAATGCCAAAGATCGTGATGCACGTTAAAGTCGCCCAAAATCAAACGGTTTTCGCCTGAGTAACGCACCTATATCAGGGCTATATCCAACTGGACAACTCGTAATAGGAGGAATGTATATATTAAATATTTCGAGCTCAGCATCACCTAACCGGATAGCTATGACCTGACATTCTCCCTCATTCTAGGGTAGTATCCCTGCGGTCGATGTCGACGTCGATGAGACGGTACTGCATGGTCTCGCTCGCTTTCTTTGCGGATTATGTTGTATTCGGCCCGGCTCAGAAGATCCGAGCGGGCGGTCAGCTTCGTTTCCTGGATCGCAGCAATTGACAGGTGCTCCCGGCTCATAAAGTCGACAATCTCGTCGATCTTCCCCTGGAATCTGCTGCAATTGCATTGTAAAAGTCGTGTCTGTCTTGGTGGAACGTTCGTGATTCGCGGATGGAGTGTGTTGCTGCTGTGTTACCCGCTGAAGTTGGTTTCGCACGTTGGTGTTGGTTGGCGGTGTTGTTGTAGAGACAAACGGGGGCAGACTCCTACAGCACGGGGCAACGTACGCATCATTGCACTCACGGGTGGTGCGCAGGCCAGAGCACGTCCGAAAATGACACCAGCCGGAACAAGAGTTGCATCTGACTGAGGTCATGTTCCGAAGTACTATAGTCTGTCACACGGAACAGACTGTGCGGGGGACTAGGAGCTGCTGGATAGCCCTCACACGGGAGGAGGAAGAGAAGCTGGTTGTGGGTAAGGATGGGTGTGAGGGTTGGTGGGAGTCATGCTGCGGGGAGCTCCGGTATACTGTAGAGGTCTGTGGGTTACCCGAAGTGGGTAAGGGTGCTGAAGGCACTGCCGTGTAACCTCGGGGCGCGCTCGGGCGCTGGCAGCATGAGGCCACGTAACATGTAGTCCACTCCCGATGGGTCTTAATGCATGAGCAGACCTTAAGATGACTTCAACCATTGCACTGGTTGCACCTAACCGAGGTGGAGGGGTGGTGGAGTCTTTTAATGCACACGCAGCAGAAATAATCCGTCGGACCAGGGTTGGTTTCCACGCCACCCCTGATGAGAAGAATTTGGAGCAGCCCAGCTGCGAGGTGTTTCTCCGTTGGCGTACTAAGATTTATTTTACCTGTTGACCTAAACGGGGTTAGATCGCCGAAAGGATGACAGCCCTTGGCCGGATAAAATCAAAGTCAACTCCGATGCGTAGAACCGGCTGTCTCTGCAGGGAACAAAGGAGAGTCCTATCGGCCGATAACTCTCCTCTCCCCAATAGCGAAGACGCTTGAGGCCTTGATGGATTGTACCCTATTATTTTGTACATAAAGCAATTACTTCGAATTTTGGTTTTGCCACATATACCTACAGTACGTCAAGAAACAGTTACACACTGAAATTTTTTTTTGTTATAACTTTATGTGAAAAAATCATATACTTCTGTTATATTGAATAAATTTGTTTAATGGAAAATTATTTTACAATATCTTTTCAGTTAATATTACTAAAAACATTAATAAAATTAATAATATTCAACGAAAAATACAAAGAAATGACACTTTACACATTTTGGACACTGTCAAGACACTGCTTACACATTCTGTTTTTCCCATCTGTTTCGCTCTCATTTTTGCCTAAAAATGTATTTAACCGTTATTTATGCATCTACAATTGCTTATTACAATGATTTATTTCATTTTATTGTGAAATTCGCTGTGAGCGCATGCAAACAATTACTCTTAAGAATTTTTAAAATGCCCGGTAAAAGGTTGTCAATTGAAGTTAATCAATTGATTTACTACAACCACCAATGAGGTAAATTGTTATAGCAAAACACCTTAATATAATATAAACTTAAAAAATCCATATTAATGCAGACTTGCTGAGTCTACATTTTCAGTACTTGTCAAAATCTTTACCTTTATATTTTAATACAGGAATCATGTTACATTATATTTTTACCAGACTTTTACTACGTTTGCATTTCCGGCACATGCCAATGTTTTAATCCTTTCCAAATAATTATTCTTCGATTTTAATACAGAATTCTTTGGAATTATTTCATAACATATTTTTACCAGACTTTTACTACGTTACATTTCCGGCACATGCCAATGTTTTAATCCTTTCCAAATAATTATTCTTTCGATTTTAATACATAATTCTTTGGAATTATTTCATAACATATTTTTACCAGACTTTCACTACGTTTGCATTTCCGGCACAAGCGAATATTTCAATTCATAATTTCACACGACCAAATATGCAAAGTAGGCATTTTAATAGCATAAGTAATACCGATTTTGTAATTTATAGTTAGTCTTTAATTTTATTCTGTATAGAACAGTTTAAAAAATAAAGGGATTGGAAAATAAAAAGTTGTTTTTTTATTTTCCTTAAAATCCCATATTAAAAGTGGCGCAGTCGGTAAGATACCGTTGTCCTACCCGTCGGTAAGAAACGAAGTGTAGTGTACGTGAATTTTAATTCTTAAAACGGTATTGCGGGAAATTTTGGACAAAGATAGTCCCAAATAAAAATCAAAAATTTAGTGCAAAAATAAAGAAATTTTTGTTACGAAATTTTCTAAAAAAAAAAGGACAAAAGATAGTCCTAACTTTAAATAAATCAAAAATTTAGTGCAAAAATAAAGAAATTTTTGTTACAAATGAAACTTTTGAAAAAAAAGGACAAAAATAGTCCTAACTCTAAACAAAATGAAAGCCTAGTGAAAAAAAGACAAAACCTTAAAGAAGTCGAAAATTTGGTGAAGAAAAAAAATATACATATATAAATAAAAGTAAATAAAGTCCTTACAAATACAACTATTTAAAGGACAAAAGTTAGTTTCAACATAAAAAAAAAACAACACAATAATCATCTCTAAACTACGAAGACATCATAAGCAGTCGGACAACACAAGCAACGTTCAGCAGCAATCACAATACCCCACGGCAATAAGGTAGAAATAAGTTAAATTAAATTCTTAGATATAAATTAACACGTAATACACATAAAATGGCTCAAGTTAATTTCGATCCCCTAAAATATTTATCAACCTTACCCACATATGATGGCGACCTTAGAGACCTACAGACTTTTATTAACTTAATTGATAGAGTGCATCCAATACTAAAAAACGTTCGACGAACTATCTCAAACAATTTTTTCTGACCTAATTAAGAGTAGACTGAAAGGAAAAGCTAGGGAAATAATAGAAATTAATTGCCAAGCAGTTTCATGGCAAAGCATAAAAGCAGTCCTTCAAAATAATTTCGGAGACAGACTAAGTTGCGATGATCTGTTCGATCTACTTAGGGCAAATACCTTTAAAACTACCAGTCTAGACTTCTTCGACGAAATAAAAAACAAACTTCGACGACTTAACAACAAAACAGTATTCCTCGTTGGACAAGAGGCAGCGAGTACTGTCGCTCAAAATAATTGCCGCACAGCCCTTAATGTATTCAAATCAAAAATTCCAGAGCCAATGAAGACAATCCTGTCTTGTAGAAACCCCGACACTTTAGAAGGAGCCATGAATATCCTTTTTGAAACAGGATATGCTCACCTTAGAGTGGACAATCAACAATATTTTCCTCAAAACAGATCTGAGCAAAGATACTCAAAACCTAACCCTCAAAATAAACAAAGTGTAAATCAACAAAATAGGCAATCTAGGGATAACCAACATGCCAATCTACAAAATCCTGAGAATTTTAACCGGCAGAATTACCGTAATAACAACTCTGAAAATTATAACCGGCAAAATTACCGTAATAACAACTCTGAAAATTCCAACAGACATAATTATCGCAATAACAATTCCGAAAATTTTAATCGGCAAAATTATAGAAATAATAACCCCCAAAATTATCCCAATACTACGAAACAAACCCATAATTATCAAAATCGATACGATCCCTCACGACAACTTAACCCAGCGCAAAAGGAATTCTCCCAACTAAACCCTCGCTATCCATCTCCAGAACCCATGGATATAAACAAATATGAATTAGCTGGAAATTTAATGTATAATCCTTCGCCACAACTTACAAATGTACAAGGAGAGTCCTTCCAAAGAAATAAATTCTCGGACGTAGACAGACATGAAAATTTTCACTATGCAGCCTCGGAGAACTTCCATATATAAAAATAAAAACAAAATTAGGACATATAAAATTAATAATAGATACAGGTGCAACCAACTCAATTTTAAATCCGGGTATATGTCACCCCAAGTGGATTAAGAAGATTAATCCTACTTATATAAACACTTTACAACACAAAATATGTATAAATGAAAAAGCAAGCATTAAAGCTTTTGAAGAATTTGGTACGGAACTCGACGTTATCGATTTTTACATAGTCAAATTCCATGACCTCTATGACGGCCTAATAGGTAACGATCTATTAAGGCCTTTAAAAGTTAAAATCAATTATATGGACTATACTATAAAATTTGGAAAAAATACCTTAACTCTCTTTGTCAAAAGCAAAGATGCCGACAAAATATGCAACTTTATGTAAAAACATTCATAAGGATATGGAATTAGACTTAGTTCCTAAATCAGAAAATGCGTTCACGCAGAAGGTGGACCATACAAATTTTAATATTATAGAAGAAAAGGAATACAAACCTTTAAAGGAACAAATTAGGATCCAACACCTTAACTCCGAAGAAAAAATCAAACACCTACCAATCATAAACAAATATTCTGATATTTTTTACCAAGAAAACACCGAATTGAGCTTTACTTCTGCGATCAAACATGAAATAAGGACTACTGATAATGAGCCGATTTTTACCAAATCATATAGATACCCGTATATTCACAAAAACGAAGTAGAAAAGCAAATCCAGGAAATACTCGATAATAAAATAATAAGACATAGTAATTCGCCATACTCAGCACCCATATGGATAGTAGCGAAGAAGGCTAATGCCAGTGGGAAAACTAAATGGAGACTCATAATCGACTACCGTAAACTTAATGAAGTAACAATAGACGATAAATACCCAATTCCTAATATTGACGAAATACCAGATAAATTAGGCCGATGTCAATATTTCACTACCCTTGACCTAGCAAAAGGTTTTCACCAAATAGAAATAGAAGAAAAAGACATTCACAAAACAGCCTACAGTGTCGAAGGAGGACACTACGAGTTTTTGCGAATGCCGTTTGGTCTGAAGACAGCACCAGCGACATTCCAAAGGCTCATGAATAACATTCTTAAAGATTATATTAATAAAATCTGCCTTGTATATTTAGATGATATCATTATTTTCTCAACTTCTCTACAGGAACATTTGGATTCCATAAAACTAATCTTTAACCGCTTAAAAGAAGCTAATCTTAAAGTTCAGTTGGACAAGTCAGAATTTCTAAAAAGGAAACTGAATTCCTTGGCCACATAGTAACACCCGATGGCATAAGGGCAAACCCCAAAAAATAGAGTGTGTAAAAAATTTCCCAATCCCTAAGACCCCCAAACAAATAAAACAATTTCTCGGCTTAACCGGGTATTACAGAAAATTCATAAAGGATTATTCTTCAATCGCTAAACCCATGACCAAATATTTGAAAAAAGACGCAAAAATTAACGAACTCTTAACGAACATGAAATTAATTATAGCACTATAGAAAAAGAACTCTTAGCAATTATTTGGGCAACTAAATATTTTAGGCCATATCTTTTTGGACGCAAATTTCTGATCGAAACTGATCATAAACCCTTGACATGGCTTTTTTCCATCAAAGAACCCAACTCAAAACTCGTCAGATGGCGATTGAAATTATCTGAATTCGACTACGAGATAAAATACAAAAAGGGAACTAAAAATAGCAACGCAGATGAACGTAAATGCATTAGAATCCGACATTTCAACAATCAAGGATACTTCCTCTCCACTAAATCTTTTCAAAAATCAAATAATTATCAAAAAAATTACATCAGGATCCATGAGATCACAAAATAAATCCGTTTTTAAAAATACGAGAAAAATCATACAAATCAAGCACTTAGATAGGGATACCACCATTATACTACTTAAAAACCATTTTAATCCTACACAACTGAATGCAGTCTTCATAGATGAAGAATTTTACGATGTTTTTAAGACTACTTACGAAGAAATATTTTCTAATAATGAAAAGTTCAAAATAATAAGATGTTTTACTATATTAGAAGATATAGAAGACGAAAATAAGTTAAGTGAAATCATCGAGAAGGAGCACTTAGACAAAAACCATAGAGGTATACAAGCTGTTTTTGAGGAAATAAAGACAAAAATCTACAATCCTAATCTAAAACTTAGGATAACACAATTAATAAACAACTGCGAAATCTGTAACATAGAAAAATATGATAGAAATCCTCCTAAAATACCCTACAAAATCACTGAAACACCTTCAAAACCTCGCGAAATCGTTCACATTGATGTTTTTTATACATTAGAAAAACAAATTTTTATGACAATGATTGACAAGTTTACAAAATTTGCTATAGCTTATAGAATTAATGGAAGAAATTGGGTAGAGTTCAAAACTAAACTATTACTTTACCTAAACACTTACGGTAAAATCAAAAAAATTATTGTTGATAATGAACTCGGTTTTAAAGCCATACCAATGCAACAATTCTTAAAGGACGAAAATATTACAATACACTACACATCTAACAGTAACCACACTTCAAACGCAGATATTGAAAGATTGCATAATACCATCAATGAACACATTAGACTTTTGAGACACAATGAAAGAAGCCGCCATGAGACAGTAGAAGAAGAAATTTTAAGGATAATAGGTTTTTATAATAACACTATACACAGTACCACAAAAACTAAACCAATCGACTTTATAAATGGAAAAATCCACGAAGACAAATATGAAGAAATCCATGACTTAATTTTGAAGAAAAAAGAAAACTACATAAATAAATTAAACAAGGATAGAAAAGATGTTGATATTCAAGAAGGTACCAACTTTGTAAAAGAAATTAGAGGTGGTAAGAACCATAGAAAATACAGAAAAATAGATTCTAGTATAAATGATGACGAACATTTACAGGACACTAAGAATGGATTAAAATATTATAAAGCACATATAAAACCAAATAGGAAATATCAGGATAAAAATAACCCTAGAATGAAACTCCAGATACTACTACATAACACACACTCTTTTAGATGACACTTTGGATTTTGACGATCACATTTTTAACGACCATCTCTGCACAATCTGTCGACATTCAGGATTTAACAAACAATAATGGATATATACCGATCAAAACAGGACAACAAAAAGTAATTGATCGATACAACAAAATATTTCACATTGTTAACGTAACTGCATACACGGACACACTAAATTTAATCTATGAAAACTTACAAACACTTGACGCTAGCACGGTCGAAACTAAGACATTATTAGACACCATAAATAAAAATTTTGCATTACTAAAAGGAAAAGTAGATGGCTTAAATCCACATTTTAGACAAAGAAGAGGACTGATAAACGTATTGGGAAAAGGGCTAAAGTTTATCGCAGGAACTATGGACAATGATGACGAACTTGAAATAAGCAGCTCACTGAAATCACTATATCAAAACGAAGAATGCTTGACAAACCAAATTAACAATCTCACCTTTGTCAACTATTTTATATCCACACAAATACGAAACATTACTGAACACATAAACCAAAAACAAATCATAATAGGAAATTACTTAAACGAATTTAAGCATTATATACAAAATAAAATAGCAACAATAGAAGACGAAATAAAGTTTATGGAACACATTTACCAAATAAACAATGACATTTCACTCTTACGAGATCATGTGGACGATATTGGACAAATAATATTCTCTAGCAAATTGGGAATAATTCCCACGGACATTTTAACGAACACGGAGCTTGACTTGATAGATGACTTTGACAGTTACACGAGTATTAAAATAGCTGTTGACTTACATGACAACAATATTATTATAATCCTTCAGATCCCTCAATTTTCAAAAGAAATTTTATCGAAAGTTATATTTGAGCCAATTCCTAATATAAACAACAAAACAATTATATTGAATAACTATGAAATGTTAATAGATTCAAAAAATAACATTTTTGATGTAGATATTAAAGATAACCTTAAGAAAAATTTAATTCAAATATCTAACAAATGTATTTCAAGCATATTAAACTATGAAGAAGCATACTGCGATATGCAAATTTTACACGAATCAAGTGTAATTGAAATCCTTCCTGGTATACTAATATTTAAAAATTTCTATTTCAAAGTAGAACATAATTGTAACAAAATTGATATCAAAATAAGCAGAAATTTTTTAGTAAAATTTTAAGATTGTGAAATTAACGCAAACAACAAAACCTTTAGCAATGTCAAACTAAAATTCTACGACCAATTTATTCTACCTAATATTATAACAAAAATCAAAGAAAATTCGAATAACTTTCCTAATTTGAAGTTAGAATCATTATATTTAGAACAAATTGAACATAAGAAATATATTCAACAAATACAGTATCAAACAAAAAAAATCAAATTTTATCAATGTAAGCATAAACATAGTAATTGTCATTACCATTATAATATTAGTAATATTTACTATATATAAGACAAATAACAAACTGTCCATTTTGCATATTTCGTCGGAGCCTCAATCTAACCGTGGGTGTGTTATAGCAAAACACCTTAATATAATATAAACTTAAAAAATCCATATTAATGCAGACTTGCTGAGTCTACATTTTCAGTACTTGTCAAAATCTTTACCTTTATATTTTAATACAGGAATCATGTTACATTATATTTTTACCAGACTTTTACTACGTTTGCATTTCCGGCACATGCCAATGTTTTAATCCTTTCCAAATAATTATTCTTTCGATTTTAATATATAATTCTTTGGAATTATTTCATAACATATTTTTACCAGACTTTGACTACGTTGCATTTCCGGCACATGCCAATGTTTTAATCCTTTTCAAATAATTATTCTTTCGATATTAATACATAATTCTTTGGAATTATTTCATAACATATTTTTACCAGACTTTCACTACGTTTGCATTTCCGGCACAAGCGAATATTTCAATTCATAATTTCACACGACCAAATATGCAAAGTAGGCATTTTAATAGCATAAGTAATACCGATTTTGTAATTTATAGTTAGTCTTTAATTTTATTCTGTATAGAACGGTTTAAAAAATAAAGGGATTGGAAAATAAAAAGTTCTTTTTTTATTTTCCTTAAAATCCCATATTAAAAGTGTAAATCAGATCCAAAATTGGTAGACATGTTTTCTGTATCACGGAAAATAATTTACGATGTCCTGAGTCATGCGGAAAACGAGGAGAGACTTGATGCAAAGAGTGGAGGTGGCCAAAAGCGGAAAATTGGTGAGCGATTGGACCACAGAATCATGCGAAAGGTTGACGGAAATCCGCAAATAACGATAAGAACTCTTGCTCAGGAGCTTAAGGAAGAATTTTACCTTGATGTTTCACACGAAACTATACGCCAAGCCATTCTGCGGCACAAGTACCGATCAAGAGTTGCCGCAAAAAACCACTGCTTTCTATGGTCAATGTAGAAAAGCGCTTCATTTTCGCTGTAACCATGGTAAATTTTCCAGCAGAATATTGGGATGACGTCCGACAACTGTGAGGAAACCAAAATGATACAACTACAACGATGGCCCAACCATTGTATGACGTAAGCCGTTGACTGCACTCGAACCGCAAAATATCATTCCGATTGTAAAGTTTTGCAAACTGTCGGTTATGATTTGGGTATGCATCTCCAGTCAATGAGTGGGAAACTTGGCATTTATAGAAAAAACCATGAATGTCGTGCTTTATTGCCAAATTTTGGATGCAAATTTGAAGCTAAGTGCAGCGAAATTCGGCTTTTTTCCAACAACAAGCCAACTTTTAAATTCTACCAGGACAATGACTCCAAGCATAAGGAGCTTAATGTGCGGAAATCACTCCTATACAACTGCGGCAAAGTGATCGATATGAATCCTCAGAGACTCGATATCAACCAGTTGAAAATTTGTGGGTTTATCTTAAGAAAAAAGTGTCGAAAGGGCAGCCCACAAATCGACAAGCCCTATAATCTGCCATACATAAGTTTCCATTGGAATATGACCTACCAAAGTTAGTCCGATCGATGGAAAAAAACGCATCCAACATATAGCAAATGCTAAGGGGGCTCGCACTAAATATTTATATTAGTAATAAGATATTATAATAAGGCATAAATTTAGAATAAAAAATAAATTCAGTGTCAAAAATGTGTTAGCTCACGTTTTGAAGTTTTTTTTCGTTGAATATTTTCAATTTTTGTTGTGGAATCATCATTCACTAAAAAAATCCATTAAATATAACCGCAATCTATGTAAAGAAAAAAATGTGTTAAGTGAATTAAATAGAGACTGGTGGTAATAATTTAATAATTAACATTTGGCTGAGCTTTATACTAGAAACATATGTGCAGTTACACTGCGCAGTCAAATTTTGAACACACCAGTTTGTATGAACCGAGCCACACGGGTTTCTGCATACTATGCAGTGCACTGCATGATGTGTTCAAATTAAATTTCACTGCGCAGCACCAATGCTGCCAATGGAAAAACTACAGTTTTAGAGTCGCTGTACGGATGACACCAAAGAAAATGTGTCAAATATAATATGACAAATACTACATGTGAAATAAACAAACGTTGTGATATATCGCTATTTTTTCAAAATGGAAGAATATTTAATGACACTCAACATAAGCAACTGGTTGTTGATATTGTAGCGGTTTCTTAACCCCGCTTAGGACAGGCTTTATCAATCTAAGTCGCCGAGGTCATCTAAAGGGAGGTCCAGGAAACGTGCTGTTTCGACGGGATTGAACAAGAGGGAGAGGGATTTTAGACGTGTTGGCTTAAGGGGGCATGTGACGAGATGGTTTGTGTAGTGCGGAGACTCTTCACAAACACAGAATACGTTGGGTATGTCAGGGTCGAGTCTGGATAGGTAGGAGTCGAACCTGCTGCAGTATCCAGACCTAAGTTGTGCCAGGGTCACGCGGGTCTCTCGAGGCGGCTTGAGCTCGTTGTCTGCAATAGGTGGTGGTTTAAGTCCGAGCACGCCATTCACGGGAAGGGTGTCTTGGAAGGTGTTGACTGACTCCTGGTGAATTACGTTCAGTGCATGTCGGTACGCCGTCCTGCCCAGCGGTTGTTGCACGTCTTGCTGGATAGTGCTACTCAAGTCAAGTACTCCCTTCGAGTTGTGCCTAGGTGGAGGTTCAGCTTCAATGAGGTGCCTGGTGGAGTGCTCGCTGCGGTAGCATCCCAGTAGGAACTGCTTGCACAGCAAAGCATTATGCTCCTTAACTCGTAGCATAAATGCTTCGCTGTGCAAGTGATGCTCCGGCGACATCAGGAGGTTTCCTGTCGCAGTCCTAAGGTGGTGTTCTGGCAGGCCTATAACTTCCTCAACTGATTCACGTTCGTCACCGTGAAGAAGTGTAAAAGATCGGCGAGGTAGCAGTTCACTTTCGAACATAGGTCATCAATATCTTGGCCAGACGCCAATATCGTGCAATCATCGGCATACGAGGTTAGGGAAACTCCATCTGGTGGTGGAGGGAGCTTCGAAATATAGAAATTAGATAGTAGCGGGGAGAGGACATCACCCTGCGGAACCCCCTGTTTAATGTTTCTTAACTTCGATGTTTCACCTCGGAATATAACCGATGATTGTCGACCACTCAGGTAGCCCATGATCCACCTCTGCAGCCCCGGCGGTAATGAGGATTCCTCAATGTCCATAAGTAACACTGAATGGTTCACTGTGTCAAAGGCTTTTGACAAATCCAGTGCTACCAGGACAGTTCTCGCGCAGGGTCGGTTTTGGTTCAGGCCATTGACCACCTGGGTGTTTATGGCGTTAAGTGCTGTTGTGGTGCTGTGCACTTTTCGAAAGCCATGCTGATGTGCTGCTGGACGCAGATGGTGAGTGAAAGTCGGGAGCAGTAAGGCCTCAAGCGTCTTCGCTACTGGGGATAGGAGAGTTATCGGCCGATAAGACTCCTTTGTTGGCTGGTTTCCCTGGTTTAAGTAGCGGGACCACCCTACCGGTTTTCCACACATCTGATATGATTAGGGTGGTCAGAGACAAATTGAGGACCTTGGTGAGATATTCTGCTCCCGCTGGTCCGAGATGTTTTAGCATCAGCATGCTTATTCCGTCAGGGTCGATGGATTTGGAGGCTTTCGCCTTCCCGATAACCCCCTGAACCTCCTCTCTGGAGAAATCAAGCACCGCGCTTGTGTTTGGCAGTTTGCGCATACGGCGGGTTACACGTCTTTTCGCTTTGTCTACCGAGGGATGCAGTGTAAAAACTTAACTCGTAGCATAAATGCTTCGCTGTGCAAGTGATGCTCCGGCGACATCAGGAGGTTTCCTGTCGCAGTCTTAAGGTGGTGTTCTGGCAGGCCTATAACTTCCTCAACTGATTCACGTTCGTCACCGTGAAGAAGTGTAAAAGATCGGCGAGGTAGCAGTTCACTTTCGAACATAGGTCATCAATATCTTGGCCAGACGCCAATATCGTGCAATCATCGGCATACGAGGTTAGGGAAACTCCATCTGGTGGTGGAGGGAGCTTCGAAATATAGAAATTAGATAGTAGCGGGGAGAGGACATCACCCTGCGGAACCCCCTGTTTAATTTTTCTTAACTTCGATGTTTCAACTCGGAATATAACCGATGATTGTCGACCACTCAGGTAGCCCATGATCCACCTCTGCAACCCCGGCGGTAATGAGGATTCCTCAATGTCCATAAGTAACACTGAATGGTTCACTGTGTCAAAGGCTTTTGACAAATCCAGTGCTACCAGGACAGTTCTCGCGCAGGGTCGGTTTTGGTTCAGGCCATTGACCACCTGGGTGTTTATGGCGTTAAGTGCTGTTGTGGTGCTGTGCACTTTTCGAAAGCCATGCTGATGTGCTGCTGGACGCAGATGGTGAGTGAAAGTCGGGAGCAGTAAGGCCTCAAGCGTCTTCGCTACTGGGGATAGGAGAGTTATCGGCCGATAAGACTCCTTTGTTGGCTGGTTTCCCCGGTTTAAGTAGCGGGACCACCCTACCGGTTTTCCACACATCTGGTATGATTAGGGTGGTCAGAGACAAATTGAGGACCTTGGTGAGATATTCTGCTCCCGCTGGTCCGAGATGTTTTAGCATCAGCATGCTTATTCCGTCAGGGTCGATGGATTTGGAGGCTTTCGCCTTCCCGATAACCCCCTGAACCTCCACTCTGGAGAAATCAAGCACCGCGCTTGTGTTTGGCAGTTTGCGCATACGGCGGGTTACACGTCTTTTCGCTTTGTCTACCGAGGGATGCAGTGTAAAAAGCCGGCTAAAATAGCTCGCGCATCTCTTCGGGTCCGACGAGGCGCGATCACCGAATGAAACTTTCACCCGGTCATCACGTCTCGTCGGGTTAGTCAGCGACTTGACTGTAGCCCAGAGCTTGGTTGCCCCAGAGGAGAGATTGCAGGACCTTAAGTGCTCCTCCCACTTTTTCCGCTTGTGTTTATTTACAACGGTCCGAATCACCGCATTTAAATCCCTGATTAAGGGATTCCCGGGATCGGAGTTACGGAGGATGTCGCGCCTTACTGCTAAAGCCGCCGCTTCGGACGGGAAGTTAGGGCGGATTTCCGCAATTCGACCTGACGGAATAAAGCGGGCGGCAGCGGTCGCAATTATCCTGCGGAAAGAACGTTTACCAGAAGTGACGTCAGTTGGAGTGGAGAGAGCACTGAAGGCGTTCTCGGTGAATTCCGTGAAGCCGGTCCAGTTACCTTTTTTGAAGTTAACGAAGGTCCGGTGGTCCGCGGAAACAAAGTCGGGGATCTGTCAATCGAGATGTGTATGGGTAAGTGGTCCGATGCTAGTGTCAGTATAGGTCGCCAGACTATACTGTTTATCAGACCAGCACTCGCAATTGTTATGTCGGGCGAGCTTTGGCAATTACCCACAACTCTGGTGGGGGTGTTATCGTTCATTGTGCAGAATGTCGAAACTGGACAACTCGTAATAGGAGGAATGTATGTATTAAATATTTCGAGCTCAGCATCGCCTAACCTGATAGCTATGACCTGACATTCTCCCTCATTCTAGGGTAGTATCCCTGCGGTCGATGTCGACGTCGATGAGACGGTACTGCATGGTCTCGCGGATTATGTTGTATCCGGCCCGGCTCAGAAGATCCGAGCGGGCGGTCAGCTTCGTTTCCCGGATCGCAGCAATTGACAGGTGCTCCCGGCTCATAAAGTCGACTATCTCGTCAATCTTCCCCTGGAGTCTGCTGCAATTGCATTGTAAAAGTCGTGTCAGTCTTGGTGGAACGTTCGTGATTTGCGGGTGGAGTGTGTTGCTGCTGTGTTACCCGCTGAAGTTGGTTTCGCACGTTGGTGTTGGTTGGCGGTGTTGTTGTAGAGACAAGTGGGGCAACGTACGCATCATTCCACTCACGGGTGGTGCGCAGGCCAGAGCACGTCCGAAAATAACACCAGCCGGAGCAAGAGCTGCTTCTGACTGAGGTCATGTTCCGACGTACTATGGTCTGACACACGGAACAGACTGTGCGGGGGACTAGGAGCTGCTGGATAGCCCTCACAAGGGAGGAGGAAGAGGAGCTGGTTGTGGGTAAGGATGGGTGTGAGGGTTGGTGAGAGCCATGCTGCGGGGAGCTCCGGGAGACTGTAGAGGTCTGTGGGTTACCTATAAAATGGGTAAGGGTGCTGAAGGCACTGCCGCGTAGGCTCGGGGCGCGTTCGGACGCTGGCAGCATGAGGCCACGTAACATGTGGTCCACTTAGTATGGGTCTTAAGGCCTGAACAGACCTTAAGGTGACTTCAACCATTGCATTGGTTCCACCTAACCGAGGTGGAGGAGTGGTGGAGTCTTTTAATGAACACGCAGCCGAAATAATCCGTCGGACCAGGGTTAGTTTCGAAGCCAGCCATGATGAGAAGGATTTGGAGCAGCCCAGCTGCGAGGTGTTGCTCCGTTGGCGTACCAAGACTAATTTTACCTGTTGACCTAAACGGGGTTAGATCGCCGAAAGGGTGACAGCCTTTGGCCGGATAAAATCCAGGTCAACTCCGGTGCATAGAACCGGCTGTCTTGAGAGTTACGTTATGTATATTCGCCTCCAAATCCTTGTTATTGACTTTTATTTCAGCCGTAATTTTAATAGTTTCATATGTTTTAATTGCAACTTGAAAGTAGTAATAATGTTTTATTTTTTTATATTTTTTCACATCCATTTTTATTTTACAAATATTAAATTGAAAAGTCACTGCACGAAACTGTCCAACAGAACTTACTGCGCATGTGCTTACGTACGTAAAACGTCTGCAGTAAATGTGCAGTACTGCGTGCAGTGTTACTGTACATGTGTTTCAGGCATTAGTCTCCAGCCGCGCTTGATATCAAAGATGACTAGATACGAAACTCTTTATTTATTTCGTGAGAGCGCTCAAAAAACCACATTTTTTATATTGGGTGTATGCATTAAATCGTGCGGTTTTCTAAGAGAGGGCTCTACTAGTATTATTTCGCGTCGTGTTCATCTGTAGCTATATTCATTTCAAAGGTACTGTCATTTCGCGTCGTTTTCAGTAGACGTCATTTGTTTTAGCGTGAACAACAATTTGTTTCATTCATTTGAAAATGTCGAAATTTGTACCAGATGAAGTGTTTTTGCGAGGAGTTCATCTTCATTAGCTTAACATGAAGAAAAGTGTTACCGAAAGCCATCGTATTTTACTTGACGTTTATGGTGACCATGCTTTAGCCGAACGAACGTGCCAAAAGTGGTTTGAACGGTTTAAAAGTGGCAATTTCGACTTAGACGACGGATAGCCAAACAATTTTCAAGACGAAGGATTGGAGACATTGCTCATCGCAGTTGCATGCCAGGCGCAAGAAGAACTTGCAAAAGTATTAGGAGTTGATCAAGACAATTTTTTCACAATAAAGTCTTAATTTTCGAAAAAAAAACCGCACGAATTAATGCATACACCCAATAACATGTCTGAACAGTGCCACTGCGATAGAAAAAGGGTTTGGGTATTTTATTCCAAGCTACGACGTCTTTAATTGCAATTTCACTCAAGTATTTCGTTGACAAACAATCCGGGCACCGAAAACCAAACCTACCGGAGACTTATAGTTTTTGAGATATTCAAAACTGAAATTGCAAAAAAATATGGATTTGTACCCTATTATTTTGTACATAAAGCAATTACTTCGAATTTTGGTTTTGCCACATATACCTACAGTACGTCAAGAAACAGTTACACACTGATATTTTTGTTGTTTTGACTTTATATGAAAAAATCATATACTTCTGTTATATTGAATAAATTTGTTTAATGGAAAATTATTTTACAATATCTTTTCAGTTAATAATACTAAAAACATTAATAAAATTAATAATATTCAACGAAAAATACAAAGAAATGACACTTTACACATTTTGGACACAACAGTTACACACTGAACTTTTTGTTGTTTTGACTTTATATGAAAAAATCATATACTTCTGTTATATTGAATAAATTTGTTTAATGGAAAATTATTTTACAATATCTTTTCAGTTAATATTACTAAAAACATTAATAAAATTAATAATATTCAACGAAAAATACAAAGAAATGACACTTTACACATTTTGGACACTGTCAAGACACTGTTTACACATTCTGTTTTTCCCCATCTGTTTCGCTCTCATTTTTGCCTAAAAATGTAATTAACCGTTATTTATGCATCTGCAATTGCTTATTGCAATGAGCTATTTGATTTTATTGTGAAATTCGCTGTGAGCGCATGCAAACAATTACTCTTAAGAATTTTTAAAATGCCCGGTAAAAGGTTGTCAATTGAAGTTAATCAATTGATTTATTACAACCACCAATGAGGTAAATCAGATCCAAAATAGGTAGACATGTTTTCTGTATCACGGAAAATAATTTACGATGTCCTGAGTCGTGCGGAAAACGAGGAGAGACTTGATGCAAAGAGTGGAGGTGGCCAAAAGCGGAAAATTGGTGAGCGATTGGACCACAGAATCATGCGAAAGGTTGACGGAAATTCGCAAATAACGATAAGAACTCTTGCTCAGGAGCTTAAGGAAGAATTTTACCTTGATGTTTCACACGAAACTATACGCCAAGCCATTCTGCGGCACAAGTACCGATCAAGAGTTGCCGCAAAAAACCACTGCTTTCTATGGTCAATGTAGAAAAGCGCTTCATTTTCGCTGTAACCATGGTAAATTTTCCAGCAGAATATTGGGATGACGTCCGACAACTGTGAGGAAACCAAAATGATACAACTACAACGATGGCCCAACCATTGTACGACGTAAGCCGTTGACTGCACTCGAACCGCAAAACATCATTCCGATTGTAAAGTTTTGCAAACTGTCGGTTATGATTTGGGTATGCATCTCCAGTCAATGAGTGGGAAACTTGGCATTTATAGAAAAAACCATGAATGCCGTGCTTTATTGCCAAATTTTGGATGCAAATTTGAAGCTAAGTGCAGCGAAATTCGGCTTTTTTCCAACAACAAGCCAATTTTTAAATTCTACCAGGACAATGACTCCAAGCATAAGGAGCTTAATGTGCGGAAATCACTCCTATACAACTGCGGCAAAGTGATCGATATGAATCCTCAGAGACTCGATATCAACCAGTCACTCGATATCAAAAAGTCACTGCACGAAACTGTCCAACAGAACTTACTGCGCATGTGCTTACGTACGTAAAACGTCTGCAGTAAACGTGCAGTGTTACTGTACATGTGTTTCAGGCATTAGTCTCCAGCCGCGCTTGATATCAAAGATGACTAGATACGAAACTCTTTATTTATTTCGTGAGAGCGCTCAAAAAGCCACATTTTTTATATTGGGTGTATGCATTAAATCGTGCGGTTTTCTAAGAGAGGGCTCTACTAGTATTATTTCGCGTCGTGTTCATCTGTAGCTATATTCATTTCAAAGGTACTGTCATTTCGCGTCGTTTTCAGTAGACGTCATTTGTTTTAGCGTGAACAACAATTTGTTTCATTCATTTGAAAATGTCGAAATTTGTACCAGATGAAGTGTTTTTGCGAGGAGTTCATCTTCATTAGCTTAACATGAAGAAAAGTGTTACCGAAAGCCATCGTATTTTACTTGACGTTTATGGTGACCATGCTTTAGCCGAACGAACGTGCCAAAAGTGGTTTGAACGGTTTAAAAGTGGCAATTTCGACTTAGACGACGGATAGCCAAACAATTTTCAAGACGAAGGATTGGAGACATTGCTCATCGCAGTTGCATGCCAGGCGCAAGAAGAACTTGCAAAAGTATTAGGAGTTGATCAAGACAATTTTTTCACAATAAAGTCTTAATTTTCGAAAAAAAAACCGCACGAATTAATGCATACACCCAATAACATGTCTGAACAGTGCCACTGCGATAGAAAAAGGGTTTGGGTATTTTATTCCAAGCTACGACGTCTTTAATTGCAATTTCACTCAAGTATTTCGTTGACAAACAATCCGGGACCAAGCTTTGGGATCAATGAGTTATAGGGGGCGGTCCCACCCGCTTTCAGGCACCGAAAACCAAACCTACCGGAGACTTATAGTTTTTGAGATATTCAAAACTGAAATTGCAAAAAAATATGGATTTGTACCCTATTATTTTGTACATAAAGCAATTACTTCGAATTTTGGTTTTGCCACATATACCTACAGTACGTCAAGAAACAGTTACACACTGATATTTTTGTTGTTTTGACTTTATATGAAAAAATCATATACTTCTGTTATATTGAATAAATTTGTTTAATGGAAAATTATTTTACAATATCTTTTCAGTTAATATTACTAAAAACATTAATAAAATTAATAATATTCAACGAAAAATACAAAGAAATGACACTTTACACATTTTGGACACTGTCAAGAAACTGTTTACACATTCTGTTTTTCCCATCTGTTTCGCTCTCATTTTTGCCTAAAAATGTAATTAACCGTTATTTATGCATCTGCAATTGCTTATTGCAATGAGCTATTTGAGTTTATTGTGAAATTCGCTGTGAGCGCATGCAAACAATTACTCTTAAGATTTTTTAAAATGCCCGGTAAAAGGTTGTCAATTGAAGTTAATCAATTGATTTACTACAACCACCAATGAGGTAAATCAGATCCAAAATTGGTAGACATGTTTTCTGTATCACGGAAAATAATTTACGATGTCCTGAGTCGTGCGGAAAACGAGGAGAGACTTGATGCAAAGAGTGGAGGTGGCCAAAAGCGGAAAATTGGTGAGCGATTGGACCACAGAATCATGCGAAAAGTTGACGGAAATCCACAAATAACGATAAGAACTCTTGCTCAGGAGCTTAAGGAAGAATTTTACCTTGATGTTTCACACGAAACTACAGTGGCGGACTAAAGTCTACATACGACCCCTTTTTTTGGAATACCTACCGTCCCATAGTTTTTACAGGAAAAGTATTGATGTAGTCTTGCTTTGAATTTAATTGTAAGACAAAACCGAAAATTTCATATTTGTTCAACATTAACTTTCAATGTTATTAACAAAAAACTCAAAAAAGCCGTTGACAAAAGTGAACATACGTTTCATTAATTTGTTTCGTTTATTACTTCAGCTATTGTTTTCAGCGGTCAAGTACCGTTTTTTTTTTCTTTCTATACTTTTCTTGGTATTTGGCTTTATCTTTATTGTTTTCCATCATTTGAAAAAAGAAATACAATCGCGAAAATGTCGTCAGGAACGGAAATCCCGGTGGCTGTGCAAAAATTGATTATAAAACACAGAAATGATAAGAAAACGTTCGGCAAAATAGCTAAATTGTTAAATTTAAGAAAAGCGACGGTGCAAACAATTTATAAAAACTTGCAGAATCGGGCTCGTTCGAGAGTAAGCCGTGAAGTGGCCGTCCAAAGAAGCTTACCCATAGGGACATCTCTTTCATCCGTAATAAAGTAAGCCAAAATTCCAAGGTACATGCTACCAATTTGGCCCAGAAGCTAGCGAAATGATCCCAAATTGTTGTGCACTTACGCACAATAACAAGAACTCTTAACAACGAAGGATTCTACAGCAGAACTCCTCGCAAGAAGCCTCTCATAAGCGAGAAAAACCGCGCACATCGGTTGGAGTTCGCTAAAAAGCATCTAAAGAAGGATCATGAGTTCTGGAAAAGCGTGCTATTTACGGATGAGTCAAAATATAACATATTTGGATGCGATGGCAGAGCAAAAGTTTGGAGAAAACCCATTACTGCCATGGATCCCAGGCACCTAATTTCGACCTTAAAGCATGGTGGTGGGAGTCTCATGGATTGGAGAGCGGTTGCAGCGTCTGGGGTGGGTAAATTGGTCTTTATTGAAGGAAATATGGATCGCTTCGAGTATAAGACCATATTGGAAAATAATTTGAAGTTATCTGTGGACAAACTGTGCCTTGGCTCGAGCTGGATCTTTCTACAGGATAATGATCCTAAGCACACAGCGCAAATTTTAAAGGATTGGCTGCTGTATTATGCTCCGCGGCAGTTGCACTCATCACCACAAAGCCCGGAATTGAATATTACATAGCACGTATGGAAAATATTGGAGCGGAAAATTCGAAAACACCCTATAAGTAATGCATCAAAGCTCAGAGAGAAACTTCAAGAAGAGTGGCAAAACATTACAGGAGAAGAGCTGGAAAATTTGGTTTTTTTCAATGTTAGACGCTTGCAAGCGGTGATCGATGCGCATGGTGGCCCAACAAAATATTTACTTAGTTATTAAAATTAATATGATTACCTAGAATAGCTAAGCAAAATATCGTATGTTCACTTTTGTCAGTGCCTTTTTTCCATTTTTTGTTAATAACTTTGAAAGTTAATGTTGAATAAATGAGAAATTTTAGTTTTTGTTATATACTTGAATTTAAAACAAAACTGCATCATTATTTTTTCTGTGAAAGCTATAGGACGGGTTGAATTCCCAAAAAATGGATCGTATGTAGACTTTAGTCCGCCACTGTATACGCCAAGCCATTGTGCGGCACAAGTACCGATCAAGAGTTGCCGCAAAAAACCACTGCTTTCTATGGTCAATGTAGAAAAGCGCTTCATTTTCGCTGTAACCATGGTAAATTTTCCAGCAGAATATTGGGATGACGTCCTACGACTGTGAGGAAACCAAAATGATGCGTAAGCCGTTGACTGCACTCGAACCGCAAAACATCATTCCGATTGTAAAGTTTTGCAAACTGTCGGTTATGATTTGGGGATGCATCTCCAGTCAAGGAGTGGGAAACTTGGCATTTATAGAAATAACCATGAATGCCGTGCTTTATTGCCAAATTTTGGATGCAAATTTGAAGCTAAGTGCAGCGAAATTCGGCTTTTTTCCAACAACAAGCCAACTTTTAAATTCTACCAGGACAATGACTCCAAGCATAAGGAGCTTAATGTGCGGGAATCACTCCTATACAACTGCGGCAAAGTGATCGATATGAATCCTCAGAGACTCGATATCAACCAGTTGAAAATTTGTGGGTTTATCTTAAGAAAAAAGTGTCGAAAGGGCAGCCCACAAATCGACAAGCCCTATAATCTACCATACATAAGATTCCATTGGAATATGACCTGCCAAAGTTAGTCCGATCGATGAAAACACGCATCCAACATGTAGCAAATGCTAAGGGGGCTCGCACGAAATATTTATATTAGTAATAAGATATTATAATAAGGCATAAATTTAGAATAAAAAATAAGTTCAGTGTCAAAAATGTGTTAGCTCACGTTTTGAAGTTTTTTTTCGTTGAATATTATCAAATTTTGTTGTGGAATCATCATTCACTAAAAAAATCCATTAAACATAACCGGAGTCTATGTAAAGAAAAAAATGTGTTAAGGGAATTAGATAGAGACTGGTGGTAAAAATTTAATAATTAACATTTCGCTGAGCTTTATACTAGAAACATATGTGCAGTTACACTGCGCAGTCAAATTTTGAACACACCAGTTTGTATGAACCGAGCCACACGGGTTTCTGCATACTAAGCAGTGCACTGCATGATGTGTTCAAATTAAATTTCACTGCGCAGCACCAATGCTGCCAATGGAAAAACTACAGTTTTAGAGTCGCTGTATGGATGACAACAAAGAAGATGTGTCAAATATAATATGACAAATACTACATGTGAAATAAACAAACGTTGTGATATATCCCAATTTTTTCAAAATGGAAGAATATTTAATGACACTCAACATTAGCAACTGGCTTCGCGAAAGGAAATTTGCAGAGTATACGTATATACGTATGTTGTTGTTGTTATTGTAGCGGTTTCTTAACCCCCCTTAGGACAGGCTTTATCAATCTAAGTCGCCGAGGTCATCTAAAGGGAGGTCCAGGAAACGTGCTGTTTCGACGGGATTGGACAAGAGGAAGAGGGATTTTAGACGTGTTGGCTTAAGGGGGCATGTGACGAGGTGGTTTGTGTAGTGCGGAGACTCTTCACAAGCACAGAATACGTTGGGTATGTCAGAGTCGAGTCTGGATAGGTAGGAGTCGAACCTGGTGCAGTAACCAGACCTAAGTTGTGCCAGGGTCACGCGGGTCTCTCGAGGCAGCTTGAGCTCGTTGTCTGCAATAGGCGGTGATTTGAGTCCGAGCACGCCATTCACGGGAAGGGAGTCTTGGAAGGTGTTAACTGACTCCTGGTGAATTACGTTCAGTGCTTGTCGGTACGCCATCCTGTCCAGCGGTTGTTGCACGTGTTGCTGGATAGTGCTTTTCAAGTAAAGTACTCCCTTCGAGATGTGCCTAGGTGGAGGTTCAGCTTCAATGAGGTGCCTGCTGGAGTGCTTCCTGCGGTAGCATCCCAGTAGGAACTGCTTGCACAGCAAAGCATTATGCTCCTTAACTCGTAGCATAAATGCTTCGCTGTGCAAGTGATGCTCCGGCGACATCAGGAGGTTTCCTGTCGCAGTCCTAAGGCGGTGTTCTGGCAGGCCTATAACTTCCTCAACTGATTCACGTTCGTCACCGTGAAGATGTGTAAAAGATCGGCGAGGTAGCAGTTCACTTTCGAACATAGGTCATCAATATCCTGGCCAGACGCCAATATCGGGCAATCATCGGCATACGAGGTTGGTGAAACTCCTTCCGGTGGAGGAGGGAGCTTCGAAATATAAAAATTAAACACTAGCGGGGAGAGGACACCACCCTGCGGAACTCCCTGTTTAATTTTCCTCAACTTCGATGTTTCACCTCGGAATATGATCGATGATTGTCGACCACTCAGGTTGCCCATGATCCACCTCTGCAACCCCGGCGGATTGAGGATTCCTCAATGTCCGTGAGTAACACTGAATGGTACACTGTGTCAGAGGCTTTTGACAAATCCGGTGCTTCTTGGACAGTTCTCTCTCAAGGTCGGTTTTGGTTTAGGCCATTGACTATCTGGATGTTTATGGCAAGGCCTCAAGTGTCTTCGCTACTGGGGAGAGGAGAGTTATCGGCCGATAAGTCTCTCCTTTGTTGGCTGCTTTTCCCGGTTTAAGTAGCGGGACGACCCTACCAGTTTTCCACACGTCAGGTATTATTAGGAACGTCAAAGACAAGTTGAGGACCTTGGTGAGGAAGTCTAGTTCCGCTGGTTCAAGATGTTTTAGCATCAGCATGCTTATTCCGTCAGGGCCGATGGATTTGGAGGCTTTCGCCTTGTCAATCGAGGTGTGTATGGGTAAGTGGTCCGATACTAGTGTCAGTATAGGTCGCCAGACTATACTGTTTATCAGACCAGCACTCGCAATCCTTATATCAGGCGAGCTTTGGCAATTACCCACAACTCTGGTGGGGGTGTTATCGTTCATTGTGCAGAATGTCGAAACGTCTATCTGTTCCGCTACCTCCATTCCTCTACAGTCATTTGACAGGCTAGAATGCCAAAGATCGTGATGCGCGTTAAAGTCGACCAAAATCAAACAGTTTTCGCCTGAGTAATGCACCTATATCAGGGCTATATCCAACTGGACAACTCGTAATAGGAGGAATGTATATATTAAATATTTCGAGCTCAGCATCACCTAACCGGATAGCTATGACCTGACATTCTCTCTCATTCTAGGGTAGTATCCCTGCGGTCGATGTCGACGTCGATGAGACGGTACTGCATGGTCTCGCTCGCTTTCTTTGCGGATTATGTTGTATTCGGCCCGGCTCAGAAGATCCGAGCGGGCGGTCAGCTTCGTTTCCTGAATCGCAGCAATTGACAGGTGCTCCCGGCTCATAAAGTCGACTATCTCGTCGATCTTCCCCTGGAATCTGCTGCAATTGCATTGTAAAAGTCGTGTCTGTCTTGGTGGAACGTTCGTGATTCGCGGATGGAGTGTGTTGCTGCTGTGTTACCCGCTGAAGTTGGTTTCGCACGTTGGTGTTGGTTGGCGGTGTTGTTGTAGAGACAAGCGGGGGCAGACTCCTACAGCACGGGGCAACGTACGCATCATTGCACTCACGGATGGTGCGCAGGCCAGAGCACGTCCGAAAATGACACCAGCCGGAACAAGAGTTGCATCTGACTGAGGTCATGTTCCGACGTACTATAGTCTGTCACACGGAACAGACTGTGCGGGGGACTAGGAGCTGCTGGATAGCCCTCACACGGGAGGAGGAAGAGAAGCTGGTTGTGGGTAAGGATGGGTGTGAGGGTTGGTGGGAGTCATGCTGCGGGGAGCTCCGGTATACTGTAGAGGTCTGTGGGTTACCCGAAGTGGGTAAGGGTGCTGAAGGCACTGCCGTGTAACCTCGGGGCGCGCTCGGGCGCTGGCAGCATGAGGCCACGTAACATGTAGTCCACTCCCGATGGGTCTTAATGCATGAGCAGACCTTAAGATGACTTCAACCATTGCACTGGTTGCACCTAACCGAGGTGGAGGGGTGGTGGATTCTTTTAATGCACACGCAGCAGAACCAGGGTTGGTTTCCACGCCACCCCTGATGAGAAGAATTTGGAGCAGCCCAGCTGCGAGGTGTTTCTCCGTTGGCGTACTAAGATTTATTTTACCTGTTGACCTAAACGGGGTTAGATCGCCGAAAGGATGACAGCCCTTGGCCGGATAAAATCAAAGTCAACTCCGATGCGTAGAACCGGCTGTCTCTGCAGGGAACAAAGGAGAGTCCTATCGGCCGATAACTCTCCTCTCCCCAATAGCGAAGACGCTTGAGGCCTTGATGGATTGTACCCTATTATTTTGTACATAAAGCAATTACTTCGAATTTTGGTTTTGCCACATATACCTACAGTACGTCAAGAAACAGTTACACACTGAAATTTTTTTTGTTTTAACTTTATGTGAAAAAATCATATACTTCTGTTATATTGAATAAATTTGTTTAATGGAAAATTATTTTACAATATCTTTTCAGTTAATATTACTAAAAACATTAACAAAATTAATAATATTCAACGAAAAATACAAAGAAATGACACTTTACACATTTTGGACACTGTCAAGAAACTGTTTACACATTCTGTTTTTCCCATCTGTTTCGCTCTCATTTTTGCCTAAAAATGTAATTAACCGTTATTTATGCATCTACAATTGCTTATTGCAATGATTTATTTCATTTTATTGTGAAATTCGCTGTGAGCGCATGCAAACAATTACTCTTAAGAATTTTTAAAATGCCCGGTAAAAGGTTGTCAATTAAAGTTAATCAATTGATTTACTACAACCACCAATGAGGTAAATTGTTATAGCAAAACACCTTAATATAATATAAACTTAAAAAATCCATATTAATGCAGACTTGCTGAGTCTACATTTTCAGTACTTGTCAAAATCTTTACCTTTATATTTTAATACAGGAATCATGTTACATTATATTTTTACCAGACTTTTACTACGTTTGCATTTCCGGCACATGCCAATGTTTTAATCCTTTCCAAATAATTATTCTTTCGGTTTTAATACAGAATTCTTTGGAATTATTTCATAACATATTTTTACCAGACTTTTACTACGTTACATTTCCGGCACATGCCAATGTTTTAATCCTTTCCAAATAATTATTCTTTCGATTTTAATACATAATTCTTTGGAATTATTTCATAACATATTTTTACCAGACTTTCACTACGTTTGCATTTCCGGCACAAGCGAATATTTCAATTCATAATTTCACACGACCAAATATGCAAAGTAGGCATTTTAATAGCATAAGTAATACCGATTTTGTAATTTATAGTTAGACTTTAATTTTATTCTGTATAGAACAGTTTAAAAAATAAAGGGATTGGAAAATAAAAAGTTGTTTTTTTATTTTCCTTAAAATCCCATATTAAAAGTGGCGCAGTCGGTAAGATACCGTTGTCCTACCCGTCGGTAAGAAACGAAGTGTAGTGTACGTGAATTTTAATTCTTAAAACGGTATTGCGTGAAATTTTGGACAAAGATAGTCCCAAATAAAAATCAAAAATTTAGTGCAAAAATAAAGAAATTTTTGTTACGAAATTTTCTAAAAAAAAAAAAAGGACAAAAGATAGTCCTAACTTTAAATAAATCAAAAATTTAGTGCAAAAATAAAGAAATTTTTGTTACGAACGAAACTTTTGAAAAAAAAAGGACAAAAATAGTCCTAACTCTAAACAAAATGAAAGCCTAGTGAAAAAAAGACAAAACCTTAAAGAAGTCGAAAATTTGGTGAAGAAAAAAAATATACATATATAAATAAAAGTAAATAAAGTCCTTACAAATACAACTATTTAAAGGACAAAAGTTAGTTTCAACATAAAAAAAAACAACACAATAATCATCTCTAAACTACGAAGACATCATAAGCAGTCGGACAACACAAGCAACGTTCAGCAGCAATCACAATACCCCACGGCAATAAGGTAGAAATAAGTTAAATTAAATTCTTAGATATAAATTAACACGTAATACACATAAAATGGCTCAAGTTAATTTCGATCCCCTAAAATATTTATCAACCTTAGCCACATATGATGGCGACCTTAGAGACCTACAGACTTTTATTAACTTAATTGATAGAGTGCATCCAATACTAAAAAACGTTCGACGAACTATCTCAAACAATTTTTTCTGACCTAATTAAGAGTAGACTGAAAGGAAAAGCTAGGGAAATAATAGAAATTAATTGCCAAGCAGTTTCATGGCAAAGCATAAAAGCAGTCCTTCAAAATAATTTCGGAGACAGACTAAGTTGCGATGATCTGTTCGATCTACTCAGGGCAACTACCTTTAAAACTACCAGTCTAGACTTCTTCGACGAAATAAAAAACAAACTTCGACGACTTAACAACAAAACAGTATTCCTCGTTGGACAAGAGGCAGCGAGTACTGTCGCTCAAAATAATTGCCGCACAGCCCTTAATGTATTCAAATCAAAAATTCCAGAGCCAATGAAGACAATACTGTCTTGTAGAAACCCCGACACTTTAGAAGGAGCCATGAATATCCTTTTTGAAACAGGATATGCTCACCTTAGAGTGGACAATCAACAATATTTTCCTCAAAACAGATATGAGCAAAGATACTCAAAACCTAACCCTCAAAATAAACAAAGTGTAAATCAACAAAATAGGCAATCTAGGGATAACCAACATGCCAATCTACAAAATCCTGAGAATTTTAACCGGCAGAATTACCGTAATAACAACTCTGAAAATTATAACCGGCAAAATTACCGTAATAACAACTCTGAAAATTCCAACAGACATAATTATCGCAATAGCAATTCCGAAAATTTTAATCGGCAAAAGTATAGAATTAATAACCCCCAAAATTATCCCAATACTACGAAACAAACCCATAATTATCAAAATCGATACGATCCCTCACGACAACTTAACCCAGCGCAAAAGGAATTCTCCCAACTAAACCCTCGCTATCCATCTTCAGAACCCATGGATATAAACAAATATGAATTAGCTGGAAATTTAATGTATAATCCTTCGCCACAACTTACAAATGTACAAGGAGAGTCCTTCCAAAGAAATAAATTCTCGGACGTAGACAGACATGAAAATTTTCACTATGCAGCCTCGGAGAACTTCCATATATAAAAATAAAAACAAAATTAGGACATATAAAATTAATAATAGATACAGGTGCAACCAACTCAATTTTAAATCCGGGTATATGTCACCCCAAGTGGATTAAGAAGATTAATCCTACTTATATAAACACTTTACAACACAAAATATGTATAAATGAAAAAGCAAGCATTAAAGCTTTTGAAGAATTTGGTACGGAACTCGACGTTATCGATTTTTACATAGTCAAATTCCATGACCTCTATGACGGCCTAATAGGTAACGATCTATTAAGGCCTTTAAAAGTTAAAATCAATTATATGGACTATACTATAAAATTTGGAAAAAATACCTTAACTCTCTTTGTCAAAAGCAAAGATGCCGACAAAATATGCAACTTTATGTAAAAACATTCATAAGGATATGGAATTAGACTTAGTTCCTAAATCAGAAAATGCGTTCACGCAGAAGGTGGACCATACAAATTTTAATATTATAGAAGAAAAGGAATACAAACCTTTAAAGGAACAAATTAGGATCCAACACCTTAACTCCGAAGAAAAAATCAAACTCCTACCAATCATAAACAAATATTCTGATATTTTTTACCAAGAAAACACCGAATTGAGCTTTACTTCTGCGATCAAACATGAAATAAGGACTACTGATAATGAGCCGATTTTTACCAAATCATATAGATACCCGTATATTCACAAAAACGAAGTAGAAAAGCAAATCCAGGAAATACTCGATAATAAAATAATAAGACATAGTAATTCGCCATACTCAGCACCCATATGGATAGTAGCGAAGAAGGCTAATGCCAGTGGGAAAACTAAATGGAGACTCATAATCGACTACCGTAAACTTAATGAAGTAACAATAGACGATAAATACCCAATTCCTAATATTGACGAAATACCAGATAAATTAGGCCGATGTCAATATTTCACTACCCTTGACCTAGCAAAAGGTTTTCACCAAATAGAAATAGAAGAAAAAGACATTCACAAAACAGCCTACAGTGTCGAAGGAGGACACTACGAGTTTTTGCGAATGCCGTTTGGTCTGAAGACAGCACCAGCGACATTCCAAAGGCTCATGAATAACATTCTTAAAGATTATATTAATAAAATCTGCCTTGTATATTTAGATGATATCATTATTTTCTCAACTTCTCTACAGGAACATTTGGATTCCATAAAACTAATCTTTAACCGCTTAAAAGAAGCTAATCTTAAAGTTCAGTTGGACAAGTCAGAATTTCTAAAAAGGAAACTGAATTCCTTGGCCACATAGTAACACCCGATGGCATAAGGGCAAACCCCAAAAAATAGAGTGTGTAAAAAATTTCCCAATCCCTAAGACCCCCAAACAAATAAAACAATTTCTCGGCTTAACCGGGTATTACAGAAAATTCATAAAGGATTATTCTTCAATCGCTAAACCCATGACCAAATATTTGAAAAAAGACGCAAAAATTAACGAACTCTTAACGAACATGAAATTAATTATAGCACTATAGAAAAAGAACTCTTAGCAATTATTTGGGCAACTAAATATTTTAGGCCATATCTTTTTGGACGCAAATTTCTGATCGAAACTGATCATAAACCCTTGACATGGCTTTTTTCCATCAAAGAACCCAACTCAAAACTCGTCAGATGGCGATTGAAATTATCTGAATTCGACTACGAGATAAAATACAAAAAGGGAACTAAAAATAGCAACGCAGATGAACGTAAATGCATTAGAATCCGACATTTCAACAATCAAGGATACTTCCTCTCCACTAAATCTTTTCAAAAATCAAATATTTATCAAAAAAATTACATCAGGATCCATGAGATCACAAAATAAATCCGTTTTTAAAAATACGAGAAAAATCATACAAATCAAGCACTTAGATAGGGATACCACCATTATACTACTTAAAAACCATTTTAATCCTACACAACTGAATGCAGTCTTCATAGATGAAGAATTTTACGATGTTTTTAAGACTACTTACGAAGAAATATTTTCTAATAATGAAAAGTTCAAAATAATAAGATGTTTTACTATATTAGAAGATATAGAAGACGAAAATAAGTTAAGTGAAATCATCGAGAAGGAGCACTTAGACAAAAACCATAGAGGTATACAAGCTGTTTTTGAGGAAATAAAGACAAAAATCTACAATCCTAATCTAAAACTTAGGATAACACAACTAATAAACAACTGCGAAATCTGTAACATAGAAAAATATGATAGAAATCCTCCTAAAATACCCTACAAAATCACTGAAACACCTTCAAAACCTCGCGAAATCGTTCACATTGATGTTTTTTATACATTAGAAAAACAAATTTTTATGACAATGATTGACAAGTTTACAAAATTTGCTATAGCTTATAGAATTAATGGAAGAAATTGGGTAGAGTTCAAAATTAAACTATTACTTTACCTAAACACTTACGGTAAAATCAAAAAAATTATTGTTGATAATGAACTCGGTTTTAAAGCCATACCAATGCAACAATTCTTAAAGGACGAAAATATTACAATACACTACACATCTAACAGTAACCACACTTCAAACGCAGATATTGAAAGATTGCATAATACCATCAATGAACACATTAGACTTTTGAGACACAATGAAAGAAGCCGCCATGAGACAGTAGAAGAAGAAATTTTAAGGATAATAGGTTTTTATAATAACACTATACACAGTACCACAAAAACTAAACCAATCGACTTTATAAATGGAAAAATCCACGAAGACAAATATGAAGAAATCCATGACTTAATTTTGAAGAAAAAAGAAAACTACATAAATAAATCAAACAAGGATAGAAAAGATGTTGATATTCAAGAAGGTACCAACTTTGTAAAAGAAATTAGAGGTGGTAAGAACCATAGAAAATACAGAAAAATAGATTCTAGTATAAATGATGACGAACATTTACAGGACACTAAGAATGGATTAAAATATTATAAAGCACATATAAAACCAAATAGGAAATATCAGGATAAAAATAACCCTAGAATGAAACTCCAGATACTACTACATAACACACACTCTTTTAGATGACACTTTGGATTTTGACGATCACATTTTTAACGACCATCTCTGCACAATCTGTCGACATTCAGGATTTAACAAACAATAATGGATATATACCGATCAAAACAGGACAACAAAAAGTAATTGATCGATACAACAAAATATTTCACATTGTTAACGTAACTGCATACACGGACACACTAAATTTAATCTATGAAAACTTACAAACACTTGACGCTAGCACGGTCGAAACTAAGACATTATTAGACACCATAAATAAAAATTTTGCATTACTAAAAGGGAAAGTAGATGGCTTAAATCCACACTTTAGACAAAGAAGAGGACTGATAAACGTATTGGGAAAAGGGCTAAAGTTTATCGCAGGAACTATGGACAATGATGACGAACTTGAAATAAGCAGCTCACTGAAATCACTATATCAAAACGAAGAATGCTTGACAAACCAAATTAACAATCTCACCTTTGTCAACTATTTTATATCCACACAAATACGAAACATTACTGAACACATAAACCAAAAACAAATCATAATAGGAAATTACTTAAACGAATTTAAGCATTATATACAAAATAAAATAGCAACAATAGAAGACGAAATAAAGTTTATGGAACACATTTACCAAATAAACAATGACATTTCACTCTTACGAGATCATGTGGACGATATTGGACAAATAATATTCTCTAGCAAATTGGGAATAATTCCCACGGACATTTTAACGAACACGGAGCTTGACTTGATAGATGACTTTGACAGTTACACGAGTATTAAAATAGCTGTTGACTTACATGACAACAATATTATTATAATCCTTCAGATCCCTCAATTTTCAAAAGAAATTTTATCGAAAGTTATATTTGAGCCAATTCCTAATATAAACAACAAAACAATTATATTGAATAACTATGAAATGTTAATAGATTCAAAAAATAACATTTTTGATGTAGATATTAAAGATAACCTTAAGAAAAATTTAATTCAAATATCTAACAAATGTATTTCAAGCATATTAAACTATGAAGAATCATACTGCGATATGCAAATTTTACACGAATCAAGTGTAATTGAAATCCTTCCTGGTATACTAATATTTAAAAATTTCTATTTCAAAGTAGAACATAATTGTAACAAAATTGATATCAGAATAAGCAGAAATTTTTTAGTAAAATTTTAAGATTGTGAAATTAACGCAAACAACAAAACCTTTAGCAATGTCAAACTAAAATTCTACGACCAATTTATTCTACCTAATATTATAACAAAAATCAAAGAAAATTCGAATAACTTTCCTAATTTGAAGTTAGAATCATTATATTTAGAACAAATTGAACATAAGAAATATATTCAACAAATACAGTATCAAACAAAAAAAATCAAATTTTATCAATGTAAGCATAAACATAGTAATTGTCATTACCATTATAATATTAGTAATATTTACTATATATAAGACAAATAACAAACTGTCCATTTTGCATATTTCGTCGGAGCCTCAATCTAACCGTGGGGGTGTTATAGCAAAACACTTTAATATAATATAAACTTAAAAAATCCATATTAATGCAGACTTGCTGAGTCTACATTTTCAGTACTTGTCAAAATCTTTACCTTTATATTTTAATACAGGAATCATGTTACATTATATTTTTACCAGACTTTTACTACGTTTGCATTTCCGGCACATGCCAATGTTTTAATCCTTTCCAAATAATTATTCTTTCGATTTTAATATATAATTCTTTGGAATTATTTCATAACATATTTTTACCAGACTTTGACTACGTTGCATTTCCGGCACATGCCAATGTTTTAATCCTTTTCAAATAATTATTCTTTCGATTTTAATACATAATTCTTTGGAATTATTTCATAACATATTTTTACCAGACTTTCACTACGTTTGCATTTCCGGCACAAGCGAATATTTCAATTCATAATTTCACACGACCAAATATGCAAAGTAGGCATTTTAATAGCATAAGTAATACCGATTTTGTAATTTATAGTTAGTCTTTAATTTTATTCTGTATAGAACGGTTTAAAAAATAAAGGGATTGGAAAATAAAAAGTTCTTTTTTTATTTTCCTTAAAATCCCATATTAAAAGTGTAAATCAGATCCAAAATTGGTAGACATGTTTTCTGTATCACGGAAAATAATTTACGATGTCCTGAGTCGTGCGGAAAACGAGGAGAGACTTGATGCAAAGAGTGGAGGTGGCCAAAAGCGGAAAATTGGTGAGCGATTGGACCACAGAATCATGCGAAAGGTTGACGGAAATTCGCAAATAACGATAAGAACTCTTGCTCAGGAGCTTAAGGAAGAATTTTACCTTGATGTTTCACACGAAACTATACGCCAAGCCATTCTGCGGCACAAGTACCGATCAAGAGTTGCCGCAAAAAACCACTGCTTTCTATGGTCAATGTAGAAAAGCGCTTCATTTTCGCTGTAACCATGGTAAATTTTCCAGCAGAATATTGGGATGACGTCCGACAACTGTGAGGAAACCAAAATGATACAACTACAACGATGGCCCAACCATTGTACGACGTAAGCCGTTGACTGCACTCGAACCGCAAAACATCATTCCGATTGTAAAGTTTTGCAAACTGTCGGTTATGATTTGGGTATGCATCTCCAGTCAATGAGTGGGAAACTTGGCATTTATAGAAAAAACCATGAATGCCGTGCTTTATTGCCAAATTTTGGATGCAAATTTGAAGCTAAGTGCAGCGAACTTCGGCTTTTTTCCAACAACAAGCCAACTTTTAAATTCTACCAGGACAATGACTCCAAGCATAAGGAGCTTAATGTGCGGAAATCACTCCTATACAACTGCGGCAAAGTGATCGATATGAATCCTCAGAGACTCGATATCAACCAGTTGAAAATTTGTGGGTTTATCTTAAGAAAAAAGAGTCGAAAGGGCAGCCCACAAATCGACAAGCCCTATAATCTGCCATACATAAGATCCCATTGGAATATGACCTACCAAAGTTAGTCCAATCGATGGAAAAACGCATCCAACATGTAGCAAATGCTAAGGGGGCTCGCACGAAATATTTATATTAGTAATAAGATATTATAATAAGACATAAATTTAGAATAAAAAATAAGTTCAGTGTCAAATATGTGTTAGCTCACGTTTTGAAGTTTTTTTTCGTTGAATATTATCAAATTTTGTTGTGGAATCATCATTCACTAAAAAAATCCATTAAACATAACCGCAGTCTATGTAAAGAAAAAAATGTGTTAAGGGAATTAGATAGAGACTGGTGGTAAAAATTTAATAATTAACATTTCGCTGAGCTTTATACTAGAAACATATGTGCAGTTACACTGCGCAGTCAAATTTTGAACACACCAGTTTGTATGAACCGAGCCACACGGGTTTCTGCATACTAAGCAGTGCACTGCATGATGTGTTCAAATTAAATTTCACTGCGCAGCACCAATTCTGCCAATGGAAAAACTACAGTTTTAGAGTCGCTGTATGGATGACAACAAAGAAGATGTGTCAAATATAATATGACAAATACTACATGTGAAATAAACAAACGTTGTGATATATCCCTATTTTTTCAAAATGGAAGAATATTTAATGACACTCAACATAAGCAACTGGTTGTTGATATTGTAGCGGTTTCTTAACCCCGCTTAGGACAGGCTTTATCAATCTAAGTCGCCGAGGTCATCTAAAGGGAGGTCCAGGAAACGTGCTGTTTCGACGGGATTGGACAAGAGGAAGAGGGATTTTAGACGTGTTGGCTTAAGGGGGCATGTGACGAGGTGGTTTGTGTAGTGCGGAGACTCTTCACAAACACAGAATACGTTAGGTATGTCAGGGTCGAGTCTGGATAGGTAGGAGTCGAACCTGGTGCAGTAACCAGACCTAAGTTGTGCCAGGGTCACGCGGGTCTCTCGAGGCAGCTTGAGCTCGTTGTCTGCAATAGGCGGTGATTTGAGTCCGAGCACGCCATTCACGGGAAGGGAGTCTTGGAAGGTGTTAACTGACTCCTGGTGAATTACGTTCAGTGCTTGTCGGTACGCCATCCTGTCCAGCGGTTGTTGCACGTGTTGCTGGATAGTGCTTTTCAAGTAAAGTACTCCCTTCGAGATGTGCCTAGGTGGAGGTTCAGCTTCAATGAGGTGCCTGCTGGAGTGCTTCCTGCGGTAGCATCCCAGTAGGAACTGCTTGCACAGCAAAGCATTATGCTCCTTAACTCGTAGCATAAATGCTTCGCTGTGCAAGTGATGCTCCGGCGACATCAGGAGGTTTCCTGTCGCAGTCCTAAGGCGGTGTTCTGGCAGGCCTATAACTTCCTCAACTGATTCACGTTCGTCACCGTGAAGATGTGTAAAAGATCGGCGAGGTAGCAGTTCACTTTCGAACATAGGTCATCAATATCCTGGCCAGACGCCAATATCGGGCAATCATCGGCATACGAGGTTGGTGAAACTCCTTCCGGTGGAGGAGGGAGCTTCGAAATATAAAAATTAAACACTAGCGGGGAGAGGACACCACCCTGCGGAACTCCCTGTTTAATTTTCCTCAACTTCGATGTTTCACCTCGGAATATGATCGATGATTGTCGACCACTCAGGTTGCCCATGATCCACCTCTGCAACCCCGGCGGATTGAGGATTCCTCAATGTCCGTGAGTAACACTGAATGGTACACTGTGTCAGAGGCTTTTGACAAATCCGGTGCTTCTTGGACAGTTCTCTCTCAAGGTCGGTTTTGGTTTAGGCCATTGACTATCTGGATGTTTATGGCAAGGCCTCAAGTGTCTTCGCTACTGAGGAGAGGAGAGTTATCGGCCTATAAGTCTCTCCTTTGTTGGCTGCTTTTCCCGGTTTAAGTAGCGGGACGACCCTACCAGTTTTCCACACGTCAGGTATTATTAGGAACGTCAAAGACAAGTTGAGGACCTTGGTGAGGAAGTCTAGTTCCGCTGGTTCAAGATGTTTTAGCATCAGCATGCTTATTCCGTCAGGGCCGATGGATTTGGAGGCTTTCGCCTTGTCAATCGAGGTGTGTATGGGTAAGTGGTCCGATACTAGTGTCAGTATAGGTCGCCAGACTATACTGTTTATCAGACCAGCACTCGCAATCCTTATATCAGGCGAGCTTTGGCAATTACCCACAACTCTGGTGGGGGTGTTATCGTTCATTGTGCAGAATGTCGAAACGTCTATCTGTTCCGCTACCTCCATTCCTCTACAGTCATTTGACAGGCTAGAATGCCAAAGATCGTGATGCACGTTAAAGTCGCCCAAAATCAAACGGTTTTCGCCTGAGTAACGCACCTATATCAGGGCTATATCCAACTGGACAACTCGTAATAGGAGGAATGTATATATTAAATATTTCGAGCTCAGCATCACCTAACCGGATAGCTATGACCTGACATTCTCCCTCATTCTAGGGTAGTATCCCTGCGGTCGATGTCGACGTCGATGAGACGGTACTGCATGGTCTCGCTCGCTTTCTTTGCGGATTATGTTGTATTCGGCCCGGCTCAGAAGATCCGAGCGGGCGGTCAGCTTCGTTTCCTGAATCGCAGCAATTGACAGGTGCTCCCGGCTCATAAAGTCGACTATCTCGTCGATCTTCCCCTGGAATCTGCTGCAATTGCATTGTAAAAGTCGTGTCTGTCTTGGTGGAACGTTCGTGATTCGCGGATGGAGTGTGTTGCTGCTGTGTTACCCGCTGAAGTTGGTTTCGCACGTTGGTGTTGGTTGGCGGTGTTGTTGTAGAGACAAGCGGACGCAGACTCCTACAGCACGGGGCAACGTACGCATCATTGCACTCACGGGTGGTGCGCAGGCCAGAGCACGTCCGAAAATGACACCAGCCGGAACAAGAGTTGCATCTGACTGAGGTCATGTTCCGACGTACTATAGTCTGTCACACGGAACAGACTGTGCGGGGGACTAGGAGCTGCTGGATAGCCCTCACACGGGAGGAGGAAGAGAAGCTGGTTGTGGGTAAGGATGGGTGTGAGGGTTGGTGGGAGTCATGCTGCGGGGAGCTCCGGTATACTGTAGAGGTCTGTGGGTTACCCAAAGTGGGTAAGGGTGCTGAAGGCACTGCCGTGTAACCTCGGGGCGCGCTCGGGCGCTGGCAGCATGAGGCCACGTAACATGTAGTCCACTCCCGATGGGTCTTAATGCATGAGCAGACCTTAAAATGACTTCAACCATTGCACTGGTTGCACCTAACCGAGGTGGAGGGGTGGTGGAGTCTTTTAATGCACACGCAGCAGAAATAATCCGTCGGACCAGGGTTGGTTTCCACGCCACCCCTGATGAGAAGAATTTGGAGCAGCCCAGCTGCGAGGTGTTTCTGCGTTGGCGTACTAAGATTTATTTTACCTGTTGACCTAAACGGGGTTAGATCGCCGAAAGGATGACAGCCCTTGGCCGGATAAAATCAAAGTCAACTCCGATGCGTAGAACCGGCTGTCTCTGCAGGGAACAAAGGAGAGTCCTATCGGCCGATAACTCTCCTCTCCCCAATAGCGAAGACGCTTGAGGCCTTGATAGATTGTACCCTATTATTTTGTACATAAAGCAATTACTTCGAATTTTGGTTTTGCCACATATACCTACAGTACGTCAAGAAACAGTTACACACTGAAATTTTTTTTGTTTTAACTTTATGTGAAAAAATCATATACTTCTGTTATATTGAATAAATTTGTTTAATGGAAAATTATTTTACAATATCTTTTCAGTTAATATTACTAAAAACATTAATAAAATTAATAATATTCAACGAAAAATACAAAGAAATGACACTTTACACATTTTGGACACTGTCAAGAAACTGTTTACACATTCTGTTTTTCCCATCTGTTTCGCTCTCATTTTTGCCTAAAAATGTAATTAACCGTTATTTATGCATCTACAATTGCTTATTGCAATGATTTATTTCATTTTATTGTGAAATTCGCTGTGAGCGCATGCAAACAATTACTCTTAAGAATTTTTAAAATGCCCGGTAAAAGGTTGTCAATTGAAGTTAATCAATTGATTTACTACAACCACCAATGAGGTAAATTGTTATAGCAAAACACCTTAATATAATATAAACTTAAAAAATCCATATTAATGCAGACTTGCTGAGTCTACATTTTCAGTACTTGTCAAAATCTTTACCTTTATATTTTAATACAGGAATCATGTTACATTATATTTTTACCAGACTTTTACTACGTTTGCATTTCCGGCACATGCCAATGTTTTAATCCTTTCCAAATAATTATTCTTTCGGTTTTAATACAGAATTCTTTGGAATTATTTCATAACATATTTTTACCAGACTTTCACTACGTTTTCATTTCCGGCACAAGCGAATATTTCAATTCATAATTTCACACGACCAAATATGCAAAGTAGGCATTTTAATAGCATAAGTAATACCGATTTTGTAATTTATAGTTAGTCTTTAATTTTATTCTCTATAGAACAGTTTAAAAAATAAAGGGATTGGAAAATAAAAAGTTGTTTTTTTATTTTCCTTAAAATCCCATATTAAAAGTGGCGCAGTCGGTAAGATACCGTTGTCCTACCCGTCGGTAAGAAACGAAGTGTAGTGTACGTGAATTTTAATTCTTAAAACGGTATTGCGTGAAATTTTGGACAAAGATAGTCCCAAATAAAAATCAAAAATTTAGTGCAAAAATAAAGAAATTTTCTAAAAAAAAAGGACAAAAGATAGTCCTAACTTTAAATAAATCAAAAATTTAGTGCAAAATAAAGAAATTTTTGTTACGAACGAAACTTTTGAAAAAAAAGGACAAAAATAGTCCTAACTCTAAACAAAATGAAAGCCTAGTGAAAAAAAGACAAAACCTTAAAGAAGTCGAAAATTTGGTGAAGAAAAAAATATACATATATAAATAAAAGTAAATAAAGTCCTTACAAATACAACTATTTAAAGGACAAAAGTTAGTTTCAACATAAAAAAAAAACAACACAATAATCATCTCTAAACTACGAAGACATCATAATCAGTCGGACAACACAAGCAACGTTCAGCAGCAATCACAATACCCCACGGCAATAAGGTAGAAATAAGTTAAATTAAATTCTTAGATATAAATTAACACGTAATACACATAAAATGGCTCAAGTTAATTTCGATCCCCTAAAATATTTATCAACCTTACCCACATATGATGGCGACCTTAGAGACCTACAGACTTTTATTAACTTAATTGATAGAGTGCATCCAATACTAAAAAACGTTCGACGAACTATCTCAAACAATTTTTTCTGACCTAATTAAGAGTAGACTGAAAGGAAAAGCTAGGGAAATAATAGAAATTAATTGCCAAGCAGTTTCATGGCAAAGCATAAAAGCAGTCCTTCAAAATAATTTCGGAGACAGACTAAGTTGCGATGATCTGTTCGATCTACTCAGGGCAACTACCTTTAAAACTACCAGTCTAGACTTCTTCGACGAAATAAAAAACAAACTTCGACGACTTAACAACAAAACAGTATTCCTCGTTGGACAAGAGGCAGCGAGTACTGTCGCTCAAAATAATTGCCGCACAGCCCTTAATGTATTCAAATCAAAAATTCCAGAGCCAATGAAGACAATCCTGTCTTGTAGAAACCCCGACACTTTAGAAGGAGCCATGAATATCCTTTTTGAAACAGGATATGCTCACCTTAGAGTGGACAATCAACAATATTTTCCTCAAAACAGATCTGAGCAAAGATACTCAAAACCTAACCCTCAAAATAAACAAAGTGTAAATCAACAAAATAGGCAATCTAGGGATAACCAACATGCCAATCTACAAAATCCTGAGAATTTTAACCGGCAGAATTACCGTAATAACAACTCTGAAAATTATAACCGGCAAAATTACCGTAATAACAACTCTGAAAATTCCAACAGACATAATTATCGCAATAACAATTCCGAAAATTTTAATCGGCAAAATTATAGAAATAATAACCCCCAAAATTATCCCAATACTACGAAACAAACCCATAATTATCAAAATCGATACGATCCCTCACGACAACTTAACCCAGCGCAAAAGGAATTCTCCCAACTAAACCCTCGCTATCCATCTTCAGAACCCATGGATATAAACAAATATGAATTAGCTGGAAATTTAATGTATAATCCTTCGCCACAACTTACAAATGTACAAGGAAATAATCCGTCGGACCAGGGTTGGTTTCCACGCCACCCCTGATGAGAAGAATTTGGAGCAGCCCAGCTGCGAGGTGTTTCTGCGTTGGCGTACTAAGATTTATTTTACCTGTTGACCTAAACGGGGTTAGATCGCCGAAAGGATGACAGCCCTTGGCCGGATAAAATCAAAGTCAACTCCGATGCGTAGAACCGGCTGTCTCTGCAGGGAACAAAGGAGAGTCCTATCGGCCGATAACTCTCCTCTCCCCAATAGCGAAGACGCTTGAGGCCTTGATAGATTGTACCCTATTATTTTGTACATAAAGCAATTACTTCGAATTTTGGTTTTGCCACATATACCTACAGTACGTCAAGAAACAGTTACACACTGAAATTTTTTTTGTTTTAACTTTATGTGAAAAAATCATATACTTCTGTTATATTGAATAAATTTGTTTAATGGAAAATTATTTTACAATATCTTTTCAGTTAATATTACTAAAAACATTAATAAAATTAATAATATTCAACGAAAAATACAAAGAAATGACACTTTACACATTTTGGACACTGTCAAGAAACTGTTTACACATTCTGTTTTTCCCATCTGTTTCGCTCTCATTTTTGCCTAAAAATGTAATTAACCGTTATTTATGCATCTACAATTGCTTATTGCAATGATTTATTTCATTTTATTGTGAAATTCGCTGTGAGCGCATGCAAACAATTACTCTTAAGAATTTTTAAAATGCCCGGTAAAAGGTTGTCAATTGAAGTTAATCAATTGATTTACTACAACCACCAATGAGGTAAATTGTTATAGCAAAACACCTTAATATAATATAAACTTAAAAAATCCATATTAATGCAGACTTGCTGAGTCTACATTTTCAGTACTTGTCAAAATCTTTACCTTTATATTTTAATACAGGAATCATGTTACATTATATTTTTACCAGACTTTTACTACGTTTGCATTTCCGGCACATGCCAATGTTTTAATCCTTTCCAAATAATTATTCTTTCGGTTTTAATACAGAATTCTTTGGAATTATTTCATAACATATTTTTACCAGACTTTTACTACGTTACATTTCCGGCACATGCCAATGTTTTAATCCTTTCCAAATAATTATTCTTTCGATTTTAATACATAATTCTTTGGAATTATTTCATAACATATTTTTACCAGACTTTCACTACGTTTTCATTTCCGGCACAAGCGAATATTTCAATTCATAATTTCACACGACCAAATATGCAAAGTAGGCATTTTAATAGCATAAGTAATACCGATTTTGTAATTTATAGTTAGTCTTTAATTTTATTCTCTATAGAACAGTTTAAAAAATAAAGGGATTGGAAAATAAAAAGTTGTTTTTTTATTTTCCTTAAAATCCCATATTAAAAGTGGCGCAGTCGGTAAGATACCGTTGTCCTACCCGTCGGTAAGAAACGAAGTGTAGTGTACGTGAATTTTAATTCTTAAAACGGTATTGCGTGAAATTTTGGACAAAGATAGTCCCAAATAAAAATCAAAAATTTAGTGCAAAAATAAAGAAATTTTCTAAAAAAAAAGGACAAAAGATAGTCCTAACTTTAAATAAATCAAAAATTTAGTGCAAAATAAAGAAATTTTTGTTACGAACGAAACTTTTGAAAAAAAAGGACAAAAATAGTCCTAACTCTAAACAAAATGAAAGCCTAGTGAAAAAAAGACAAAACCTTAAAGAAGTCGAAAATTTGGTGAAGAAAAAAATATACATATATAAATAAAAGTAAATAAAGTCCTTACAAATACAACTATTTAAAGGACAAAAGTTAGTTTCAACATAAAAAAAAAACAACACAATAATCATCTCTAAACTACGAAGACATCATAATCAGTCGGACAACACAAGCAACGTTCAGCAGCAATCACAATACCCCACGGCAATAAGGTAGAAATAAGTTAAATTAAATTCTTAGATATAAATTAACACGTAATACACATAAAATGGCTCAAGTTAATTTCGATCCCCTAAAATATTTATCAACCTTACCCACATATGATGGCGACCTTAGAGACCTACAGACTTTTATTAACTTAATTGATAGAGTGCATCCAATACTAAAAAACGTTCGACGAACTATCTCAAACAATTTTTTCTGACCTAATTAAGAGTAGACTGAAAGGAAAAGCTAGGGAAATAATAGAAATTAATTGCCAAGCAGTTTCATGGCAAAGCATAAAAGCAGTCCTTCAAAATAATTTCGGAGACAGACTAAGTTGCGATGATCTGTTCGATCTACTCAGGGCAACTACCTTTAAAACTACCAGTCTAGACTTCTTCGACGAAATAAAAAACAAACTTCGACGACTTAACAACAAAACAGTATTCCTCGTTGGACAAGAGGCAGCGAGTACTGTCGCTCAAAATAATTGCCGCACAGCCCTTAATGTATTCAAATCAAAAATTCCAGAGCCAATGAAGACAATCCTGTCTTGTAGAAACCCCGACACTTTAGAAGGAGCCATGAATATCCTTTTTGAAACAGGATATGCTCACCTTAGAGTGGACAATCAACAATATTTTCCTCAAAACAGATCTGAGCAAAGATACTCAAAACCTAACCCTCAAAATAAACAAAGTGTAAATCAACAAAATAGGCAATCTAGGGATAACCAACATGCCAATCTACAAAATCCTGAGAATTTTAACCGGCAGAATTACCGTAATAACAACTCTGAAAATTATAACCGGCAAAATTACCGTAATAACAACTCTGAAAATTCCAACAGACATAATTATCGCAATAACAATTCCGAAAATTTTAATCGGCAAAATTATAGAAATAATAACCCCCAAAATTATCCCAATACTACGAAACAAACCCATAATTATCAAAATCGATACGATCCCTCACGACAACTTAACCCAGCGCAAAAGGAATTCTCCCAACTAAACCCTCGCTATCCATCTTCAGAACCCATGGATATAAACAAATATGAATTAGCTGGAAATTTAATGTATAATCCTTCGCCACAACTTACAAATGTACAAGGAAATAATCCGTCGGACCAGGGTTGGTTTCCACGCCACCCCTGATGAGAAGAATTTGGAGCAGCCCAGCTGCGAGGTGTTTCTGCGTTGGCGTACTAAGATTTATTTTACCTGTTGACCTAAACGGGGTTAGATCGCCGAAAGGATGACAGCCCTTGGCCGGATAAAATCAAAGTCAACTCCGATGCGTAGAACCGGCTGTCTCTGCAGGGAACAAAGGAGAGTCCTATCGGCCGATAACTCTCCTCTCCCCAATAGCGAAGACGCTTGAGGCCTTGATGGATTGTACCCTATTATTTTGTACATAAAGCAATTACTTCGAATTTTGGTTTTGCCACATATACCTACAGTACGTCAAGAAACAGTTACACACTGAAATTTTTTTTGTTTTAACTTTATGTGAAAAAATCATATACTTCTGTTATATTGAATAAATTTGTTTAATGGAAAATTATTTTACAATATCTTTTCAGTTAATATTACTAAAAACATTAATAAAATTAATAATATTCAACGAAAAATACAAAGAAATGACACTTTACACATTTTGGACACTGTCAAGAAACTGTTTACACATTCTGTTTTCCCATCTGTTTCGCTCTCATTTTTGCCTAAAAATGTAATTAACCGTTATTTATGCATCTACAATTGCTTATTGCAATGATTTATTTCATTTTATTGTGAAATTCGCTGTGAGCGCATGCAAACAATTACTCTTAAGAATTTTTAAAATGCCCGGTAAAAGGTTGTCAATTGAAGTTAATCAATTGATTTACTACAACCACCAATGAGGTAAATTGTTATAGCAAAACACCTTAATATAATATAAACTTAAAAAATCCATATTAATGCAGACTTGCTGAGTCTACATTTTCAGTACTTGTCAAAATCTTTACCTTTATATTTTAATACAGGAATCATGTTACATTATATTTTTACCAGACTTTTACTACGTTTGCATTTCCGGCACATGCCAATGTTTTAATCCTTTCCAAATAATTATTCTTTCGGTTTTAATACAGAATTCTTTGGAATTATTTCATAACATATTTTTACCAGACTTTTACTACGTTACATTTCCGGCACATGCCAATGTTTTAATCCTTTCCAAATAATTATTCTTTCGATTTTAATACATAATTCTTTGGAATTATTTCATAACATATTTTTACCAGACTTTCACTACGTTTTCATTTCCGGCACAAGCGAATATTTCAATTCATAATTTCACACGACCAAATATGCAAAGTAGGCATTTTAATAGCATAAGTAATACCGATTTTGTAATTTATAGTTAGTCTTTAATTTTATTCTGTATAGAACAGTTTAAAAAATAAAGGGATTGGAAAATAAAAAGTTGTTTTTTTATTTTCCTTAAAATCCCATATTAAAAGTGGCGCAGTCGGTAAGATACCGTTGTCCTACCCGTCGGTAAGAAACGAAGTGTAGTGTACGTGAATTTTAATTCTTAAAACGGTATTGCGTGAAATTTTGGACAAAGATAGTCCCAAATAAAAATCAAAAATTTAGTGCAAAAATAAAGAAATTTTCTAAAAAAAAAAGGACAAAAGATAGTCCTAACTTTAAATAAATCAAAAATTTAGTGCAAAATAAAGAAATTTTTGTTACGAACGAAACTTTTGAAAAAAAAGGACAAAAATAGTCCTAACTCTAAACAAAATGAAAGCCTAGTGAAAAAAAGACAAAACCTTAAAGAAGTCGAAAATTTGGTGAAGAAAAAAATATACATATATAAATAAAAGTAAATAAAGTCCTTACAAATACAACTATTTAAAGGACAAAAGTTAGTTTCAACATAAAAAAAAAACAACACAATAATCATCTCTAAACTACGAAGACATCATAATCAGTCGGACAACACAAGCAACGTTCAGCAGCAATCACAATACCCCACGGCAATAAGGTAGAAATAAGTTAAATTAAATTCTTAGATATAAATTAACACGTAATACACATAAAATGGCTCAAGTTAATTTCGATCCCCTAAAATATTTATCAACCTTACCCACATATGATGGCGACCTTAGAGACCTACAGACTTTTATTAACTTAATTGATAGAGTGCATCCAATACTAAAAAACGTTCGACGAACTATCTCAAACAATTTTTTCTGACCTAATTAAGAGTAGACTGAAAGGAAAAGCTAGGGAAATAATAGAAATTAATTGCCAAGCAGTTTCATGGCAAAGCATAAAAGCAGTCCTTCAAAATAATTTCGGAGACAGACTAAGTTGCGATGATCTGTTCGATCTACTCAGGGCAACTACCTTTAAAACTACCAGTCTAGACTTCTTCGACGAAATAAAAAACAAACTTCGACGACTTAACAACAAAACAGTATTCCTCGTTGGACAAGAGGCAGCGAGTACTGTCGCTCAAAATAATTGCCGCACAGCCCTTAATGTATTCAAATCAAAAATTCCAGAGCCAATGAAGACAATCCTGTCTTGTAGAAACCCCGACACTTTAGAAGGAGCCATGAATATCCTTTTTGAAACAGGATATGCTCACCTTAGAGTGGACAATCAACAATATTTTCCTCAAAACAGATCTGAGCAAAGATACTCAAAACCTAACCCTCAAAATAAACAAAGTGTAAATCAACAAAATAGGCAATCTAGGGATAACCAACATGCCAATCTACAAAATCCTGAGAATTTTAACCGGCAGAATTACCGTAATAACAACTCTGAAAATTATAACCGGCAAAATTACCGTAATAACAACTCTGAAAATTCCAACAGACATAATTATCGCAATAACAATTCCGAAAATTTTAATCGGCAAAATTATAGAAATAATAACCCCCAAAATTATCCCAATACTACGAAACAAACCCATAATTATCAAAATCGATACGATCCCTCACGACAACTTAACCCAGCGCAAAAGGAATTCTCCCAACTAAACCCTCGCTATCCATCTTCAGAACCCATGGATATAAACAAATATGAATTAGCTGGAAATTTAATGTATAATCCTTCGCCACAACTTACAAATGTACAAGGAAATAATCCGTCGGACCAGGGTTGGTTTCCACGCCACCCCTGATGAGAAGAATTTGGAGCAGCCCAGCTGCGAGGTGTTTCTGCGTTGGCGTACTAAGATTTATTTTAGCTGTTGACCTAAACGGGGTTAGATCGCCGAAAGGATGACAGCCCTTGGCCGGATAAAATCAAAGTCAACTCCGATGCGTAGAACCGGCTGTCTCTGCAGGGAACAAAGGAGAGTCCTATCGGCCGATAACTCTCCTCTCCCCAATAGCGAAGACGCTTGAGGCCTTGATGGATTGTACCCTATTATTTTGTACATAAAGCAATTACTTCGAATTTTGGTTTTGCCACATATACCTACAGTACGTCAAGAAACAGTTACACACTGAAATTTTTTTTGTTTTAACTTTATGTGAAAAAATCATATACTTCTGTTATATTGAATAAATTTGTTTAATGGAAAATTATTTTACAATATCTTTTCAGTTAATATTACTAAAAACATTAATAAAATTAATAATATTCAACGAAAAATACAAAGAAATGACACTTTACACATTTTGGACACTGTCAAGAAACTGTTTACACATTCTGTTTTTCCCATCTGTTTCGCTCTCATTTTTGCCTAAAAATGTAATTAACCGTTATTTATGCATCTACAATTGCTTATTGCAATGATTTATTTCATTTTATTGTGAAATTCGCTGTGAGCGCATGCAAACAATTACTCTTAAGAATTTTTAAAATGCCCGGTAAAAGGTTGTCAATTGAAGTTAATCAATTGATTTACTACAACCACCAATGAGGTAAATTGTTATAGCAAAACACCTTAATATAATATAAACTTAAAAAATCCATATTAATGCAGACTTGCTGAGTCTACATTTTCAGTACTTGTCAAAATCTTTACCTTTATATTTTAATACAGGAATCATGTTACATTATATTTTTACCAGACTTTTACTACGTTTGCATTTCCGGCACATGCCAATGTTTTAATCCTTTCCAAATAATTATTCTTTCGGTTTTAATACAGAATTCTTTGGAATTATTTCATAACATATTTTTACCAGACTTTTACTACGTTACATTTCCGGCACATGCCAATGTTTTAATCCTTTCCAAATAATTATTCTTTCGATTTTAATACATAATTCTTTGGAATTATTTCATAACATATTTTTACCAGACTTTCACTACGTTTTCATTTCCGGCACAAGCGAATATTTCAATTCATAATTTCACACGACCAAATATGCAAAGTAGGCATTTTAATAGCATAAGTAATACCGATTTTGTAATTTATAGTTAGTCTTTAATTTTATTCTGTATAGAACAGTTTAAAAAATAAAGGGATTGGAAAATAAAAAGTTGTTTTTTTATTTTCCTTAAAATCCCATATTAAAAGTGGCGCAGTCGGTAAGATACCGTTGTCCTACCCGTCGGTAAGAAACGAAGTGTAGTGTACGTGAATTTTAATTCTTAAAACGGTATTGCGTGAAATTTTGGACAAAGATAGTCCCAAATAAAAATCAAAAATTTAGTGCAAAAATAAAGAAATTTTCTAAAAAAAAAAGGACAAAAGATAGTCCTAACTTTAAATAAATCAAAAATTTAGTGCAAAATAAAGAAATTTTTGTTACGAACGAAACTTTTGAAAAAAAAGGACAAAAATAGTCCTAACTCTAAACAAAATGAAAGCCTAGTGAAAAAAAGACAAAACCTTAAAGAAGTCGAAAATTTGGTGAAGAAAAAAATATACATATATAAATAAAAGTAAATAAAGTCCTTACAAATACAACTATTTAAAGGACAAAAGTTAGTTTCAACATTAAAAAAAAACAACACAATAATCATCTCTAAACTACGAAGACATCATAATCAGTCGGACAACACAAGCAACGTTCAGCAGCAATCACAATACCCCACGGCAATAAGGTAGAAATAAGTTAAATTAAATTCTTAGATATAAATTAACACGTAATACACATAAAATGGCTCAAGTTAATTTCGATCCCCTAAAATATTTATCAACCTTACCCACATATGATGGCGACCTTAGAGACCTACAGACTTTTATTAACTTAATTGATAGAGTGCATCCAATACTAAAAAACGTTCGACGAACTATCTCAAACAATTTTTTCTGACCTAATTAAGAGTAGACTGAAAGGAAAAGCTAGGGAAATAATAGAAATTAATTGCCAAGCAGTTTCATGGCAAAGCATAAAAGCAGTCCTTCAAAATAATTTCGGAGACAGACTAAGTTGCGATGATCTGTTCGATCTACTCAGGGCAACTACCTTTAAAACTACCAGTCTAGACTTCTTCGACGAAATAAAAAACAAACTTCGACGACTTAACAACAAAACAGTATTCCTCGTTGGACAAGAGGCAGCGAGTACTGTCGCTCAAAATAATTGCCGCACAGCCCTTAATGTATTCAAATCAAAAATTCCAGAGCCAATGAAGACAATCCTGTCTTGTAGAAACCCCGACACTTTAGAAGGAGCCATGAATATCCTTTTTGAAACAGGATATGCTCACCTTAGAGTGGACAATCAACAATATTTTCCTCAAAACAGATCTGAGCAAAGATACTCAAAACCTAACCCTCAAAATAAACAAAGTGTAAATCAACAAAATAGGCAATCTAGGGATAACCAACATGCCAATCTACAAAATCCTGAGAATTTTAACCGGCAGAATTACCGTAATAACAACTCTGAAAATTATAACCGGCAAAATTACCGTAATAACAACTCTGAAAATTCCAACAGACATAATTATCGCAATAACAATTCCGAAAATTTTAATCGGCAAAATTATAGAAATAATAACCCCCAAAATTATCCCAATACTACGAAACAAACCCATAATTATCAAAATCGATACGATCCCTCACGACAACTTAACCCAGCGCAAAAGGAATTCTCCCAACTAAACCCTCGCTATCCATCTTCAGAACCCATGGATATAAACAAATATGAATTAGCTGGAAATTTAATGTATAATCCTTCGCCACAACTTACAAATGTACAAGGAAATAATCCGTCGGACCAGGGTTGGTTTCCACGCCACCCCTGATGAGAAGAATTTGGAGCAGCCCAGCTGCGAGGTGTTTCTGCGTTGGCGTACTAAGATTTATTTTACCTGTTGACCTAAACGGGGTTAGATCGCCGAAAGGATGACAGCCCTTGGCCGGATAAAATCAAAGTCAACTCCGATGCGTAGAACCGGCTGTCTCTGCAGGGAACAAAGGAGAGTCCTATCGGCCGATAACTCTCCTCTCCCCAATAGCGAAGACGCTTGAGGCCTTGATGGATTGTACCCTATTATTTTGTACATAAAGCAATTACTTCGAATTTTGGTTTTGCCACATATACCTACAGTACGTCAAGAAACAGTTACACACTGAAATTTTTTTTGTTTTAACTTTATGTGAAAAAATCATATACTTCTGTTATATTGAATAAATTTGTTTAATGGAAAATTATTTTACAATATCTTTTCAGTTAATATTACTAAAAACATTAATAAAATTAATAATATTCAACGAAAAATACAAAGAAATGACACTTTACACATTTTGGACACTGTCAAGAAACTGTTTACACATTCTGTTTTCCCATCTGTTTCGCTCTCATTTTTGCCTAAAAATGTAATTAACCGTTATTTATGCATCTACAATTGCTTATTGCAATGATTTATTTCATTTTATTGTGAAATTCGCTGTGAGCGCATGCAAACAATTACTCTTAAGAATTTTTAAAATGCCCGGTAAAAGGTTGTCAATTGAAGTTAATCAATTGATTTACTACAACCACCAATGAGGTAAATTGTTATAGCAAAACACCTTAATATAATATAAACTTAAAAAATCCATATTAATGCAGACTTGCTGAGTCTACATTTTCAGTACTTGTCAAAATCTTTACCTTTATATTTTAATACAGGAATCATGTTACATTATATTTTTACCAGACTTTTACTACGTTTGCATTTCCGGCACATGCCAATGTTTTAATCCTTTCCAAATAATTATTCTTTCGGTTTTAATACAGAATTCTTTGGAATTATTTCATAACATATTTTTACCAGACTTTTACTACGTTACATTTCCGGCACATGCCAATGTTTTAATCCTTTCCAAATAATTATTCTTTCGATTTTAATACATAATTCTTTGGAATTATTTCATAACATATTTTTACCAGACTTTCACTACGTTTTCATTTCCGGCACAAGCGAATATTTCAATTCATAATTTCACACGACCAAATATGCAAAGTAGGCATTTTAATAGCATAAGTAATACCGATTTTGTAATTTATAGTTAGTCTTTAATTTTATTCTGTATAGAACAGTTTAAAAAATAAAGGGATTGGAAAATAAAAAGTTGTTTTTTTATTTTCCTTAAAATCCCATATTAAAAGTGGCGCAGTCGGTAAGATACCGTTGTCCTACCCGTCGGTAAGAAACGAAGTGTAGTGTACGTGAATTTTAATTCTTAAAACGGTATTGCGTGAAATTTTGGACAAAGATAGTCCCAAATAAAAATCAAAAATTTAGTGCAAAAATAAAGAAATTTTCTAAAAAAAAAAGGACAAAAGATAGTCCTAACTTTAAATAAATCAAAAATTTAGTGCAAAATAAAGAAATTTTTGTTACGAACGAAACTTTTGAAAAAAAAGGACAAAAATAGTCCTAACTCTAAACAAAATGAAAGCCTAGTGAAAAAAAGACAAAACCTTAAAGAAGTCGAAAATTTGGTGAAGAAAAAAATATACATATATAAATAAAAGTAAATAAAGTCCTTACAAATACAACTATTTAAAGGACAAAAGTTAGTTTCAACATTAAAAAAAAACAACACAATAATCATCTCTAAACTACGAAGACATCATAATCAGTCGGACAACACAAGCAACGTTCAGCAGCAATCACAATACCCCACGGCAATAAGGTAGAAATAAGTTAAATTAAATTCTTAGATATAAATTAACACGTAATACACATAAAATGGCTCAAGTTAATTTCGATCCCCTAAAATATTTATCAACCTTACCCACATATGATGGCGACCTTAGAGACCTACAGACTTTTATTAACTTAATTGATAGAGTGCATCCAATACTAAAAAACGTTCGACGAACTATCTCAAACAATTTTTTCTGACCTAATTAAGAGTAGACTGAAAGGAAAAGCTAGGGAAATAATAGAAATTAATTGCCAAGCAGTTTCATGGCAAAGCATAAAAGCAGTCCTTCAAAATAATTTCGGAGACAGACTAAGTTGCGATGATCTGTTCGATCTACTCAGGGCAACTACCTTTAAAACTACCAGTCTAGACTTCTTCGACGAAATAAAAAACAAACTTCGACGACTTAACAACAAAACAGTATTCCTCGTTGGACAAGAGGCAGCGAGTACTGTCGCTCAAAATAATTGCCGCACAGCCCTTAATGTATTCAAATCAAAAATTCCAGAGCCAATGAAGACAATCCTGTCTTGTAGAAACCCCGACACTTTAGAAGGAGCCATGAATATCCTTTTTGAAACAGGATATGCTCACCTTAGAGTGGACAATCAACAATATTTTCCTCAAAACAGATCTGAGCAAAGATACTCAAAACCTAACCCTCAAAATAAACAAAGTGTAAATCAACAAAATAGGCAATCTAGGGATAACCAACATGCCAATCTACAAAATCCTGAGAATTTTAACCGGCAGAATTACCGTAATAACAACTCTGAAAATTATAACCGGCAAAATTACCGTAATAACAACTCTGAAAATTCCAACAGACATAATTATCGCAATAACAATTCCGAAAATTTTAATCGGCAAAATTATAGAAATAATAACCCCCAAAATTATCCCAATACTACGAAACAAACCCATAATTATCAAAATCGATACGATCCCTCACGACAACTTAACCCAGCGCAAAAGGAATTCTCCCAACTAAACCCTCGCTATCCATCTTCAGAACCCATGGATATAAACAAATATGAATTAGCTGGAAATTTAATGTATAATCCTTCGCCACAACTTACAAATGTACAAGGAAATAATCCGTCGGACCAGGGTTGGTTTCCACGCCACCCCTGATGAGAAGAATTTGGAGCAGCCCAGCTGCGAGGTGTTTCTGCGTTGGCGTACTAAGATTTATTTTACCTGTTGACCTAAACGGGGTTAGATCGCCGAAAGGATGACAGCCCTTGGCCGGATAAAATCAAAGTCAACTCCGATGCGTAGAACCGGCTGTCTCTGCAGGGAACAAAGGAGAGTCCTATCGGCCGATAACTCTCCTCTCCCCAATAGCGAAGACGCTTGAGGCCTTGATGGATTGTACCCTATTATTTTGTACATAAAGCAATTACTTCGAATTTTGGTTTTGCCGCATATACCTACAGTACGTCAAGAAACAGTTACACACTGAAATTTTTTTTGTTTTAACTTTATGTGAAAAAATCATATACTTCTGTTATATTGAATAAATTTGTTTAATGGAAAATTATTTTACAATATCTTTTCAGTTAATATTACTAAAAACATTAATAAAATTAATAATATTCAACGAAAAATACAAAGAAATGACACTTTACACATTTTGGACACTGTCAAGAAACTGTTTACACATTCTGTTTTTCCCATCTGTTTCGCTCTCATTTTTGCCTAAAAATGTAATTAACCGTTATTTATGCATCTACAATTGCTTATTGCAATGATTTATTTCATTTTATTGTGAAATTCGCTGTGAGCGCATGCAAACAATTACTCTTAAGAATTTTTAAAATGCCCGGTAAAAGGTTGTCAATTGAAGTTAATCAATTGATTTACTACAACCACCAATGAGGTAAATTGTTATAGCAAAACACCTTAATATAATATAAACTTAAAAAATCCATATTAATGCAGACTTGCTGAGTCTACATTTTCAGTACTTGTCAAAATCTTTACCTTTATATTTTAATACAGGAATCATGTTACATTATATTTTTACCAGACTTTTACTACGTTTGCATTTCCGGCACATGCCAATGTTTTAATCCTTTCCAAATAATTATTCTTTCGGTTTTAATACAGAATTCTTTGGAATTATTTCATAACATATTTTTACCAGACTTTTACTACGTTACATTTCCGGCACATGCCAATGTTTTAATCCTTTCCAAATAATTATTCTTTCGATTTTAATACATAATTCTTTGGAATTATTTCATAACATATTTTTACCAGACTTTCACTACGTTTTCATTTCCGGCACAAGCGAATATTTCAATTCATAATTTCACACGACCAAATATGCAAAGTAGGCATTTTAATAGCATAAGTAATACCGATTTTGTAATTTATAGTTAGTCTTTAATTTTATTCTGTATAGAACAGTTTAAAAAATAAAGGGATTGGAAAATAAAAAGTTGTTTTTTTATTTTCCTTAAAATCCCATATTAAAAGTGGCGCAGTCGGTAAGATACCGTTGTCCTACCCGTCGGTAAGAAACGAAGTGTAGTGTACGTGAATTTTAATTCTTAAAACGGTATTGCGTGAAATTTTGGACAAAGATAGTCCCAAATAAAGATCAAAAATTTAGTGCAAAAATAAAGAAATTTTCTAAAAAAAAAAGGACAAAAGATAGTCCTAACTTTAAATAAATCAAAAATTTAGTGCAAAATAAAGAAATTTTTGTTACGAACGAAACTTTTGAAAAAAAAAGGACAAAAATAGTCCTAACTCTAAACAAAATGAAAGCCTAGTGAAAAAAAGACAAAACCTTAAAGAAGTCGAAAATTTGGTGAAGAAAAAAAATATACATATATAAATAAAAGTAAATAAAGTCCTTACAAATACAACTATTTAAAGGACAAAAGTTAGTTTCAACATAAAAAAAAAACAACACAATAATCATCTCTAAACTACGAAGACATCATAATCAGTCGGACAACACAAGCAACGTTCAGCAGCAATCACAATACCCCACGGCAATAAGGTAGAAATAAGTTAAATTAAATTCTTAGATATAAATTAACACGTAATACACATAAAATGGCTCAAGTTAATTTCGATCCCCTAAAATATTTATCAACCTTACCCACATATGATGGCGACCTTAGAGACCTACAGACTTTTATTACTTAATTGATAGAGTGCATCCAATACTAAAAAACGTTCGACGAACTATCTCAAACAATTTTTTCTGACCTAATTAAGAGTAGACTGAAAGGAAAAGCTAGGGAAATAATAGAAATTAATTGCCAAGCAGTTTCATGGCAAAGCATAAAAGCAGTCCTTCAAAATAATTTCGGAGACAGACTAAGTTGCGATGATCTGTTCGATCTACTCAGGGCAACTACCTTTAAAACTACCAGTCTAGACTTCTTCGACGAAATAAAAAACAAACTTCGACGACTTAACAACAAAACAGTATTCCTCGTTGGACAAGAGGCAGCGAGTACTGTCGCTCAAAATAATTGCCGCACAGCCCTTAATGTATTCAAATCAAAAATTCCAGAGCCAATGAAGACAATCCTGTCTTGTAGAAACCCCGACACTTTAGAAGGAGCCATGAATATCCTTTTTGAAACAGGATATGCTCACCTTAGAGTGGACAATCAACAATATTTTCCTCAAAACAGATCTGAGCAAAGATACTCAAAACCTAACCCTCAAAATAAACAAAGTGTAAATCAACAAAATAGGCAATCTAGGGATAACCAACATGCCAATCTACAAAATCCTGAGAATTTTAACCGGCAGAATTACCGTAATAACAACTCTGAAAATTATAACCGGCAAAATTACCGTAATAACAACTCTGAAAATTCCAACAGACATAATTATCGCAATAACAATTCCGAAAATTTTAATCGGCAAAATTATAGAAATAATAACCCCCAAAATTATCCCAATACTACGAAACAAACCCATAATTATCAAAATCGATACGATCCCTCACGACAACTTAACCCAGCGCAAAAGGAATTCTCCCAACTAAACCCTCGCTATCCATCTTCAGAACCCATGGATATAAACAAATATGAATTAGCTGGAAATTTAATGTATAATCCTTCGCCACAACTTACAAATGTACAAGGAGAGTCCTTCCAAAGAAATAAATTCTCGGACGTAGACAGACATGCAAATTTTCACTATGCAGCCTCGGAGAACTTCCATATATAAAAACAAAATTAGGACATATAAAATTAATAATAGATACAGGTGCAACCAACTCAATTTTAAATCCGGGTATATGTCACCCCAAGTGGATTAAGAAGATTAATCCTACTTATATAAACACTTTACAACACAAAATATGTATAAATGAAAAAGCAAGCATTAAAGTTTTGAAGAATTTGGTACGGAACTCGACGTTATCGATTTTTACATAGTCAAATTCCATGACCTCTATGACGGCCTAATAGGTAACGATCTATTAAGGCCTTTAAAAGTTAAAATCAATTATATGGACTATACTATAAAATTTGGAAAAAATACCTTAACTCTCTTTGTCAAAAGCAAAGATGCCGACAAAATATGCAACTTTATGTAAAAACATTCATAAGGATATGGAATTAGACTTAGTTCCTAAATCAGAAAATGCGTTCACGCAGAAGGTGGACCATACAAATTTTAATATTATAGAAGAAAAGGAATACAAACCTTTAAAGGAACAAATTAGGATCCAACACCTTAACTCCGAAGAAAAAATCAAACTCCTACCAATCATAAACAAATATTCTGATATTTTTTACCAAGAAAACACCGAATTGAGCTTTACTTCTGCGATCAAAAATGAAATAAGGACTACTGATAATGAGCCGATTTTTACCAAATCATATAGATACCCGTATATTCACAAAAACGAAGTAGAAAAGCAAATCCAGGAAATACTCGATAATAAAATAATAAGACATAGTAATTCGCCATACTCAGCACCCATATGGATAGTAGCGAAGAAGGCTAATGCCAGTGGGAAAACTAAATGGAGACTCATAATCGACTACCGTAAACTTAATGAAGTAACAATAGACGATAAATACCCAATTCCTAATATTGACGAAATACCAGATAAATTAGGCCGATGTCAATATTTCACTACCCTTGACCTAGCAAAAGGTTTTCACCAAATAGAAATAGAAGAAAAAGACATTCACAAAACAGCCTACAGTGTCGAAGGAGGACACTACGAGTTTTTGCGAATGCCGTTTGGTCTGAAGACAGCACCAGCGACATTCCAAAGGCTCATGAATAACATTCTTAAAGATTATATTAATAAAATCTGCCTTGTATATTTAGATGATATCATTATTTTCTCAACTTCTCTACAGGAACATTTGGATTCCATAAAACTAATCTTTAACCGCTTAAAAGAAGCTAATCTTAAAGTTCAGTTGGACAAGTCAGAATTTCTAAAAAGGAAACTGAATTCCTTGGCCACATAGTAACACCCGATGGCATAAGGGCAAACCCCAAAAAATAGAGTGTGTAAAAAATTTCCCAATCCCTAAGACCCCCAAACAAATAAAACAATTTCTCGGCTTAACCGGGTATTACAGAAAATTCATAAAGGATTATTCTTCAATCGCTAAACCCATGACCAAATATTTGAAAAAAGACGCAAAAATTAACGAACTCTTAACGAACATGAAATTAATTATAGCACTATAGAAAAAGAACTCTTAGCAATTATTTGGGCAACTAAATATTTTAGGCCATATCTTTTTGGATGCAAATTTCTGATCGAAACTGATCATAAACCCTTGACATGGCTTTTTTCCATCAAAGAACCCAACTCAAAACTCGTCAGATGTCGATTGAAATTATCTGAATTCGACTACGAGATAAAATACAAAAAGGGAACTAAAAATAGCAACGCAGATGAACGTAAATGCATTAGAATCCGACATTTCAACAATCAAGGATACTTCCTCTCCACTAAATCTTTTCAAAAATCAAATATTTATCAAAAAAATTACATCAGGATCCATGAGATCACAAAATAAATCCGTTTTTAAAAATACGAGAAAAATCATACAAATCAAGCACTTAGATAGGGATACCACCATTATACTACTTAAAAACCATTTTAATCCTACACAACTGAATGCAGTCTTCATAGATGAAGAATTTTACGATGTTTTTAAGACTACTTACGAAGAAATATTTTCTAATAATGAAAAGTTCAAAATAATAAGATGTTTTACTATATTAGAAGATATAGAAGACGAAAATAAGTTAAGTGAAATCATCGAGAAGGAGCACTTAGACAAAAACCATAGAGGTATACAAGCTGTTTTTGAGGAAATAAAGACAAAAATCTACAATCCTAATCTAAAACTTAGGATAACACAACTAATAAACAACTGCGAAATCTGTAACATAGAAAAATATGATAGAAATCCTCCTAAAATACCCTACAAAATCACTGAAACACCTTCAAAACCTCGCGAAATCGTTCACATTGATGTTTTTTATACATTAGAAAAACAAATTTTTATGACAATGATTGACAAGTTTACAAAATTTGCTATAGCTTATAGAATTAATGGAAGAAATTGGGTAGAGTTCAAAATTAAACTATTACTTTACCTAAACACTTACGGTAAAATCAAAAAAATTATTGTTGATAATGAACTCGGTTTTAAAGCCATACCAATGCAACAATTCTTAAAGGACGAAAATATTACAATACACTACACATCTAACAGTAACCACACTTCAAACGCAGATATTGAAAGATTGCATAATACCATCAATGAACACATTAGACTTTTGAGACACAATGAAAGAAGCCGCCATGAGACAGTAGAAGAAGAAATTTTAAGGATAATAGGTTTTTATAATAACACTATACACAGTACCACAAAAACTAAACCAATCGACTTTATAAATGGAAAAATCCACGAAGACAAATATGAAGAAATCCATGACTTAATTTTGAAGAAAAAAGAAAACTACATAAATAAATTAAACAAGGATAGAAAAGATGTTGATATTCAAGAAGGTACCAACTTTGTAAAAGAAAATAGAGGTGGTAAGAACCATAGAAAATACAGAAAAATAGATTCTAGTATAAATGATAACGAACATTTACAGGACACTAAGAATGGATTAAAATATTATAAAGCACATATAAAACCAAATAGGAAATATCAGGATAAAAATAACCCTAGAATGAAACTCCAGATACTACTACATAACACACACTCTTTTAGATGACACTTTGGATTTTGACGATCACATTTTTAACGACCATCTCTGCACAATCTGTCGACATTCAGGATTTAACAAACAATAATGGATATATACCGATCAAAACAGGACAACAAAAAGTAATTGATCGATACAACAAAATATTTCACATTGTTAACGTAACTGCATACACGGACACACTAAATTTAATCTATGAAAACTTACAAACACTTGACGCTAGCACGGTCGAAACTAAGACATTATTAGACACCATAAATAAAAATTTTGCATTACTAAAAGGAAAAGTAGATGGCTTAAATCCACACTTTAGACAAAGAAGAGGACTGATAAACGTATTGGGAAAAGGGCTAAAGTTTATCGCAGGAACTATGGACAATGATGACGAACTTGAAATAAGCAGCTCACTGAAATCACTATATCAAAACGAAGAATGCTTGACAAACCAAATTAACAATCTCACCTTTGTCAACTATTTTATATCCACACAAATACGAAACATTACTGAACACATAAACCAAAAACAAATCATAATAGGAAATTACTTAAACGAATTTAAGCATTATCTATAATATAAAAATGAATCGCAAAATGTGTTGGTAAGCGCATAACTCAACAACGCCTGGACCAATTTGGCCAAATCCTTTTTTAAAATGTTCGTTGAAGTTCAGGGATGGTTCTTACGGCGAGAAAAATTAGATTTATTTGCTGGAAAAACCCTAAAAATAGCCCTTTTCTTTTTCCCATACAAATGATTTGTAACTAAAACGTAGTCAATTTGAGCTTAATTGCTATGGTATAAAGTTCATATTAAATTACAAGCACTCACTGTTGTCTAAGCAATGTAGGTGTGTTCCTAACGTCAAAGATCATATCTATCAAAACAATGTGCGTGTGTGCGTTGGAGCACAGAATACATAGTTGGAGGAGTTTAATGTCGCGTTCCGAAACTCGCGTTTCTTTTGTATTAGTTTCGGCACGCGAGATAAAATGCATCAGTTTCCACGTCATTACATCAGTCAAACAAAAATCGCGTTACCAACAGTGTTTTATTATTTTTAATATACAAATTTTAAGTACGGCTTAAAAGGATTTGACTTCAAGTCATATCAAATTTAAAAAAAAAAAATTTTATCGCAATTTTCGACGACAGGCCTCCCGACGCGTGGTGCATCTTTGACATCGAAATTACCGGAACGGAACCTAGAAAACCACTTTTGTGCTACACGTTCATTTACAGTGTCGGGCCCATAAACTAAATTAATTTTTTCTGCCGTTTTGGGTGCTTTTTCGCCTTGATCGAAGCATGATGTTTTTTTAATAAGACGATATTTGAATACCGGTGTTGATTTTTTTGACAGCTTTTCCTTTTTTGGTTTGCCATTCATAATTAAGAGACTTACTGCGGAACAACGTTTGCAATTGTTGATGTTCGAGGACCGAAATGCTGTTGCTGCTGTGCAGAAGAATAGGGAAGCAGAAGGCCCGAATGAGTCCATTCGCCATTTCGCGTATCAAGTGGAGCTGTGCCCACCCACTTTATGGAAGTTCTTGCGGACGGTCTTGGTTAGCGGGCATACAAAATTCAACTCGTGCAAGAATTAGAGTCGAATGACTATTAAGCACGTCGTACATTAGGTCTCGGTTTTCATAAGAAAATTTTCTTCAGTGATTAAGCTAACTTTGGGTAATATGGATACGCCGGCCATAATTTTGCAGTCAATGGGTAGCAATGATTAATGTGCGTGTCTGAAGTAGAGGATATTGATGTGGACTACCTTTGGTCCCAACAAGACGGCAATACATGTCGTACAGCCAACAAAATAATCAAGAAAACTTTTGGTGAACGCATTGAGCCTGTGACGTGGCATCCAAGATTGTGTGATTTAACACCGCTGGACCATTTTTTGTGGAGATATGTGAAGTCAAATGCCTTGGGAGAGAATATTCGGCGCGTGATCTATTCAAAATGCGGTCGAAAATTGGGCCTCTCGGCTTGATTTTTCGAGGCAGCTGCAGCGGTCACTTACCCAAAATCATTTTTAAAACATAATGGCAAGCCCTTATCTTTATAATAATTCTAAACTCTTAACCATAATATAAAATATATAATAATACTAGCTGTACCCTGCAACGCTTCTCTGTTGCACATACATTGAATATATGAAAAATTAATCATGGGATATCTTTTTATCATATCTTTATTTACTCAATACTTATAGGAAAACAACATTTTTGGTTTTACCATTGATGTTGGTTCACTTCGCGGAAAAAGGAATAGCACGACTTTTTGAATAGATCAGTCCACGGTCCACTTCTCGGAGAGAAGAAGAGTCTTCCTACTAATCTAAGCAAAAAGCCACCTTTGTAGGGAATTCCAAGTAAATCGAACCATAACTAAGAATTTTTGAATAGGTTAGTCCCTGATCAACTTTGGAGACTACACTTCCGGTCTTTCTGTTAATCTAGGCAAAAAGCCACCTATGCTTCATTTCAAATAAATCGAAAGATAACTACAAATTTTTCGTACAGATCAGTCCTTGGTCCGATTCCCGGGGATAATAATAGTCAGAGATTAATTTTTTTCCCCTCAGCGGGGAATGTCAAGCCTCATAAAAATCGATGGGCCGTTAGGATGCGGCTTTGAATAAACTTATAAGTCCCTCAATTTGTTATAAAACATCAACACGCTTGACAGTCCGAATGACTTTCCTATCACCGTTTGTACGCCGTAGAGTGTAGCCTCCATTATTCTTTTGATTTTAGAATCATCTGTAAATACATGAACTGCTTTGTCTGAAAACTTAAGTCCCTCACTCCATCTGATTGGCTTTATTGTAGTTGTCAGTGGCTTCCCGAAAGTCAAGCGTAAGACAACATAGCCTATTCTTGTGAGGTGTTAAGCAATGAAGATCCAATGCGAAAGAGTTAGTAAAGGCCCCACCATCTTTCATATGTGTAAAGAGCTGCTGATGTCTTCTTCGCTCTATTCTCCACATCGAGCATCCAAGACCACTTTCAGTCTAATACAATTCCCAAGTGTGACCTTATTTCGAGTAACTTGCAGAACACTGGTATGGAGGGGGACAATAAAGAAAAAGTTCTGCTTAAAGGCGCTTGGAAATTGTATTGGTAATCGCGTCACATTAATATTATTATATATTTTATATTATGGTTAAGAGTTTAGAATTATTATAAAGATAAGGGCTTGCCATTATGTTTTAAAAATGATTTTGGGTAAGTGACCGCTGCAGCTGCCTCGAAAAATCAAGCCGAGAGGCCCAATTTTCGACCGCATTTTGAATAGATCACGCGCCGAATATTCTCTCCCAAGGCATTTGACTTCACATATCTCCACAAAAAATGGTCCAGCGGTGTTAAATCACACAATCTTGGATGCCACGTCACAGGCTCAATGCGTTCACCAAAAGTTTTCTTGATTATTTTGTTGGCTGTACGACATGTATTGCCGTCTTGTTGGGACCAAAGGTAGTCCACATCAATATCCTCTACTTCAGACACGCACATTAATCATTGCTACCCATTGACTGCAAAATTATGGCCGGCGTATCCATATTACCCAAAGTTAGCTTAATCACTGAAGAAAATTTTCTTATGAAAACCGAGACCTAATGTACGACGTGCTTAATAGTCATTCGACTCTAATTCTTGCACGAGTTGAATTTTGTATGCCCGCTAACCAAGACCGTCCGCAAGAACTTCCATAAAGTGGGTGGGCACAGCTCCACTTGATACGCGAAATGGCGAATGGACTCATTCGGGCCTTCTGCTTCCCTATTCTTCTGCACAGCAGCAACAGCATTTCGGTCCTCGAACATCAGCAATTGCAAACGTTGTTCCGCAGTAAGTCTCTTAATTATGAATGGCAAACCAAAAAAGGAAAAGCTGTCAAAAAAATCAACACCGGTATTCAAATATCGTCTTATTAAAAAAACATCATGCTTCGATCAAGGCGAAAAAGCACCCAAAACGGCAGAAAAAATTAATTTAGTTTATGGGCCCGACACTGTAAATGAACGTGTAGCACAAAAGTGGTTTTCTAGGTTCCGTTCCGGTAATTTCGATGTCAAAGATGCACCACGCGTCGGGAGGCCTGTCGTCGAAAATTGCGATAAAATTTTTTTTTTTTAAATTTGATATGACTTGAAGTCAAATCCTTTTAAGCCGTACTTAAAATTTGTATATTAAAAATAATAAAACACTGTTGGTAACGCGATTTTTGTTTGACTGATGTAATGACGAGGAAACTGATGCATTTTATCTCGCGTGCCGAAACTAATACAAAAGAAACGCGAGTTTCGGAACGCGACATTAAACTCCTCCAACTATGTATTCTGTGCTCCAACGCACACACGCACATTGTTTTGATAGATATGATCTTTGACGTTAGGAACACACCTACATTGCTTAGACAACAGTGAGTGCTTGTAATTTAATATGAACTTTATACCATAGCAATTAAGCTCAAATTGACTACGTTTTAGTTACAAATCATTTGTATGGGAAAAAGAAAAGGGCTATTTTTAGGGTTTTTCCAGCAAATAATTCTAATTTTTCTCGCCGTAAGAACCATCCCTGAACTTCAACGAACATTTTAAAAAAGGATTTGGCCAAATTGGTCCAGGCGTTGTTGAGTTATGCGCTTACCAACACATTTTGCGATTCATTTTTATATTATAGATTAATGTGACGCGATTACCAATACAATTTCCAAGCGCCTTTAAGCAGAACTTTTTCTTTATTGTCCCCCTCCATACCAGTGTTCTGCAAGTTACTCGAAATAAGGTCACACTTGGGAATTGTATTAGACTGAAAGTGGTCTTGGATGCTCGATGTGGAGAATAGAGCGAAGAAGACATCAGCAGCTCTTTACACATATGAAAGATGGTGGGGCCTTTACTAACTCTTTCGCATTGGATCTTCATTGCTTAACACCTCACAAGAATAGGCTATGTTGTCTTACGCTTGACTTTCGGGAAGCCACTGACAACTACAATAAAGCCAATCAGATGGAGTGAGGGACTTAAGTTTTCAGACAAAGCAGTTCATGTATTTACAGATGATTCTAAAATCAAAAGAATAATGGAGGCTACACTCTACGGCGTACAAACGGTGATAGGAAAGTCATTCGGACTGTCAAGCGTGTTGATGTTTTATAACAAATTGAGGGACTTATAGTTTATTCTAAGCCGCATCCTAACGGCCCATCGATTTTTATGAGGCTTGACATTCCCCGCTGAGGGGAAAAAAATTAATCTCTGACTATTATTATCCCCGGGAATCGGACCAAGGACTGATCTGTACGAAAAATTTGTAGTTATCTTTCGATTTATTTGAAATGAAGCATAGGTGGCTTTTTGCCTAGATTAACAGAAAGACCGGAAGTGTAGTCTCCAAAGTTGATCAGGGACTAACCTATTCAAAAATTCTTAGTTATGGTTCGATTTACTTGGAATTCCCTACAAAGGTGGCTTTTTGCTTAGATTAGTAGGAAGACTCTTCTTCTCTCCGAGAAGTGGACCGTGGACTGATCTATTCAAAAAGTCGTGCTATTCCTTTTTCCGCGAAGTGAACCAACATCAATGGTAAAACCAAAAATGTTGTTTTCCTATAAGTATTGAGTAAATAAAGATATGATAAAAAGATATCCCATGATTAATTTTTCATATATTCAATGTATGTGCAACAGAGAAGCGTTGCAGGGTACAGCTAGTATACAAAATAAAATAGCAACAATAGAGAAATAAAGTTTATGGAACACATTTACCAAATAAACAATGACATTTCACTCTTACGAGATCATGTGGACGATATTGGACAAATAATATTCTCTAGCAAATTGGGAATAATTCCCACGGACATTTTAACGAACACGGAGCTTGACTTGATAGATGACTTTGACAGTTACACGAGTATTAAAATAGCTGTTGACTTACATGACAACAATATTATTATAATCCTTCAGATCCCTCAATTTTCAAAAGAAATTTTATCGAAAGTTATATTTGAGCCAATTCCTAATATAAACAACAAAACAATTATATTGAATAACTATGAAATGTTAATAGATTCAAAAAATAACATTTTTGATGTAGATATTAAAGATAACCTTAAGAAAAATTTAATTCAAATATCTAACAAATGTATTTCAAGCATATTAAACTATGAAGAAGCATACTGCGATATGCAAATTTTACACGAATCAAGTGTAATTGAAATCCTTCCTGGTATACTAATATTTAAAAATTTCTATTTCAAAGTAGAACATAATTGTAACAAAATTGATATCAAAATAAGCAGAAATTTTTTAGTAAAATTTTAAGATTGTGAAATTAACGCAAACAACAAAACCTTTAGCAATGTCAAACTAAAATTCTACGACCAATTTATTCTACCTAATATTATAACAAAAATCAAAGAAAATTCGAATAACTTTCCTAATTTGAAGTTAGAATCATTATATTTAGAACAAATTGAACATAAGAAATATATTCAACAAATACAGTATCAAACAAAAAAAATCAAATTTTATCAATGTAAGCATAAACATAGTAATTGTCATTACCATTATAATATTAGTAATATTTACTATATATAAGACAAATAATAAACTGTCCATTTTGCATATTTCGTCGGAGCCTCAATCTAACCGTGGGGGTGTTATAGCAAAACACTTTAATATAATATAAACTTAAAAAATCCATATTAATGCAGACTTGCTGAGTCTACATTTTCAGTACTTGTCAAAATCTTTACCTTTATATTTTAATACAGGAATCATGTTACATTATATTTTTACCAGACTTTTACTACGTTTGCATTTCCGGCACATGCCAATGTTTTAATCCTTTCCAAATAATTATTCTTTCGATTTTAATATATAATTCTTTGGAATTATTTCATAACATATTTTTACCAGACTTTGACTACGTTGCATTTCCGGCACATGCCAATGTTTTAATCCTTTCCAAATAATTATTCTTTCGATTTTAATACATAATTCTTTGGAATTATTTCATAACATATTTTTACCAGACTTTCACTACGTTTGCATTTCCGGCACAAGCGAATATTTCAATTCATAATTTCACACGACCAAATATGCAAAGTAGGCATTTTAATAGCATAAGTAATACCGATTTTGTAATTTATAGTTAGTCTTTAATTTTATTCTGTATAGAACGGTTTAAAAAATAAAGCGATTGGAAAATAAAAAGTTCTTTTTTTATTTTCCTTAAAATCCCATATTAAAAGTGTAAATCAGATCCAAAATTGGTAGACATGTTTTCTGTATCACGGAAAATAATTTACGATGTCCTGAGTCGTGCGGAAAACGAGGAGAGACTTGATGCAAAGAGTGGAGGTGGCCAAAAGCGGAAAATTGGTGAGCGATTGGACCACAGAATCATGCGAAAGGTTGACGGAAATCCGCAAATAACGATAAGAACTCTTGCTCAGGAGCTTAAGGAAGAATTTTACCTTGATGTTTCACACGAAACTATACGCCAAGCCATTCTGCGGCACAAGTACCGATCAAGAGTTGCCGCAAAAAACCACTGCTTTCTATGGTCAATGTAGAAAAGCGCTTCATTTTCGCTGTAACCATGGTAAATTTTCCAGCAGAATATTGGGATGACGTCCGACAACTGTGAGGAAACCAAAATGATACAACTACAACGATGGCCCAACCATTGTACGACGTAAGCCGTTGACTGCACTCGAACCGCAAAACATCATTCCGATTGTAAAGTTTTGCAAACTGTCGGTTATGATTTGGGTATGCATCTCCAGTCAATGAGTGGGAAGCTTGGCATTTATAGAAAAAACCATGAATGCCGTGCTTTATTGCCAAATTTTGGATGCAAATTTGAAGCTAAGTGCAGCGAAATTCGGCTTTTTTCCAACAACAAGCCAACTTTTAAATTCTACCAGGACAATGACTCCAAGCATAAGGAGCTTAATGTGCGGAAATCACTCCTATACAACTGCGGCAAAGTGATCGATATGAATCCTCAGAGACTCGATATCAACCAGTTGAAAATTTGTGGGTTTATCTTAAGAAAAAAGTGTCGAAAGGGCAGCCCACAAATCGACAAGCCCTATAATCTGCCATACATAAGTTTCCATTGGAATATGACCTACCAAAGTTAGTCCGATCGATGGAAAAAACGCATCCAACATATAGCAAATGCTAAGGGGGCTCGCACTAAATATTTATATTAGTAATAAGATATTATAATAAGGCATAAATTTAGAATAAAAAATAAGTTCAGTGTCAAAAATGTGTTAGCCCACGTTTTGAAGTTTTTTTTCGTTGAATATTTTCAATTTTTGTTGTGGAATCATCATTCACTAAAAAAATCCATTAAACATAACCGCAGTCTATGTAAAGAAAAAAATGTGTTAAGGGAATTAAATAGAGACTGGTGGTAAAAATTTAATAATTAACATTTGGCTGAGCTTTATACTAGAAACATATGTGCAGTTACACTGCGCAGTCAAATTTTGAACACACCAGTTTGTATGAACCGAGCCACACGGGTTTCTGCATACTATGCAGTGCACTGCATGATGTGTTCAAATTAAATTTCACTGCGCAGCACCAATGCTGCCAATGGAAAAACTACAGTTTTAGAGTCGCTGTATGGATGACACCAAAGAAAATGTGTCAAATATAATATGACAAATTCTACATGTGAAATAAACAAACGTTGTGATATATCGCTATTTTTTCAAAATGGAAGAATATTTAATGACACTCAACATAAGCAACTGGTTGTTGATATTGTAGCGGTTTCTTAACCCCGCTTAGGACAGGCTTTATCAATCTAAGTCGCCGAGGTCATCTAAAGGGAGGTCCAGGAAACGTGCTGTTTCGACGGGATTGGACAAGAGGAAGAGGGATTTTAGACGTGTTGGCTTAAGGTGGCATGTGACGAGGTGGTTTGTGTAGTGCGGAGACTCTTCACAAACACAGAATACGTTGGGTATGTCAGGGTCGAGTCTGGATAGGTAGGAGTCGAACCTGCTGCAGTATCCAGACCTAAGTTGTGCCAGGGTCACGCGGGTCTCTCGAGGCGGCTTGAGCTCGTTGTCTGCAATAGGTGGTGGTTTAACTCCGAGCACGCCATTCACGGGAAGGGTGTCTTGGAAGGTGTTGACTGACTCCTGGTGAATTACGTTCAGTGCATGTCGGTACGCCGTCCTGCCCAGCGGTTGTTGCACGTCTTGCTGGATAGTGCTACTCAAGTCAAGTACTCCCTTCGAGTTGTGCCTAGGTGGAGGTTCAGCTTCAATGAGGTGCCTGCTGGAGTGCTCCCTGCGGTAGCATCCCAGTAGGAACTGCTTGCACAGCAAAGCATTATGCTCCTTAACTCGTAGCATAAATGCTTCGCTGAGCAAGTAATGCTCCGGTGACATCAGGAGGTTTCCTGTCGCAGTTCTAAGGCGGTGTTCTGGCAGGCCTATAACTTCCTCAACTGATTCACGTTCGTCACCGTGAAGAAGTGTAAAAGATCGGCGAGGTAGCAGTTCACTTTCGAACATAGGTCATCAATATCCTGGCCAGACGCCAATATCGGGCAATCATCGGCATACGAGGTTGGGGAAACCCCTTCCAGGAACTGCTTGCACAGCAAAGCATTATGCTCCTTAACTCGTAGCATAAATGCTTCGCTGAGCAAGTAATGCTCCGGCGACATCAGGAGGTTTCCTGTCGCAGTCCTAAGGCGGTGTTCTGGCAGGCCTATAACTTCCTCAACTGATTCACGTTCGTCACCGTGAAGAAGTGTAAAAGATCGGCGAGGTAGCAGTTCACTTTCGAACATAGGTCATCAATATCCTGGCCAGACGCCAATATCGGGCAATCATCGGCATACGAGGTTGGGGAAACTCCTTCCAGGAACTGCTTGCACAGCAAAGCATTATGCTCCTTAACTCGTAGCATAAATGCTTCGCTGAGCAAGTAATGCTCCGGCGACATCAGGAGGTTTCCTGTCGCAGTCCTAAGGCGGTGTTCTGGCAGGCCTATAACTTCCTCAACTGATTCACGTTCGTCACCGTGAAGAAGTGTAAAAGATCGGCGAGGTAGCAGTTCACTTTCGAACATAGGTCATCAATATCCTGGCCAGACGCCAATATCGGGCAATCATCGGCATACGAGGTTGGGGAAACTCCTTCCAGGAACTGCTTGCACAGCAAAGCATTATGCTCCTTAACTCGTAGCATAAATGCTTCGCTGAGCAAGTAATGCTCCGGCGACATCAGGAGGTTTCCTGTCGCAGTCCTAAGGCGGTGTTCTGGGAGGCCTATAACTTCCTCAACTGATTCACGTTCGTCACCGTGAAGAAGTGTAAAAGATCGGCGAGGTAGCAGTTCACTTTCGAACATAGGTCATCAATATCCTGGCCAGACGCCAATATCGGGCAATCATCGGCATACGATGTTGGGGAAACTCCTTCCGGTGGAGGAGGGAGCTTCGAAATATAAAAATTAAACACTAGCGGAGAGAGGACACCACCCTGCGGAACCCCCTGTTTAATTTTCCTCAACTTCGATGTTTCACCTCGGAATATGATCGATGATTGTCGACCACTCAGGTTGCCCATGATCCACCTCTGCAACCCCGGCGGATTGAGGATTCCTCAATGTCCGTGATTAACACTGAATGGTACACTGTGTCAGAGGCTTTTGACAAATCCGGTGCTTTTTGGACAGTTCTCTCTCAAGGTCGGTTTTTGTTTAGGCCATTGACTATCTGGATGTTTATGGCGTTAAGTGCTGTTGTGGTACTGTGCACTTTCCGGAAGCCATGCTGATATGCTGCTGGACGCAGATGATGAGTGAAAGTCGGGAGCAGCAAGGCCTCAAGTGTCTTCGCTACTGGGGAGAGGAGAGTTATCGGCCGATAAGTCTCTCCTTTGTTGGCTGCTTTTCCCGGTTTAAGTAGCGGGACGACCCTACCAGTTTTCCACACGTCAGGTATTATTAGGAACGTCAAAGACAAGTTGAGGACCTTGGTGAGGAAGTCTAGTTCCGCTGGTCCAAGATGTTTTAGCATCAGCATGCTTATTCCGTCAGGGCCGATGGATTTGGAGGCTTTCGCCTTGTCAATCGAGATGTGTATGGGTAAGTGGTCCGATACTAGTGGCAGTATAGGTCGCCAGACTATACTGTTTATCAGATCAGCACTCGCAATGGTTATATCAGGCGAGCTTTGGCAATTACCCACAACTCTGGTGGGGGTGTTATCGTTCATTGTGCAGAATGTCGAAACTGGACAACTCGTAATAGGAGGAATGTATGTATTAAATATTTCGAGCTCAGCATCGCCTAACCTGATAGCTATGACCTGACATTCTAGGGTAGTATCCCTGCGGTCGATGTCGACGTCGATGAGACGGTACTGCATGGTCTCGCGGATTATGTTGTATCCGGCCCGGCTCAGAAGATCCGAGCGGGCGGTCAGCTTCGTTTCCCGGATCGCAGCAATTGACAGGTGCTCCCGGCTCATAAAGTCGACTATCTCGTCAATCTTCCCCTGGAGTCTGCTGCAATTGCATTGTAAAAGTCGTGTCAGTCTTGGTGGAACGTTCGTGATTTGCGGGTGGAGTGTGTTGCTGCTGTGTTACCCGCTGAAGTTGGTTTCGCACGTTGGTGTTGGTTGGCGGTGTTGTTGTAGAGACAAGTGGGGCAACGTACGCATCATTCCACTCACGGGTGGTGCGCAGGCCAGAGCACGTCCGAAAATAACACCAGCCGGAGCAAGAGCTGCTTCTGACTGAGGTCATGTTCCGACGTACTATGGTCTGACACACGGAACAGACTGTGCGGGGGACTAGGAGCTGCTGGATAGCCCTCACAAGGGAGGAGGAAGAGGAGCTGGTTGTGGGTAAGGATGGGTGTGAGGGTTGGTGAGAGCCATGCTGCGGGGAGCTCCGGGAGACTGTAGAGGTCTGTGGGTTACCTAAAATGGGTAAGGGTGCTGAAGGCACTGCCGCGTAGGCTCGGGGCGCGTTCGGACGCTGGCAGCATGAGGCCACGTAACATGTGGTCCACTTAGTATGGGTCTTAAGGCCTGAACAGACCTTAAGGTGACTTCAACCATTGCATTGGTTCCACCTAACCGAGGTGGAGGAGTGGTGGAGTCTTTTAATGAACACGCAGCCGAAATAATCCGTCGGACCAGGGTTAGTTTCGAAGCCAGCCATGATGAGAAGGATTTGGAGCAGCCCAGCTGCGAGGTGTTGCTCCGTTGGCGTACCAAGACTAATTTTACCTGTTGACCTAAACGGGGTTAGATCGCCGAAAGGGTGACAGCCTTTGGCCGGATAAAATCCAGGTCAACTCCGGTGCATAGAACCGGCTGTCTTGAGAGTTACGTTATGTATATTCGCCTCCAAATCCTTGTTATTGACTTTTATTTCAGCCGTAATTTTAATAGTTTCATATGTTTTAATTGCAACTTGAAAGTAGTAATAATGTTTTATTTTTTTATATTTTTTCACATCCATTTTTATTTTACAAATATTAAATTGAAAAGTCACTGCACGAAACTGTCCAACAGAACTTACTGCGCATGTGCTTACGTACGTAAAACGTCGGCAGTAAACGTGCAGTACTGCGTGCAGTGTTACTGTACATGTGTTTCAGGCATTAGTCTCCAGCCGCGCTTGATATCAAAGATGACTAGATACGAAACTCTTTATTTATTTCGTGAGAGCGCTCAAAAAGCCACATTTTTTATATTGGGTGTATGCATTAAATCGTGCGGTTTTCTAAGAGATTGCTCTACTAGTATTATTTCGCGTCGTGTTCATCTGTAGCCATATTCATTTCAAAGGTACACTTCGACTTAGACGACGGATAGCCAAACAATTTTCAAGACGAAGGATTGGAGACATTGCTCATCGCAGTTGCATGCCAGGTGCAAGAAGAACTTGCAAAAGTATTAGGAGTTGATCAAGACAATTTTTTCACAATAAAGTCTTAATTTTCGAAAAAAAAAACCGCACGAATTAATGCATACACCCAATAACATGTCTGAACAGTGCCACTGCGATAGAAAAAGGGTTTGGGTATTTTATTACAAGCTACGACGTCTTTAATTGCAATTTCACTCAAGTATTTCGTTGACAAACAATCCGGGACCAAGCTTTGGGATCAATGAGTTATAGGGGGTGGTCCCACCCGCTTTCAGGCACCGAAAACCAAACCTACCGGAGACTTATAGTTTTTGAGATATTCAAAACTGAAATTGCAAAAAAATATGGATTTGTACCCTATTATTTTGTACATAAAGCAATTACTTCGAATTTTGGTTTTGCCACATATACCTACAGTACGTCAAGAAACAGTTACACACTGATATTTTTGTTGTTTTGACTTTATATGAAAAAATCATATACTTCTGTTATATTGAATAAATTTGTTTAATGGAAAATTATTTTACAATATCTTTTCAGTTAATATTACTAAAAACATTAATAAAATTAATAATATTCAACGAAAAATACAAAGAAATGACACTTTACACATTTTGGACACAACAGTTACACACTGAACTTTTTGTTGTTTTGACTTTATATGAAAAAATCATATACTTCTGTTATATTGAATAAATTTGTTTAATGGAAAATTATTTTACAATATCTTTTCAGTTAATATTACTAAAAACATTAATAAAATTAATAATATTCAACGAAAAATACAAAGAAATGACACTTTACACATTTTGGACACTGTCAAGAAACTGTTTACACATTCTGTTTTTCCCATCTGTTTCGCTCTCATTTTTGCCTAAAAATGTAATTAACCGTTATTTATGCATCTACAATTGCTTATTGCAATGATTTATTTCATTTTATTGTGAAATTCGCTGTGAGCGCATGCAAACAATTACTCTTAAGAATTTTTAAAATGCCCGGTAAAAGGTTGTCAATTGAAGTTAATCAATTGATTTACTACAACCACCAATGAGGTAAATTGTTATAGCAAAACACCTTAATATAATATAAACTTAAAAAATCCATATTAATGCAGACTTGCTGAGTCTACATTTTCAGTACTTGTCAAAATCTTTACCTTTATATTTTAATACAGGAATCATGTTACATTATATTTTTACCAGACTTTTACTACGTTTGCATTTCCGGCACATGCCAATGTTTTAATCCTTTCCAAATAATTATTCTTTCGATTTTAATATATAATTCTTTGGAATTATTTCATAACATATTTTTACCAGACTTTGACTACGTTGCATTTCCGGCACATGCCAATGTTTTAATCCTTTTCAAATAATTATTCTTTCGATTTTAATACATAATTCTTTGGAATTATTTCATAACATATTTTTACCAGACTTTCACTACGTTTGCATTTCCGGCACAAGCGAATATTTCAATTCATAATTTCACACGACCAAATATGCAAAGTAGGCATTTTAATAGCATAAGTAATACCGATTTTGTAATTTATAGTTAGTCTTTAATTTTATTCTGTATAGAACGGTTTAAAAAATAAAGGGATTGGAAAATAAAAAGTTCTTTTTTTATTTTCCTTAAAATCCCATATTAAAAGTGTAAATCAGATCCAAAATTGGTAGACATGTTTTCTGTATCACGGAAAATAATTTACGATGTCCTGAGTCGTGCGGAAAACGAGGAGAGACTTGATGCAAAGAGTGGAGGTGGCCAAAAGCGGAAAATTGGTGAGCGATTGGACCACAGAATCATGCGAAAGGTTGACGGAAATTCGCAAATAACGATAAGAACTCTTGCTCAGGAGCTTAAGGAAGAATTTTACCTTGATGTTTCACACGAAACTATACGCCAAGCCATTCTGCGGCACAAGTACCGATCAAGAGTTGCCGCAAAAAACCACTGCTTTCTATGGTCAATGTAGAAAAGCGCTTCATTTTCGCTGTAACCATGGTAAATTTTCCAGCAGAATATTGGGATGACGTCCGACAACTGTGAGGAAACCAAAATGATACAACTACAACGATGGCCCAACCATTGTACGACGTAAGCCGTTGACTGCACTCGAACCGCAAAACATCATTCCGATTGTAAAGTTTTGCAAACTGTCGGTTATGATTTGGGTATGCATCTCCAGTCAATGAGTGGGAAACTTGGCATTTATAGAAAAAACCATGAATGCCGTGCTTTTTTGCCAAATTTTGGATGCAAATTTGAAGCTAAGTGCAGCGAAATTCGGCTTTTTTCCAACAACAAGCCAACTTTTAAATTCTACCAGGACAATGACTCCAAGCATAAGGAGCTTAATGTGCGGAAATCACTCCTATACAACTGCGGCAAAGTGATCGATATGAATCCTCAGAGACTCGATATCAACCAGTTGAAAATTTGTGGGTTTATCTTAAGTAAAAAGTGTCGAAAGGGCAGCCCACAAATCGACAAGCCCTATAATCTGCCATACATAAGTTTCCATTGGAATATGACCTACCAAAGTTAGTCCGATCGATGGAAAAAACGCATCCAACATATAGCAAATGCTAAGGGGGCTCGCACTAAATATTTATATTAGTAATAAGATATTATAATAAGGCATAAATTTAGAATAAAAAATAAGTTCAGTACATAGTGTAAAGACAGAGACAGTGTCAAAACTTAATTTTCAGAGGAATTCCAAAATTTTTTTTTTAAAGTATTGACCATTGGTTTCTACACATTTCGCCCATCTCTCAGGCAAATTATGGATCCCATTCCAAAAAAACTTTTTCTCTTTCGAGGCAAACCATTAGACGAGCAATTTTTCGACCATCGACGCGAAAAGGTGATAGTCGGACGGAGCGAGGTCTGGAGAGTACGGAGGGTGCGATAATATTTCCCAATTAAGTGTTTTTAATGTGTCTTTCACCAGTTTAGCGGTATGAGACGGCGCGTTGTCATGTTGCAAGATAACTTTGCCATGTCTTCGGGCCCATTCCGACCGTTTTTCGATCAACGCATGATTCAAATTGATCATTTGTTGTCGGTAGAGATCCGTGTTCACCGTTTCACCAGGTTTTAACCACTAGTTGTATACCACACCATACTGGTCCCTTGCAGAGCAGTGCTTCGCTAATTTTGAAAAAGTCGAAAAATGGCTCGTCGAATGGTTTGCCTCGAAAGAGAAAAGTTTTTTTGGAATGGTATCCATAATTTGCCTGTGCGGTGGCGAAATGTGTAGAAACCAATGGTCAATACTTTGAATAAAAAAATTTGGGATTCCTCTGAAAATTAAGTGTTTTCTTTATCGAAAAATTTCAACTTACACCCCTGGTAAATAAAGCAAATTACAAAATAAAACAACTAAGGTACAACTTTTACACTTTATAAATATATCTATAATTGCCTTTAACAGTTTAACAAGGGGCCATCCCTGTTTTTTTAATGATTTCCGCCAGAATTACTATTATTATTAATAATATCACAGTATTTTTAAGCAAAACTTCTCTGTAAGTTGGCGGCCTTCGACGGCGCTTTGATTGCAACCCTGGGTCGGACCATCACCGACTTCGCCTTGCATAGTACTTTTAAGCGAAACACCTTTGCAGGCTGGCGGCCTTCGGCCGCGCTTTATATTGTAACCCGGGGTCGGACCATCACCAGCTTCGCCTTGCACAGTATTTTTAAGCGAAACACCTTGTTTTATTAAAATATTATTGTGTACATACATACCGCGGCCGCAGTAGCTGAGTGGTTAGCATTGCGTACTGACAGTTATTTCAGTTATGGAAAATTAATTTAAATAAAAAATTAAGTTAAATTTTCTAATTGCTGCCGCCCCTCGGCAGGGAATGGACATTCCCCTCTGAGTGTGTTTAAGACATGAAATAAAGGCTTCTTGTAAAACACACCATCAGCCGTACTATATATATACATACAACCCTGTACAGTAGTGTATTTCTGTTTTTATGCCGTATGGCAACACCCACTTATTGCCATTATCGGTAATTTGTCTTGCAATTCGCTTGGAAATATTATTATTTCACTTAAACATTTTTTGGGTCGTACAATTTAGCAGCCGCTACTAATAATTTATTTTATGTAAAATAAGTGAATGTTATGTATTTTCACCGTCGTTCTGTTAAAAATACGTGAATATTATTTATTTTAGTTCATGTTCGATGCAATAAATCGAAAAAACTATGCCGGACCCACACACGCTGCGTCTTATTTATAGCTCTCTTTTTTTAGATTACTTTCACAGTATGGTAACACCGTTATCACCTTGCATGTATGTAATGTGATTATTAGTAAGTTTAGTGCAACTTTAAATGTTAATAACAATAAAACTGGCAAAATTCAGCTTTCCCTACTTTGAACGAGAAGATAATCATCAAATACATTTATTTAGCCAAAAACTCCACAATTTTTGGACAGTTTTAACAAAAGCCGCTCTCCTGTACAATTACCACTAGATCAACAGCAACAACTCCTGCAAAGTTCGTTAGGATTGGTCAATTAGTTTGGATGAAACACGCATTGGTCCATTAAAGGAAACAACAGCCAAACTATCATTAAATGGTGAAATTTTTATTTTTCGTTCATTTAAATATTGCACATATTTAGGTAATTACAGATCACAGCGGCTTTTGTCACAAATGTTGCCGTACTATACAATTTCGCGGCGAAATTATATGGCCCAAAAAATGTTTAAGTGAAATAATAATTTTTTTTCTGTAAAAATACGTGAAAGTTATGTATTTTTGTCTTGTTATGAATGTGCATGTTAATTATTTTCGTTTTTGTTTGTTTCAATACATCTAAAAAAAAAAAAACTGGGCCGGATCTCGATACGCTCCGTTTTATTTATTGCTTTTTTTCAGATTTCTTACACAGTATGGCAACATTGTTTTTAGGCATAGTCAAGTGTTGTTAGTGTGTTTGTGAGTAAAATACCAGTAGACTGGCTGCTTGTAAGTGTAAATTAAAATGTTTATAACTTTTAAACTATAAATTTGCGCGCGATAAAACTTATATTTCTGGTAATTGTAGACCTCCTACTACCAACTATGAGCATTTCATAACAAAAAACCACAGGCTCCGAACTAAAGTTTTCCCTTTATTTCTTATATATTACACATAATGTTACTAAATTATAAATAATTTGTTGTTAAAATATTTAGACTTTCATTACAAATTTTTGCTAAGCACGGGCACTTGTTCAACATACATGATGCAAAATAGTAACTTTAATTTGTTTTCATGCGATTACAAAGATTGTTGTATTTTTTATTTTATTGGGTTATACATCTAAAAAAAAATTTAATTATTGTATATTATTTCCAAGCGAATTGCAAGACAAATCCCCGATAATAGCAATAAGTTGGTGTTGCCATAAGTCATAAAAACAAAAATACACTACTATACAGGGTTGTATGTATACATTAATATTTTAATGAAACTTTTTTATACTTCATAAAAGGAATGACATAAAATACAATGCAAGGCGAAGCCGGAGTTGGTCCGGGCCAGGGTAACAATCTAAAGAGCAGCCGGAGGCTGCCAATTTACAAAGGAATTTCGCTTACAAATACTGTGATATTAATAATAACAATAATCCTGACGGAAATCGTTAAAAACAGGGATGGCCCCTTCTTAAGCTGTTAGAGGCAATTAAATATATTTATGTTTAAATTCCGTGTTTAATTTAAAAGAAAACGCACGTAAATTTTTAACTTCGAATTCGGATATAATCCCACTCTTTATTATTTTGAAAAGGAAACGTATAATTTTATAATGTTAGGAAATCGTATAATTTTATAATTTTATCAACCGTATAATTCTATAATGTTATGAAACCGTACATTTTTTTATGATTTTAAGAACACCGTATAATTTTATATTATTTTAAGAACCGTATAATTCTTTATGATTTTAAGAACACCGTATAATTTTATTGCATATACAAACGCGCTTGCTTAACTCGCTAATTTTTTTCTTTATTTGTACTATTTGTATATACATACATTGGAAGGAGTAACGGAACGGAGTAGGGTTGCAGGTAAGTGCGTTTGAGTAAAAGCAGGGAGGTTATTTTTCGGGTAAGTATTCGGATAGGTATTCAGGTAGGTATTCGGGTAAGTATTCAGGTAAGTAATCATAAATTTAATTATAAGTTATAATTAGTTTCTACATTCATTTCTTTTTCTTATATTTTATTATAGGTACAACTTATTATTTACAGGATGATGAGGTCATCCTCATCCATGTCTTCAACAATTTATAAAGTGCAAAAATTGTATTTTAGTTTTTTTATTTTGTAATTAGTTTCTTGTATGTGGCAACACCAAAATTCGAAATAATTGTTTTATGTACAAAATAATTGGGTAAAAATCCAAATATTTTGCAAGTTCAACTTTGAATATCTCTAAAACTATAAGTCTCCGGGAAATTTTGTTTTCGGTGTCTGAAAGCGGAACCCCCTACCGCCCCTATAACTCATTTTTTCCCCAAGCCTGGTCCACTAAAGGAAAAGCATCCATTTAAATATATTTCAGTTTATAAATTAGTTGTTGCTAAATTGTTAACTTAATCACATCATTTCTCTATGACATGTTCACTATTCTTTGCTTTTCCTTTAACGAACGCAAATATTACTTCCATTTGATTAACTGTTTTTATTTCTTTTCTTTAAATTACGCGCAACGCCAATTAAATAAACATTAACAAATTTTATAATGATAAAAACTAATGCTCACTTAAACATTGTTGTATTCTTATCTGGAAGGTACCGTGCTGTGTAAAATAAAATATAAAATTTAACGAATGTGCAAGCAAAAGAAAATTGCATAACAAAATTTTGCATGAAAAACAAGGTAAAAATGAAAGTATTTCACTTAAGAAAATTTAGCAAGGCGAACCCGGTGTTGGTCCGGCACGGAGTTACCATCTAAAGCGCGGACTAAGCCGGCCAACTAACAAAGGAGTTTCACTTAAGAATACTGTGCGATGCGAAGCTCGCATCTTCTGAGCCGGGCCGGATACAACAAAACCGTTTGGTTTTGGACGACTTTAACGCGCATCACGATCTTTGGCATTCTAGCCTGTCAAATGACTGTAGAGCAATGGAGCTGGCGGAACAGATAGACGATTCGACATTCTGCACAATGAACGACAACACCCCCACCAGAGTTGTGGTTAATTGCCAAAGCTGGCCCGACATAACAATTGCGAGTGCTGGTCTGATAAATAGTATAATCTGACGACCTATACTGACACTAGCATCGGACCATACATTACCCGGACCATTACCCGTACACATCTCGATTGACAGACCTCTCGACTTTGTTTCCGCGGACCACCGGACCTTCGTTAACTTCAAAAACGCTAACTGGACCGGCTTCACGGAATTCACCGAGAACGCCTTTAGTGCTCTCTCCACTCCAACAGACGTCACATCAGGTGAGCGATCATTCCGCAGGAATGTTGTGACCGCTGCCGCCCGCTTCATCCCGGCAGGCCGAATTGCGGAAATCCGCCCTAATTTCCCGACCGAAGCGGCGGCTTTAGCAGCAAGGCGCGACATCTTCCGTAACTCCGATCCCGGGAATCCCAAAGCGAAACGACGTGTAACCCGTCGTATGCGCAAACTGCCAAACACAAGCGTGGTGCTTGATTTCTCCAGAGAAAAGGTTCAGGGGGTTATCGGGAAGGCGAAAGCCCCCAAATCCATCAGCCCTGACGGGATAAGCATGCTGATACTAAAACATCTCGGACCAGCGGGAGCAGATTATCTCACCAAGGTCCTCAATTTGTCTTTGCCCACCCTAATTATACCAGATGTGTGGAAAATCGGTAAGGTGGTCCCGATACTTAAACTGGGGAAAACAGCGAACAAAGGAGAGTCCTATCGGCCGATAACTTTCCTCTTCCTAGTAGCGAAGACGCTTGAGGTCTTGCTGCTCCCGACATTCACTCACCATCTGCGTCCAGCAGCACATCAGCATGGCTTCCGGAAAGTGCACAGTACCACAACAGCACTTAACGCCATAAACACCCAGGTGGTCAATGGCTTGAACCAAAACCGACCTTGCGCGAGAACTGTCCTGGTAGCACTGGATTTGTCAAAAGCTTTTGACACTGTCAACCATTCAGTGCTACTCAGTGACATTGAGGAATCCTCATTACCGCCGGGGTTGCAGAGGTGGGATATGTGCTACCTGAGTGGTCGACAATTATCGGTCATGTTCCGAGGAGAAAGATCTAAGTTGAGAAAAATTAAACAGGGGGTTCCGCAGGGTGGTGTCCTCTCCCCGCTACTGTTTAATTTTTATATCTCGAAGCTCTCTCCTCCACCGGAAGGAGTTTCCTTAACCTCGAATGCCGATGATTGCTCGATATTGGCGTCTGGCCAGGATATTGATAGCCTATGTTCGAAAGTGAACAGCTACCTCGCCGACAGCCGACGAAATCCTCGGCTACCCTTTTCACCAGCTGGACGAAGGAGTACCAGCTAGAACTCGATGTGAAAGTTGATGACCAGAAAATTCCGACTATAAACAACCCTAAGATTTTAGGGGTCACATTCGACAGCCTGCACTCCTTCACTCCGCACTCGACCGCAATTGCCGCAAAACTCCAGGGCCGCAACAAAATACTCAAAGCGCTAGTCGGCAGCACATGGGGTAAAGACAAAGAAACCTTGCTAGCAACCTACAAACAAATTGGCCGGCCGGTCGTAAACTACGCTGCACCGATTTGGGCGCCGGGGACGAACGAGACGCAGTGGAGAAAATTACAGGCATGTCAAAACACCGCCCTTAGGACTGCGACAGGAAAGCTCCTGATGTCACCGGAGCATCACTTGCACAGCGAAGCATCTATGCTACGAGTTAAGAAGCGTAATGCTTTGCTGTGCAAGCAGTTCCTGTTGGGATGCCACCGCAGGGAGCACCCCAGCAGGCACCTTTTGGAAGCCGAGCCGCCACCTAGGCACATCAGGATGGGAGTACTAGACTTAAACAGCACCATACATAATCATGTGCAACTGCGGGTTAGGGGTTCAAGAATTTACCCGCGATAAGGCATGCCTGTCGTAAGAGGCGACTAAAATCCAATAGTTCCCGCGACAGTCGGGTCTTTATACCGGAACGACCCGAATTTTTTATCCGGCCAAGGACTGTAATTCCCGCAACATTCCCCAAAAATTACTTTGAGGAATATTTTTGCGGCTACAACAACAACAACAACAACATCATGTGCAACAACCGCTGGACAGGACGGCGTACCGACAAGCGCTGAACGCCATTCACCAGTAGTCAGTTAACACCTTCATAGACTTCCTTCCCGTGAATGGCGTACTCGGAGAAAAAGCACCACCAATCGCAGACCACGAGCTCGAGCTGCCTCGAGAGACCCGCGTGACCCTTGCACAGCTTAGATCTGGATACTGTAGTAGGTTTAACCCCTACTTATCCAGACTCGACCCCAGCATACCCAACGTATGCCCTGCATGTGGAGAGTCCCCGCACGACACTAACCACCTCTTCACATGCCCCCTTAAACCAACTCATCTAACCCCCCTCTCCCTTTGGTCCAACCCCGTCGAAACAGCACGTTTCCTGGACCTCCCCTTAGATGACCTCGGCAACTTAGATTAATAATACCTGCCCTAAGCGGGGTTAGCTACCCGCTACAACAACAACAACAATGCTAAGCCGGTGTTAGTTCGGCTCAGGGTTACAATCAAAAGCGCAGCAGAAGGCCGCCAACTTACAAAGGAGTTTCACTTATGAATACTTTGCAAGGCGAAGCCGGTGTTGGTCCGGTGCAGGATTACAATCTAAAGCGCGCGTAAAGCTCGCCAACTAACAAAGGAGTTTCATTTAAGAATACTAGGGTAACAATCAAAAGCGAGACCGAATGCCGCCAACTTAGAAAGGAGTTTCATTTAAGAATGTTGTGCAAGGCGCACCCGGTGTTGGTCCGGTGCAAGTTTACAATCTAAAGCGCGCGTAAAGCTGGCCAACTAACTAAGGAGTTTCATTTAAGAGTTTGACTTATGAATACTGAGAAAGGCGAGGCCGGTTTTTGTCCTGCGTTGGCTTATACACAATAATTTTCACAAAATTATTATTTTATTTTTCTGCAACGCATGCCTAACCAAGTATTTTGGGGAAACTTTGCGAGGGTGCGCCAGGCTTTGGAAAAAATTTCCCCTTGGTGGAGTTAGAGGAGGTTATACACATCATAAAAATATATGTCGTTCCCCGAGGTAACTTATAATTTTCGAGAAATTTGTTAAAGTTGATTTTTGACCCACGGAAATTCACGAATAAAACCTAATATAAGCTCACGGAGCACTTAAATAGCGGTAATAATAATGACTAATAAAGTTTGCAACGATTTAACATAATTAAATTTATCAAAATGTTATTATTTTCCTTCATTTTTACACATAAAAAATGTATTCTCACGTTTGTTTACTTTAGTAAGTTTGTAAATTGGCGGCCTTCGGCCGCATTTAAAAAAATAACCCTGGGCAGGACAAACACTGGTTTCGCCTTGCACAGTATTTTTAAGTGAAACACCTTTGTAAGTTCGAGCGGGATATTAAATTAATATACTTACTCTTCAAAGGTGGCAGCACAGTTTTTTCTTGTTCTAACAGACATGTATACTTCATTTTTCTTACTAAAGTAAACAAACGTGGGAATGCATATTTTATGTGTAAAAATTATGGAAAATGTTAATATTTTGAAGAAATTAATTAAATAAAATCTTTGTAAACGTCATTAGGCATTATTATAAGCGATATTTAAGTGTTCCGGGTGATTATATTAGCTTTTATTCGAAGATTTCGGTGGGTCAAAAAATCAACATTAACAACAAATTTCTCGAAAACTATAAGTTACCCGGGGAACGGCATATATTTTTATGATGTGTATGACCTCCTCTAACCCCCCCAACAGGATATTTTTTTCAAAGTCTGGCGCACCCTCACAAAGCCGACCCATTATTTTCAATGTATTTATTAGTAAGATACAAAAAATAACGCAGGCTCTACACTAAATTATTAGGTAAAGTAAAAAATTTCGTTCGATTTTTATCTAAGAGGTGGCGTTATTGTCCATAGTACTAGTGTTACGTGTCGCATCATGTCATACTATACGGCGCTGAAAACGTGTTTAATCGCGCTAAAAGTTTATTGACTCAGTACGTTGTGAGCGCTCGTCAAAGATGGACACCAGCAAAGAGAAAATTCGCTAAATTTTACCATTTTTGCTTGGATTAAGGTGAAAAAGCAGCCAAAGCTTATGGGCCCCGATACTGTAAACGAACGTACAGCAAAAAAGTGGCTTGCTAGGTTCCGGGGGAATCTTTACTTAAGGGGTACTTCCCACCTACCCTATTCGAAAGTCAATAAATTGAACTTTTGATTTATATAACTATTCAGCTTCTTGGGTTTATAATAAACTCCAGAGAAGCTCCCGAAAAAGGAGAAATTTTGGTAATTACAGATACGCTCAGTTTTATTTATTGCTTTTTTTAGATTTCTTACACAGTACGGCAACATCGTTTTAGGGCATGGTTAAGTGTTGTTAGTGTGTTTATGAGTAAAATACAAGTAGACTGCCTGCTTGTAAGTGTAAATTAAAATGTTAATAGCTTTTAAACTATAAATTATCGCGCGATAAAACTTATATTTTTGGTGGCTGTGCTTTCCTTTAATATTCCAATGCCTTTTTCAGCCAAACTAATTGACCAATCCTAATGAAATTTGCAGCAGTTTTTGCTGTTGATCTAATTTATGTTTATTTATTATATTTTGCACATAAATGTTGCTAATTTATAAATAATTTTTTGTTAAAATATTTACACTTTTATTTAACATACATGATAAAAAATAAAGATTGTTGTATTTTTATTTTATTTGGTTTTACTGCTATACAATATTTTATTTTTGTATATTATTTATAAACGATTTGCAAGAGAAATGGCCGATAATGTCAATAAGTGGGTGTTGACATACGGCGTAAAAATAAAAATACACTACTGTACAGGGTTGTTTGTACACAATAATATTAAAAAATAAAATAAAACATATAAGTAATGACAATTTACAAAGGGATTTCGCTCAAACATACTGTGCAAGGCGAAGCCGGTGTTGATCCGTCCCAGGGTTACAATCAAGAGCGCGGCCGAAGGCCGCCAACTTACAAAGTTGTTTCGCTTAAAAGTACTGTGCGAGGCAAAGCCGGTATTGGTTCGGCCCAGGGTTACAATCAGAAGCGCGGCCGAAGGCCGCCAACATAAAAAGGAGTTTCGCTTAATAATACTGTGCAAGGCGAAACCGAAGTTACTTTTTACAGGTATACCCAGGAAGACCCCTTCTTAAAACTTGTAGAGGCCATTAAATATACATATAAAGTATAAACATTGTATTTTAGATGTTTTATTTTGGAATTTCTTTTTTATATGTGGCAACACCAAAATTCAAAGTAATTGCTTCTTTATGTACAAAATAATAGGGTAAAAATCCAATTTTTTCGCAATTTCAACTTTGAATATCTCGAAAACTAAAGGTCTCCGGTAAGTTTTCGGTGTCTGAAAGTGGGTGAAGCCCCCTACCACCCCTATAACTAATTTTTCTCGAAGCCGAAGCCTTCGGCCGCGCTTTTGATTGTAACCCTGGGCCGGACCAATACCGGCTTCGCCTCGCACAGTACTTTTAAGCGAAACAACTTTGTAAGTTGGCGGCCTTCGGCCGCGCTCTTGATTGTAACCCTGGGCCGGACCAACACCGGCTTCGCCTTGCACAGTATTTTTAAGCAAAACTCCTTTTTAATTTGGGGGCCTTCGACCTCGCTTTTGATTGTAACCAACACCGGCTTCGCCTTGCACAGTATTATTAAACGAAATTCCTTAAGTTGGAGGCCTTCGGCCGCGCTTTTGATTGTAACCCTGGGCCAGGCCAACACCGCGATATCCCATTGTAAATTGTCATTACTTTTATGTTTTATTTTATTTTTTAATATTATTGTGTACATTCAACCCTGTACAGTAGTGTATTTTTATTTTTACGCCGTATGTCAACACCCACTTATTGACATTATCGGCCATTTCTCTTGCAAATCGTTTATAAATAATATACAAAAATAAAATATTATATATCAGTAAAACCAAATAAAATAAAAATACAAAATCTTTGTAAGCGCATGTGAACAGATTAAGTTTATTATTTTTCATCATGTATGTTAAATAAATGCTCGTGCTAAGTAAAAATTTGTGATGAAAGTGTAAATATTTTAACAAAAGTTATTTATAAATTAGCAACATTTATGTGCAAAAAAAACAAAAAAAAAAACATAAATTAGATCAACAGCAACAACTCCTGCAAATTTCATTAGGATTGGTCAATTAGTTTGGCTGAAACAAGCATTGGAATATTAAAAGAAAGCACAGCCTTATTTTTAATGGATTTACAGTTTCGTCCGCGACTTTGAATATATTTTTGGATTGCATTGTTGATTAATTATCTACTTTAAGTAAACAGCATTCCTACATTTACACTAAAATACTTTATTTAAATAAGTGTAATTTTACAGGCGTATTTAAACTTGTCTTCGACTGTATATTATTGGCGCTTTCTAACCGCTGAAGCGTATGTTAGATACAGATAAATATCATTAATACAATGATTAACTTTATTATACCACTCCGTTTTTACATCGCAAACGACTAATTTGCTACCAAATCTCTTGTCTATGCTGTTTTATTTCATATTTATAATTCAGAAACATTGCTTTAATTCAAAATATTTTCCAAATATTCATTAAATTCATTGAGCGCCTACCCATTATCCTCTAAACTCTCACGCACTTCATTCAGAATTTAAAAGCTGTCGTGATGGATACGATGCATCTCTAACTTTAACAAAAAATTTATATTTTGAATTTTGCACATGACCTGAATGAAACACATTCTCATAAACCGAAAACACATGGAATACTCATAATGCGTATTCTCTGAGTAAAAAGTACAAGCATAATTCAATGTGACATTCAAGCATTGAACACCCAAGCAACGGAAGTACAACAAGCGTAAACACTTTATAATTGTGAGCGATAGATAATAACAATCACATTGTAGAGCTCTTAATAAATGTATAGCAGTTGAATAAAACTCTTATTTATCAAAAAAAATATTTTTTACTCACAAATTTCAACTTTTCCCTGTATTAGGTAAAATCCAATCTGTTATGAACAGACATAACAATGCCGATGATAATTCGTTACAAAACTTATGCTGCAATTACCCATGTTACATATCGTCCGTCCTTACATACGACTAAAATAGTGATATGCATAAAATAGTTAACGACGCTGATGACAGCGGCGAAATGTTGCCAGCTGCCAGTGTGATTGTATACTGTTAACCAAATTTATAATTTTCGTCAACAAGTTTCATAATTTATATTGGGTATATGCATTAATTCGTGCGCGTTTTTTTTTCGAAAATTAAGACTTTATTGTGAAAAAATTTTCTTGATCAACTCGTAATACTTTTACAAGTTCTTCTTGCGTCTGGCATGCATCTGCGTCGAGCAATGTCTCCATTTCTTCGTCTAGAAATTTTTATGCTGTCCGTCGTCTAAGTCGATATTGGCACTCTTAAACCGTGCAAACCACTTTTGGCACGTTCGTTCGGCTAAAGCAAAATCACCATAAACGTCCAGTAAAATACGATGGCTTTCGGTAACACTTTTCTTCATGTTAAGGTAATGAAGATGAACTCCTCGCAAAAACACTTCATCTGGTACAAATTTCGACATTTTCAAATGAATGAAACAAATTGTTGTTCACGCTAAAACAAATGACATCTACTGAAAACGAAGCGAAATGACGGTACCTTTGAAATGAATATAGCCACAGATGAGCACGACGCAAAATAATACTAGTAGAGCCCTCTCTTAGAAAACCGCACGAATTAATGCATACACCCAATATGCTCGAATATAAACGCCAATGTAATATACAGGATCAATATGGTGTAGTGGCCTGAGTAACATAAGAGTATCAAAATACCACGCAAACAAAAAAAAAATAAAACAACATAAACATAGAATCAGACCAATGACTCTGCGCTGCCGCTATTATATAAGCAGAGCAAAGCATAATAAATACAAGATGGTTTTAGCATCAGCATGCTTATTCCGTCTGAGCCGATGGATTTGGAGGCTTTCGCCTTCCCGATGACCCCCTGAACCTGAAGCGCCGCGCGGGGGCGGGTTACACGCCGTTTCGCTTTGTCTGCCGAAGAGTGCAATGTGAAAAGTCGGCTAAATGAGCTCGCGCATCTCTTCGGGTCCGACGAGGCGCGGTCACCGAATGAAATTTCCACTCGGTCATCGCGTCTCATCGGGTTAGACAGCTTGGTTGGCCCAGAGGAGAGGTTGCAGGACCTTAAGTGCTCCACCCACTTTTCCGCTTATGATTGTTTACTACGGTCCGAATCTCCACGTTTAAATCCCTGATTAGGAATTCTCGGGGTCGGTGTTACGGAGGATGTCGCGCCTTGATGCTAATGCCGTCACTTTCGTCGGGAAATTAGGGCGCAATTTTCGCAATTCGGCCTGCCGGGATGAAGCGGGCGGTGCAGTCACAACAATCCCGCGGAATGAGCGCTCACAAGAGGTCACGTCTGTTGGAAACAAAGTCGGGAGGTCTGTAAATCGAGATATGTATGGGTAAGTTGTCCGTTGCTAGTGTCAGTATAGGTCGTCAGACTATACTGTTTATCAGACCAGCACTCGCAATTGTTATATCAGGCGAGCTTTGGCAATTACCCACAACTTTGGTGGGGGTGTTATCGTTCATTGTGCAGAATGTCGAAACGTCTATCTGTTCCGCCACCTCCATTCCTCTACAGTCATTTGACAGGCTAGAATGCCAAAGATCGTGATGCGCGTTAAAGTCGCCCAAAACCAAACGGTTTTCGCCTCTGAGTAGCGCACCTATATCAGGGCTATATCCAACTGGGCAACTCGTAACAGGAGTAATGTATATATTAAATATTTCGAGCTCAGCATCACCTAACAGGATAGCTATGCCCTGACATTCTAGGGTATTATCCCTGCGGTCGATGTCGCCGTCGATGAGACGATACTGCACGGTGTTGTGTACGATGATCGCTAAGCCCCTACCCTGATCTCGCTCGCGATCCATGCGGACTATGTTGTATCCGGCCCGGCTCAGAAGATCCGAACGGGCGGTCAGCTTCGTTTCCTGGATAGCAGCAATTTACAGGTGCTCCCGGCTCATAAAGTCGGCTATCTCGTCGATCGTCCCCTGGAGTCCGTTGCAGTTAAATTGTAAGAGTCGTGTCTGTCTTGGGGGAACGCTGGTGATGCGGGGGGTGAGGGAAAGATTCGTGGATTAGGTGTGTTGCTGCTGTGTTACCCGCTGAAGTTGGTTCCCCACGTTGGTGTTGGTTGGCGGTGTTAGTGTATTTACAAGCGGGGGAAGACTCCTACAGCAAGGGGCAACGTACGTATCACTCCACTCACGGGTGGTGTGCAGGCCAGAGTACGTCCGAAAGTGACACCAGCCGGAGCAAGAGTTCCATCTGACTGAGGTCACATTCCGACGTACTATGATCTGACACACGGAACAGACTGTGCGGGGGACTAGGATCTGGCGGGTAGCCCTCACACGGAAGGAGGAAGAGAAGCTGCGGGTTACCCAAAGTTGGTAAGGGTGCTGAAGGCACTGCCGTGGAGGTTGGGGGCGCACTTGCGCGCTGGCAGCATGGGGCCACATAACGTGTGATCCACTCCCTATGTGTCTTAAAGCATGAGCAGATCTTAAGATGACTGCAACCATTGCATTGGTTGCACCTTACCGATGAGGAGGAGTGGTGGAGTCTTTTGGTGTACGTCAGACCAGGGTTGGTTTCGAAGTCAGCCCTGATGAGAAGAATTTGGAGCAACCCAGCTGCGAAGTGTTGCTCCGTTGGCGAACTTAGACTAATTTTACCTGGTGACTTAAACGGGGTTAGATCGCGGAAAGGGTGACCGCCCTTGGCCGGATAATATCCGGATCAACTCTGGTGCGTAGATCCGGCTGTCTTGGGAGTTGTCACCGAGGTCCTCAACTTATCTTTGACCACCCTAATGATACCGGACGTGTGGAGAACTGGATGCGTGGTCCCGCTACTTAAACCGGGGACCTGGCAACAAAGGAGAGTCTTAGCGGCCGATAACTCTCCTTTCCCAGTAGCGAAGACACTTGAGGCCTTGCTGCGCCCGACTTTTACTCACCAGCTGCGTCCAGCAGCACATCCGGAAAGTGTATAGTATCACAAAGCACTGAACGCCATAAATACCCAGATAGTCAGTGGCCTAAACCAAAACCGACCTTGCGCGAGAACTGTCCTGGTAGCACTGGATCTGTCAAAAGCCTTTGACACAGTCAACCATTCACTGCTACTCACGGACATTGAGGAATCCTCATTACCGCCGGGGTTGCAGTGGAGGATCATAGGCTACCTGCGTGGTCGACAATCATTGCTCATATTCCGAGGTAAAACATCCAAGCTAAGAAAAATTAAACAGGGGATTTCTCAGGGTCAGAAGGAGCTTCCTTAACCTCGTATGCCGATGATTGCACGATATTGGCGTCTGGCCAAGATATTGATGACCTCTGTTCGAAAGTGAACTGCTCTCTTGCAGATCTTTCCCATTTCTTCACTACAAGAGATCTACATATACAACCGACGAAACCCTCGGCTACCCTCTTCAGCTGACGAAGGAGTAAAGGCTAGAACTCGATGTGAAAGTCGATGACCAAAAAATTTCGACTATAAACAACCCCAAGGTATTAGGGATCACATTCGATAGCCTGCTCTCCTTCACTCCAAATACGACCGCAATTGTCGCAAAACTCCAGGGCCGCAACAAAATACTCAAAGCGCTAGCCGGCAGCACCTGGGATAAAGATAGAGAAACCTTGCTGGCAACGAACAAAGCAATTGGCTGGCCGGTCGTAAACTATTCTACACCGATCTGGGCGCCGGGGACGAACGAGACGCAGATGAAGTAATTACAGGCATGCCAGAACACCGCCCTTTGGACTGCGACAGGAAACCTCCTGATGTCGCAGTTCCTACTGAGATGCTACCGCAGGGATCGTAATTTTCTTTATTTGTGTCGCCCTTCACGTTCACACACAGATACTTTCGGAAGCAACTTTTTTGACATTTTTTTCTTCTTAATTTTTTTTCTCCATTCCGCTTTATTTTATACTCGCAGTTTTTCGTTCGCTTCGCTCTTTCTAATATATCTAAAATAAAAACACTATGTTTGTGTAAAAGAAGATACAACTTTTATTTATCAATTTCTTTATATATTTTTACATTCGATTAAGCATCAACTCTACCCTTTCCAAAGTGTAATCTAATTACTTACCTCATCCTTTTCTCTATCATCATAGGTTTCTCAGCGGCGGAGTTGGCAGATAAAGTTGAATACCTAAATGCAAGAAATATTAGAGAGTATTGATCTAATATTTCTCGTCTTAATTCAACTTTATCTCCAAACTCTATTATCTGAAATATTTATTAATAATTGGATACATATATAAAAAGGCATACGAGTATATGTTTGCTTGCTCATACATATATTTAAATATTGTAGTAAAACCCCGAATTTCAATTTCCGAATTTACGGCATTTATTCCTTAGAAAATTTAAGTCCGCTACAATCAGTTTAAAGTGTGAAACACGCAAAACGTGTCGAACGAGCACAGCGCCACGGTGCGCTGCCCCGTTCGTCGTCATCCTCTTCCCTACAAACGAATGTTTCCCCAACAAAAAGTATCCCCGTGTAAAGTCAGACTTTTGAGGATAAAGAAAACTTAACCTGCAAGACGGAGGTAACCATTTCGCAACTAATATCGTAAAATTTTGCTGCTTTACCACTACATCCACAAAATATTTTTTTGTTTCAATAGGCAGTAATCGAACAGTCACGATTATGTAGTATGTTAAAAAGAGATGTTCCTATACACATTATTCAAATATGGCTTTTGAAAATTTTCCGCCATTTACTTTTTCAAATGAAGACGCTGAGAGGTAAGATATTTTATTTTATAGGGATGCTTTTTCTTTAATATCCCAGGCTTCGAGAAAAATTTCAGACACCGAAAACCAAACTTACCGTAGGCCTTTAGTTTTCGAGACATTCAAAGTTGAAATTGCGAAAAAATTGGATTTTTACCCTATTATTTTGTACATAAAGCAATTACTTTGAATTTTGGTGTTGCCACATATAAAAAAGAAATTCCAAAATAAAACAACTTAAATACAATTTTTAGATTTTATATGTGTATTTAATGGCCTCTACAAGTTTTAAGAACCAACCAAGGACCAACACCGGCTTCGCCTTGCACAGTATTTTTAAGCGAAACTCCTTTCAATTTGGCGGCCTTCGTCCTCGCTTTTGATTGTAACCCTTGGCCGGACCAACACCGGCTTCGCCTTGCACAGTATTTTTAAGCGAAGCTCCTTTTTAAGTTGGCGGCCTTTGGCCGCGCTTTTGATTGTAACCCTAGGCCGGACCAACACCGGCTACTCCTTGCACAGTATTTTTAAGCGAAATTCCTATGTAAATTGTCATTCCATTTATGAAGTATAAAAAATATTTTTTTTAATATTATTGAGTACATACAACCCTGTACAGTAGTGCATTTTTATTTTTACGACGTATGGCAACACCCACTTATTGCCATTATCTGTCATTTCTCTTGTAAATTGTTTATAACTACTATACACAAATAAAATATTGTTTAGCAGTAAAACCATATAAAATAAAAATACAATTATCTTTGTAATCGCATGTGAACAGATTAAAGTTACTATTTTCCATCATGTATGTTTAAGCGCGCGCTTAAACAGGACGCCACCCTAATTTTGTGTGCGCACCCTACCGAACCTTATACAGCGCATGCAGCTATATAAGCCGTGCTTGCCAAGCGAAATACGAGATTTTCTTACCAACCAACAGCAAGCGCGTACGGGGTTATACTATTTAAAATTAAATTAAATATATACATATATATAACATATCTTCATAAAGACACTTATATATTGTAAAATATCTAAATACAACTATTTTGTATGTATTTCAAATTAGATAAACTAAATTACACATTTAATAAAATCATATGGACATTTATACATCATACAACTTTCTAATGAAACATTGATATACATATTTTGTAAACATTAATTAAATAAAAAATTAATACGTGTACAATTAAATCGAATACGCGAGTGGTTTAATTTCGGAAGGCTTACGAAGGGACCCTCTCGTAAACATGGTCCTTCGAGGCTAAAGTTGAGCCTATCTATGGCGTATAGCCACAAGCAAAAAAAAATAATACAGTGAAATACATTAAAACTATTTTTAAAAAAGTGAAGACTGTTCGCAGCGACCATCAACAGAAAACTATATAAATAATTTTGAAAAATAGACAAAGCATTAGTGAACTGCAATAAATAAAACCTATTAAAAGTGCATAGATATACTATATATAAACAAAATAAAACTTCAAAAAAAAATGTTAAATAAAATTCACAAGTGAATCAAAATGTGCATATAAACATTACACAACTAACTAAAAGTGAATGTGCACTTTTGAAAAAGTTGACATACAAAAAAATAAGTGAAAACAAATTCAAACTTACAAATTTAAACAAAAACTACAAAAAAAGAAAACATTAATAATATATACAATTCACAAAAAGACACAAATCAAAATTAATACACACATACATATATACAAACGAAGAGCGAAGTCACAACGAAGGCAACTAGGAACAGGAACTTGCAGCAAGAGGTTGTCACCACAACAACAACAACAACAGTATCAAAACATTCCTCCTCCATTCCTACTCCAACACCAGAATTTGAAAACAACGTTGGCGCCAATAAAACAATAAAAAAGGAACGTAAGATTTGAATAAATTTAACAAATTTTCGAATTAAAAATTTTTTTTCATACGTGTCCTAAAATAAGGCAATCCAAAGCTGCATGCATACATTTACGTATGTAAAAGCAGAAAACCAAAAAATCAACCCGCGATATTTTGGTACTTTGAAATATTTGTGTATGTACATATGTATGCGAATAACTTTTTACTCAACAAGGGTACAAATCTCTAAATTTACAAAATATACTTGCTTTTTCCCATAACAAGAATTTTTGTAACGCAATTTTGAAGGTTGTGGACCTTAATTACAAAGTAGAGAATTTGCAATTTATACATACCTACATACATACACGTATGCCAGAGAATTAAAACAGTAACACTTTTCTCAATAGTATTCCCAAGAAAAAAATAGGCACTCTTCTGTGTCCATTCTCAACAAAAACAATTGGTTAAAAATTAGTGCATCCGTTCCGCGTACATACTTACAAATACCAAATTTCGACTATAATCTTTCTCTTCTGGCATTTAAAGAGTAGCATAAACGCACAAATTCCCTCTTGTGCTCTGTTTTTCTATTTTCCTTTGTGCTTTCTCAAGCACAGCTTAAGCATTACAGCGAACACACAAGCGCACATATACTGCAGCCGCTGCATTGAAAAATATCAATTGATCTACGTCGCTCTTCCCTAAGCTGAAACATAACATTGGAAATATATGTACAAACATACACACATACACACCCAATTTCCTGCAACACTAGTTCCCCGAGGCTAAGTGTAAACTTGTTTAAAAACAAGAATTATAAATTAAAAAAATTTAAATAAATTTAAATAACTTAATATTTCAAAATGCCGAAAGATCAAAGTCCACGGCTAAGTATCTCATCCAAGATACCCCCAAAGAAATCTCAGTAAACACTTCTGAGTCACTATATATTCAAGTAGTTCTCAACTACACCAAATTTCCTGCAACACTAGTTCCCCGAGGCTAAGTGTAAACTTGTTTAAAAACAAGAATTATAAATTAAAAAAATTTAAATAAATTTAAATAACTTAATATTTCAAAATGCCGAAAGATCAAAGTCCACGGCTAAGTATCTCATCCAAGATACCCCCAAAGAAATCTCCAACGCAACTTAAGGCACACCCCGCCACTAATGCTGCTTCTCCTCATGTAGCAGCTAAAAGCAAACCACACTACCCGTGTGCGCAAATATTTGACGCAACAAATGATCGCTTAATAAAATATTGTGCCAGATTCACCTCTTCCCCCATAGAGAAATTTTCAGAAAATCTCCTGAAAATTAAAAATAATTCTCTTGACGATTACTATAAACAAGTTAAAGACGCATACGATGTCTTATTCCAAAAAGACAAAGAAGATCTCCCCGCGAATTTTCTTGCGCTGGCGGAAGGAAAGTATCAATTTACCATTGATACTTATGAAAACACAAAAACAAAAATTGCTGAGCAACTAAAGTTAATGAGTGCAGTGAATCAGCCAAGTTCTAGATCCCAAATAGGACAAACTCCTAAAATGGCTGAACATTCGGAAGTGTACCTCCAGCTTCCGCCCTGTGACACTGAAACATTTTATGGTGGATACGAGTGGCCGTCTTTCCGAGATATGTTCACTGCCGTATATATAAACCACCCCCTACTCTCTCCAGCTCAAAAGTTATACCATCTCCGTTATAAGACAAGAGGTCAAGCAGAAGATATAGTTAAACTGTTCGCTTTAACCAACGACAATTTCCAATTGGCTTGGGATGCTCTCCACTCCCGATATGAGAATAAGCGCCAATTAGTCGACAATCAGGTCACAAAATTATTAAACTTACCCAAAGTTCGAAAAGAAACCAGCGAAGAGCTTATTGATTTATACTCAACAATCACTAATTGTTTATCAGTGCTCGAAACTTTCGGCACACCCACTGAAAGCTGGGACCCAATTCTGTTGAATATATGCTCATCCGCATTACCAGAAAATTCTCTAATGCTATGGGAGCAATCTCTCGCATCCCGAAAGCAGTGCCCAACATGGCAACAAATGAAAGAATTCCTTTACAGACAATTCGAAATTAAAGAATGCGTAGAACACAAGCTCGCGAAATCCCCTACTTCGCATAACATAGCTAAGCCTATTCTTTCTCCACGGAATAGCCACCCATCGTGTAAATTGTGCCAGAAGAATCACACTCTCAAGCATTGCAAGCAATTAAAGAAACTACCCATACCCCAACGGTACAAATTTATAAAAAATAATAACATTTGTGTAAATTGTCTTGCGTTGCACCATACCCTTAAACGGTGCCTATCACAAAACACATGCTTGACTTGTAATCAAAGGCATAACTCACTTTTGCACATAAGCCCAACTCATGGATATGACCGACTAAATAAAAGAAATGTGCCCTTGACCTCCCCGCGTCAAAATAAACCCAACCAGGCACACTTGACCACCACGAGTCAAGACCCACTGAGAAACACAACTTTGACATCCCCGAGTCAAAATAAACACACACAGGCACACTTGACCACCCCGAGTCAAGACACACAGAGAACTACAACCTTGACCTCCCCGAGTCAAAATAAACACACACAGGCACACTTGACCATCCCGAGTCAAGACACACAGAGAAACCCAACTTTGACCTCCCCGAGTCAAAATAAACACACACAGGCACACTTGACCACCCCGAGTCAAGACACACAGAGAACCACAACTTTGACCTCCCCTAGTTAAAGTACACAAAAGGCTGTAATGATCACCCCAGATCATTATTCCCAATCAGTCAGCAGAAATAACACGCAATCGCACTGCTCACCTCATGAGAAGATTTGCTCATTTCATTCTCTGATCACCCCTAGATCAGAGTTTTTCCACGGACGCATTGCAAATAAGTTCTACAAGTCCCGTAGAACAGACTCCTATCGGCAGCATGACACTCATTCATGTCTGCGTCATCCAAATAACAATAAAAGAAGAATTAAGAAAAAGCACTTTCCGCTGCAGTATATTTCCGACTTTTTCTTTCCAGGAAACGGACAGCCAAATCGGGTCATGGGTTTTCATTCCGAAGGAAAACGCAACAGCGGGAATAACTTACGAAAACACAGAGTGAACTAGCACTATACACGGCCTCCACGAAATATTTGTTTCCATCGCACCCAACGGATTTAATTCAGCACTTCGTGCAGGGTGGCCCAGTATGTTTAAGCGTGCGCTTAAACAGGACACCACCCTAATTTTGTGTGCGCACCCTACCGAACCTTATACAGCGCATGCAGCTATATAAGCCGTGCTTGCCAAGCGAAATACGATATTTTCTTACCAACCAACAGCAAGCGCGCACGGGGTTATACTATTTAAAATTAAATTAAATATATACATATATATAACATATATTCATAAAGACACTTATATATTGTAAAATATCTAAATACAACTATTTTGTATGTATTTCAAATTAGATAAACTAAATTACACATTTAATAAAATCACATGGACATTTATACATCATACAACTTTCTAATAAAACATTGATATACATATTTTGTAATAAATATAGTTTAAAAAACTAAAAAAACACGCTTTTAAAGAATATTGTACTAAAAAGTTGAAAATAATTTTGAAAATAAACTTAAGACAATAGTATATAAAAAATACTTGTATAATTAAGAGAAAAGCGGGGGGCGGTCGATATATGGAAATTATGGTACAAAGCGCCCCACGCTTTTCTCTTAATTATACAAGTATTTTTTATATACTATTGTCTTAAGTTTATTTTCAAAATTATTTTCAACTTTTTAGTACAATATTCTTTAAAAGCGTGTTTTTTTAGTTTTTTAAACTATATTTATTTTTAACTTTTTAGTTTAATATTCTTTAAAAGCGTGTTTTTTTTAGTTTTTTTTTAACTATATTTATTTCATTTAATTTTTAGCCAAGACAATTACGTATCGCCCAGTTTGACAGCCAACATAAGGTGAAAAGTATAAATCAAACGGTTTAGGCTGAAAATAAGTCAAACTAAGATTTTATGGTAAAATTATAGTACGCTACGATGTATGCAACGATTCGCATTTCAAATATTTCATATTGGGATCGCGTCACCGCTAAAAAGTTACAAACTGACAGACTGACAGACAGACATACTGACAGACAGACATACTGACATACTGACAGACAAGTGAAGCTAATATAAAGCGTGTAAAAATTAATTAAATAAAAAATTAATACGTTTACAATTAAATCGAATACGCGAGTGGTTTAATTTCGGAAGGCTAACGAAGGCACCCTCGCGTAAACAATGTATGTTAAATAAGTGCACGTGCTAAGTAAAAATTTGTGATGAAAGTGTAAATATTTTAACAACAAATTATTTATAAATTAGCAACATTTATGTGCAAAATATAATAAATAAACATAAATTAGATCAACAGCAACAACTCCTGCAAATTTCATTAGGATTGGTCAATTAGTTCGGCTGAAACAAGCATTGGTATATTAAAGGAAAGCACAGCAATTTTATAAAATTTTATCAATTAATTACATGTTTCTTAATAATTTCTTTATTAGCTGTAGCAGAGTGGAGGCAACATTAAATCAAGAAATAAAGTAAGATAACAACATATGCATATGTGCATGTGTATATGCATATGTACATACGTATGTACATACGTATGTGCATAAAGACGAATGTGTGTCCATGTACACGTACATATGATATTTACGTTTTATTTTTGGTTTATCAAAGAAAGTTTACCTAATTGTCTTTTAGCTTAATCAAATTTATTAAAAAAAATTGGGTTTTTTGTGGAAAATTGAGCTTTTTGTTGTGCATGTGTCAGTCATTCATATATGCGGATCTAGCAAAAATCAATATTGTATGAAAAGCTCTTTTTTGTTTGAACATTAACAAGGATTAAAAGGAAATTTAAAAGAAAGTCTATCTAATTGTCTTTTAGGTTAATTAAATTTAAATTAAAAAAAAAATTGGGTTTTTTGCGAAAATTTTAGCTTTTCGTTGTGCATGTGTCAGTCATACATACTCGTATATGCGTGTGTACAAATAGCCAATGTTGTAACAAAAATTCTTTTTTTGTTTAAACATTTAAATTAATTTAGTTAAAATCCAATTTAAAATAAAGCTTATTTAATATCTTTTAGTTCGATGAAATTTATTTTAAAAAAATTTTATTTTGTTGTGAAAATTTTGCATTTTTGTTGTGCATGTGCCAGTCATTCATATATTCGTATGTACAAATTGGCAATATTGTAACAAAAGCTTTGTTTTTGTTACAAAATTTAACTTAAATTAATTAAAATGAATTTTAAAATAAAGTGTATTTAATTGTCTATTAGTTTGTCCTTTTAAAAAAATTTTATTTTTTTTCTGAAGTTTTTGCACTTTTGTATTGCATGTGACAGTCATACACATATGCGGGTGTAGGAAAGCAATGTTGCAATAGAAGTTCTTTTTTGTTTGCATATTTAACTTAAATTTGTTTAAACGAGTTTTGGAAGGTAGTTTATTTAATTATCTTATATTTTATGAAATACATTTTAAAAAAATTTAATTTTTTCGTGAAAATTTTACATTTTTGTTACGTATGTACCAAGCATACACAAATAATGTATGCACAAATAGCTAAGTTCTTTGTAAATCTTTTATTGCGATTAATTGTATCATATTAACCGGTGTTATATGATAGCAATAAAGATAAATATTCAATAAAATACATCATAATAATTATTTTTGTTGCATATTTCAGATTCCATTGGTATACTTCTTCTTCACTGACGTAGATTGCCGTCACGAATAAAACCGCGTTAATAACACCGTTGGTTCAACCAGGTCCTACTCCACATGATATTTCCAACGGAGTAGAGTTTATTAATATTTTAATTACTCTAAAACTTTTTTTTTAGTTAGTCAAATTCTAGTACCATTGTCTATTAAGTATAACAAATGAATGTGCCATTAATTTTGTTGATATTATGTAAAAATAATTTAAATTAACAATTTTCATTTAATTATTTTATAAAAAAAACTATAACTTTTCAAATCAAAAATGTAAATATGTAAATTTTTATTTTTTTTATTTTTAATAAACAAAAACAAACTTAAAATTGATTTTTTTTTTCATTTTAGAGGTCAGTAGCCTATGGGTAACATGTCGGATAACAAGGACATTTGTTTTCAATAACTAATGACTGTCGCGTCCGATAACAAAGACATTTGTTTAGAATAACTCACCGGTGACAGGCTGGTAACAAATGCATTTGTTTTGAATAACTCACCTCCCATAGATATGCTAACAAATGATTATGTTTCCAACAACACATGGGTAGCAGATACGATATCATGTACATTTGTTTTCAATAGCCAGTTGCTGCTAGATCGAGTAACATAGGTGCTTGTTTTGAATAACAGATGTATAGAAATACGGTAACAAAAATAAACGAAAATTAAAAGAGGCGAATATATGTCGCATACCGATAAATACAATGCGAGTGAATGAAAAAGAGAATCACACGCACGTGAAACAAAGCGGGGAAAGAAAAGTATCAATTCAAATAACAAAAGCACGTATGTAAAGTAACAGACGAATAACATGTTAGGCAACGGCTACCCGTCTTGCAGGGTTGATTTCACGTTTCATATCACGCATTTTCATAATATCAGTTTTACAACAACTAATATCTCACAGAAAATTGCCTCACGATTACCACTATGACTTATGCCCACCCTTTGCAGTGAATAATAGTGTATTATTTAAGAACTTTTAAGTGTTCTATAGTTATTATCGATATTTTGCTTGCATTTTGCTATGTCAACTTAATTTTAGGAAATTAAAGTTTTATGGTATTTGGTTTGGTGGACGCTGGATCGCCATGTAAGAGTTTAATGATAATATGAATACCCTGCAAGACGGGTAGCTGATGCCTAACATGTTATCCGTCTGTTATTCAAAACAAGCACGTATGTTACTCGATCTGGCGGCAACTGGCTATTGAAAACAAATGTATATGATATCGTATCTGCTACCCATGTGTTGTTGGAAACATAATCATTTGTTAGCATATCTATGGGCGGTGAGTTATTCAAAACAAATGCATTTGTTAGCGGACCTGTCACCGGTGAAATACTCAAAACAAATGTCTTTGATATCGGGCGGGTTACTGATTAGTCATTAAAAACAAATGACTATGTTACCCGACGTGTTACTCATTAGTTATTGAAAACAGATGTCTTTGTTACCCGATTTGTTCCTATAGGCTATTGACCTTTTACCTATATTTCCTTTAAAATGGAAAATAGTATTTTTTAAGTTTATTTTTGTTTATTAAAAATATAAATAATAAAAATTTACAATTTTCCATTTTGGATATAAAAAGTTAGTTTTTTTTATGAAATAATTAAATGAAAATTGTTAATTTATTTCTTTTTACATATACATATGCTTAACAAAATTAATTGTACATTAATTTCTAATACTTAATAGACAATGGTACTATAATTTTGACTAACTAAAAATAAGTTTTAGAGTAATTAAAATATTAAGACAGCTGCTCCGGCGGAAAAACTCCACTCCGTTGAAAATTTCATGTGGAGTAGGACCTGGTTGAACCAACGGTGTTGTTAACTCGGTTTTATTCGTGACAGCTATCTACGCCAGTAAAGAAGAAGTATACCAATGGAATCTGAAATATACAAAAAATAATTATTATGATGTATTTTATTGATTTTTTATCTTTATTGCTAGCATATACGACCGTATATATAATATAAGAACATAGCTATTTACATACATTATTTGTGTATGTTTGGTACATACGTGACAAAAATGTAAAATTTTTACGAAAAAATTATTTTTTTTAATAATATATATCATGAAAGAAAAGATAATTAAATAAACTGTCTTCCAAAACTCATTTAAACAAATTTAAGCTAAATATTCAAACAAAAAAAGAACTTTTGTTACACAATTGCTTTTCTACACACGGATGTATGTAGGACTGGCACAAGCAATACAAAAGTGCAAAATTTTTACAAAAAAATTAAATTTTTTTTAAATAAATTTCATCAAACTAAAAGATAATTAAATAAACTTTATTTTAAAACTCAATTAATCAAATTTTAGTTAAATGTTAAAACAAAAAAAGAACCTTTGTTACATTTGTACACCCGCATATATTTATGACTGGCACATGCGCAACAAAAAGCTCAAATTTTCACAAAAAAAAAACACTCTTTTTTTAATAAGTTTGATTAAACTTAAAGACAATTGAACAAACTTTCTTTTAAATTTAATTTTAACAAATTTAAGTTAAACAATTTATCACAATAAAAGGTTTTCAAAGACCTTGCTATTTGCATGTACATACACGTATGTGTGCCTGGCACATAAATAACAAATGTAGAATTTACACAAAACAATTTCTTTACACTGCAACTACGGCCAAATGGATACACACTTTCGCACTAAGTTATATAGGATTTTGGCCGTAGCTTCAAACATTAATAAATGAAAAACTTACGTTTTGATTATTTATGTTTCTGGAAGAAAGTTTTGCGATGATAATCCAATCGATGATATTAATTCACTTGAAGCTTGCGTTGATAATCCAAAGAAAATGCTGTGATGTGGTGGCTATTGAATCGATGAACAACGCTGAAATAAACAATATTGTTATTCTCATGATAAAACCAAATATAAAACGTAAATGTCATATGTACATACATATGTACATGGACGCACATTCGTCTTTATGCACATACGTATGTAGATGTGCATATACACATATGTATATATTGTTATCTTACCTTATTTCTTGATTTTATGTTGCTCCCATTCTGCTACAGCTAATAAAAAAATTATTAAAAAAGATATAATTAATTATTAGAAATTTTATAAAATAACACATCTTACCTCTCAGCGTCTTCGGTTGAAAAAGTAAATGGCGGAATATTTTCACATGGACGCACATTCGTCTTTATGCACATACGTATGTAGATGTGCATATACACATATGCTTATATTGTTATCTTACCTTATTCCTTGATTTTATGTTGCTCCCATTCTGCTACAGCTAATAAAGAAATTATTAAAAAAGATATAATTAATTATTAGAATATTTTCAAAGGTCATATTTGAATAATGTGTATACGCACATTTCTTTCTAATATACTAGATAATCGTTTTCGATGTATGTTACTCGTCTTACTACAGAAACTGCCTATAGGAGGGAAAAAATAGTTTTGTGGATGTAGTGGTAAAGCAGCAAAATTATACGATATTAGTTGCGAAATGGTTACCTCCATCTTGCAGGGAATTTAGAGAATTCCCTGCAAGACGGGTAGCTGTTTCCTAACATGTTATCCGCCTGTTGCTTTACATACGTGCATTTGTTATTTGAATTGTTACTTTTCTTCTAGCCGTGGGAAAAAAATAACAAATATCCCCGCTTTGTTTCACGTACGTGTGATTCTCTTTTTCATTCACTCGCATTGTATTTATCGGTATGCGACATATATTCGCCTTTTTCAATTTTCGTTTATTTTTGTTACCGTATTTCTAATACATCTGTTACTCTAAACAAGCACGTATGTTACTCGATCTGGCAGCAACTGGCTATTGAAAACAAATGTACATGATATCGTATCTGCTACCCATGTGTTGTTGGAAACATAATCATTTGTTAGCATATCTATGGGCGGTGAGTTATTCAAAACAAATGCATTTGTTAGCGGCCCTGTCACCGGTGAGTTATTGAAAACATATGTCCTTGATATCGGACGGGTTGCTGATAAGTCTTTAAAAACAAATGGCTTTATTACCCGATGTGTTACTCATTAGTTTTTGAAAACAGATGTCTTTGTTATCCGACGTGTTACCCATAGGCTATTGACCTTTTACCTATATTTCCTTCAAAATGAAAAATAGTATTTTTTAAGTTTATTTTTATTTATTAAAAATATAAATAAAAATTTACTTATTTACATTTTGGATTTAAAAAGTTATAGTTTTTTTTATGAAATAATTAAATGAAAATTGTTAATTACATAAATGCTCAACAAAATTAATGGCACATTCATTTGTAATACTTAATAGACAGACAATGGTACTAAAATTTTGTCTAACTAAAAATAAGTTTTAGAGTAATTAAAATATTAAGACAGCTGCTCCGGCGGAAAAACTCCACTCCGTTGGAAATATCATGTGGAGTAGAACCTGGTTGAACCAACGGTTTTATTCGTGACAGCTATCTACGCCAGTAAAGAAGAAGTATGCCAATGGAATCTGAAATATACAAAAAATAATTATTATGATGTATTTTATTGATTTTTTATCTTTATTGCTAGCATATACGACCGGTTAATATAATACAATTAATCCCAATAACAGCTTTGCAAAGAACATAGCTATTTGCATACATTATTTGTGTATGCTTGGTACATACGTAACAAAATGTAAAATTTTTACGAAAAAATAAAATATTTTTAATAATATGTATCATGAAATAAAAGATAATTAAATAAACTATCTTCCAAATTTCATTTAAACAAATTTGAGTTAAATATTCAAACAAAAAAAGAACTTTTGTTACACCATTGCTTTTCTACACCCGGATATATGTAGGACTGGCACATGCAATACAAAAGTGCAAAATTTTTACAAAAAAAATCAATTTTTTTTAAATGAATTTCCTCAAACTAATAGACAATTAAATAAACTTTAATTTAAAATTCATTTTAATTAATTTAAGTTAATTTTTTTAAGCAAAAACAGAACTTTTGTTGCAACATTGCCAATTTGTACATACATACGAATATATGAATGACTGGCACATGCACAACAAAAAAGCAAACATTTTTTTTCAAATAAGTTTGATTAAGCTTAAAGGCAATTGAATAAGCTTTCTTTTAAATTTAATTTTAAAAAATTTAAGTTAAACAATTCATCACAATAAAAGGTTTTCAAAGACCTTGCTATTTGCATATACGTTTGGTACATGCTTACATATACATATGTATGCTTGGCACATACACAACAAATGTAGATTTTATACAAAACAATTTCTTTACACTGCAACTACGGCCAAATGGATACACACTTTCGCACTAAGTTATATACGATTTTTGCTGTAGCTTCAAACAATAACAAATGAAAAACTTACGTTTTGATTATTTATGAAGGACGTTTTGCGATGATAATCCTGTCGATGATATTCGTATTAACTAACTTGAAGCTTGCGTTGATAATCCAAATAAAATGCTGTGATGTGGTGGCTATTGATTCCATGAACAACGCTGAAATAAACAATATTGTTATTCTCATAAAACCAAAAATAAAACGTAAATATCATATGTACATACATATGTACATGGACGCACATTCGTCAATATGCACATACGTATGTAGATATGCATATACACATATGCATATGTTGTTATCTTACCTTATTTCTTGATTTTATGTTGCTCCCACTCTGCTACAGCTAATAAAGAAATTATTAAAAAATATATAATTAATTATTAGAAATTTTATAAAATAACACATCTTACCTCTCAGCGTCTTCAGTTGAAAAAGTAAATGGCGGAATATTTTCAAAGGCCATATTTGAATAATGTGTATACGCACATTTCTTTCTAATATACTAGATAATCGTTTTCGATGTATGTTACTCGTCTTACTACAGAAACTGCCTATAGGAGGGAAAAAATAGTTTTGTGGATGTAGTGGTAAAGCAGCAAAATTTTACGATATTAGTTGCGAAATGGTTACCTCCGTCTTGCAGGGTTATAGGTACTTCACATGGTGTCTAGAGCATTAGTTCGATGTTAATTTGGATCGCGCGTTTAACTCATAAAAGCAGATTCTATACTATGGTAGATGAGGTCTATGGCTGCACTCTTACTAACATTAGCGATATAAGAGGTGGAAGATGCAAAACGATGATGCACAGGCCTTACAATATCTGTAGCCGATTTAAAAGCTTTTAGCGGTTTGTCAACGACCCGATTTCATAAATGCCTGGCTTTTAACTAAAACAAAACATGTTTGGTTTGACGGATAAGTTTGACAAATGTCAAAATACAGCACTGTACTTTTCACAAATGAATAATCCTATAATTCTAAAATAAAAAATCCCATAAATAAATAATATACATATATATGCCATATATGCACATAGGTCGCTCATTTCTAAACTATGTACTTACAATAACCAATAATGTTTAGTTATTTTTACATAAATGCCTAAAATAGTGCATATGTATTTGTTACATATGTATAAAAATCTGGGTGGTCAAATATATTCACAAATACCCATTATCATTAATCATTTGGTGTAATAAAAGGTTTTAACAAATATTTCAACCACTTTAATATACGCACATACTTGCGCATATACTCGTGTATATATTGATATTTTATCTCTTCGATTTTTTTGGAGGTTAGAATGAATTGAAATCAGATAAAAAAATAAAAATATATATATAAAAATAAAATATAAGAAATTTTGTTAAAATCAATTACAAAAATTTGATTTTTTTCCAATTTGAATTGAATCATTTTAATTTATATACATCTATATTGGGGAAATAATTAATAAGTTCTTACCAAATCTGGCTTACCAGGGGTGTTAGTTGAAGTTTGATTTTACTAGTAGATGTCGCTAGCAATATGTATAAATTTCTATGATTTGGCATGTATGTAATTTTTTTGACATTAACCTCACATTCCGTCAAAATAATGGCGTCATATTTGTTAACCTCAGTGAATATATCGAGTTTCGTTCCAAGTAAATCGCATTTGCGGCATTCGTTGCTTTTCTTATTTCATCAAAAGAAAAAAGCAGCTGAAGCTCACCGGTTGCTGATAGAAACTTATGGTGAACATGCTCCAGTGATTAGAACATGTGAGACATGGTTTCGTCAATTTAAAAGTGGAGATTTCGACTTGACATGCAATGAATATCCTGGTGCAGCGAAAAAGTTCGAAGACGAGGAATTGCAGGCGTTATTGGATGTTGATCTAACCCAATCGCAACAAAAATTGGCAGAAACACTACATTTGACTCGAGGAGCAATTTGCCAACGTTTAAAAGCCATGGGAAAGATCCAGAAGTATGGAAAATGAGTGCCACACCAGCTGAACGATAGACAAATGGAATATTGAAAAACCGTCTGTGAAATGCTGTTTCAACGATTCGAAAGGAAATCTTTTCTGCATCGAATTGTCACGGGGGACGCAAAATGGATTTATTTTGAGAACCCGAAGCGAAAAACATCATGGCTTTCCCCTGGTCTAGCTGGCCCATCGACTGCAAGGCCAAATCGCTTTGCAGAGCAGTGCTTCGCTAATTTTGAAGAAGTCGAAAAATGAAAAATTTCAACTAACACCCCGTAAGCTAGTTGTTTGGATTAGCAGCTTACATAAATCAAATTTTTTAAATGTTAATGAAAATCATTAAACAGGCGTACGAATTGTCTATGTTTTCCAAAGCGTTTATTTTTTCTCTAGCAAAGTCAGAGATAAAAATTTAAATTATTACATGATTCTGTTTTGAATATCTTATCTAAATTTATATGCAATCTTTATTTTATATATTGCATGCATACAATTTTGAAATACCCTTGCCCTTGGAGCAATTTTATCAAAAGGTGAAATAAATAACTTACCAATTCATATGCAAGTAAAGCTTTGCAAAAACATTTTATAAACAAACCAATAATAGAAAAGGAAGTATTAGCAATTCATTGGGGAATTAACCAATTTACAATAGAACATACTTATTCGGTAGAAAATTCATAGTTGTGACTGACCATAGACCATTGGTGTCACTATTTTCACAAAGAAATCCGTCAACAAAAATGACAAGAATAAGACTAGATTTAGCAAATTACGACTTTGAAATTATATATCTTCTTCTTCTTCTTTATTGGCGTTGGCACCACTTACGCGATTATAGCCGAATCAATATAGCCGTGCCATTCATCTCTTCTTTTCGCTGCCTGGCGCCAGTTGGAAATGCCAAGTGAACCCAGGTCACTTTCCACATGATCCTTCCAACGGAGTGGAGGTCTTCCTCTTCCTCTGCATCCACCAGCAGGTACTGCATCAAATACTTTCACAGCTGGAGTGCTTTCATCCATTCGGACGACATGGTCAGCCAGCGTAACCGCTGTCTCTTCATTCGCTGAACTATGTCAATATCATCATATAACTCGTACAGCTCATCGTTCCATCGTCCATAAATCGTTTGTAAAACTTTTCTCTCGAAGACTCCTAGAGCTGACTCATCAGATGTTGACATCGTCCACGCTTCTGAGCTATATAGTAGGGGACTGGTATGATGAGCGACTTGTAGAATTTGGTTTTCGTTCGCCGAGAGAGGACTTTTCTTTTCAATTGCCTACTCAGTCCACAGTAGCACCTGATGGCAAGAGTGATTCTGCGTTGGATTTCCACGCTGATATTGTTGTTGATGTTATTGCTGGTCCCTAGATAAACGAAATTATCTACGACCTCGATGTTATGACTGTCAACAGTGACGTAGGAGCCGAGTCGCGAATGCGATGACTATTTGTTTGATGACAGGAGATATTTCGTCTTGCCCTCATTCACCACCAGACCCATTCGCTTCGCTTCTTTATCAAGTATGGAGAAAGCGGAACTCACGGAAAGGTTGTTGAGGTCAATAATATCGATATCATCGGCGTACGCCAGCCAATCTTATAGAAGATTGTACCTTCTCTATTTAGCTCTACAGCTCGTATTAGTTTCTCTAGCATTAAATTAAAAAGGTCACACGATAAGGAGTCACCTTGTCTGAAACCCCGTTTGGTGTCGAACGGCTCGGAGAAGTCCTTCCCGATCGTGATGGAGCTTTTAGTGTTGCTTAACGTTAGTTTACATGGCCGTATAAGTTTTGCGGGGATACCAAATTCAGACATAGCGGCGTAAAGGCAGCTCCTATTCGTGCTGCCGAAGGCGACTTTAAAATCGACGAAAAGGTGGTGGGTGTCGATTCTCTTTTCACGAGTCTTTTCCATAAAAAACTCCAGTACAAATAAAAAGTACTATAATACGATATAAACTAATTGTTGAATTTCACTCAACTAACATAGCAGGACATTTGGGAATTAGAAAGACAATTTTAAAGTTAAAACAAAGATACATTTGGAAAAATATGAGACAAATGGTTAAAGAACTTATAAATAATTGCGCAGCATGTACGCCCTGCAAGAACGGGCTGATGGGTTCACAAATACACTCACACGATTTCGGACAGTATTCAAACACATAAGGAAGTTGTTTTGTTTATCTTTCTCTTCTGATTACATAAAAATTGAAAGAGAATGCAGCAAAACGGACTATCTGTTTTATTTTATGTACTTATTTTCGAGTGGTACGCCATTTTTTTTTCGTCTTCTCCGTAGCAGATAGAAGTGAAAAATATATGATGAGGATCCTATTCAAGCATTATTGTATATTGTCGATTAATTAACTACATCATTTTCTTTACATTTTTTTTTATTCAAGGGCATCCCATGTTGTTCGGAAAACTTAGCTAATGAAGCATGTTGACTGGAATGAACCTTGCAGCAGTAGCAGATCTAAATATATTCAACAAAACTTTGCGAGGTAAAACTGCATTTAGATATTAATAACATTCTAATTCGAACATTCATTTTTATTTTACTTAGATGTCTTTTAACTTCAAAGCAATCGGGATTATGACGAAGGCGTTCCTAGAGCTGTGGAGCTGCGTCACCAACGCATGACTTTAATAGTATTTAATAGTACTTCTGCATATACGGTTTTGCTTAAAATATATTGCCGATTTTTGAAAACGAAAATATTGTCGTATTGTTATTTCTTTTGTATGCTATATAAACCATGTACATCATCTATGTAATCTATGTAAAATATTGCAATAAAGACTGAATCTTAATAGTGCTTGTATGTATGTATTTATGTAGGGAAAATGTTTGTCAAAGCTTATTTATTTCGGCATCAATGCTGTCGCTCATCTGTGTTCGGCTCGTACGGCACTGCTGCGTTTTTTTACGTCAATATAGTTTTCTTTTCGTATCAATGCTGTCGCTCAACTGTGTCCGACAGGAAAGACGAAAATGCACAAGAAACGAAGAGAGAATGGCGTACACGTATACAAATGTAAACATCTCATTTTTCATGTCGGCCTTAAGAAAGTGATAGGAAAATTGTTCTACGAGCTGACGGGATATGACATCATGCACTTCTGACACATGTTGGCTCAAATGATCGGAAATCTTCTTGCAGGGCGAGAAATAAGATAACAAAACATATAAAATAACCACTTGCAGTGACAGATACAGCAACAAACACATTTGGGACTGTAAGCATAGACACAATAGGTCCATTACGCATTTCGAACGGGTACAGATACATATTAGCTATGCAATGTGATTTCTCTAAATATGTTATTGCACATCTCATTGAAAATAAAGAAGTAAAAACAATAGCGACCACATCAGACAGTTAATTTTAAAATACGGATGCATGAAAAAAATTTAAAATCAGAGGTACGGAATTTGTAAATGAACTAATGCATAACATATTTGAACTTTTCAACACGAAACAAATATTTTCAACCCCATACCATCACCAAACAATAGGTGCTCTTGAAAGAAATCATAGGACATTGAATGAATATCTACTTTCCTTCGCAGAAGATTATGAATGGGACAAATGGATTCCATATTACACTTTTGCATACAACACAACTCCACACATACACGTAGATACACTATACTCCCGTTTGAAGTAATATTTGGCAAATTACTAACATTGCCTAGTAATAACATAAATACAAGAAGTACCAATTACAACATTCAAAACTATGCTACAGAAATGAAATTAAGATTAAATAAATCTTTGGCAAATGCAAAAAAAACTAATAAATGCAACAAAAGCCAAAAGAAAAGAAATCTATTACCAAAATGTAAATAAATCAAATTTTAAAGTAGGAGATTCGGTATATATAAATCCGAAAAAAAAAGAAAAAATCAGAGCATATATCATGGCCCATATATTATTGTAGAAACTGAGGGAGTCAACTCCACTCTAAATATAAAAAATAAGCTAAAAGTAATGCTGTAAGGACCCCAAAATCGTAGATGTTGGAGCACTTACAACAATACAAGAAAATGTATGTACAAGTAAACCTAATACCTATGAATTCGAATACACATGTACATACATACATATATATAAATAATATTTTAAGTTAACCAAGTATTTATATATATACACATTTTATGAATTCCGTTTTACGCGTATTCGCTTTGCTTTCACTAGAAGAAACAAGTTCAAACATGAATACGAACATGCATATATACATACACACATATAGTTTTAAGGAAAACTGTTCATAGAGATGAATTGTTGTTATAAAAAAACATTCTGCCTGCGCGCAGAATAGTATAAAAGGCGAGGAAAATGCTAAGGTAAATTAAGTAGCCTTTGTGTTGTCGTGTCGTTAGATATACTTGGCAGTGGGATCAACACCACCGGCAAATGTAGTATCCCTGATGGTTTTCACCTCACGAACACTTCTTTATACTCCACTGAGGGGTTTCATCTCACTGGAACGAGGGCTAGTAGAGGGGTTTCACCTCCACAGCTCATACGAAAAAAGTAGTCTTTGTATTATCATTAGGTATACTTGCCCGTGGGATCAACACCACCGGCAAACGTAGTGTACCTGAGGGTTTTCTCCTCACGAACACTTATTTATACTCCACTGAGGGTTTCATTACCTGACTGGAGCGAGGGGTAGTAGAGGGTTTTCACCTCCACAGCTCGTACGAAGAAAGAAAATACTTGTAGTAGAAATATAATATAATATATTAGAAACCTTGTATATATATATTGTTTATACCTTATAAATTTGTTGTAGCGAAAATAGCGTGTTATTACTTTAGGAAACCCTTGGCAATGCTGAGCTTACCCCAGCCAAGTGGAAAACTCTGTTACAATGCTTAATAATCAATTAAAAAATATGTAGGAATTTAGTAATGTAAACACTTAGTATGCACTTATTTCTAATATGTAACCGGTCAGATATCATAATATTAGATGTAAGTGTTACGTGTCGCATCATGTCTTACTATACGGCGCTGGAAATGTGTTTATTCGTGCTAAAAGTTTGCATTTGACAATTTTTCGATTAATTGAGTCAGTACGTTGTGAGCTGTCGTCAAAAATGGACACCAGCATATTGAACAATTTGTCTTCGATCAAGGCGAAAAAGCAGCCAAAGCGGCTGAAAAAGTTAATTTAGTTTATGGGCACGATACTGTAAACGAACGTGAAGCACAAAAGTGGTTTGCTAGGTTCCGTTCCGGTTATTTCGATGTCAAAGATGCTCCACGCTTCGGGAGGCCTGTCGTCGAAAATTGCGATAAAATTATGGAAATAGTGGAAACAGACCGTCACGTGAGCACTTATATAATTGCTGAGGAACTAATGATAAGCCAAAAAACCGTTTGGAACCATTTGCATAACCTTGGATTCAAAAAGAAGCTCAATGTTTGGGTGCCATACAAACTAACGCAAAAAACATGATGAACCGAATTTCCATATGCGGATTGCTACTGAATCGCAACAAAATCGACCCATTTCTGAAGCATTTCGTGACTGGCGAAGAAAAGTGGATCACTTACGACAACGTCAAGCGAAAGCCAGGATTGACGACCTGGAAGGTTTTGCTGTGTGTTTGGTGGGATTGGCAAGGAATCATCTACTAATAGCCTATGGTCAAACGCTCAATTCGTCCCTCTACTGCCAACAACTGGACCGCTTGAAGGCAGCACTCATCCAGAAGAGGCCATCTTTGATCAACAGAGGCCGAATTGTGTTCCATCAGGACAACGCCAGGCCACACACGTCTTTGGTGACGCGTCAGAAGTTCCAGAAGCTCGGATGGGAGGTCATACCGCACCCACCTTATAGTCCGGACCTGGCACTAAGTGATTACCATCAACCGAACGAACTTTTTACTTGACCTAATATAAACACACAAAACATTTCATATATATATGTATAAATTATTCCTTTTGTTGAAAAAGAAATAAATTTTTATTAAGGGCAATGGTGTTAATTACGTGCCGGCGATAATGGCGCTCACACGTAACACAATTAAAAGAAAAGAAAAATGTTCGAATTAGATTCAATATAATGTCTTTATTAAAAGAATATTAATAATATGTGGACAATTTTCTAATAAGACGTTTTGCAATATATATATATATATATAATTGGCAATTACCTTGAGTGGCGCAGTGGCTGGTGTGTATCGATTGACAAACGTTATAGAAGTGAATAGGTGAAAATAACAAGTTTTTTAATAAGGCGAAATAGACCGTTTCTTTTTTTTTGTATAAGAGAACGTCTGTTACTTATGCATATGTGCGTGTGTATGCATGTAGGGTTACATGCACATTAGGGTGGTACCTTATATTTAGGCCATTGGTCTAAACATGCCGGCCCCCTTGCGGTAAGCAACAGACTTATAGCGATTCCACCAACCATTGCTCCAACCAGGATGTTTATAGGCTATGTAATGAATTATTATGTATGTACGATGTTCATATATTCTTTTTGTATTGGTTACAATAGCTGGTAAATAATAAAATTTCACTTAATTGTAAAAAAAAATTAAAAATGAACTTTCTGGGTATGCGTGCTCAAAATGGATAGGTATGTATGAGCAGTGAGCAACCTCCCCGTACATTCATTTAGGTTAATGCATTGTGACCTGTTGGTTACAGGAGAGTCGTGGGTGGTTTTAATGTTGGTGAATTTTGTTAATTCAGCAACTTGGCCTGCCACCCCAAAAAATGAATACATAAGAAAATCGGTTTTCTTTTTAAACTCGTTGTATGCTCTAAGAATACAAAATACAACACTCCGTAGTTTTTAATAAGCAAGTGCAATAAGTTTGCTCAAAAATTATTTTTATGTGTTATTTGGATGTGATTATATATATTTTACAAACAAATGTAAAATAATTAATACATATAAATATATGCCAATGTATTGCAATATTTTGTGTGTATTGTATTTTGAAAAGTAGTTTTCTAAGAACATTCTAAAATTTGTGCAAACAAAGTCATGAGTAAAAAAAATTAAAAAAACAAAAAAACTTAAGAAATGTTGGGCTGGCAACATCACTGAAATGAGAATTTGTTTTGGAGACTTATTGTGGATGATATTCTTCTGTCATATTTGAAGCAGCGGCGCAGCAGAAAATTTCCTGCGCCATTTTCTTGCAGCCACGAGGATTCATCTTTTCGGTATGCAATCCTTTTAAAAAAATTTTTAGATATTAATTTTCTTTTATTTTAGGTCCAGCACTCTTGCTTCGGCAGAACATATACTAAAATTAGTTGGATCAATTCGCTCACTCAAACAAGTCAAGACGTACATTACACCTTCCTTCAACTTGTCAAGCAGCAACATAAAAGGCAATGCCACTCATACGATATCTTCAGTGCCGATACCGAGCACCCTCCTTCAACTTGTCCAGCAGCAACATAAAGGGCAATGCCACTCATACGATATCTTCAGTGCCGATACCGGGTCATTCAAGATAGAAGCGAAAAAGATTCCCCAAAAGAAGCTGTTACTACACGACCAAATCCCTCAACTGGTCCCTTTACCAACGACCATCAATCAGCGGCAGCATCAGGGAGGCGGATACATAAAGGTCCAGCGACTGGAGTTTCAACAAGTAAGTTTGATTGAATTGCATGGTGAAAACTCCTTCAAGTATGTATATGCATACATACATATACTTAAAAAACATTAGAGTGCCACGTGCTACAAGATATGAGGGAAATTTAATAACAACAATTCATTTATTTAATAGTAAATGCAAGTATTTTTTTTTCTTTGTTACGTTTTTGATATAATAAACGCATTTTTATCGGAAGATGTTTGCTGCTTGTAATGCAGCATATGATGCTTCAAAATGATTTTGTATTTTTTGCTGAAAAGTTTAGCATAACTATATTTATTCTCTTATCAATTCTTAAAGGTATTTAAGATTTTCTGCATATTTCTTTACTTTGCTTCTCGAATTTGTGGTGGTGCTGCAGCTGCCAATAAGGGAACTGGACGTCCACCAGCAGCGGGAACCGAATAGTAAATGGCCTGTTGTTGGGGTGCTCCACTAGTTGTATGAAAAATCAATTTTTTTTAATAATATATTCGTGTATTATGAAATAAAAGATAATTAAATATACTATCTTCTAAAACTCATTTAAACAAGTTTAAGTTAAATATTCAAATAAACAAAGAACTTTTGTTACACCATTGCTGTTATACACCCGGATACATGTATGACTGGTACATACAATACAAAAGTGCAAAATTTTTACAAAAAAATGAAATTTTTTTTAAATAAATTTCATCAAACTAAAAGATAATTAAATGAACTTTATTCTAAAATTCATTTAATCAAATTTAAGTTAAATGTTTAAACGAAGAAAAGAACTTTTGTTACATTGCCAAATTTGTACACCCGCATGTGTATGACTGGCACATGCACAACAAAAATACAAAATTTACACAAAAAATAAAAAAATTGTAAAACCAATTTCATTAGACTAAAAGATAATTAAATAAACTTTATTTTAAATTTGATTTTAACTAATTTAAGTTAAATGTTTAAACAAAAGATAAACTTTTGTTACAACATTGGCAATTTGTACACACGCATATACGAGTATGTATGACTGACACATGTACAACAAAAAGCTATAATTTTCAGAAAAAACAATTTTTTTTAAATAAGTTTGATTAAACTAAAAGACTATTAGATAAACTTTCTTTCAAATTTCATTTAAACAAATTTAAGTTAAACAATTCATCATAATAAAAGGTTTCCAAAGACCTTGCTATTTGCATATACGTTTGGTACATGCACACATGTACATGTGTGCCTGGCACATAAACAACAAATGTAGAATTTACACAAAACAATTTCTTTACACAGCAACTACGGCCAAATGCATGCACACTTTCGCACTAAGTTTTATAGAATTTTGGCCGTAGGTTCAAACAATAACAAATGAAAAACTTACGTTTTGATTATTTATTGTTTCTGGAAGAACATTTTGCGATTATAATCCAATCGAGCTTGTATAAGTTGATGATATTAATTTACTTGAAGTTTGCTATGATAATACAACTAAAATGCTGCGATGTGCTGACTATTGAATCGATGAATAACGCTGAAATAAACAATATTGTTATTCTCATGATGAAACCAAAAATAAAATGTAAATATCATATGTATGTACTACATATGTACATATGTACATGCAGGCACATTCGTCAATATGCACATATGTACATACATACACGTATGCATATACACATATGCATATGTTGTTATCTTACCTTATTTCTTGATTTAATCTTGCTCCCACTCTGCTACAGCTAATAAAGAAATTATTAAAAAACATATATTCTAATTAATTAATAGAAATTTTATAAAATAACACATCTTACCTCTCAGCGTCTTCAGTTGAAAAAGTAAATGGCGGAATATTTTCAAAGGCCATATTTGAATAATGTGTATACACACATTTCTTTCTAATATACTAGATAATCGTTTTCGATGTATGTTACTCGTCTTACTACAGAAACTGCCTATAGGAAGGAAAAAATAGTTTTGTGGATGTAGTGGTAAAGCAGCAAAATTTTACGATATTAGTTGCGAAATAGTTACCTCCGTCTTGCAGGGTGAACCGGCTTTACAGAGAAAATCAGTAATTCAGTCAGTAATTTCAACAGCAAGCGGCGACAACTTTTCATTTACATGGCGCTCCCATAAGATAGGTTGCTGTGGACGGAAAGTATGTAAGATGGGTAATTGCAGCATAAAACCGACTCGGCTCATTTCTCGCTGTTATACAAGGTTGCCAGTACTTGATTTTTTTAAACTAATGCTAATGAAACTAAGGGCATGTGTAGTTTTTTCAAGAGAAGAGAAAACTGTATTCGTAATTAATTATTTGTTAACATATAGATCATGTATATTCGATTGGCTTTTATATTCGAACATATAAATTATGAAATTCGTTGACGAAAATTATAAATTTGTTTAAAAGTATGGAATCACACAGGCAGCTGATAACATTTCGTCGCTGGTAGCAGACTCGATAACTTGTTTATGCATATCGCTCATTCAGTCGGTTGATATGGCAGTGCGTAATGTAAGATGGGTAGTGTGAGCATTATGCTAGAAACACATGTTTCAACACACCAGTTTGTATGAACCGAGCCACACGGGTTTCTGCATACTATGCAGTGCACTGCATGATGTGTTCAAATTAAATTTCACTGCGCAGCACCAATGCTGCCAATGCGAAAACTACAGTTCTAGAGAAGCTGTTTAGATGAGAGCAAAGAAAATGTGTCAAATATAATATGACAAATACTACATGTGAAATACACAAACGTTTTGATATATCGTTATTTTTAAAAAATGGAAAAATATTTCATGAATTTTGTGAGGGGAAACAAAAACAACTGGCTTCGCGAAAAGAAATTTGCAGAGTATGCGTATAAATTCGCCTTCAGATCCTTGTTATTGTCTTTTATTTCAACCGTAATTTTAATAGTTTCATATATTTTAATTGCAACTCGAAAGTAGCAATATTGTTTTAATATTTTTATATATTTTCACATCCATTTTTATTTTACAAATATTAAATTGAAAAGTTACTGCACGAAACTGTCAAACAGAACTTACTGCGTATGTGCTTCCAAACGTAAAGTGTTTGCAGTAAACGTGCAGTACTGCGTGCAGTGTTAGTGAACATGTGTTTGAGGCATTACTCTTTTATCTATTATCTTAAGGTCTCCCTTGTGTTAAGTTACTAGCACACACTCCGAATAGCATTGCCGCTTTGGTCATTTATCTTTGGTATTTTGTTTGGTTATCAAAAGGTTTTTATATGTTCTGATATCCCATTCGTATCGGAAATCGAGTCGGAAGGTGCTTTGCATTTCTCTCAGAGCTTCGATATATGAACAATATACAAATCTATTGGAAATATCAAAATTCAGCTGTTTTGCTGCAATAGTTTTGAAGTAACAATTGGTTCCCACTCCGGCATAAGTGCAGAATACATACCGTTTTGGTAGAACAAAATGAATTCCTGATCGTGGTCCGCTCTGATTTCAGGATTTTAATGATATAAATTTTGTTTGGGGCAAACTTTTATTTTCATAGATATGGGGGTGGGCGAAGAGGGTATTTTCGAAATTTTTAAAACGCTATATCTCAAAAAGTTGTACGCCAAACTTTATAAATTTGCTATGTTGGAAAGGTGACTAAAACTCCTTTTGTTTGATGTGTATGTCTTTTTACAACTCGAAAATAAATTTGAAAAAAAACTCCAGTAACAAAAAAATACGTTTTTTCATGGAAAAATTAATATTTCTTAAAATTTTGTGTAATAATTCAAACATAAATATATATATACCTATATAATTGGCGCTTTGTAACCGCTGAAGCGACTTTCGGCCGAGCTCCTCCTCCAATTTGCGGTTTTGCGTCTTAATCCTTTTCCAACAAACGGAGGGACCTAGAGTTTATACTAAGCCGACTTCGAACGGCTGATGATTTCTTTATGAGGAGCTTTTGATTTTCATGTCAGAAATACACTCGGAGGGGTTGACATTCAAACATATTGCAATACTAATTAAGAAGAACATAAAAAAATATTATTAAAAAAAAAACATTAAACTACCTTTAATTTGTTGTGTGATACAATGTAAATAGTTAACATAGTGTACATTGTAGTTATTTTTCAACAGCTCGAAAAAATTTCGTTTTAATTGTACTGTTAACGAGCACTTATCATATTCATACTTTTAAATTTGCCTAATTTGCAAAGTTCTTTCGCTTAAGAATACTGCGCAAGGCGATGCTGGTGTTGGTTCGGTCCACGGATGTAATCTAAAACTCGGCTGAAGGCCGCCAATTTACATCAAAAGTTTCACTCATGAATACTGTGCAAGGCGAAGCCGGTGTTGGTTCGGCCTAGAGTTACAATATAAAGCGCCGCCAAAGAGCTCCAACTTACAAAGATGTTTCACTCAAGAATACTGTACAAGCCGAAGACAGTGTTGGTTCGAACCACGGTTACAATCCAAAGCGCGGCCGAAGGCCTCCAACTTACAAAGGAGTTTCACTCTAGAATATTGTGCAAGGCGAATATGCTATTATTTAAGAGGATTTATATTACATGTTATATATCATTTTAAAGGTATTTTATTTCTAGTGGCTTAGCTTATGGTTAATATGTTATATGTATATAATATGTTTTTTATAGTGGATTTTCTCCAAATTTATCATCAGATAGTATATATGAACACAAAAAAAAGGAATTTCAGTTACCTTTTAAAGGATACCAAGTTTTTAAATTCGGTGTACAACAACAAAATATAGCGTCTTATAATTTTCGAAAACTTCCCCTTCGTCCCCCGATTTCTGGGAAAATAAAAGTTTTCCCCAAAAAAATTTATATCGTTTAAGTCAGGAAAACAGGGCGGACCACACCCACTTTTTTATTTTGTTTTACCTTAACGGTCTGTATTCTGCACTTGCTCGATATTATGTTAGAATTTATGTTTGTATATATGTTTTGACCAAAGCTAATTGTATTCGAAACTAAATGTAATTTTTCGAATATACTCCATAATATAATCCACTTAAGGTACTCCGTGGAGTAATTTTTGAGTTAGTTTCAAAACTAGTTTCATGTTTGTAATCCATGGATTACACGATTGTCGTGCAGAGAGATACTATGTGGTCCAAACCTAGGGATTCGCAATATAAATGAGACCATATTTTTTGTATTTAAGCGAAATAGCTCAGTGAAATTTAAGTGTGCCACTTCTTCCGTTTGGTGAAAACTAGTACTTCTTTTCATTTATAATTAGTATTAATTTAACATAAAAGATAATAAAATGAATTGAAGTGAAAATAGTTGAAAAGGTCCCTCTGTCTAGCATTTTTTTCGAAATTAAAAATATTTTCATAAGTGGTCAAAAAAAGGTGTTAAAGTTTTTTAAAGCCATTCCCGGCTACCAAAAATTACACCCACGAGTTATTCGCATTAGGAATAATCACAAAGGTCAACTCAGCCGGATGTGCAAGGCCCAAGCCTCGTTCCGGAGGAACCGCCTTCATGATCACCGTAACCTCTGTGCCAATACTTTAGTTCATTACTGTATGTTAGAAATTGCAATTCGGCTTCATTTAATTTTCCTTATTTATAATTGCAGAAAAAACAAAAACTCTCCAGTTGCAACATCAACAAATGCAACAAAGTCATTACGATAAATCATAGATTAAATCTTCTTACTTTTTCCTAATTAACCTTTAAATCATGTACGTTACACAACCTTATTATATATTTATATAAAATAGTTAAATAAACAAAGCAAATATAAAAATTAAGCGTTTATTTATTTCCATATATAATATATGTTGAGAACATGAGCGCCAACCTCATCGAGTTTTAGTTTTAAGTAAAAAAGATATATCATTTTGTAAAATCTTTAAGATCGTAAATATGTAAGTGCAACGCTGTCAATTCGACTGCCATTTGTCATTTATGTAATTTCGAACTTGATTATTGTAAGCGACGGGGTGACCCGACTTCGCCAACATAACAGTCGCGTTTCATCCGCCAACGATAGCACTACATCTCTCATAAATCAATTTAAATAATCTCCAATTTCATCAATTTATACATGCGTACTTTGAATTTTGTACTGAATTAACCTAAACTAAACATTAAAGTAAATTGTAATTCATTTACATCGCAATTAATGAGTTTCTTTTATTTCCATAAAAACGGAGCATTTCTTTGCATAAATGGCTAAAATTGAGCCTACTTATGGTGAACAGCCATTAAACAAAAAAATTAAAAAACTAACAAAACTAAAATAAAAGTCAAACTTTTGTTTCAATATATAAAATATATGTAAGTGATAATGTACTAGAGAAAAAATCAATTGAATGTGCATATAAACATAATAAAATTAATCAAAACTGAATGTGCACTTTCAAAAAAATTGGCATACAATAAAAAAATAAGTGCAATCAAATGCAATTTACTAAAAACGAAAAAAATACAAGACGTTGAGGGTGTATTACTTAATTGTATTCTATTGAAAATCTATTATTCGAAAGGAAAGTGAAATAAAACATATAAGTGCTTATAATCAAAAATATAAATCAAAATTAATACACACATTTTTACAAACGAAAAAAAAAATTACAACAAAGGCAACTAGGAACAGGAACTTGCAGCAAGAGGTTGTCACCACATCATCATCAACAACAACAGTAGCAAAACATCCCTACTCCAACACCCGGATGCAGGATTTGGAAAACAACGCTGGCGTCAATAACACAGTAAATAAATATAGTTTAAAAAACTAAAAAAACACGCTTTTAAAGAATATTGTACTAAAAAGTTGGAAATAATTTTGAAAATAAACTTAAGACAATAGTATATAAAAAATACTTGTATAATTAAGAGAAAAGCGGGGGGCGGTCGATATATGGAAATTATGGTACAAAGCGCCCCACGCTTTTCTCTTAATTATACAAGTATTTTTTATATACTATTGTCTTAAGTTTATTTTCAAAATTATTTTCAACTTTTTAGTACAATATTCTTTAAAAGCGTGTTTTTTTAGTTTTTTAAACTATATTTATTTTTAACTTTTTAGTTTAATATTCTTTAAAAGCGTTTTTTTTTTAGTTTTTTTTAAACTATATTTATTTCATTTAATTTTTAGCCAAGACAACTACGTATCGCGCAGTTTGACAGCCAACATAAGGTGAAAAGTATAAATCAAACGGTTTAGGCTGAAAATAAGTCAAACTAAGATTTTATGGTAAAATTATAGTACGCTACGATGTATGCAACGATTCGCATTTCAAATATTTCATATTGGGATCGCGTCACCGCTAAAAAGTTACAAACTGACAGACAGACATACTGACAGACAGACATACTGACAGACAGACATACTGACAGACAGACATACTGACAGACAAGTGAAGCTTATATAAAGCGTGTAAAAAGGAACGTAAGATTTGAATAAATTTAACAAATTTTCGAATTAAAAAATTTTTCATACGTGTCCTAAAATAAGGAAATTCAAAGCTGCATGCATACATTTACGTATGTAAAAGCTGAAAACCAAAAAATCAACCCGCGATATTTTGGTACTTTGAAATACTTTGTATATGTACATATGTATGCAAATAACTTATGTTTTCTCAACAAAAGTACAAATCTCCAAGATTTGTTGAAGGTTGTTGACCTCAATTTTGAATTTGAGTATTTGCAAATTAAACATACGTACATACATACATATATATCCAATACATATCACAGATTTCAAAATAGACACTCTCCTGTGTCATTTCTCGGCAAAAACAATTGTTCCAAAAAAATAGTGCATCCATTCCCGCGATCACTTCATTAAAATGCGTGCGTACTTACAAATACCAAATTTCGACGATAATCTTTCTCTTCTGGTATTTAAAGAGTAGCGTAAACGCGCAAATTCCTTCTTGTGCTCTGCTTTTTTGTTTTATTTTGTGCTTTCTAAAGCACAACTTCAGCATAACAGCGAACACTCAACCGCACATATACTGCAGCCGCTGCATTGAAAAATATCAATTGATCTACGTCGCTCTTCCCTAAGCTGAAACATAACATTGGAAATATATGTACAAACATCCACACATATAAACTGCATCCCAACCCAGCAGTAAACACTTCTGGGTCACTATATATTCAAGTAGTTCTCAACTACACCCAATTTCCAGCTACACTAGTTCCCCGAGGCTAAGTGTAAACTTGTTTAAAAACAATAATTATAAATTAAAAGGTTTAAATAAATTTAAATAACTTAATATATCAAAATGCCGAAAGATCAAAGTCCACGGCTAAGTATCTCATCCGAGATACCTCCAAAGAAATATCCAATGCAACTTAAGGTACAACCCGCCACTAATGCTGCTTCTCCTCATGCAGCAGCTAAAAGCAAACCACACTACCCGTGTGCGCAAATATTTGACGCAACAAATGATGGCTTAATAAGATATTGTGCCAGATTTACCTCTCCCCCTTAGATGAATTTTCAGAAAATCTCCTGAAAATTAAAAGTAATTCCCTTGACGATTGGCATAAACAAGTTCAAGACGCAAAAGACAAAGAAGACCTCCCCGCGAACTTTCTTGCGCTGGCGGAAGGAAAGTATCAATTTAGCATTGAAACTTATGAAAAAACTAAAGCAAAAATTTGCTGATCAACTAAAATTAATAAGTGCAGTGAAGCAACCAATGTCTGGTTCTCAAATAGAACCCAGACCCAAAATAGTTGAACAACCGGAAGTATATCTCCAACTTCCGCCCTGTGACACTGAAACATTTTATGGTGGATACGATGAGTGGCCGTCTTTCCGAGACATGTTCACTGCCGTATATATAAACCACCCCCTGCTATCCCCAGCTCAAAAGTTATACCTTCTCCGGTATAAGACAAGAAGCCAAGCGGGAGATATAGTTAAACGATTTGCTTTAACTAACGACAATTTCCAATTGGTTTGGGATGCTCTCCACTCCCGATATGAAAACAAGCGCCAATAAGTCGACAATCAGATCACAACATTATTGAACTTACCCAAAGTTCGAAAAGAAACCAGTGAAGAGTTTATTGGTTTATACTCAACAATCACTAATTTTTTCTCAGTGCTCGAAACTCTCGGCACACCCACTGATAGCTGGGACCCAATTCTGGTCAATATATGCTCGTCCGCATTACCAGAAAGTTCACTAATGCTATGGGAACAATCTCTTGAATCCCGAAAGCAGTGCAACAAATGAAGAACAAATGAAAGAATTCCTTTACAGGCAATTCGAAATTAAAGAATGCGTTGAGCACAAGTTCGCGAAATCCCCTACTTCGCATAACATAACTAAGCTTATTCTTTCTCCACAGAATAGCCATAAATCGTGCAAATTGTGCAAAAAAAATCACTCGTTAAAGCATTGCAAGCAACTTAAGAAATTGCCGATACCCCAACGGTATATGGTAAATTTATTAAAAATAATAACATTTGTGTAAATTGTCTTGCGCCGCACCATACCCTTAAACGGTGTACATCGCAACACACAAGCTTGACTTGCCAAAAAAGGCATAATACTCTTTTGCACCCATGAGTCGGGTTTGACCGAATAAATAAAAGAAATGTGCCCTTGACCTCACTGTGTCAAGATAAACACAAACAGGCACACTAAACACAAACTGGGATGATCACCCCAGATCATAATCGCACTGCTCAAATCATGAGAAGATCTTCTCATTGCATACTCTGATCACCCCCAGATCTGACGTTTCCCCAAGGACGCATTACAAATAAGTTCTACAAGTCCCGTAGAACAGGCTCCAATCGGCAGCATGGTACTCGTTCCTGTCTGCATGATCAAAATATTAATAAATAGAATATTAAGAAAATTCACTTTCCGCTGCAGTATACTTCCGACTTTTTCTTTCCAGGACTCGGACAGCCACATCGGGTCACGGTTTCTCAAACCAAGGGAGCATGTCGTGGTTCTGAAGGGAAATGCAACAGCAGAAATAATATACGGAACCACAGGAGGAACCAACACCATCCACGGCCTCCACAAAAACGGGTTTAATTCAGCACTTCGTGCAGGGTGGCCCAGTATGTTTAAGCGTATGCTTAAAACAATAACACCACCTCCTTTGTGCGCACCCTAATGTACCTGCAGCAAATATTATATAAGCCGTGCTTGCCAAGCAAAATACGAGATTTCCTATCAAATAATCGGCGAGCGCGCACGGGGCGATAAATTTAAAAATAAATAAAATAAAATATATGTGTATGTACATATAGGTATACATAGAAACATTTATATAAAGGAAAAACTTTGTAATACACAAATAGAAAATAAAACTTTAATAAACCCTTAATAATTAATAATTAATAAAACATTGTACAATTTAAATTGAAAACGCGAGTGACTTTTATTTCAAATAACTTCGAAGAAGGTACCTCGCGTGAACAATATATTTTCGTTAGGATAACTTAATACGTATATATATGCGTTCGTTTTATATATCGCATATTAATAACGGATTGAAAAGAGTGAAATATATAAGAATGTATAGCAAATCTATATGCGAAAAAAGTGATGCCCGCTCACACGTACAGAAAAGTATTCGAGTTTTTGTGACTCGGTCTGTACAAACTAACGGAAAGTATTTGAATTTCTCACGCATAGTTTTTATAGCACCATCCCTTAACGGATTTTATATCGGATTTCGTGCTTGTTGGGAACACAGCACCTATTTCAGTAGGCAGTTTTTATATCGACCTAGTAGGAAATTTTAGCACAATTTTCATTGTTTTTTTTATTTGTTTGCTGTCGCTTATCATTCCTTTCGTAATTTTACACATTTTTCGTTCGTTTTCCTAATTCGTTTAAATTTTTTTAATGTTTTCAATTTCAATTTTCCCTTATATTGGAAACATGTTGTCACTAAACTGGTACACTAGATATTCGGGTCGTATAGTAGAATTCAATGCGGAATTAGAAGATTCATTTTTTAACGAATATTCTAAAATTTCGCTACATATTTAAAGAACCGAATTAAAAGAAATGTGACCGAAAACTAAAACCCAGGCTGTTCTTCAACGAATATATTTAACGCGATTGAGGATTCGGTTGTGACTTCTGCCCAAGAAACCAATTTTTCGAACAATTTAAATCTTCGGCCATGTGACACCGATATATTCTGTGGTGATTATGTGTCTTGGCCTTCTTTTCGCGATCTTTTCACCGCCATTTATATTAATAATGGCCGGATTAGTATAGTTATTGAAAAATATATGTGGTGAAGCGCGAGATATTGTTAGTAAATCTCCACTAACAAATCAAGGCTTCGTTATTGCTTGGGGGCAAATTTGAAAGACACTTATGAAAATAAACGATTGTTAGTCAGTTAAAAGTTCTTTTTCCCCTTCCGGTTATTCGAAACGAAAGTGCAACTGTCCTCAAGGATCTTCAGCGAAGCGTTAATGGATGCCTTTCCGCGTTAGCCATGAACAATATTGATGTGAGGAATTGGGATCCTATTATTATATACTTGTATTCAAATTGACTTCCAGAATCAATTGTTAGTCTTTGGGAGTAAACTTTGATTAGTAAGGCGGTAGTTTCAAGGTGGAAACAAATTGATGCGTTCATCTCGCAACGGTGCAGGACTTTGGAATCAGTAGTGGATGTTTCATTCATCACCAAATACATCGATGAGTAACAAGATAGTGTCATTTGCCACTAATATTTCTCACCTTTTCTAACCAACATTTGTAGCACTTTCGGTAAACGACAGGTTTTCTACAATTAAAAAGCACAATTGCTGCTTAAATTGTGTTGCTAAAGGCCATTCTCTTAAAGACTATAAGTCCTTTCTCTCTCGTGCACTAAGTGCAAAAGTAAACAACACACTACACAAAGTGTGGAACTGCCTCTAAAGTATTCTATACAAATATACAGTTCACTTTTTCGGTTAGTAGTTCGTCGTTGGGAGGAAAAAAATACAAATCGTGTGATTTCTCCCCCACTCTTCTCGGAACCGCCATGTTTCATATTTCCATTTGGGCACTACTTATGCTGCTCGGGCTCTAATAGATCCAGCTTCGCAAGCCTCATTTGTTTCGGAACGACTTCGAAAGCTCTTAAGGCTTACGCTTACGTGAAATTGGTCATTGAAATCTTATTCGTTTACCTTGGGGCTCACCCCGTAAACTATTTCATAGAAGCTAATGCATTTGTGCTACTTTAAATCACAGGTAACCACCTTTTCACTAGATGCATCTATTTTAGATCAACTGCCTAAAGCACGTTTATCAGTTTCAAAATTTTTACAAAACGGTTCTATTGATGTTTTGATTGGAGGAGATTTGTATCCTAAAAAGATTTATCGATTCATAGTTTTAAGCTACAAATGTTTAAATTCTCTTGTAATGGCTTGAGTACCACACATATCAAATTACTATGTATTAAAAAAAAAAATTGGGCTGACCTAACAGTTAACCTTATGTCATTAGTTTTAATTTTTCTTCTTTCTCTTGTAGTGGCTTGAGTACCACACATATCAAATTACTATGTATTAAAAAAAAAAAATTTGGGCTGACCTAATAGTTAACCTTATGTCATTAGTTTTAATTTTTGAAGTGATGTAAAGGGTGGTTAAATTTTCAAGGGCCGATGTTGATTTTGAATAAAGCACAAACTATTTAGGAAATAATTGAAATTTTATTTTATTATGATATATTGGTATTACTCAATTATGTATGTAACAAAATATCGGCCAAATGAGCGCCGCGACCTCGGCGGCACACCTCCATACGATGGTCCAAATTTTCGATGACGCTGAGGCATAATGGAGTTTCTATGCCGTTAATGAGCCGAATTATCTCATCCTTTAGCTCTTGAATTGTTGCTGGCTTATCGACGTACACCTTTTCTTTCAAATAACCCCAGAGTAAAAAGTCCAACGGTGTCAAATCACATGATCTTGGGGGCCAATTGACATCGCCATTACGTGAGATAACACGGCCATTGAATTTGTTGCGCAAAAGAGCCATTGTTTCGTTAGCTGTGTGGCAAGTGGCACCGTCCCGCTGAAACCACATATCGTCCACATCCATATCTTCCAATTGTGGCCATAAAAAATTCGTTATCATCTCACTATAGCGAACACCATTCACAGTAACTTCCTGACCGGCCTCATTTTTGAAAAAATACGGCCCGATGATGCCGCCAGCCCATAAACCGCACCAAACAGTCACTCTTTGTGGTGCATTGGTTTTTCGACAATCACTCTTGGATTCTCATTCGCCCAAATGCAGCAATTCTGTTTATTGACGAATCCACTGAGGTGAAAATGTGCCTCATCACTGAAGATGATTTTCTTCGAAAATTTTCATAATAAGTCTGGATAACTTTAACACGTTGTTGGATTGTGTATCTCTCCATGGTTCAAATTGAGTAAGTCTGAAATAGAGAAATGTCAAATTAAATTCGGAAAAAAACTTGGCGTTTAGGTGTGGTTCACATTCAACATCGGCCCTTACAATTTAACCACCCTTTAGCACCTTACCTATCCGCTGGTGGTATCTCTAGCAAATCAAGAAATAAGAAAAGATTTTTTGGGGGAACAACAACCATTTTTTTTTACAGTGGCTACTGATAGTGGAGCAGCTAGATCAGTACCAGAGGCCCAGTAACGTTTAAATGAGCTTTAGTCTGTCCTTTCGATGTTGAAGGCTTCTCTGTATGGGGACAAGGGGACGACGGGTTTATTAAATCAATATTAGAAGGATGCGCAGAGATTCTTTTTTGAGAAGAACGATTTGATTCAATATCGTCAGACGGACACATAACTCTTTTGCATTGAGAAGTAAGCTTATCATCTTCTTGAGATTCATCCCAACACTTGAAAGACTGGCCAGTTCCCGACCTATTTCACTAAACCCAATACGTGTCTGACGAAACAGTTTAAGTAAATCTACTACAGTCGATCTACATAATGATACGACCACCGTAGACTTTTGCCAGCGCTAATGGTCATTCCAGAACATTTCTGATGGGTCAGCCTATCACCAAGCCAGCAAGCGACAAAGTGCTCAGACTCACCTTTAGGAGCACAGTTAAGGAATGAACAAGACATAGTTAAAAACAACAATGTAAAGAGTTAATAAAAAATAATAATAATAAATTTATGGTTTAAGTACAAAAAGTTAAAAATAATTAACTAAATAAATAAACAAATAGAAGGATGCGAGCAATTTTAAATAAACTCGCTGCTATATCTTAAAACTAGGATTGTCATGACTTAAGGCTAAACTGGTATGGTACGTGCACACGTATGTCTTCTATTAGCCTTACCAGCTCCTACACACGGCCATCCTGACAATGTAGAATCTCCTGAAAAGTACATGTGCCGCTTAACATAATTATATAATATACAATTGACTCAGTTTATCTTGTCCCTTCTATATTCGTGTCAAGGTTTTAAATTTGTAATTAACCAGGTGCCTTTATAAGGTATTTGTGTCCGTTGGAATCCCTCGACATCTTTTACTACATACCGGTCCTTTTTTAGAACTTCCGCTACTTTGTATGGTCCTTTGATTTAGATATTAGTTTACTGGACACACCTGTTTGAGAGCTGACGTTGAGGATCACAACATAGTCACCTACTTTAAACTTCCGTGGTTCTTGTCGTTTAGCATCTGAATATTCTTTATTGTAAGCTTGCGCTTTGTTTTGTACTATCTGCGCTTGTTTCCTAAAAGCTTTTATTGATACCTGGCTTGATTCTTGAGCTGAGTCTAATAGATTTTCCCTAAGGCTGCCTATGAATTTTCCTTACTGCCTAACTTGGAAAAATAACACACTAGGTTGTTCTTTTGTAGCATTATGAACGCTAATGTTTATAGCATGTTCTATAGACTCTAAAGTTTTTTCCCATCTTATATCTTCTTCCGAATTAGCCATTTTTGCAATCATTGGACCTAAGCTTTTATTAACAAATTCCGGCCTGTCCATTTGCTGGAGGGCAGCTTGTCGCTATTTTCATTGGTTCGACGTTATTACTTCCTAAAAATTCTTGAAACTCGTATGATGTAAAGCATGTCTCTCGGTCTGATACAATAAACTTTGGTCTGCTATAGGCTCTAAATTAGGCTTTTAAAGCTAAGACTGTTTCTTTTGGCACTGTTGTTTTAGTTGGGTACAATGGGACAAACTTTGTAAACGCATCCATAACTACCAAATACATGTTTGTACTTTGAAGACTTGCTGTGAATAGGTCCGTAATGATCAACATGTATCATTTCAAATGATATATTTCGCTTCGGTATCATGTGCAAAAGTCTCCCTTATTCCCACTACTGTTTGAGAAGGCTATGCACTTTAAGCAATTCTGGATGATGCTTTTTGTTTGATACCCGGAAACCAGTAGTTTTTCTCTATAGTTTGCACAACTTTACCTACCCCTAGGTGCCCCATTTCATCATGATACTTATTTAGAACATGTTATTCCATAGGTTCTGGAACATAAGACAATAATTATTTGTCTTTCTTTTTGTAAACTATTCCATTTCTCATCTTTCTTATCTTCTCATCTCTGCTTTGGCAAATAACTAAGTTTTATTCAAAAGTGTTTGCATCGACATGGTGCATTTTCTTGCCCGCCCTATGTTCCAACTCGTAGTCATAATTTTGTAATTCTAACGCCCACATCGCTATTCTTGGGTTCATGTCTTTTTTGATGAGTGTTAAAGTCAGAGAATTCCAATCAGTTACTATTTTAAGTTGTATACCTTGTAGGTAAACCCTAAATCATTTTAGGGCGTATATAATTGCTAAAGTTTCTAATTCAAAACCGTGGTATTTATACTCGGCGTCCGTAGTTCGCTTCGAAAAATAAAATACGGTGTAAAGTTTTCCATCTTTATTCTTTGTAATAATATTGTGAACCCTAAGGCATTTGCATCGCAGTGGAATTCCGTTGCATCGCTTGGATCGTAGATTGCTAGCAGAGGTGACTTAGTAAGCTTTTCTTTGAGATTGTCAAAACCTTCTAATTCTGTTTCCCCAAACTGAAATTTTCTATCTTTCTTAGTAAGGTCGTGGAGGTGCTTAGCTATATTTGAAAAATCTTTTATGAACCCCCGGAAATATGAACATAGTCCGAGGAAACTTTGAACTTCATGAACTTTAGCCGGAACTGAACATTTTTCTATTGCTTTATGTCATTTTTCATCAGCTTGAATACCTACGCCAGTGATGACGTAGCCCAAATATGAAACTTTTGACTGTAAAAATGTAAAAATTCGCACTCGTCTAGTCTGAGCTCTAAATTGTTTTGTATAATTTTTAAAAGAACTTTCTGTAATATTTTTAAATGTTCCTTTACGCTTGCTAGAGCTAACATAATATCGTCTAGGTAAATTATTACTTCTCCACTTCGAATCGTGTCCGTAAATATTTTATTTATAAGCTTTTGAAACGTTGCCGGTGCATTTTTTAACCCAAACGGCATTCTCAAAAACTCAAACTGTCCCAAAGGTATAGTAAAAGAAGTATATTAAACAGAATTCTTATTGAATAAAACGCGAAAAAATCAGTTTTTAAGATCTATGTTGCTGAACACTCTTTTGTTTGCTAATCTGTCCAGTAAATCAGCAATAAGAGGCATTGGGTAGTTGTCTTTAATCGTTACTTTATTCAGTTTTCTATGGTCGATGCAAAACCGAAGTTCGCCCGTTTTCTTTTTAATCAAAACTATCCGTGACACAAATTTTGACTCACTCCGTCTTATGTACCCTTTTGCTGGGTACTCGTCAATTATTTTCTGTAGTTCTATCTTTTCACTGTACGATAATTTTCTTGGGGCACAATCGAAAGGTTTGTCGTTTACTAAAGTAAGTTGCATCTCTTTTCTTACGAGGGGTTTATCTAACTTCTTTGAATTCATATATATTCTAAACATATCATGAAAGGTCATTTTATCAATGTATTTTACTTGTTCGTCTACTTTTACCATAGATCTAAAATTTATTCTTCGCATATATCTATTGCCATAATTTCGGCGAGGAGTTTATCCGCGCTGTTAATGTGTGTGTTATTATCGCTTATGTTTTGAAAAATTTCCGGTTTTTTACAGAATCCTAATGTTGCATTTAACATATCCTTTGCCTGAACTTCGTACCCTTCATCGGCTCTACTTAATATTCTCTACTTTGTTTTCGTTGTCTTATTCTGTCCTATCTAAAAACATTGCCAACTTTTAACTTTGCATCACTTGCTTACTTCTTAGGAACCACTAAAAGTTCAACTAAAATATCTTTATTCAGTACTATAACATAAAATTTAATTTTCCCACATATTTTTAAATACCACTTATTTAACTCATAGTACGATTCTGCCGATGGCTAAACTAACTGGGCTTTCTGAGTCAAATAAGCATTCTATTAACATACAAGTAATTTAAAATAACTTACAAAAGTGTTTTTTGGTGTTTTGTTTTTGCTGCAGTCCACCGCGTAATGGCCTTGTTCATCTCACCGTAAGCATAACAAGATCCAGCTTTTCGCTTTGATGATGTCGCTATGTGGCGAACAGTTTTAAATGCACTGATTTAAATGCTGCTGTTGACCTAAAAAAAAACATTGTCAAGCATAAAAGTATATATAAAACATGGAAATATGGGAAAATTTGTGAGAATTTATCTATGAAGAAAGAACACTTTAGCAAAAGCTACAAATGCTTAAAACAAGCTACAAAATTCAAACCAGAAATGCCCTTGATATCTTTTGGCAACATAGAGCAAACTTAGTAAAATACTATCAAACTACGAGTCAGAGAGCACTTTACCATACGAAATTACTACGAATATACCAATAATTTACACAATTGATATCTCTGACACGGAACATTCATAATGTCCGACCTCAGCTTAGAAGTAACAACCAAAGCTATTCCCAGCTTTTCGAGAAATCACAAAGAACTAGAATTATTCATTAAAATTGTGGAATACATATACAATTGTCTGAACCCAACATGTCCTAATCGACTACGTAATATGGTATATGTATAAAATTAAACCAATCATTGAGAACTAATATAACTTCTGTCCAAATACCAATCACACTTGAAAAATTTAAAAATTTCACTTATTACAAAATACAAATCTACAGCGACAATTCCACAGATACAAAACGAACTAGCAAACCTGTACCAACGAGATCAAAATATAACAACGTTGAGGAACAAAATTTTGTCTTTAATATCATAGCATAACAAGTTATAAATATCACAAATAGGCACTAATGTCACCAGAGAACAAAAAGCATTAATTATGCTACTAAATGAACAGTACCGTATTTATAAACGGTATAAGCGAACAATATAAACATGCAATATTTGCTTCACTACCAAAAACAATCGAATCAGAATCTAACAAACTTTATTACAATTTTTAACACAAATTTAAATAAACGAACGACATTCCTCATAGACACCGGAGCTGACATTTCTATATGCAAAAAGCCATTTGAAAATGAATTCGACTTCGACAGCAATAACTAATTGAAACTAACTGGCGTTACTAAAGAAGAAATAATTTCAATTGGCACAGCAACACTGACATCAATTCTCACTTAGTAATAGAAGACTTTCCCACCAAAACTGATTGAATTTTAGGCAGAGATTTTTTTAGAAAACTTACTTACTTACTTACTTTACTGGCGTAGACACCGCTTACGCGATTTTAGCCGAGTTAACAGCATTGCGCCATTCGTTTCTTCTTTTTGCTGTGTGGCGCTAATTGGAAATACCAAGTACAGCCAGGTCCTTCTCTACCTGGTCCTTCCAACGGAGTGGACCACATGGCCTAGCCAGCGTGGTCGCTGCTTCTTGATTCGCTAAACTATGCCAATGTCGTCGTATAACCCGTAGGGTTCATCGTTCCATCGTCTGCGATATTCGCCGTTGTTAACTCGAACAGGACCACAAAAATCACGCAAAACTTTTCTCTCGAAAACTCCTAACGCCGACTCATCAGATGTTATCATCGTCCATGCTTCCGTACCATACAGCAGGACGGGAACGATGAGAGACTTGTAGAGTTTAGATTTTGTTCGCCGAGAGAGGACTTTACTTTTCAATTGCCTATTTAGTCCAAAGTAGCACCTGTTGACTAGGGTGATTCTGCGTTGGATTTCCAGGCTGACATTATTATTGGTGTTGATGCTGGTTCCTTGATAGACGAAATTATTTACGACCTCAAAGTTATGACTGTCAACAGTGACATGGGAGCCAAGTCGCGATTGCGATGACTGTTTGTGTGATGACAGAAAAAATTTTGTCTTGCCCTCGTTCACTGCCAGACCCATATCCTTCGCTTCCTTATCCAGTCTGGAGAAAGCAGAACTCACGGCGCGGTTGTTGAGGCCAATAATGTCGATATCATCGGCGTACGCCAGCAGCTGTATACTCTTGTAGAAGATTGTACCTTCTCTATTCAGCTCTGTAGCTCGTATTATTTTCTCCAGCATTAAATTAAAAAAGCCACACGATAAAGAGTCACCTTGTCCTGACGGAGCTTTTAGTGTTACTTAACGTCAGTTTACATGGCCGTATAAGTTTGCGGGGATACCAAATTCAAACATAGCGGCGTAAAGGCAGCTCCTATTTGTGCTGTCGAAGGCGGCTTTAAAATCGACGAAGAGGTGGTGGGTGTTGATTCTCTTTTCACGGGTCTTTCCCAAGATTTGGTGCATGGTGAATATCTGGTGAATGGTTGACTTACCAGGTCTAAAGCCACACTGATAAGGTCCAATCAGTTTGTTGACGGTGGGCTTTAGTCTTTAGCGATTGCTATTCGAACTTTTTCATGGTCAGCTAATCGAACGTCTTTTCCATCGTCACCGATTAGGGTTTCGGGTTCACTATCTCTGGGTGCTTCATTTTCACGGTCATTCAGCAGGTTGGAGAAGTGTTCCCTCCATAAATTCAGTATACTATGGGCATCCTTCATTAGATCACTCCTCTGGGTCCTACAACGGTTTGCTGCTGTCTTGAAACCTTCGGTAAGTCGCCGTATCTTTTCGTAGAACTTTCGATCATTCCTTTGTCGACCAGATTCTCAAGCTCTTCATACTCACGCATTTCGGCCTCTTTCTTTTTTCCTGGAAATTCTTGCGCTTTTCTTCAACTCACGGTATCTATCCCACCCCGCACGTGTTATCTTCAGCCACAAGGTTGCGAGGAAGGCAGTCTGTTTTCTCTCCACTGCAGTTCGACATTCCTTATCGTAGCAGTTCTTTTTCTTACACTGTCGAAAACCAATTGTTTTCGTAGGAGCGGTACATAGGGAGTTTGAGATGCCAGTTCACAGTTTCCTTATATCAAATTGCTGATGAGTGCTCTCAGAAAGCAGGTATGCAAGTCGAGAAGAAACCTGTTCGGCAGTCTGTTGTGATTGCAGCTTTTCGAAGTCGAAGTTTCCTTGTGTTTGTTGACGGGCGTTCGCTGCAACAAGATAGTGGTCCGAGTCGATGTAGGGTCTTCGGAGTGTACGCACGTCAAGAACAATGGAGACATGTCTTCCGTCTATCCTAACATGATCGGTCTGGTCTTGTGTATTTTGATCAGGGGACAGCCAAGTAGCTTGATGTATTTTTTTGTGCTGGAATCTAGTACTACAGACAATAATATTTCGGGCTCCAGCAAAGTTCATCTGCCTCAATCCATTAGGGGATGTTTCATTGTGAAGGCTGAATTTTCCAACAGGCGTGACAGAGATACCATCTTTGCCAACTATGGCATTAAAATCGCCAAGCACTATTTTCACATCGTGTCGCTTCGCTTTTATGCGGATTGTGCCGAGACGCTCATCTCACCACAAATCCGACACCAAATTTGTACTCCTTTATATGGCCGCTTTAGTAAATGTTACAAGAATCCACTCGCTTTCGTCCTTTTCCCGTCCATGCCAGTTTTTGGATGGCGGTGATGTAAGCCTTTATTCTTACGAGCTGGGCAGCGGCACCTTCCCAATTAAGGGACCGGACGTTCCAGGTGCATGCCCTCAAATCGTGATCTTTAACTCGTTTGCGGCGGTCGTCAACAGAAAGTGGGTATCTCATCCGAGGCATTGTTAATATTTTCGTTGGTGTTGGTTTCTACGTGGCGGGTCCCAAACCCAGCGCACAACTTCGCTAGGCCAGTAAGTTTAAAGTTTTTACACATTTTTATAGCGATCCGCTGGCTTCAAGACCGACGCTCTCTCGCAGCCGCACCTCTGGTGAACAGATGCTTCGTTAACGCGCATATTTGGCGATACTAATTTAGACGGGGTTCAATTTCAGCAAGACAATGCTCCTTGTCACAAATCAGCGACTACGATGCGTTGGTTTAGAGATAACAACATTGTTTTGTTAGATTGGCCTGCGGACGAATGTGCAAAGCTTGTACGCAACATGCTTAAGAGAATTGCTGCCGTTATTAAATCGAAGCGTGCACCTACTAAATATTAATGTTACGTGTTTATCACTAATTCATTGTATTTTCACTGTTTTAATAATAAAACTTCATTACTTCACTTGTTAAAACAAAAAATTTTGTATTTAGTGGGGTGCCTAATACTTTTGGCCAAGGCTGTACAAGTTAATAAAACAGATTTTTTGTTTTTCTTTTTGATCTCACTCTAACAGATTTACTTTTATTCAGCCCCAATATCTTCATATTAAACATTACCTAGCATATCCAAAATCACTGGAAAGCTGCATTGCATCGATCGCAAGATCAATAGGGAGAGATAACTCAGTCTTAAATGCCGCATCTCATCTTTCACTTTGTGAAGACCCCAGGCCTAAGGCCTTGAAGCCTTCACAGCAACAACAACAACAATAACATCATCATCAACAACAACAACAACAACAATAACATCATCAACAACAATAACAACACTAATACCAACAACAACAACAACCATAACAACAACAAGTTATCTACACACATATATATATATATATATATATATATATAGTTAATACTATATTAACTAATAATAAGTTAATACATACATACATACATTGAAGTACATATACTCATAATTAATTAAATATATATAGATATACATATATTAATATAAATGTACATATATATATACATAGATATAGATATATATATATATATGTATGAATATAAAATATGAATTTTAAATATTTTAACTAAGCAAGCATTAAGCACAGCAAGCCGTCGCTGTTAAGTAGGGAAAAGAAGAATAGGCGATAGGCCTACCAACAACGCAATGCGTAACTGTCCACCTGCAGGCAGAGTTTTGTATAAAAAGGGCAGCATCAGCAGTGATCAGACACTTCTGTTTGTGCTGTCGTAGCTAGAGTATATGGTGTGACGTGCAAACGCTACCAATAGGAGTAGATAGAAATATATGGTGTGACGTGAAAACGCTGCCAGTAGGTTATATGGTGTGACGTGAAAACGCTGCCAGTACGATACAATTAAGTTATATGGTGTGACGTGAAAACGCTGCCAGTACGATACAACTAAGATATATGGTGTGTCGTGAAAACGCTACCAGTAAGGAAAATTAGAAAATAAATCTAAGTGTGTAATACTAGAAACACTCGTGTTGTCCTTTACTTTCCTCTTTTGGAATCAAAATTATAGGAGAGACCCATAATCCGTCTGAGTGATAGCCCAGCTATAGACCGGAGAACCGGGTCCGTTACAACTGGCGCCCAACGTGGGGCCCTTATAAATTGAGGAAAATAAGGGTCAAATATCAAGGACCAAAAGTGCAGTGTAGTGAAGTAAAATAGGAAACACGAGTGCACACGAGTACGAGTGACAACTGGCGCCCAACGTGGGGCCCTTATAAATTGAGGAAAATAAGGGTCAAATATCAAGGACCAAAAGTGCAGTGTAGTGAAGTAAAATAGGAAACACGAGTGCACACGAGTACGAGTGACAGTGACACAAAATATATAAAAAAAAAAAGTGATAGAGACGCAAGTGCGAGGCACAATAACATTGAAAAAAAGGAGAAAACGTAGAAAAAATATACAGATATAATGGTAAAGATAAATTGGGTTTATTACCTCAACAAGGAGGAACTCGTACAATACGCGACCGAGTTCGGCTTGTCGAATACAGGCACCGTCGACGAATTAAGAAAACGCCTTGCTACATTCCTACAGAAGGAGGGTGAAAACGAGAGTCTGGGTGATCGGGTCACAGACTTATCATTAAGGCACGCGAAAGTTTTAGTATCCGTAAACACACCTACATCGAAGCAGAAGGAATCGCTGCAGTTGTCGCAGGTACAGCAACCAAGTAACGACAATGGTACGGGAATGTCGCCTAGTATGATAGAGGCGTATACCGACGTCTACCCACAGTTGTCCAACTCATCAGTGATGGATCGGGTACGTAAGTGGGGTGTGAGATACGACGGCGGCAAGGACCCACTGGGTTTCATCGAACGCGTCGAGGAACTAGCACACGGCTACGAAGTCGAATTAAACGCACTACCGAGAGCTTTACCGGAGCTGCTCAAGGATAGAGCCTTAGTATGGCTTCGAAATAACCACGGGCAATGGCAAGACTGGGAGACCTTCAAACGGGACTTCCTAAAGTTTTTCCTGAATTCTCGTTATTTTGAACGGCTGGATGACGAAATCAGGCAACGTGTGCAACGTCCAAAAGAAGAATTCAAAGATTATGTACTAGCACTCCAAGGGCTAATGAGACATTCGGAGTACACACCAACACAAAAGCTCAGACGTATATACCGGAATTGCAGAAGTGAATACCAGCTATATATAAAAGAGAGCGAGTTCGGAACCCTGTCCGAACTATTAAGTCTGGCCGAAGATTTCGAGAACATCACGCGAGAGAGAGAACCAACGAGGGCTGCACCCAGAACAATGATACCCAGGAGAAATGAAGAACGAAACTATGTGGTAAGAGAGGAACAGCATGAAGAGAGATATACGTTACCAAGAAGGCACTACGAAGAGCATCAGTATGCGCCGACAAGTGAGGCGTTGATTCCACGACCACACCAAGTAAACCGGCAACCAAGAGACGAGGAGCCAAGCCGAGTGAATCCACGAACGGTATGTAGACGATGTGGCGAACATGGACACTACGCCTATGAGTGTCAGAACGCCATCCGACTGTTTTGCTGGACATGCGGACGAAGAGACGTTCGCACGCAAGAGTGTTGCCGTTCGAGTCCGGGAAACGGCCAGCGACTCCACCTAATACGAGGGGTGACATCGTCCTCCGTGGACACAATTTCATACAAGGCACCATCAGTTCTACGTCAGACAGAAGGGCGCATAATGGCCTCTGTAGCGATAGGCGGAAAACCCATAACAGCAACAATCGATACTGGGGCAACGCGAAGCTTCATCAGCAAGAAAGCAGCAGAATTATTGAAAGTGGGACCAACACGAAGATTATTCCAAAGGGTGGTGATGGGAGACGGTAGACCGAGAGCGGTCACCGAAGCAGTAGAAACAGTCATACAAATAGGCGATAAAGAACATACGAGCGAGCTACTTGTCCTGCCAGGCTTAATCGACGACGTGGTCCTCGGGACAGATTACCTGGCAGAAGCCAACACAACTATAAGCTGCGGAGGGCAGATAATTAAGTTGAAGGCAGAAGGCGAGAAACGAACGAAAACTTCATGTTCGACTATGAAGGTCTACGAAGGAAACAAAAGTAATAGCAAACAACATGTTAGTAAAGGTTATAAAACAGAAAAGCAGCGCCACTCACCGAAAAACCCGAACAAGCTATGTACTACATCGAAAACCAAACAATACACATTCGATTGTAAGAAGGAAGAGCAACCGAACATAGTGGTCGGAGAAAATGAAACAATCAACTGCAGATGGCTAAAGACTAAAATAAGAGAAGTTAAGATGGCTCCGGAAAAGTTCCCGGACTACACGCTAAAAAGTGGAGAATTATACCACCACATATCAATAAAAATAGATGGAGAAGACGCCACCCCATGGAAGCTTTGCGTAGCAACCCCATTACGTCAGAGAGTAATCCACGAAGTTCACAACAGCCCCAACTCCGTACACATGAGCACTAGGGAAACTATTGCAAAGGCAGCAGCACGATATTACTGGCCGAGAATGTTCAGGGATATCAAGAGGTATATCCGACAGTGCCCCAGATGTCAAATAACTAAGCCGAGCGAGCAACGAGGTATAGGTACAGGGGAGACAAGCACAACTCCGGTAGTAGACAAGAAGACCAAGAGACGAAGAAGAAGCCGAATAAACACAGAAGAAGAAGAAGCCGAAGAAACAAAGAAGAAGAAGAATCAGGCATCGAAGAAGTCTAAGCAGAGAACAAAAGAAGAAGCCGTAGAGTCAGAGGAGAAGAAGAAGCCGAAGAAACAAAAAAAAAAAAGAAGAAGAACCGAAGAAATAAACAGAAGTCGTAGAAAAGAGAACAGAAAGGTGAACACAACACGTCCTTACGGGAAGTAAAGGGGGGGTGTGAAGACCCCAGGCCTAAGGCCTTGAAGCCTTCACAGCAACAACAACAACAATAACATCATCATCAACAACAACAACAACAACAATAGCAACAACAATAACATCATCAACAACAACAACAACAACACTAATACCAACAACAACAACAACCATAACAACAACAAGTTATCTACACACATATATATATATATATATATATATATATATATATAGTTAATACTATATTAACTAATAATAAGTTAATACATACATACATACATTGAAGTACATATACTCATAATTAATTAAATATATATAGATATACATATATTAATATAAATGTACATATATATATACATAGATATAGATATATATATATATATGTATGAATATAAAATATGAATTTTAAATATTTTAACTAAGCAAGCATTAAGCACAGCAAGCCGTCGCTGTTAAGTAGGGAAAAGAAGAATAGGCGATAGGCCTACCAACAACGCAATGCGTAACTGTCCACCTGCAGGCAGAGTTTTGTATAAAAAGGGCAGCATCAGCAGTGATCAGACACTTCTGTTTGTGCTGTCGTAGCTAGAGTATATGGTGTGACGTGCAAACGCTACCAATAGGAGTAGATAGAAATATATGGTGTGACGTGAAAACGCTGCCAGTAGGTTATATGGTGTGACGTGAAAACGCTGCCAGTACGATACAATTAAGTTATATGGTGTGACGTAAAAACGCTGCCAGTACGATACAACTAAGATATATGGTGTGTCGTGAAAACGCTACCAGTAAGGAAAATTAGAAAATAAATCTAAGTGTGTAATACTAGAAACACTCGTGTTGTCCTTTACTTTCCTCTTTTGGAATCAAAATTATAGGAGAGACCCATAATCCGTCTGAGTGATAGCCCAGCTATAGACCGGAGAACCGGGTCCGTTACAACTTCACGCAATTAGCATTTGTTGTTGCCCTTTATTTTGGAGCGTAAAAACTGCAGAATGAAATATGGAGCTTATTGTAATTTGTGTTGCTTGCTCTATACGGTGATATACACTTGATATCTTAACTATTCCCCCTATTTAATATGAAACGTCCTCGGTTCAATGATTTAGATTTTTTTGAATTTACAGTTCTGGAGCGTTGGAATGGAAATATCGGAGTTGGAATGTGTTAAGCTAGGTATATATCTTAATTAAGACAGTTAAGTAATACGGTACATAACATATTGTTTCTGCTTTTAATTATTCATTATCGAAATTCATGTTTAAGAAATAGAAAATATAATTCGTAACCATTTTTAAGATACAAGTCAAAGCTATATGTAATGTGTACCTTATTTGCAGTGAATTTGTCGATATTTTAAAAAATGGGAAATCCATATTTTACTGGCGTAGACACTGCGAGCCCGATTATAGCCGAGTTAACAACATTGCACCACTCGTTTTTTCTTTTATTCGCTGTCTGGCGCCAATTGGAGATACCAAGTGCAGCCAGGTCCTTCTCTACCTGGTCTCTACAACGGAGTGGAGCTCTTCCTCTTCCTCTTCTTCCACTGACGAGTACTGCATGGACAACTTTCAAAACTGGAGTATTCTTATCCATCCGGACCACATGACCTAGCTAGCGTAACCATTGTTTCTTGATTCGCTGAACTATATCAATGTCGCCGTATATCTCATAAAGCTCATCATTCCATCAGTTGCGGTGTTCGCCGTACCCAATTCGTAGAGGGCCGTAAGCCCTGCGCAAAACCTTTGTCTCGAAAACTCCTAATTCCCACTCATCAGATGTTGTCATCGTCCATGCCTCCGGACTTTTAACTTGTAGAGGTTGGTTTTCGTTCGTCGAGGGAGGACTTTACTTTTCAATTGCAACTCAGTCCAAAATAGCTCCTGTTGACAAGAGTGATTCTGCGTTTGATTTCCCGGCTGACATTGTTGTATTAGTACTGGTTCCAAGTTATCTTTAAATCGGTTTCAAAGTGATGACTGTCAACAGTGACGTGGGAGCCGAATCGCGAATGCGATGACTGTTTGTGTGATGACATTAGATATTTCGTCTTGCCTTCGTTCACAAGCAAAACACACGGCGTGGTTGTTGAGGCCAATAATGCCAGTATCATCGCCGTACGCTAGCACTCTAATAGAAGATTGTTCCTTCTCTATTTAGCTCTGCAGCAGTGTTTTATTTTCTCCAGCAATAAATTAAAGAAGTCATACGAGAAGGAATCACCCTGTCTAAAACCTAAAACCTTAAGGTCAGTTGACATAGCCGAATAAGATTTGCGATGATACCAATTTCAGACATAGCGGCGGAGAGGCAGCTCCTATACGTGCGGGTCCTTTCAAAGATTTGGCGCATAGTGAATATTTGGTCAACGGTTGATTTACCAGGCCTAAAGCCACACTGATAAGGTCCAACCAGTTTGTTCACGGTGGGTTTAATTTTTCAGACAGTGCGGTGGAAAGAACCTTATATGCGATAATAATGAGGCTTATCCCACAGTAATTAGCGTAGACTGTGAAGCCCCCTTTTCTAAGGATTGGACAGAGCACAATTAGATTCCAATCGTCGGGCATACTTGAGTCCGACAATATTCTGTAAAGAAGCCGATTCATACACAATGGTCAGGTAATGGAACGTCTTTTCCATCGTCATCAATTGGAGTTTCAGGCACACCATCTCTGGGTGTTTCATCTTCACTGCCATTCAGCAGGCTCGAGAAGTTTTCCCTCCCTAAATTCAATATGCTCTAGGCATCGGTGGCTAGATCACCTCTTTGTGTCCTACATGAGACTGCTCCAGTCTTGAAACCTTCTGTAAGTCGTCGTATCTTCTCATAGAATTTTCGAGCAGCTTGTCGGACAGCTTCTCAAGCTTTTCATACTCACGTATTTCGGTCTCTTTCTTTTTTGTCTGCTGATGCGTCTTGCTTCCCTCTTCATCTCTCGGTATACATTCCATCCCGCACGTGTTGTGGTCGATCGCAACGTTGCGAGGTAGGCAGTCTGTTTTCTCTCCATTGCGACACGGCAGTCCTCATCGTACCAGGTGTTCTTGCGACTTCGACGAAATCCAGTAGTTTCGTATGCAGCTGTACTGTCCCACAGTTCCTGTATACCGAGATGCTGATGTGTGCCCTCAGAGAACAGGAGTGCATGTCGAGTAGAAACCTGTTCAGCAGTCTGTTGTGATTGGAGCTTTTCGACGTTGAACTTTCCTTGTGTCTGTTCACGGGCGTTCTTCGATAAACAGAAGCGTATGCGTATCTTCGCTACAACAAGATAGTGGTCCGAGTCGATGTTGGGTCCTCGGAGTGTACGCACGTCAAGAACACGGGAGACATGTCTTCCGTCAACTCCAATCTATGAATCTAATGAAGGTTTGCAAAAAAGATTTTAACACAGCTTCTGATGACGAGCTATGCGAGAAATACCGGCAAAACCTAAAGGACTACAAGAAAGTTTTCACAGCAATGTGAAGACAGCGTCAGAAGGGAGTAGGCTCAGGAAAGTACTTTCATGCACCCTTTGTTCAGTGCCTGGATGTTTGCAGAGGCCCGACGGAACCTGGTCAGTGTCTGCGGAGGAAACCCTCAACCTTCTCATAAATGCTCACTTTCCTGATGGATCCGTAAGCAAGGTATTGGAAACAACATGAAGTGAACTAGTGCCCATCAGTACGTTTAAATCCTATAAAAGCGCAGGACCTGAGGAAATTGCACCTATTCAATTACAGCAATCCTTGGATATCAGCGTCAGCTGGATGTAGGTATGCTACATTGAAAGGAATCTTCGGTCTAAACTACATACCCAAACTATAGGGGAATCGAAAGCTGTCTTTATTCCCAAATGTGTCTCATAGTAAACCGTAGGATTTTAGACCCATTAATCTGACATCCTTCCTGCTTAAGATAGCGGAGTATAAACGCCAAAGCCCATAAAGAAGAAGAAGAGCCGTAAATCGCCTGGATACCTGTTGAGGCAAGATGTTATTCACCGGAGTGAATCCCAGTACTCGGCGACGGAGTCTCTCTCCCACCACAAATCCGACACCAAATGTGCGCTCTTTTATAGGACCGCTGTAGTATATTTCACAAGGACTCACCTTCTTCCGTCCTTGTCCCGTATATCGCATTTCTTGGCCGGCGGTGATGTCAGCATTTAGTTTTATTAGGACATCAACCAGCCGCGCGCAGCATCTTGCCAATAAAGGGACCGGACATTCCAGGTGCATGCCCTAAAACCCCTACGCACAACCGCATATAATTCGCATTCTCACTTTAGCTCGCTTTCGAACTAATGGTTGTTGGCTACCAAGGCGATACATGGTTAAAGACCGGAAGTCGTGAGCCGCTTGAACCATATGCAAAAGAATCGTTTCTGACCACTCCCAGGTGATTGGCAGTAAAAAACTTTCCTCATTTACGTGAACTTCTACGCATGGTCCCATACCATTCTTACGGGTGTTGGTGGATTTTATAACAAAGGGACCTGCGAAATCTATTCCGGTGTGAGTAAATAGTAAAGAATATGTGGATCTTTCGCGCGGTAGTGCTGTCATCATTTGGGTTCACATCTTTTGCTTACAAATGGTACAAGTTTTAAGCCTGGGAAGAAAATATTCATACTCTTAACATAAGAGAGAGAGATAGAGGAGTTATAACTGATAAAACCTTGGACACGTTGGAGAAATGCTGGGATATCTTTCATTATAAGAAAATGAAGCATTTTTCTAACGACCGTTTACTCTGAGAATACAGTTTTTGTCAAGAAATGGATTCAATGATAGAAGTATGATTCGCTTGGATATGATTTGCGAATTTGAGAGCTCGCTTTTGGGCTAGTAAAATGAGTCGGTTTTTTACAAATCGAATTTCGGCTTGAGAAATTACCGTCGTTTTATTGGAAGTTTTTGACTTGAACTGTAGATAATTTGGTTTGATACGTTTGAAGAAACGATAAATATTTTTCAGATTTCAGGAGGAATAATTTTTGAGTCATAAGATTTCGGCCAAAACTGCACAATAAGCCTTTCCTAAACTATCACAGAATCCATGAATTTACAATTTTCTATCGGGATCGAAATTTGTCCATCTAGGTATCTTAATTTGTTCTAGAGCTGGCAAATCTACGTTCAATTCATTCCATTTGTGGTTTGATTTATTCGTCCCATTCTAGCCATAGCTGTTGTAAAGCGGCGGCCGCATTGGCCGAATGGTTAGCATTGTACTGCCATCCGGAAGGCTCGGCCTCAAGTCCTGGTGTCGTACTAACATCCAAAAAGTTATAGAAAAATAATTTAAATAAAAAATTAATTTAAATTTTCTATTTGCGGTCTACCCTCGGCAGGGTGGGTCAAAAAGTTTCGACAACTACGAATGAATTTGGCGTTTTGTTTAAATAGGTAAAGAATCGATCGGTTGAAGAACATGTAAAAATAAGTGTTTTAGTTGAACTTGCACAATCGAATTTAAGAAAATCCGAGTCGAATAAATCTTCGGTTGGGAGGTTTTTGAGTAGGTCTGGATGGTTAGCGGCAATCTTTTTAAGTGGAAATCCAGCTGATAGTAGACACTCTATAGCTGAGATTGTGTCTCTAATGAAGGTGGAATATCGTAACCTCCGGGTAATATGTTATCAATGTAAGTCTCTTCGGTGAGAAAACGTTGGGAATCGGTGGTCAATTGACGTAATATACGAATTGCCGAATATAGCGCGGAGTTTTTATGCAAAGTCTTTTCATTTGCTTTCATTTTTGCTTTTGAATATAATACGTTGGAATGGTTGATCTTGACTGACTGAGTGAACATACTCATCTTTCAAATCATGGTTTTTATTGAATAGATACTTCATGCGAATTGCTTGTTTCATCGCTTGAGAACAACCAAAATGTAGACTCCTTGGAAATTCCTTTTCGAATGGTATGGTGGTGGGATGGGCAACGTAACATCCGTCTGTTTGCTGAGATATTTTCCTGTTGGTGTTGTAACCTATTTTGTACTATGTGAAAGTTTTTTGCGACCCTTGGTCGATGAGAGCTCATAGGGATAGTTCTCCTAAATGTTCAACTAGTATCATTGCCGTAGGAAGTAGAGTAATTTCTTTATTTTTCGAAAAGTTTGCTTAGATGACAGCAGGAGATTCTCGGTTGTTGGACTTGTGGTTTGAGAGTTCGAAATTTTGATGTTTCAATTGGGTTAGATAAGATTGGGTTGTGTTTGAGGTACTTGCTTGAGTTTGCAATAATGAAGAGCTGTTGGATGGTCGGATTAGCCTACGTTGAACAGTAGTGCTCGTAATTGAATCGGATTAAGAGTGCACAAGTGTTTGGCTTGATTTTTCAAAAACATTTGAATGTACTTTAACAATTTTTGAGTAAATGATTATATGACAAGCAATCGACACAATATATATTTGCATGAACGAATCGTTGGCGTTCTTGAAGAGGAAGATTGCAAAATTTCGTACACATTTTCAAAGGAAGTGAATTATTGCAGAGCTTGCATTTGTATGACAGATTGTCATTAGAATGATACGTATGCATTTTATTAGCACGTTGTGGTTGTGAATATCGATTTATGGTTAGTCGTACACTGTTAAGCCTTTCAACTACCTCATAGCGACTGGTTAGTAACTGGCCATATGTGACCACAATCGAAACTCTTTGCGGGTTTAAGAGATTGCTTCCATAATGAAAGAGTTTCATCCGGTAATTTTCGAACACAGGTAAATTCTCAATTGGAGACTGAGATCCCTTGTGATGTAAGATATGAAAGACAATAATTTAATGCCGGTCAAATTCTTTGAATAGCTTCACTATTTTCGGAATTTGCTGTAGGAATACAAAAAAATGTCTTTACACAATTTGTAATGCTTTACGATTCATCCAGTTTTGCCTTTCGTTTTGTTACGAAGATGATATAGCTTCTGAGTGGAAATCAACTTCGGCCGTGAACATATCACGAAACGATGACCGTAAAACACCTCAGCGTCGCATGGAGGTACTTCGTTGTGGTTGAATTTTGTTGAGAAAATAGAGATTAATTCATAATTTGGAGTTTTGTTAATGATCTTCAAATGATGTGAAATTTGGGGCTTACAAATATGTAGTTTTTTGATGCGAGGTAGATTGATAAATTAAAAACTACTGCTTAATTCAACAGTTCAAAATAAAAAGGAAAGTGTAAACTTGTATTCTTATTGTCTAAGCATACAAAAATGAAGAATAAAGAAGAATGCACGATAATGTATTTATTTTATTTTGGTGATGCCACAATACTCCGCTCCAAGTCCAAACGGTCAAATGACATCTTTACTGTTTTGTCATTAATGCTGATTGTAAAGTACTTATGATGTCGTTGAATGACATGTAGGACGCGGGAAGTCACGTACGAATACTTGACCACATGTGCTCAGAGCGTGATGCATAAAGATCCTTCCAGAGGTGGCCCTGTTAGACCAACTGAACACTACGGATCTAGACCTGGAGGCTGTCGAACATATCCTTCCCCCCTAATCCAGGGTGTCATGCGTATCTGTGCCCTTTGGATGGTTTGCAGTCAGGATCGTCCGACTGTATTCTAACGGAGCACCCCTGATATCAGACCTGCACAGGGCAAAGAAAAGCAGGGGAGAGTTTCTAGCGCAATCCTCTGAGATCCGTTCAACTTGCTGAAGCAACAAGGGCAAGTGATCCAGATCAATGCCTTTGCTGCTCCAACACCATCAAGCCCTCCGTCAGGGCACATCGGGACAGGAAAGGGGTTGCAAAGATAGTGGAGAAGCTTAGAGCCGTCCCGGCCGATAAACTAACAGAGGTACAAAAAACCAGCCTTAAATGGGCGATAGACAATCTCGCTGCCAACGAGAAACGGCCGGTAGGTTCAGGCAGTGAGAAACCCCCCTCTACAACAAAAAGACCTAGGTCTCAAGAAAACACCTCGAGTTGATCCAAGAGACCCAGACCCACAGCACCACATCGAAATCCGGCCGTCTAAGCTGCAAAACCTCAAGGAGGTGGTTCCCAGTGACTTGGACATTGCCTTGAGCGATTTCAAGGATGGAACCGCCTCAAAGGGTAGAGGAAGAATACTTCGCGCTTACCGAAAACACCATGACTGGACAGGGAGTATCTGGCACGCCAGAGGAGGCGAGCCGTGCTAAATCGGATGCTGAAAGCGAAACACTCTCGGTATCCGAAATCGTCGAGACGGTTTTCACCCGCTGGCAAAAAATGGAGGAGGACCAGTTTCTGGAGTCCGATATCGAAGGGGAGTATATCGACACTACTGCCATAGTCTTCCCCGAGGCAGAGGAGGTCAGATCCATGGACCGTTCAATCTCTTAGGATGTTGCAGATACTTCGCATTAATCTGCAGCACTCCTAAGCAGCATCAGCTGTGCCCACATTCTGCGCCTCTGCGAGAAAGCTGAAGACATAGTTCTGTTCCAGAACCTTGAAGAGTCCAGCCATCATCCTTGGTACACGACACTTCTCACGATAAGACGCAGCATCTCGCACAAGGTCTGTTTCTCTCGGTGAGCTTGATTCATCGTCGAAATTTGATGAGGTAGTAGACTTTGTCACCAAAATCTGTAATGACGCTTTTGAGGCCTCATGCCTTCTATCTATTCCATCTGGAAAAAAGACCCAAATAATGTAATAACGAACGGCTAAGAAAAAAAGCCGAAAACTCTTTAATGAAGCCAAATGAACGGGCTCGTGGCATTCTTATAAAGCATGCCTGAAATCTTTCAAAACCTCTACAAGTAATGCAAAATGAGAATCTTGGAAGGCCTCCACAGTAACATCGACGGAAGTGCAGAAGGTAACAGACTAAGGAAAGTTCTATCCAAGAGCTCCGCAATGCCAAATTACATGAGTGAACGACATCTTGTGAAGAAATGCTGCATATCCTCATGAGCACTCACTTTCCGGAATGTTCCGCAGGACACGACCAAATCAAACGAAGACGAAGTGAGCGCTTCTTTGATATCAGCAGCATTGCTTGTCGTAAAAGGGTGGAATGGGTGATTAAGTTTTTCCAATCTTACAAACCTCCAGGACTAGATGGAATCTTTCCCTCTGAACTACAGAGGGCTGAGGACATCCTATCCCTATTTATATGTAAAATTTACAAAGCATGTCTGCGTGAAGGATACATCCCGCAAGCATGGACAATGGCCAAAGTAATTTTTATCCCAAAAGTAGGAAGAAGCAACCACGTCAATCCAAAGGATTTTGGACCTATTAGTCTCACCTCTTTTTTCTTAAAAATCTTGGAAAGGCTGCTGAACAGCTATATAAGACAGAATCTACCCTCAAACAGCCTCTCGGGAAAGAAACATGCTTACTCCAAGGGTAAGTCTGTTGATGCAACCCTACATGATATAGTCGGGCGTATCGAAAAGGGACTTGCCGTGAAGGAGTATAAACTTGGTGTTTTCCTCGATATCGAGGGGGCCTTCAACAAAATTCTTCCTGCCTTCGTAATAGATGCTCCTCAAGTAATGGGTCTCCAATAGCCCAGTTTCCGGGATGTGAATCTCGTAGAGTCTCTTCTAAGAAATAAGATCATCTTCGCAGAGATGGCCAACGCCTCAAGGTGGAGCTTTGTCGCCACTGCTGTGGTGCTTAACAGCGAGCACGATTATTAGAAAACTGCACAACACAGGTTGTGGTGTTGTAGCATACGCTGACGACTTTGCCCTGACAGCGACAGGCAAACACTTACAAACATTAAGCGATCTACTCTAAACTGCTGTATGTGAACCCTGAGAAAACCGAGATGGTGTTATTTACCAGGTGGTACAAACCACCTAACCTAAAGGGCGTGGAGATTATCCTCTTTACCGAAGTCAATTATTTCGGAATAATCTTAGATACCAAACTAAACTGAATCCGGAACTCGTCAGAAAGATCTAGGAAAGCTATAACTGCTCTCTACGCCTGCAAAATGGCGGTAGGAAGAAGATGGGGACTAAGACCGAGTATCGTGCATTGGATATACAGTATGTCAAGAAACAGTTTACACACTGAAAAAAAAATTTGTTTTACTTTATGTGAAAAAATCATATACTTCTGTTATATTTAATGGATTTTTTTAATGCAAAATGATTTCGCAATATCTTTTCAGTTAATATCACTAAAAACATTAACAAAATTAATAATATTCAACGAAAAAATTAACAAAATGAATAAAATGACCAAATTAACAAAGTGACACCTTACACATTCTGTTTTTCCCCTCTGTTTCGCTCTCGTTTTTGCCTAAAAAGGTAATTAACCGTTATTTATGCTTCTGCAATTGCTTATTGCAATGACCTATTTGCAAATCTTTTTGATTTGGTTGTGAAATTTTGCTGTGAGTGCATGTAAACAAATACTCTTCAAAATTTTTTAAATGCCCGGTAAAAGGTTGTCATTTGAAGTTAATCAATGGGTTTACTACAACCACCAATGAGGTAAATCGGTTCTATAATTGGTAGACATGTTTTTTTGTATCACGGAAAACAATTTACAATGTCCTGAGTCGTGCAGAAAACGAGGGGAGGCTTGATGCAAAGAGTGTAGGTAGAAAAGCGCTTCACTTTCGCTGTAACCATGGTAAATCTTCCGGCAGAATATTGAGAAGACGTCATACGACTGTGAGAAAACCAAAGTGATACTATACTACAACGATGGCCCAACCATTGTATGGCGTAAGCCGTTGACTGCACTTGAACCGCAAAACATTATTCCGATTGTAAAATTTTGCAAACTGTCGGTTATGATTTGGGGCTGCATCCCCAGTCAAGGAATGGGAAACTTGGCATTTATAGAAACAACCATGAATGCCGTGCTATATTGCCAAATTTTAGATGCATATTTGAAGCCAAGTACAGAGAAATTCAGCTTTTTTCCAACAACAAACCAAGTTTTCAATTCTACCAGGACAATGACTCCAAGCATAAGGAGCTTGATGTACGGACGTTGCCTCCTCAGAGCCTCGATCTCAACCAATTGAAAATCTGTGGGTTTATCTTAAGAAAAAAGTGTCAAAAAGGCTGCCCACAAATCGATCGATATAATCTACTAAACACAAGATTCCATTGGAATATGAACGCCACTAGTATGTAGCAAGTGCTAAGGGGGGTCACACTGTATATTTATATTAGTAATAAGATATTATAATAAGACATAAATTGAGAATAATGAATAGGTTTAGTACATTGTGTAAAGAGTTTCTTGACAGTGTCAAAATTTGTGTAAACTTACATTTTGTTGTTTTTTTCGTTGAATATTATTAATTTGGTTTATTTTTTTAGTGATTTTAACTGAAAAGGTATTGTAAAATCAGCTACTCACAACATGTCTTAACCTGGCATGCGAGTTACGTCAACCACCCATTCCAATAGCTCATCACATTCACTTCCCATTAATTGGCAACAGTAGATAAGTCAATAAACTGCTTACGTTTTATTTGACAATATTTTGCAATAACTTTTTTTTAACTAAAAACAATATCAAATTACTAAAGTCAATAAACTGCTTACGTTTAATTTAACAATATTTCGCAATATAACAGTCAGCACTAACTTAATTTAACAATATTTCGCAATATAACAGTCAGCACTAACTGTTTCGTTTTTTATAAAAAATTGACAAATAAGCTTTTTCAACAGACGTCAGCTGAAAACCACTAAAATAATAAATATTGTAAATTGTAAAATATTATGGTAATCAGTCCGTAATGAATAAAGGAGGAATCAAGACGTAAAAATAAAATAAAATAAAATTGTTTTTTTTTTATACGGAAAAACCCTCGGGCTCGTAAGTGGCGCAGTCGATTAAAGAACCTAATAACGAAGTGACAGTGAAAAGTCTAAAGACCACATTGCAAACCGTTAAAATAAAAATATATATCCTTGTAAAAAGCGAAGTGACAGTGAAAAAGTCAAAAGACTTCACTGCAAACCGTTAAAATAAAAAAAATATATATAGGTATATATCCTTGTGAAAAGTCAAAAGACTTCATTGCAAATTTTCCTTCAAACGTCTAAAAGACAATATAGCACAAAAGAGCTATAGTTAGGAAAAATACACAAAATAAAAAACAGTGCATTGTATCTAAAGATAACAAACCACTGGAACATCATAGAAAAGAAAAGTGCCTAAAGACAATAACAAAAAAAAAAAAAGTAGAAAAACGTAGCAAACGTAAATATGTCCGTCGAAAACAACCACATCAATCAACCCGCTTTACTATCTGGATCCGACCTCTTGAAGGAAGCAGCTCGTATCAAGGAGTTCCACAGTACAAAAGACTACGATTTATCATCCTTCATCAAAGGAGTTGAATTAATATTGCCGCTGTTCCAAGAAAATGCCATACTACACCGGTTTGTCTTCGAAATATACGTGAAAAACAAAATCCAAGGGCCTGCCTTACACGTCGTTAGAGCGTTAGGATCGGAAGCAATGTGGAACCAAATAAAAGAGGAACTTGTGAAGAATTTCGGCATCAGGGAGAGCTACAACTATCTACCATATATTGGATGAGTGCATAAGTTCGTGCCCGATTTCAAGTGCAAACTAAAATTGAAATTTTTTGAAGAAAGCGCTTTTATTAATCAATTATGTATTCGCCATCATATTCGGCAATCCACTCCCAACGTTCAACCAATTTACGGATGCCTGATTCATAGAAATCGCGCGGTTTCTCGTTGAAAAAGGTGTCAAGGTGGTTTTTGACGTCTTCCACATTTTTAAATTTTTTTCCATTCAAATTGTTCTGCAGCGATCGAAACAAATGATAATCAGAAGGTGCAATGTCGGGTGAATATGAGGGATGCGGCATGATTTCCCAATTCATCTCCTTCAGTTTGGCCAGGGTCGGTTTTGCAACATGTGCCCTGGCGTTGTCATGATGGAAAAGAACTCCTTTGCGATTGGCCAAAATCGGACGTTTTTCCACAATTGCTTTTTTCAATTCGACCAATTGCTGACAATACTTGTTGGCAGTGATCGTTTCTCCAGCTGGCAAGAGCTCAAAATAGATCACGCCTCGGATATCCCACCAAATGCACAGCAGTACCTTCATCGGATGCAATCCACCTTTCGACATCGGTTCCGCCCCTTCGTGTGCCTGTTTCCATGTTCTTTTGCGTTGAACATTGTTGTACAGGACCCATTTTTCATCACCAGTCACGAGCCGATCCAAAAAAGGTTCGTTTTTGATCCGTCGAAGCAAAGAAATTGCTGTTGACATACAGTCCACTTTGTTCTTTTCACTCAACTGATGTGGCACCCATGTATCGAGCTTCAAAGTGTACCCAACCTTTTTTAAACGACGAAACGCAGTTGATTTGTTGACGTTCAATTCACTGGCAACCTCTTCCGTCGAAATACGTTAGTTATTCGCAACTAAAGTCCTTAGAACATCGTCATCAAGCTCAGAAGGCCGTCAACTGCGAGGTTGATCTTCGAGGTTAAAATCTCCAGAACGAAATTTCGCGAACCATTTCTTTACTGTGCGGAGTGCTGGAGCACGGTCCAAATAAACTTCGCGAATATCTTTAGTTGCAGCGCCCACTGTTTTTCCTTTGCGGAATTCGTATAACATAATATGACGCATATGATCTTTTTCGTTGTTCATCTTCCATGCGTCTTTTCACTAAGCAACTCAAATCACCGTGTCACCTTTCCAACGATATATAATATGTATATATTTCTTTCACGAGCGCCACTCTCAAACGATTCGTACGGCATCCAGCGGAATCGGGCACGAACTTATGCACTCATCCAATATCATCAGGCTATAAATTTGAAGAGCAACAACATAAGGGAATATTTTAAGAATCTAAGATATTTATTAGATAAGCTTAATATCAAATATGAGTTGGATATAAATAAAATTCAGGAGTTTTCCCCTCCTACGAACGAATCTATTACTCTCAAAACTTTTCTAAACGGCATCCACCCAAATTTATCCAGCAAAATTTACAGTAGGAATATATCTACACTTAGAGAAGCTTACTACGTTTTAGAAGAAACAGGAACACTAAGACTATATGACAATAAATTTTCAAAATACGTACACCCTCGACAACAAAGGGACTACAACGGAAATGGGCAGAACAGGACATATCAACAGACATCTCAGGGACCGACATTTAAAAACTCGTACGAAAATAGTCCTTCTCCAGTTCGTCAAAACAGTAGATCCACTCAATCTCGACAAAATTTTTTTAATACAGGCAATTCCCAACAATCTAGACATAGTCAACACCTAAACAGAACTTTTGGTAATAATAATGGTCATACTCCAATGGAAGTAGACCATATTGGAAATAATGACAAGGAGGAAGTAAATTTTCAATGTTCAGCCGAAACATTCGTCTACCGATAATTGAAATAAGTATAGGAAATACCAAAATCAAATGTTTACTCGATACGGGGTCAACAACGTCTTTACTTAATAAAAAATTATTACCTCAATTTCAAAGATCAAAATTAGAGAAACCATTATATTTCAATACAATAAATAGGATCTTCTGTATTAATGAAGAAGTTATCACACCCCTTCCAAACGAATTTAATGAAAACAATCGTATGTGTTGGAAAAAAAACCAATTTCAACGGAAAAAATTTTGATGGCTTAATAGGGCAAAATATATTAAAAGCATTTTCAGCAATTATAAACCTGGAGGAAGATTTTGTAGAAATAAATGGGAACAAAATTAAATTCATAGATTCCTGCCCATACAACTCAGAAGAAATACAAACCTTAGAAGCACAATCAGGTAATATCTTAAAAAAATTAATACACGAGGACATGAATAAAGAAGAAGAATCATTTTTAACAGAGCTTATCTCGAAGAATTCTGATCTATTTTTCCAAGAGGGCAACTAACTTACTCATACTCATGAAGTACAACATGAGATCACAACAACGACCAACAAACCTGTATATTCAAAAATATATAGATATCCTCAAATTCATGAAGAGGAAATCAATAGGCAGATGCGAGAAATGCTAGAACAGGGAATAATAAAAGAAAGTGTATCTCCATATAACTCTCCTTTATGTATTGTACCCAAGAAGTCGGACAATTCGAAAAAGAAAAAATGGAGAATAGTGATCGACTACAGAGCCTTAAACGAAATAACTGTAAGCGATAAATTTCCTATCCCAAACATCGACACTATCCGAGGAGTTTTGGGTCGAGCACAGTATTTCACTACGCTCGATCTAGCCAAAGGCTTTCATCAGATCCTCATTAAAGAAGAGAACAGAAAAAAACAGCGTTTTCTACCACATGTGGACATTACGAATTTCTTCGTATGCCTTTTGGGCTAAAAAACGCCCCTGCCACATCTCAAAGGCTCATAAATGCGGTTCTAAGAGAATACATCAACAAAATATGTGTTGTATATCTCGACGATATTTTAATTTTTAGCACCACAGTGCAAGAACACAATGACAATATACAACGAATTTTCAATGCTCTTAGAAAACATAATCTGAAGATTCAAGTTGACAAGTGCAAATTTTTCCCAAAATCTACCGAATATTTAGGACATATTCTTACTACTGACGGCATTAAGCCTAACCCAAACAAAGTCAGAAACTCAAACTTCCCGAAACCCAAAAGCAAATAAAATCATTCCTGGGTGCAACTGGCTATTATAGAAAATTCATAAAAGATTATGCCAAAATTGCCCACGGTTTAACAAAATATTTAAAAAAGGATACAAAAATAAATAAAAATGACTTCCAGTATACGGATGCATTTTATAAGCTCAAAAGACTACTGATCGACACACCAATACTAAAATACCCCGATTTTAAGAAAAAATTTAAATTAGCAACCGATGCCAGTGAATTCGCAATTGGAGCGATACTTATGCAGGACAACCATCCCATCAGCTACGCAAGTAGAACTTTAAATGAACATGAAAGAAAATATTCCACTACAGAGAAAAAGCTGTTGGCCATAGTTTGGGGCGTGAACTATTTTAGACCTTACATATATGGAAGAAACTTCGACCTCATGACAGATCACCTACCACTGAAATGGTTACAAACCAAGCACAAAGGAAAAGACATAAACCCAAGACTTCAGCGCTGGTTACTAAAACTTGGCGAATACGATATCAAAATAGGGTATATCAAAGGTAAAGAAAACACTCTGGCTGATTTTCTTAGCAGAATCAATGCAGACACTGGAGAAATTTGTGCAATAAACAATAATCCAGGGGACATCGATCTAGACAACATAAGCACAACTGCTACCATCCATTTCCAAATAGAAGAATTAAACGACCACATTCCTATACTAGATTCCGTCGTAAATCATTTCCATACTCAAATCATCTTAATAGAAAGTAAGACAGAGGAAATTAAAATAGTTGATAACAAAAGAAAAATTTTTATAAGCCTAGACGACATTAGAAGTGGATTCATATCACACATTTTTAGGAGATTTATAAAAACAGGAAAAGTAGGAATATATTCAGGTATCTCAGATTCCGACTACAATATAGTGCAACAAAAGCTAATGGAGTTATTCTAAATACATGAGAAATGAAGAGGAAGCCTTCAGATATATTCAAAAATACCACAAAGAAGAAACGGGCCATGCCGGAATAAATGAAAATTATCAAGGTTTAAAAACACAATATACTTCAAAAATCTTAAAACTCTTATCCAAAAATTTATAAATAACTGCGACATCTGCTGTAGAGGTAAATACGACAGAAAACCATATAAACCAAAATACTCTATAACAGAAACACCCATAGACATAAATGAAATAATACATATAGACCCCTATGTTATTAAAAAACATAGTTTTCTCACTATAATAGACAAATTTTCGAAACAAGCTACAGCTATTTACCTATAGAGAAACTTCGCATGTATCTCTCTGTCAACCCAAAACGAAAAAGAATTGTCGCCGATAACGAATTTAATTCAACAAATGTGAAAGATTTTTTTAGACAAGAAGAAGTTGAAATCCATTTCACAAAATCGAATTCCCACACGGGAAATGCAGATATCGAAAGATTTCACAACACCTTAGGAGAAAGATTTAGAATGTTAGAACTTGAAAGGTCAGACTTAACAGTCCATGGAAAAGTATATAAATGTACTGAATGGTACAACAAATCTATACATTAAATTAATTAAAGCAAGACCAATAGATATAACAAATGGAAAAGTCGACAAAAACAGGATTTATAATTTGCTAAAAGCAACAAAAGAAAAGCAAATTACAAAGTTAAATCTAAACAGAGAAGACTATCAAAATACAAACCAGGAAGGGTACGTAAAAAATTATAAAGCTGTTAGACATAAGCAAGAACCTAGATACAGAAAAATGAAACTAGATAATATCCATCCAACAAACATAAAAAGGACTCCCGAATTTTCAGGTACATATAACACTGCAAATGACAATAATATTAATGCTTTTTGCTATGAGCAACAATAACTTAATAATCGAAGACATCAATAGCCCCAATGGTTTCGCTGAAATTGCATTAGAAGACGTTGACATAACATATAGCTACAATACTATTCTACACATCATCGACCCTAAAGAAATTCAACATGTCATAGAAGGACTAGAGGAAAACACAAGAGTTATATCAAATATCAATGACAAACACTTTCTAAATTTAGAATTAGAAAAAGCGAAAGCAAACTTCAAACTATCATCCCGACCAGACACCCAAGAGGACTAATAAACTTTATAGGAACAGGAATAAAATGGTTATACGGTACAATGGACGACTTTGACAGGACAGAAATAGAACGACATTTACAAATAATCGATGACAACAATCATGCAGAAATAGAAGGTTTAAACAAGAATATTGAAATAAATAACGTATTTAATAATACAATTTCGAAGCTAAAGAATGCAATAGAAAGCGATAGAACACAGATTTACTCAACATTAAATCAAATATCAAAAAATAACGAAGAAATAGAAAATAAGCTTCTATATTTGGATATATTGTTAAAAATTAAAATCTTGCTGGATAATGTTGAACACATACAGAATAATTTTGTTGCCGCAAAAACAAACACTATGAATAATAATGTATTAACAAGTGAAGAAATAGTTCGTTACAGTATTGATCTTTATAAAATGAAAAATATTAAACTAAGCACAGCTCAATACAAAGAAAATAAAATAATTTTTGTAATTCAAATACCTAAAGATATACGTAAAGTAAAAATATAATTTTTTGTAGCCATGCCTAATGAAAACCAAGAAGAACTTATTTTTGAAAACAGAGAAATTTTAAACATAAACAATACAATGATTTTAATAACCAAGTAAGAAGAAGCTATTTAAAAAAATCGAACCTCTGTATCTTTGTAAATAATTGCTTAAAGAAAAATAATAAACAAATGGAAACCATAGAAATAAAACCAGGCTTAATAGTTATAAAAAACCATGTAAACTCCATAGTTAATAGTAGTTGTGTTAACAACCAGTTCAATCTAAAAGGGAATAAACTTATAACATTTAACGATTGTAAACTAGAAATATTGTAAATGGAGACATTTATTATAACTCTGACGATAAGTTTGAACAACATTTTTTAATAAACAATAATTTTAATCTAAGTAATATTACATCGCAGCTAACGTTTGATGAAATAGTGTCCAACCAGATCGAAAATATTAAAAAAATTGAAGAAACTAGATTTCACAAAAAACTGAACTACACTTTTAATAGCATAGCTTTGATAGTCAGTCTGTTAACCCTAAGTGCAATTGCTATATTATACATAATACATATGTAAAAAAAGAAGAAATAGCAAAACAGAAATTATCATTAAAACTCAGGAGAGTTTTAAATCAAATGGAGGAGGAGTTACGTCAACCACCCATTCCAATAGCTCATCACATTGACTTCCCATTAATTGGCAACAGTAGATAAGTCAATAAACTGCTTACGTTTAATTTAACAATATTTCGCAATATAACAGTCAGCACTAACTTAATTTAACAATATTTCGCAATATAATAGTCAGCACTAACTGTTTCGTTTTTTATAAAAAATTGACAAATAAGCTTTTTCAACAGACGTCAGCTGAAAACCACTAAAATAATAAATATTGTAAATTGTAAAATATTAATCAGTCCGTAATGAATAAAGGAGGCATCAAGACGTAAAAATAAAATAAAATAAAATTGTTTTTTTTTTTATACGGAAAAACCCTCGGGCTCGTAAGTTGCGTGCTTCATCCAAGCTCATGACGGAACATTTCGTGTAGCTGTATGCCTGCGCGACAGCCGCCAATTTATTGGCATTCAGTGCCAACGCAATAAGGTAGCCCGCCTTACAACTTCCCCGCTACAATGACGAATTTGTTCGATGGCCTGACGCCTTTCCAATCCCAGACAGCACCGCACCAACATTTGCTATAGCCTTAATAAGGTGATGGATATCGCGATTCGGTATTCCTATTGAAATCACTTTAGGTCACCAATTTGAGAGTTAATTGTTCCAGAAGTTGTTCCAGTGAGTCGGTGTTAGACATCTCCGAACTACGCCATATCATCAGCAAACGAAATGAATAGTAGCGCGATGGCACCAGAGCCTAAAGTCAGCCACCTTATGCCTGAACCTCCACGATTAGACTACATTTTTATCAGTGGGTAGACCCACTCCGCATACCAACCCAATATCGGCAAGACATGTTGTGAGTAGCTGATTTTACATTATCTTTTCAGTTAATATCACTAAAAAATTAACAAAATTAATAATATTCAACGAAAAAAGCAACAAAATGTAAGTTTACACAAATTTGACACTGTCAAGAAACTCTTTACACAATGTACTAAACCTATTCATTATTCTCAATTTATGTCTTATTATAATATCTTATTACTAATATAAATATACAGTGTGACCCCCCTTAGCACTTGCTACATACTAGTGGCGTTCATATTCCAATGGAATCTTGTGTTTAGTAGATTATATCGATCGATTTGTGGGCAGCCTTTTTGACACTTTTTTCTTAAGATAAACCCACAGATTTTCAATTGGTTGAGATCGAGGCTCTGAGGAGGCAACGTCCGTACATCAAGCTCCTTATGCTTGGAGTCATTGTCCTGGTAGAATTGAAAACTTGGTTTGTTGTTGGAAAAAAGCTGAATTTCTCTGTACTTGGCTTCAAATATGCATCTAAAATTTGGCAATATAGCACGGCATTCATGGTTGTTTCTATAAATGCCAAGTTTCCCATTCCTTGACTGGGGATGCAGCCCCAAATCATAACCAACAGTTTGCAAAATTTTACAATCGGAATAATGTTTTGCGGTTCAAGTGCAGTCAACGGCTTACGCCATACAATGGTTGGGCCATCGTTGTAGTATAGTATCACTTTGGTTTTCTCACAGTCGTATGACGTCTTCTCAATATTCTGCCGGAAGATTTACCATGGTTACAGCGAAAGTGAAGCGCTTTTCTACCTACACTCTTTGCATCAAGCCTCCCCTCGTTTTCTGCACGACTCAGGACATTGTAAATTGTTTTCCGTGATACAAAAAACATGTCTACCAATTATAGAACCGATTTACCTCATTGGTGGTTGTAGTAAACCCATTGATTAACTTCAAATGACAACCTTTTACCGGGCATTTAAAAAATTTTGAAGAGTAATTGTTTACATGCACTCACAGCAAAATTTCACAACCAAATCAAAAAGATTTGCAAATAGGTCATTGCAATAAGCAATTGCAGAAGCATAAATAACGGTTAATTACCTTTTTAGGCAAAAACGAGAGCGAAACAGAGGGGAAAAACAGAATGTGTAAGGTGTCACTTTGTTAATTTGGTCATTTTATTCATTTTGTTAATTTTTTCGTTGAATATTATTAATTTTGTTAATGTTTTTAGTGATATTAACTGAAAAGATATTGTGAAATCATTTTGCATTAAAAACATCCATTAAATATAACAGAAGTATATGATTTTTTCACATAAAGTAAAACAAATTTTTTTTCAGTGTGTAAACTGTTTCTTGACATACTGTATATCCAATGCACGATACTCGGTCTTAGACCCCATCTTCTTCCTACCGCCGTTTTGCAGGCGTAGAGAGCAGTTATAGCTTTCCTAGATCTTTCTGACGAGTTCCGGCTTCAGTTTAGTTTGGTATCTAAGATTATTCCGAAATAATTGACTTCGGTAAAGAGGATAATCTCCACGCCCTTTAGGTTAGGTGGTTTGTACCACCTGGTAAATAACACCATCTCGGTTTTCTCAGGGTTCACATACAGCAGTTTAGAGTAGACCGCTTAATGTTTGTAAGTGTTTGCCTGTCGCTGTCAGGGCAAAGTCGTCAGCGTATGCTACAACACCACAACCTGTGTTGTGCAGTTTTCTAATAATCGTGCTCGCTGTTAAGCACCACAGCAGTGGCGACAAAACTCCACCTTGAGGGGTGCCTCTTGTTGTGTGTCTGGTGACGCTGGCGTTGGCCATCTCTGCGAAGATGATCTTATTTCTTAGAAGAGACTCTACGAGATTCACATCCCGGAAACTGGGCTATTGGAGACCCATTACTTGAGGAGCATCTATTACGAAGGCAGGAAGAATTTTGTTGAAGGCCCCCTCGATATCGAGGAAAACACCAAGTTTATACTCCTTCACGGCAAGTCCCTTTTCGATACGCCCGACTATATCATGTAGGGTTGCATCAACAGACTTACCCTTGGAGTAAGCATGTTTCTTTCCCGAGAGGCTGTTTGAGGGTAGATTCTGTCTTATATAGCTGTTCAGCAGCCTTTCCAAGATTTTTAAGAAAAAAGAGGTGAGACTAATAGGTCCAAAATCCTTTGGATTGACGTGGTTGCTTCTTCCTACTTTTGGAATAAAAATTACTTTGGCCATTGTCCATGCTTGCGGGATGTATCCTCCACGCAGACATGCTTTGTAAATTTTACATATAAATAGGGATAGGATGTCCTCAGCCTTCTGTAGTTCAGAGGGAAAGATTCCATCTAGTCCTGGAGGCTTGTAAGATTGGAAAAACTTAATCACCCATTCCACTTTACGACAAACAATGCTGCTGATATCAAAGAAGCGCTCACTTCGTCTTCGTTTGATTTGGTCGTGTCCTGCGGAACATTCCGGAAAGTGAGTGCTCATGAGGATATGCAGCATTTCTTCACAAGATGTCCTTCACTCATGTAATTTGGAATTGCGGAGCTCTTGGATAGAACTTTCCTTAGTCTGTTACCTTCTGCACTTCCGTCGATGTTACTGCGGAAGGCCTTCCAAGATTCTCATTTTGCATTACTTGTAGAGGTTTTGAAAGATTTCAGGCATGCTTTATAAGAATGCCACGAGCCCGTTCATTTGGCTTCATTAAAGAGTTTTCGGCTTTTTTTCTTAGCCGTTCGTTATTCCACCATTTGGGTCTTTTTTCCAGATGGGATAGATAGAAGGCATGAGGACTCAAAAGCGTCATTACAGATTTTGGTAACAAAGTTTACTGCCTCATCAAATTTCGACGATGATTCCGAGAGAAACAGACCTTGTGCGATAAGCAAATCTTATCGTGAGAAGTGTCGTGTACCAAGGATGATGCCTGGACTCTCCGAAAGGTCGTCTAATCAGTCCTCTTCCTATTTCTGTACGCAGGTTCATTTACTACATGCCAGTTTCTGATTTGGTCAGAAAAAGAGTTTGAAACTAATGTATTGTTTAGAACTTCCTTTCTAGAAGAGGTTACAAAAGTGGGTTTGTTCCCACTTTTGCATATTGCAAGATCATTTCCTAATATAAAATCAAGTAGGGACTCACCTCGGATGTTTGTATCACTGGATCCCCAGACAATGTGGTGCGTGTTAGCATCGGTTCCAACAACTATTGGAAGCTTCCTGAAGCCAGACCGCCGGCAGAGTATCGTCATGCGGGAAGTAAGACGAGAATTCTAAAAAGCGCTTCTCCCCCACTTTTATTTCAATGCTCTCTGCCACGGGGAAAGTTATGACTGTGGCGTCCATATCCTCCCCTTCTGTGTCAGAACCCAAGAGCTGGTCCTCCTCCTTAGTATCTCAGCTTGTGAAAACCGTAACAACGTATTCAAATACCGAGAGCGTTTCACGTTCAGCATCTAAGCTGGCGCGGATTCCCTCCGCCGGGTCGAGTGGCACCCCCGGTCCACTCATGGTGACCTTGCTGGGTGCCGGCCGTCCTGTATCCTCCCTTGGAATGGTTCAATCACCCGATTCGCTCAAGGTGATGCCCGGATCGTTGGAAGCCACTTCCTTGGGTGCTGTTAGGTTTTCTCCTTCCTTGATTTGCTTCTCATCCTTCTTGTGGACCTTTAGGGTGATGGAGTAAAAGCCATAGCTTATAACTCCACCCCAGGCTGCGAGAAGTGGGAGGGAAGCATCGTTTATGACGAGTCTCACAAAACGCTGCTTCTCGTTGATATATCTTTGGATATAGCGCTCTGGATTGGAGGGCTCTGCTGGCCTGTCAGGGATCTCGTCCCTGTGCAAAGGCGCTAGTTCCACCCCAGGCCAGACGGGCTGCTTTCCTGTCCCTGTGTGCCTTGACGGAGGGCCTAATGTTTTGAAAGCGTTGATCTCTGGAAGGATGCGATTCCTCATCGCTCACTAACGGTCTTGTTATAAGAGAGGCTTTTTGTCCCCTAATGGTGGCTGTTATTCCTTCATTGTACCCTGCCCTCAACTAAGCACCGAGAGCATCCATGCAAGTGTAAAATTGAGATTGTTGAGGTCGTAATTTTTTATAAGTATGGCAGCTTTTCCTCGTGTTTTCTGATTTGGGAGAGTTTACAGGGATTGATGTACACTAATGTGAACATGTCCCTGAATAAGGGCCAGTCTTCGAATCCTCCGTAGAAGACGACTGTGTCACATGCAAGTACTTTGTGATAGCTGTACGAGTCGGGCTGTATTTGGGGTGGCATTATCGTATTGGGTGTATGTGAGTGTGAAAAATCCGTATAGTGCTGGAATTTGCTGAGTAACTCGCTAATTAGGATTTTTGTCAGCAATACGTTGTCGCTTATGGCTTCATATGCCGCTGCGCACGCATCGGGTTCTCTCATCCTCCATATTCCTATTATTCATCTGCAAATTCTGATTTGCTGCATCCACCAGGGCTCTCACATGACCCAGGTGATCCAGGTAATCCTTGAAAAATTGTAGGGATACCTCTAGTTTGGGGTTGCTCTACTTTGTCCTCTGCTTTTGTGATTATAAATATTTTTTTTGTCTTTAATTTTGTAATTTATAATTTTTTATATTTAATTTTATTAATTTATAATCTAATATATACAATTCTCGTGTTACAGTGATTTGCATTAATATATAAAAATCCACCAGGGCTATCACATGACCCAGGTGATCCAGGTAATCCTTGAAAAATTGTAAGGATACCTCTAGTTTGGGGTTGCTCTCTGCTTTTGTGATTATAAATGTTTTTTTTTTTGTCTTTAATTTTGTAATTTAAAATTTTTTATATTTAATTTCATTAAATCACAGTCACAGGGTTTTGCATTAATATATAAAAATTTTCGGAAGTGATCCAAACTCTACAAGTCGGTCATCATACCGGTCCTATTATATGGCGCAGAAGCGCGATGTCAACATCTGATGAGTCGGCTCTAGGAGTCTTCGAGAGAAAAGTTCTCCGAACGGCGAAAACCGCAGACGATGGAACGATGAGCTGTACGAGCTATACGATGATATTGACATAGTTCAGCGAATGAAGAGACAGCGGTTACGCTGGCTAGGCCATGTCGTACGAATGGATGAAAGCACTCCAGCTTTGAAAGTATTTGATGCAGTACCCGCTGGTGGAAGCAGAGGAAGAGGAAGACCTCCACTCCGTTGGAAGGATCAAGTGGAGAGTGACCTGGGTTCATTTGGCATTTCCAACTGGCGCCAGGCAGCGAAAAGAAGAGAAGAATCGCGCTCTTATATTGATTCGGCTATAATCGCGTAAGCGGTGCCAAGGCCAATAAAGAAGAAGAAGAAGAACAAGGGTCACAGAACAAATATTTGATTGGCTTGGTCTATTCCATAACCCGATAGATGGCATCATTCGTTGACTTAAGCTGAATTGAGCAATTCCATAGAGCGCGCTATGACAATTGTCATTTCAATGAATTATGCAGAATAGATATATTGTGTCCAAGTGAGAGAAAAAATAACTCTCAGAACGAGACATGAGGTTGATTTTTAGTACATACTAGTATGCGATTTCGCTACGTAATTTGTTGGTAGCTTATCGTTTATATTAACATGCAAAAACTAGTTCTTAACAAACACAAGGAAAGTTCGACGTAGAAAAGCTGCAATCACAAAAGACTGCCGAACGATTTTCTACTCGACTTGTACTCCTGCTCTCTGAGAGTATTCATCAGCAACTCGGTATACGGGAACTTTGGGACGGCATTTCAAGCTCCCTTCGTACAGGTGCAAACGAAACTATTGGATTTCGTAAAGGTCGATGCCCAGAGCATATAAAATTTATGAAGGGAACACTTTTCCAGCCTGCTGAATAGCAGTGAAAACGGAGTAACCGGAGATAGTGAACCCGAAACCCCAATCGACGACGAATGAAAAGACGTTCCAGCAGAACTATTCAAGCATGGCGGTGAAGAGCTGATAAGGTGTATGCATCAGCTACTTTGCAGAATATGGTCGGACTGCCCAATCCATAAAAAAGGTTACCCCACAGTCTGCGCCAATTATCATGGGATAAGCCTTCTTAATATCGCCCATTAGGCCCTGTCGAGTGTGAAAGACTTAAGCCTACCATCAACAAACTGATTGGACCTTATCAGTGTGGCTTTAGACCTGGTAAGTCAACCATTGACCAGATATTCTCCATGCGCCAAATCTGGGAAAAGACCCGTGAAAAGAAAATCAACACCCACCACCTCTTCGTCGATTTTAAAGTCGCCTTCGACAGCACAAATAGGAGCTGCCTTTACTACTACTGCTACTTTGGACTAAGTAGGCAATTGAAAAGTAAAGTCCTCTCTTTGCGAACGAAAACCAAACTCTACAAGTCGTTCATCATACCGGTCCTACTATATGCCGCAGAAGCGTGGACGATGTCAACATCTGATGAGTCGGCTCTAGGAGTCTTCGAGAGAAAAGTTTTGCGTAGGCTTTATGGTCCTCTTCGAATTTGCAACGGCGAATATCGCAGACGATGGAACGATGAGCTGTACGAGTTATACGACGACATTTACATAGTTCAGCGAATCAAGAAGCAGCGGCTACGCTGGCTAGGCCATGTGCTCCGGATGGATACGAATACTCCAGCTTTGAAACTTTTCGATGCAATACCCGCCGGTGGAAGCAGAGGAAGAGAAAGACCTCCACTCCGTTGGAAGGTCCAGGTAGAGAAGGATCTGGCTGTACTTGGTATTTCCAATTGGCGCCACACAACAAAAAGAAGAAACGAATGACGCAATGCGGTTAACTCGGCTAAAATCGGGTAAGCGGTGTCTACGGCAGTAAAGTATGTAAGTAAGGGGAAAGAGCAATTTTCATATTTGAGTGTTTATATAATACATATATGAGCGCTGCTAGATGCGGTAAATGAATAGTAGATGTTTTTCATATACCGACTTTTGGTCGGTGAGAGTAATATATTTCCTAGCTTAATGGATTTTGGGATTTTGAGCAAACTTTTCAGAAAAAATTTCAATTTCCAAGAGGGAATGTGTATGATAATAAGTATCATACACAGTTTGGCAAAGTCTGCCGAATTAATATGTGATGTGTGATAAGAAAATAACCGTTATTTACAAATTTTTTTTTAAATATTTATTTATTCATCATTCGGATGGTTACGCAGTTTTGTTAAGTATTGTTTTGTTGCTCCGTGATGGTAGGTATATTTAGATCTCTATGAATATTTTCATTACGCATGCACCATGGTGCGCCCGTTATTACTCTTAACGTTTTCAATTGGAATCTTTGAATTATATCTATATTCGTCGTGTAAGCTGTGCCCCATAACTGGATTCCATACATCCATATCGCACTAATTCCCAATTAAGCGCCGCTGTATTTATTGGTCCTTCGAGCCGGATCTATTTAAACAAAGATTTCAATTCTAAGCACCAGCGACTACACCACCAATAACACCAACGAAGGTTATAGTGCCACTAAGCAACATTTAAACACACAATCAACATTCACTAAATTCAAAGGTTTCTGTTCCACCCGTTAACTACGCACACATCTATACATCCAAACACTGTGGAATAATATTTAGAAATTCAAAGTTACGTAGTGAAATTTCATGTGCACCTTAATAAATTGCAAAATTGTACAAAAGTTATTTAAACGTAATTATATAAGTGCCGTGATTTTGTGAATATAAACAAGTGAACACATATCACAGAAAGCTGCTTTTGCTTCTGCCAGAAACACATCTATTTTCCGTGTTTAATATGTATTTAATATCATACACTATTCAAAAGGTGCTTGAGCGATTATTGCCTTCCAATTTTGTTAAGAATTTTGTGCATTTATTTCGTTATTTTTCACTGAATTTTTCAATACACATTTTTTTTGATGTTTGTTTTTTTCACTGAAATTCACTGTTTTTCTTGCTTTTTGCTTTTACTTGTTGCATAGTTTCACTTTGGATTTGCATGCAACTAATTTTTCTCCAACAACTCCACACTGTGAAGAATATAACCTCAACAATTACATTGGCATTACAGTTTTGTTCAAATTATTCACAAAATCACACTTTACTCAATTGCTTATACAAGTCTTTTGAATTCCTGCTTGTGTGAACATTTTTGACTTTTTTTGACATACGATACGTTGGGTGGCGAGTTTATAAATTATTCAACACAATGCTGTAAAACAAAACCATCAATAAAAATAATTTATTCATCGAATATTAATAAAAACATTTTACCTATCTCTTTATATTGGTGTGATAAACGCATTGTTCTATTATAAATCACATATATATTAAATCCACTACGAGATTTCTAACTATATATTGTGATTTTACCTATCGAATTTTCCATTATAAATCAGATATATATTAAATCCACTACGAGATTTCTATTTATATATTGTGATTTTTTCTAATCTAATTTCTTATAAAATATCACTAATATGGAGACTTTTGCGCGTTTAGCTGATTTAATTTCCGAATTCAAGTCTGACTTGCTTTTGAATTAGAAGAACTTAAAGCACTGTGGGCAAAAACTAGATTAGCATTTGATGACGTGTAACGCCAGCTGTTTGCCAGATACTCCTATGTGTGCATGTGTGGGTGTATGGAACGGCGAGCACAGCCAACCACGTATAATTCGATCAAACCACACTATTGCCAAGATGTGCATGTGTTAGTGTGAATATGCAATCGAACATAATTAGGCAACTACATGATGCCTAAAGTTCGAAGTGTTTGATAACACTTAGAAAAAAAAAGTAGTTTTTCCTTTAAAGATCGATCGCAAACCAATACATATACATGCACATCAGTTATACACGTAAAGATACCGATAGAGTCGAGCCCTATAAAATGACCCAAACGGTGCCAAACGGGGATCAAAAAAATATATTGAGCGGTGCTAAAGTGTCCTAATTTTATAATTGTAATTTTATATTGTGTGCAAAGTATACAAAACAGTTGTGATCTAAATATATACTTACGTAAAAAGCGCTCGAATCGTGAGATCCAGAGAAAGGGGGCAGAATATAAAAGGGACACCATAAACCGTGACCAAGAGGCAGGTTGGAATTGGAGGTCGTCTGCCCAAGAAAAGGTTTAAGGACCTCCACTGGCCTACTACCGAAAAATAAACAATATCCACGACACATACACGCACAAATCACCATAACAAAACTAGGAGTAAAATTTACTCACCTACACAACACCACACTCAGCGGAACGCACGGGAACTGGTTTTAGAGCCACTGGGAAGTGGAGCTGCACGGAAGAGGAACACCAAAATATACGAAGGAGACAACCGTATAAACACACCGCGAGAACATAGTCGCCGGATACCACGCCTCCGCCACTGATCGACGGCCCCATCGCAAATACAGCGATCATCAATATATATTTTAATTGGATTTGTTTTTTTCCCTTTCTTTGAAAGTCCGTTGCTTTTTTTTACACAAATAAGAGTTCGCGTTAGATTTCACGTTTTTTTTTTCTTTTTTTTTTGTTAATTTTATTAGTCGATTTACAAATATATATATCGACCGCATATATATATATATATATATGTGGAAGTATGCCCAATTATATAACATATATATATATATATAAGGAGGAACAAAAACAATAAGAATTCCGCCGTAAATATTGTAGGCAAATAGATTTTTTTATTTTTTTTATTTTTATTATTTTTATTTATCTAATTAATCACGTTAATTTTCACTAGCTTATTTATATTATTTAGTAAATATCACTAGTCTACCGCGCGCGTTTTGATTATATTGTAAAGTTTTAACAACCGAGAAACAATGCTCCGAGCCATGAGAGAGTAATGAAACTACTGGGGCAGTTCATATGTACACGTATATTAGAGTATGATAATAAATTCTTAAAAATCCCACACAGGTCCATTTCAGCATGCTGGTACCATCATCGCAGGAGGCCAAGGTGAGTGCAATGTAAATGATTACTCATTCTTTCTCTGTCGTATACATATAAGTACATACCCTTGCCGATAGGCTCCTATAAGAGCATAGTTACTCAGAATTTAAAAACATAGAATTTTTTTTGTTGTAAAAATAATTAAGGAAGTATATACCATCAGGAAATATAAGAAATTGTATAGAATAACGCGAAGTAAAAATTTGTGAATTTTATTCTTGAAAAAAAAAAAAAATATATATAAATTAAATTAAATAATATGTCATGAATTATTTAGGTAGTTTTACAAGAGGAATCATGGAGTGCTAAGCACAATATTTGGTGTGGGTGTTGCACTTAAGCAGCAGAGGGGATGAGTTGTGTGTATACACAAAGCCGGCTGACTTAAATATGACAGACGGATGACCGGTATGACCAACGTCAGGTTTAGGGGGCGTTGTGAAGAGCATGCGGAGTTACGACAACGTCCATGGCTTTCAGTGAAGCTAACGTAGATTGAAGAGTGGGATGACTGCACCTGACGGGACGGGACAAGACTATTTTTTTCTTCTATCTCTCCTTCACACCTCGTATTTCCTTTTTTTAAATTTTATTTACCAACAGGCACGAGAAATAATTTTGGTTGTGTAGTTAATGCCATGGCGAGCGGAAATGACCCACCCCAACCGACGAGCTAGCTTGGGAGGCAAGCGTGCCTACAAACCGCACCGCCGGGCATGAATAGACGGATACACAACAGACGTCATGAACACCGAAGGCATTGCTGCCAAAGAATTGACATCGATTAAAAAAAGGAATAACCACGCCTACAGTAGTTATATACGATGTCTGTCAACAATGGCCAATCTTGCTGAACAATTAAATTAATCAGAAAAGGAAACAGCAGAGGCTTCTCGTGGTCACAATATTCATTGCGACACTTAGGTATTCAAAGGAGATTATCTCTCCTAGCCACCTTTAAGAGATATGTTATGAGCAACCGCATTACCCGGGTTGAGAAACTCTTTCATCTCAATCAAAGAACTCAGGGGGAAGCGAAATATATAGTAAACAAATGTCCTTTAACAAATTAAGGCTTTTCAACAGCCTGGAAAAATCTGTGTGATAGATATGAAAATAAAGGTATCCTTGTTAACACACAGTTAAAAATTCTCTTTAGCCTTAACTCAATTGCGACTGAAAGTGGTAGTTCACTGAAATAATTACAACGAAGTATTAATAATTGTCTATCCTCTCTTCAAAGTAATCAAATTGACATCTCAAACTGGGATGCAATTATCACATATTTATACTCTAGGAAATTGCCTGAATGCACCTTATCTCTATGGGAGTAAACCACAGAAAATGAAACTGAAATTTCGAAATGGAAGGATATGGACAAATTTCTTTCCAACAGGTTCCAAACCGCAAAACACCAAGTATGATAACGAAATTTCACGCAATAAGCTTGGCGCCTTCCAAGTAGGTGTGGCAAAGTTTAAATGCATCATGTGTCAATCCGATGAACACGCAATACGTTGTTGTCCCGAATTTCTCAAATTAATCACTGCAAAGAGAATTGAGTACATTAAGGACAAAAAAAGCTGCATCAATTGCCTCTCACCCGCACATCCAGTTTTAAAGTGCACAAGCTTTTGTAATTGTAGCAAAAGTCATTTTAAGCACCATACACTCTTACATATTACGAATTTTCAGCCGAAAGCAACAGGTATTCCAGAAAGTCTAGATCCCTCTGATGACTTGCCTTCGACATCAAGGCAGGCGCAAGCAGGGCGAATTTCGGAAGAATAATTAATAAATCAGTACAAAATGTTAATTCTTGCTATACTAATACTCAAAAGGGTGTATTGCTAGGGACAGCACGAGTAAATATAAACCATAATGTAACTACCTATACAGCTAGAGCATTAATCGATTCTGGGTCTGAGTGTTCTTTCATATCGGAAACCCTCAAACGTAGAATTAACCCGCCATCAACCAAATTGACTGCTTAAGTATCAGGCATCAATAATTCGAAGTCTGCGCAGGTGAAAGAGGCATGCTCAATTGAACTGCTTCCGCCAATTAACCCTATAGTTAAAATAAATGCTTTGGTGCTTGTGTTGCCACAACTCACGGGGAATCTCCCTACTTGCCATATAGGTGTCATTACCCAGCAAGCGTTCCATGATTTTGTTTTAGCAGACAAACGATTTTTCATTAATGAAAAGGTGGATCTTGTACTTTGGGGAAACATCTACCCCCGAATTATGGTGAGCGGCATAAAGAAGACTGCCTTGAACACGCTTCTCGCCCAAGAAACTGTTTTCGGTTGTATATTAACCGGCGCTGCTGATACATCTCATCCAACCATGAACCTGGTATCATTTTACAACGAAATGGCATTAGAGAAACAGCTAAAGGGCGTCTGGGAACTTGAAGACATCCCGCGTAGTAGACGCCTCAATGTAATATTGTTTCGTTACCTTTCAAACGTGGCTTTCCACAAAATATTCATGTCGGATCCTCGGTGAAAAGCGCCTATTCGCCATTCTACAGAATCGAAACACGACTGGAAAAGAATCCAGGGCTGCAAAACGAGTATAATGGAGTTTTACCTGAGTACGAGACTCTAGGACATATGACAAAACTTTCAATTAAGATGCCTAGTGATTCAGCAGATAACTATTTTCCATCGCATCACGCAGTACTAAAGTAGGAGAGTACGTCAACAAAGGTACGCGTTGTATTTAACGCTTCAAGTTCCACATCTAATGGAAATAGTTTAAATGATGTACTTCTTCCTGGGCCAATTCTACAATCTGACTTGACTATACTAATTCTGCACTGGCGATTATTCAAATACATCTTCAACACCGACATAGAGAAGATGTATCGCCAAATTCTGGTACATTCTGATCATATCAAGTACCAGAGAATCGTATATCGTACCAACAAGGTCTATATAAATTGAAGACGGTAACTTTCGGAATAAACTGTGCTCGCAATAAGAACGCTATTACAACTTGCAGAAGAGGTAGAACATAATTATCCCATGGCATCGAACATCCTTCGTACAAGCATGTACGTTGACGATGTTCTGGCTGCAGGTCTTAACATCGCTGAAGCCTTGAATGCTAGGGATCAACTATCTACAGTTCTACAGTCAGCCGGATTCCCATTGCGTAAATGGTCGGGTAATTGTGACGAAGTGTATAAGGATATCCTAAAATCTGACTTACTAAAAAATGATTTCGTCGAATTTGACGATACAAGGCTTTGGGTATTTATATATTTTTATTTCCAGGTACAATCAATTGCAAGTTATGAAAGCGTTACAAAGATTGCGATTCTTTCAAATATCGCCAAAATTTTCGACCCACTGGGCTGGTTGGCCAAAATTATAATAGGTACAAAACATTTGGTTGTAAGGCACTGCCTGGGATGAAGTCGTGTCCTCAACTACTATGGAACGATGGCAGACGTTCTGGGCAGACTATCAAAACATAGATAAAATTCAAATACCAAGATATGTATTCTACTCACCAGCTGCTAGCATCGAAATAGACGGATTTTGCGACGCATCTGAAAAGCTTATGCAGCCACCGTTTACATGAGAATGGAAGAAAAAGATAAGGTTTCAACCATACTGCTCTTAGCAAAAACCAGAGTGGCACCAGTAAAGACATTTTGCCATCCACGCCTTGAAATTTGTGGAGCGGTTTTGCTAGCTGAAGTGGTTGAACTAGTGGTTGACAATCTCAACTTAGGACACCTTAAGATGCAGTTCTGGACAGACTCAACAATCGTCTTAGCATGGATAAAGAAACCTCCGTGCTCGTGGTCGACATTTGTGGCCCATCGGGTCATCAAAATTATTGAAAAAGTAGAGAATGGAAGCTGGCATCATGTAGAATTTGCATCGAATCCAGCAGAGGATTGCCTGCAAAGAACTTTTACACAATTCCTTGTGGTGGTAGGACCCTTCTTGGCTACAAGAAGACAAGCGGCCATTACAATGCGAAACTTATGAGACGATAATAGAAGAAAAACGGGTTAAAGTTCACACAACGATTGTTAATAATTTCGTTACAATTCTCGACAGATTTTCAGATTTACCGAGGGCTTTAAAAGTCATATCATATATTATACGATTTTTGAAGAGAACTCATTCCTAAACAAAAGCTTCGTTTAAAGCAAATGTTTATCTGATTTCCTCTGAGGAAATTAAAAAATCTAGTTTTCGCTTAATAAGAATTTATCAGAAGCACTTTTATAGACAGGAACTTATGAATTTGAAATCTGGAAAGCCAGTAGATAATAAAAGTGAAACGAACTAATAAGAACGGGAGGTCGTTTTGGCACCTCACTAGATTTGTGGTAGAATGAGCGTCATCCAATTATCTGCAGGTTTTCTCGTCTTCTGGTCCAATTCATTCATAAAGTCTCCTTGCACGGGGAAAACCAGTTCGTTTTATCCACACTCAATTTTGAATCCCCAGAGAAAAAAACATGATTAGAACAATCATACACAATTGTAAGATCTGCCGCATTCATAGGAAACATAGCCAAGCCCAAATAATGGGTAATATTGCTCAAGAACGCACAACCTTTTCGCGTGCCTGCACGGTAACTGATGTGGACTTACAGAATTCAAAAATTTCATTGTTGATGCTCGCAATTGAATATTAAGTAAACATAGCCATCAAATGCTTACATGGCACTTTATACCTCCTGGAGCTCCCCACATGGGAGGATTATGGGAATCAGGTGTCAAAAGTTTTAAAAACCACTTTAAAAAGATTGCATCAGGTTATAAATATACATTTGAAGAATTTAGTACTCTTACATGCCGAGTGGAATCTTGCCTCAACTCTCGACCCATAAGTTCCTCTTCAAATGAGCCATCTGATTTAGAACCACTGGCACCTGGCCATTTCTTGACTGGAAGTCATATTTTAGCTCCGCCCAGGCTCGGATAATCGGGTTCGCGTGGTCGATCTCGTGACCGAAAGGGGCCAGTTGACAAGACCACTTGTCAAACTGGTCTTACTTCCCCCCGGCGATAACTAAAGTGAAGTACGAAAGAAAACATATCTTGACATATCTCCTAATCTCTCAGCTCAGATTTCATTATTGCCAAGTCAGCATCTTATTTTTATTTTCATCATAGAACCAAATAAAGAAAGGAAATTCGCTAAATTCATATAATATTAGAATATCACTTACCCAAAGGTTCCATATCTCCTAACTTTTGTCTGCTCGGGTGCAATTAAAATGCAGCGAAGGTGCCCATTCAGGATGTCAGCCTATATAAAAAACAAACTTTATCAGTTCAAATAAAAGTAAGTTTTATTAAATGCAAATAGATAAAAAAGGGGACAAATTTAAATTGTAAAAAAATAACATGCCTGTAGCACACTTCAATTATTAAATAAAATACTAGAGTTCATCGTTTTTCGGGCCGGAGAACTCATCGTTTGAGATGAAATTGTTTTTTGTCAATGTTTTAAATTAGTAATGCCATAGAAACTTCCCGAGGGAAACACACTATTAAAAAACCAATGTTTAGTACTATATTACTTGGTGACTTGCTTGAGCTAGTCACAAACGACTTTACTTTTACATTTAATAGAATGTTGTAGTATTTAATAATAATATCCAAGCAAAATAAAATGAGAACTCAACATAAAAGGTTGTGTGAAAATAAAAGAGTTTTACTTAAAAATACTGGGCAAGGCGAAGCCGGTGTTGGTCGGGCCCAGGGTTGTAATCTAAAGCGCGCCCGAAGGCCCTCAAACTTTCAAAGGTGTTTCACTTAAGAGGTGTTAGTCCTGCCCAGGGTTAAGATAAAAAAAAATGTTTGAGTGGCAGCATTCATTTCTTATTTTATTTTTCGGCATTTTTGTTGTTAATTTGTAGATTATTTGGAGTGGCAGCACCTTCATAGTCAAGTGTTTTTAGTGTTTTTATAAGTAATGCTGCAACTACCCACCTTACATACCCTCCATCCATTGCAACCTATCTTATGAGAGCGCCATGTAAATGAAAAATTTTCACCGCTTGCCTATGCCGTTACTGACGGTTGTCCCGCAGAAACCAGCGGCCTCTTGATTTTTTCCGTAAAACCGGCTGTTCTCATTTCTCGCTGTTATGGTATACAAGGTTGCCAGTATTAACTTTTTTAACTAATATGAAATAAACTAAGAAAATACATAGAGTTCTTTCAAAAGAAATCAGAACTAAATTCGTAATTAATTATTTATTACCATATAGATCATGTATATTTGATTGGCGTATATATTCAAACATAAAAATTATGAAATCCTTTGCGATAATTATACATTTGTTTAAAAGTATGCAGTCACACTGGCAACTGGCAACATTTCGTCGCTGTTAGCAGCGTCCAGCCCAGTTTGTTTTTTTTTTTAGATTTATTGAAATAAACAAGAACGAAAATAAATAACATGTAAACATGTATGTGTATGTTATTTATTTTCGTTCTTGTTTTTTTTTTAGATTTATTGAAACAAACAAGAACGAAAATAAATACAATAACATATAATTACTTATTATATAATTATTTAATTATTTCTAAAAAAAAATATTTATATGTTATTTATTTTCGTTCTTGTTTGTTTCAATAAATCTAAAAAACAACACGCTGGGTCAAACCTCCGTTTTATTTATTGCTTTTTTATTAGATTTCTTACACAGTACGGCAACATTGTTTTTGGACAGTTTTGACAACAACCGCAGTGATCGGTAATTACCAAAATATGTGCAATATTTAAACATTTATCTCTGCTTAATAAATTAACAACAAATAAAAATTTCATAATTTAATGATAGTTTATTTTATTATGTTTCCTATCTATAGATGTTTGTATCCATATATATTTAAATAAAAACTTTATTATATTATTTTTAAATAAAATTTATTGCACATAAGCTTAATGTTTGAAAATGAAAATTATAATAACTCTGAAAATGAAAATATTTGAACTTAAAGATTCAGTAACATAAAAATTTAAAAGTTGAAAATTGTAAGTTACAAAAGTTAAAGTAGATTCCTACACTATCCAACATAAATTTATTAAATTGAATGTGTTTATATAGCAAAAGTGTAAAAATATGCAATTTTTGATAGACTGTTGTAGAAAAACTACAGCACACAAATAAATAAAACAAATAGTGAACAGAAGTTTAAGTCATTGTCTATCAAACCCATCATAAATTAATTAAATCGGTACAATATGCAATGAAATCGGGGTACATTTTTAAAGCCAAACCGTCGTATACCTTTAAAATCCTTCTGTTTACTTAACTATTACTGACACATATCATGGTTGCCAGAAGCTTATGAATATAACCCAATAATAGTGCCACACTCACCACCGTAAGCGTATGCAGTCTGCCTCATGAGAACACGTGAAACTTCACTGATACAAAATATTAGAAAATCTTCTATGAGGTGTCTAAAAGCTGTTAAAAGGTTTATTCAGGAGCTTAATTACAAATCACCATTTTTGAATTACGTAATTGGTTTTGAATGTGAGTTTTAAGAAAGTGTTGTAAATTTACACCCATCAGCATCTGAAGCAGGTTATGCAAATGTGAATAACGAAACTACCTTACGTCCATTGAATCTAATGATTATGGAAAATCGGGACATAATTCTTAAAATTAGATTGTTGGTTGTAGATGAAGATGTGGGCGAGTTCCAAAGCAACCATACATAGTCACTCATTCCTAAATGCAACTGTGCAAACTTTGACGATGTATCATATTCCAAAATGTATCGGTAAAGTTATTGATGCGCAAACAAAAGCAAACTGCGCATAGCACCTGTTGGCAAGTGGATGTTGTTGGATTTCAAGGCTGACATTGTTTTTGGTGTCGATACTGGTTCCAAGAAAGACGAAGTTATCTACGATTTCCAAAGTATGAATATCAACAGTGACGTGGGAGCCAAGTCGCGAATGCGATGACTGTTGTTTGATGACCGGGGATATTTCGCCTTGCCCTCGTTCACTACCAAACCCATATCTTCGCATCCTTATCGAGAACTTACCTCGCGGTTGTTGAGGCCAATAATGTCAATATCATCGGCGCCAGCATTCTCTATTCAGCTCTGCAGCTCGTATTATTTTCTCCAGCAATAAGTTAAAAAAGTACACGATAGCAATCACCTTGTCAGAAACCTCGTTTGGTGCCGAACGGTTCGGAGAGGTCCCTTCCGATGCTGATTTTTAAGGTCAGTTTGCACAGCCCCATAAGTTTTGCGGGATACCAAATTCAGATATAGCGGCGTAAAGGCAGCACCTATTCGTGCTGTCGAAGGCGGCTTTAAAATCGACGAATCGATCCTTTTTTCGCAGGTCTTTTCCAACATTTGACACAAGGTGAATATCTGATCAATGGTTTATTTACCAGGTCTAAGCCACACTGATAAGGTCCAATTAATTTTCACACATTGCACACTTTGCACACTTAAATTCCAATCATCAGGAATGCTTTCGTCCGATCAAATTCTTCGAAATAGATGATGCATGCATCTTATCAGTTCTTCACCGCCATGGTTGAATAGTTCGGACGGTAGGCCGTGAGCTCCAGCCGCTTTGTTGGTTTTTAAGCGGGCAATCACTATTCGAACCTCCGCATAGTCGGGTAGTGGAACGTCCTTTTGATCGTCATCGATTGCGATTTCGGGTTCACCATCTCCGGATGTTTAATTTTCACTAACATTCAGCAGGCTGGAGAAGTTTTCGGCCAAGCTCTTCCTCCAATTTGTGGCTTTGCGGCTTGATGTTTTTCCCGACAAATTGAGCCTTCGAACGGCTGATGGTTTTTTATGAGGAGCCTTTATTTCATGTCTTATTTAAATTAAATTTCTACAACTTTTGTATCTTGGTCGTACCAGGATTTGAACCCTGGAATTCCTAATGGCAGTATGCAATGCTAACCACTCAGTTACTGCTGTACGTAGGGAGTTTGAAATTCCATCCCACAGTTACCTTATACCGAGTTGCTGATGAGTGCTTTCAAGGAGCGGGAGTGCAAGTCGAGTAGACAACCGCTCGGCAGTCCTTTGTGATTGCAGCTTTTCGCAGTCGAACTTTCCTTGTGTTTGTTGACGGGCGTTCTTTGATGCACAGAGCCGGGTGCGTATCTTCGCTGCAACAAGATAGTGGTCAGAATCGATGTTGGGTACTCGGAGTGTACGCACGTCTAAAACACTGGAGACATGTCTACCGTCTATCACAACACGATCTATCTGGTTTTGTTTTTTTCGATCAGGGGAGAGCCAAGTAGCTTGTTGAATTTTTTTATGCTGGATCTAGTACTACACACAAACATATTTCGTGACCCGGCGAAGTCGATCAGCCTAAATTCATTAGGGGATGTTTAGTTTTGGAGGCTGGATTTCCCGACAGTTTTACACCATGGCATTCAAATCGCTAAGCACGATTTTCTCATAGTGTCGGGGTGAGCGCGGTTATTATTATTATTTATTTAGTAATGTGTATTATTTTTCTAAAAGTTTCTTAAATCTGTTAAGACATCAAATGCAGCCCAGGGTGGGAACAAAATTTACTACTTTAGTGAAGAGTACCAATCAGCTGTTAATACGCTGAGGGAAAATATCAATCTGGACTTCCGCTATTAGGAATGTTCTTAAGAAAACAGCCTTTTGGATCCTGATCATCGAAGTGTCAATTTGTGTTAAGCCACAAAGAAATTTATAAAAATAAAAAAAAAATAAAATAGAATTACGTCTAACATAAAGGACAAAAAAAGAACGAAACAAAATCTGCTTTTTCTTTTCTTTATATAAATTTGGTGAGCTGACGAATGCTTTGGACTGTGTCCTTTAAGTTATCATCAGACGACAGCTTCAGTTAGCACATAGAAAGCATAGGTGACCTACAGCAGACCACATGGGTCACGGTACAAAAGATCATAGCTGAAGCAAATCAGATCATGATTAATTCTCATGCGATAGGAAATCAAAACTTAAATATTAAATTGGAATTTCTTAAATAATTAAATTAAAAATATTTATAAATATATGAAAAAACATGAGATCCGTGAAAACTAAATCTCATTACAGAAAGTCAACTTAATTAATCTATTCAAATATGTATAAATAAAATAGATCTGAAGAAAGTAATTATCTAAGACAAGGCTGAAGAAAATATATGAGAAAAAAAATGGAATCGAAGATGAATTAATTTATTTAAATTAGCATAATCAGTATAAATTATAGATAACTAACCTAACCTAATATATGTCGATCTAATTAAAAAGAAAATAAATCTTAATATAAAATATTTTTGTAGCATTAGCTTAAGTACTTTTGCTCCGCCACTGGCAGTGCGTGAATTCCAAACGGTATCTCTCGTAAAACCTTGAACTTGAATTTAGTTAATTTTGAGAATATGTAAATATGTATATATAAATGTTAATATTTAAGGCTTAGGAGTAAATTAACTCACCACACGGAAGCAGCTCACCAGGCGCCTGCTGATCCAGCTCGGAGTACGAATGTTAGTGTAAAACAAAACAAAAAAAAAAACAATTTCTCTTTTTTATATTCAGTTACTCTTATTTGCAATTTTTTTGGATTATTTATCTTATACATTATATACATAATTGTTTAAACATATCTACTTAAATCAGAGAGATGTAAATTTTAAACTAATTCAAATTTTAAATTTTTTTTTTTAAAGCTTATAGGGAAAATGAATTAAACATTAAATAAGATAACCAAACCAGATCTAGTTATTTTTGTTGCTTTATATAAACGCATAATATGTAAAGAAGTAGTAAGTTAGCTAATAATAAATGAATTGTTAATATGGAAACTGTAAACCCTTCTTTTCTTGTTGTGAGATGATTGCGTCCTAGATCTGTGAATCATTGGTTGGGATTGGCGATCCCGAAAAGTATCTCTCTATGGTTGGGTAGGGGAGAGTAGAGAAGCGGGTGACATTGCTTCTCAGGTTTGATTATAATGTTTCATTCAATTTAACCGTCCGTCCGTATACTTTATTGTGGGAATAGTAGGAAGTTTTAGTTGGTTAGTGTTTTATTTGGACCGTGCTATAAATAATTTACGTGCATGAATTCTTTTATCGTAATGGCTGGATGGCTGCAGTAAGTAGGGGCAAAACCCACCCCAATCCGACAAGCTCAAAACCTGGAAAAAGCTAGCATGCACAGCCAACCTACAATCAGTTTTCATCCAAAGCTTGCTACTGTTACAGGGGGTAGCGAATACGCTCTAGGCGCTCATAAAAGTTATCTTTGGCCAAATTGTGGCGAAACGTTCATCCACCGGGGTGAATACCCGTACTCGACGAAGGAGTCTCTCTCCCACCACAAATTCGACACCAAATTTCCGCTTCTTTATATGCGCGCTGTATTAACTGTCACAAGGACCTACTCGTTTCCGTCCTTGTTTCGTCCATCGCACTTCTTGGACGGCGGTGGTGTTAGCCTTTACTCTTACGAGGACATCAACCATCTGAGCAGTGGCACCTTCCCTTCGAATCTATATAAAACGTATGTAAAGAATTATATTTTACATTTCAAATTTCAAAATCAAAGTTCAAAAATGGAAAAATATTTAAAGTATGAAAATAATGTAACTCAGAAATAATTTATAATAAGTACAAAATCCCACACCATCTGAGTCCAATAACACATCAGCATGGCTACCGCAACTGAACTTGTCAACATTGAGGAATCCTCATTACCGCCGGGGTTGAAGAGGTGGTTCATGGGCTGCCTGCTCAAAACTCAAAAAGATTAAACAAGGGGCTCCGCAGGGTAGTGTCCTCTACCCATTGCTATTTAACTTCTATATCTCGAAGCTCCTTCCTCCGTCAGAAGGGGTTTGCCTGATCTCATATGACGATGATTGCTCGATATTGCCGTCTGGCCAGGATATTGATGACTTATGTTCGAAAGTAAACTGCTATATCGACGATCTTTCCCATTCCTTCACTGCAAAGCAACTAAGAGTGCAACCTACAAAATCCTCGCCTATACTCTTTCCCAGCTTGGCGAAGAAGTAGAGGCTCGAACTCGATACGAAAATGGACCTCGTCAAAATTCCAACTAAAAACAACACAAAGATACTGGGAATCACATACGACAGTCTACACTCCGCATGTAACCGCAATTGCCGAAAAACACCAGAGCTTTAGCTAGCAGCACCTGGGAAAAAGATAAAGACATATTGCTTGCAATATGCAAAGGAATTTGGCCGGCTACTTGTAAACAGTGATCCTTCTGATGTCGGCAGAGCATCACTCGCACAGCAAAGCATCTATGCTACGATTTAAAGAGCATAATGCTTTGCCATGAATGCAATTTCTGCTGGTATGCTACCGATGAAGCGCACCGACAGACATTTATTAGAAGCTGAACCTTCACCCAGGCACATCAGTGGTGCAATGCAATAAGTTTCATGGATGCGATTTGTTGGATAGAATGGTAACCATATCTCTGTAAATATTGCTATTATTCTTCTGACTTTAGTTGGCTATCAAGAAACTCAATTGCATTCAAGAGGAAAGGATCTACCACTTTACGATACAAACGTCTTCCCAATGAGCAAGGGTACGATATCTCCTTATTTTGGGATAAAACATACGCCAAATAATCAAAAGCCGTTTTGATTTATTATTTTATTTTAATTTTTATATTGCTTATGTGATTTTCCAATTTACTTTACTTTAAGCTAAATAAAAAGCGGGCGACATATTCTAACCCAAAATCTGAGTTTAACACGTGTAACGGCGGCACTCCTCAGTAGACCAGCTTACGAAGCGAATCGGGTCGAGGTAGAAAATACATATATAAGAAGGGGATCCAGGAAACGCTGAAATTTATGAAAGAAAGGATTTGTACGGTGCAACAGTCACAAAGGATAGCCATGAAGTGCTTCAACTGTAAAAAACCATGTGACTGTAAGATGAGCTCCAAAAGACAGGAAGGAGGTCGGAATCGCTAAGCTGAGCAAAAACGGCCTAAAATCTTCGACTCGTTAATTAATAGAAAAGCGAGCACCGTAACAATTAGTGGATATGAGGATGGACAAAAGCGAGGTTGTAAGCGGGAGCGTAAAAGCCCGATGTGATAAGGCCACAGGATCGAAAGGATTGCTGAAAGGAGATCTTGTGATACTATACAATCCACTATGGAAGAAAGGTTTGTCCCCGAAACTTCAATTCAATCAGGGAGGTCCATATAAGATAATCAAACGGCTAAACGACATAGAGTATCGAATCCAAACCAGATTTAAAACTGTTCAGCTACAGAAAAAATAATTATTCAAGAGCTGAAATTTAGTAATTATGGAATTTTAAAATTTAATTGTTGAGAGAAGTAAGAATAGTTTTTTTGATGCTAAAAAGTGAATCTTAGAGAACGAAGGTGCTGGAATAAAAATTAAAATTGTTACACAATCGGTGAAAGGGTTAATTCAATAAACTGCCTAAATTCGCAAGTTGGAACATTAAAGTTTACCTCAGATAAGAGCCATGAACTATAAATTGATCCGTTAAGAAGTTTCACTACGAACAATACGTCTAATATTTCTATACGACTTGCGTGATTTAGAAGCTTTGAACGGTATAGGGAGGGAGATTTATCGTAGAGTTCCATCGGAAATGTCTTAATGCAAAAAATAAAAGTTGTTTTTGATCAGACTCCTACTTATCGGAATAAACCTGATAATTGGGATTCCATATCAGTGAACCATATTCTAATATTGGCCACACCAAAGTCGGTTAAAGTGCTTTAGTTATAAAAGGGTCTTTAAATTCTTTTGACCATCTTTTGACAAAGGCAAAAGCATTTTTAGCTTTTAAGACAGTGGTATTGATATGAAGATGGAAGTTGAGCTTAGGGTCCATCATAACCCCCAAATCAAAGAAGACTTCCTTTAGACTATAATTATTAATTATATAAGGAGAAGGTTGAACAAGTCTTCGTGAAAAGCACATGGTCTTACACTTCTTAAGGTTCAAAGGCATGTCGTTGTTATCACACCAAATAGCTAAATTGTCTAGATCGTTTTGTATCGTTTCGTCAAATGAGGTATATGACATAAAAAGTTTTACATCATCGGCATATAACAAGATATTTGAATGCTTTATTACCGAAGATATATAATTTATGAATAACTGAAAGAATGATTTAGATTCATCAATATATGATATAATACATCTTCCTCAGAAATACTAAAATAGAATAGATTATTTTTCTTAACTTAAGTTATGTAATCATTATAACATTTTTTGTTGAGTTCAAGAAATTTTCGACGAAGGGGCGAGTATTTTAAGTAATGTAAGTGTAAGCCACTTTTCTCGAGTCTTAAGGTGTTATATACAGTTATGATTTTCAAAAAATCGATTTTTTTTATTTTATTTTCTGTACCTACATATATTTGAAAATACACAAATAAATCGATCCGGCAAATATTTTGGAAGTTACACGCACATTTGTAAAGACGTTGCGGAGCGCTTGGAAATATAAGTAGGTATATGGTAACTTTAAACGCGTTTTCCTCAGAATGGTGTTTTCAAAGTCGGTGACCACTATAACTCGAAAACGGCTCAACCGATTACTCTAAAATTTTCACACAAGCTTCTTGAATGTATTTTTCAGTGATTAAACTAAGGTTTTAGTTTTCCGATGAATACTTTTTTTTATAAACAATTTAAAATTGAAATTTCGCTGAAAAATCGACTTTTTTTTTGAGAAGGCATCATTTTGACAAAATATTTTTTTTTGCTTATTTCTTCGTGATTAATCACTAGATTTAACATTACTTTAATGAAATCTGTTTGGTTTTTTAATTTCAGATGATCCAGTTCAGAGATAGAGTGGTCACCACAAAACGTCTTTTTTCAGAGAAACTCCTGGAGATCAGCTGTAGCTCTTCTCCAAAAAAATATTTTTACTAGTTATAAGGAATAAAATATTGTTGAGTAATACCTTAATAAGTATGTAAACTTTTTGAATCAATAAATTCTAAAGACTTCTCAAAAAATTTTTTAAAAATTTGCTTTTTTTTGGCCCCTTAAAAGCTTTTTACCTTCTATTCTTTAAACAACATAACTCTTTTGTAAACCACGAATTCATGTGTTTTATTTTTTAGGTACACATTTTTCAAAAAGAGAAATAATGGTACTGTTAAAATGTCAATATTATCAGTATAAACTTGACCAAGTAAATTTAGAGAGGTGATTCAATTTTTTAAAATTAGCTTTCGCAAAGTTGAATCGAAAACTGGAGCTAAGCGTAGAATTAACCGCCACAAGTTTACTTCCGATTTCAAATGTTATCTCTAAAGCAGGGTGATACACATCCTCTGGCAGAACAAGAGGATCACTTCTAATAACAGAAAATTTAGGAGCATTATCCACTAACACCTAATCTAAAATCATACCAAAGTGGTTAGGAGGTTCTTCCAAAAACTCATTTACGCAGGATCGATTACAAATTGGAGAAAGTGCGAATCAAAATAAAAGGGAACGCCAAAATCTACAGAGACGAATAGAAACACAAAACGTGTCGAACGAGCACAGCTACACTTTGCATTGTCGCCTTCGTCGTCGCTCCCTCCCCGACAAACGAGTGTTTCGTCGACAAAAAGTATTCTCGTGTAAACTCAGACTATAGGCAGTTTCTGTAGTTAGACGAGTAACATACACGTATATCGAAAACGATTATCTAGTATATTAGAAAGAAATGTGCGTATACACATTATTCAAATATGGCCTTTGAAAATTTTCCGCCATTTACTTTTTCAACTGAAGACGCTGAGAGGTGAGATGTATTATACACATGTATGTAGTACATATATATAGCGGCCTTTACACGGTCACACATGTGTGACATCACACCAAGTTGTATCCTGTAAAGGGAAAAAAAACATGCTTGTCACACATGTTCAAAGTTGTTAAACTTGTTTAACACGTTCACGCCGGCGTGAACCACCGGTGGCTCACATATGATTGTACTACCAATCAGTGTGCATCACCAAACATAACTAATTCAATAGTACTTATAACAAAAACATAAGTAAATATTTCAATGATATAACATAAACATTATTATTTAAGTTTTATTAGACCGTTTTCCCGTGCGATAATCTTTCGTTGAAATATTTAGTTCGGCCCCGTCTGATAGAACAAAAAGCTTTCAGCGCAATCGCCTATGTGACCGAAACATGAATTGCAGTGCCGGCGTGAACGTGTTAATTTTTCTGCTGGTGTGTCACACAAAAGTGATGCTGCATGATGCACGCAGTGTATATTTTCAGTCGGAAAAAAGACAGTGTGTAGAATGGTGTCGCGCATGAACGAAATGAAATGAAATGAAGAAAGTTTTTGTAATGCTTTGGGCAAGATATTTCTAGTTCTTTTAACAAATTTGTATGCGAGTTGAAAGCTGAACGAAAATGAAGTTCACACACATGCATGACCGTGTAAACGAAAACGTCAAACTTTTGCATTATGCCATGTTCGCGAGCATGTGTGACCGTGTAAAGGCCGCTTATGATATTTACGTTTAAATTTTGGTTTTATCATGAGAATAACAATATTGTTTATTTCAGCGTTTTTCATCGATTCATATAATTTCGTCGCGAAATTGTACAGTACGGCAACAGTTGTGACAAAAGCCGCTGTGATCTGTAATTACCAAAATATGTGCAATATTTAAATGAACAAAAAATAAAAATTTCACAATTTAATCATAGTTTATTTTATCGGCCGCGTTTGGATTGTAACCCTGGGCCGGACTAACACCGGCTTCGCCTTGCACAGTATTCTTAAGTGAAACACCTTTGTAAATTTGGGGGCCTTCGGCCGCGCTTTGAATTGTAACCCTGGGCCGGACTAACACCGGCTTCGCCTTGCACAGTATTCTTAAGTGAAACACCTTTGTAAGTTTGGGGCCTTCGGCCGCGCTTTGGATTGTAACCGTGGTTCGAACCAACACCGGCTTCGCCTTGCACAGTATTCTTAAGTGAAACACCTTTGCAAATTTGGCGGACTTCGGCCGCGCTTTGGATTGTAACCCTGGGCCGGACTAACACCGGCTTCGCCTTGCACAGTATTCTTAAGTGAAGCACCTTTGTAAGTTTGGCGGCCTTCGGCCGCGCTTTGAATTGTAACCCTGGGCCGACCACCACCGCTTCGCCTTGTACAGTATTCTTAAGTAAAACTCTTTTATTTTCACGCGACCTTTTATGCGAAATCCTCATTTTATTTTGCTTGGATATTATTGTTGATTTTTAGATTATTTTACGGAGTGGCAACGCCTGCCTAGCCAAGTGTTGTTAGTGTGTTTATAAGTTAAGCAGAAGCAGGCTCTCTGCATATAAAAAGTGTAACTTTAAATGATAAAACTTATATTTTTGGTAATTGTAGACCTCCTACTACCAACTATGAGCATTTCATAAAAAAAGCCACAGGCTCCAAACTAAAGTCAACCCATGCATTTGGCCGTAGTTGCAGTGTAAAGAAATTGTTTTGCGTAAATTCTACATTTGTTGTTTATGTGCCAGGCACACATATGTACATGTAGGTATGCATGTACCAAACGTATATGCAAATAGCAAGGTCTTTGGAAACCTTTTATTATGATGAATTGTTTAACTTAAATATGTTAAAATGAAATTTAAAAGAAAGTTTATCTAATTGTCTTTTAGTTTAATCCAACTTATGTACAAAAAAAATTGTTTTTTTCTGAAAATTATAGATTTTTGTTGAGCATGTGTCAGTCATACATACTCGTATATGCGTGTGTACAAATTGCCAATGTTGTAACAAAAGTTTATCTTTTGTTTAAACATTTAACTTAAATTAGTTAAAATCAAATTGAAAATAAAGTTTATTTAATTATCTTTTAGTCACATCAAATTAGTTTTGCATTTTTTTAAATTTTTTTGTGTAAATTTTGCACTTTTGATGTGCATGTGCCAGTCATACATATATGTGAGTGTACAAATTAGCAATGTTGCAACAAAAGTCCTTTTTTTGTTTAAACATTTAACTTAAATTTGATTAAATGAGTTTTAGAATAAAGTTCATTTAATTATCTTTTAGTTTGATGAAATTTATTTTAAAAAAATTTAATTTTTTTTGTAAAAATTTTGCACTTTTGTATTGCATGTACCAGTCATACATGTATCCGGGTGTATAACAGCAATGGTGTAACAAAAGATCTTTGTTTATTTGAATATTTAACTTAAACTTGTTTAAATGAGTTTTAGAAGATAGTATATTTAATTATCTTTTATTTCATAATACACGTATATATTATTAAAAAAAATTGATTTTTTCGTAAAAATTTTAAATTTTTGTTACGTATGTACCAAGCATACACAGTAATGTATGCAAATAGCTATGTTCTTTGTAAAGCTTTTATTGCGATTAATTAAGTTTATCTTTTGTTTAAACATTTAACTTAAATTAGTTAAAATCAAATTGAAAATAAAGTTTATTTAATTATCTTTTAGTCACATCAAATTAGTTTTGCATTTTTTTAAATTTTTTTGTGTAAATTTTGCACTTTTGATGTGCATGTGCCAGTCATACATATATGTGAGTGTACAAATTAGCAATGTTGCAACAAAAGTCCTTTTTTTGTTTAAACATTTAACTTAAATTTGATTAAATGAGTTTTAGAATAAAGTTCATTTAATTATCTTTTAGTTTGATGAAATTTATTTTAAAAAAATTTAATTTTTTTTGTAAAAATTTTGCACTTTTGTATTGCATGTACCAGTCATACATGTATCCGGGTGTATAACAGCAATGGTGTAACAAAAGATCTTTGTTTATTTGAATATTTAACTTAAACTTGTTTAAATGAGTTTTAGAAGATAGTATATTTAATTATCTTTTATTTCATAATACACGTATATATTATTAAAAAAAATTGATTTTTTCGTAAAAATTTTAAATTTTTGTTACGTATGTACCAAGCATACACAGTAATGTATGCAAATAGCTATGTTCTTTGTAAAGCTTTTATTGCGATTAATTATATTATATTAAACGGTCTTATATGCTAGCAATAAAGATAAAAATTCAATAAAATACATCATAATAATTATTATTTTTTGTATATTTCAGATTCCATTTGTATACTTCTTTACTGGCGTAGATTGCTGTCACGATTAAAACCAAGTGAACAACGCCGCCTGTTCAGCTAGTTCCTACTACGCATGATATTTCTAACGGAGTGGAGGTCTTACTCTGAAGCGGCTGTCTTAATATTTTAATTACTCTAAAACTTATTTTTATTTAGTCAAAATTCTAGTACCATTGCCTATTAAGTATTAGAAATTAATGCACAATTAGTTTTGTTAAGCATATGTAAGTTAGTCAAAATTATAGTACCATTGTCTATTAAGTATTAGAAATTAATGTACAATTAATTTTGTTAAGCATATGTATATGTAAAAAGAAATTAATTAACAATTTTCATTTTACTATTTGATTAAAAAAATAACTTTTTATATCCAAAATGTAAAACTTTAAATTTTTATTATTTATATTTTTAATAAACAAAAATAAACTTAAAAAATACTATTTTTCATTTTAAAGGAAATATATTGCAGGTAAAAGGTCAATAGCCTATAGGAACAAATCGGGTAACAAAGACATCTGTTTTCAATAACTAATGAGTAACACGTCAGGTAACACAGATATTTGTTTTTAATAATTAATCAGTAACTCGCCTGCTAACAAAGACATTTGTTTTGAATAACTCACCGGTGACAGGGCCGCTAACAAATGCATTTGTTTTGAATAACTCACCGCCCATAGATATGCTAACAAATGATTATGTTTCCAACAACACATGGGTAGCAGGTTACGATATCATATACATTTGTTTTCAATAGCCAGTTGCTACCAGATCGAGTAACATACGTGCTTGTTTTGAATAACAGATGTATTACAAATACGGTAACAAAAATATCCCAAAATTAAAAAAGGCGAATATATGTCCCATACCGATAAATACAATGCGAGTGAATGAAAAAGAGAATCACACGTACGTGAAACATAGCGGGAAATTTGTTATTTTTTTCCCACGGCTAGAAGAAAAGTAACAATTCAAATAATAAATGCACGTATGTAAAGTAACAGACGGATAACATGTTAGGCAACAGCTACCTGTCTTGCAGGGAAAATCTCTACAGTAACCACGATGCGATAATTTTTAATAAGCATTTTACATAAATACTCAGTTTTGTCGAAAAATATCGATGTTACTTCTTCCTAGGTCGGACCGGCACCGACATTACCTTGCCTTTGACCGCATTTAAGAATATAACGAACCAACACAGGCTTGTCCAGCACAGTATTTTTAAGTGAAACTCATTTGTAAGTTGAAGTGAAATGTTAAAGTAGCATTTACTTATTCGTTTCGTCGTAATAAATTTCCCATTCAAAGCTGTGGCAGCACGAATTTCCCTGATTCTAGCGGATATTTATACTTCATTTTATTTACTAAAGTAAACAAATGTGCAGACGTAAAAATGATATATATATTTTGATAAGATTAATTAAAATAAATCGTTGTAAACGCTATTGGTCAGTATTGTAAGCGAAATTTGTGTGTCCCGTGAGCTTATGTTAGCTTTTATTCGAGAATAAGTTGCCTTGGTCAACCGCATATATTTTTAAGATGTGTTTGACCCACTGTAACCCCTCTATAAGGATATTTTTTTCAAGACCTAGCTGACTCTTGCAAAGACCATTCCTTCGTTGTTGTAGTGTTATATATTGAAACTGAATGCTTTTCGCCATGCGCACCAGAGTATAGTTTTTGGTTTTGTACATTTGATGCAAGTTTTTCAACCCATAGGTGTACGCTCAGAATAAATGTCGCTGTTGTCGCAGAGCATGGTGAAATCCTTTAGTACTAGTATATTTAGTATTTATAGTAGTATAATTTTCAAATGATATATTTTTCGGAGCCGTTTAATTGCATTAATTATTTTCTAATATAAGAAGTTAAAATATAAGGCTCTTCAGCTCTGTCTAGCTTACTGATTCTGTTATAGTATATACATATATTTATTTCTAGTCCTAATAAAAAAGAGGTTTATAGTTATATATATAATTGGCGCTTTGTAACCGCTGAAGCAATTTTTCGGCCGAGCTCCTCCTCCAATTTGGGGTTTTGCGTCTTGATGTTTTTCCGACAAATGGAGGGACCTACAGTTTATACTAAGCCGTCTCCGAACGGCTGACGGTTTTTTAAGAGGAGCCTTTTATTTCATGTCCGAAATACACTCGGAGGGGTGGACATTCCCTGCCGAGGGGCGACTGCGATTAGAAAACTTAACTTAATTTTTTATTTAAATTAATTTTCCATTCCTTTTGGATGTTGCTGGCACTGGGATATGAACCCGAGCCTTCCGAATGACAGTACGCAATGCTAACCACTCGACTATCGCGAGGTTTATAGTTACCTATTTAAAAAAAATTAATGATGAAAATGGTTAAAAATTAAATAAACAATATTAAAAGAATAATATTCTATACAGACTTCTATCTTTAATTTAAATATCTTTTAAGCATTTTCGTCTTTTCCTTACTGTTGAAGACAAGAGTTTAATGCTATAAATCTAAAATATTCATTATTACATTCTATTTTTCATTTCACACCTTATTCCTATAAAATATTTACCTCCAACTCACCTATATGCTCAGCTCACCCTACTCCCTTTTTCGTACTTATGTACCTGCAATCCTATCCTCCTCGTTACCCGCTATATAAAACTATGTAAATACAACTAAATGTAATGTAAATAAAAAACATTATTTTTTAAAGGCTCGCTCGCTATTTCTTTCAAAAACTGCTATGTATTTCTAATATAATTAATAATAATAAAAACAAAATTTTGTAATAATAATAATAATGAAAAGAACGAAAATGGCATTTTTATTAAAACTTAACTTTAAGTTAATTCTCATATTGTATAACAAACCCCTTTTAGTATTTTTTTTATGTAATAATAAGATAGCATTAGTACAATAAGATTTCCATATCTTTTTCAGTACAACAGAAATTGGGTAAAGAATAAGTAATTATTACTTTACATATACATTACTAAAAATAATATTAATATATAATGAACTGAATATGACAGAAATTGAAACAATTAATAGGTTTGTTTACTGAGACTGAAAATAGAGTAGAGCAGCTCAAGTTAGAGCAGAACAGAGCAGCTGCCAAAAAAACAATAGAGCAAGTTAGAGGAACTCCGAGCAAAAAGCTCATGAAACATATTTCGGGTAACAATTTTCAAATACGAAAGTTTGACTTTTCTGTTGTAAACAAAATAGAAAATTTTACTTTACGGCCGTTAAATTAAAAAACGAAATATTTTTTTTTTTTTTTTTTTTTTTTTCTTTTTCTGCCTCCTACGCGTTTCGATACGATTCGTATCTTCTTCAGGGAGTCTATTTTATTTTTAAAAAACAAGAAACCATAATTAACAAACAGTATACATTATAAACTTTTCCAACAACAATACCTTAAACACAATATGTTCACATAATTAATTAGTTATTATATATTATTACATATATGTATGGTCATAATCTCTTGACCGTCCACTTTCAGCTTTTGTCTTGTTTTTAGTTATTATCCCTGTGTATGCGCAATTTATATTGTCTACATCATCTTTGTAATTCATCGCACAGAGAATTTGTTCTTGTATTCTCAGTCCTTCTAGAGTCATTCTTTTCTTCGTTCTATTCTCAATATCTATTATTTTTGCATTGTCGAAGTCAGCTGAGTGATTGCTATGTGCAAGGTGTTGGGCTAACGCAGTCGTCACCTTATTATTCTTTGCGTCCGCCTTATGTTCGCCTATTCTAACTCCTAATGCTCGCTTCGTTGTTCCTATGTAAAGTTTGTCGCATTGCTCGTCTTTTTTTCCTTTGCACTTTATTTGGTATATCACATTGTGTTGTTGCTCCTTGTTTATTTTGTCTTTCGTTTTTGTAAAGACTGTGTTGAGTGTGCGATGTGGTCGATGCGCAAAAGTTATTATTTTGTTGTTTATGTATTTTCCTAGCGATTTGTTGTCCGTTAAACCTTGTATATATGTTATACCAGTGAATGTTTTGTTGTCATTTTTAGTCTTTACATTGTTGTTCGCGCGATCTATTTTGTTAATTGTTGCTGTTATGAATCTTTCTATTAATGCGTTAGGGTATCCATTTTTGTATAGTATGTTTCTAATCTTTTTCATGTTTTCATTTCTGAACTCCTGGTCGCTGAGTTGATGTATTTTTCCGATTAGGTTTATGGCAGTATTTTTCTTTTGTGTCCATGGATGATTTGAATGGAAGTTTATCATCCTTGATGAGGACACAGCTTTCGCATACCAATTAAGTTTAATTTCCTTATTTTCTCGATTAATCTCAACATCTAGGAAGGCTAATTTCTTATTTTTTTCTTCTTCCGTTGTAAATTTAATTTTTGTATGCTGTGCATTGAATGTATCTAGTATAACCTCCACGTCCGTTTTTTTAATTATGGCAAATATATCATCTACATATTTGTTTATGTATTTTATATGTATGCCTTTCCGTTCAAGTTCAGCAATGCTATCGTCAAGTATTTTATCTAGGACAATATCAGCTACAGTTGGGGATAGGGGGTTCCAAGAAAACGTAATACAAAAACAAGATACAGGATGAAACACTTCTTTCAACACATCAGATACAAATATGACGAGGACACCTGCTACCTCATTAAACAACATAACAAGAATAACAAACGACTCGCAAAACAACAACAAAGATTAAAATTTCTACTAAACTGTAAAGACTACGGAATTATACCAACTCACTTAAAGGGTAAAACAAATAAAATTATCAGTGGATTCACATTAGACAAAACAAAGAAAGAGGCACAAAGAATTGAAATGGATTTTATAGCAAGATTACTGAGCCTAGAAATCAAGGAGACAAATATACATATTAAAATTATTCTCACTACCATAGGCCACACTAAAGAGGACCTTAGGAAAAAACTGGACGAAAAAGATTTCAAATTAATAATAGAAAATCACAAGCAGTACCTGAGGGATACAGAAAAACTTTGTGAAAGACATTTAAAAGCTAAAATTCAAACACATATTGAGAAGAGTTTTCAAAAATTTGGCTTAAGAACAAATGATGAGTGGTTTATTAATAAAACCGAAATTGATGTGCCAAGAGAATGCCGCTGGTTATTATCATTAGGAAACAAGTTTGCATTACCAATCTCGAGGAAAACTTTTTCACCTGTACACGTAATCGCAGATATTGAACAAGGCATACAAATGATAGAAGATGATAGACAGAAGGACATAGTGAGATGCAATATTGCGGGAAAAATTAACAACTACAAAAATAAATTAAAAAATAATCCAAAGGATAAACTGATACTTAAAATCTACGAAAAAACACAAGCATTTCTACAAAAACATAAGGATTCTGTAGTCGTCACAAATGCAGACAAAGGTAACAAAACTGTCATGATGTATAAAACGGATTACAAAAATAAAATGAACGACCTTTTAAGTGACAAACAAACATACAAGATCATAAGGATTGATCGGACTCAACAATTATTAAGAAAAAACAATGCCATCATAAACGAAATTTATAAACAAAAATGTATAGACGCCAAACTCAAACAACAACTGACATGCCATGCAGCTACCGCACCAAGGTTATACGGACTTCCCAAAATTCATAAAGAAAACACTCCACTTAGACCCATATCATCTTCAATTAACGTGCCATGTTATAAACTAGCCAAGTTTATAGGAAAAATTTTAAAAACTATGGTATCCGAAAAATACAATATAAAAAACTCCTTTCAGCTTAAGAATAATCTTAAAGAGATCTCTATTGAAGATGACGAAATTTTAATATCATTTGACGTAATATCCCTGTTTACAAATATACCAACTCAATACGCAATTAGCACAATCATGAAAAACTGGAAGACTTTGGAAAAGCACACAACAATTACGAAAAAACAATTTCTCTCCATTATTGAGTTTTGTTTGAGAGATAATAACTATTTCGTCTATGATGGAACACACTATCAGCAGATATATGGAATGCCAATGGGGAACCCCCTATCCCCAACTGTAGCTGATATTGTCCTAGATAAAATACTTGACGATAGCATTGCTGAACTTGAACGGAAAGGCATACATATAAAATACATAAACAAATATGTATCACTCAGCTGACTTCGACAATGCAAAAATAATAGATATTGAGAATAGAACGAAGAAAAGAATGACTCTAGAAGGACTGAGAATACAAGAACAAATTCTCTGTGCGATGAATTACAAAGATGATGTAGACAATATAAATTGCGCATACACAGCGATAATAACTAAAAACAAGACAAAAGCTGAAAGTGGACGGTCAAGAGATTATGACCATACATATATGTAATAATATATAATAACTAATTAATTATGTGAACATATTGTGTTTAAGGTATTGTTGTTGGAAAAGTTTATAATGTATACTGTTTGTTAATTATGGTTTCTTGTTTTTTAAAAATAAAATAGACTCCCTGAAGAAGATACGAATCGTATCGAAACGCGTAGGAGGCAGAAAAAGAAAAAAAAAAAAAAAAAAAAAAAAAAATTTTCGTTTTTTAATTTAACGGCCGTAAAGCTCCAAATATATAACCCAACAAAAACATATACATTGGCCCAAAATATAAACGAAAATTTTACGTTTTTTTCATATATTTCTTAATAAAATCTATAATTTTTTTAGTCACTTGTATTTAAGTTGTTTGCTGTGCCCCGTGAACATCAATTTCTTATATTTTGTCCGCTTTCGTTTTCTAAACGCGTCTGTCAAGAAAATCTTATTGCTTGCTCCAAGTTACTCTACCAAAAAAGTCAGAGCAGAAAATCGTGATCTGAGTTGCTCTATTTCAGCTTAGAGCAGACTCATGAAACAAAACCTAGAGCAAAAAAGTTTTCATGAAACACAATTTTTTGAAATAGAGTAACCTGGCGTAACCTAGAGCAGCTCAATAATCAAACCTAATAAATGGTCAGACTAAGTTAAATTTGGCCTTTTAAAATACATATATATGTGGTTCTTGAAATTGCTTTTGTTAAATTTCCTCCTTAAATTAGCAGAAAGAGAGTTTCATAATCGGCTAGCATTGGCAAAGAACAGCCTCGTGGAATGCTGTGGTTTATTAAAATGTATTATAATATTACCTACTCTGACAAATCGAGTAAAAGATAACTTGGGATAAAGATAGCTAGGAGATTGAGTCATAATGAGAATGAGAATGCAAAGAAAAATACAGTTTCTGCCTTTATGATAGTCCGCAATCGTACATCCCTATAGCTAATTTTTCCAAGACGAGATATGCTCATATTTGGAAAGACCAAACACATACCGTTTGGCATTATTAAACATAATATCAATTTTATGAGCAGACGCATTGTCATGTTTGATGTATACGGCCTCAGAGTACATGATAACTGGAAGAATAATTTGCATAGCAAGTCGACGGATATTAATGTACATGTTTGCTCTTTGAAGCATTGATAAGAAACAGTATTTGATCATTCGCCAGTTCACACTTAATATCTGTCCCCAAATCATCCGAACTGTCAAAAATATATTTTTCATTGCACCATCTACATTCCGGAAGCAGACATTCCGAACTTGTGCTTCGTCCCCTTTGAACAACATCTTCATTTACCCTGGAATCTTAATAAAGAAGGCAACGATTATTAATATCCAAATTGTAATAAAATTTTTACCTACCCTTTGTGCCAGCGTTAGCGAAATTTGCTGAAAAAATATGAATTCGTGAAATTCACCGGGACAATGGGCTTATTAGCATACTACTTATTTTCTAGGTGAATTTCTGTGCCCCACTACTTAAATAAAAAGGCAAACTGAAAAAATATATATATCATAATCACAAAAAAATAATGCTTCATCTTCTCTTAAATATTATTAGGAAGATCATAATTTCAATCGAGAAAATATAATTGGCGCTTTTGTAACCGCTGAAGCGATTTTTGGCCGTGTTCTTCCTCCAATTCGTGGTTTTGCTTCTTGATGTTTTTTCCAACAAATGGAGAGACCTACAACAAGCCACCTCCGAACGGCTGATGATTTTTATGACGAGCCTTTATTTCATGTCAGAAATACACTCGGAGGAGTTGACATTCCCTGCCGAGGGGCGACCGCAATTAGAAAAATTAACATTATTTAAGTTATTTTCTATAATTTGTGAATGCTAACCACGGCTACCACGGTCGCCACCGAGAAAATATAAAACACATTAATTTAGTGGACCTTTTTGAGCAAATTTTTTTTAAGTTATTAAACAATCCATGAAAGCGACTTTGCGCCCTACAAAATTTCACCATGCTGGCCATCAAAATCGATATTGAACCTCAAGGCAACTTTGTCAAATACATAGGCTGCTCTCAGGTGTAAGCTGATTTCGTAAACAGCTCATAGTTTCCATAATCTGTTATACTCTGGTGCCCACACTATAGCCACCGCTTTATTGTCAGAGTTGTTATACGACATTTCCACGACAGCATAATCACTTGCTTCGCTCTCTCAATCGTGACTCACTTCTTCTTCTTTATTGGCGTTGGCACCGCTTACGCGATTATAGCCGAATCAATATAGGGACGCCATTCTTCTCTTCTTTTCGTTGCCTGGCGCCAGTTGGAAATGCCAAGTGAACCCAGGTCACTCTCCACTTGATCCTTCCAACGGAGTGAAGGTCTTCCTCTTCCTCTGCTTCCACCAGCGGTTACTGCATCAAATACTTTCAAAGCTAGAGTGCTTTCATCCATTCGGACGAGATGGCCTAGCCAGTGTAGACGCTGTCTCTTCATTCGCTGAACTATGTCAATATCATCGTATAGCTCGTACAGCTCATCGTTCCATCTTCTGCGGTATTCGCCGTTGCCAATGCGCTAAGGACCATAAATCGTTCGCAAAACTTTTCTCTTGAAGACTCCTAGAGCCGACTCATCAGATGTTGACATCGTTCACGCTTCTACGCCATATAGTAGGACCGGTATGATGAGCGACTTGTAGAGTTTGGTTTTCGTTCGCCAAGAGGGGACTTTACTTTTCAATTGCCTACTCAGTCCAAAGTAGCACTTGTTAGCAAGAGTGATTCTGCGTTGGATTTTCAGGCTGACATTTTTGTTGGTGTTAGTGCTGGTCCCTAGATAGACGAAATTATCTACGACCTCGAAGTTATGACTCAACAGTGACAAGGGAGCGGAGTCGCGAATGCGATGACTATTTGTTTGATGACAGGAGATATTTCGTCTTGCCCTCATTCACCACCAAACCCATTCGCTTCGCTTCTTTATCAAGTCTGGAGAAAGCGGAACTCACGGAAAGGTTGTTGAGGTCAATAATATCGATATCATCGGCGTACGCCAGCCAATCTTATAGAAGATTGTACCTTCTCTATTTAGCTCTACAGCTCGTATTAGTTTCTCTAGCATTAAATTAAAAAGGTCACACGATAAGGAGTCATCTTGTCTGAAACCCCGTTTGGTGTCGAACGGCTCGGAGAAGTCCTTCCCGATCGTGATGGAGCTTTTAGTGTTGCTTAACGTTAGTTTACATGGCCGTATAAGTTTTGCGGGGATACCAAATTCAGACATAGCGGCGTAAAGGCAGCTCCTATTCGTGCTGCCGAAGGCGACTTTAAAACGACGAAAAGGTGGTGGGTGTCGATTCTCTTTTCACGAGTCTTTTCCATAAAAAACTCCAGTACAAATAAAAAGTACTATAATACGATATAAACTAATTGTTGAATTTCACTCAACTAACATAGCAGGACATTTGGGAATTAGAAAGACAATTTTAAAGTTAAAACAAAGATACATTTGGAAAAATATGAGACAAATGGTTAAAGAACTTATAAATAATTGCGCAGCATGTACGCCCTGCAAGAACGGGCTGATGGGTTCACAAATACACTCACACGATTTCGGACAGTATTCAAACACATAAGGAAGTTGTTTTGTTTATCTTTCTCTTCTGATTACATAAAAATTGAAAGAGAATGCAGCAAAACGGACTATCTGTTTTATTTTATGTACTTATTTTCGAGTGGTACGCCATTTTTTTTTCGTCTTCTCCGTAGCAGATAGAAGTGAAAAATATATGATGAGGATCCTATTCAAGCATATTGTATATTGTCGATTAATTAACTACATCATTTTCTTTACATTTTTTTTTATTCAAGGGCATCCCATGTTGTTCGGAAAACTTAGCTAATGAAGCATGTTGACTGGAATGAACCTTGCAGCAGTAGCAGATCTAAATATATTCAACAAAACTTTGCGAGGTAAAACTGCATTTAGATATTAATAACATTCTAATTCGAACATTCATTTTTATTTTACTTAGATGTCTTTTAACTTCAAAGCAATCGGGATTATGACGAAGGCGTTCCTAGAGCTGTGGAGCTGCGTCACCAACGCATGACTTTAATAGTCTTTAATAGTACTTCTGCACATACGGTTTTGCTTAAAATATATTGCCGATTTTTGAAAACGAAAATATTGTCGTATTGTTATTTCTTTTGTATGCTATATAAACCATGTACATCATCTATGTAATCTATGTAAAATATTGCAATAAAGACTGAATCTTAATAGTGCTTGTATGTATGTATTTATGTAGGGAAAATGTTTGTCAAAGCTTATTTATTTCGGCATCAATGCTGTCGCTCATCTGTGTTCGGCTCGTACGGCACTGCTGCGTTTTTTTACGTCAATATAGTTTTCTTTTCGTATCAATGCTGTCGCTCAGCTGTGTCCGACAAGAAAGACAAAAATGCACAAGAAAACGAAGAGAGAATGGCGTACACGTATACAAATGTAAACATCTCATTTGTCATGTCGGCCTTAAGAAAGTGATGGGAAAATTGTTCTACGAGCTGACGGGATATGACATCATGCACTTCTGACACATGTTGGCTCAAATGATCGGAAATCTTCTTGCAGGGCGAGAAATAAGATAACAAAACATATAAAATAACCACTTGCAGTGACAGATACAGCAACAAACACATTTCGAACGGGTACAGATACATATTAGCTATGCAATGTGATTTCTATAAATATGTTATTGCACATCTCATTGAAAATAAAGAAGAAAGAAATCATAGGACATTGAATGAATATCTATTTTCCTTCGCAGAAGATTATGAATGGGACAAATGGATTCCATTTTACACTTTTGCATACAACACAACTCCACACATACACGTAGATACACTATACTCCCGTTTGAACTAATATTTGGCAAATTACTAACATTGCCTAGTGATAACATAAATACAAGAAGTACCAATCACAACATTCAAAACTATGCTACAGAAATGAAATTTTTTTTTTTTTTTTTTTTTTTTTTGAATAATGTTTTATTGAATCTTTCCTTTTTGGAAACTAACAATAATTTCGAAAATCTTAAAGCTAATTCTTATTCCTAGAACAAGTTAATAAAACCACTGTATAGATTAACAAAGTAAGCAAAGTACAATAAATTACGAATATAACTTAGATTTATCAAAGAATGTGTTTATATAGATATCATTAGGTATACCAAACACTCATAACAAAAGATATATCATAAAAGATAATTTGAAGTAAATTATAATATCATGAAGGATATATGCGGAGCGCAACTCCGATGTAGAATAATTGGATGCGGCAGAGCCCTTAGTCACAGTTCAAACGTAAATCCTTTCTCTTAATATAATAATGTAATAATTGTTTAGCTAGAAAGTTTGGGTGGTTAGATAACCTTAATGAGTAATTTTTAAGCAGTTTCTCTATTTCCTCGGTGACGGTTTTAATGCCGAGATCTTTGTGAATTGCGGAGTTTTTTACATACCAAGGGGCTTTGCATATTGATCTTAAGGTTTTAGACTGCAGTCTTTGAATTCTATCCAGGCTAGATTTAGATGCTGAGCCCCAAATTTGGATCCCGTACATCCAAGATGGCTTTATTAGCATATTAAAAAGTAAAACTTTGTTTTCTAGACTTAGTTTGGACTTAGAGCCTACAATCCAATGCAAGTTCGCAATTTTCAATTTGGTTTGAGTAATCTTTTTGCCTATGTGGTTTTTCCAGGTGAGTCTTTTATCCAATGTAACTCCCAGGTAGGTAACGAATTCTTTCTGAGGTATTGTATTCCCATTTATAGAGATTGAAGGACATGTGTCTTTTTTTAGGGTAAATGTTACTTGTATACACTTAGACTCATTGACTTTAATTCTCCAAGTTGTTAGCCACTCTTCTATTACTTTTAAATGTTCTTGTAATCTGTAACTGGCTGTCATGGGGTTTGAATGGACACTAAGTATTGCTGTATCATCCGCAAAAGTTGATGTGATGAGGTTTCGGTTTGTGGGAAGATCGTTCGTATAAATTAAATATAAGACGGGCCCTAAAACACTTCCTTGTGGAACACCGGCAAATATTTCATAGGATTCGGTGGTGTAACTTTTTTGCCTAACACGAAATTTTCTGCCAATAATAAAGCTTTCTAAGACATCATAAATTTCTACGGGAAGCGTAACTTTCAGCTTATATAATAGACCATCTAACCAAACTTTGTCAAATGCCTGGGCAACATCGAGGAACACTGCAGTACAATATTGCTGATCTTATGTGTGCTACGATTCTATGCACCTGCTCTATTGTGCTGTGTTTTTCTCTAAAGCCGAATTGGTGGCATGGTATGGTCTGTTTCGATTCTAAAATCGGTAATATTTTTTTTAATTAAAGTTTTTCGAAGATTTTTGAGAATACCGTAATTAAGCTAATAGGCCTGTAGGAGCCCACCAAAGATGGATCTTTACCTGGTTTAGGGATCATAATAATCTCCGAAAGCTTCCAGGATTTAGGAAAATAGTGTAGTCTCAATGCACTATTAAATATACAAAGAATGTGTTTAATTGCCACATTTGGAAGCTCTTTTATCATATCACCCGTTATTCTGTCGTATCCAGGAGCTTTCTTTTTCTTTATGTCGTTAGTAATAACATCTTTAAGTGATATAAAATTAAATTGAATAAAATTTTTATCTGGATTTGCACGAAATTCTGGAAGAGATTTGTATCCAATATTTGGTGTAAATACAGTGGAAAGATGCATGGCAAATAAGATACCCTTTTGCTGGTCGCTTCGAGCCCACTCACCATTGTGAGTTCTCAATGGAGGGTCGAAAGTGACGGGATTTTTGAAACTCTTAACTTTTCGCCACAAAGAGTAGTTGGTATCAGATGTAGCTGACAGAGATTGTACGGACTTTTGAAATTCGTTTTCCTTTTTTTGTTTCAGGACATCCCGAAGCATTTTTATGCATATATTGAGCTCATTTTTTAAGGCTGGGGAACGAAACCTCTGCCAATCTCTTCTTAGTTGTCTTTTTTTGGTTACCAGACTTGTAATGTCTTTACCCTTAAGACCGTTGAAAATTTGTCTTCTATGAGTGTTAGATGGGCTGTGTGTTGAAATTTTCGCTGCCAAATGAAGTAATGTTGTAAAGCCATCAACTGCATTGTCGACATCTGCTATTGATTTTAGAGGAATGAGCGATTTTAGATGCGCGCTAATGAATTTTCTGTATTTAAGCCAATTTGTAAATTTATTGGTTAAGCCTAGCTGTAAGTCATTGCAAACTGGAATTATGTTAATGGAACATAGACAAGGCGAGTGATCAGATGATAAGTCGAAAAGTGGTTTTACGCTTACTTGTGCTCTATTGATACCACAAGTTACTCCAAAGTCAATCAAATCTGGGGTTTTGCTGAGATCAGTTGGCCAGTATGTTGGCTGACCGGTAGATATAACGTCGAAACCGTTATTTTGAATGGCTTTATATAAATTTCTACCTTTTGGAGATATTAACCTAGATCCCCAGAAGGAATGTTTTGCGTTGTAATCACCTGCTACTAGAAACCGTTTACCAAGTTTATAGAAGAAATCAGTAAATTGAGTTTCTGATATGTTGTATCGAGGCGGACAATATATGGCGGAAATGTTTATTCCACCAGAATTATCATATACCATATATGAACTGAGGTAGCGTGAAGGTAGTCTTTACAGTACTCTTCCATTATATAATGTTTAATTTTTTGCCTGATAAGTATTCCAGTTCCACCGCGCGCTTTCCCTTCAGGGTGTTTGGTGTCATAAAACAAAAATTTATCAATATTGAAGTTGTTAAATTTGGTCAAATGAGTTTCGGAGATTAGCATTATATCTATTGCTTGATTTTCTAAGAAGAGTTGAAGTTCATTTTTGTGTTGGACCAAGCCGTTGGCATTCCAATAACATATCTTAAGGTCGTTCATGGCTTAGACAATATCGCTTGAAGGAGGAGATTTTGATTTCGAATTAAATCTTGCATCATAGATAGATAGATTAAAGAGGAGGATATGCACTGCGACCAGTGATCTATTGTGCCCTCCGATATCTTCACATTATTTCAATCAGGTCTAATGCCCTTATGAAACTAATTATGTTTGAGGGGCCAATTGATTTAATGTGGTTCTCCTTTGGCTGAATGTCTCCTAGATGTTTCAGTCTTCTTCTTGCCACAGCTTCGCATTCAAATACTAGGTGTACCGGCGTTTCTGGAACCAGCTCGCAGAATCGACATGTTTCATCAGAGCATATTCCGAGCTTGTACATGTGCTTACGCAGCCTGCAGTGACCTGTAAGAAATCCTGTTATTATTCTTAAGTTGTTCTTACTGAGTGCTATTATATTACTAAATCTTTTGGAATTGTAGCCGTTTATAAGTTTTTTCGATTGTCTCATTCCGTCACTACAATACCAATCTCCTCTCTTATTGAGTGGGGACCTAAGGGGAAGAATGGCTCAGGTCCTGTGGGAGAGATTGAGGCAGCTTGTTTTGCTAGCCTGTCGGCTAATTCGTTACCTTCAATACCTGTGTGTCCTGGAACCCAGACAAGCTGAACTTTGTTCCGTTCGCTCACTCTGTTAAGGTTCTCAACACATTCTCTTACCATATATGATTTGATTATACATGACGATATTGCTTTTATTGCGGCCTGACTATCGCTGCAGATTACTACATGTTGGTTAGTTAAATTTCTTTGGAGTATGATCTCTGCGCATTTTGTGATGGCATACACCTCTGCCTGGAAAATGCTAGGGTATTTCCCCATTGGAATTGATATATTAGTCCTGGGACCAGTAATTCCCGCACCTATTCCATCAGTAGTCTTTGATCCATCTGTGTACCACACCAGTGAGTGTGGTTTTATTACTTCCTGTATCTAGGTTTGGTTCCAAGTTCTTTTTTCCCCCAGGGATGTTTTGAACTTGACATTGAAACTTGTTGTCTTTAATATTTCATCTCTGCTGAAATTTGCTAGCGTTATTCTTTCTTTTATCTCTGCCCCTTTCTTTGCTGATATGGTTTTTCCTTTTCCTGACCCCTCTTTCATCATTGTCAGTAGGGCTTTCTTATGCGAAAGCTCTATTTCTTTGTGGAGAGGAGTTAGGTCAAGGAGAGCTTCTAGTGCTACTGTCGGACACGTTCTCATGCATCCGGTTATACAGACACACGCTAGCCTTTGCAGTTTAGTTAGTGCGGCTTTGGCTGTGTTTAGCCTCGCTCTTCCTGACCAGGCAATCGCTCCATATGTTATTGTTGGTTTTACTATCATGGTATACATCCAATGCAGTATTTTGGGGGTGCAGCCCCATGTTTTCCCTGCTAATCTTCTGCATACCATAATTGACCTTGTAGCTTTACTTATCATATATTCCATATGTTTCTTCCACGTTAATCTTGCATCAAAGAAAACCCCTAGAAATTTTGTTTCCATTGTGGGCTCTATTACTACGTTGTTCAATCTTATGTCTTTTAGGTTTAGTTTTGTCCTTCTCGTAAAAGGCACGATTGCTGTTTTTGTAGGGTTAATGTTTAGCCCTGCTTCTAGGCACCAGTTCTTAGTTAATGTAAGTGCTCTCTGTATTATGTCACAGAGTGTGCTCTCGAATTTTCCTACTGCTATTATTACGATGTCATCGGCGTAACCTTGACACTTTATGCCATATCTTGCATCATACTTTGCATTGATGTCATATGTTCTTGCATCATGCGTATAAAGCAGTTTAGCGTATTTTCAAGTGAGTTAACAGACGGAACGGACGAGATTGACGTTTCTTGCGTTGTGAGCTGAGGTACACCTTTTAAAGCTTGGGCGTAGGATATAAAGTTGGTATTAGTAGGCTTTGTTTCGGTAGCTTTTGATTGAGGCTGAGGGTGAGGCTGAGAGGCAGGAAAGTTGCTAGAAGCCTTTTTACTGCCCTTGCCTGTTAGAGAAAGATATATTGGACAACCCCTGTAATTGGCGGTGTGATTTTCACCGCAATTGCTACATTTTTTAGACTCAGGGGTTGTTTTAGATTTCATACAGTCTTTTGAACTGTGTAAATCTCCACAAATGACACATATACTTTGTAAAGTGCAATATCGCTTCGTATGGCCAAATTCTTGACAATTATGGCACTGAACAGGACCTGTTCGCTTATGTGGTTCTTCCACGGAAATACGACGGTGAAGAAGGTACCGCAGTTTGTAAATGGGATGAACTTCTCCCTTTTTTAAGAGCTGGAAATCTGGCTCAATATTAACCCTAAACATTGGCTGAGGTATGTTAGCCTTATTTTTGATGTTGAATACGTTTCTAACCCTGAAACCTTCTTCTTTCAAGGCACTTTCTATTTCCAAGGGACTTACACTGTGTTCAATGCCCTTTAGGATGACTGCTAAGCTACGACTACTTTTGAGCTGGAAGGTATAGAAGGACTTCTTTTCCTTTTCGAAACTATCTGCCACCTTGCGATAGCTATCTTCTCCGTAGGTTTGCACTTTCACTTCCTGAATATTTCCCTTTTTAATTGGGACTACATGGAAGTTATTTTTTCCAATTGGCGGCGGTTTGGTCGTTTTCTGCAGACGCACTTGATCATCAGCATCAGAAAGCATTTGAAATCGATTATTGCTCATGCTGTCTTTTTCTCTTGTAGTTTTGACAATTTTGGATTGATTTTGTTCACTATTTTTTTGGGGTGACCGTTTCCTTTTCACAAGAATGTAGCGATCGATTCCAGTTTGAATTACTGCTTTCTTTGCAGCGCTATTTTCGGTAAGGTCTTGCGTTTCGACTCTAGAAGGAGCTGGAGGAGTTGCGGTAATCGGCGATTGAGCCCATGAAGGGGCTGGTAAAGTAGTCCTAGAAGGGACTACAAGAGCAGAGGGCTCATTTTCAAATCGTTGTGTTCGCTGTTGGTGCTGTTGTTGTGGCGCTTGTTGTTGCTGTTGGCTTTGGTTAACGTTTCCGCGTTGTGGTGACCGATTTAGTCCCATTTTTACAAAATGACCAATTTAGTCCCGAAAAAAAACCAGTGGATTTTGCAACACAGCTTTTTGGCAACTCTAATTTGGAAACGGCAGGAGCAAATGCAAATTTTCCTGCATACTTTTAGGCGCCTTTCTTTAATACCAGAGCTTTTTATATATGTTTTATTATTATAATTAATATATTTGTCTCTGTTCAACTAGTGTGAACTATTTATTTATTTATTTTATATTATTTAGTTTTGATGGAGCGCCAATCCATGCAAATAACACAATTTGTTATTTACAAGGTTTCACTTTCACTTCAATTTGTTCAGTTTCAGAGGAGTCACTTGCCTGAATTAGTTTATGTAGTTTGCACAGTATATTTTATTTAAAAATTTAAAATAAATATAGAGTACAGTCACTTTCACTTTGTACTCGCAAGAGTTGCCAGACATCAAAAAAAACAAAAAAAAAAAAAAAAAAAAGAAATGAAATTAAGATTAAATAAATCTTTGGCAAATGTAAAAAAAACTAACAAATGCAACAAAAGCCAAAAGAAAAGAAATCTATTACCAAAATGTAAATAAATCAAATTTTAAAGTAGGAGATTCGGTATATATAAATCCGAAAATAAAAAGAAAAATCAGAGCATATATCATGGCCCATATATTATTGTAGAAACTGAGGGAGTCAACTCCACTCTAAATATAAAAAATAAGCTAAAAGTAATGCTGTAAGGACCCCAAAATCGTAGATGTTGGAGCACTTACAACAATACAAGAAAATGTATGTACAGGTAAACCTAATACCTATGAATTCGAATACACATGTACATACATACATATATATAAATAATATTTTAAGTTAACCAAGTATTTATATATATACACATTTTATGAATTCCATTTTACGCGTATTCGCTTTGCTTTCACTAGAAGAAACAAGTTCAAACATGAATACGAACATGCATATATACATACACACATATAGTTTTAAGGAAAACTGTTCATAGAGATGAATTGTTGTAATAAAATAACATTCTGCCTGCGCGCAGAATAGTATAAAAGGCGAGGAAAATGCTAAGGTAAATTAAGTAGCCTTTGTGTTGTCGTGTCGTTAGATATACTTGGCAGTGGGATCAACACCACCGGCAAATGTAGTATCCCTGATGGTTTTCACCTCACGAACACTTCTTTATACTCCACTGAGGGGTTTCATCTCACTGGAACGAGGGCTAGTAGAGGGTTTTCACCTCCACAGCTCATACGAAAAAAGTAGTCTTTGTATTATCATTAGGTATACTTGCCCGTGGGATCAACACCACCGGCAAACGTAGTGTACCTGAGGGTTTTCTCCTCACGAACACTTACTTATACTCCACTGGGGGTTTCATTACCTGACTGGAGCGAGGGGTAGTAGAGGGTTTTCACCTCCACAGTTCGTACGAAGAAAGAAAATACTTGTAGTAGAAATATAATATAATATATTAGAAACCTTGTATATATATATTGTTTATACCTTATAAATTTGTTGTAGCGAAAATAGCGTGTTATTACTTTAGGAAACCCTTGGCAATGCTGAGCTTACCCCAGCCAAGTGGAAAACTCTGTTACAATGCTTAATAATCAATTAAAAAATATGTAGGAATTTAGTAATGTAAACACTTAGTATGCACTTATTTCTAATATGTAACCTGTCAGATATCATAATATTAGATGTAAGTGTTACGTGTCGCATCATGTCTTACTATACGGCGCTGGAAATGTGTTTATTCGTGCTAAAAGTTTGCATTTGACAATTTTTCGATTAATTGAGTCAGTACGTTGTGAGCTGTCGTCAAAAATGGACACCAGCATATTTAACAATTTGTCTTCGATCAAGGCGAAAAAGCAGCCAAAGCGGCTGAAAAAGTTAATTTAGTTTATGGGCACGATACTGTAAACGAACGTGAAGCACAAAAGTGGTTTGCTAGGTTCCGTTCCGGTTATTTCGATGTCAAAGATGCTCCACGCTTCGGGAGGCCTGTCGTCGAAAATTGCGATAAAATTATGGAAATAGTGGAAACAGACCGTCACGTGAGCACTTATATAATTGCTGAGGAACTAATGATAAGCCAAAAAACCGTTTGGAACCATTTGCATAACCTTGGATTCAAAAAGAAGCTCAATGTTTGGGTGCCATACAAACTAACGCAAAAAACATGATGAACCGAATTTCCATATGCGGATTGCTACTGAATCGCAACAAAATCGACCCATTTCTGAAGCATTTCGTGACTGGCGAAGAAAAGTGGATCACTTACGACAACGTCAAGCGAAAGCCAGGATTGACGACCTGGAAGGTTTTGCTGTGTGTTTGGTGGGATTGGCAAGGAATCATCTACTAATAGCCTATGGTCAAACGCTCAATTCGTCCCTCTACTGCCAACAACTGGACCGCTTGAAGGCAGCACTCATCCAGAAGAGGCCATCTTTGATCAACAGAGGCCGAATTGTGTTCCATCAGGACAACGCCAGGCCACACACGTCTTTGGTGACGCGTCAGAAGTTCCAGAAGCTCGGATGGGAGGTCATACTGCACCCACCTTATAGTCCGGACCTGGCACTAAGTGATTACCATCAACCGAACGAACTTTTTACTTGACCTAATATAAACACACAAAACATTTCATATATATATGTATAAATTATTCCTTTTGTTGAAAAAGAAATAAATTTTTATTAAGGGCAATGGTGTTAATTACGTGCGGGCGATAATGGCGCTCACACGTAACACAATTAAAAGAAAAGAAAAATGTTCGAATTAGATTCAATATAATGTCTTTATTAAAAGAATATTAATAATATGTGGACAATTTTCTAATAAGACGTTTTGCAATATATATATATATATATAATTGGCAATTACCTTGAGTGGCGCAGTGGCTGGTGTGTATCGATTGACAAACGTTATAGAAGTGAATAGGTGAAAATAACAAGTTTTTTAATAAGGCGAAATAGACCGTTTCTTTTTTTTTGTATAAGAGAACGTCTGTTACTTATGCATATGTGCGTGTGTATGCATGTAGGGTTACATGCACATTAGGGTGGTACCTTATATTTAGGCCATTGGTCTAAACATGCCGGCCCCCTTGCGGTAAGCAACAGACTTATAGCGATTCCACCAACCATTGCTCCAACCAGGATGTTTATAGGCTATGTAATGAATTCGTTTATTATGTATGTACGATGTTCATATATTCTTTTTGTATTGGTTACAATAGCTGGTAAATAATAAAACTTCACTTAATTGTAAAAAAAAATTAAAAATGAACTTTCTGGGTATGCGTGCTCAAAATGGATAGGTATGTATGAGCAGTGAGCAACCTCCCCGTACGTTCATTTAGGTTAATGCATTGTGACCTGTTGGTTACAGGAGAGTCGTGGGTGGTTTTAATGTTGGTGAATTTTGTTAATTCAGCAACTTGGCCTGCCACCCCAAAAAATGAATACATAAGAAAATCGGTTTTCTTTTTAAACTCGTTGTATGCTCTAAGAATACAAAATACAACACTCCGTAGTTTTTAATAAGCAAGTGCAATAAGTTTGCTCAAAAATTATTTTTATGTGTTATTTGGATGTGATTATATATATTTTACAAACAAATGTAAAATAATTAATACATATAAATATATGCCAATGTATTGCAATATTTTGTGTGTATTGTATTTTGAAAAGTAGTTTTCTAAGAACATTCTAAAATTTGTGCAAACAAAGTCATGAGTAAAAAAAATTAAAAAAACAAAAAAACTTAAGAAATGTTGGGCTGGCAACATCACTGAAATGAGAATTTGTTTTGGAGACTTATTGTGGATAATATTCTTCTGTCATATTTGAAGCAGCGGCGCAGCAGAAAATTTCCTGCGCCATTTTCTTGCAGCCACGAGGATTCATCTTTTCGGTATGCAATCCTTTTAAAAAAATTTTTAGATATTAATTTTCTTTTATTTTAGGTCCAGCACTCTTGCTTCGGCAGAACATATACTAAAATTAGTTGGATCAATTCGCTCACTCAAACAAGTCAAGACGTACATTACACCTTCCTTCAACTTGTCAAGCAGCAACATAAAAGGCAATGCCACTCATACGATATCTTCAGTGCCGATACCGAGCACCCTCCTTCAACTTGTCCAGCAGCAACATAAAGGGCAATGCCACTCATACGATATCTTCAGTGCCGATACCGGGTCATTCAAGATAGAAGCGAAAAAGATTCCCCAAAAGAAGCTGTTACTACACGACCAAATCCCTCAACTGGTCCCTTTACCAACGACCATCAATCAGCGGCAGCATCAGGGAGGCGGATACATAAAGGTCCAGCGACTGGAGTTTCAACAAGTAAGTTTGATTGAATTGCATGGTGAAAACTCCGTCCATGTTGTATATGCATACATACATATACTTAAAAAACATTAGAGTGCCACGTGCTACAAGATATGAGGGAAATTTAATAACAACAATTCATTTATTTAATAGTAAATGCAAGTATTTTTTTTTCTTTGTTACGTTTTTGATATAATAAACGCATTTTTATCGGAAGATGTTTGCTGCTTGTAATGCAGCATATGATGCTTCAAAATGATTTTGTATTTTTTGCTGAAAAGTTTAGCAAAACTATATTTATTCTCTTATCAATTCTTAAAGGTATTTAAGATTTTCTGCATATTTCTTTACTTTGCTTCTCGAATTTGTGGTGGTGCTGCAGCTGCCAATAAGGGAACTGGACGTCCACCAGCAGCGGGAACCGAATAGTAAATGGCCTGTTGTTGGGGTGCTCCACTAGTTGCCTGCGCCCCAACAAGCTCAATTGCAAGCGCAAGTGGTGGCTGCAGCTGCAGGAGCAACTGTTTTATCTCAGCAGCAGCCTGGAGCGCAGGCATCTAGTGGACCCCAACAACAGGCCATTTACTATTCGGTTCCCGCTGCTGGTGGACGTCCAGTTCCCTTATTGGCAGCTGCAGCACCACCACAAGGGCCAGCTGCTGTGCCATTGTCACCATGTCGACATCGCGGAGACGTGGCGAAAGATGTTAGGTACAAGCGGTATAACAGAAGCGATCAATTGAGGTGAAACAATGGCTACGAGACAAACGCCAAATGTGTCTATGTACTTTTCCGAGTTGACAAAGATTAAAACGCGCGTAAAACCGACGTGTTTGATATATATGCCAAATAAATTAAGCCCACAATGCTTTCTTTAAAATAGAACACGCACTTAAGCACTTACAAAAAAAAGCTGCAAGGAAATATTTTAATAATAAAAAAAAACATGAGTAAACAGCACTTCAAACAAGCAATGCAAGTATTTGTGTAATATTTTAATTTGTTCTGCAAAACTGATTAGTGGATGAAAGCAACATAACTTATTGGACATTAACAAAAATGGGAGATACAAGTTAGTCTAATAAATATTGTAGCACTTTTTAGTAACAGTTTGTTGTTTAATCAAATAGTATTATAAAAGTAGTTGTTGCTGACAGAAAACGATTAACGACTCTCGCGCAAGATTGCCGGTGTGCAATCTGTTTGGTACCGAGTACGCACCGAAATGTAAAATCCAGTTCGAACACGCATACATACCATAATTACGACCCGTACAAGAAAACCGCCACATAGCCTTCAACTCATCTTGAAGTATAGCTAAGGTGTGCTTGTTCTGATCTCCGGATGGAGTCTCTTGGAAATCAGCTTCAAATTCAGTAATGGCATCGGCCAATCTAATGAAGGATTCCATTGTTGAGAGAAAAAGGAATTTGGACCAAAACACAGAGATACTTCCTTGACTATAATATTAATGATTTGAAAAAATTTGATTGTATTTTTTGTAACTTTGTCTAATTTTATAGCTAGCCAAGAAGAGAATCAAGAAAAGATGCTAACACCCAATGCGGAGTGGGTGTATATATGTTTTCAATGTAAAACGCAGTGTCAAAAAAACTCAAGACTCGTCTTGTGCGTGAATATTTATATTTTGTTGATCACCAGCCACGAATGATATGCCAACTGACCCAACTGGGTATATATTTTGTGATAATAAGAAACGCAGTGAAATATGTGCCACGAAAAAATGCAAAACTGACCCAACGTCAAGTGGGTGTATATAGTTGTAATAAGAAAAAACGCAGTGATATATGTACAAAATCTTGGTGTATATTTATTAATCACCAGCCACGAAAAATACAAAACTGACCCAACGTTAAGTGGGGGTATATATTTGTGATAAAAAACGTAGTGAAATATATAAAATCGATCGTGGTGTATATTTATTAAACACCAGCCACCCAACTTTATGCTAAAATAATATATTTTGTGTCTGTGAAATATTTCTGCACCCGTGTGTATGTAGTAGCGCGAAATCAGAAAAAAAGAAAGAAAACGGGAGACAATCTGTGCTTTTTTGGCTCAAAATAAAATATAAAAAATGTCGCGATAGTGAAACAAAGCCAATTAAAAAACTTATTAAAGAACCATATATAGCAAAATAAAAAGTGAATTATTGCAACGATAATTGTTAATGTATGTGTATATATGGTATCAAAAAATATACTCCGCTATATTGAATTCCAAAGAACAACAACAATATATGATAACACGAAATGGCTGTTTCTCGCGGTTTAAATATCTTTTCCGTTTATATAAATTATTAAAGTGAATTCGCTATACTATTTTATCGAAAAAAAAAGAATTACCATACTCGCGATTTATATTGATGTGTTCCCCTTTTCTTTTTTTGCTTTCGGAGATAAACGCGTAATCGATGATGGTGCACAAATATTTTTTTTTTTGTTATTTTCTCAGTTTTATTTAAAAACGCGAATTTTGTTACAACTTTTTTTAAGTGCATTGAAATAAAAACCACGTACCTTGCAATTATTGCTTGTTGACAAAAAAATATTGTGGATAAGCTGATCGTGTGGCACGTTGGTGTGTGTTTGGCAATACAAGTATGTTGCGTTGATGCAGTTGTGTTGCGGTGATGCAGTTGTGATGCTGTGATGCAGTTATGGTGCGGTGATGCAGTTAGGATGCGGTGATGCAGTTATGGAGTTGGCACAATATAGTGGTGGTTATCCAAATGTTCACTTGAAGTAATAAAAAGAGCAAAGCTTGTGATGAGTGAAGTGAATCTGGATCCGCTTGATCAATTTCAATATTATCCGGCTCGAAGGACCAATAATTACGTGCGGGCGATAATGGCGCTCACACGTAACACAATTAAAAGAAAAGAAAAATGTTCGAATTAGATTCAATATAATGTCTTTATTAAAAGAATATTAATAATATGTGGACAATTTTCTAATAAGACGTTTTGCAATATATATATATATATATAATTGGCAATTACCTTGAGTGGCGCAGTGGCTGGTGTGTATCGATTGACAAACGTTATAGAAGTGAATAGGTGAAAATAAAAAGTTTTTTAATAAGGCGAAATAGACCGTTTCTTTTTTTTTGTATAAGAGAACGTCTGTTACTTATGCATATGTGCGTGTGTATGCATGTAGGGTTACATGCACATTAGGGTGGTACCTTATATTTAGGCCATTGGTCTAAACAGGTGTAGTGGCCTGAGTCACATACATACTAGTATCAAAATACTACGCAAGAAAAACAATAAAATAACATAAACATAGAATCAGGCCAATGGCTCTGCGCTGCCGCTACTATGTAAGCAGAGCAATGCATAATATATGCAAGGGTCGAATTACACCACTTCAACGTCCACTTTAAATGACATGTCAGCAAACATATAGTTGTTGAGCGGAACCGGGAAAATGATATTGTGTCAAAATTATTTGTATAAATAAAATGTAGAAATCTTAATAAATTTACTCAATATTCAGAACTCATGTTTATATTGGTTCACATTTCGGCTAACTGAATGCTAAGCTTAATGATTAGCAGAGCTGCAAACTGCTGTTGAAATATTTATTGCAACAATGTTCAACTATTAGAATAGGGCATTAGGCATCCTTATGAGGATAAAGAAAATTTATTCATATTATCAGTAAATCCTTACAATGGTAACAAATAATTTGTTACGAATTTAGTTTTGATTTCTTTTGAAAGAAAACTAAGCATTTTCTTCGATTATTTAATATTCCTTTAAAAAAGACTATACTGGCAACCTTGAACAATGGCAATAAACTATCCTGCAAGACGGGTAGCTGTTGCCTAAAATGTTATCCGTCTGTTACTTTACATACGTGCATTTGTTATTTGAATTGTTACTTTTCTTTTAGCCGTGGGAAAAAAATAACAAATTTTCCCGCTTTGTTTCACGTACGTGTTATTCTCTTGTTCATTCACTCGCATCGTATTTATCGGTATGGGACATATATTCGCCTTTTTTAATTTTGGGATATTTTTGTTACCGTATTTGTAATACATCTGTTATTCAAAACAAACACGTATGTTAGTCGATCTGCTAGCAACTGGTTATTAAAAACAAATGTATATGATATCGTATCTGCTACCCATGTGTTGTTGGAAACATAATCATTTGTTAGCATGTCTATGGGCGGTGAGTTATTCAAAACAAATGCATTTGTTACCAGCCTGTCACCGGTGAGTTATTCTAAACAAATGTCTTTGTTATCGGACGTGTCACTATTTTCACAAAGAAATCCGTCAACAAAAATGACGAGAATAAGACTAGATTTAGCAAATTACGACTTTGAAATTATATATCTTCTTCTTCTTCTTTATTGGCGTTGGCACCACTTACGCGATTATAGCCGAATCAATATAGCAGTGCCATTCATCTCTTCTTTTCGCTGCCTGGCACCAGTTGGAAATGCCAAGTGAACCCAGGTCACTTTCCACATGATCCTTCCAACGGAGTGGAGGTCTTCCTCTTCCTCTGCTTCCACCAGCGGGTACTGCATCAAATATTTTCACAGCTGGAGTGCTTTCATTCATTCGGACGACATGGCCTAGCCAGCGTAACCGCTGTCTCTTCATTCGCTGAACTATGTCAATATCATCATATAACTCGTACAGCTCATCGTTCCATCGTCCATAAATCGTTTGTAAAACTTTTCTCTCGAAGACTCCTAGAGCTGACTCATCAGATGTTGACATCGTCCACGCTTCTGAGCTATATAGTAGGGGACCGGTATGATGAGCGACTTGTAGAATTTGGTTTTCGTTTGCCGAGAGAGGACTTTTCTTTTCAATTGCCTACTCAGTCCACAGTAGCACCTGATGGCAAGAGTGATTCTGCGTTGGATTTCCACGCTGATATTGTTGTTGGTGTTAGTGCTGGTCCCTAGATAGACGAAATTATCTACGACCTCGAAGTTATGACTCAACAGTGACAAGGGAGCCGAGTCGCGAATGCGGTGACTATTTGTTTGATGACAGGAGATATTTCGTCTTGCCCTCATTCACCACCAAACCCATTCGCTTCGCTTCTTTATCAAGTCTGGAGAAAGCGGAACTCACGGAAAGGTTGTTGAGGTCAATAATATCGATATCATCGGCGTACGCCAGCCAATCTTATAGAAGATTGTACCTTCTCTATTTAGCTCTACAGCTCGTATTAGTTTCTCTAGCATTAAATTAAAAAGGTCACACGATAAGGAGTCATCTTGTCTGAAACCCCGTTTGGTGTCGAACGGCTCGGAGAGGTCCTTCCCGATGCTGACAGAGCTTAACGTCAGTTTACATAGCCGTATAAGTTTTGCGGGGATACCAAATTCAGACATAGCGGCGTAAAGGCAGCACCTATTCGTGCTGTCGAAGGCGGCTTTAAAATCGATTCTCTTTACACGGGTCTTTCCAAGATTTGGCGCATGGTGAATATCTGGTCAATGGTTGACTCACCAGGTCTAAAGCCACACTGATAAGGTCCAATCAGTTTGTCGGCCAGCTTCTCAAGCTCCTCGTACTCGCGCATCTCGGCTTCTTTCTTTTTTTGTCTGCAGACGCCTCTTGCTTCCCTCTTCAGTTCTCGGTATCTATCCCACCCTGCACGGGTTGTGGTCGATCGCAAGGTTACGAGGTAGGCAGTCTGTTTTCTCTCCACTGCGACACGGCAGTCCTCATCGTACCAGCTGTTTTTGCGACCTTTCCGAAATCCAATCGTTTCGTTTGCAGCTGTACGTAGGAGTTTGCAATGCCGTCCCACAGTTCCCTTATACCGGGTTGCTGATTAGTACTCTCAGAGAGCAGGTGTGCAAGTCGAGTAGAAAACCGCTCGGCAGTCTGCTTTGATTGTAGCATTTCAACGTCGAACCTTCCTTGTGTTTGTTTACGGGCGTTCTTCGATACACCCTCTGTGCGTATCTTCGCTGCGACAAGATAGTGATCCGAGTCAATGTTGGGACCTCGAAACGTAGGCACATCTAAAACACTGGATACATGTCTTCCGTCTATCACAACATGATCGATCTGGTTGAAAGTTTTCCGATCTGGAGAGAGCCAAGTAGCTTGATGAATTTTCCTGTGGTGGAATCAGTGGTAAAGACAACCATATTTCGGGCCCCGGCGAAGTGTATCAGTCTCAGACCATTTGAAGATGTTTCGTAGTGGAGGCTGAATTTTTCGACAGATACCTTCTTTGCCCACCCTAGCGTTGAAGTTGTTAAGCACAATTTTGACGTCGTGGCAAAGGCAGGGCTCATAAGTGTGTTCGAGGCGCTCGTAAAAAGCATCTTTGGTCAAGTCATCCTTCTCTTCCGTTGGAGCGTGGGAGCAAATTAGAGTGGTGTTGAAAAATTTTGTTCTGATCCAGATTGTGGCTAGACGTTCATCCACCGGAGGGAATGCCAGTACTCGGCGACGGAGTCTCTCTCCCACCACGAATCCGACACCAAATTTGTACTCCTTTATATGGCCGCTGTTTTAACATTCACAAGGACCCACCTTCTTCCGTCCTTGTCCCGTCCATCGCAATTCTTTGAAGGCAGTGATGTCAGCCTTTAACCTTATGAGGACATTAACCAGCTGGGCAGCGGCACCTTCCCAATTAAGGGACCGGACATTCCAGGTACATGCTCTAAAATCGTAATCCTTAATACATTTGCGGGGGTCGTCATCCAAAGGGGGGTCTCTCATCCGAGGCTTAAAATGGGTTTTCATTGGGTTGTTTTTTCATGTGGTGGGTTCCAAACCCTACGCACAACCGCATGGGATTCGCCTTCTCACTCTAGCTCGCCTGCAAACGGATGTTCGTTGGCTACCCAAGGGATACGCGGTCTAAGGCCGGAAGTCGTGAGCTTCTAAGCCATATGCAAAAGAAACGTTTCTGGCCACTCCCAGGTGAATGGCAGTCAAAAACTTTCCTCACTTGCGTGAACTTCTGCACATGGCCCCATCCCACATGCGTCCAACACTTCATAGATATTTCATCAACGGACCAGAGATAATATCTTATGCTTTGTTACTAATCGGACAATTAAAAAAGAAGCTCTGGAAGCTCGAAACAAAGACTTTAAGACTTTTAGAGAATATTTTTCTTGCAAATTCTGCAGGAAAAAAGCAAACGAAGACATATTTTTCTTTTACGACAAACCCGGCGTTACCCAACTCCCGCCCAGCCTACCGAGGGGCGCGTCTGAGGGATATTCGAAAAATCCAACAGACCGGTGACCGAAAAAAACAGTCCGAACTGACCTGAACCCGAAACCGATCACGGAAGGTCAGTTTTACACTTGCCTTTTACACTAACCAGCTACAGATTTGTTCATCGGCTGCTTTAAAATTACATGGGAAAAAAGAGAAGGAATTTACTTAATTATTTAAAACAGTTAGTAAGTAGGTTTTAATATAGAAAAGCGAGTCAGAGGAATCAATGTTGGCGAATTGTGTATTACAATAAAGTTTCAAGATGTTCTTAAAGGGATGACAAATTTAAGCTCGCCAAGTAGGAAGGCTGTTGCTTACTGCCATCGATATCAATGCTTTAAATGTATGATTAGGTTGCTGAATCGAAGGTGGTGAGCTGTGTGATGACATTGAGTCAACAGAATTCGGGGGTGTTGGCAGAGCTTCAGTATCATCACCTACGCCAAGTATGTTGCGGATGGAATGTTTAGATTCGAAAACTATGTATGTACGTGTATGTTGTGAGCTATTGATAACACCTCTTATCAATTTAGTTAAAAATAATACTCCAAGCATCTTTCTACGACTATGGAGGGTAGGCCGGTTAATTAGCCGTAAACGACTTTCGTAAGAAGGCACGATCTTGTTCGCATCCCAGTTTACATTTCTCAATGCGAATATTAGGAACTGCTTTTGTGCAGACTCCATACAACTGAGCCATATTTCAAAATGGATATAACAAATAAAGAGTAATGTATGGGTCATTGAACTCCTTAGCCCAACTTTTAATGAAAGCTAAAACGCCTTTTGCCTTATTTGCATTATATGATTTCTAAAATCTAGCTCAGGGTCTAATGTGTCACATAAATCAATGAAGTGAGCAACTTGTTCTACACTGTGATTATGTATCATGTAGGCAAATGATTGGGAAGATTTTCTTGATTTTTTTCCATAGCTCGCCTCCAAGCGGATGTTTGTTGGCTACCCAAGGGATACGTGGTCGAAAACCGGAAGTCGTGAGCTGCTTGAACCATATGCAAGAGAATCGTTTCTGACCACTCCCAGGTGAATGGGAGTCAAAAACTTTCCTCACTTGCGTGAACTTCTGCACATGGCCCCATCCCGTGACTCACACTCCATATAAATTTTTGGGAGCGAATTACACTAAAAGGGGGTAATTCCTTCTCAATTAATGCGAATTAAGATCCGATCGTCGCCTTCTCTGATTTTTATCGAAAATGTATCGAAAACAGCTGACAAATCAAAACAAAAAAGATAAAACAAATACAAGAAAACACAAAACGCAATCATTTATATGAAACCAATACATTATTTCTATATTTTAAGCGAAAAAGTTTGTAATTATTAAAGGGAACAAGTGCAGAATACAGAACGTTACGGTAAAACAAGTTAAAAACGCGGATGTGGTCCGCCCTGTTTCACTGATTTTATTGAGACCAATGTTTTTTTAGGGCAAACTTTTATTTCCGTAGAAAAACTTTGCATCGTTGGAAAGGTAGCTGAAATTCTTTTTTTTTTTTTGTTGGTATTCGTATATCAATGACTGCCTAAAGATAATTTTTGAGAAAATCTAGTATAAAAAATACTATTTTTATGGAAAATCCATTTTTCTTAAAGTTTTGTCGTATTAACCATAAATATATCCACCAGAAGTAAAAGGAGTAATATAAGTTCTCTTAAATAATAGCATATTCGCCTTGCACAGTATTCTAGAATGATATTCCTTTGTTAGTTGGAGACCTTTGGCTGCGCTTTGGATTGTAACCGTGGGCCGAACCAACACCGTCTTCGCCTTGCACAGTATTCTTGAGTCAAACTCCTTTGTAAGTTGAGCTGTTGTTGCTGTTGTTGTTGTTGTAGCGGCTGGCTAGCCCCGCTTAGGGCAAGCTTTGTCAGTCTAAGTCGCCGAGTTCATCAAAAGGAAGGTCCAGGAAGCGTGCTGTTTCGAGAGGGGGGTTAGATGAGTCGGTTTAGGGAGCATGTGAAGAGGTGGTTAGAGTCGTGCGGAGACTCTCCACATGCAGGGCATACGTTGGGTATGGTGGGGTCGAGTCTGGATAGGTAGGAGTTTAACCTGCTACAATATCACGACAGCATAATCACTTGCTTCGTTCTCTCAATCGTGATTCACTTCTTCCTCTTTATTGGTGTTGGCATCGCTTACGCGATTATAGCCGAAACAATATAGGGGCGCCATTCTTCTCTTCTTTTTGCTGCTTGGCGCCAGTTGGAAATGCCAAATGAACCCAGGTCACTCTCCACTTGATCCTTCCAACGGAGTGGAGGTCTTCCTCTTTCTGTGCTTCCACCAGCGGGTCCTGCATCAAATACTTTCAAAGCTGGTGCTCCCTGCGGTAGCATACCAGTAGGAACTGCTTGCACAGCAAAGCATTATGTTCCTTAACTCGTAGCATAGATGCTTCGCTGTGCAAGTGATGCTCCGGCGACGTCAGGAGGTTTCCTGTCGCAGTCCTAAGAGTGGTGTTCTGGCATGCCTGTAAATTCTTCATCTGCGTCTCGCTCGGCCCCGGCGCCCAGATCGGTGCAGCATAGTTTACGAGCGGTCGGCCAATTGCTTTGTAGGTTGCCAGCAAGGTTTCTTTATCTTTACCCCAGGTGCTGCCGGCTAGCGCTTTGAGTATTTTAATGCGGCCCTGGAGTTTTGCGGCAATTGCAGTCGTGTGCGGAGTGAAGAAGACCAGGCTATCGAATGTGACCCTTAATACCTTAGGGTTGTTTACAGTCGGAATATTTTGGTCATCAACTTTCACATCGAGTTCTAGCCTGTACTTCTTCGTCCAGCTGGTGAAGAGTGTAGCCGAGGATTTCGTCGGTTGTATGTGTAGATGTCTTGCAGTGAAGAAATGGGAGAGATCGGCAAGGTAGCAGTTCACTTTCGAACATAGGTCATTAATATCCTGGTCAGACGCCAATATCGTGCAATCATCGGAATACGAGGTGTAACGACAGCCCATTGTAGGCAGATTTAAATAACAAGCGCACTCCAATACTATTACCCACTTACTACGCATTTGCACAAAGAGGCCCACTGTGAGTTCTTGTAATCATGTGAAAGTTCTTATGTACGTATGTATGCATGTGAATGTGTCACAAAGAAAGTTCCATGTGTATATGAAGTGTGTGTTTGCGTATGTGTTTTGAGTGAAAGCTTGAGAAAAGTTCCACACACAGACGCGCGGGTAGGCGGTAACAGTAGGCTAGCTAATTTTCAGTTTAATGAGAAAAAGGTTGTGAAAATATAAAGAAGTGTGGTGCGCGAGTTCAATAGAAAAATTAATTTTTTTATAAAAAGTTCTGGTATACCGTTCACCGTCTACCCAGGAAAACCCCGTGGGGGGTACAGTTAAAGAAAGAAGCATAAATTCCTGCCACCAAATTGTAAGTGAAAAGAAACCTTAAGTCTTTATATCCATTATATTAAAATCACAAATTAAAAATAAAGGTGAATTAAAATTAAAGCTAAGATTAGGCAAAATTAAAATATTCTAACTTAAATTAAAAACAATACGAAATAAACATAAACTAAAATTGCATGGAAATAAAACTAAAATAAATGAAATTTGAAATTGAAATTGAATGGAATAAGATTTTACAATAAGATAAATACATAGAAATCAAAATAAAGTAATTTGTAGTCAGAAAAAAAAACTAAGTGCAAACAAATTAAGTCATAATTAAAAACAAACTTATATAAAAATATAGCTATGGAAAAAAAATAAAACAAAATATATACCCATCAAATAAATATTAAATTAGATTTAAAGAAGCAATAGCTGAAAATAAAGAATAACACAAATACAAATATACAAGTGAAACGAAATTAGCTGCTTTTACTTTTAACCCAAACATAAGCTGAAACAAATAAACAACATGCATAAGTTAAAATAACTTGATGCATAATCGATAATGTGATAAAAACTGAAAATTTGTAATAACTCCTACGTACAAGTGGCAGGAGCACCCGCGAGGCTGAGAGCCAAACTTAGCGTGGCATACATACATACACGTACACGGTGTGTCCCAAAAATAACCGAATTTTTGGATATAAAATAGTAAAATACACATTATATTATCTTTGAAAGTTATTATTTATTCAAAATAGGTTCCATTTGACTCAACACAACGTTTGGAACGATCAACCAGCGCATGCATAGATTTTTTTATGTCATTTATAGAAATGTTCTTCAGTACCTCGGTTACGGCTGCTTCATTTTTTTTCAATTTTTTTTAAATTTTTGAAACTTTAATTTCAATTTTTTTTCAAGTTTGACACAAAATTTTATATTTGCTCTTTGTTCCATTTTTTCTTGGAACCATTAGCACACTTTTGGTTTTACTGAAATGACTGGTCACTTTTACATCTGTCATCCGACTTACATGAAGTCAGGTGCGTTTAAAAGAGGATGAAAGTATCTTTTTAATGTTGCAAATTTTCCATAGATGGCGCTGTATATTGTATGATTTAAATATAAAGTTCGGTTATTTTTGGGACACACCGTGTACATGTTTATTGGCAAGCATCACTTATGTATAAAGTTCATTGAACCGCCGGAACGAATGGCAAGGGATCAGTCAAAAAGGAAACCGAAAATTTAAGAAATTACGTACATGCGTACAAACATAAACATGAGAACGGAATTCAGCACCCAGCGCTAAATATCATCCAAATTACTCTCCCGATCCTCTGAGCGCCCAGGGAAAGAAATTCACCACCACTACACTGGAGAAACACATATGCTTCCGGTGCATGTGGATTTTTATTTTCCTTTTTTACTTCTTTTGTCCTTGTTTTTTTTTTTAGTTCCTATAATCATGTCCCCTCTTTCTTCTTCACGTGGCATGAAAGTAGGATTTTGTTAATGTCAACTGGAGTAAGGAGGTTGGAAGAAAAATCCACCCTACGACGAGCTAGCCTGGGATGCAAGCATGCCAGAACTCCAACCGATCTCACACCGAAAATCAGTGACTTAATATAATTCGATATATAAAAATTAAACAGTAGGGCAGAGAGGACACCACCCTGCGGAACCCCCTGTTTAATTTTTCTTAGCTTCCATGTTTCATCTCGGAATATGACCGATGATTGTCGACCACTCAGGTAGCCCATGACCCACCCCTGCAACCAAGGCGGTAATGAGGAGTCCTCAATGCCCGTGAGTAGCACTGAATGGTTGACGGTGTCAAAAGCTTTTGACAGATCCAGTGCTACGAGGACAGTTTTCGCGCAGGGTCGGTTTTGGTTTAGGCCATTGACTATCTTGGTGTTTATGGCGTTAAGTGCTGTTGTGGTACTGTGCACTTTCCGAAAGCCATGCTAATGTGCTGCTGGACGCAGATGGAGAGTAAAAGTCGGGAGCAGCAAGGCCTCAAGTGTCTTCGCTACTGGGGAGAGTTATCGGCCGATAAGTCTTTCCTTTGTTGGCTGGTTTCCCCGGTTTAACCCTTATGTTAGTAACCAACTTTACCGACGTCTTTTAGCAACCGGGTACGCGGGTATTAAAAATTTTGTTTATTTTGTTAAAAAAATTTTTTCCAAATTATTTTTTTCTTGAAATATTAATAGTAAGTGACAGAGTAAAGAAAAAAAGTAATACTCGAAGTCAACGTAAAAAAGAAGACAAGGCAGCTCCAATTCGTGATGTGTGGACAATGCTGAATTCTAATCTAGCTCAGATGTACAAACCAACCGCAAACTTAACGATTAATGAACAGCTATATTCATACCGTGACCGTACTGGGTTTACTCAATACATACCATCGAAACCAGCTAAGTATGGTATAAAGATCTGGTGGATTTGTGATGCAGAAAACGCATATCCTTTGCAAGGTATTATGTACACTGGTAAAACAGATAACACTCGAGAAAAGAATCAGGGTGAAAGAGTAGTGAAAGAATTGGCGGCTCCGTACCGAAATAGTGATAGGAATATCTGCATGGATAATTTCTTTACTACTCTACCCGTTGCTAAACATTTGTTATCGTGGAAAACTACTATTGTTGGCACGGTAAAAAAAAATAAACCTTACATACCTAGTGTTATGGGAGTAAATAAGACAAGGGAGCAGTATTCCACAGTTTTTGGATTTCATGAAAAGGTTACCATGTGTTCTTACGTTCCTAAAAAAAATAAAGCTGTCATTCTGATGTCTACGATGCATTCCGATGCATCAGTTGGTGATGATGCTAAAAAGAAACCAAAAATAATTAATTTTTATAATAAATATAAAGCTGGCGTCGATACAATGGACCAAATGGTGCGGAGATACACCAGTCAACGACGATCTTCGAGATGACCAATAGCAATGTTTTTCAACATGCTAGACATTTCTGCGCTTGCGGCATATACAATTTATTATGAAAATAATAAAATGATTGCCAAAAAAACAATAGAACGTCGTCAATTTATGCGTAAGCTAAGTGAAGAACTAGCATTGCCGGTGATTGAACATCGTACCGCGAATCCACAAATAATGCGCCATTTCTCAACAAAGAATGCCATTCAAAGTATTTCAGGCCATGCACTGACAGAACCAGTCGTAAATCCTGGTCCACAGGCTCCAAAACATAAAACCGGAAGGAAAATAGTTATAGGATCTTGCCATGCCTGCAATGCTTTGCCAATAAGAAGACGGCGAAAGACACGCAAGGCTTGTGCCAATTGTCACCAACCTGTATGTGACGAGCACTCAGTTAATCGTGTAGAATGTGTTCAATGTCATTAATTATAAAAAAAATTTAATATGTGTTAATAAAATTTAGTTGCATGCATTTATAGAACTTGTATTCAATTTATTTCCTATGCTTTCCACTGTTGCTAATGGCGATGGCTGGAGTTTTAGCTTATTTAAAAAAAAATGCAAAATAAATCAATTAAATTAATTCACAACTAGCTTTCTTTTATGTTAAAAAACGACGATTTGAGAGCTTAGAATGAAATATTGAACTTTCTTTAAACTATTCACCCAGATACACCGCGGTGGGTACCCGGGTACCCGGTTACTAACATAAGGGTTAAGGAGCGGACCACTCTGCCAGTTTTCCACACGTTCGGTATCATTTGGGTGGTCAGAGACAAGTTGAGGACCTTGGTGAGGTAGCCTGCTCCCGCTGGTCCGAGAAGTTTTAGCATCAGCATGCTTATTCCGTCAGGGCCGATGGATTTGGAGGCTTTCGCCTTCCCGATGACCCCCTGAGCCTCCTCCCTGGAGAAATCAAGCACCGCGCTTATGTTTGGCAGTTTGCGTATACGGCGGGTTATACGTCGTTTCGCTTTCTCTACCGAAGGATGCAATGTAAAAAGCCGGCTAAAATAGCTCGCACATCTCTTCGGGTCCGACGAGGCGCGATCACCGAATGAAATTTCCACCCGGTCATCGCGTCTCGTCGGGTTAGACAGCGACTTGACTGTAGCCCAGAGTTTGGTTGCCCCAGAGGAGAGGTTGCAGGACCTTAAGTGCTCCTCCCACTTTTTCCGGTCATTATTGCTTACTATGGCCCGAATCTCCGCGTTTAAATCCCTGATTAGGGAATTTCCGGGATCGAAGTTACGGAGGATGTCCCGCCTTGATGCTAAGGCCGCCGCTTCGGTCGGGAAATTGGGGCGGATTTCCGCGATGCGGACTGCCGGGATGAAGCGGGCGGCAGCGGTCACAACGTGAAGCCTATCCAGTTAGCTTTCTTAAAGTTAACGAAGGTCCGGTCATCCGCGGAAACAAAGTCGGGAGGTCTGTCAACCGAGATGTGTATGGGTAAGTGGTCCGATGCTAGTGTCAGTATGGGTAACCAAACTATACTGTTTATCAGACCAGCTCTCGCAATTGTTATGTCGGGAGAGCTTTGGCAATTACCCACAACTCTGGTGAAGGTGTTATCGTTGCTGGGTAGCCCTCACACGGGAGGAGGAATAAGAGCTGTTTGTGGGTGGGGATGGGGGTGGGGGTTTGCGGGAGTCATGCTGCGGGGAGTTGCGGGAGACCGTGGAGGTCTGCGGGTTACCCAAAGTGGACAAGGGTGCTGATGGCACTGCCATGGGGGCTGAGGGCGCACTTGCGCTCTGTCAGCATAGGGCCACATAACATGTGGTCCACTCCCTATGTGTCTTAAGGCCTGGGCAGACTTTAAGGTGACTCCAACCAATGCACTGGTGTCACTTAACCAATGTGGAGGAGTGGTGGAGTCTTTTGGTGCGCAATAATCCAGGGCTGGCTTCGACGCCGGCCTTCAGCCGCGCTTTAGATTACATCCGTGGACCGAACCAACACCGGCTTTGCCGTAAACACTAGTCTTGAGTGAAACTCCCTTGGGCGCGCTTTAAATTACAAACGTGGATCAAGCCGACACCGTATTCGCCTTACACAGTATTCTTAAGCTAAGCAACTTTGCAAATTAGGCTAATTTAAAAGTGTGGGTAGGGTTAGTGCTTGTTAACAGTACAACTGAAACGAAATTTTTCGCCCTGTTGAAAAGTTCCTAGAAAGGTAGTTTTATGATCATTTGAATAATTATTTTTGAAGTTTGATTTTTTACACAAAATTTAAAAAAAAACACCGGCTTCGCCTTTCACAGTATTCTTGAGTGAAACTTTTTTGTAAGTTAGCGGCCTTTGATCGCGCTTTGGATGGTTAGTCTGGGTCGAACCAACTGCGCTTCGCTTTGCACAGTATTACAGTTGGAAAATGAGTATGATTAGTGCTCGTTAACAGCACAATTAAAACGAAATTTTTCGAGCTATTGAAAAGTCACTACGAAGTATGATACACCAAATTAAAGGTATTTTCATGTTTTCTTTTCATTAATATTGTTTTATTTTTGATTTCTTACACAAATAAATATGAAAAACTAATTTTTTTCGCTGCTGCATTTTTTCTAAAATTATTTTCGAAGAGTATAAAAAAATATGAACATCAAACAAAAGGATTTTTGGTCACCTTTCGAACGATAGCAAATTTATAGTTTGCGTACAACTTTTTGAGACATAGCGTTTTATATATTTCGAAAATTTCCCCTTCGTTTCCCAACATCTTCGAAAATAATAGGTTGCCCCAAAAAAAATGTGTGTCATTAAAGTTATTAAATTGGAGCGGACCCCGACCCTTAACACATTTCGCTTTACCTCAACGGTCTCTTTTCTGTTGTTATGTCAAATATTTTTAAGGCTTCTGTGAACTAACCTTAAAAAAAAAGCTATCGATCTAATAATAAGTAAAAAATTGATTATCGATGTTAGAATCGAAATAAGCAGTGTGGCAACATTATAAGTAAATACTGGGTTCTTATTCTGGTTGTGTACAGTGGCGAAGTCGAATAATACATTTTTATATGTGAAAGTATTGTTAAGAATTTATAACCGAAGGAATGTTGAATAATAAATTCAAATTGTGTTAAACCTGATTCAAATTAATTGATTTGTAACATTTTCTGCTGGGCAGTATTAATAACATTCCAATGATATAAAATAAGTCAAAATCAAAGAAGCACCGAGACGTAGTTTGTGAAATTCAATTGATTTTTAGATGAAACTTCTTTGATGTTGAACAACATACTTTTCGGAAATTGACAGGTACGCATTTAAATTTGAAATTATTGTCATATATTTAGGGAGAAAACTTTGCGACGGTGCGCCAGGCTTTGAAAAGAGTTTCCTCTTGGGTTGGTTAGAGGAGGTCATACACATCATGAAAATATATGCCGTTCCCCGAGGTAACTTATAGTTTTCGAGAAATTTGTTAAGGTTGATTTTTTGACCCACCGAAATTCGCGAATAAAAGCTAATACAAGCTCACGGAGCACTTAAATAGCGGTACTAATAATGACTAATAAAGTTTGCAACGATTTAATATAATTAAATTTATCAAAATGTTATTATTTTCCATCATTTTTACACATAAAAAAATGCATTCTCACGTTTGTTTACTTTAGTAAAAAAAAATGTATGCATGTCCGTTAGAATCAGAAAAAACTGTGCTGCCACATCTTTGAAGAATAAGTATATTAGAAAGGAATGAACAAATAACGTATTCACGATGCGATATATTTTAAGTGCAACACCTTTGTAAGTTGGGACCTTCGGACGCATTTTAAAAAATTACCCTGGGCCTGGCCAACACCGGCTTCCCCTTGCACAGTATTCTTACGTTAAACACCTTGGTAAGTTAGCGGCCTTCGGCCGCATTAAAAAAAAATAACCCTGTGCCGGACCAACACCGGCTTCGCCTTGCACAGTATTCTTAAGTGAACCACTTTTGTAAATTGGCGGGCCTCGGCCTCATTTAAAAAAATAACCCTGGGCCGGACCAACACCGGCTTCGCCTTGCACAGTATTCTTACGTGAAACACATCTGTAAGTTGGAGGCCTTCGGCCGCATTTAAAGAACACCTTTGTAAGTTGGCGGCCTTCGGCCGCATTTAAAAAAATTGTCCTGGGCCGGACCAGCACCGGCTTCGCCTTGCACAGTATTCTTACGTGAAACACCTATGTAAGTTGGCGGCCTTCGGCCGCATTTAAAAAAATTACCCTGGGCCTGCCCAACACCGGCTTCCCCTTGCACAGTATTCTTACGTGAAACACCTATGTAAGTTGGCGGCCTTCGGCCGCATTTAAAAAAATAAACCTGGGCCGGACCAACACCGCCTTCGCCTTGCACAGTATTTTTATGTGAAACACCTTTGTAACGGGGCGAGGTCTGGAGAGTGCGGCGGGTGCGATAACGTTTCCCAATTAAGTGTTTTTAATGTGTCTTTCACCAGTTTAGCGGTATGACACGGCGCGTTGTCATGTTGCAAGATAACTTTGCCATGTCTTCGGGCCTGTTCCGACCGTTTTTCGATCAACGCATGATTCAAATTGATCATTTGTTGTCGGTAACGGTCCGTGTTCACCGTTTCACCAGGTTTTAACAACTCGTAGTACACCACACCACACTGGTCCCACTAAACACAGAGCATTGTCTTACGGCCAAAGCGATTTGGCCTTGCAGTCGACGTGCCAGCTTCACCAGGGGAAAGCCATGATTTTTTTCGCTTCGGGTTCTCAAAATAAATCCATTTTTCGTCCCCCGTGACAATTCGATGCAGAAAAGATTTCCTTTCGAATCGTCGAAGCAGCATTTCACAAACGGTTTTTCGATTTTCCATTTGTCTATTGTTCAGTAGGTGTGGCACTCATTTTCCATACTTCTGGATCATTCCCATGGCTTTTAAACGTTGGCAAATTGCTCCTCGAGTCACATGTAGTGTTTCTGCCAATTTTTTTGAGATTGGGTTGGATCAACATGCAATTCCTCGTCTTCGATCTTTTTTGCTGCACCAGGGTGTTCATTGTCTGTCAAATCGAAATCTTCACTTTTAAATTGACGAAACCATGTCTCACATGCTCTAATCACTGGAGCATGTTCACCATAAGTTTCTACCAGCTTCGGCTGCTTTTTTCTTTTGATGAAATAAGAAAAGCAACGAATGCGGCAAATGCGATTTACTTGGAACGAAACTCGACATATTCACTGAGGTAAACAAATATGGCGCTATTATTTTGGCGGAATGTGACTTGCGAATTTTTGTAGGATAATGTCAATAGAAAAAAATTACATACATGCCAAATCATAGAAATTTATACATATTGCTAGCAACATCTACTAGTAAAACCGGCAACCTTCAACAAACACACCTGGTATTCTTACGTGAAAAACCTTTGTAAGTTGGCGATCTTCGGCCGCATTTAAAAAAATTGCCCTGGGCCGGACCAACACCTGCTTTGCCTTGCACAGAAATTTTAAGTGAAACACATATGTAAATTGGCGGCCTTTGGCCGCATTTAAAAAAATAACCCTGGGCCGTAGCAACACCGGCTTCGCCTTGTACAGTATTCTGACGTGAAACACCTTTGTAAGTTGGCGGTCTTCGGCCGCATTTAATTGGCCGTACCAACACCGACTAAGCCTTGCACAGCATTCTTACGTGAAACTTCTTTGATAGTTGGCGGCCTTCGGCCGCATTTAATATAGTAACCCTATAGCGGACCATCACCGGCTTCGCCTTGCACAGTATTCTTACGTGAAACACCTTTGTAAGTTGGCGGCCTTCGGCTTATTTAAAAAAATTACCCTGGGCCGGACCAACACCGGCTACGCCTTGCACATCACTTATTTAAGTGGAACACTTTTGTAAGTTGGCGGCTTTCGGCCGTATTTAATAAAACAACCCTGGGCCGGACCAACACCGGCTTCGCCTTGCTCAGTATTTTTACGTGAAACATCTTTGTAAGTTCGAGCGCGATATTAAAGTAATATACCTACTCTTCAAAGGTGTGGCAGCACAGTTTTTTATTGTTCATGTATACTTCATTTGTCTTACTAAAGTAAACAAACGTGAGAATGCATATTTTATGTGTAAAAATTATGGAAAATGTTAATATTTTGATGAAATTAATTAAATAAAATCTTTGTAAACGTTACTAGACATTATTATAAGCGATATTTAAGTGTTCCGGGTGATTATATTAGCTTTTATTTGGAGATTTCGGTGGGTCAAAACGTCAACTTTAACAACAAATTTCTCGGTAACTTTAAATTACCTCGGGGAACGGCATATATTTTTATGATGTGTATGACTTTCCCCTTGGGGCGAAATTTTTTTCAAAGCCTGGCACACCCCCGCAAAGCCGACCCAAAATAAACTTTAACAACAAATTTTTCGAAACCTGAGTTACCCCGGGGAACGGCATACATTTTTAGGATCTGTGCGACCTCCTCTAACCCTCCAAGAGGAAATATTTCTCTAGATATAACCATTAGTGCGGTTACGCCTCTGCTCTTTTGACTCCAAACATATGGCATTAGATATATGGCTTTAGGTTTTGCAGGTTTTTTTGTCCAAAGTACCGGAAACGGCACCCCAGAGCGCATTGAAAGGTTATACCATTATTAACATTGAGGATTTCAAACGAGATTTACGTACAGAAAACTCACAAAACAAAAAATAGGGAAATCTAATACACATTGCTTACATTCTTTTTAAAACAAAGAAAATATACAATATAATTTTTTTTTGCATTATAGAAAAATTCAAGTCTGATTAAAATACGCAATCTTTTATTAAATAGAAGTATAGAAGTATATATAGGCGGCAGCAGTAGCCGAGTGGTTACCATTGCGTATTGCTATCCGAAGGCCAGGGTTCAAATGCTGGTACCACCAACATAAATTATTAAAATAAATATTATGTTAACCACAAATAGGAGGAGGAGCACGGCCGAAAATCGCTTCAGCGGTTACAAAGCGCCAAGTAAGTTAAAAAAAAGCTTTCGAGATTTTTTGATATCAGTTTTAATTCCATTCACTGAATGCATGAATCTCTACCTACACTTTCTGTACAATTTCTGTGCCTCCTCGATATAGTTTTTGTACATTGTCTACAGAACGTTTTGTCATTTAATCGTGAATTGTTTTATTTACAGGTAATTACAAAATTCATCTCGGCCAAAAAATGGAATTAACTCGTGAACATTTTCGTGCGATCATTTTTCACAACTTTCGACGTGGATTATCACGACAAGAGTGCATCGATGAACTAAAATCTTTGTATGGCTATGAAGCACCTTCCTATAGCACTGTGAAAAACTGGTACAACGAATTCAATCGTGGCCGACGCTCGCTCAAAGACGAATTCCGTGAAGGTCGTCCAAAAACAGCCGTTGTGCCAGAAAACATCGATGCCGTACGTGAACTGATAATGCAAGACCGTCATGTAACATACCTTCAGATAGAGGCATGCCTATGCATTTCTCCCACCATCATGCATTCGATATTGCATGAGCACCTGGCCATAAAATAGGTTTGTTCTCGTTGGATCCCGCACAATTTGACAATCGCTCAAAAAAAGGCTCGTGTGGATTGGTGTAAAGAAATGCTGAAAAAATACGATCACGGTGCTTCAAAAGACGTTTATAAAATCGTCACAGGTGACGAATCATGGATCTATGCGTATGAGCCCGAAACAAAACAGCAATCGACCGTGTGGGTCTTCCAAGACGAGCCAAATCCACAAAAAAAAAAAAACAAAAAACCATTTTCGTGAATAAATATTCGTATTTTCATTATTAGGCCAGAAATATATATAGCAGCCTACGTATGTACATAAATTCTTATGTCACCGAAACCCCGAAACGTAGAACGACGTAAACAAACGCAAAACAATACATTGATCAGGTACAATAAAATTATATTCCGAAAATCAGGTAAATATTTCAAGCAAAACTGTGTGAGCAGAAGCCTTTATTGTATTATCCTTGTCATCCCCTAATCCGCAGGGGTCATCTGTACGTCATGTTGTTGTTGTTGTTGTTGTTGTTGTTGTAGCGGCTGGCTAGCCCCGCTTAGGACAGGCTTTGTCAATCTAAGTCGCCGAGGTCATCTAAAGGGAGGTCCAGGAAACGTGCTGTTTCGACAGGGTTGGACCAAAGGGAGAGGGGGGTTAGATGGGTAGGTTTAAGGGGGCAAGCTTTTGACGGTCATTTGACAGGCTAGAATGCCAAAGATCGTGGTGCGCGTTAAAGTCGCCCAAAACCAAATGGTTTTCGCTTCTGAGTAGCGTACCTATATCAGGGGGTTATCCAACTGGGCAACTCGTAACGGGAGGAATGCACCATATATATATATATATATAGATATAGTTGGCCCTTTGTGACCGCTGAAGCGATTTTCGATCGAGTTCCTCTTCCAATTTGTGGTTTTGCGTCTTGATGTTTTTCCAACAAATGGAGCTACTTACAGTTTATACTAAGCCGCCTCCGAACGCCTGACGGTTATTTTATGAGGACCTTTATTTCATGTCAGAAGTACACTCGAAAACAGATATTTGCATCCGAATTTCCAAAAATAAAAAAAAAATCACAAAAAGTATTATGGTTGACTGCGTCTCGAGAACTGCATCTGACACTCTCTTCCCAGTTGTGCAATGCAAACTAGCCAATAATATTCTAGAAGAACATATGCTTACTCGCGCCTGCAATCATGGGTAATGTGAAAGGATCGAATGTAAAGAAGAGATTGGCAAGAGTGGATATTAGAACTGTCAATTCGTTGGCACTTATTCATCCATTACTGGTTTAAACGTTTTATTCATGTCAGATATGCTGCCATTATAGAACTACATTCTGGACATTTTTTTTCTTTTCTAAGTTCTAGTGAATTATATTTGGGCAAATGTGTACTCTATAGTAAAATAATTTAATTTCTGCAAATCGCCAAAAGGAGCAGGTTAAGCTGAGGAAAAAGGACAGCGGTTTTGTCTGGCATCTTTAGGTAAGTGATTGCATGAGAACACCATTTTATATTTTCGAAGGTTACCATGAGCGGGGATTTTACGCAATCAAGATTTTTCAAAACCAGAGGATGTTTTCCGAGACTAGGACAGTTTGGCTACGTAGCTGAAACTGGTACTGTTGACGCGGATGCTATCCCTATGGTGGCGTCGGTAGTCCAATTGCTTTAGTGCACCCGATTTATAATTACAGTTGATTTGAAAAGGCATCGGTTCAGATATTTTTCCTTTTCTTTTACTAAGGTTTTGACAAAAGTAATTATTTTAATATTAAGTGCGTAAAGTGTAAAAAAAAATTTTATTGTAATTAAGCAATTCCCAAATTAGTGCACCGTGTGCTTTTAATGAAGAAGCACAGCAACGAATTTCGGAGCTTTTTTTTAATGCGGTCATCTAATTTAATTTGTCAAATTCGTCACATTATTGTAATGTTTTCCCCTTTGAGTTCGATTACTGGGTTCTTTAATAAAAGTCACCAATTTTGTTGAACAGTTATTTTAATTGTAACGAATTTAAACAATGTTTATTTATTACTAATATGGTTGCCGCGGTAGCCGAGTGGTTAGCATTGCGTACTGACATTCGGTAGGCTCGTGTTCAAATCTCGGTGGCCTCAACATTCAAAAGTTATGGAAAATTAATTTAAATAAAAAATTAAGTTAAATTTTCTAATTGCAGTCGCTCCTCGGCAGGGAATGTCCGCCCCTCCGAATGTATTTCGAACCAAGAAATAAAGGCTCCTAGTAAAAAAAACCCATCAGCCGTTCGGAGGCGGCTTAGTATAAACTATAGGTCCCTCCATTTGTTGGAAAAACATCAAGACCCAAAACCACAAATTGTAGGAGGAGCTTGGCCGAAAATCGCTTCAGTGGTTATAAAGCGCCAATTATACATATATATTATTATTCTTTTTTATTGCCGTTGGCACCACTTACGCGATTATAGCCGTATCAATTATAGCGCACCATTCATGTCTTCTTTTCGCTGCCCTCATTCACTACCAGACACATTTGCTTCGCTGCTATATCAACTCTGGAGAAAGCAGAACTAACGGCGCGGTTGTTGAGGCCAATAATGTCAATATCATGGGCGTACGCCAGCAGCTGTACACTCTTATAGAAGATTGTACCTTCTCTATTCAGCTCTGCAGCTCGTATTATTTTCTCCAGCAATAAATTAAAGAAGTCACACGATGAAAAGTCACCATGTCTGAACATCGTTTGGTATCGAACGGCGCGGAGAGTTCTTTCCCGATCCTGACGGAGCTTTTAGTGCTGCTTAAGGTCAGTTTACACAGCTGTAAAAGTATTGCGGGGATACCAAATTTTGACATAGCGGCATAGACACAGCTCCTTTTCGTGCAGTCGAAGGCTGCTTTAAAATCGACGAAAAGGTGGTGTGTGTCGATTCTCTTTTCACGGGTCTTTTCCAAGGTTTGGCGCATGGTGAATTACTGGTCAATGGTTGACTTACCAGGTCTAAAGCCATATCGGTGTGATAAGGTCCAATCAGTTTGCTGACGGTGGGCTGTAGTCTTTCACACAATTACTTTTGATAGGACCTTATATGCGATGTTAAGAAGGCTTATTCCACGGTAATTGGCGCAGACTGTAGGATCGTCTATTTTGTGGATTGGGCATAGCACATTTAGGTTCTAATCATTGGGCATGCTTTCATCCGACCATATTTGGCAAAGAAGCTGATGTATGCACTTGATCAGTTCTTCACCATCGTATTTGAATAGCTCGGCCGGTAATCCATCGGTCCCCGCCGCTTTGTTGTTTTTTAGGTGGGCGATCATAGTCGGAGAACGGAACAACTTTTCCATCGTTATCAATTGGAGTTTCGGGCTCACTTCATCCCGGCAGGCCGAATTGCGGAAATCCGCCCTGATTTCTCTACCGAAGCGGCGGCTTTAGCAGCAAAGCGCGACATCCTCCGTAACTCCGATCCCGGGAATCCCCTAATCAGAGATTTAAACGCGGAGATTCGGACCGTAGTAAACAATCACAAGGGGAAAAAGTGGGAGGAGCACTTAAGGTCCTGCAACCTCTCCTTTGGGGCAACCAAGCTCTGGGCTACAGTGAAGTAGCTGTCTAACCCGACGAGACGCGATGATCGAGTGGAAATTTCATTCGGTGACGGCGCCTCGTCGGACCCGAAGAGATGCGCGAGCTATTTTAGCCGGCCTTTTACATCGCATCCTTCGGTAGAGAAAGCGAAACGACGTATAACCCGCCGTATGCGCAAACTGCTAAACACAAACACGGTGCTTGATATCTCCAGGGAGGAGGTTCAGGGGGTTATCGGGAAGGCGAAAGCCTATAAATCCATCGGCCCTGACGGAATAAGCATGCTGATGCTAAAACATCTTGGACCAGCGGGAGCAGACTACCTCACCAAGGTCCTCAATTTGTCTTTGACCACCCTAATTATACCGGATGAGTGGAAGAATGGTAGGGTGGTCCCGCTACTTAAACCGGGGAAACCAGCCAACAAAGGAGAGTCTTATCGGCCGATAACTCTCCTCTCCCCAGTAGCGAAGACACTTGAGGCCTTGCTGCTCCCGACTTTTACTCGCCATCTGCGTCCAGCAGCACATCATCATGGCTTCCGGAAATTGCACAGTACCACAACAGCACTAAACGCCATAAACACACAAATAGTCAATGGCCTAAACCAAAACCGACCTTGCGCGAGAACTGTCCTGATAGCACTGAATTTGTCAAAAGCCTTGGACACAGTGAACTTTTCAGTGCTACTCACGGACATTGAGGAATCCTCATTACCGCCTTGGTTGCAGAGCTGGGTCATGGGCTACCTGAGTGGTCGACAATCATCGATCATATTCCGAGGTGAAACATCGAAGTTAAAGAAAATTAAACAGGGGGTTCCTCAGGCTGGTGTCCTCTCCCCGCTACTGTTTAATTTTTATATCGAAGCTCCCCCCTCCACCGGAAGGAGTTTCCTTAACATCGTATGCCGATGATTGCTCGATATTGGCGTTTGGCCAGGATATTGATGACCTATGTTCGAAAGTGAACGGCTACCTCGCTGATATCTCCCATTTCTTCACCGCAAGACATCTACACATACAACCGACCAAATCCTAGGCTACACTCTTCACCAGCTGGACGAAGGAATACAGGCTAGAACTCGATGTGAAAGTTGATGACCAAAAAATTCCGATTGTAAACAACCCTAAAATATTAGAAGTCACATTCGATAGCTTGCTCTTCACTCCGCACACGACCGCAATTGCCGCAAAACTCCAGGGCCGCAAACAAATACTTAAAGCGCTAGCCGGCAGCACCTGGGGCAACTCAACCTTTATTCACCAATGTAATGCAATCAGAGAATGCAGAACACAACTCATTCTAGTTAGAGTGCTGAGATGGCCAACTCTCAACGACAGCCGGTTCTACGTACCGGAGTTGACCCGGATTTTATCCGGCCAAGGGCTGTCACCCTTTCGGCGACCTAACCCCGTTTAGGTCAACAGGTATAATTAGTTTAAGTGCGCCATCGGAGCAATACCTCGCAGCTGGGTTGCTTCAAATCCTTCTAATCAGGGCTGGTGTAGAAACCAACCCTGGTCCGACGGACTATTTCTGCTGCGTGTGCACCAAAAGACTCCACCACTCTCGGTTAGGTGCAACCAGTGCAATGGTTGGAGTCATCTTAAGGTCTGCTCAGGCCTTAAGACACATAGGGAGTGGACCACACGTTATGTGGCCCCATGTTGCCAGCGCCCAAGTGCGCCCCCAGCCTCCACGGCAGTGCCTTCAGCACACTTACCCACTTTGGGTAACCCGCAGACCTCCACGGTCTCCCGGAGCTCCCCGCGCCTCGTCGGACCCGAAGAGATGCGCGAGCTATTTTAGCCGGCTTTTTACACTGCACCCTTCGGTAGACAAAGCGAAAAGACGTGTAACCCGTCGTATGCGCAAACTGCCAAACACAAGCGCGGCGCTTTATTTCTCCAGAGAAGAGGTTCAGGGGGTTATCGGGAAGGCGAAAGCCTCCAAATCCATCGGCCCTGACGGAATAAGCATGCTGATGCTAAAACATCTCGGACCAGCGGGAGCAGAATACCTCACTAAGGTCCTCAATTTGTCTTTGACCACCCTAATCATACCAGATTTGTGGAAGACCGGTAGGGTGGTCCCGCTACTCAAACCGGGGAAACCAGCCAACAAAGGAGAGTCTTATCGGCCGATAACTCTCCTCTCCCCAGTAGCGAAGACGCTTGAGGCCTTACTGCTCCCGAGTTTTACTCACCATCTGCATCCAGCAGCACATCAGCATGGCTTCCGAAAAGTGCACAGTACCACAACAGCACTTAACGCCATAAACACCCAGGTGATCAATGGCCTGAACCAAAACCGACCCTGTGCGAGAACTGTCCTGGTAGCACTGGACTTGTCAAAAGCTTTTGACACTGTCAATCATTCAGTGCTACTCAGTGACATTGAGGAATCCTCATTACCGCCGGGGTTGCAGAGGTGGGTCATGGGCTACCTGAGTGGTCGTCAATCATCGGTCATATTCCGAGGTGAAACATCTAAATTGAGGAAAATTAAACAGGGGGTTCCGCAGGGTGGTGTCCTCTCCCCGCTACTGTTTAATTTTTACATTTAGAAGCTCCCTCCTCCACCGGAAGGAGTCTCACTAACCTCGTATGCCGATGATTGTTCGATATTGGCGTCCGGCCAGGATATTGATAGCCTATGTTCGAAAGTGAACGGTTACCTCGCTGATCTCTCCCGTTTCTTCACTGCACGACATTTAAAAATTCAACCGACGAAATCCTCGGCTACCCTCTTCACCAGCTGGACGAAGGAGTACCGGCTAGAACTCGATGTGAAAGTTGATGACGTAAAAATTTCAACTGTAAACAACCCTAAGATTTTAGGGGTCACATTCGATAGCCTGTACTCCTTCACTCCGCATACGACCGCAATTGCCGCAAAACTCCAGGGCCGCAACAAAATACTCAAAGCGCTAGCCGGCAGCACATGGGGTAAAGATAAAGAAACCTTGCTGGCAACCTACAAAGCAATTGGCCGGCCGGTCGTAAATTACGCTGCACCGATTTGGGCGCCGGGGACGAACGAGACGCAGTGGAGGAAACTACAGGCCTGCCAGAATACCGCCCTTAGGACTGCGACAGGAAACCTCCTGATGTCACCTGAACACCACTTGCACAGCGAAGCATCTATGCTACGAGTTAAGGAGCATAATGCTTTGCTGTGCAAGCAGTTCCTGTTGGGATGCCACCGCGCGGAGCACCCCAGCAGGCACCTCCTAGAAGCGGAGCCTCCGCCTAGGCACATCAGGAAGGGAGTACTTGACTACGACAGCACTATACAGCACCATATTCAACAACCGCTGGGCAGGACGGCTTACCGACAGGCACTGAACGCCATTCACCAGGAGTCAGTTAACACCTTCCTAGACTCCCTCCCAGTGAATGGCGTACTCGGATCCAAACCACCACCCATCGCAGACAGTGAGCTCGAGCTGCCTCGAGAGACCCGCGTGACTCTGGCACAACTCAGATCTGGATACTGTAGCAGGTTAAACTCCTACATATCCAGACTCGACCCCAGCATACCCAACGTATGCCCTGCATGTGGAGAGTCCCCGCACGATACTAACCACCTCTTCACATGCCCCCTTAAACCGACTCATCTAACCCCCCTCTCCCTTTGGTCCAATCCCGTCGAAACAGCACGTTTCCTGTACCACCCCTTAGATGACCTCGGCGACTTAGATTGACAATACCTGCCCTAAGCGGGGTTAGCTAGCCGCTACAACAACAACAACAACAGTACCTTTTGTAAAATTGAATTTGGGATGAAAAGGGCATTTTCTTCATTCACGAATAACACCAGCGATAATTGAATAGCGGAACCGAAGAAGGAAAATAGAAAAACAAATCCTTTGCTAAGAGTTCTAATCGGCTACTCAACGTTAATTATAAAACGGCTGCTTGCTATGATTTTACAGTACACTTCAATTGTAACGTTTAACATTTTCTGTTAACGATTTAAAACGAAAAAAATATATATTTTGATAATTGCGTTCACGTTAATATTTCCAAATGTTTCAACCCAAACGATAGACATGTTTCGATTAATGCAAAATTTATAGTTACGATGCAGCCTTACTTTTTGTTGGCATATCTTGGTTCTGTAATTTCCTCAAAATACGTATATCCTAGCTTAAATTGTAATTCTAAAATAAAGTGCACTAAATTTTTTTCGTAATCGATAAATATGAAAAATTTGTATATTTTAGAATTGTGTTTCTCCAATTACATGCTTTTATTAAATACTAAGGCTAAAACATGGGTAACTGTCTCAAAATAACCAACTCTGATGATATATCGCTACTACAAGGAGGAGAAATTAGTAACACACACGATTTTGCACCCGTTCAAAATGGCCCAGCTCCTATATATTCGGTAAGCTACACATTTTTTTTATCAGTACTTCAATGTGTTTTGAAAATACTAGCTTAAGTAGAAATGTTTTTTGTGGTTTGCGGATCCTGATTTTTTATAGGTTGCGGCCGCGATAGCCCTCCTATTTGGAAGGCCAGCGTTCGAGTCTTGGTCCGACCAACTTCCAAAAAGTCGCGGTCGCCCCTCTCATACCACAAATCAGCTGTTGTCGTAAATTATTCGGCAAATCGCTAAATAAGCGATGAATATTTTGAAATCGTGCAATCGACAAGATATTTTTACTTTATTAAGGTTAAAGTAAAGTCAAATAGATCGGAAAATTACCTAAGCTTTATAAAACGAAAAAGAAAATAATAAACCAAATAGCTTTTGAGTATTTGGCATACGTTTCATCCAAAGATGGGGAGGATACCCTTTATGGTTGGCTAGAATTTTGCTTCGAGAAGTGGAAGATCCTTTCCACTTGAATGCAACTGAGTTTCGGTGTTGATACAGATTAACGCCAGACTTTGTTGAAGAAATCTTTTCTTAACTTGATAGCCAAATAGCAAGGAATAGGTAATCTAACATTTAAGTGTTTTTCGGTCTTAGCACTATTGAAACGTCTAAAGGTCCTAATCGTACTAATCGGCCCTGATTTTTGAAAGTGGAAACCACAACATGTTTTTGTTTTGGTAAGCTTTGCAATCTATTGCAACTCAATTAATCAAAATATATGATATCATGAATTTATTTTTTATTTTATACGACGAAAATTACTGAATTCCCTTAGTGGTATCCATTGAAAGCAGACATTTATATGTGGGTTATTTCATAAAGTTGAAAGCTATGCATATGCTACTTTTGTGCTCCATTTACTATTTCGAAGTACATTTTTATATATAATAAACTCCTTTTTCAATTTTTCAGGAACTTCTTCAGCCAATTTTCTTTCCATCTCCATCAGTGAGACGCCCTGCGTCTCATTTAACTGAAGAGGAACAAGTGAAAATAGCAAAACGAATTGGGTTGATTCAGCATCTACCAATCGGTACTTATGATGGATCTAAAAAAACTCGGGAATGTGTTATTTGTATGATAGATTTTTGTGTTGACGAGGCTGTACGATATTTGCCATGCATGCATATATACCATGTTCATTGCATCGATGATTGGCTCATGAGAAGTCTAACTTGCCCAAGCTGTATGGAGCCGGTAGATGCAGCTCTATTAACAAGCTATGAGACCACATAACATCTACAACGTCAACTGATTTAAAAAACATTTTACCTTAGTTCAATTGCTTCCCTTATTTTCCAAAATTATTTTTATGGAAAAGTAGTACTGAATATACGAAGTGAAAAACTTCAGATGGATGTTAAAATTTCTGTCTGCAAATACTGAAAGAATATGTATATAGATATCATAGTGCATAAATTAGTTAAATTATAATTCATTAATTTTAAAATTGTTACGTTGATTGAATTTTAGAATGTGAATATATTTTTTTATAAAATATAAATTATTAGAAATAGCTGTCAAATTATGAAAAGAAGCCTAAATACTTTAAACATGCAGGGGTTTCCAGAAAAGTATTTTAATAATGTGTGGTAAGCTTCCATATTTTGTATATATATAAATATTGTGATAAAATAAATGTAAGAAATGTAATTTGTAGGTAAACACACTTTTAAAACTCATCGCATTGTCAGATAATGTTATCACAGAGCATTTACACAATTTTAGTTGCAATAAGGGCGCCGTCAGACGTGGAACATATAACATATGATTACAAATCAAAACGTATTTTCCACCCGTAAAGTACACCACTCGACCGGCACGCGGCACGCAATAATTGTTAAGTTTTTCTAGTGTAGACAAACTGCGATGTGATATTGGTTTCACAATACGATTGGAAGCATCGAATGCGTAATCAACCACAATGCAATATGACATGGGGACAATTTGTTTTGAAGTGCGGCTGTGTGCCAATCGGGTGAAAAATATTAATTTTGACACCCGCTTCCGAACGGCTGATGGTTTTTTTAAGAGGAGCATTTATTTCATGTCAAAAATACACTATAAGGTGTTGGAATTCCCTGCCGAGCGGCGACCGTAATTGAAAAATATAACTTAATTTTCTATAACTTTTTGAGCGCTGGTCCACCGGGATTTGAACCCGAGCCTCCCGAATGGTGGACGCAGTGTTAACCACTCGGCTACCGTGGCCGCGGATATACATACATATGCGCAAATTCAATAGGTTCTTACAAATTAAATGAAACATTTTTCAACTTTAAGTAGAAGATTTATAGTCAATAAATGAGAATAATAGTATGTAAATAATTTCGAGTGAAACTTAGATGCCCCGCGTCGTTCCCTCGATGCAAATTGGATAATTATATATAAAAACTAGTAGACCCAGCGAACTTCGCCTCGCCTTATTTAAATGCCTTTATATTACACTAAGAGTGATAATAAAATATATGTAGATAGTGCAAATCTGAATGTGAATTATTTAAATGAACTCGATCAGCAGAAAAAAACATGGTAGTAGGCAAGCAAGAACAAACAACAACAAAGATGGTTTGACAACACGCAAACATGGGCAATTCTCATAATACTACTTAAATTAAACTAAGCGGTTTCAGATAAGAAAAGTTCAAGCAGCCCATACAAATGAAACAAAAAATAAAAGCAAATTAAATCATAAATAAGATTATTAAGAACCAGTTTCTGCATGTTAATGTAAACGATAAGCTACCAACAAATTAAATTTCAAGTGGTTCGAATCGCATGAATCGGTACCCGATAGTCTTCTAATATAAACTATTTTCAAGATAAGGGTTTCTCATTGAGAGAGATCGCACTAAAAACTAACCACATGTCTTATTCTGAGAGTTATTCCTTTCTTACTTGGATTCAATATATCTATACTGCCTAATTCTTTGAAATGACAATTGTCGTAGCGCACGCAATGGAATGGCTCGGCTTTACGCACGTAAATGCAAGGTAACGGATCTCGTATACGCACGAGCGTGCCTTCCAACAAAGCTTCAGCTTAAGTCAACGAATGATGTTACCTATCGGGCTATGAACTGGACCAAGCTAACCAAATATCGGCTCGGTGACCCTTGGTCCACTTCCGAAAATTTTTACATGTTAATCCAAACCAAGAAAACAAAAGTAATGTTCCTGCTAAACACATACGTGTACGTGCATTAGTATGTACATTTGTATTTTAGAAAGCAGTATCTACTCTGTATATTCGTAAGCTTCGAAATATACTTTGGAAATATGTTAAGTATTTCCCCAATGGAATTTGGGTGCCACTCCCACCCCTACTCCAAATATATACAAACACACATATGTAAATTGTGTCTTGATTCTTTATTCACATCTTTATTTCTATTTTTTACTTATAATAGTTTAGGTTGCTTCAATATTTCAGTGCTTTTATTCGACTACTATTACAGTTAATATTGCTTTCCTGTCATTGCCATTGCTCTCTTCAAAATTTTTGTAGTATTTCATGTTGATAAGATGACATTTTCCTCATTGTAGACTGCGGCGACGAAGCTCTTACCCCAGAGTTTTCAATGCTTGGAATGTTCAATGAGTCCAACATACCAACATTATCGGTCTGAACAGGTGTAGCTGCAAATAAGAATAATAAAAAAAGGAAATATTACATAAAACTTTATCTTTATTTTCTTATTATACCTCGTGAGCATTCTTCCGAAAGTTGCTCCAAATTAAAAGTTTTGAAGCCACTTAGGGCTCTATTCATTTTCTCATTTTCATTTTCGAAACAACCGGGATAATATACGATTTAGACAAAGAAATCGACGCCAAGGATTACGGCCTCAGGTAAACCAGGAACCACAAGACATTCCATGAGGACCGACTTAATCTCCACCTCGATTGGCAACAAAACCGAACCAACCTTTATCATGGAACAAAAGAAATCTACTCAAACAAATAACATGCTATAAGAAAATTGTGTATAAATAACAAACAAAACAGATCCTGAAGTATTGGATACTACTTAAAATCGAAACAGATTCTGTAAAAGTGAACACTACTAAAAATCAAACAAAAAGGTCCTGAAGGAACGGACCAAACCCTGCAAAAATCAACAGATCCTGACACATTGGATAGTTCATTCAACAACAAGATTCCCATCCTAAACGAAAACCTGAATTCACCACGATTCCCGCGGAATCCGACAGGAAGGACAGGAGGAACAACAAATGACCGTTCTCTATGCACAAATGACTGCATTTATTATCCTCAGTGGAACAACGAGATTTTTCACAAGGGACACAAATTGCTCAACATGAAGACATCTAGCTCGATCGACATCGATCTGAAATTATTTAAATCCTTACTAAGATTTGACGGAGACCAAGCACAATACAAATCAAATGAGCTTCTACTCGATAATTAACCGCTTAGACTTCATCTTAACTGACTAACATCTATTGGACGAGATGAAGAGGATTTTATAAGGCAAAATTTCACAGCGAAGTATCCGAAGCACACAAATCAGCTTTTCCCCGAATTGCGTTGTCCGGAGAACACAAAGTAAAAAGTTCGCTAGATTTTTATCTAAGAGATGGCGTTATTGTCCATAATACTAGTGTTACGTGTCGCATCATGTCATATTATACTTCGATCAAGGCAAAAAAGCAGCCAAAGCGGCTGAAAAAAATAATTTAGTTTATGGGCCCGATACTGTAAACGAACGTGTAGCGCAAAAGTGGTTTGCTGGGTTCTTTTCCGGTGATTTCGATGTCAAAGATGCGCCACGCTTCGGGAGGCCTGTCGTCGAAAATTGAGATAAAATCATGGAAATAGTGGAAACAGACCGTCACGTGAGCACTTATTTAATTGCTGAGGTACCAAAGATAAACCAGAAAACCATTTGGAACCATTTGCATAACCTTGGACTCAAAAGGAAGCTCGATGTTTGGGTGCCACACCAACTAACGCAAAAAAACATGATGAACAACGTCAAGCGAAATCGGTTGTGGTCGAAACGCGGTGAGCCGGGGGAATCGGTGGCCAAGCCAGGAAGGTTTTGCTATGTGTTTGGTGGGATTAGCAAGGAATCATCTACTACGAGCTGCTCCCCTATAGCCAAACGCTTAATTCGGCCCTCTACTGCCAACAACTGGACCGTTTGAAGGCAGCACTCATCCAGAAGAGGCCATCTTTGATCAACAGAGGCCGATTTGTGTTCCATCAGGACAACGCCACACACGTCTTTGGTGACGCGCCAGAAGCTCCCGGAGCTCGGATGGGAGGTCCTAATGGACCCACCTTATAGTCCGGGCCTGGCACCAAGTGAGAAGTTGGCCTCAAGAGAGGCCTGTGAAAATTGGCTCTCCGAGTTTTTTTACCAATAGGAACGCAGCCTTCTACGAGAGGGGTATATTGAAGTTGGCAACTCGTTGGCAAGAAGTTTACGAACAAAACGGTGCATATTTGACTTAAATCGGACAAATGTACACAAAGTTATCATATTTTGAAAAATCAATAAAACACGAACTTTTTACTTGACCTAATATAAATAAATAGCCTTGGCCAAAAGTATTAGGAACCCCACTAAAATACAAGTATTCTCAAATGTGGCTATCAAAGTTAACACTTCTATTTGTAAATGTCTTACATGGGTGTTTAACTGTTGATTAAACGAATAAATTGTGTAAAATTAAAAGTCATAGCACTCTGGGTAAGCTAAACCTAAAAATTTCCGATCTAAGAAATTCATAAAATATTTTCGCATTTAAAATTTGAAAGTGAAAGTGTAAATTACATGTAGTGAAAAGTTACCAATCATATAAAAACAGTTCATATTTACCGAAATGCCTAAAAAACGTGAAATAAGTTACGATGATAGAGTTATAGCCTATTTCCACCGGAAGTTAAATGCATTTTAGCTCAAATGCATTTAAACAGCGCATTTAAATTCGTGAATTCCCATGTGTTTGTTGTTGTATAAAAGTGTGTTAACTCACTTTTCAAAGTGAGATAACTCACTTTCGGTAATTTAACATAAAATGTTATGTTAACAGTCGATGCTGTCACTACTAATGTAAACATTTCGGAAGTTTCGGTATATTTTTTGCCAGAGTCGTGTATTTTCGGATTTAATGAGGGACGAGACTTATTTTGCATGGTGACACTTTTCTGCAAAAATTATTTTTTTGCAGTAGGTGTAACCTAAATGCAAATATTATGTAATTGGAGAACGTAATGCTTCTCCTCTTTCAAAAAAATAGAATAACAAAGAAAATAAAGCAATTGCGGACTCGCAAACGATCCCCTCAACATAAAAATATGCGTGGCTCTGACAGTTATCAGCTGATTAAACAAAATAAATAATTTAAGGAAACAAACAAGCAAAAGTGAGAATGGAAACATGCATAAAAGCATTTTCGTTTCAGCAGCGTTTGTTCATGCAGCAGTAATCTGCACTTGCAAATCACTAGCTGGACGAAGGAGTACCGGCTAGCACTCGATGTGAAAGTTGATGATCAAAAAATTCCAACTACAAACCACCCAAAGATTTTAGGGGTCAAACTCGATAGCCTGCACTCCTTCACTCCGCATACGACCGCAATTGCCGCAAAACTCCAGGGCCGCAACAAAATACTCAAAGCGCTAGCCGGCAGCACATGGGGTAAAGACAAAGAAACCTTGGTGGCAACCAACAAAGCAATTAGCCGGCCGGTCGTAAACTACGCTGCACCTATTTGGGCGCCGGGGACGAACGAGACGCAGTGGAGAAAACTACAGGCTTGTCAGAACACCGCCCTTAGGACTGCGAAAGGAAACCTCCTGATGTCACCGGAGCACCACTTGTACAGCGAAGCATCTATGCTACGAGTTAAGGAGCATAATGCTTTGCTGTGCAAGCAGTTCCTATTGGGATGCCACCGCACGGAGCACCCCAGCAGGCACCTTTTGGAAGCTGAGCCTCCGCCTAGGCACATCAAGAAGGGAGTACTTGACTACAACTGCACCATACAGCATCATTTACGACAACCGCTGGACAGGACGGCATACCGACAAGCGCTGAACGCCATTCACCAGGAGTCCGTCAACACCTTCTTAGACTCCCTTCCAGTGAATGGCGTACTCGGAGACAAACCACCACCAATTGCAGACAACGAGCTCGAGCTGCCTCGAGAGACCCGAGTGATCTTGGCACAGCTTAGATCTGGATACTAAAGTAGGTTAAACTCCTACATATCCAGACTCGACCCCAGCATACCCAACATATGCCCTGCATGTGGAGAGTCCCCGCACGACACTAACCACCTCTTCACATGCCCCCTTAAACCTACTCTTCTAACCCCCCTTTCCCTTTGGTCCAACCCCGTCGAAACAGCACGTTTCCTGGACCTCCCGTTAGATGACCTCGGCGACGTAGACTAATGATATCTGCACTAAGCGGGGTTAGCTAGCCGCTACAGCAACAACAACAACAACTTGCAAATCATAAGATTCCATAAATAGCCAAATAAAATGAATGCGGTCTCTTGAATTCATGATTTCAATAGTTGTGACAAATTTTGCAAACAGGAAATGTAAACAAAAATCAGCTGTTTGACATTTGGTGGAAACGTTTGGCATTTCATTCACTTAACAGAGGCCTTAAATGCATTTAAGTGCTCGGTGGAAATTAGAATTCAAGTTCTAAGTGAAGACGGTAATTCTCAGGCTGAGATTGCCAATTTGGTGGGATTTTCGCGGTGGGCGGTCCAATATGCTATCAGGCGATTTGTGGAGACGAAATCCCACAATAATAAGTCAAAAAGTAGAAGAAAGCGTCTAACCAGTAAACGAGAAGACCGAATACTTATACGCGAGTCTCTCAAGGATCGCAAAAAATCTTCCGCCCTTGCATCCGAGGGAATTTAGTAAACCAGTTAGTGCTCGAATAGCTAGAAGAAGACTTCTGGAAGCAGGTTTAAAAGGATGTAAAGCCCGGAAGAAGCCGTGGCTCTCAGAAAAGAATAGGAAAAATCGTTTGGAATGGGCTCGACGATACAAACATTTCACGGAAGAAGATTGGTCGAATGTTCTGTGGTCTGATGAATCAAACTTCGAGGTAAGCTTAGTTAAGATCATCTTAAAGTATTAACAGCCATAGCTCCTTACCCTTGAGCAATTTTGAAGACATAATACAAATCTTATGAAAACATTAATTTTTCTTTTCTACAGATATTTGGAACACCTGGTGTGACGTTCGTGAAGCGACGGGTTGGGGAAGAATATCATCCAGATTGCGTGGTACCCACTGTTAAGTATGTAAGAGGCAGCATTATGATCTGGGGCTGCATGGCTGCTGATGGTGTCGGCGAAATGTTCGTTCGCGAGGGTCGCATGGACAGTCAAAAGTACTTAAATGTATTAGAAGCTGTTCTTCTGCCTTCGTTAACGCGCGTTTTCGGCGATAATAATTTAGACGGGGTTCACTTTCAGCAAGACAATGCTCCTTGTCACAAATCAGCGACACCGATGCGTTGGTTAAGAGATAACAACATTGGTTTGTTAGATTGGCCTGCACAGTCTCCAGAACTTAATCCCATTGAGCAAATGTGGTCTATTTTAAAACGCAAGATTAAGGAACACAGTATAAAATCAAAAACTGCCTTAAAGAATGCCTTAATTAACGAGTGGTACGCTATAAGTGGACGAACGTGCAAAGCTTGTACGCAGCATGCCTAAGAGAATTGCTGCCGTTATTAAAGGTGGACCTACTAAATTTAATATATTTGGCCAAAGCTGTATATATATATGGTTGTGGTGAAACTGTACTAACTAAGAAGCAGTGTGAACGTTCATCCCAGGATTGAACTCAAAGTACACCAGCCGAATGTTATACAGCAACAAACCACCTTACTTGGAAGCAGTATATTCGATAGCCTGCACAAAATATCATGACAACCTGAATCACCAATTCGAAATCAAACCCTGAGCTAGAATTCAAAATGTGGCTTTGCCTCAAAAATTAATCAAAACAGGCAATAAGATTTAGAATATGTAGATGTTTCTAAATATAAAGAGCAACTTGAACTTTAACGACGACACAATCATCTATAAGGACCGAATCAAAAGATCCCATGTGGACAAAATAATATCCACATCTATATGGACTGTCCCAAACAAGGCACCGATGATCGAAGCAAGCCCAAAAGACGAATGGTTGTTGACTTTCAAACGATTAATACTCCAATTCCAAACATGAAGCTTAGGAAAAGTAAAGACCTTTCTACAATAGATTTAGAATCAGGTTTCCATCAGGTATTAATTAAAGAATCTGATCGTGTAAAGACAGGATTCTCTGCCTCTTGTACCATTAATCTTTCAACGAAACGTTGTAAACTTATTAATTTACACCCGCAGAACATATAGAAAACATCCGGATTATAATTGATGCACTTCTCAATGCCAACATGAAATTTTTTTGACCAAAACTCACATTCCTTCCAGGAATCTGTAGAATACCGTACATATTATGAACACAATATGGTATAATCACTATAGGTCCCAAAAAAGTTGAAACTATAAACAGCACTTACCAGTATATTTTAACAGTAGTAGACTATTTTTCAATAGGTTCTTTCAAATTAAATGAAACATTTCTCAACTTTAAGTAGAAGATTTATAGTCAATAAATGAGAATAATAGTATGTAAATAATCTCGAGTGAAACTTAGATGCCCCGCGTCGTTCCCTCGATGCAAATTGGATAATTATATATAAAAACTAATAGACCCAGCCAACTTCGCCTCGCCTTATTTAAATGCCTTTATATTACACTAAGAGTGATAATAAAATATTTGTAGATAGTGCAAATCTGAATGTGAATTATTTGAATGAACTCGATCAGCAGAAAAAAACATGGTAGTAGGCAAGCAAGAACAAACAACAACAAAGATGGTTTGTCAACACGCAAACATGGGCAATTCTCATAATACTACTTAAATTAAACTAAGCGGTTTTAGATAAGAAAAGTTCAAGCAGCCCATACAAATGAAACAAAAAATAAAAGCAAATTAAATCATAAATAAGATTATTAAGAACCAGTTTCTGTATGTTAATGTAAACGATAAGCTACCAACAAATTAAATTTCAAGTGGTTCGAATCGCATGAATCGGTACCCGATAGTCTTCTAATATAAACTATTTTCAAGATAAGGGTTTCTCATTGAGAGAGATCGCACTAAAAACTAACCACATGTCTTATTCTGAGAGTTATTCCTTTCTTACTTGGATTCAATATATCTATACTGCCTAATTCTTTGAAATGACAATTGTCGTAGCGCACGCAATGGAATGGCTCGGCTTTACGCACGTAAATGCAAGGTAACGGATCTCGTATACGCACGAGCGTGCCTTCCAACAAAGCTTCAGCTTAAGTCAACGAATGATGTTACCTATCGGGCTATGAACTGGACCAAGCTAACCAAATATCGGCTCGGTGACCCTTGGTCCACTTCCGAAAATTTTTACATGTTAATCCAAACCAAGAAAACAAAAGTAATGTTCCTGCTAAACACATACGTGTACGTGCATTAGTATGTACATTTGTATTTTAGAAAGCAGTATCTACTCTGTATATTCGTAAGCTTCGAAATATACTTTGGAAATATGTTAAGTATTTCCCCAATGGAATTTGGGTGCCACTCCCACCCCTACTCCAAATATATACAAACACACATATGTAAATTGTGTCTTGATTCTTTATTCACATCTTTATTTCTATTTTTTACTTATAATAGCTTAAGTTGCTTCAATATTTCAGTGCTTTTATTCGACTACTATTACAGTTAATATTGCTTTCCTGTCATTTTTTCGATAATTCCTTCATTGCTCTAAAAAAATGTAAATTGCCATTGCTCTCTTCAAAATTTTTGTAGTATTTCATGTTGATAAGATGACATTTTCCTCATTGTAGACTGCGGCGACGAAGCTCTTACCCCAGAGTTTTCAATGCTTGGAATGTTCAATGAGTCCAACATACCAACATTATCGGTCTGAACAGGTGTAGCTGCAAATAAGAATAATAAAAAAAGGAAATATTACATAAAACTTTATCTTTATTTTCTTATTATACCTCGTGAGCATTCTTCCGAAAGTTGCTCCAAATTAAAAGTTTTGAAGCCACTTAGGGCTCTATTCATTTTCTCATTTTCATTTTCGAAACAACCGGGATAATATACGATTTAGACAAAGAAATCGACGCCAAGGATTACGGCCTCAGGTAAACCAGGAACCACAAGACGTTCCATGAGGACCGACTTAATCTCCACCTCGATTGGCAACAAAACCGAACCAACCTTTATCATGGAACAAAAGAAATCTACTCAAACAAATAACATGCTATAAGAAAATTGTGTATAAATAACAAACAAAACAGATCCTGAAGTATTGGATACTACTTAAAATCGAAACAGATTCTGTAAAAGTGAACACTACTAAAAATCAAACAAAAAGGTCCTGAAGGAACGGACCAAACCCTGCAAAAATCAACAGATCCTGACACATTGGATAGTTCATTCAACAACAAGATTCCCATCCTAAACGAAAACCTGAATTCACCACGATTCCCGCGGAATCCGACAGGAAGGACAGGAGGAACAACAAATGACCGTTCTCTATGCACAAATGACTGCATTTATTATCCTCAGTGGAACAACGAGATTTTTCACAAGGGACACAAATTGCTCAACATGAAGACATCTAGCTCGATCGACATCGATCTGAAATTATTTAAATCCTTACTAAGATTTGACGGAGACCAAGCACAATACAAATCAAATGAGCTTCTACTCGATAATTAACCGCTTAGACTTCATCTTAACTGACTAACATCTATTGGACGAGATGAAGAGGATTTTATAAGGCAAAATTTCACAGCGAAGTATCCGAAGCACACAAATCAGCTTTTCCCCGAATTGCGTAGCCCGGAGAACACAAAGTAAAAAGTTCGCTAGATTTTTATCTAAGAGATGGCGTTATTGTCCATAATACTAGTGTTACGTGTCGCATCATGTCATATTATACTCCGATCAAGGCAAAAAAGCAGCCAAAGCGGCTGAAAAAATTAATTTAGTTTATGGGCCCGATACTGTAAACGAACGTGTAGCGCAAAAGTGGTTTGCTGGGTTCTTTTCCGGTGATTTCGATGTCAAAGATGCGCCACGCTTCGGGAGGCCTGTCGTCGAAAATTGAGATAAAATCATGGAAATAGTGGAAACAGACCGTCACGTGAGCACTTATTTAATTGCTGAGGTACCAAAGATAAACCAGAAAACCATTTGGAACCATTTGCATAACCTTGGATTCAAAAGGAATCGGTGGCCAAGCCAGGAAGGTTTTGCTATGTGTTTGGTGGGATAAGCAAGGAATCATCTACTACGAGCTGCTCCCCTATAGCCAAACGCTTAATTCGGCCCTCTACTGCCAACAACTGGACCGTTTGAAGGCAGCACTCATCCAGAAGAGGCCATCTTTGATCAACAGAGGCCGATTTGTGTTCCATCAGGACAACGCCACACACGTCTTTGGTGACGCGCCAGAAGCTCCCGGAGCTCGGATGGGAGGTCCTAATGGACCCACCTTATAGTCCGGGCCTGGCACCAAGTGAGAAGTTGGCCTCAAGAGAGGCCTGTGAAAATTGGCTCTCCGAGTTTTTTTACCAATAGGGACGCAGCCTTCTACGAGAGGGGTATATTGAAGTTGGCAACTCGTTGGCAAGAAGTTTACGAACAAAACGGTGCATATTTGACTTAAATCGGACAAATGTACACAAAGTTATCATATTTTGAAAAATCAATAAAACACGAACTTTTTACTTGACCTAATATAAATATATAGCCTTGGCCAAAAGTATTAGGAACCCCACTAAAATACAAGTATTCTCAAATGTGGCTATCAAAGTTACCACTTCTATTTGTAAATGTCTTACATGGGTGTTTAACTGTTGATTAAACGAATAAATTGTGTAAAATTAAAAGTCATAGCACTCTGGGTAAGCTAAACCTAAAAATTTCCGATCTAAGAAATTCATAAAATATTTTCGCATTTAAAATTTGAAAGTGAAAGTGTAAATTACATGTAGTGAAAAGTTACCAATCATATAAAAACAGTTCATATTTACCGAAATGCCTAAAAAACGTGAAATAAGTTACGATGATAGAGTTATAGCCTATTTCCACCGGAAGTTAAATGCATTTTAGCTTAAATGCATTTAAACAGCGCATTTAAATGCGTGAATTCCCATGTGTTTGTTGTTGTATAAAAGTGTGTTAACTCACTTTTCAAAGTGAGATAACTCACTTTCGGTAATTTAACATAAAATGTTATGTTAACAGTCGATGCTGTCACTACTAATGTAAACATTTCGGAAGTTTCGGTATATTTTTTGCCAGAGTCGTGTATTTTCGGATTTAATGAGGGACGAGACTTATTTTGCATGGTGACACTTTTCTGCAAAAATTATTTTTTTGCAGTAGGTGTAACCTAAATGCAAATATTATGTAATTGGAGAACGTAATGCTTCTCCTCTTTCAAAAAAATAGAATAACAAAGAAAATAAAGCAATTGCGGACTCGCAAACGATCCCCTCAACATAAAAATATGCGTGGCTCTGACAGTTATCAGCTGATTAAACAAAATAAATAATTTAAGGAAACAAACAAGCAAAAGTGAGAATGGAAACATGCATAAAAGCATTTTCGTTTCAGCAGCGTTTGTTCATGCAGCAGTAATCTGCACTTGCAAATCACTAGCTGGACGAAGGAGTACCGGCTAGCACTCGATGTGAAAGTTGATGATCAAAAAATTCCAACTACAAACCACCCAAAGATTTTAGGGGTCAAACTCGATAGCCTGCACTCCTTCACTCCGCATACGACCGCAATTGCCGCAAAACTCCAGGGCCGCAACAAAATACTCAAAGCGCTAGCCGGCAGCACATGGGGTAAAGACAAAGAAACCTTGGTGGCAACCAACAAAGCAATTAGCCGGCCGGTCGTAAACTACGCTGCACCTATTTGGGCGCCGGGGACGAACGAGACGCAGTGGAGAAAACTACAGGCTTGTCAGAACACCGCCCTTAGGACTGCGAAAGGAAACCTCCTGATGTCACCGGAGCACCACTTGTACAGCGAAGCATCTATGCTACGAGTTAAGGAGCATAATGCTTTGCTGTGCAAGCAGTTCCTGTTGGGATGCCACCGCACGGAGCACCCCAGCAGGCACCTTTTGGAAGCTGAGCCTCCGCCTAGGCACATCAAGAAGGGAGTACTTGACTACAACTGCACCATACAGCATCATTTACGACAACCGCTGGACAGGACGGCATACCGACAAGCGCTGAACGCCATTCACCAGGAGTCCGTCAACACCTTCTTAGACTCCCTTCCAGTGAATGGCGTACTCTGAGACAAACCACCACCAATTGCAGACAACGAGCTCGAGCTGCCTCGAGAGACCCGAGTGATCTTGGCACAGCTTAGATCTGGATACTAAAGTAGGTTAAACTCCTACATATCCAGACTCGACCCCAGCATACCCAACATATGCCCTGCATGTGGAGAGTGCTCGCACGACACTAACCACCTCTTCACATGCCCCCTTAAACCTACTCTTCTAACCCCCCTTTCCCTTTGGTCCAACCCCGTCGAAACAGCACGTTTCCTGGACCTCCCGTTAGATGACCTCGGCGACGTAGACTAATGATATCTGCACTAAGCGGGGTTAGCTAGCCGCTACAGCAACAACAACAACAACTTGCAAATCATAAGATTCCATAAATAGCCAAATAAAATGAATGCGGTCTCTTGAATTCATGATTTCAATAGTTGTGACAAATTTTGCAAACAGGAAATGTAAACAAAAATCAGCTGTTTGACATTTGGTGGAAACGTTTGGCATTTCATTCACTTAACAGAGGCCTTAAATGCATTTAAGTGCTCGGTGGAAATTAGAATTCAAGTTCTAAGTGAAGACGGTAATTCTCAGGCTGAGATTGCCAATTTGGTGGGATTTTCGCGGTGGGCGGTCCAATATGCTATCAGGCGATTTGTGGAGACGAAATCCCACAATAATAAGTCAAAAAGTAGAAGAAAGCGTCTAACCAGTAAACGAGAAGACCGAATACTTATACGCGAGTCTCTCAAGGATCGCAAAAAATCTTCCGCCCTTGCATCCGAGGGAATTTAGTAAACCAGTTAGTGCTCGAATAGCTAGAAGAAGACTTCTGGAAGCAGGTTTAAAAGGATGTAAAGCCCGGAAGAAGCCGTGGCTCTCAGAAAAGAATAGGAAAAATCGTTTGGAATGGGCTCGACGATACAAACATTTCACGGAAGAAGATTGGTCGAATGTTCTGTGGTCTGATGAATCAAACTTCGAGGTAAGCTTAGTTAAGATCATCTTAAAGTATTAACAGCCATAGCTCCTTACCCTTGAGCAATTTTGAAGACATAATACAAATCTTATGAAAACATTAATTTTTCTTTTCTACAGATATTTGGAACACCTGGTGTGACGTTCGTGAAGCGACGGGTTGGGGAAGAATATCATCCAGATTGCGTGGTACCCACTGTTAAGTATGTAAGAGGCAGCATTATGATCTGGGGCTGCATGGCTGCTGATGGTGTCGGCGAAATGTTCGTTCGCGAGGGTCGCATGGACAGTCAAAAGTACTTAAATGTATTAGAAGCTGTTCTTCTGCCTTCGTTAACGCGCGTTTTCGGCGATAATAATTTAGACTGGGTTCAATTTCAGCAAGACAATGCTCCTTGTCACAAATCAGCGACACCGATGCGTTGGTTAAGAGATAACAACATTGGTTTGTTAGATTGGCCTGCACAGTCTCCAGAACTTAATCCCATTGAGCAAATGTGGTCTATTTTAAAACGCAAGATTAAGGAACACAGTATAAAATCAAAAACTGCCTTAAAGAATGCCTTAATTAACGAGTGGTACGCTATAAGTGGACGAACGTGCAAAGCTTGTACGCAGCATGCCTAAGAGAATTGCTGCCGTTATTAAATCGAAGGGTGGACCTACTAAATTTAATATATTTGGCCAAAGCTGTATATATATATGGTTGTGGTGAAACTGTACTAACTAAGAAGCAGTGTGAACGTTCATCCCAGGATTGAACTCAAAGTACACCAGCCGAATGTTATACAGCAACAAACCACCTTACTTGGAAGCAGTATATTCGATAGCCTGCACAAAATATCATGACAACCTGAATCACCAATTCGAAATCAAACCCTGAGCTAGAATTCAAAATGTGGCTTTGCCTCAAAAATTAATCAAAACAGGCAATAAGATTTAGAATATGTAGATGTTTCTAAATATAAAGAGCAACTTGAACTTTAACGACGACACAATCATCTATAAGGACCGAATCAAAAGATCCCATGTGGACAAAATAATATCCACATCTATATGGACTGTCCCAAACAAGGCACCGATGATCGAAGCAAGCCCAAAAGACGAATGGTTGTTGACTTTCAAACGATTAATACTCCAATTCCAAACATGAAGCTTAGGAAAAGTAAAGACCTTTCTACAATAAATTTAGAATCAGGTTTCCATCAGGTATTAATTAAAGAATCTGATCGTGTAAAGACAGGATTCTCTGCCTCTTGTACCATTAATCTTTCAACGAAACGTTGTAAACTTATTAATTTACACCCGCAGAACATATAGAAAACATCCGGATTATAATTGATGCACTTCTCAATGCCAACATGAAATTTTTTTGACCAAAACTCACATTCCTTCCAGGAATCTGTAGAATACCGTACATATTATGAACACAATATGGTATAATCACTATAGGTCCCAAAAAAGTTGAAACTATAAACAGCACTTACCAGTATATTTTAACAGTAGTAGACTATTTTTCAATAGGTTCTTTCAAATTAAATGAAACATTTCTCAACTTTAAGTAGAAGATTTATAGTCAATAAATGAGAATAATAGTATGTAAATAATCTCGAGTGAAACTTAGATGCCCCGCGTCGTTCCCTCGATGCAAATTGGATAATTATATATAAAAACTAATAGACCCAGCCAACTTCGCCTCGCCTTATTTAAATGCCTTTATATTACACTAAGAGTGATAATAAAATATTTGTAGATAGTGCAAATCTGAATGTGAATTATTTGAATGAATTCGATCAGCAGAAAAAAACATGGTAGTAGGCAAGCAAGAACAAACAACAACAAAGATGGTTTGTCAACACGCAAACATGGGCAATTCTCATAATACTACTTAAATTAAACTAAGCGGTTTTAGATAAGAAAAGTTCAAGCAGCCCATACAAATGAAACAAAAAATAAAAGCAAATTAAATCATAAATAAGATTATTAAGAACCAGTTTCTGTATGTTAATGTAAACGATAAGCTACCAACAAATTAAATTTCAAGTGGTTCGAATCGCATGAATCGGTACCCGATAGTCTTCTAATATAAACTATTTTCAAGATAAGGGTTTCTCATTGAGAGAGATCGCACTAAAAACTAACCACATGTCTTATTCTGAGAGTTATTCCTTTCTTACTTGGATTCAATATATCTATACTGCCTAATTCTTTGAAATGACAATTGTCGTAGCGCACGCAATGGAATGGCTCGGCTTTACGCACGTAAATGCAAGGTAACGGATCTCGTATACGCACGAGCGTGCCTTCCAACAAAGCTTCAGCTTAAGTCAACGAATGATGTTACCTATCGGGCTATGAACTGGACCAAGCTAACCAAATATCGGCTCGGTGACCCTTGGTCCACTTCCGAAAATTTTTACATGTTAATCCAAACCAAGAAAACAAAAGTAATGTTCCTGCTGAACACATACGTGTACGTGCATTAGTATGTACATTTGTATTTTAGAAAGCAGTATCTACTCTGTATATTCGTAAGCTTCGAAATATACTTTGGAAATATGTTAAGTATTTCCCCAATGGAATTTGGGTGCCACTCCCACCCCTACTCCATATATATACAAACACACATATGTAAATTGTGTCTTGATTCTTTATTCACATCTTTATTTCTATTTTTTACTTATAATAGCTTAAGTTGCTTCAATATTTCAGTGCTTTTATTCGACTACTATTACAGTTAATATTGCTTTCCTGTCATTTTTGCGATAATTCCTTCATTGCTCTAAAAAATGTAAATTGCCATTGCTCTCTTCAAAATTTTTGTAGTATTTCATGTTGATAAGATGACATTTTCCTCATTGTAGACTGCGGCGACGAAGCTCTTACCCCAGAGTTTTCAATGCTTGGAATGTTCAATGAGTCCAACATACCAACATTATCGGTCTGAACAGGTGTAGCTGCAAATAAAAATAATAAAAAAGGAAATATTACATAAAACTTTATCTTTATTTTCTTACTAGCTGACCCGACAGATTTCGTCCTGTCAAAAAGATTTGTAATGTGGCATTTTTTTTGCCTACGTATTTTAAAAAATTCTCCTGAACAGAACCGTCATCCTGGTGATAGGGCGTTGTGAATAAAAAATAATTAAATAAATCATATTTAAGGATTTAAAAGTAAGTAATCGCTTTATTGTTAATCATGTGAATCACAATTATTATTATTATCATTGTAGTGCTTTGTGGTATACGATGTTGTTTATCGCTAACCGTGTACCGTTGCAAAGACGCGGTTGGTTGATATTTCGCAACATTATAACCACCGATCCAACCTTTAATTGAAGATTGTGAGGTGGCAATCCTGGCAAATCCAGCGAGTTTAAAAATTCCGGTGGATAGTTGACTACATCATCTTGATTAGTAGCCGAATCAACTGATTTATATATCCTCAATTCGCCTGTAATTTGTTCTTGAATTTTGAAATTTAATTCATTTATATCTATGTTTTTTGCAGCAAGTATAGCTCGTTCGCTCAACCAATCATGGTTTATGTAATTTTGAGAAACATTTGGAAACACCTTCTGAATAAGTTCATCTTTTGATCGAGTTAACTGACAAAAACTTTGAGGAAAGTTAATGCAGCCAGTCAACATGTCTATAGGAGATTTGCCATTACCAATGCCAATGAGTTGTTTAGAGAGCCTCCAAAGTTTTTTATGTGCCATCGTGTATTCATCCCAAACAATCAATTTACATTGCTGCAAAACCTTTGCCATTGCAGAGTTCTTCGAAACTGATGCATTTTATCTCGCGTGCCGAAACTAATACAAAAGAAACGCGAGTTTCAGAACGCGACATTAAACTCCTCCGACTATGTATTCTGTGCTCCAACACACACACGCACATTGTTTTGATAGATATAATCTTTGACGTTAGGAACACACCTACATTGCTTAGACAACAGTGAGTGCTTGTAATTTAATATGAACTTTATACCATAGCAATAAAGCTCAAATTGACTACGTTTTAGTTACAAATCATTTGTATGGGAAAAAGAAAAGGGCTATTTTTAGGGTTTTTCCAGCAATAATTCTACTTTTTCTCGCCGTAAAAACCATCCTTGAACTTCAACGAACATTTTAAAAAAAGATTTGGCCAAATTGGTCCAGGCGTTGTTGAGTTATGCGCTTACCAACACATTTTGCGATTCATTTTTATATTATAGATTATACCTTGTGAGCATTCTTCCGAAAGTTGCTCCAAATTAAAAGATTTGAAGCCACTTAGGGCTCTATTGATTTTCTCATTTTCATTTTCGAAACAACCGGGATAATATACGATTTAGACAAAGAAATCGACGCCAAGGATTACGGCCTCAGGTAAACCAGGAACCACAAGACATTCCATGAGGACCGACTTAATCTCCACCTCAATTGGCAACAAAACCGAACCAACCTTTATCATGGAACAAAAGAAATCTACTCAAACAAATAACATGTTATAAGAAAATTGTGTATAAATAACAAACAAAACAGATCCTGAAGTATTGGATACTACTTAAAATCGAAACAGATTCTGTAAAAGTGAACACTACTAAAAATCAAACAAAAAGGTCCTGAAGGAACGGACCAAACCCTGCAAAAATCAACAGATCCTGACACATTGGATAGTTCATTCAACAACAAGATTCCCATCCTAAACGAAAACCTGAATTCACCACGATTCCCGCGGAATCCGACAGGAAGGACAGGAGGAACAACAAATGACCGTTCTCTATGCACAAATGACTGCATTTATTATCCTCAGTGGAACAACGAGATTTTTCACAAGGGACACAAATTGCTCAACATGAAGACATCTAGCTCGATCGACATCGATCTGAAATTATTTAAATCCTTACTAAGATTTGACGGAGACCAAGCACAATACAAATCAAATGAGCTTCTACTCGATAATTAACCGCTTAGACTTCATCTTAACTGACTAACATCTATTGGACGAGATGAAGAGGATTTTATAAGGCAAAATTTCACAGCGAAGTATCCGAAGCACACAAATCAGCTTTTCCCCGAATTGCGTAGCCCGGAGAACACAAAGTAAAAAGTTCGCTAGATTTTTATCTAAGAGATGGCGTTATTGTCCATAATACTAGTGTTACGTGTCGCATCATGTCATATTATACTCCGATCAAGGCAAAAAAGCAGCCAAAGCGGCTGAAAAAATTAATTTAGTTTATGGGCCCGATACTGTAAACGAACGTGTAGCGCAAAAGTGGTTTGCTGGGTTCTTTTCCGGTGATTTCGATGTCAAAGATGCGCCACGCTTCGGGAGGCCTGTCGTCGAAAATTGAGATAAAATCATGGAAATAGTGGAAACAGACCGTCACGTGAGCACTTATTTAATTGCTGAGGTACCAAAGATAAACCAGAAAACCATTTGGAACCATTTGCATAACCTTGGATTCAAAAGGAATCGGTGGCCAAGCCAGGAAGGTTTTGCTATGTGTTTGGTGGGATAAGCAAGGAATCATCTACTACGAGCTGCTCCCCTATAGCCAAACGCTTAATTCGGCCCTCTACTGCCAACAACTGGACCGTTTGAAGGCAGCACTCATCCAGAAGAGGCCATCTTTGATCAACAGAGGCCGATTTGTGTTCCATCAGGACAACGCCACACACGTCTTTGGTGACGCGCCAGAAGCTCCCGGAGCTCGGATGGGAGGTCCTAATGGACCCACCTTATAGTCTGGGCCTGGCACCAAGTGAGAAGTTGGCCTCAAGAGAGGCCTGTGAAAATTGGCTCTCCGAGTTTTTTTACCAATAGGGACGCAGCCTTCTACGAGAGGGGTATATTGAAGTTGGCAACTCGTTGGCAAGAAGTTTACGAACAAAACGGTGCATATTTGACTTAAATCGGACAAATGTACACAAAGTTATCATATTTTGAAAAATCAATAAAACACGAACTTTTTACTTGACCTAATATAAATATATAGCCTAGGCCAAAAGTATTAGGAACCCCACTAAAATACAAGTATTCTCAAATGTGGCTATCAAAGTTACCACTTCTATTTGTAAATGTCTTACATGGGTGTTTAACTGTTGATTAAACGAATAAATTGTGTAAAATTAAAAGTCATAGCACTCTGGGTAAGCTAAACCTAAAAATTTCCGATCTAAGAAATTCATAAAATATTTTCGCATTTAAAATTTGAAAGTGAAAGTGTAAATTACATGTAGTGAAAAGTTACCAATCATATAAAAACAGTTCATATTTACCGAAATGCCTAAAAAACGTGAAATAAGTTACGATGATAGAGTTATAGCCTATTTCCACCGGAAGTTAAATGCATTTTAGCTTAAATGCATTTAAACAGCGCATTTAAATTCGTGAATTCCCATGTGTTTGTTGTTGTATAAAAGTGTGTTAACTCACTTTTCAAAGTGAGATAACTCACTTTCGGTAATTTAACATAAAATGTTATGTTAACAGTCGATGCTGTCACTACTAATGTAAACATTTCGGAAGTTTCGGTATATGTTTTGCCAGAGTCGTGTATTTTCGGATTTAATGAGGGACGAGACTTATTTTGCATGGTGACACTTTTCTGCAAAAATTATTTTTTTGCAGTAGGTTTAACCTAAATGCATATATTATGTAATTGGAGAACGTAATGCTTCTCCTCTTTCAAAAAAATAGAATAACAAAGAAAATAAAGCAATTGCGGACTCGCAAACGATCCCCTCAACATAAAAAATATGCGTGGCTCTGACAGTTATCAGCTGATTGAACAAAATAAATAATTTAAGGAAACAAACAAGCAAAAGTGAGAATGGAAACATGCATAAAAGCATTTTCGTTTCAGCAGCGTTTGTTCATGCAGCAGTAATCTGCACTTGCAAATCATTAGCTGGACGAAGGAGTACCGGCTAGAACTCGATGTGAAAGTTGATGATCAAAAAATTCCAACTACAAACCACCCTAAGATTTTAGGGGTCACACTCGATAGCCTGCACTCCGCATACGACCGCAATTGCCGCAAAACTCCAGGGCCGCAACAAAATACTCAAAGCGCTAGCCGGCAGCACATGGAGTAAAGACAAAGAAACCTTGGTGGCAACCTACAAAGCAATTAGCCGGCCGGTCGTAAACTACGCTGCACCGATTTGGGCGCCGGGGACGAACGAGACGCAGTGGAGAAAACTACAGGCTTGTCAGAACACCGCCCTTAGGACTGCGAAAGGAAACCTCCTGATGTCACCGGAGCACCACTTGTACAGCGAAGCATCTATGCTACGAGTTAAGGAGCATAATGCTTTGCTGTGCAAGCAGTTCCTGTTGGGATGCCACCGCACGGAGCACCCCAGCAGGCACCTTTTGGAAGCTGAGCCTCCGCCTAGGCACATCAAGAAGGGAGTACTTGACTACAACTGCACCATACAGCATCATTTACGACAACCGCTGGACAGGACGGCATACCGACAAGCGCTGAACGCCATTCACCAGGAGTCCGTCAACACCTTCTTAGACTCCCTTCCAGTGAATGGCGTACTCGGAGACAAACCACCACCAATTGCAGACAACGAGCTCGAGCTGCCTCGAGAGACCCGAGTGATCTTGGCACAGCTTAGATCTGGATACTGTAGTAGGTTAAACTCCTACATATCCAGACTCGACCCCAGCATACCCAACGTATGCCCTGCATGTGGAGAGTCCCCGCACGACACTCTTCACATGCCCCCTTAAACCTACTCTTCTAACCCCCCTTTCCCTTTGGACCAACCCTGTCGAAACAGCACGTTTCCTGGACCTCCCGTTAGATGACCTCGGCGACGTAGACTAATGATACCTGCCCTGCGGGGTTAGCTAGCCGCTACAGCAACAACAACAACAACTTGCAAATCATAAGATTCCATAAATAGCCAAATAAAATGAATGCGGTCTCTTGAATTCATGATTTCAATAATTGTGACAAATTTTGCAAACAGGAAATGTAAACAAAAATCAGCTGTTTGACTTTCGGTGGAAACGTTTGGCATGTCATTCACTTAACAGAGGCCTTAAATGCATTTAAGTGCTCGGTGGAAATTAGAATTCAAGTTCTAAGTGAAGACGGTAATTCTCAGGCTGAGATTGCCAATTTGGTGGGATTTTCGCGGTGGGCGGTCCAATATGCTATCAGGCGATTTGTGGAGACGAAATCCCACAATAATAAGTCAAAAAGTAGAAGAAAGCGTCTAACCAGTAAACGAGAGGACCGAATACTTATACGCGAGTCTCTCAAGGATCGCAAAAAATCTTCCGCCCTTGCATCCGAGGGAATTTAGTAAACCAGTTAGTGCTCGAATAGCTAGAAGAAGACTTCTGGAAGCAGGTTTAAAAGGATGTAAAGCCCGGAAGAAGCCGTGGCTCTCAGAAAAGAATAGGAAAAGTCGTTTGGAATGGGCTCGACGATACAAACATTTCACGGAAGAAGATTGGTCGAATGTTCTGTGGTCTGATGAATCAAACTTCGAGGTAAGCTTAGTTAAGATCATCTTAAAGTATTAACAGCCATAGCTCCTTACCCTTGAGCAATTTTGAAGACATAATACAAATCTTATGAAAACATTAATTTTTCTTTTCTACAGATATTTGGAACACCTGGTGTGACGTTCGTGAAGCGACGGGTTGGGGAAGAATATCATCCAGATTGCGTGGTACCCACTGTTAAGTATGTAAGAAGCAGCATTATGATCTGGGGCTGCATGGCTGCTGATGGTGTCGGCGAAATGTTCGTTCGCGAGGGTCGCATGGACAGTCAAAAGTACTTAAATGTATTAGAAGCTGTTCTTCTGCCTTCGTTAACGCGCGTTTTCGGCGATAATAATTTAGACGGGGTTCACTTTCAGCAAGACAATGCTCCTTGTCACAAATCAGCGACACCGATGCGTTGGTTAAGAGATAACAACATTGGTTTGTTAGATTGGCCTGCACAGTCTCCAGAACTTAATCCCATTGAGCAAATGTGGTCTATTTTAAAACGCAAGATTAAGGAACACAGTATAAAATCAAAAACTGCCTTAAAGAATGCCTTAATTAACGAGTGGTACGCTATAAGTGGACGAACGTGCAAAGCTTGTACGCAGCATGCCTAAGAGAATTGCTGCCGTTATTAAATCGAAGGGTGGACCTACTAAATTTAATATATTTGGCCAAAGCTGTATATATATATGGTTGTGGTGAAACTGTACTAACTAAGAAGCAGTGTGAACGTTCATCCCAGGATTGAACTCAAAGTACACCAGCCGAATGTTATACAGCAACAAACCACCTTACTTGGAAGCAGTATATTCGATAGCCTGCACAAAATATCATGACAACCTGAATCACCAATTCGAAATCAAACCCTGAGCTAGAATTCAAAATGTGGCTTTGCCTCAAAAATTAATCAAAACAGACAATAAGATTTAGAATATGTAGATGTTTCTAAATGTAAAGAGCAACTTGAACTTTAACGACGACACAATCATCTATAAGGACCGAATCAAAAGATCCCATGTGGACAAAATAATATCCACATCTATATGGACTGTCCCAAACAAGGCACCGATGATCGAAGCAAGCCCAAAAGACGAATGGTTGTTGACTTTCAAACGATTAATACTCCAATTCCAAACATGAAGCTTAGGAAAAGTAAAGACTTTTCTACAATAGATTTAGAATCAGGTTTCCATCAGGTATTAATTAAAGAATCTGATCGTGAAAAGACAGGATTCTCTGCCTCTTGTACCATTAATCTTTCAACGAAACGTTGTTAACTTATTAATTTACACCCGCAGAACATATAGAAAACATCCGGATTATAATTGATGCACTTCTCAATGCCAACATGAAATTTTTTTGACCAAAACTCACATTCCTTCCAGGAATCAGTAGAATACCGTACATATTATGAACACAATATGGTATAATCACTATAGGTCCCAAAAAAGTTGAAACTATAAACAGCACTTACCAGTATATTTTAACAGTAGTAGACTATTTTTCAATAGGTTCTTACAAATTAAATGAAACATTTTTTAAGTAGAAGATTTATAGTCAATAAATGAGAATAATAGTATGTAAATAATCTCGAGTGAAACTTAGATGCCCCGCGTCGTTCCCTCGATGCAAATTGGATAATTATATATAAAAACTAATAGACCCAGCGAACTTCGCCTCGCCTTATTTAAATGCCTTTATATTACACTAAGAGTGATAATAAAATATATGTAGATAGTGCAAATCTGAATGTGAATTATTTGAATGAACTCGATCAGCAGAAAAAAACATGGTAGTAGGCAAGCAAGAACAAACAACAACAAAGATGGTTTGTCAACACGCAAACATGGGCAATTCTCATAATACTACTTAAATTAAACTAAGCGGTTTTAGATAAGAAAAGTTCAAGCAGCCCATACAAATGAAACAAAAAATAAAAGCAAATTAAATCATAAATAAGATTATTAAGAACCAGTTTCTGTATGTTAATGTAAACGATAAGCTACCAACAAATTAAATTTCAAGTGGTTCGAATCGCATGAATCGGTACCCGATAGTCTTCTAATATAAACTATTTTCAAGATAAGGGTTTCTCATTGAGAGAGATCGCACTAAAAACTAACCACATGTCTTATTCTGAGAGTTATTCCTTTCTTACTTGGATTCAATATATCTATACTGCCTAATTCTTTGAAATGACAATTGTCGTAGCGCACGCAATGGAATGGCTCGGCTTTACGCACGTAAATGCAAGGTAACGGATCTCGTATACGCACGAGCGTGCCTTCCAACAAAGCTTCAGCTTAAGTCAACGAATGATGTTACCTATCGGGCTATGAACTGGACCAAGCTAACCAAATATCGGCTCGGTGACCCTTGGTTCACTTCCGAAAATTTTTACATGTTAATCCAAACCAAGGAAACAAAAGTAATGTTCCTGCTAAACACATACGTGTACGTGCATTAGTATGTACATTTGTATTTTAGAAAGCAGTATCTACTCTGTATATTCGTAAGCTTCGAAATATACTTTGGAAATATGTTAAGTATTTCCCCAATGGAATTTGGGTGCCACTCCCACCCCTACTCCATATATATACAAACACACATATGTAAATTGTGTCTTGATTCTTTATTCACATCTTTATTTCTATTTTTTACTTATAATAGCTTAAGTTGCTTCAATATTTCAGTGCTTTTATTCGACTACTATTACAGTTAATATTGCTTTCCTGTCATTTTTGCGATAATTCCTTCATTGCTCTAAAAAATGTAAATTGCCATTGCTCTCTTCAAAATTTTTGTAGTATTTCATGTTGATAAGATGACATTTTCCTCATTGTAGACTGCGGCGACGAAGCTCTTACCCCAGAGTTTTCAATGCTTGGAATGTTCAATGAGTCCAACATACCAACATTATCGGTCTGAACAGGTGTAGCTGCAAATAAAAATAATAAAAAAGGAAATATTACATAAAACTTTATCTTTATTTTCTTACTAGCTGACCCGACAGATTTCGTCCTGTCAAAAAGATTTGTAATGTGGCATTTTTTTTGCCTACGTATTTTAAAAAATTCTCCTGAACAGAACCGTCATCCTGGTGATAGGGCGTTGTGAATAAAAAATAATTTAATAAATCATATTTAAGGATTTAAAAGTAAGTAATCGCTTTATTGTTAATCATGTGAATCACAATTATTATTATTATCATTGTAGTGCTTTGTGGTATACGATGTTGTTTATCGCTAACCGTGTACCGTTGCAAAGACGCGGTTGGTTGATATTTCGCAACATTATAACCACCGATCCAACCTTTAATTGAAGATTGTGAGGTGGCAATCCTGGCAAATCCAGCGAGTTTAAAAATTCCGGTGGATAGTTGACTACATCATCTTGATTAGTAGCCGAATCAACTGATTTATATATCCTCAATTCGCCTGTAATTTGTTCTTGAATTTTGAAATTTAATTCATTTATATCTATGTTTTTTGCAGCAAGTATAGCTCGTTCGCTCAACCAATCATGGTTTATGTAATTTTGAGAAACATTTGGAAACACCTTCTGAATAAGTTCATCTTTTGATCGAGTTAACTGACAAAAACTTTGAGGAAAGTTAATGCAGCCAGTCAACATGTCTATAGGAGATTTGCCATTACCAATGCCAATGAGTTGTTTAGAGAGCCTCCAAAGTTTTTTATGTGCCATCGTGTATTCATCCCAAACAATCAATTTACATTGCTGCAAAACCTTTGCCATTGCAGAGTTCTTCGAAACTGATGCATTTTATCTCGCGTGCCGAAACTAATACAAAAGAAACGCGAGTTTCAGAACGCGACATTAAACTCCTCCGACTATGTATTCTGTGCTCCAACACACACACGCACATTGTTTTGATAGATATAATCTTTGACGTTAGGAACACACCTACATTGCTTAGACAACAGTGAGTGCTTGTAATTTAATATGAACTTTATACCATAGCAATAAAGCTCAAATTGACTACGTTTTAGTTACAAATCATTTGTATGGGAAAAAGAAAAGGGCTATTTTTAGGGTTTTTCCAGCAATAATTCTACTTTTTCTCGCCGTAAAAACCATCCTTGAACTTCAACGAACATTTTAAAAAAAGATTTGGCCAAATTGGTCCAGGCGTTGTTGAGTTATGCGCTTACCAACACATTTTGCGATTCATTTTTATATTATAGATTATACCTTGTGAGCATTCTTCCGAAAGTTGCTCCAAATTAAAAGATTTGAAGCCACTTAGGGCTCTATTGATTTTCTCATTTTCATTTTCGAAACAACCGGGATAATATACGATTTAGACAAAGAAATCGACGCCAAGGATTACGGCCTCAGGTAAACCAGGAACCACAAGACATTCCATGAGGACCGACTTAATCTCCACCTCAATTGGCAACAAAACCGAACCAACCTTTATCATGGAACAAAAGAAATCTACTCAAACAAATAACATGTTATAAGAAAATTGTGTATAAATAACAAACAAAACAGATCCTGAAGTATTGGATACTACTTAAAATCGAAACAGATTCTGTAAAAGTGAACACTACTAAAAATCAAACAAAAAGGTCCTGAAGGAACGGACCAAACCCTGCAAAAATCAACAGATCCTGACACATTGGATAGTTCATTCAACAACAAGATTCCCATCCTAAACGAAAACCTGAATTCACCACGATTCCCGCGGAATCCGACAGGAAGGACAGGAGGAACAACAAATGACCGTTCTCTATGCACAAATGACTGCATTTATTATCCTCAGTGGAACAACGAGATTTTTCACAAGGGACACAAATTGCTCAACATGAAGACATCTAGCTCGATCGACATCGATCTGAAATTATTTAAATCCTTACTAAGATTTGACGGAGACCAAGCACAATACAAATCAAATGAGCTTCTACTCGATAATTAACCGCTTAGACTTCATCTTAACTGACTAACATCTATTGGACGAGATGAAGAGGATTTTATAAGGCAAAATTTCACAGCGAAGTATCCGAAGCACACAAATCAGCTTTTCCCCGAATTGCGTAGCCCGGAGAACACAAAGTAAAAAGTTCGCTAGATTTTTATCTAAGAGATGGCGTTATTGTCCATAATACTAGTGTTACGTGTCGCATCATGTCATATTATACTCCGATCAAGGCAAAAAAGCAGCCAAAGCGGCTGAAAAAATTAATTTAGTTTATGGGCCCGATACTGTAAACGAACGTGTAGCGCAAAAGTGGTTTGCTGGGTTCTTTTCCGGTGATTTCGATGTCAAAGATGCGCCACGCTTCGGGAGGCCTGTCGTCGAAAATTGAGATAAAATCATGGAAATAGTGGAAACAGACCGTCACGTGAGCACTTATTTAATTGCTGAGGTACCAAAGATAAACCAGAAAACCATTTGGAACCATTTGCATAACCTTGGATTCAAAAGGAATCGGTGGCCAAGCCAGGAAGGTTTTGCTATGTGTTTGGTGGGATAAGCAAGGAATCATCTACTACGAGCTGCTCCCCTATAGCCAAACGCTTAATTCGGCCCTCTACTGCCAACAACTGGACCGTTTGAAGGCAGCACTCATCCAGAAGAGGCCATCTTTGATCAACAGAGGCCGATTTGTGTTCCATCAGGACAACGCCACACACGTCTTTGGTGACGCGCCAGAAGCTCCCGGAGCTCGGATGGGAGGTCCTAATGGACCCACCTTATAGTCCGGGCCTGGCACCAAGTGAGAAGTTGGCCTCAAGAGAGGCCTGTGAAAATTGGCTCTCCGAGTTTTTTTACCAATAGGGACGCAGCCTTCTACGAGAGGGGTATATTGAAGTTGGCAACTCGTTGGCAAGAAGTTTACGAACAAAACGGTGCATATTTGACTTAAATCGGACAAATGTACACAAAGTTATCATATTTTGAAAAATCAATAAAACACGAACTTTTTACTTGACCTAATATAAATATATAGCCTTGGCCAAAAGTATTAGGAACCCCACTAAAATACAAGTATTCTCAAATGTGGCTATCAAAGTTACCACTTCTATTTGTAAATGTCTTACATGGGTGTTTAACTGTTGATTAAACGAATAAATTGTGTAAAATTAAAAGTCATAGCACTCTGGGTAAGCTAAACCTAAAAATTTCCGATCTAAGAAATTCATAAAATATTTTCGCATTTAAAATTTGAAAGTGAAAGTGTAAATTACATGTAGTGAAAAGTTACCAATCATATAAAAACAGTTCATATTTACCGAAATGCCTAAAAAACGTGAAATAAGTTACGATGATAGAGTTATAGCCTATTTCCACCGGAAGTTAAATGCATTTTAGCTTAAATGCATTTAAACAGCGCATTTAAATTCGTGAATTCCCATGTGTTTGTTGTTGTATAAAAGTGTGTTAACTCACTTTTCAAAGTGAGATAACTCACTTTCGGTAATTTAACATAAAATGTTATGTTAACAGTCGATGCTGTCACTACTAATGTAAACATTTCGGAAGTTTCGGTAAATTTTTGCCAGAGTCGTGTATTTTCGGATTTAATGAGGGACGAGACTTATTTTGCATGGTGACACTTTTCTGCAAAAATTATTTTTTTGCAGTAGGTTTAACCTAAATGCATATATTATGTAATTGGAGAACGTAATGCTTCTCCTCTTTCAAAAAAATAGAATAACAAAGAAAATAAAGCAATTGCGGACTCGCAAACGATCCCCTCAACATAAAAATATGCGTGACTCTGACAGTTATCAGCTGATTGAACAAAATAAATAATTTAAGGAAACAAACAAGCAAAAGTGAGAATGGAAACATGCATAAAAGCATTTTCGTTTCAGCAGCGTTTGTTCATGCAGCAGTAATCTGCACTTGCAAATCATTAGCTGGACGAAGGAGTACCGGCTAGAACTCGATGTGAAAGTTGATGATCAAAAAATTCCAACTACAAACCACCCTAAGATTTTAGGGGTCACACTCGATAGCCTGCACTCCGCATACGACCGCAATTGCCGCAAAACTCCAGGGCCGCAACAAAATACTCAAAGCGCTAGCCGGCAGCACATGGAGTAAAGACAAAGAAACCTTGGTGGCAACCTACAAAGCAATTAGCCGGCCGGTCGTAAACTACGCTGCACCGATTTGGGCGCCGGGGACGAACGAGACGCAGTGGAGAAAACTACAGGCTTGTCAGAACACCGCCCTTAGGACTGCGAAAGGAAACCTCCTGATGTCACCGGAGCACCACTTGTACAGCGAAGCATCTATACTACGAGTTAAGGAGCATAATGCTTTGCTGTGCAAGCAGTTCCTGTTGGGATGCCACCGCACGGAGCACCCCAGCAGGCACCTTTTGGAAGCTGAGCCTCCGCCTAGGCACATCAAGAAGGGAGTACTTGACTACAACTGCACCATACAGCATCATTTACGACAACCGCTGGACAGGACGGCATACCGACAAGCGCTGAACGCCATTCACCAGGAGTCCGTCAACACCTTCTTAGACTCCCTTCCAGTGAATGGCGTACTCGGAGACAAACCACCACCAATTGCAGACAACGAGCTCGAGCTGCCTAGAGAGACCCGAGTGATCTTGGCACAGCTTAGATCTGGATACTGTAGTAGGTTAAACTCCTACATATCCAGACTCGACCCCAGCATACCCAACGTATGCCCTGCATGTGGAGAGTCCCCGCACGACACTAACCACCTCTTCACATGCCCCCTTAAACCTACTCTTCTAACCCCCCTTTCCCTTTGGACCAACCCTGTCGAAACAGCACGTTTCCTGGACCTCCCGTTAGATGACCTCGGCGACGTAGACTAATGATACCTGCCCTAAGCGGGGTTAGCTAGCCGCTACAGCAACAACAACAACAACTTGCAAATCATAAGATTCCATAAATAGCCAAATAAAATGAATGCGGTCTCTTGAATTCATGATTTCAATAGTTGGGACAAATTTTGCAAACAGGAAATGTAAACAAAAATCAGCTGTTTGACTTTCGGTGGAAACGTTTGGCATTTCATTCACTTAACAGAGGCCTTAAATGCATTTAAGTGCTCGGTGGAAATTAGAATTCAAGTTCTAAGTGAAGACGGTAATTCTCAGGCTGAGATTGCCAATTTGGTGGGATTTTCGCGGTGGGCGGTCCAATATGCTATCAGGCGATTTGTGGAGACGAAATCCCACAATAATAAGTCAAAAAGTAGAAGAAAGCGTCTAACCAGTAAACGAGAGGACCGAATACTTATACGCGAGTCTCTCAAGGATCGCAAAAAATCTTCCGCCCTTGCATCCGAGGGAATTTAGTAAACCAGTTAGTACTCGAATAGCTAGAAGAAGACTTCTGGAAGCAGGTTTAAAAGGATGTAAAGCCCGGAAGAAGCCGTGGCTCTCAGAAAAGAATAGGAAAAGTCGTTTGGAATGGGCTCGACGATACAAACATTTCACGGAAGAAGATTGGTCGAATGTTCTGTGGTCTGATGAATCAAACTTCGAGGTAAGCTTAGTTAAGATCATCTTAAAGTATTAACAGCCATAGCTCCTTACCCTTGAGCAATTTTGAAGACATAATACAAATCTTATGAAAACATTAATTTTTCTTTTCTACAGATATTTGGAACACCTGGTGTGACGTTCGTGAAGCGACGGGTTGGGGAAGAATATCATCCAGATTGCGTGGTACCCACTGTTAAGTATGTAAGAAGCAGCATTATGATCTGGGGCTGCATGGCTGCTGATGGTGTCGGCGAAATGTTCGTTCGCGAGGGTCGCATGGACAGTCAAAAGTACTTAAATGTATTAGAAGCTGTTCTTCTGCCTTCGTTAACGCGCGTTTTCGGCGATAATAATTTAGACGGGGTTCACTTTCAGCAAGACAATGCTCCTTGTCACAAATCAGCGACACCGATGCGTTGGTTAAGAGATAACAACATTGGTTTGTTAGATTGGCCTGCACAGTCTCCAGAACTTAATCCCATTGAGCAAATGTGGTCTATTTTAAAACGCAAGATTAAGGAACACAGTATAAAATCAAAAACTGCCTTAAAGAATGCCTTAATTAACGAGTGGTACGCTATAAGTGGACGAACGTGCAAAGCTTGTACGCAGCATGCCTAAGAGAATTGCTGCCGTTATTAAATCGAAGGGTGGACCTACTAAATTTAATATATTTGGCCAAAGCTGTATATATATATGGTTGTGGTGAAACTGTACTAACTAAGAAGCAGTGTGAACGTTCATCCCAGGATTGAACTCAAAGCACACCAGCCGAATGTTATACAGCAACAAACCACCTTACTTGGAAGCAGTATATTCGATAGCCTGCACAAAATATCATGACAACCTGAATCACCAATTCGAAATCAAACCCTGAGCTAGAATTCAAAATGTGGCTTTGCCTCAAAAATTAATCAAAACAGACAATAAGATTTAGAATATGTAGATGTTTCTAAATGTAAAGAGCAACTTGAACTTTAACGACGACACAATCATCTATAAGGACCGAATCAAAAGATCCCATGTGGACAAAATAATATCCACATCTATATGGACTGTCCCAAACAAGGCACCGATGATCGAAGCAAGCCCAAAAGACGAATGGTTGTTGACTTTCAAACGATTAATACTCCAATTCCAAACATGAAGCTTAGGAAAAGTAAAGACTTTTCTACAATAGATTTAGAATCAGGTTTCCATCAGGTATTAATTAAAGAATCTGATCGTGAAAAGACAGGATTCTCTGCCTCTTGTACCATTAATATTTCAACGAAACGTTGTTAACTTATTAATTTACACCCGCAGAACATATAGAAAACATCCGGATTATAATTGATGCACTTCTCAATGCCAACATGAAATTTTTTTGACCAAAACTCACATTCCTTCCAGGAATCAGTAGAATACCGTACATATTATGAACACAATATGGTATAATCACTATAGGTCCCAAAAAAGTTGAAACTATAAACAGCACTTACCAGTATATTTTAACAGTAGTAGACTATTTTTCAATAGGTTCTTACAAATTAAATGAAACATTTTTTAAGTAGAAGATTTATAGTCAATAAATGAGAATAATAGTATGTAAATAATCTCGAGTGAAACTTAGATGCCCCGCGTCGTTCCCTCGATGCAAATTGGATAATTATATATAAAAACTAATAGACCCAGCGAACTTCGCCTCGCCTTATTTAAATGCCTTTATATTGAGTGATAATAAAATATATGTAGATAGTGCAAATCTGAATGTGAATTATTTGAATGAACTCGATCAGCAGAAAAAAACATGGTAGTAGGCAAGCAAGAACAAACAACAACAAAGATGGTTTGTCAACACGCAAACATGGGCAATTCTCATAATACTACTTAAATTAAACTAAGCGGTTTTAGATAAGAAAAGTTCAAGCAGCCCATACAAATGAAACAAAAAATAAAAGCAAATTAAATCATAAATAAGATTATTAAGAACCAGTTTCTGTATGTTAATGTAAACGATAAGCTACCAACAAATTAAATTTCAAGTGGTTCGAATCGCATGAATCGGTACCCGATAGTCTTCTAATATAAACTATTTTCAAGATAAGGGTTTCTCATTGAGAGAGATCGCACTAAAAACTAACCACATGTCTTATTCTGAGAGTTATTCCTTTCTTACTTGGATTCAATATATCTATACTGCCTAATTCTTTGAAATGACAATTGTCGTAGCGCACGCAATGGAACGGCTCGGCTTTACGCACGTAAATGCAAGGTAACGGATCTCGTATACGCACGAGCGTGCCTTCCAACAAAGCTTCAGCTTAAGTCAACGAATGATGTTACCTATCGGGCTATGAACTGGACCAAGCTAACCAAATATCTGCTCGGTGACCCTTGGTTCACTTCCGAAAATTTTTACATGTTAATCCAAACCAAGGAAACAAAAGTAATGTTCCTGCTAAACACATACGTGTACGTGCATTAGTATGTACATTTGTATTTTAGAAAGCAGTATCTACTCTGTATATTCGTAAGCTTCGAAATATACTTTGGAAATATGTTAAGTATTTCCCCAATGGAATTTGGGTGCCACTCCCACCCCTACTCCATATATATACAAACACACATATGTAAATTGTGTCTTGATTCTTTATTCACATCTTTATTTCTATTTTTTACTTATAATAGCTTAAGTTGCTTCAATATTTCAGTGCTTTTATTCGACTACTATTACAGTTAATATTGCTTTCCTGTCATTTTTGCGATAATTCCTTCATTGCTCTAAAAAATGTAAATTGCCATTGCTCTCTTCAAAATTTTTGTAGTATTTCATGTTGATAAGATGACATTTTCCTCATTGTAGACTGCGGCGACGAAGCTCTTACCCCAGAGTTTTCAATGCTTGGAATGTTCAATGAGTCCAACATACCAACATTATCGGTCTGAACAGGTGTAGCTGCAAATAAAAATAATAAAAAAGGAAATATTACATAAAACTTTATCTTTATTTTCTTACTAGCTGACCCGACAGATTTCGTCCTGTCAAAAAGATTTGTAATGTGGCATTTTTTTTGCCTACGTATTTTAAAAAATTCTCCTGAACAGAACCGTCATCCTGGTGATAGGGCGTTGTGAATAAAAAATAATTAAATAAATCATATTTAAGGATTTAAAAGTAAGTAATCGCTTTATTGTTAATCATGTGAATCACAATTATTATTATTATCATTGTAGTGCTTTGTGGTATACGATGTTGTTTATCGCTAACCGTGTACCGTTGCAAAGACGCGGTTGGTTGATATTTCGCAACATTATAACCACCGATCCAACCTTTAATTGAAGATTGTGAGGTGGCAATCCTGGCAAATCCAGCGAGTTTAAAAATTCCGGTGGATAGTTGACTACATCATCTTGATTAGTAGCCGAATCAACTGATTTATATATCCTCAATTCGCCTGTAATTTGTTCTTGAATTTTGAAATTTAATTCATTTATATCTATGTTTTTTGCAGCAAGTATAGCTCGTTCGCTCAACCAATCATGGTTTATGTAATTTTGAGAAACATTTGGAAACACCTTCTGAATAAGTTCATCTTTTGATCGAGTTAACTGACAAAAACTTTGAGGAAAGTTAATGCAGCCAGTCAACATGTCTATAGGAGATTTGCCATTACCAATGCCAATGAGTTGTTTAGAGAATATGTTTCCAGATTGGTCATTTTGCAATTCGACACGCATATTCTTGCTTAAATGAAGTACTTTGACATGTTTCCACAAATTGGAGGACTTTAGACATGCATTGAGTTCATCAGCTGGCGTTGATCGTGGAATCACTGGCAATGTTTGACGAAAATCTCCTGCTAATAAAATCATTGCACCACCAAATCAGTTATTATTGCTCAGTAGATCTTTTAAGGTTCTGTCTAAAGCCTCCAAAGATTTTTTATGTGCCATCGTGCATTCATCCCAAACAATCAATTTACATTGCTGCAAAACCTTTGCCATTGCAGAGTTCTTCGAAACTGATGCATTTTATCTCGCGTGCCGAAACTAATACAAAAGAAACGCGAGTTTCAGAACGCGACATTAAACTCCTCCGACTATGTATTCTGTGCTCCAACACACACACGCACATTGTTTTGATAGATATAATCTTTGACGTTAGGAACACACCTACATTGCTTAGACAACAGTGAGTGCTTGTAATTTAATATGAACTTTATACCATAGCAATAAAGCTCAAATTGACTACGTTTTAGTTACAAATCATTTGTATGGGAAAAAGAAAAGGGCTATTTTTAGGGTTTTTCCAGCAATAATTCTACTTTTTCTTGAACTTCAACGAACATTTTAAAAAAAGATTTGGCCAAATTGGTCCAGGCGTTGTTGAGTTATGCGCTTACCAACACATTTTGCGATTCATTTTTATATTATAGATTATACCTTGTGAGCATTCTTCCGAAAGTTGCTCCAAATTAAAAGATTTGAAGCCACTTAGGGCTCTATTGATTTTCTCATTTTCATTTTCGAAACAACCGGGATAATATACGATTTAGACAAAGAAATCGACGCCAAGGATTACGGCCTCAGGTAAACCAGGAACCACAAGACATTCCATGAGGACCGACTTAATCTCCACCTCAATTGGCAACAAAACCGAACCAACCTTTATCATGGAACAAAAGAAATCTACTCAAACAAATAACATGCTATAAGAAAATTGTGTATAAATAACAAACAAAACAGATCCTGAAGTATTGGATACTACTTAAAATCGAAACAGATTCTGTAAAAGTGAACACTACTAAAAATCAAACAAAAAGGTCCTGAAGGAACGGACCAAACCCTGCAAAAATCAACAGATCCTGACACATTGGATAGTTCATTCAACAACAAGATTCCCATCCTAAACGAAAACCTGAATTCACCACGATTCCCGCGGAATCCGACAGGAAGGACAGGAGGAACAACAAATGACCGTTCTCTATGCACAAATGACTGCATTTATTATCCTCAGTGGAACAACGAGATTTTTCACAAGGGACACAAATTGCTCAACATGAAGACATCTAGCTCGATCGACATCGATCTGAAATTATTTAAATCCTTACTAAGATTTGACGGAGACCAAGCACAATACAAATCAAATGAGCTTCTACTCGATAATTAACCGCTTAGACTTCATCTTAACTGACTAACATCTATTGGACGAGATGAAGAGGATTTTATAAGGCAAAATTTCACAGCGAAGTATCCGAAGCACACAAATCAGCTTTTCCCCGAATTGCGTTGCCCGGAGAACACAAAGTAAAAAGTTCGCTAGATTTTTATCTAAGAGATGGCGTTATTGTCCATAATACTAGTGTTACGTGTCGCATCATGTCATATTATACTCCGATCAAGGCAAAAAAGCAGCCAAAGCGGCTGAAAAAATTAATTTAGTTTATGGGCCCGATACTGTAAACGAACGTGTAGCGCAAAAGTGGTTTGCTGGGTTCTTTTCCGGTGATTTCGATGTCAAAGATGCGCCACGCTTCGGGAGGCCTGTCGTCGAAAATTGAGATAAAATCATGGAAATAGTGGAAACAGACCGTCACGTGAGCACTTATTTAATTGCTGAGGTACCAAAGATAAACCAGAAAACCATTTGGAACCATTTGCATAACCTTGGATTCAAAAGGAATCGGTGGCCAAGCCAGGAAGGTTTTGCTATGTGTTTGGTGGGATAAGCAAGGAATCATCTACTACGAGCTGCTCCCCTATAGCCAAACGCTTAATTCGGCCCTCTACTGCCAACAACTGGACCGTTTGAAGGCAGCACTCATCCAGAAGAGGCCATCTTTGATCAACAGAGGCCGATTTGTGTTCCATCAGGACAACGCCACACACGTCTTTGGTGACGCGCCAGAAGCTCCCGGAGCTCGGATGGGAGGTCCTAATGGACCCACCTTATAGTCCAGGCCTGGCACCAAGTGAGAAGTTGGCCTCAAGAGAGGCCTGTGAAAATTGGCTCTCCGAGTTTTTTTACCAATAGGGACGCAGCCTTCTACGAGAGGGGTATATTGAAGTTGGCAACTCGTTGGCAAGAAGTTTACGAACAAAACGGTGCATATTTGACTTAAACCGGACAAATGTACACAAAGTTATCATATTTTGAAAAATCAATAAAACACGAACTTTTTACTTGACCTAATATAAATATATAGCCTTGGCCAAAAGTATTAGGAACCCCACTAAAATACAAGTATTCTCAAATGTGGCTATCAAAGTTACCACTTCTATTTGTAAATGTCTTACATGGGTGTTTAACTGTTGATTAAACGAATAAATTGTGTAAAATTAAAAGTCATAGCACTCTGGGTAAGCTAAACCTAAAAATTTCCGATCTAAGAAATTCATAAAATATTTTCGCATTTAAAATTTGAAAGTGAAAGTGTAAATTACATGTAGTGAAAAGTTACCAATCATATAAAAACAGTTCATATTTACCGAAATGCCTAAAAAATGTGAAATAAGTTACGATGATAGAGTTATAGCCTATTTCCACCGGAAGTTAAATGCATTTTAGCTTAAATGCATTTAAACAGCGCATTTAAATTCGTGAATTCCCATGTGTTTGTTGTTGTATAAAAGTGTGTTAACTCTCTTTTCAAAGTGAGATAACTCACTTTCGGTAATTTAACATAAAATGTTATGTTAACAGTCGATGCTGTCACTACTAATGTAAACATTTCGGAAGTTTCGGTATATTTTTTGCCAGAGTCGTGTATTTTCGGATTTAATGAGGGACGAGACTTATTTTGCATGGTGACACTTTTCTGCAAAAATTATTTTTTTGCAGTAGGTTTAACCTAAATGCATATATTATGTAATTGGAGAACGTAATGCTTCTCCTCTTTCAAAAAAATAGAATAACAAAGAAAATAAAGCAATTGCGGACTCGCAAACGATCCCCTCAACATAAAAATATGCGTGGCTCTGACAGTTATCAGCTGATTGAACAAAATAAATAATTTAAGGAAACAAACAAGCAAAAGTGAGAATGGAAACATGCATAAAAGCATTTTCGTTTCAGCAGCGTTTGTTCATGCAGCAGTAATCTGCACTTGCAAATCATTAGCTGGACGAAGGAGTACCGGCTAGAACTCGATGTGAAAGTTGATGATCAAAAAATTCCAACTACAAACCACCCTAAGATTTTAGGGGTCACACTCGATAGCCTGCACTCCGCATACGACCGCAATTGCCGCAAAACTCCAGGGCCGCAACAAAATACTCAAAGCGCTAGCCGGCAGCACATGGAGTAAAGACAAAGAAACCTTGGTGGCAACCTACAAAGCAATTAGCCGGCCGGTCGTAAACTACGCTGCACCGATTTGGGCGCCGGGGACGAACGAGACGCAGTGGAGAAAACTACAGGCTTGTCAGAACACCGCCCTTAGGACTGCGAAAGGAAACCTCCTGATGTCACCGGAGCACCACTTGTACAGCGAAGCATCTATGCTACGAGTTAAGGAGCATAATGCTTTGCTGTGCAAGCAGTTCCTGTTGGGATGCCACCGCACGGAGCACCCCAGCAGGCACCTTTTGGAAGCTGAGCCTCCGCCTAGGCACATCAAGAAGGGAGTACTTGACTACAACTGCACCATACAGCATCATTTACGACAACCGCTGGACAGGACGGCATACCGACAAGCGCTGAACGCCATTCACCAGGAGTCCGTCAACACCTTCTTAGACTCCCTTCCAGTGAATGGCGTACTCGGAGACAAACCACCACCAATTGCAGACAACGAGCTCGAGCTGCCTCGAGAGACCCGAGTGATCTTGGCACAGCTTAGATCTGGATACTGTAGTAGGTTAAACTCCTACATATCCAGACTCGACCCCAGCATACCCAACGTATGCCCTGCATGTGGAGAGTCCCCGCACGACACTAACCACCTCTTCACATGCCCCCTTAAACCTACTCTTCTAACCCCCCTTTCCCTTTGGACCAACCCTGTCGAAACAGCACGTTTCCTGGACCTCCCGTTAGATGACCTCGGCGACGTAGACTAATGATACCTGCCCTAAGCGGGGTTAGCTAGCCGCTACAGCAACAACAACAACAACTTGCAAATCATAAGATTCCATAAATAGCCAAATAAAATGAATGCGGTCTCTTGAATTCATGATTTCAATAGTTGTGACAAATTTTGCAAACAGGAAATGTAAACAAAAATCAGCTGTTTGACTTTCGGTGGAAACGTTTGGCATTTCATTCACTTAACAGAGGCCTTAAATGCATTTAAGTGCTCGGTGGAAATTAGAATTCAAGTTCTAAGTGAAGACGGTAATTCTCAGGCTGAGATTGCCAATTTGGTGGGATTTTCGCGGTGGGCGGTCCAATATGCTATCAGGCGATTTGTGGAGACGAAATCCCACAATAATAAGTCAAAAAGTAGAAGAAAGCGTCTAACCAGTAAACGAGAGGACCGAATACTTATACGCGAGTCTCTCAAGGATCGCAAAAAATCTTCCGCCCTTGCATCCGAGGGAATTTAGTAAACCAGTTAGTGCTCGAATAGCTAGAAGAAGACTTCTGGAAGCAGGTTTAAAAGGATGTAAAGCCCGGAAGAAGCCGTGGCTCTCAGAAAAGAATAGGAAAAGTCGTTTGGAATGGGCTCGACGATACAAACATTTCACGGAAGAAGATTGGTCGAATGCTCTGTGGTCTGATGAATCAAACTTCGAGGTAAGCTTAGTTAAGATCATCTTAAAGTATTAACAGCCATAGCTCCTTACCCTTGAGCAATTTTGAAGACATAATACAAATCTTATGAAAACATTAATTTTTCTTTTCTACAGATATTTGGAACACCTGGTGTGACGTTCGTGAAGCGACGGGTTGGGGAAGAATATCATCCAGATTGCGTGGTACCCACTGTTAAGTATGTAAGAAGCAGCATTATGATCTGGGGCTGCATGGCTGCTGATGGTGTCGGCGAAATGTTCGTTCGCGAGGGTCGCATGGACAGTCAAAAGTACTTAAATGTATTAGAAGCTGTTCTTCTGCCTTCGTTAACGCGCGTTTTCGGCGATAATAATTTAGACGGGGTTCACTTTCAGCAAGACAATGCTCCTTGTCACAAATCAGCGACACCGATGCGTTGGTTAAGAGATAACAACATTGGTTTGTTAGATTGGCCTGCACAGTCTCCAGAACTTAATCCCATTGAGCAAATGTGGTCTATTTTAAAACGCAAGATTAAGGAACACAGTATAAAATCAAAAACTGCCTTAAAGAATGCCTTAATTAACGAGTGGTACGCTATAAGTGGACGAACGTGCAAAGCTTGTACGCAGCATGCCTAAGAGAATTGCTGCCGTTATTAAATCGAAGGGTGGACCTACTAAATTTAATATATTTGGCCAAAGCTGTATATATATATGGTTGTGGTGAAACTGTACTAACTAAGAAGCAGTGTGAACGTTCATCCCAGGATTGAACTCAAAGTACACCAGCCGAATGTTATACAGCAACAAACCACCTTACTTGGAAGCAGTATATTCGATAGCCTGCACAAAATATCATGACAACCTGAATCACCAATTCGAAATCAAACCCTGAGCTAGAATTCAAAATGTGGCTTTGCCTCAAAAATTAATCAAAACAGACAATAAGATTTAGAATATGTAGATGTTTCTAAATATAAAGAGCAACTTGAACTTTAACGACGACACAATCATCTATAAGGACCGAATCAAAAGATCCCATGTGGACAAAATAATATCCACATCTATATGGACTGTCCCAAACAAGGCACCGATGATCGAAGCAAGCCCAAAAGACGAATGGTTGTTGACTTTCAAACGATTAATACTCCAATTCCAAACATGAAGCTTAGGAAAAGTCTTTACTTTTCTACAATAGATTTAGAATCAGGTTTCCATCAGGTATTAATTAAAGAATCTGATCGTGAAAAGACAGGATTCTCTGCCTCTTGTACCATTAATCTTTCAACGAAACGTTGTTAACTTATTAATTTACACCCGCAGAACATATAGAAAACATCCGGATTATAATTGATGCACTTCTCAATGCCAACATGAAATTTTTTTGACCAAAACTCACATTCCTTCCAGGAATCAGTAGAATACCGTACATATTATGAACACAATATGGTATAATCACTATAGGTCCCAAAAAAGTTGAAACTATAAACAGCACTTACCAGTATATTTTAACAGTAGTAGACTATTTTTCAATAGGTTCTTACAAATTAAATGAAACATTTTTTAAGTAGAAGATTTATAGTCAATAAATGAGAATAATAGTATGTAAATAATCTCGAGTGAAACTTAGATGCCCCGCGTCGTTCCCTCGATGCAAATTGGATAATTATATATAAAAACTAATAGACCCAGCGAACTTCGCCTCGCCTTATTTAAATGCCTTTATATTACACTAAGAGTGATAATAAAATATATGTAGATAGTGCAAATCTGAATGTGAATTATTTGAATGAACTTGATCAGCAGAAAAAAACATGGTAGTAGGCAAGCAAGAACAAACAACAACAAAGATGGTTTGTCAACACGCAAACATGGGCAATTCTCATAATACTACTTAAATTAAACTAAGCGGTTTTAGATAAGAAAAGTTCAAGCAGCCCATACAAATGAAACAAAAAATAAAAGCAAATTAAATCATAAATAAGATTATTAAGAACCAGTTTCTGCATGTTAATGTAAACGATAAGCTACCAACAAATTAAATTTCAAGTGGTTCGAATCGCATGAATCGGTACCCGATAGTCTTCTAATATAAACTATTTTTAAGATAAGGGTTTCTCATTGAGAGAGATCGCACTAAAAACTAACCACATGTCTCATTCTGAGAGTTATTCCTTTCTTTCTTGGATTCAATATATCTATACTGCCTAATTCTTTGAAATGACAATTGTCGTAGCGCACGCAATGGAATGGCTCGGCTTTACGCACGTAAATGCAAGGTAACGGATCTCGTATACGCACGAGCGTGCCTTCCAACAAAGCTTCAGCTTAAGTCAACGAATGATGTTACCTATCGGGCTATGAACTGGACCAAGCTAACCAAATATCTGCTCGGTGACCCTTGGTTCACTTCCGAAAATTTTTACATGTTAATCCAAACCAAGGAAACAAAAGTAATGTTCCTGCTAAACACATACGTGTACGTGCATTAGTATGTACATTTGTATTTTAGAAAGCAGTATCTACTCTGTATATTCGTAAGCTTCGAAATATACTTTGGAAATATGTTAAGTATTTCCCCAATGGAATTTGGGTGCCACTCCCACCCCTACTCCATATATATACAAACACACATATGTAAATTGTGTCTTGATTCTTTATTCACATCTTTATTTCTATTTTTTACTTATAATAGCTTAGGTTGCTTCAATATTTCAGTGCTTTTATTCGACTACTATTACAGTTAATATTGCTTTCCTGTCATTTTTGCGATAATTCCTTCATTGCTCTAAAAAAATGTAAATTGCCATTGCTCTCTTCAAAATTTTTGTAGTATTTCATGTTGATAAGATGACATTTTCCTCATTGCAGACTGCGGCGACGAAGCTCTTACCCCAGAGTTTTCAATGCTTGGAATGTTCAATGAGTCCAACATACCAACATTATCGGTCTGAACAGGTGTAGCTGCAAATAAAAATAATAAAAAAGGAAATATTACATAAAACTTTATCTTTATTTTCTTACTAGCTGACCCGACAGATTTCGTCCTGTCAAAAAGATTTGTAATGTGGCATTTTTTTTGCCTACGTATTTTAAAAAATTCTCCTGAACAGAACCGTCATCCTGGTGATAGGGCGTTGTGAATAAAAAATAATTAAATAAAACATATTTAAGGATTTAAAAGTAAGTAATCGCTTTATTGTTAATCATGTGAATCACAATTATTATTATTATCATTGTAGTGCTTTGTGGTATACGATGTTGTTTATCGCTAACCGTGTACCGTTGCAAAGACGCGGTTGGTTGATATTTCGCAACATTATAACCACCGATCCAACCTTTAATTGAAGATTGTGAGGTGGCAATCCTGGCAAATCCAGCGAGTTTAAAAATTCCGGTGGATAGTTGACTACATCATCTTGATTAGTAGCCGAATCAACTGATTTATATATCCTCAATTCGCCTGTAATTTGTTCTTGAATTTTGAAATTTAATTCATTTATATCTATGTTTTTTGCAGCAAGTATAGCTCGTTCGCTCAACCAATCATGGTTTATGTAATTTTGAGAAACATTTGGAAACACCTTCTGAATAAGTTCATCTTTTATTCATATTCTTGCTTAAATGAAGTACTTTGACATGTTTCCACAAATTGGAGGACTTTAGACATGCATTGAGTTCATCAGCTGGCGTTGATCGTGGAATCACTGGCAATGTTTGACGAAAATCTCCTGCTAATAAAATCATTGCACCACCAAATCAGTTATTATTGCTCAGTAGATCTTTTAAGGTTCTGTCTAAAGCCTCCAAAGATTTTTTATGTGCCATCGTGCATTCATCCCAAACAATCAATTTACATTGCTGCAAAACCTTTGCCATTGCAGAGTTCTTCGAAACTGATGCATTTTATCTCGCGTGCCGAAACTAATACAAAAGAAACGCGAGTTTCAGAACGCGACATTAAACTCCTCCGACTATGTATTCTGTGCTCCAACACACACACGCACATTGTTTTGATAGATATAATCTTTGACGTTAGGAACACACCTACATTGCTTAGACAACAGTGAGTGCTTGTAATTTAATATGAACTTTATACCATAGCAATAAAGCTCAAATTGACTACGTTTTAGTTACAAATCATTTGTATGGGAAAAAGAAAAGGGCTATTTTTAGGGTTTTTCCAGCAATAATTCTACTTTTTCTTGAACTTCAACGAACATTTTAAAAAAAGATTTGGCCAAATTGGTCCAGGCGTTGTTGAGTTATGCGCTTACCAACACATTTTGCGATTCATTTTTATATTATAGATTATACCTTGTGAGCATTCTTCCGAAAGTTGCTCCAAATTAAAAGTTTTGAAGCCACTTAGGGCTCTATTCATTTTCTCATTTTCATTTTCGAAACAACCGGGATAATATACGATTTAGACAAAGAAATCGACGCCAAGGATTACGGCCTCAGGTAAACCAGGAACCACAAGACATTCCATGAGGACCGACTTAATCTCCACCTCGATTGGCAACAAAACCGAACCAACCTTTATCATGGAACAAAAGAAATCTACTCAAACAAATAACATGCTATAAGAAAATTGTGTATAAATAACAAACAAAACAGATCCTGAAGTATTGGATACTACTTAAAATCGAAACAGATTCTGTAAAAGTGAACACTACTAAAAATCAAACAAAAAGGTCCTGAAGGAACGGACCAAACCCTGCAAAAATCAACAGATCCTGACACATTGGATAGTTCATTCAACAACAAGATTCCCATCCTAAACGAAAACCTGAATTCACCACGATTCCCGCGGAATCCGACAGGAAGGACAGGAGGAACAACAAATGACCGTTCTCTATGCACAAATGACTGCATTTATTATCCTCAGTGGAACAACGAGATTTTTCACAAGGGACACAAATTGCTCAACATGAAGACATCTAGCTCGATCGACATCGATCTGAAATTATTTAAATCCTTACTAAGATTTGACGGAGACCAAGCACAATACAAATCAAATGAGCTTCTACTCGATAATTAACCGCTTAGACTTCATCTTAACTGACTAACATCTATTGGACGAGATGAAGAGGATTTTATAAGGCAAAATTTCACAGCGAAGTATCCGAAGCACACAAATCAGCTTTTCCCCGAATTGCGTTGCCCGGAGAACACAAAGTAAAAAGTTCGCTAGATTTTTATCTAAGAGATGGCGTTATTGTCCATAATACTAGTGTTACGTGTCGCATCATGTCATATTATACTCCGATCAAGGCAAAAAAGCAGCCAAAGCGGCTGAAAAAATTAATTTAGTTTATGGGCCCGATACTGTAAACGAACGTGTAGCGCAAAAGTGGTTTGCTGGGTTCTTTTCCGTTGATTTCGATGTCAAAGATGCGCCACGCTTCGGGAGGCCTGTCGTCGAAAATTGAGATAAAATCATGGAAATAGTGGAAACAGACCGTCACGTGAGCACTTATTTAATTGCTGAGGTACCAAAGATAAACCAGAAAACCATTTGGAACCATTTGCATAACCTTGGATTCAAAAGGAATCGGTGGCCAAGCCAGGAAGGTTTTGCTATGTGTTTGGTGGGATAAGCAAGGAATCATCTACTACGAGCTGCTCCCCTATAGCCAAACGCTTAATTCGGCCCTCTACTGCCAACAACTGGACCGTTTGAAGGCAGCACTCATCCAGAAGAGGCCATCTTTGATCAACAGAGGCCGATTTGTGTTCCATCAGGACAACGCCACACACGTCTTTGGTGACGCGCCAGAAGCTCCCGGAGCTCGGATGGGAGGTCCTAATGGACCCACCTTATAGTCCGGGCCTGGCACCAAGTGAGAAGTTGGCCTCAAGAGAGGCCTGTGAAAATTGGCTCTCCGAGTTTTTTTACCAATAGGGACGCAGCCTTCTACGAGAGGGGTATATTGAAGTTGGCAACTCGTTGGCAAGAAGTTTACGAACAAAACGGTGCATATTAAATCGGACAAATGTACACAAAGTTATCATATTTTGAAAAATCAATAAAACACGAACTTTTTACTTGAACTAATATAAATATATAGCCTTGGCCAAAAGTATTAGGAACCCCACTAAAATACAAGTATTCTCAAATGTGGCTATCAAAGTTACCACTTCTATTTGTAAATGTCTTACATGGGTGTTTAACTGTTGATTAAACGAATAAATTGTGTAAAATTAAAAGTCATAGCACTCTGGGTAAGCTAAACCTAAAAATTTCCGATCTAAGAAATTCATAAAATATTTTCGCATTTAAAATTTGAAAGTGAAAGTGTAAATTACATGTAGTGAAAAGTTACCAATCATATAAAAACAGTTCATATTTACCGAAATGCCTAAAAAACGTGAAATAAGTTACGATGATAGAGTTATAGCCTATTTCCACCGGAAGTTAAATGCATTTTAGCTTAAATGCATTTAAACAGCGCATTTAAATTCGTGAATTCCCATGTGTTTGTTGTTGTATAAAAGTGTGTTAACTCACTTTTCAAAGTGAGATAACTCACTTTCGGTAATTTAACATAAAATGTTATGTTAACAGTCGATGCTGTCACTACTAATGTAAACATTTCGGAAGTTTCGGTATATTTTTTGCCAGAGTCGTGTATTTTCGGATTTAATGAGGGACGAGACTTATTTTGCATGGTGACACTTTTCTGCAAAAATTATTTTTTTGCAGTAGGTTTAACCTAAATGCATATATTATGTAATTGGAGAACGTAATGCTTCTCCTCTTTCAAAAAAATAGAATAACAAAGAAAATAAAGCAATTGCGGACTCGCAAACGATCCCCTCAACATAAAAATATGCGTGGCTCTGACAGTTATCAGCTGATTGAACAAAATAAATAATTTAAGGAAACAAACAAGCAAAAGTGAGAATGGAAACATGCATAAAAGCATTTTCGTTTCAGCAGCGTTTGTTCATGCAGCAGTAATCTGCACTTGCAAATCATTAGCTGGACGAAGGAGTACCGGCTAGAACTCGATGTGAAAGTTGATGATCAAAAAATTCCAACTACAAACCACCCTAAGATTTTAGGGGTCACACTCGATAGCCTGCACTCCGCATACGACCGCAATTGCCGCAAAACTCCAGGGCCGCAACAAAATACTCAAAGCGCTAGCCGGCAGCACATGGAGTAAAGACAAAGAAACCTTGGTGGCAACCTACAAAGCAATTAGCCGGCCGGTCGTAAACTACGCTGCACCGATTTGGGCGCCGGGGACGAACGAGACGCAGTGGAGAAAACTACAGGCTTGTCAGAACACCGCCCTTAGGACTGCGAAAGGAAACCTCCTGATGTCACCGGAGCACCACTTGTACAGCGAAGCATCTATGCTACGAGTTAAGGAGCATAATGCTTTGCTGTGCAAGCAGTTCCTGTTGGGATGCCACCGCACGGAGCACCCCAGCAGGCACCTTTTGGAAGCTGAGCCTCCGCCTAGGCACATCAAGAAGGGAGTACTTGACTACAACTGCACCATACAGCATCATTTACGACAACCGCTGGACAGGACGGCATACCGACAAGCGCTGAACGCCATTCACCAGGAGTCCGTCAACACCTTCTTAGACTCCCTTCCAGTGAATGGCGTACTCGGAGACAAACCACCACCAATTGCAGACAACGAGCTCGAGCTGCCTCGAGAGACCCGAGTGATCTTGGCACAGCTTAGATCTGGATACTGTAGTAGGTTAAACTCCTACATATCCAGACTCGACCCCAGCATACCCAACGTATGCCCTGCATGTGGAGAGTCCCCGCACGACACTAACCACCTCTTCACATGCCCCCTTAAACCTACTCTTCTAACCCCCCTTTCCCTTTGGACCAACCCTGTCGAAACAGCACGTTTCCTGGACCTCCCGTTAGATGACCTCGGCGACGTAGACTAATGATACCTGCCCTAAGCGGGGTTAGCTAGCCGCTACAGCAACAACAACAACAACTTGCAAATCATAAGATTCCATAAATAGCCAAATAAAATGAATGCGGTCTCTTGAATTCATGATTTCAATAGTTGTGACAAATTTTGCAAACAGGAAATGTAAACAAAAATCAGCTGTTTGACTTTCGGTGGAAACGTTTGGCATTTCATTCACTTAACAGAGGCCTTAAATGCATTTAAGTGCTCGGTGGAAATTAGAATTCAAGTTCTAAGTGAAGACGGTAATTCTCAGGCTGAGATTGCCAATTTGGTGGGATTTTCGCGGTGGGCGGTCCAATATGCTATCAGGCGATTTGTGGAGACGAAATCCCACAATAATAAGTCAAAAAGTAGAAGAAAGCGTCTAACCAGTAAACGAGAGGACCGAATACTTATACGCGAGTCTCTCAAGGATCGCAAAAAATCTTCCGCCCTTGCATCCGAGGGAATTTAGTAAACCAGTTAGTGCTCGAATAGCTAGAAGAAGACTTCTGGAAGCAGGTTTAAAAGGATGTAAAGCCCGGAAGAAGCCGTGGCTCTCAGAAAAGAATAGGAAAAGTCGTTTGGAATGGGCTCGACGATACAAACATTTCACGGAAGAAGATTGGTCGAATGCTCTGTGGTCTGATGAATCAAACTTCGAGGTAAGCTTAGTTAAGATCATCTTAAAGTATTAACAGCCATAGCTCCTTACCCTTGAGCAATTTTGAAGACATAATACAAATCTTATGAAAACATTAATTTTTCTTTTCTACAGATATTTGGAACACCTGGTGTGACGTTCGTGAAGCGACGGGTTGGGGAAGAATATCATCCAGATTGCGTGGTACCCACTGTTAAGTATGTAAGAGGCAGCATTATGATCTGGGGCTGCATGGCTGCTGATGGTGTCGGCGAAATGTTCGTTCGCGAGGGTCGCATGGACAGTCAAAAGTACTTAAATGTATTAGAAGCTGTTTTTCTGCCTTCGTTAACGCGCGTTTTCGGCGATAATAATTTAGACGGGGTTCACTTTCAGCAAGACAATGCTCCTTGTCACAAATCAGCGACACCGATGCGTTGGTTAAGAGATAACAACATTGGTTTGTTAGATTGGCCTGCACAGTCGCAAGAACTTAATCCCATTGAGCAAATGTGGTCTATTTTAAAACGCAAGATTAAGGAACACAGTATAAAATCAAAAACTGCCTTAAAGAATGCCTTAATTAACGAGTGGTACGCTATAAGTGGACGAACGTGCAAAGCTTGTACGCAGCATGCCTAAGAGAATTGCTGCCGTTATTAAATCGAAGGGTGGACCTACTAAATTTAATATATTTGGCCAAAGCTGTATATATATATGGTTGTGGTGAAACTGTACTAACTAAGAAGCAGTGTGAACGTTCATCCCAGGATTGAACTCAAAGTACACCAGCCGAATGTTATACAGCAACAAACCACCTTACTTGGAAGCAGTATATTCGATAGCCTGCACAAAATATCATGACAACCTGAATCACCAATTCGAAATCAAACCCTGAGCTAGAATTCAAAATGTGGCTTTGCCTCAAAAATTAATCAAAAAAGACAATAAGATTTAGAATATGTAGATGTTTCTAAATATAAAGAGCAACTTGAACTTTAACGACGACACAATCATCTATAAGGACCGAATCAAAAGATCCCATGTGGACAAAATAATATCCACATCTATATGGACTGTCCCAAACAAGGCACCGATGATCGAAGCAAGCCCAAAAGACGAATGGTTGTTGACTTTCAAACGATTAATACTCCAATTCCAAACATGAAGCTTAGGAAAAGTAAAGACTTTTCTACAATAGATTTAGAATCAGGTTTCCATCAGGTATTAATTAAAGAATCTGATCGTGAAAAGACAGGATTCTCTGCCTCTTGTACCATTAATCTTTCAACGAAACGTTGTTAACTTATTAATTTACACCCGCAGAACATATAGAAAACATCCGGATTATAATTGATGCACTTCTCAATGCCAACATGAAATTTTTTTGACCAAAACTCACATTCCTTCCAGGAATCAGTAGAATACCGTACATATTATGAACACAATATGGTATAATCACTATAGGTCCCAAAAAAGTTGAAACTATAAACAGCACTTACCAGTATATTTTAACAGTAGTAGACTATTTTTCAATAGGTTCTTACAAATTAAATGAAACATTTTTTAAATAGAAGATTTATAGTCAATAAATGAGAATAATAGTATGTAAATAATCTCGAGTGAAACTTAGATGCCCCGCGTCGTTCCCTCGATGCAAATTGGATAATTATATATAAAAACTAGTAGACCCAGCGAACTTCGCCTCGCCTTATTTAAATGCCTTTATATTACACCAAGAGTGATAATAAAATATATGTAGATAGTGCAAATCTGAATGTGAATTATTTGAATGAACTCGATCAGCAGAAAAAAACATGGTAGTAGGCAAGCAAGAACAAACAACAACAAAGATGGTTTGTCAACACGCAAACATGGGCAATTCTCATAATACTACTTAAATTAAACTAAGCGGTTTTAGATAAGAAAAGTTCAAGCAGCCCATACAAATGAAACAAAAAATAAAAGCAAATTAAATCATAAATAAGATTATTAAGAACCAGTTTCTGTATGTTAATGTAAACGATAAGCTACCAACAAATTAAATTTCAAGTGGTTCGAATCGCATGAATCGGTACCCGATAGTCTTCTAATATAAACTATTTTCAAGATAAGGGTTTCTCATTGAGAGAGATCGCACTAAAAACTAACCACATGTCTTATTCTGAGAGTTATTCCTTTCTTACTTGGATTCAATATATCTATACTGCCTAATTCTTTGAAATGACAATTGTCGTAGCGCACGCAATGGAATGGCTCGGCTTTACGCACGTAAATGCAAGGTAACGGATCTCGTATACGCACGAGCGTGCCTTCCAACAAAGCTTCAGCTTAAGTCAACGAATGATGTTACCTATCGGGCTATGAAATGGACCAAGCTAACCAAATATCTGCTCGGTGACCCTTGGTTCACTTCCGAAAATTTTTACATGTTAATCCAAACCAAGGAAACAAAAGTAATGTTCCTGCTAAACACATACGTGTACGTGCATTAGTATGTACATTTGTATTTTAGAAAGCAGTATCTACTCTGTATATTCGTAAGCTTCGAAATATACTTTGGAAATATGTTAAGTATTTCCCCAATGGAATTTGGGTGCCACTCCCATCCCTACTCCATATATATACAAACACACATATGTAAATTGTGTCTTGATTCTTTATTCACATCTTTATTTCTATTTTTTACTTATAATAGCTTAGGTTGCTTCAATATTTCAGTGCTTTTATTCGACTACTATTACAGTTAATATTGCTTTCCTGTCATTTTTGCGATAATTCCTTCATTGCTCTAAAAAAATGTAAATTGCCATTGCTCTCTTCAAAATTTTTGTAGTATTTCATGTTGATAAGATGACATTTTCCTCATTGTAGACTGCGGCGACGAAGCTCTTACCCCAGAGTTTTCAATGCTTGGAATGTTCAATGAGTCCAACATACCAACATTATCGGTCTGAACAGGTGTAGCTGCAAATAAAAATAATAAAAAAGGAAATATTACATAAAACTTTATCTTTATTTTCTTACTAGCTGACCCGACAGATTTCGTCCTGTCAAAAAGATTTGTAATGTGGCATTTTTTTTGCCTACGTATTTTAAAAAATTCTCCTGAACAGAACCGTCATCCTGGTGATAGGGCGTTGTGAATAAAAAATAATTAAATAAAACATATTTAAGGATTTAAAAGTAAGTAATCGCTTTATTGTTAATCATGTGAATCACAATTATTATTATTATCATTGTAGTGCTTTGTGGTATACGATGTTGTTTATCGCTAACCGTGTACCGTTGCAAAGACGCGGTTGGTTGATATTTCGCAACATTATAACCACCGATCCAACCTTTAATTGAAGATTGTGAGGTGGCAATCCTGGCAAATCCAGCGAGTTTAAAAATTCCGGTGGATAGTTGACTACATCATCTTGATTAGTAGCCGAATCAACTGATTTATATATCCTCAATTCGCCTGTAATTTGTTCTTGAATTTTGAAATTTAATTCATTTATATCTATGTTTTTTGCAGCAAGTATAGCTCGTTCGCTCAACCAATCATGGTTTATGTAATTTTGAGAAACATTTGGAAACACCTTCTGAATAAGTTCATCTTTTGATCGAGTTAACTGACAAAAACTTTGAGGAAAGTTAATGCAGCCAGTCAACATGTCTATAGGAGATTTGCCATTACCAATGCCAATGAGTTGTTTAGAGAATATGTTTCCAGATTGGTCATTTTGCAATTCGACACGCATATTCTTGCTTAAATGAAGTACTTTGACATGTTTCCACAAATTGGAGGACTTTAGACATGCATTGAGTTCATCAGCTGGCGTTGATCGTGGAATCACTGGCAATGTTTGACGAAAATCTCCTGCTAATAAAATCATTGCACCACCAAATCAGTTATTATTGCTCAGTAGATCTTTTAAGGTTCTGTCTAAAGCCTCCAAAGATTTTTTATGTGCCATCGTGCATTCATCCCAAACAATCAATTTACATTGCTGCAAAACCTTTGCCATTGCAGAGTTCTTCGAAACTGATGCATTTTATCTCGCGTGCCGAAACTAATACAAAAGAAACGCGAGTTTCAGAACGCGACATTAAACTCCTCCGACTATGTATTCTGTGCTCCAACACACACACGCACATTGTTTTGATAGATATAATCTTTGACGTTAGAAACACACCTACATTGCTTAGACAACAGTGAGTGCTTGTAATTTAATATGAACTTTATACCATAGCAATAAAGCTCAAATTGACTACGTTTTAGTTACAAATCATTTGTATGGGAAAAAGAAAAGGGCTATTTTTAGGGTTTTTCCAGCAATAATTCTACTTTTTCTCGCCGTAAAAACCATCCTTGAACTTCAACGAACATTTTAAAAAAAGATTTGGCCAAATTGGTCCAGGCGTTGTTGAGTTATGCGCTTACCAACACATTTTGCGATTCATTTTTATATTATAGACTAGCTGTACCCTGCAACGCTTCTCTGTTGCACATACATTGAATATATGAAAAATTAATCATGGGATATCTTTTTATCATATCTTTATTTACTCAATACTTATAGGAAAACAACATTTTTGGTTTTACCATTGATGTTGGTTCACTTCGCGGAAAAAGGAATAGCACGACTTTTTGAATAGATCAGTCCACGGTCCACTTCTCGGAGAGAAGAAGAGTCTTCCTACTAATCTAAGCAAAAAGCCACCTTTGTAGGGAATTCCAAGTAAATCGAACCATAACTAAGAATTTTTGAATAGGTTAGTCCCTGATCAACTTTGGAGACTACACTTCCGGTCTTTCTGTTAATCTAGGCAAAAAGCCACCTATGCTTCATTTCAAATAAATCGAAAGATAACTACAAATTTTTCGTACAGATCAGTCCTTGGTCCGATTCCCGGGGATAATAATAGTCAGAGATTAATTTTTTTCCCCTCAGCGGGGAATGTCAAGCCTCATAAAAATCGATGGGCCGTTAGGATGCGGCTTAGAATAAACTATAAGTCCCTCAATTTGTTATAAAACATCAACACGCTTGACAGTCCGAATGACTTTCCTATCACCGTTTGTACGCCGTAGAGTGTAGCCTCCATTATTCTTTTGATTTTAGAATCATCTGTAAATACATGAACTGCTTTGTCTGAAAACTTAAGTCCCTCACTCCATCTGATTGGCTTTATTGTAGTTGTCAGTGGCTTCCCGAAAGTCAAGCGTAAGACAACATAGCCTATTCTTGTGAGGTGTTAAGCAATGAAGATCCAATGCGAAAGAGTTAGTAAAGGCCCCACCATCTTTCATATGTGTAAAGAGCTGCTGATGTCTTCTTCGCTCTATTCTCCACATCGAGCATCCAAGACCACTTTCAGTCTAATACAATTCCCAAGTGTGACCTTATTTCGAGTAACTTGCAGAACACTGGTATGGAGGGGGACAATAAAGAAAAAGTTCTGCTTAAAGGCGCTTGGAAATTGTATTGGTAATCGCGTCACATTAATATTATTATATATTTTATATTATGGTTAAGAGTTTAGAATTATTATAAAGATAAGGGCTTGCCATTATGTTTTAAAAATGATTTTGGGTAAGTGACCGCTGCAGCTGCCTCGAAAAATCAAGCCGAGAGGCCCAATTTTCGACCGCATTTTGAATAGATCACGCGCCGAATATTCTCTCCCAAGGCATTTGACTTCACATATCTCCACAAAAAATGGTCCAGCGGTGTTAAATCACACAATCTTGGATGCCACGTCACAGGCTCAATGCGTTCACCAAAAGTTTTCTTGATTATTTTGTTGGCTGTACGACATGTATTGCCGTCTTGTTGGGACCAAAGGTAGTCCACATCAATATCCTCTACTTCAGACACGCACATTAATCATTGCTACCCATTGACTGCAAAATTATGGCCGGCGTATCCATATTACCCAAAGTTAGCTTAATCACTGAAGAAAATTTTCTTATGAAAACCGAGACCTAATGTACGACGTGCTTAATAGTCATTCGACTCTAATTCTTGCACGAGTTGAATTTTGTATGCCCGCTAACCAAGACCGTCCGCAAGAACTTCCATAAAGTGGGTGGGCACAGCTCCACTTGATACGCGAAATGGCGAATGGACTCATTCGGGCCTTCTGCTTCCCTATTCTTCTGCACAGCAGCAACAGCATTTCGGTCCTCGAACATCAGCAATTGCAAACGTTGTTCCGCAGTAAGTCTCTTAATTATGAATGGCAAACCAAAAAAGGAAAAGCTGTCAAAAAAATCAACACCGGTATTCAAATATCGTCTTATTAAAAAAACATCATGCTTCGATCAAGGCGAAAAAGCACCCAAAACGGCAGAAAAAATTAATTTAGTTTATGGGCCCGACACTGTAAATGAACGTGTAGCACAAAAGTGGTTTTCTAGGTTCCGTTCCGGTAATTTCGATGTCAAAGATGCACCACGCGTCGGGAGGCCTGTCGTCGAAAATTGCGATAAAATTTTTTTTTTTTAAATTTGATATGACTTGAAGTCAAATCCTTTTAAGCCGTACTTAAAATTTGTATATTAAAAATAATAAAACACTGTTGGTAACGCGATTTTTGTTTGACTGATGTAATGACGTGGAAACTGATGCATTTTATCTCGCGTGCCGAAACTAATACAAAAGAAACGCGAGTTTCGGAACGCGACATTAAACTCCTCCAACTATGTATTCTGTGCTCCAACGCACACACGCACATTGTTTTGATAGATATGATCTTTGACGTTAGGAACACACCTACATTGCTTAGACAACAGTGAGTGCTTGCAATTTAATATGAACTTTATACCATAGCAATTAAGCTCAAATTGACTACGTTTTAGTTACAAATCATTTGTATGGGAAAAAGAAAAGGGCTATTTTTAGGGTTTTTCCAGCAAATAATTCTAATTTTTCTCGCCGTAAGAACCATCCCTGAACTTCAACGAACATTTTAAAAAAGGATTTGGCCAAATTGGTCCAGGCGTTGTTGAGTTATGCGCTTACCAACACATTTTGCGATTCATTTTTATATTATAGACTAGCTGACCCGACAGATTTCGTCCTGTCAAAAAGATTTGTAATGTGGCATTTTTTTTGCCTACGTATTTTAAAAAATTCTCCTGAACAGAACCGTCATCCTGGTGATAGGGCGTTGTGAATAAAAAATAATTAAATAAAACATATTTAAGGATTTAAAAGTAAGTAATCGCTTTATTGTTAATCATGTGAATCACAATTATTATTATTATCATTGTAGTGCTTTGTGGTATACGATGTTGTTTATCGCTAACCGTGTACCGTTGCAAAGACGCGGTTGGTTGATATTTCGCAACATTATAACCACCGATCCAACCTTTAATTGAAGATTGTGAGGTGGCAATCCTGGCAAATCCAGCGAGTTTAAAAATTCCGGTGGATAGTTGACTACATCATCTTGATTAGTAGCCGAATCAACTGATTTATATATCCTCAATTCGCATGTAATTTGTTCTTGAATTTTGAAATTTAATTCATTTATATCTATGTTTTTTGCAGCAAGTATAGCTCGTTCGCTCAACCAATCATGGTTTATGTAATTTTGAGAAACATTTGGAAACACCTTCTGAATAAGTTCATCTTTTATTCATATTCTTGCTTAAATGAAGTACTTTGACATGTTTCCACAAATTGGAGGACTTTAGACATGCATTGAGTTCATCAGCTGGCGTTGATCGTGGAATCACTGGCAATGTTTGACGAAAATCTCCTGCTAATAAAATCATTGCACCACCAAATCAGTTATTATTGCTCAGTAGATCTTTTAAGGTTCTGTCTAAAGCCTCCAAAGATTTTTTATGTGCCATCGTGCATTCATCCCAAACAATCAATTTACATTGCTGCAAAACCTTTGCCATTGCAGAGTTCTTCGAAACTGATGCATTTTATCTCGCGTGCCGAAACTAATACAAAAGAAACGCGAGTTTCAGAACGCGACATTAAACTCCTCCGACTATGTATTCTGTGCTCCAACACACACACGCACATTGTTTTGATAGATATAATCTTTGACGTTAGGAACACACCTACATTGCTTAGACAACAGTGAGTGCTTGTAATTTAATATGAACTTTATACCATAGCAATAAAGCTCAAATTGACTACGTTTTAGTTACAAATCATTTGTATGGGAAAAAGAAAAGGGCTATTTTTAGGGTTTTTCCAGCAATAATTCTACTTTTTCTCGCCGTAAAAACCATCCTTGAACTTCAACGAACATTTTAAAAAAAGATTTGGCCAAATTGGTCCAGGCGTTGTTGAGTTATGCGCTTACCAACACATTTTGCGATTCATTTTTATATTATAGATTATACCTTGTGAGCATTCTTCCGAAAGTTGCTCCAAATTAAAAGATTTGAAGCCACTTAGGGCTCTATTGATTTTCTCATTTTCATTTTCGAAACAACCGGGATAATATACGATTTAGACAAAGAAATCGACGCCAAGGATTACGGCCTCAGGTAAACCAGGAACCACAAGACATTCCATGAGGACCGACTTAATCTCCACCTCAATTGGCAACAAAACCGAACCAACCTTTATCATGGAACAAAAGAAATCTACTCAAACAAATAACATGCTATAAGAAAATTGTGTATAAATAACAAACAAAACAGATCCTGAAGTATTGGATACTACTTAAAATCGAAACAGATTCTGTAAAAGTGAACACTACTAAAAATCAAACAAAAAGGTCCTGAAGGAACGGACCAAACCCTGCAAAAATCAACAGATCCTGACACATTGGATAGTTCATTCAACAACAAGATTCCCATCCTAAACGAAAACCTGAATTCACCACGATTCCCGCGGAATCCGACAGGAAGGACAGGAGGAACAACAAATGACCGTTCTCTATGCACAAATGACTGCATTTATTATCCTCAGTGGAACAACGAGATTTTTCACAAGGGACACAAATTGCTCAACATGAAGACATCTAGCTCGATCGACATCGATCTGAAATTATTTAAATCCTTACTAAGATTTGACGGAGACCAAGCACAATACAAATCAAATGAGCTTCTACTCGATAATTAACCGCTTAGACTTCATCTTAACTGACTAACATCTATTGGACGAGATGAAGAGGATTTTATAAGGCAAAATTTCACAGCGAAGTATCCGAAGCACACAAATCAGCTTTTCCCCGAATTGCGTTGCCCGGAGAACACAAAGTAAAAAGTTCGCTAGATTTTTATCTAAGAGATGGCGTTATTGTCCATAATACTAGTGTTACGTGTCGCATCATGTCATATTATACTCCGATCAAGGCAAAAAAGCAGCCAAAGCGGCTGAAAAAATTAATTTAGTTTATGGGCCCGATACTGTAAACGAACGTGTAGCGCAAAAGTGGTTTGCTGGGTTCTTTTCCGGTGATTTCGATGTCAAAGATGCGCCACGCTTCGGGAGGCCTGTCGTCGAAAATTGAGATAAAATCATGGAAATAGTGGAAACAGACCGTCACGTGAGCACTTATTTAATTGCTGAGGTACCAAAGATAAACCAGAAAACCATTTGGAACCATTTGCATAACCTTGGATTCAAAAGGAAGCTCGATGTTTGGGTGCCACACGAACTAACGCAAAAAAACATGATGAACAACGTCACGCGAAATCGGTTGTGGTCGAAACGCGGTGAGCCGGGGGAATCGGTGGCCAAGCCAGGAAGGTTTTACGAGCTACTCCCCTATAGCCAAACGCTTAATTCGGCCCTCTACTGCCAACAACTGGACCGTTTGAAGGCAGCACTCATCCAGAAGAGGCCATCTTTGATTAACAGAGGCCGGTTTGTGTTCCATCAGGACAACGCCACACACGTCTTTAGTGACGCGCCAGAAGCTCCCGGAGCTCGGATGGGAGGTCCTAATGGACCCACCTTATAGTCCGGGCCTGGCACCAAGTGAGAAGTTGGCCTCAAGAGAGGCCTGTGAAAATTGGCTCTCCGAGTTTTTTTACCAATAGGGACGCAGCCTTCTACGAGAGGGGTATATTGAAGATGGCATCTCGTTGGCAAGAAGTTTACGAACAAAACGGCGCATATTTGACATAAATCGGACAAATATACACAAAGTTATCATATTTTGAAAAATCAATAAAACACGAACTTTTTACTTGACCTAATATAAATATATAGCCTTGGCCAAAAGTATTAGGAACCCCACTAAAAAACAAGTATTCTCAAATGTAACTATCAAAGTTACCACTTCTATTTGTAAATGTCTTACATGGGTGTTTATTAAACGAATAAATTGTGTAAAATTAAAAGTCATAGCACTCTGGGTAAGCTAAACCTAAAAATTTCCGATCTAAGAAATTCATAAAATATTTTCGCATTTAAAATTTGAAAGTGAAAGTGTAAATTACATGTAGTGAAAAGTTACCAATCATATAAAAACAGTTCATATTTACCGAAATGCCTAAAAAACGTGAAATATGTTACGATGATAGAGTTATAGCCTATTTCCACCGGAAGTTAAATGCATTTTAGCTTAAATGCATTTAAACAGCGCATTTAAATGCGTGAATTCCCATGTGTTTGTTGTTGTATAAAAGTGTGTTAACTCACTTTTCAAAGTGAGATAACTCACTTTCGGTAATTTAACATAAAATGTTATGTTAACAGTCGATGCTGTCACTACTAATGTAAACATTTCGGAAGTTTCGGTATATTTTTTGCCAGAGTCGTGTATTTTCGGATTTAATGAGGGACGAGACTTATTTTGCATGGTGACACTTTTCTGCAAAAATTATTTTTTTGCAGTAGGTTTAACCTAAATGCATATATTATGTAATTGGAGAACGTAATGCTTCTCCTCTTTCAAAAAAAATAGAATAACAAAGAAAATAAAGCAATTGCGGACTCGCAAACGATCCCCTCAACATAAAAATATGCGTGGTTCTGATAGTTATCAGCTGATTGAACAAAATAAATAATTTAAGGAAACAAACAAGCAAAAGTTAGAATGGAAACATGCATAAAAGCATTTTCGTTTCAGCAGCGTTTGTTCATGCAGCAGTAATCTGCACTTGCAAATCACTAGCTGGACGAAGGAGTACCGGCTAGAACTCGATGTGAAAGTTGATGATCAAAAAATTCCAACTACAAACCACCCTAAGATTTTAGGGGTCACACTCGATAGCCTGCACTCCTTCACTCCGCATACGACCGCAATTGCCGCAAAACTCCAGGGCCGCAACAAAATACTCAAAGCGCTAGCCGGCAGCACATGGAGTAAAGACAAAGAAACCTTGGTGGCAACCTACAAAGCAATTAGCCGGCCGGTCGTAAACTACGCTGCACCGATTTGGGCGCCGGGAACGAACGAGACGCAGTGGAGAAAACTACAGGCTTGTCAGAACACCGCCCTTAGGACTGCGAAAGGAAACCTCCTGATGTCACCGGAGCACCACTTGTACAGCGAAGCATCTATGCTACGAGTTAAGGAGCATAATGCTTTGCTGTGCAAGCAGTTCCTGTTGGGATGCCACCGCACGGAGCACCCCAGCAGGCACCTTTTGGAAGCTGAGCCTCCGCCTAGGCACATCAAGAAGGGAGTACTTGACTACAACTGCACCATACAGCATCATTTACGACAACCGCTGGACAGGACGGCATACCGACAAGCGCTAAACGCCATTCACCAGGAGTCCGTCAACACCTTCTTAGACTCCCTTCCAGTGAATGGCGTACTCGGAGACAAACCACCACCAATTGCAGACAACGGGCTCGAGCTGCCTCGAGAGACCCGGGTGATCTTGGCACAGCTTAGATCTGGATACTGTAGTAGGTTAAACTCCTACATATCCAGACTCGACCCCAGCATACCCAACGTATGCCCTGCATGTGGAGAGTCCCCGCACGACACTAACCACCTCTTCACATGCCCCCTTAAACCTACTCTTCTAACCCCCCTTTCCCTTTGGTCCAACCCCGTCGAAACAGCACGTTTCCTGGACCTCCCGTTAGATGACCTCGGCGACGTAGACTAATGATACCTGCCCTAAGCGGGGCTAGCTAGCCGCTACAGCAACAACAACAACAACTTGCAAATCATAAGATTCCATAAATAGCCAAATAAAATGAATGCGGTCTCTTGAATTCATGATTTCAATAGTTGTGACAAATTTTGGAAACAGGAAACGTAAACAAAAATCAGCCGTTTGACTTTCGGTGGAAACGTTTGGCATTTCATTCACTTAACAGAGGCCTTAAATGCATTTAAGTGCTCGGTGGAAATTAGAATTCAAGTTCTAAGTGAAGACGGTAATTCTCAGGCTGAGATTGCCAATTTGGTGGGATTTTCGCGGTGGGCGGTCCAATATGCTATCAGGCGATTTGTGGAGACGAAATCCCACGATAATAAGTCAAAAAGTAGAAGAAAGCGTCTAACCAGTAAACGAGAAGACCGAATACTTATACGCGAGTCTCTCAAGGATCGCAAAAAATCTTCCGCCCTTGCATCCGAGGGAATTTAGTAAACCAGTTAGTGCTCGAATAGCTAGAAGAAGACTTCTGGAAGCAGGTTTAAAAGGATGTAAAGCCCGGAAGAAGCCGTGGCTCTCAGAAAAGAGTAGGAAAAATCGTTTGGAATGGGCTCGACGATACAAACATTTCACGGAAGAAGATTGGTCGAATGTTCTGTGGTCTGATGAATCAAACTTCGAGGTAAGCTTAGTTAAGATCATCTTAAAGTATTAACAGCCATAGCTTCTTACCCTTGAGCAATTTTGAAGACATAATACAAATCTTATGAAAACATTAATTTTTCTTTTCTACAGATATTTGGAACACCTGGTGTGACGTTCGTGAAGCGACGGGTTGGGGAAGAATATCATCCAGATTGCGTGGTACCCACTGTTAAGTATGGAGGAGGCAGCATTATGATCTGGGGCTGCATGGCTGCTGATGGTGTCGGCGAAATGCTCGTTCGCGAGGGTCGCATGGACAGTCAAAAGTACTTAAATGTATTAGAAGCTATTCTTCTGCCTTCGTTAACGCGCGTTTTCGGCGATAATAATTTAGACGGGGTTCACTTTCAGCAAGACAATGCTCCTTGTCACAAATCAGCGACACCGATGCGTTGGTTAAGAGATAACAACATTGGTTTGTTAGATTGGCCTGCACAGTCTCCAGAACTTAATCCCATTGAGCAAATGTGGTCTATTTTAAAACGCAAGATTAAGGAACACAGTATAAAATCAAAAACTGCCTTAAAGAATGCCTTAATTAACGAGTGGTACGCTATAAGTGGACGAACGTGCAAAGCTTGTACGCAGCATGCCTAAGAGAATTGCTGCCGTTATTAAATCGAAGGGTGGACCTACTAAATTTAATATATTTGGCCAAAGCTGTATATATATATGGTTGTGGTGAGACTGTACTAACTAAGAAGCAGTGTGAACGTTCATCCCAGGATTGAACTCAAAGTACACCAGCCGAATGTTATACAGCAACAAACCACCTTACTTGGAAGCAGTATATTCGATAGCCTGCACAAAATATCATGACAACCTGAATCACCAATTCGAAATCAAACCCTGAGCTAGAATTCAAAATGTGGCTTCGCCACAAAAATTAATCAAAACAGACAATAAGATTTAGAATATGTAGATGTTTCTAAATATAAAGAGCAACTTGAACTTTAACGACGACACAATCATCTATAAGGACCGAATCAAAAGATCCCATGTGGACAAAATAATATCCACATCTATATGGACTGTCCCAAACAAGGCACCGATGATCGAAGCAAGCCCAAAAGACGAATGGTTGTTGACTTTCAAACGATTAATACTCCAATTCCAAACATGAAGCTTAGGAAAAGTAAAGACTTTTCTACAATAGATTTAGAATCAGGTTTCCATCAGGTATTAATTAAAGAATCTGATCGTGAAAAGACAGGATTCTCTGCCCCTTGTACCATTAATTTTTCAACGAAACGTTCTTAACTTATTAATTTACACCCGCAGAACATATAGAAAACATCCGGATTATAATTGATGCACTTCTCAATGCCAACATGAAATTTTTTTGACCAAAACTCACATTCCTTCCAAGAATCAGTAGAATACCGTACATATTATGAACACAATATAATCACTATAGGTCCCAAAAAAGTTGAAACTATAAACAGCACTTACCAGTATATTTTAACAGTAGTAGACTATTTTTCCAAATTTCATATTTCCTTTGCGTACTGCCATTGCAAAAAGCGTATGCAAACAATTGGAGGACAATGTATTTCTTTTGCTTTGATTTCCTCGGTCGGTTGTGTTTGACAATGGACCCTAATTTAGGAGTCGAGAGCTTCGGGGCCTCTGCGGTGGCTACGGCGTCCAACTCATAGGCTAATCCGGCCAAGAGGGTGAACCAGATTATTAAGACAACACTCAGGGCTTGTACAGCCTTGGCCAAAAGTATTAGGCACCCCACTAATTACTCAGTTCTTTGATTTAACAAGTGAAGTAATGAAGTTTTATTAGTAAAACAGTGAAAATACAATGAATTAGTGATAATAACATTAATATTTAGTAGGTCTACAATTCTCTTAGGTATGCTGCGTACAAGCTTTGCACATTCGACCGCACTTATAGCGTACCAGTAGTTAATTAAGGCATTCTTTAAGGCAGTTTTTGATGTTATACTGTGTTCCTTAATCTTGCATTTTAAAATAGCCCACATCTGCTCAATGGGATTAAGATCTGGAGACTGTGCAGGCCAATCTAACAAAACAATGTCGTTATCTCTAAACCAACGCATCGTAGTCGCTGATTTGTGACAAGGAGCATTGTCTTGCTGAAATTGAACCCCATTTAAACGAACATTTCGCCGACACCATCAGCAGCCATGCAGCTCCAGAACATAATGCTGCCTCCTCCATTCTTTACAGTGGGTACCACGCAATCTGGATGATATTCTTCCCCATCCCGTCGCCTTACGAACGTCACACCAGGTGTTCCAAATATCTGTAGAAAAGAAGAAAATAATGTTTTCATAAGATTTGTATTATGTCTCCAAAATTGCTCGGTCTTCTTTTTCATTTATTGTTGTGGGATTTCCACAAATCGCTCGATAGCATATTGGACCGCGCACCGCGAACATCCCACCAAATTGGCAATCTCAACCTGAGACTTACCGTCTTCACTTAGAACTTGAATTCTAACTCTATCATCGTAACTAATTTCCCTTTTTTTAGGCATTTCAATAAATATTTACACTTTCACTTTCAAAATTTAAACGCGAAAATATTTTATGAATTTCTTAAAAACGGCAATTTTTAGGTTTAGCTTACTCAGAGTGCTATGACTTTTAATATTACACACTTTATTCGTTTAATCGACAGTTAAACACCCATGTAAGACATTTACAAAAAGAAGTGGTAACTTTGTTAGCCACATTTGAGAATACTTTAGGCCAAGTCTGTATATCAGAGAACCAGAGGACACGGGACCAACAGTTAGCGAAGGTAGCATGCTGCATTAGGACGAAGTGTTGTAAGCTACGCTATATTTTGTGAATTTTGGTAGGGAAATTGCAGTAGAAGGCAGTAGGGACTTCATAGACAGTTTAGGAGGCCAGGAGAAATTAAATTGTCAGGAGCGAGCAAAGAGGCTCGATGAAATTAGGGCCAACATTAGAACTAGGTTAGAGCAGGCTAGTTTGAAGCTTGCGAGGCAGTACAATCTCAGACGTCTAAATGTGCAGTACATGCCTGGAGATTTAGTTTGGAGGAAAAATTCTATGCTGTCAGATGCAGCGAAGTTAGCACCAAAGTATGTATGGCCGTTTATTGTTAGGAAGAGAGTGTCACCGTGGACATACACACTGACAGATCACTTAGGTTAAGACAAAGGGACTTGGAACGTTAAGGAGTTGAGGCCATATAGGGATTAATATGATGCGGTAGGAGATTTCCGTTCCCTGACCAAAAGGAAGATTCCTTCATTTTCGTTGAGAAAGGGGTGGAGTTGTCGCGTACTGGCCGCAACAAAAACTTCTTTGGTGTTTGTTTACATATTTGAAAGCCAGTCGAGGCTCGCGAGAAAATATTTCGTTAGTGTCCGTTTTGTGTAAGGAGGGTTCCAGGGGCGGTACCAGAGTTTGGAGGCATCACCGGAGGAGCACCGGAGCACCGAGACACCGATAAGTATCACGTCTTGTTTATTCGTTGTTTTCGTAGGCTTTGGTCGTTCCGACAGTGTCACTCTCCTCGTTACGTCCCTACCCATCTCTATAGCACCTCGCACCCTGAGCCCAGTCATACAGGCTGGTTAAAGTTATCCCAAGCAGCACGGGGGAAGTGCGAGTGGATTCGTAACCAGTTTGGTTGGACCATACCTCGGGTGCTCCCCAAAAACATACTTTCTTTATTTTGTGTATGTACACATACCTATAGTTGATCTGTTGTTTAATTACTGTCGTCGTGTGATCTTCTTCTGTTAATAGCGTTGATGATTTCACTTGGTTTGTTTTTGCCCATTGTTTTGTTATTGTTTGTAGCTAGCGACCCACGCCGTCTTCACTCTGCTGGCCGGACGCTTTGTTAGTTTTTGTCACCTCTTTTTTGTGCGGTTGCTTGTTAACATATTTTGACGAGGCAAAAAACGACTCGATAAATAAATTCAAGGGTATTTTTTAACGTCCCATTTTCTCATGTTATCATCACGCGTGTGGTTGTTGGTAGGCGCTTGACCAGCAGCATCGAAAACTTTCAAAGCTGGAATATTCTAATCCATCCGGACCACATGACTCTGCCAATGTTGCCACTATCTCTTAATACGCCGAACTATGTATATTCAAGTTGCACTTGAATAAAAATAAGTCTATTATTTTGTTTTAAATATGAAATTGAAAACACCACGGTTTCGTTTTGAAACTTTTACAATTATTTTATTAAAATTTATAATTTATCGTTGTCGAAGACATGGGTGTCGACCTAATAGAATTTTAAGAAAAATATGTATTTAGCTAAATATTTTTAGATACGTATACATATATATATAATACCTACCTACTTACCGTACCCTGAAATACTCACCTCTACCTGAAATTACTCACCTCCTATTCTTTGCATACTTACCTGCAAAGCTGTAAAGAAAATAAATATAAAGAAAACGAAAATCGAAATTTCCCCTCCTTCCCCGTTACTGTAAACCTCAGCTAAGTTTTTTTCGTATAAATATTAAGCTTACAGTTTGTGTATATCAGTAATCTAGTATTCGCTTACTTGAAAATATAGTGCGTTTGTACGTATGTTAGTAAAAAATAAAAATAAAATTCGCTCGCTAGTGTATTGATTAAATTAAAGATAATACATAAATAAAATTATAATTTGTGCTAAACAATTTAATAAAATTGTCTAAAAAATATAAATCTGTGTTTTCAATTAAAGTGGAAAATACATAATAATTAAAAGATTAATTCCAAATAATTCGGAATTAAACAATCGTTTTTTTTTCATAAGTATATATTTATTTATGTACACTTAAATATGTACGTTCGATTTAGGGTATAGCAAGCGATTGATTTTACTTTGCGTCAAGCTTCTTACTTATAATACAATACTTAGCTTAGATTTACATTTTAACGGGAAAGGAGGGAAAATTTCGGTTTCCGTTTTTCTTCTATTTTCTTTGGTTGGGATTTGGAAATTAAGGTAAGTATTCCTGGGAATAAAGGGTTAGTATTTCAGTTTTAGGGTAAGTAATTCAAGGTAAGGGTAAGTACAGTTTTCCATATATACTAAAGCATATCTAATTCTAAATTCCTTTTTCAGAGTTCGATGAGATCGACGCCCTTGTTTTCAACATGCCGGCGTGCCTGCGTGCCACGTGACTTGGACCAAGTCTTCAAGGCGTTGTAGAGTTTCTCGGGCTTTGTTCACCAACCCACGGATTCGTTGTTGGAAGGCAGGAGATGTGCTGCTTCGCCAAGCACTCGTCGGTTCTGCGTCGAGTTATTTTGCGCTTCGGTTCCGTTACAGTGGTGCACCTTTAAAGGCTCTGTCTTGGTTCTTTGGGCTACTGGAACCTAACTTGCCTTCGGCTGTGATGTGGTGCGCATTCGATGAGTTTGCTTGATGGAGCAGTCCGTGGTGTGTGAGGTCGCTAGGCAATTAATACAATTGTTGGAGCACGAAGCGTTTTTCGTGCTTTTTATAAAGTAATATTTGGGAGTGTGCAAATGCAGTCCACGGCGACTTGCATATAAACTTAAAAATCGACCGAACAATTTAAAAAACGATGTTATACATTTGGCAATTCATTAACGAGAGTGATTTATTTGCTATCTTAAGCATTTGTATACGCATAACTATGCGAACGAGAAGTTTGAGCAAAAGAGATAAATGATACAGAGTTTTTATGAGTACAATGCGTGTATGTAAATATTTGTATGCATGTAATGGTGCAAAATAAAGTATGTATAAGTAAAGAATGTTGAAATGAGAAATGAGAACTTTGCGTATGTATGTAAATATGGTTAGGGTGACCCAACATCCCGGCCCCGTTGAAAGGACTATCTTTCAAGAAATAGGAAGAATTGCCAATTTATGTATTGGCCTGCAAACGGCTCCGTTGGCAGTTCGGAGATTCGCCACTCGAACATGGCCGTCTCGTCCAAGCACGGTTGATTCAACGCGACCGAGTCTCCATCGTTGTGGTGGCAGGTTGTCATCGTGTATGATCACTAAAGCACCCTCCTTGAGGTCCGGTGAAGGTGTTGTCCACTTCACACGGGCTCGCAGTTCGTTTACGTATTCCGCAGACCAGCGACGCCAAAAACTTTACTTTATGGCAGTTATTGTGTTATAGCGAACAAGATGTGAAATGGTCTTCAGTTCGAGTGAAGGCTCAGGTAAGCCCCGCAATGAATCACCGACCAAAAAATGTCCAGCTGTGAGTTCCCCGAAGTCGTTAGGATCTGATGACATTGGGCATAGCGGTCGTGAATTAAGAATGGCTTCTACTTCTACAGCAACGGTGTTTAGCTCTTCGACTGTCAGCTTAGTGTTTGCCAATGTACGATTTAGCAGCCCTTTTGCGCTCTTTACCGCAGCTTCCCAGAGGCCGCCGAAATGAGGTGCCCTGGGTGGAATTAATAAAATCAGAGGAACAATATTTATAAATTTCATTTAACGTTTCACTCTTGAATAGAAATTGCTTGAGCTCCTTTAATTGGTTAGATGCGCCCACAAAATTTGTAGCATTGTCGCAAAAGGTGTCACAAGGCATTTTGCGACGGGCACTCATTCGTTTTAATGCATTTAAGAATGCGTTTGTGGATAGGTCGGAGACCACCTCGATGTGCACAGCTTTTGTTACAAGGCACACAAAAACAGCTAAGTATGACTTGATATGTGGTTTTCCTCGGATTAAGTAAGGCGTGTAGCTGGTAGTGGCCCCATGACCTGTTGTAGCAATACTGGCTTGTAACGAACACAATGCACGCGACGAGCGACATCTCTAGCGTTGACAATCCAAAATTCTAATCTGATGAGGGCGACCAATGCCTTTGGGCCGGCGTGGAAATTTCGTAAATGTAGGTATCGAACGTACTTTAGTACAAATTGAGAATCGCTGGGTAGTAAAATTGGGTACATCTGAGCGGTTGGTAAATCTGCATGATCCAAACGCCCACCAACCTTCACAAGTTCAAACCCGGTTGTGTTATCCAAGAACGGAGTGAGAAACTTCAAGTTACTTTTTAGAACTTGTTTTTTCCGAAGTAGCTGAATGTCGTTTGAAAAGTGTTGTTGTTGAATGTTGAAAATAATGCAACATGATGCGCGTCGTAGTTCGTCAGGAGATGGAGATATGGCGCTTGATGTAGATCTTTGTTTGCATTTGTCACTGAACCGAAATAGCCAGGCGATGAGACGCAGAGAATGAAGATAGGAACTTATGCCCTCAATGCCTTCGATCAAGTAATTTGTCTCCTTAACTACAGTGAATGTCTTCTTTCATTTTTCTGTATTCACAATATGCATGTCAAGCTCGATATCGCCTTTGTTTTTTGGCCAATTTAGGGCATTTTCCTGCAGAAACTCAGGGCCTGAGAACCATATCGAAGTCTTGAGCTCAGCAGCAGGGCAGCCTCGAGAAACTAGGTCAGCTGGATTCTCCTTGGAAGGCACGTGCCTCCATTGTCCACTTGCAGTCAGTTCCTGTATATCAGATACCCTGTTGCCACGAACGTTGACAGCGTGACAGAGTGTTGTTTTAACCAATGCAGGACTAGTTGCTAGTCAGGCCAAAAGAAAGCAGTTATGGGACTAGAGTTGAAAATCTCCTTTATTTTATCATACAGGCGAGCGAGGAGGTGGGCACCGCAAAGCTCAAGTTTTGGGAGCGACTGCCTTTTAACTGGTGCAACCCTTGATTTCGAGGTGAGTAAATGTACTGATACTTGTCCATCGGCGTCTTCTGTGCGTATGTAAATCGCTGATCCATATGCGCGAATTGATGCGTCGCAAAACCCATGTAACTGTATATTGCGAGCATTTGGCCGCAGACAATAGCGAGGCAAATTGAGTGATGAAAGTGAATTAAGAGACGCTAAGCAATTCTTCCAGGCTTGATGTATGTGCTGTGGTACCGATTCGTCCCATTCTAATTTTAGCAACCACAATTCTTGCATAATTATTTTGGAGGTTATCAGGAGTGGTGAAAGCAGTCCAAGCGAATCGAAAAGTGATGAAGCGATGGATAATATTGAGCGTTTTGTGACAGCTTTGTGAACTTGTTTTGGAGTGAATGTGAACAACAACGTATCGCTGCGCACCCCAAGTGCGCTTGTGACAGAATCTTCGGTAATATTGAGCTCTTTCATGGTTTGGCTTTCCATGAAGTCTGGATGATTTCCATTTGGACAGTGGAAACTGACCGCGACGAAGTATCTCAATGACTTCTGCCTTTAACGTGTGTAATGCATCCGTATCATCCGCACCACACAGAAGATCGTCAACATAAAACGAAGTCTTTACAGCAGCACCGCCCATTGGAAACTCACTCATATGCTTGTCTGCCAGGTAGTGAAGACTTCGTACTGCTAGATATGGTGCTGAGGCAGTGCTGTATGTCACGGTGTTGAGCTAGTATGTGAGGAGATCTGCATCTGGGGAAGCTCGCCAGAGAATATAGTGAAATTTACGATCATTTTTATTCAAAGATACTTGCCTGTACATTTTGGTAACATCAGCGGTGATAGCGTAACGGTACAACCGGAAGCGCAGCAGCAAAATGTATAGCTCTGTTTGGATTGTTGGGTCAACCTGTACTACAGACATGTGACCAAGATTTTCGTACTCTTCCATCAACGAAATATACTGGGAATAAGTATCTGGGGAATGCAAAAGACGGCGTTCAATTGCGAGAAATCGGCAGCGAGCGATGTCAAATGAGGCTCCAAATGCAGTGGGCTTGTCCTTGAACGGCAGCCTCACAATCAGGCGTCCTGTAGTATCTTGATATGTTGTGGAGCTAAAGTAGTGCTCACAAATCTGATGTTCAGGTTGAATAGGTTTGGGTGGCCAGTTCATGGTTTCGAGTTCTCACAGTCGTTGCATATTTGAGTCGATAGAGTCTTCGCTAAATAGCAGACATGACTGTGAAGGTTTATAGTGTTGCGACTGGTATCTTCCAGAAACCACCCAGCCAAATAGTGTCTTTTGCAGTGTAGGTAAATTTGGTCCAAGTTTAATTTGACCAACAGCGAGGGCTTCAAAAAATGCCTCTGTTCCAAGCAACAGATCGATGCGACGAGGTCTGAAAAAGGTTTCGTCGGCCAACGCGATGTTAGCTGGCAAATTCCAGTTTATTGTATCGATTTCACCGTCAGGTTGGTATGCAATATGAGGTGTGATACCGAATTGGAGCGAAAGTTGGAGCGCTGATGTGCGCGACTTAATAGTTGTGGTGGTTCGAGCTTTAAGGTTGGTAAGCGAATCACCTATACTTCGAATGCAAATGTGATGCCTTTCTCGGCGCAGGTGAAGCCTTTGAGCAAATTCATCGGTCATGAAGTTCACTTGAGAACATGAGTCGAGAAGAGCTCTTCCAAGCTTGTATGCACCCGTGGAATCTTTAACTAAAACTAACGCTTTAGCCAGGATGACTGGTCCATAATCCGTAGCCTCCATATGCGAATGTGTAGCTGCTAGCTGGTTGCATGGTTGAGGTGTGGTTGGAGACGATGTCGACGAGACTTGAAACGATTGCGAAGTGGTAGGAGGTACTGGAGTTGCGAATGTAGGCAGCGATGCGTTGTCATGATGCAAGAGCGTAGGATGCATCCTGTTACAGGTGCGGCAGCGATGCTTCGACGGGCACTGAGCCACTCTATGGCCATTGTTCAAGCAGTTAATACAGAGGTCGTACTTCTTGGCGGTGTCGAAGCGTTGATTTCATATTCATGTCCTTGAATTGAGAACAACCAACTATTTTATGCTTAGCGCTCGAACACATAACACACGAAGGCTTAGTGATTGCGAATGATGAGTTTTGGCCACGGTGAATACCATGAGCCTGCTTTACAGAATCGGATTTATGGTGTGACGAGGAGTCGGATGAATACAGAAACTGACAGTGGCGTTCTAAAACTTGGGTGCATTGTAACCAGGTTGGAAGCAATTTGTAGTCTAGCGATTCATTCCATTTGATACGAGTTTGCTGATCACATTTACCCATGACAATGTAAATCAGCATTGATTGTGCGATATTGAAGCTAGCTCCCAGTGAACTAAATATCGCTGATGTCTTGTCAATCAAACTGCGGAAATGTTGATGGTTTGATTTCTCGGCTGGTTCTAATGTAAATAGCGAGGCAATACCTTCCAAGAATATCAGAGTAGGATTATCGAAGCGGTCCCTGAGTCTATCCAAAGCCTTTGGGTAGTTCTCGCTGGTTACCTGAAAGGCTCTTACAGTTTCCAGAGCTGAGCCCTTAAGACAAGACAACAAGTAATTAAATCGCTCTATATTTGAAAGTCTAGGTTCACGAGAGATAAGTTGAGTGAAAGATGCAATAAAGTTTTTATATTCCGCGTAATTCCCGCTAAAGGTAGGTAACGATAACCTTGGCAGGTGTGACTGCGTGGAAACGGGAGCTAGAGTTGCGGTCTCGGGATAATTAACCGTGATGTTCCCATCCTCCCCCAGTTGTGCTTGAATGCATAGTTTGGTTGTAACATAACTATCCTCTAACTCTGCGCGACCTGAATCTGATGGATCCAAATCCTCAATGTCAGCTTGGACTGAGAGTGCTTGCTTGAAGTATGACTCCAGTATTCCTTCGCTTCGAAGTGCCGGCAGAGCTACGTACGATCAGCTAAGTCGTGCAGCGTAGGCAGAGCGATGTGAGCAGAGCAGCTAAACAAGGCAGCGAAAACGATAAAGCGGTATGTGTGCCTGCATGCGTGTATATATGCGTATGTTATTAAAGCAATTTTGTTTTTATACGTACGCTTTCCAGTGAGCGGTAAATTCTGCCACTATCCAAATCTTAATATTTTTCCAGAAAAATCATCCGATTGCAAGACAGTTATGTGCAGGTTCAATGAGAGTATCTGCTGAGAGTAACTGTTCAAGGTGACCTACCAGCAAATGCGACTGCAACGCAGTAATGATTTTATAATGTTTTTAAGTAATGCACCAATTAATTTTTGGGATATATCCTTCAAACATTTATTACACTATGTTTTGAATGTTTTCTTTATTTTGTCTTTTGCTTTTTGTTTTTAACCCGTACGATTAAAGTTTTAAAGTTTATAATGTTTTTCACAATTTTTATTTTGCACCAGAATATTGTCTATTTTAATTTGATTTGCACACATGCCCCACGTTGGGCGCCAAAATGTTGGAGCACGAAGCGTTTTTCGTGCTTTTTATAAAGTAATATTTGGGGGTGTGCAAATGCAGTCCACGGGGACTCGCATACAAACTTAAAAATCGAACGAACAATTTAAAAAACGATGTTATACATTTGGCAAATCATTAACGAGAGTGATTTATTTGCATACTTAAGCATTTGTATACGCATAACTATGCGAACGAGAAGTTTGAGCAAAAGAGATAAATGATACAGAGTTTTTATGAGTACAATGCGTGTTTGTAAATATATGTATGCATGTAATGGTGCAAAATAAAGTATGTATAAGTAAAGAATGTTGAAATGAGAAATGAGAACTTTGCGTATGTATGTAAATATGGTTAGGGTGACCCAACAACAATAGCAATGTGCTTTTGCCGACTTGTACCTCCCGTCGGGCGTCATCGCCAAGAAAGCCCGATAGTGTCGTACGGAGTGCGGGCGGCAGCATAAGCGGCACTTGGGAAAGTCGTGTACTCTGTAATTAAATGGTCGAAAAACATAATAAGTTTGAGATGGTTGGATGGAGGGGGAAGTATAAATGTGAGAGAGGGGAGAGTGTGTGTGTAGAGAGAAGTGTGCTATGCGGTAGTACGCAGAGTTTAGCAATGTTGCGAGTGACAATACCGCTTTGAGTGCGAATGTCGGCTACGTGAACATATTGGTCAGAGTCGAGATGGAGGTTGACAATTAGACCTAACTTCCATTCGTTTGGTGGTAGAAGGCCGTCTTTAACGACGACGAAATCTCTTTCACGGACATTGGGCTCCTGTCCTTTCCATGTGTAATTCTCGCAAATATTCGGTCTTCCATCGTTTGCTGAATTGGTTGTGTTGCACTTTCAGCTTCTGCCATTTGTTTATCGGAGAGAGGTTTTCTTAGTTTGGTTCTGGGATTGAATGTACGGGAGCCCCTCGGAGGAAATGACTGGGTGTTAGAGCGTTCGGGTCGTCGGGGTCTTGTGGTATTAGGGAAGAAGAGTAGTGTGCTCCTCGAATGTGAACTTATGATTGTTGCGATTTTCGTGAAGTGGATCTTGAAACTTTTCATAGCCGCTTCCCAGGTTCCTCCCATGTGGGGTGCATATGGTGGAATGAATTCCCAGGAGAGGCCATGGACGGCATATTTCTTGCTGATATCTTCAGATATCTCTCCGAGAAACGCGATGAGATCCTTATTGAGACTACGCTTTGCTCCAATAAATGTTCGTCCGTTGTCTGACATCATTTTGTGTGCAAATGCGGCTTTGAACGCTTCAGTTTTTTCGAGAAAGGGTCCAGCGAAGTCAACGCCCGTAGTTTCAAATGGAACTAAGTAGGTTGTGTGCTCGAGGGGTAATGCTGCCATCATTTGTGACTTCGTGTTTTGTTTATATAGGGTGCAATTTTTACACTGAAATATGCAGATTTTTATTTTCTGCTTCAAACGGGGTATATAGTATTCTTGTTGGATCATGTGGATCATCAGTTGCTTTTCGGCATGAAGTAACGTCTAGTGTAGGAAGGCGAGAATTAGTGTACAGAGCCTTGAGTCGCTAGGGTTGATGATCGGATGACGCTCATTGTAGCTTAGGGCAGCGTAACTGAGACGTCCGTTCAAGCGTAAAACCCATGCTTTGTCTAAGAATGGGTTGAGAGTTAAGAGGGTCCTTCTTGCTAATTGACTTGGATGCTGAGAGAGTGGAGATCGTATTCCCATAGTGTTGATGCTGAGCGTTCCGAATGAGTAACGTTTTTGCTTTGTTCATTTCATATTGGAGGGGGGGCAGGCAACCCTTTTTCCTTATTGACGAATCGCAGTATATAACCAACTATTCTGAGTGCCCTTGAATAGGATGAGAAGCGTTCCAACAGATTGGCGCTTACGGCTGCATGATGTGCGCCTGCTTGTCGGTGGAGAGGAGTGCGTGGAAGCTGTTTTCGGCTAGAATGCGGCCGGTTTGGTTAGCCATTCTGGACCGGTCCACCACAGGGAGGAGTTGACAAGCTCTTGAGGTTTAATACCACGCGTACGTAAATCACATATGTTTCCCGTGTCCATGAAGGTTTCTCCAGCCAAGCTTGTACGATCGAGAAATCACCCATAAAGTTAGCTCGTGAGGTGGTAGATCGAGTGGAGTTTGTATCTATTTTACTAACGTTGTAAGGGTAGCAACTTTTCTTTTGGCAGCGAGTAAGTGGGGTGTTGTCGATCCGTTGTGCTGAGCGCGTAGATACACGCACGCGCAGAACGCCTTTTCGGAAGTGCTAGATAATCCAAGACTTTGGATTTCGCCTTCCGGGGAGAATTGTACCCAACGTGGTATCCTTATTTCGGGGATAGCTATGAGATTTTTCCGAAACGTGTTCCATTTGAGAAGAGAAAGTGGCTTGACTGTTTCGTCCCAGTCTGTTCCTTCCATCCAGAGCTGTTGGAGTAGGGTTTTGCCAGTTATCATTATAAGCGATAGCCGTTGTGCCGAATCGAAAAGTTTTCGCGTCAATGCATTCCATCTAATTCTGAGAGTTTTTGTAGTGCTCGTATCATGAAATTGCAGAAAGTCTGAGTCTATGTGATGTATCCCCGAATTTCGTTTAACAGTGATCTGTGATTTGCTGGGATTTTCCTAAGCGGGAGTCCAGCAGACTTGAGTACTTCGATTGTCTGAGATATTGATGTTTTTGATGAGTTTCGTTAACTAAAATTTTTGAGGTTTGAGGGAATTTTGTTTCGGAGCATAAGATCATTTTGCAGTATGGGGCCTGTATGCAGTGCGTCATTGAGAGAGAGACGTGACTGAGAGAGTTTAGACGCTTTAAATACCACTTGGACTTTAGTGGTTTTGCTGTCGGGTTTTATTACTGCGCGATGTGACAGATAAAATGAGTAGTATTTGCCGTCCCATAATAATATCTTGGGAATTCGTTCGCTCCATATGATCAAGTGTCTGATATTCTTCTATGACCTCTGCGTAGGTTTTTTGGAGATCCGGTTTTTTCTCCAGGTTTTGTTCGATGCTGAGGTACTGCTGCTGAGCTGCGGGTCTAGAGTGTCCTAAATTCGAGTTTAAAGGGGAGTTTTACCACATATCGACCATCGTTTCTCCGGTAAGTGGCCTTGCGATAGAGGTACTAACAGACCATCTCTTCTGGGCTTCTGGCACTTCTTCCTGTTTCCAGAATTTCTTCAGGAGGTCACCTAAGGGGTCCGTCATGGTCTCGATTACATGGGTACTGAATGATGTAATCGGTTGGGCTACTGGTCCGCTTAAAATCCATCCAAAAATGGTATTCTAGACTAAAAGGCTTCCACCGATGTCGTTTTCATCGCTACCGACTACGATGTCGACTTTTGCTGGAAATTTGGTCCCGGCATTGAGTTCCTAAGCGGAGTAAATGGCTTATATATCAAGCGAGAGAGGTATGCAAATTCACATTCAACGCTTGCTGTAACTTTCACATAATCCCAGACACGAAAGACGGCGGCATTCCTTACTAGAGAAGTCTACAAACCGTGCCGAGGTTGAGAATCCAGATATGATGAACGGGATGATGGGAACGTTGAAATTTATCGAGGAGAAAATTTGTAGTTAGGAAACCAGTAAAAGCATCATGGTCCGGAAGTGCTTCACTTGTGAAAAGCCAGTTCACTTCGCATGTGTGACCAAAGGAGAAGTAACTTGTAAAGTCGCAATAAGGAATGCGGTACCGTTACACAAGTTCATAGTCGCGTAGATTGTAGCATAGCTAATCATAGGAGTAGACTTCTTTCTTGGCCAAAGAATTGAGATCGACATGCGTAATAGAATTATGTAGTACAAAAAAGCTGCAAGTGCAAGTAATGGCTCATACAGTAGTGAGTGGTCCTAGAAGACAATAAACAGAATGAATCAAAGTCAGAATCAGTTGTTTGGGCAAAAATTAATAGAGATTGTAGGACAAACAAGTTGTGGGTTGTTAAAGTAGCACAAAGTACTACACCGGACGTACTTTTTAGTAAAACCGTGTCTAGAAGTAGACGACAAGAAACAATTTCTCTGCAAATACTCCCAACATATTCGACAAGGATGGCAAATAACCAAGGAAAACAAAAGTGAAGTTGTGAGCTAATAACTAAATGATGCGACAAAAAAAAAACGGTTTTCCGTTACCAAGTTTCGATGACACTCTGGACTCGTTGACTGGCACAGTATGGTTCTCAACACTCGGAACGATTATGCACTGCGGCAATGCTGGCGTATCGAGCTCAAGATTTATTCTACGGATCGCCAGTCACAGGAGGAGTAATTTTCCAGATAATTGAAGAGCAGCAGAAGACATTTGCCTACTATAGCGGGCCTTTCGAAAAGACTACGGCGTAACTCGGAGGAAACTACTAGCGTTGGTTCACAAGCATCTGGCTACTACAGTTCAAGAACACTGAAGGACAGCTAGCCCGCTGAATGAAAAACTGGGACTTCACTATTGAGCACCGCAAAGAAAATTCCCTCAGAAATAATGACACCATGTCTCGTCGACCATGGCTTGGAATGCAAACACTGTTCAAAAGCCTAAGGTAAGAAAGACATAATAAACGTCCTGCGAATGACTATTACTTCAATAGACGTAAGCCTCATACGGAATCGTCAACAAGATGATCCGAACATGAAACTTCTAATGCATGGACTGGAATATTAGGAGGGAGTGGGGAATACGAAAACATTGGGGAGGCTATACTGGGTTGGTTGCGTCAATCGGTCGCGAAATAGATTGTAAAACTAAAGAGACGAAATTCCAATGTCATGGACATATGAAGCAATATAATACAGGTGCTTCATTTGAACGAGTTGCCATGGAAGTAGCCGGCCCATTCCTATCGAACAGACTAGGTAACAAGTACGCCCATGTGATTATGGACTACTATTCCAAATGGTCAGAGTTCCAGAGCAAACCAGGAAGTTAAAACAGTAACGGATGCATTCAGAAACAATTGGGTTACCAAATACGGTACACTATGGTAAAACGATTCAACCGAACCTTGGAAGAGCACTTGAGAAATCCCATTGGTTGACTAGTCATTTCAAGTTCGGTGTAAATGGTAATGCAAGAAAAATTATGAAAGAGGTGTACAACGTTCTAGAGGAAGAGCTGAAAGAGAGAGACAGGCCACTCAAATTATGAGTGACAAGATAAAAGTGAATAGCAATCGCCCACTCGAAAAACAATAAAGCGGCGAGGGACGATGGATTACCGGCAGAGCTACTGAAATACGGCGTTGATGAACTGATAAGCTGCATAAGCTTTCTTGCCAAATATGGTCGGATGAAATTATGCCCGACGATTGAAACCTAAGTGTGCTCTGCCCAATCAACGAAAAAAAAGCGAAAATGGAACACCTGAAGATGGTGAACCCGAAACCCCAATCGATGACTCAAAAAAATAGTTTTTTTTCCCCGACTATGAAGAAATTAGAATAGATTACCGATCTAGGAATTCAAATACAGCGGTGAGGAACTGATAAGGTGCATGCATTAGCTTCTTTGCAAAATATGGTCGGATGAAAACATGCCCGACGATTGGAGTCCAAAAGCCCTATCCTACAGTCTGCGCCAATTATCGTGGGATAAGTCTCCTTAATACCGTATATAAGGTCCTATCGAGCGTATTGTGTGAAAGACTACATACCACCGTCAACAAACTGGTTGGACCTTATCAGTGTGGCTTTAGACCTGGTAAATCAACCATTGACCAGATATTCACCATGCGCCAAATATTGGAAAACACCCGTGAAAAGGGGATCGACGCGCCCCACCTCTTCGTTGATTTTAAAGCAAAACTGATACATCTATGTAAACTGACCTTAAGCAAAACTTAAAGTTCTGTCAGGATAAGGAAGGACCTCTCCGAGCCGTGAGCCTCACCGTATAAATTCTTCTATAAGAGTGTATAGCTGCTGGCGAACACCGATGATGTAGCGAAGGATAGGGGTATGTTAGAGAATGAGGGAGAGAGAAAATGTCTCCTGTCATCACACCAACAGTCATCGTATTCACGACTCGGCTCCCACGTTACTGTTGACAGCCATAACTTCGAGGTCGTAGATAACTTCGTCAATCTTGGAATCAGTATTAACACCGACAACATTGTCAGCCTAGAAATCCAACGCAGAATCACTCTTGTCAACAGGTGCTACTTTGGACTGAGTAGGCAATTGAAAAGTAAAGTCCTCTCTCGACGAACGAACACCAAACTCTACAAGTCACTTATCGTTCCCGTCCTGCTATATAGTGTGGAGGCATGGACGATGACAACTTCTGATGAGTCGGCGCTAGGAGCTTTCGCGAGAAAGGTTTTGCGAAGGACTTATGGTCATCTGCGAGTTGGGAACGGCGAATACTGCAGCCGATGGAATGATGAGGTATATGAGATATACGGCGACATTGACAAAGTTCAGCGAATCAAGAAACAGCGGCTAGGAAATATGGTCCGAATGGATAAGAACATTCCAGCTTTGAAAGTTTTCGATGCAGTAGCCGCCTGTGGAAACAGAGGAAAAGGAAGATCTCCTCTCCGTTGGAAAGACCAGATAGAGAACGACCTGGCTCTACTTAGTATGCGTGATTTCCAAAACGTCAAAATACTTTGTAATGATGCCGTATCATTGCAGTTCAACGCTGCATTCTATAAATTTGTGAAGCAGCAATACTTTGGAAACTCTGACATTTTGGAACGCTTTTCGTGCAAATAAGATGCTTTTCGGTGAAATGGCTAACATATAACACAGATCAAAAAATAAGTAATATAATGGTTGAAAAACGAATAAGCGAAAAAGACTTATCCTCCAACGTTGGCCAATGTCATTAAGAATTTATAATAAAATAAAGCGTCACAAACCTTAGCGATGCGCAGTTTGCTTTTGTTTGCGCATCAATAACTTCACCGATACATTTCGGAATATGATACAGCGTCAAAGTATTCATAGTTCCATTTAGGAATGCGTGATAATGTATGGTTGCTTTTCAACTGACGTTTTGGAACTCACCCTATGTGGCGCCAAACAGCGAAAAAAAGAAACGAATGGTGCAATGTTATAAATTCGGATATAATCGCGTAAGCGGTGTCTACGGCAGTAAAGTAAGAGTTCTCGTATGTATATATTTATTTACACATATGTCTATAATATTTAGGTATGTTTGTATATACGTATGTTACACTACCAAACGAATCTCCCCACAAAAAAGACGGTGCTAAAACTAGCAGATACGACCGGCCAGCTTAATTGAAAAGACGTCGGTAACCAGCTAAATACAATAACAAAAGCTATTAGCAGAGAAAACATCTAAATAAAAAATGTCTTTGGGGTCGTTGTTGTTGTAGCGGCTACGTTAACCCCGCTAATCGGAGTCACTGATGTCATCTAACGGTAGGTCCAGGAAACGTGCTGTTTCGACGGGATCGGACCAGAGGGAGAGCGAGGTTAGCTGTGTGGGCTAAAGGAGGCATGCGAAGAGGTGGTTAGTGACGTGCGGAGTTTCTCCACATGCAGGGCATACTTTGGGTATGTTGAAGTCGAGTCTGGATAGGTGGAAGTTTAACCTGCTATAATATCCAGACCAAAGTTGCGACAATGTCACGCGGGCTACCATAGGGAGCACCCAAATATATTTTTGGGTTGTTTATAGTCGGAATTTTTATGTCATCGACATTCATATTTAATTCAAGCCTTTACTCCTTTGTTCAGCTGGTGAAAAGGGTAGCCGAGGATTTATTCGGTTGAATTTTTAACTGTCCTGCAGTGAAGAAGTAAGAAAAATCGCAAGGTAGCAGTTCACTTTCGAAGAAAGGTCATCAATATTCTAGCCAGACACCAACATCGTGCAACCATCGGCATACGAGGTTAAGGAAACTCCTTCTGGTGATGGAGGGAGCTTCGATATGTAAAAATTAAACAGTAGTGGGGACAGGACACCACCCTGCGGAATCCCTGTTTAATTTTCCTTAATTTCGACGTTTCGCCTCAGAATATAACCGATAATTGTCGACCACTCAGGTAGCCCATGACCCACCTCTGCAACCCCGGCGGTAGTGAGGATTCCTCAATGTTTGTCTGATGGAGTAGGGAGAGCACTGAAGGCGTTCTCGGTAAATTGCGTGAAGCCGGTCCAGTTAGCTTTTTTAAAGTTAACGAATGTCCGCTGGTTCGCGGAAACAAAGTCGGGAGGTCTGTCAATCGAGATGTATATGGGTAAGTGATCCGATGCTAGTGTTAGTATAGGTCGCCAAACTATACTGTTTATCAGATCAGCACTCGCAATTGTTATGTCGGGCGAACTTTGGCAATTACCCACAACACTGGTGGCGGTTATCGTTCATTGTGCAAAATGTCGAATCGTCTATCTGTTCCGCCAGCTCCATTCCTCTACAGTCATTTGACAGGCTAGAATGCGAAAGATCGTGATGCGCGTTAAAGTCGCCCAAAACCAAACGGTTTTCGCCTGAGTAGTGCACCTATATCAGGGCTATATCCAACTGGACAACTCGCAACAGGAGGAAAGTATATATTAAATGTTTCGAGCTTGCCATCACCTGACCGGATAGCTATGACCTGATATTCTAGGGTAGTATCCCTGCGTTCGATGAGACGATACTACAAGATGTTGCGTAAGATGAACGCTAAGCCTCCACCATGGTCTCCCTCGCGATTCTTGCGGATTATGTTGTATCAGCTTCGTTTCCTGAATTGTAGCAATTGACAGATGCTCCCGGCTCATGTAGTCGACTATCTCGTCGATATTCCCCTGGAGTCCGTTGCAATTGAATTGTAAGAGTCGTGTTTGTCTTGGGGGAACGTTCGTGATGCGCGGATGGAGTGTGTTGCTGCTGTGTTATCCGCTGAAGTTGGTTCCACACGTTGGTGTTGGTTGGCGGTGTTGGTTGGCGGTGTTGTTGTAGAGACAAGCGGGGGCAGACTCCTACAGCACGGGGCAACGTACGCGTCATTCCACTAACTGGTGGTGCGCAGGCCAAAGCACGTCCGAAAATGACACCAGCCGGAGCAAGAGTTGCATCTGACCTCCCACAGGAGGAGGAGCTGGTTGTGGGTAAGGATGAGGGTGGGGGTTGGTGGGTGACCCAAAGTGAGTAAGGATGCCGTGGGAGCTGGGGGCGCACTTGGGCGCTGGCAGCGTGAAACCACATAACTTGTGGTCCACACCCTATGGGTCTTAAGGCCTGAGCAGACCTTAAGATAACTCCAACCATTGCACTGGTTGCACCTAACCGAGGTGGAGGAGTGGTGGAGTCTTGTAAGGCACACGCAGCAGAAATAATTCGTCGGCCCATGGTAGGTTTCGACGCCAGCCCTGATGAGAAGAGTTTGGAGCAGCCCAGCTGCGAGGTGTTGCTCCGTTGGCGTACCTAAATTATTTTACCTGTTGACCTAAGCGCGGTTAGACCGCCGAAAGGGTGACAGTCCTTGGCCGGATCAAATCCGGGTCAACTCCGGTGCGTGGAACCGGCTGTCGTGAGAGTTGTCTTTCGGGTGCACCTGAGGAGTTTTTTTTTACCAAAACGCACGTTAGCATTAAAAAGATGCATACTCTTTTGTAGATTTCATTAGTCTGATGCGGAACGCACTTATAAGCCAGGCCTAAAGCTACGCCGGCCTTCAAAACTTCATGGCGAGTGTGTGTTGGTGCCCAATATTTTGGTGCCGCCTCCTTTACCCAAAGGGACCGGGATAAGTTTTCTCCTCGCCAAATAGAAAGAAAGCTGACTTCCCTTTTGTCGGAATGCCCAAGTGCACCCGTATACTGCACTTCCCCATTGCTTACAGTTAGAAACCTTCTGGAAAAATACACAGCTTTCAGTGCAATTAGAAACGTAATATTTGACGTCCAACACGATTCGGAAATCCTCAAAGAATCTTCACATTAAAACATCCACCATAATGATGATGTTCTGTTCAAAACTAATATAAATATATAAATAAATAAATTTGTTGCCTACTTTTTTGTGCCAGTAAAGGGAAAGGTGAAAACAATCTAAAGGTGTCCTTTTTTAATATTTATTATAATTTAAATTTGTTTGGTGATCAGCACGAGAATACGGCGACATTGACATCGTTGAAGACATGGTATCAATCTCATCGAACTCTGCCGAAGGGATTAAGAATTAAATATGCTTTTATGTATATGGAAAACTATACTTACCCTTACCTTGAATAACTTACCCTAAAACTGAAATACTCACCCTTATCCCCAGGAATACTTACCTTAATCTCCAAATCCCAACCTGTAAAACAAAGAGAATAAAAGAAGAAACGGCAATCGAAATTTCCCCTTCCTTCCCGTTAATATGTAAATCTAGGCTAAGTATTGTATTATAAGTAAGAAGCTTGAAGCAAAGTAAAATCAATCGCTTGCTATACCCTAAATCGAACGTACATATGTATGTACACTTAAATAAATATATACTAATGGAAAAAACATCAAATTATAAATTATAATAAATTAAATAAAAGAAACAAAACGAAACCGCGGTGTTTTTCATATCATATTTAAAACAAAATAATAAACTTATTTTTATTCAAGCGCAACTTGAATAGACATAGTTCAGCGAATTAAGTGATAGCGGCAGCACTGGCAGAGTCATGTGGTCCAGATGGATTAGAATATTCCAGCATTGAAAGTTTGGTACCAGGGACTGACCTATTCAAAAAAGCTTAACAAGAAGACTATTCTTTAACGATATTCGCTACCGCTTAAATAGCACTGCTAGTGTCCAGGTTTATAAAACAATCTATAATCTATGTACACCGTACAAATAATAAAAATAAGTTATTGCAAAAACCAAACAAATGTTAGTAACTTAACTTGCTCTTCTATAGCGCTATTTATGTTTTCCATTGCCTTTACTAAGAAAGATCTCAATTCTTTTAAATTTTTTAGTTGTAAGTAGTTTTTATAGTTTCAACTTTTTTGGACCTATAGTGATTATATTGTGTTCATAATATGTACGAGGTATCCTACTGATTCCTGGAAGGAATGTGAGTTTGGGTCAAAAAAATTGTTATAAGATTAATGGTACATTCTATAATCCAAATGGTATTCACGCAAATTCACTCGTCGGGCAGAGAGACAGATCACGATCAGATTCTTTAATTAATACCTGATGGAAACCTGATTCTAAATCTATTGTAGAAAAAGTATTTACTTTTCCTAAGTTTTGTATTGCCATATTTATGTTTGCATTTGGATATCTGTCAGTAATCTTACGAGTATTAATCGTTTGAAAGTCAACAACTATTCGTCTTTTGGGCTTGCTTCTATCATCGGTGCCTTTTTTGGGACAGTCCATATATGTAGATGTGGATATTATTTTGTCCACATGGGATCTTTTGATTCGGTCCTGATAGATGATTGTGTTGTCGTTAAAGTTCAAGTTGCTCTTTATATTTAGCAAAATCTACAGATTCTAAATCTCATTGTCTGTTTTAATTAATTTTTGTGGTGAAGCCAAATTTTGAATTCTAACATTACGGATGTGTTGATTATTGTGCAATCTCGTCGGAGTTGATTGGATTTCGAATTGGTGATTCAGGTTGTCATGATATTTTGTGCAGGCTATCGAATATACTGCTTCCAAGTAAGGTGGTTTGTTGCTGTATAACATTCGGCTGGTGTACTTTTAGTTCAATCTTGGGATGAACGTTCACACTGCTTCTTAGTTAGTACAGTCTCACCACAACCATATATATACGTATATACAGCCTTGGCCAAAAGTATTAGGCACCCCACTAATTACTGAATTCTTTGTTTTAACAAGTGAAGTAATGAAGCTTTATAAGCAAAACAGTGAAAATACAATGAATTAGTGATAATAACATTAATATGTAGGAGGTCCACCCTTCGATTCAATAACGGCAGTAATTCTCTTAGGCATGCTGCGTACAAGCTTTGCACGTTCGTCCACTTATAGCGTACCACTCGTTAATTAAGGCATTCTTTAAGGCAGTTTTTGATTTTATACTGTGTTCCTTAATCTTGCGTTTTAAAATAGACCACATTTGCTCAATGGGATTAAGTTCTGGAGACTGTGCAGGCCAATCTAACAAACCAATGTTGTTATCTCTTAACCAACGCATCGGTGTCGCTGATTTGTGACAAGGAGCATGGTCTTGCTGAAATTGAACCCCGTCTAAATTATTATCGCCGAAAACGCGCGTTAACGAAGGCAGAAGAACAGCTTCTAATACATTTAAGTACTTTTGACTGTCCATGTGACCCTCGCGAATGAACATTTCGCCGACACCATCAGCAGCCATGCAGCCCCAGATCATAATGCTGCCTCCTCCATACTTAACAGTGGGTACCACGCAAGCTGGATGATATTCTTCCCCAACCCGTCGCTTCACGAACGTCACACCAGGTGTTCCAAATATCTGTAGAAAAGAAAAATTAATGTTTTCATAAGATTTGTATTATGTCTTCAAAATTGCTCAAGGGTAAGAAGCTATGGCTGTTAATACTTTAAGATGATCTTAACTAAGCTTCCTTCGAAGTTTGATTCATCAGACCACACAATATTCGACCAATCTTCTTCCGTGAAATGTTGGTATCGATGAGCCCATTCCAAACGAAGAATAGGAAACTATTCTTTTCTGAGAGCCACGGCCTCTTTCGGGCTTTACAATCTTTTAAACCTGCTTCCAGAAGTCTTCTTCTAGCTGTTCGAGCACTAACTGGTTTACTGAATTCTCTCGGATGCAATGGCAGAAGAAGATTTTTTGCGATCCTTGAGAGACTCGCGTATAAGTATTCGGTCTTCTCGTTTACTGATTAGACGATTTCTTCCACTTTTTGATTTATTATTGTGGGATTTCGTCTCCGCAAATCGCCTGATAGCATATTGGACCGCCCACCGCGAACATCTCACAAAATTGGCAATCTCAACCTGAGAATTACCTTCTTCACTTAGAACTTGAATTCTAATTTCCACCGAGCACTTAAATGCATTTAAGGCCTCTGTTAAGTGAATGAAATGCCAAACGATTCCACCGAAACTGAGTTAACTCAAACAGCTGATTTTTGTTTACATTTCCTGTTTGCAAAATTTGTCACAACTATTGAAATCATGAATTCAAGAGACCGCATTCATTTTATTTGGCTATTTATGGAATCTTATGATTTGCAAGTGCAGATTATTGCTGCATGAACAAACGCTGCTGAAACGAAAATGCTGTTATGCATGTTTCCATTCTCACTTTTGCTTGTTTGTTTCCTTAAATTATTTATTTTGTTCAATCAGCTGATAGCTGTCAGAGCCACGCATATTTTTATGTTGAGGAGATCGTTTGCGATTCCGCAATTGCTTTTTTGCTTTGTTATTTTATTTTTTTGAAAGAGGAGAAGCATTATGTTCTCCAATTACATAATATATGCATTTAGGTTAAAACTAATTAAATCCGAAAATACACGACTCTGGCAAGAAATATACCGAAACTTCCGAAATGTTTACATTAGTGGTGACAGCATCGACTGTTAACATAACATTTGATGTTAAATTACGAAGTGAGTTAACTTTGAAAAGTGAGTTAACACACTTTTATACAACAACAAACACATGGGAATTCACGCATTTAAATGCGCTGTTTAAATGCATTTAAGCTAAAATGCATTTAACTTCCGGTGGAAATAGGCTATAACTCTATCATCGTAACTTATTTCACGTTTTTTAGGCATTTCGGAAAATATGAACTGTTTTTATATGATTGGTAACTTTTCACTACATGTAATTTACACTTTCACTTTCAAATTTTAAATGCGAAAATATTTTATGAATTTCTTAGATCGGAAATTTTTAGGTTTAGCTTACCCAGAGTGCTATGACTTTTAATTTTACACAATTTATTCGTTTAATCAACAGTTAAACACCCATGTAAGACATTTACAAATAGAAGTGGTAACTTTGATAGCCACATTTGAGAATACTTGTATTTTAGTGGGGTTCCTAATACTTTTGGCCAAGGCTATATATTTATATTAGGTCAAGTAAAAAGTTCGTGTTTTATTGATTTTTCAAAATATGATAACTTTGTGTACATTTGTCCGATTTAAGTCAAATATGCACCGTTTTGTTCGTAAACTTCTTGCCAACGAGTTGCCAACTTCAATATACCCCTCTCGTAGAAGGCTGCGTCCCTATTGGTAAAAAAACTCGGAGAGCCAATTTTCACAGGCCTCTCTTGAGGCCAACTTCTCACTTGGTGCCAGGCCCGGACTATAAGGTGGGTCCATTAGGACCTCCCATCCGAGCTCCGGGAGCTTCTGGCGCGTCACCAAAGACGTGTGTGGCGTTGTCCTGATGGAACACAAATCGGCCTCTGTTGATCAAAGATGGCCTCTTCTGGATGAGTGCTGCCTTCAAACGGTCCAGTTGTTGGCAGTAGAGGGCCGAATTAAGCGTTTGGCTATAGGGGAGCAGCTCGTAGTAGATGATTCCTTGCTTATCCCACCAAACACATAGCAAAACCTTCCTGGCTTGGCCACCGATTCCTTTTGAATCCAAGGTTATGCAAATGGTTCCAAATGGTTTTCTGGTTTATCTTTGGTACCTCAGCAATTATATAAGTGCTCACGTGACGGTCTGTTTCCACTACTTCCATGATTTTATCTCAATTTTCGACGACAGGCCTCCCGAAGCGTGGCGCATCTTTGACATCGAAATCACGGAAAAAGAACCCAGCAAACCACTTTTGCGCTACACGTTCGTTTACAGTATCGGGCCCATAAACTAAATTAATTTTTTCAGCCGCTTTGGCTGCTTTTTTGCCTTGATCGAAGTATAATATGACATGATGCGACACGTAACACTAGTATTATGGACAATAACGCCATCTCTTAGATAAAAATCGAGCGAACTTTTTACTTTGTGTTCTCCGGACATCGCAATTCGGGGAAAAGCTGATTTGTGTGCTTCGGATACTTCGCTGTGAAATTTTGCCTTATAAAATCCTCTTCATCTCGTCCAATAGAACGTATTATTTACGTGCGGGCGATATTGGCGCTCACACGTAAAACAATTAAAGGATAAGAAAATGTTTCCATTAGTTTTTGTACAGTGGCTTTATTAAATAATATTAATAATATTTGTACAATTGGTTAATAAGTTTGCAATAAAAAAAAAAAATATATATATATATAAAGATAATTGGCTATTACCTGAAGTGGCGCAATGGCTGGTGTATATCGCTTGAAAAACGTTATAGAAGTGACGTAAAAAATAAAGAAAGTTTTTTAAGAAGCAGAAAAAGGACCGTTTCTTTTTTTGTATAAGAGAACGTCTGTTACTTATGCATATGTGCGTGTATATGAATGTAGGGTTACATGCATTAGGATGGTCCCTTATATTTAGGCCATTGGTCTAAACATGCCGGCCCCCTTGCGGTAAGCAACAGACTTATTGCGATTCCACCAACCATTGCTCCAACCAGGATGTTTATAGACTTGATGTTTATTATCTACGTAGTGAATTCCGCGTCGCTCCTTGTCTGCTATTAGAAAGAAAAGAATATTAATGAAATAAAGTACCGTGGTTTAAAAATTCAATGCACTCTTTTATTGTTTGATTATGGTATAATAATAATATGTTTTTTTTTTTGTTTGTTATTATTACGTTTGGGCGGCCCCTGAAATGATTAGGCTGAAAATGGATAGTTGAGCCATCAAGCCGCCTACGGTCGACGGCGGCGTATTCCCGACTATTACTTGGGCGTAGACGTCGGCGCCGAGAATTAGCCTGGTCGGCGTACTTCGATAGAAGTTATTATCCGCTAACCTCATAAACTGAAATTGACTTGCCACAGCCGAATCGATATCAGTGGCGGGGCTCAAGCGGCAGTAGCGTTTGACTACCCTGGCTTGGGTGGTAATGCGTTGAGTTACTCCATATTTACCACGTATTATTAGGGAACACCAAGTTTGATTCCTTTCTAAAGTTAACTCCCGGGCTGGATTTCCGTCAATGGTACTTTTTGGTGCACAAGGATCGAGCAGGGCACGGATCAGACGAAGGCGGCCGCTCGCCTCGATGGGCACTATAGCCGTTGGTGCAATATCGACAAACGGTCAAAGTATTGCGCCCATGACTTGTGACTATCAGCGATGTTGATTGATAGTGCACTGTCGCTGTCATCGATGACTTCAACCGTCGTCGAGTTTGGGGTATCTTCGGCCATGTGTAGTGTGGTATGATGCTTCTCGGCGCATCGTTGGCACCGGTCCTTGTTCGTGCATATTTCCACCTTATGGAACGGGCTCAAGCAATTCGGGCAGTACGTAAGGATAAATACGGCTCGTAGGCGTCCCTCTGCCGATTTTGCCCGATATACGGGACGAGTCGTACTCCATGATTTTTGCCGCACAGACGACAGGGGATCGTAAAATTCTCCCTCTTCTGTCGTGTTGCTGTGAAACGAGTCATTTTGAAAGCGGATTTCTTATTTTTTTTTATTATTTAGGGGTTTTGCTGGGTGGCTAGTGACCTATTTATGGTTTGTTTGTGGCATTGGATATTTTTAGTGTACTACGTTGCATTGCATAGCTGAATAAAGGTTGTGTGCCTAACGCACATACCAATCGTGGCGTGTGAATCTGGCATAATTAGCTATAATCGCTGGACTGCATGCGTTATCGGCGTTAGGCAATTTGCCGTGATCGATAAATGACACGGTTTCAATAGCATAAAATACACAACATTTGCAATGTGCACTGTATAATTTTGCGGAATAATCTTTGAAGGTATTTTTATTGGCAAGTAAGTTGAATGAGTTAAACTTAACTTGCTATCTCAAATTACGTGCTTAGCTTGTTTACATCAATTTTAACATTGTGTAGAACAAAAAAAAAAAAATAAAAAATTAAAAATGAGCCTTCTGGGAATGCGTGCTCAAAATGGAAAGGTAATGTATGAGCAGCGAGCAACCCCCCCGTATGTTCACTTAGGTTAATGCACTGTGACCTGTTGGTTACAGGAGAGTTGTGGTTGGTTTTATGTTGGTGAATTTTGTTAACTTGGCCTGCCACCCCAAAAAATAAAGTATATAAAAAACAACCTATCTGAAATATGAAATTCGTATTTATTGTATAGTTCCTGCCTGCATTCAAAATAAGTATGGACTACAATTTAAGAAAAATCGTTTTTGTTTTTGCAATATTTTCGAAAAAAGTTGTGAGTAATGATGTGGAGATTGTGCATACTTCACATGGATGTAAGAGGTTTTATTGTGTGTATTGTATTTTGAAAAGTTGTTTATTTATAAGAACATTCTAAAAATTTTGCAAATAAAATCATGAGAAAGACAAAAACATGCGCTGAGGAGTTCCATTTTTACAATCTGTGATATAGTAATATAAAAAAAAAAAAACTTAAAAAACGTTAGGCTGGCAACATCACTGTAAAAATGAGAATTTGTTTTGGAGACTTATTGTGAATGATATTCTTCTGTCATATTTCATTGTCATATACCATTTCATTATACATACGTGAATTTTTGTTGCCTTGTTGGGTGTCTTGTTGCTGTATGGATACAATAACCTGTAGAAGCGTTTTGTTGGTTACCCATACTTCTGAGTCGCGGCCAGCCCATGTGCCCACCAGGGATACACAGACTTTACAAACTTCGTAGAGATTCGGATTTAAAGGATCCGAACAATAGTTAATATAGCTAAATTGGGCGGACCTTTTGGATAATCACGACCAAGTTGTATATCGAAATTTTCGTTGCCTTGTTGGGTGTCTTGTTGCTGTATGGATACAATAACCTGTAGTAGCGTACTGTTGGTTACCCATACTTCTGAGTCGCGGCCAGCCCATGTGCCCACCAGGGATACACAGACTTTACCATCTTCGTAGAGATTCGGATTTAAAGGATCCGAACAATAGTTAATATAGCTACATTGGGCGGACCTTTTGGATAATCACGACCAAGTTGTATATCGAAAAGGAAACAACTATCTTCGTATGGTGTCCTTTTAGGTCCTTCAATCATGACGCTCAACAAATCTATGCGATCTCCGAGAACCTTAACTCATACGCCGGGTAATATTGTTCGCGTATTTGTTGTATACGTATACATTTAACTAATTGTTCTTTCAACAATCGCAGCTGAATATGATGAAGACGATTCGCCTACTTATCGTTAACAGGCGTTAAGAAGCAATGTTTGAATGGTACCGATCCAGAAGAAAATTATGCTGATGGTGATTCCGTTTCCGAAAGCAGTGAAGACTTACTTGGTGAGAGTTCTTTTTGCCTATGTATGTATTACAACCTCATTATTAGTTGTTAAGTTTTCTTTTGCTAGTTACGAATTGGCACTCCTGTGTTGCATTTTTAACATATTCAAACGCTTTAGGATTTCATTCTCCTTTGGGAGTATCGGTGTTAATTTTACTGTTCTTGAGTTGTAATGAACCTTCAAATTTTCGCGATCCATTTTTATATTTTATAGAATGTATTTAAAAAATAAAGACTAAAATCTTGAACTTAAGTGTTGCTGTGTTTTAAAGATATTTACTGTGTACAAACTTCAGCGGTTGTTCAGACTTGAATGATCCTTGTATTTTGTTCCTTGCTTTTTATAGTGACGGTTGCTCTCCGTAGTCTCGGACATTCCTGATACAGTCAGATAGATAATATTTACAATCCTTCCAATAATAATGATAATACACTCCTTTCCAGCAGATACATACACATTTACTCAGGGAAGTAGTACATGATTGAAGCAGAATAGAAGAATATATATGTATGTATTTATACACTGAATTCTGCTAGTTACCTTTAGATAATTTTGGTTCTCATTTGAAACCCTTCAATTACATAATATAGGTATTTCGCAAGATATACAAAATTTTGTTTTTTGCGCTTTTGGAAAGAGTGTGGTTGTCAAGCAGGTTTGCTGCTTACTTCAAGCCAATTCACTTTATTTAATTTTACTTCCAGAATTCGGTAAAAAATATACATTTTTTTTTCATTACAGTTCTTTGCTATTTTTAAAATAGAAGTGAGAAAATGGCATAGTTAGGTTCCACTTGTGGCTGAATGTAATATAATTAACACGCCTGTAATTTACCTAATTACATTACGTAAATGTAGAAAAAACCCCTTTGATTTGTCAAGATCAATCAACACCAACAATTAGAAATAGAAAAAAGCATAATTTGCAAAACACAAACGAACGTTTTAAATAAAACGTACACAAAGTGAAAACAAAGAAAACAGCATTTGACTTGGCGATAATAGTTCTGTTCGTTGACTAGTTGGGCATTAACAATTTTTACCAAACTTTACTGGATCGTGTTCGAGAGCGTAATTTTAACGTTTAGTTGGAGAGAAAGTTTCAAATTCGTGCTGGGAAAATTAGATCCAGTATAAAAAACAGCTGATCTGTGGTCATATGATTGAATTTTTGTTAATAAAACCAAATTGATTTCAACTCAAAATAATTTTAGGAATTTTTTTAAAAAATATAATCTCTAAATTATTAGAACTGATTCCTTAACAAAAAAATTTATAAATAACTTTAATTATTTAATATGAATTATATGCCAACAAAATAAGTGGTTAAATGTAATGTTGTTTAATTTAACTAAATAATAACAATGATTCTTCTTGCTTGGTTTTTATTTAAATAGAATCGAATAAACTCTTTAATTATGTTGAGTTAATATGGCCTGCTTATACGGAAAAAGAATTTCAGACTTATTTTCGTTTTCAGTCATCCTTACTGAAAATCCAAGCGACAAATGGTTACACTACCTGCGTGTCAACTTACTCAGGCCTGAAACACGAGTGTATCTACTTTACTTAGAATTCTAGTGATCCTTCGCAGGACATCCATACATACACATGCACACATGTGTATGCAAGTGTGTGTATTTAAATACTACTACTTAATCTACTTCGGTGTTGTGCTTGCGAACTCAACCTCTATGCAAAGCGCAGCAATATGCTTTAAGGCGACATACGTTTTTGCTATAATCTGTAATGAACACATTCTTAACGGAAGATGTTTGCTTCTTGCAATGCTTTCTTCAATTGCTATATACATACAATATATTATTCTCACTCTTTTCTGTGTATTTTACTAAATACATAAATTACATAATTCAAGCTCAAAAAAATAACGTTTTGAGTTTGTACGTACATATAAGTACATGTTATGATTACTTTTTAAAAATGACATGCTTTAATTTTTCAATGCTTTGATTCCAGCTTTAGAAAAAATAATTCCATTCGTTTAATGGAATTCTACAAAAAGAAAAGCAGCAATTACAATGGAATTTTAAAATAATTTATTTATTTATTTGAAAGATAATTATAAATAATTACTTTGCAAGATTAAGGCACCTAGCAACGGAGGCTATCGGCCTACGAATTTTAAATAATATTCTGGAGTTTTGCTTGTTTATTTGTGTTTCACAATATTCTTTTTAATATATATATATTTACATATATACATATGTGGGTACGTACACGTATATTCATACTAGCTTTTACCCGCGGCTTCGCTCGCATTAAATCCATCCAATAAGAGATCATTATAGTACAAACGGATCAATATAAAGAATATATTTTATTGCCTGTCTGAGATTATCTATTTGAAAAAATTACTACATGCAATGAAGTTCCAAATTTCAAAGTATACTTTATTGAATCAATACAACAAATATTAAAATATATATGTCACTATAAAGAAAATAAATAATTCGGAATGGTAATAATTGAAAATATAAAATGCAGATTATTAGTCAAGGATATTTATATATAAACTATATTGTACGTTTTTCCGTTGGGTGTAAATATTTGTAAATTCCGGGCATTAGACACACGCGAACAGGCTACATATAGTTGACCATGAGAAAAGCATGACTTTTCTAAATGCACTCGTGCTACCTGTAATGTCTGTCCTTGTGCTTTGTTTATAGTTACGGCAAAGCTAAGTTTGACGGGAAACTGAACTCTTTTAAATTGGAATGGAAGGTCAGTGAGAATAATTGGAATCCGAGGTATGATTACACTTTTTCCTTTACCGACACCTGTTAAAATAGTAGCACCAAGTATATTTTGTCCCAATTTCATTATCCGAAGTCGTGTTCCATTACATAGCAGAGGAGCATTTAAATTTCGCATAAGCATTACTGGTACATTAAGTTTCAACTGAAGCTTATGTGATGGTACACCCGACAATTCAAGTGAATTTAAAAACTCTACAGGATATGAGGTACTTAATTCTGTATCCATAATTGTATCCATTGATAAATATTCCACCATTTCCCCTTCCACCTCTTTTAAAATGTCATTGTTGATTCTATTAACTACTTCATTTTTTGGTGCCAATATTGCTCTTGCGCACAGCCACTGATCACAACCCAAATTCTGTTGCAATTCGGGAAAAACAATGAGATCCACATCATTTTCTACTAAATTACAAAATTCTCTTGAAAGTGATACGCAACCTTCAGCATCAACATCTAAACGACCATCACCAATTTTCAATAACATTTCAGCATAAAGTCCTGAATCCACGTCATTATGAAGATGCACTCTCATATTTGTTTTTAGGCTCAGCTTTTCAACTCTCGACCATAAGCTCGATGATTTTAAGCATGCTTGAATTTCATCTGCTGGTGTTCCCCTCTGAATAACTGGAAAGGTTTGACGAAAATCACCAGCCAGTAAAACTACCATTCCTCCCATTATATCTGTACTATCCCGCAGGTCCTGAAGAGTCCGGTTTAAAGCTTCTATAGCCTTTTTGTAAGACATTGTACATTCATCCCACACTAAAAGCTTACATTCTCGCAGCATCCTACCTCGAGAACTATTTTTACTGAAATTACAGATGGGCGAATCTTCATGTGCAAGGTTCAATGGTAATTTCAAAACGGAATGAGCCGTACGGCCGCCGTTTAAAAGCGTCGCGGCAATACCCGACGAAGCTACTGCAACTGCTATTTTTCTGTTTTTTCTGATGTACATTAATAATAAGTTGAGCAAAAACGTCTTTCCGGTTCCACCTGGTGCATCGAGAAAGAAGAGTCCACCTTTACCGTATTCTATTCTACGTAAAACTTGATGGAGAACATGAGCCTGCTCTGGAAGTAACAAAGGGATTAATTCTTCTACTTGTCGCTGCAGTGCTATGAAATCATAATCTAACTCTCGAGCAATTTCATTGTTGAAATCATTCTCATTATCTCTTTGAAGGCTTTGCATCCCAAAATCATCTAATTTTTTTCCAACCATTGTGAAAACCTTGTTTTCAATTAGAATTAGCGTTTGGTTGTAAATATGTTCAATGGAAGTCATATCTGTATGTACTTGCTGAAGTCGATGTAAAATATCTTTAGCTTTTACCCGCTAGATGGCGTTAACGTAGCGCTCAGCAAATAGATGACCAGGCCACCACCATACATGTACGTATGTATGCTCACATTTTATGGCCACCATACATGTAGATATGTATTCTGTATACTGTATACTCCCATACACACATACCACACTACTCTCAATGCAGCTACATATGTGCCTATACCTATGTATAGTCCCACTCTCTCTCTTGTATGCTTACATTTTATGGCCACCATACATGTAGATATGTATGTTGTATACTGTATACTCCCATACACACATACAACACTACTCTCAATGCAGCTACATATGTATGTGCCTATACCTATGTATAGTCCCACTCTCTCTCTCTCTCTCTCTCTCTCTGTGCATATGGGGCGTTACTTTATGCATGCGTATGTATATGCTGTATTGTGGCTAGTGATATCACTTTATGCATGCGTGGTAGTGATCTCACAGCCAGCTGTACCATTTAGATGGAATACCGAAATTATTGGAATTTGAATTGAGCGCGCATATACAGTACAGTTGGCATACTTACTGTACGTACGCGTCACTTCATGCATGCGTGGTGTATGTATGTATGTATGCTGTACCATTTAGCTGGAATAACGAAATTATTGGAACTAAATGTATATCATATCTGTATGTACTTGCTGCAGTCGATGTAAAATATCTTCAGCTTTTACCCGCTAGATGGCGTTAACGTAGCTCCATAAGGAGGCTATTGGACAAAAAAGTTTCTTTATTTTATTTAAAAAATAATTTTTTTTATTAAATAAAAAGTAGCCTGTGTTCATTCTGATACCTCCAAGAGTATGTGTACAAAGTTTCATGATGATCGGTTTAGTAGTTTTTGCGTGAAAGCGCAGCACACGAAACGACTTTCGCATTTACCATATAATATTAAGTATAGATGCACGCATGGATGTAAATGGGTTGTGTATGTATGTATGCAAGTATATTTATACATAGCATAGCATATGTACACATGTATGTATGTATACATTTGCAAATATATGTATGGATTTGCATATATACGAGTATATGTATATATATATGTTTACACATATTTACATGCATACGAGCATATGTACATATGTAAGTTAGACAGATTTTGTTTCGGAATTTTCGTCGTAGGGGGGAAGTAAGACCAATTTTGCGATTGGTCTCGTAGTTGGCCCCTTGGAGGTTTCCACGTCCACTACCCTCACTCGGTTGTCGGGACCAGTGTGTACGTTAGTGATCCTTCCCAATCGCCATTCGCTTGGAGGAATATTTTCCTCCTTAATTACAACTAGGTCTCCTCGTTTAAGGTTGGATTGAGGATACCTCCATTTGTTGCGCTTCTGCAGTTCATTAAGATATTCGGACTTCCATCTTTTGCAGAAAGTTTGGTGTAGGGCTTTGAGTTTTTCCCATCTGTTGACGATTGACACGTCAACATTGATTTCTGGTGGTGCAAGAAGAACACTACCAACTAGAAAATGACCTGGAGTAAGCGGCTTCAAGTCTGTAGAATTGTTTGACGAGGGACTTAATGGTCGAGAATTGAGACACGCTTCAACTCGACATAGGAGAGTGCTAAACTCCTCGAACGTGAATTTATGATCATTTGCGATTTTTCTAAAATGAATTTTAAAGCTTTGTACCCCTGCTTCCCAAAGACCACCCATGTGAGTAGCTGCAGCGGGTATAAAATGCCAGTTTAGGACCTGATGTTGGAATTTGGACAATGCACTAGAACGTGCATCAGCTATGAAGGCCTTAAAATCGGCCTTCAAAGATCTAGAAGCCCCTACAAAGTTAGTTCCATTGTCCGAGTATACATTTTTTGGACATCCACGCCTGGCTATGAACCTAGAAAAGGCTGCTAAAAAGGAAGCAGTGCTAAGGTCACTGGTGGTTTCTAGATGAATAGATTTTGTTGAAAAGCAGACTAATAGGCAGAGCTAGCCTTTGGAAATTCTACAACCTCTGCCGCGGTAGGATTTAATATCGAAAGGTCCAGCAAAATCCACTCCGGTATTTGTGAACGTCCTGGAAAAGGTAGTGCGTTCTTCTGGAAGGATTCCCATAAGATGGGTTTGCGACCTTTTTTTGTAGATTGTGCAGACCTTGCAGTTGTGTATGACGGATCGGATCATGTTTTTTACCCTAGGTATCCAGAACTGGGATCGGATGAGCCGCAGCACCGGCTGATTTTCTCCATGGATGGACACTTGGTGGACAAACTGGACATAAAGACGGGACAACCTGGCGCTATAAGGAAGAAGAATAGGATGGCGTTAATTTTAAGATAGGTCAGAAGATGCGCTGAGACGTCCGCCAGCTCTCATGCCATCTCTATCAATAAATGGGTTAAGAGGCAGGATTTCATTTTTTCCCCCAATGGATTTTCCGGATTTCAATCTTTCGTATTCTTTGCTGTAATACCGTTTTTGACAAATGTTTATTAGAGACTGAGTCCTCAACTTGATTTCTTCGGGCGAAATTAAGTAAGACTCTATCTTAAAGGAAGATTTTGTTTTCGGATGTATTCTTTGATAGAATCTCCTTATATACGAGATAACTCTCAAAGCTCGCGAGAAATTAGAAAATCTATTCAGTATATCTTGGGAGTCGTTTACTGTTGATATTGTGTGAGCATGCATTCTTTTTTCATCTATAGTTGTTTGTTGTTCGATTTCGTTTACAGGCCAACTACTGTCGTCTTCTTGTAACCAAGAAGGTCCCTGCCACCACAGCAAATTGTCGACCAATTCACCGGTTGGTAATCCTCTGCTGGCCAGGTCTGCTGGGTAGGAATCTGAGTCTACATGGCGCCAGTTCTTGTTTCCAACCTGATTGATGATTTCTTTGCTGTCTACACGTATAGGTTTTGTATTAAAGTAGAAATAGTCAGACCGGGCATTCCATCTGATTCCAAGAACCTTTACGGTTCTAGTGTCTTCGAATTCCAAAAAGTCTGTACTTAGCAAGTGTGACTTTGGTATGCCATCTAAAACTTGAGTGTTGTTGGATGTCCATTTGCGCAAGGGAAACCCAAATAATGTCATTACTTTTGATATTTCCTCTCGAGCACGTATTGTGGAATCCAGATTATGTCCACCTGTAAGTATGTCATCTACGTACATACAGTTACGGAGAATGCTTGATGCTATCGGGTAGTTTTTCTCTACATCGTCTGCTAATTGATGTAAAGTCCTTATAGCTAAGTAGGGCGCGCAGTTAATGCCAAAGGTAACCGTCTTCAGCTCGTACAAACTGATAGGTTCCTCAGGGCTCTTACGAAAAACTATTCTCTGGAATTTCGTGTGTTTATGATTTACCAAAATCTGTCGATACATTTTCTCTATATCGCTGTTGAAGACATACTTGTAAAACCTCCATCGTAGTATTAGTATTGGTAGGTCTGCTTGCAGAATTGGGCCGGGATATAGGACATGATTTAAGCTCACGCCATTAGCAGTGGGGCATGAGGCGTTGAATACCACTCTAACTTTAGTGGTAGTGCTTTTCTCTTTCAACACTGCGTGATGAGGCAAAAAGTAGCAGTCAGTGGAGTCTGCTTGTATGCTGTACGGAATTTTGGACATGTGGTCCAAAGTCTCGTATTCGCATAGGACTCTGCTGTACTCCGTCTGCAACTCAGGTTTTTTTGCCAAGCGCGTTTCGTTGCGGTAGAACTGAGCACCCGCTCCTTTCAGCGATGGTCCCAGGGAAATGTCACTTGGGTAGTCCTGCTTGAAAGGTAAGGAGACCACATATTTACCATCAACATTCTTTTTGGTAGTTGCTTTAAATAGCTCTTCGCAGTATTTATCATTTTCGTTTAGGCTTGCTTTCTTTGGAAGGTCTTCCAATTCCTAAAACGCAGTCAATTGTTCCTCCAAATTGACTTCATTATAAAAGGAGACAATATTGTGAGCTGAATGTGAAATTTCGGCACTGCCGGTTATAATCCAACCGAACACGGTTTCTTGGGCGAGAAGCGTACTTAACACATTCTTTTTAATTCCACCTAGCATTATCTGTGGGTAAATGTCTCCTCCTAAGACGAGATCATTTATGAAAAATCTGTTGTCTGCCAAAACTAATTCTGGGAATGCTTGTTGCGTCAGTGCTCTTACTTGGCAAGTAGGCAAGTCCCCTGTCAATTTTGGCAAGATTAGAGCAATTGCCTCTAGATTTATTAGAGGGTCAATGGGTGACCGTAATTGAATGGCACAAGCTTCTTTGACCTGCGCAGATATAGAGTTGTTGATGCCCGATACTTGGGCATGCAAGCGCTTAGATGGTAGACTAATTCGGCGTTTTAGTCTTTCAGTTATGAAAGTACATTCAGATCCAGAGTCTATCAATGCTCTGGCCGAGAAATTGATGCCGTGCTGTCCCTAATAAAACTCCTCTGTTTGTATTTCAATGACAAGAATTTATGTTTTTAATTGAATTATGATTTTCCTTTGCAGATTCCATTCTTTGCTGAGCCTGTCTGGAAGTCGAAGGTCCTTCCTCAATTGCATGTGGAAATCTCCTACCACCTGTTGCTTCTGGCTGACTTGCTTGCGGGAGATGAAGCAAAGTAAGATGCCTGCATCGACATATGCTGCAGTTAAACGGACTTTTACATCTTGTTACTGTATGTCCAGCTGGCAAGCAATTCAGGCAACGGTGATTTCCTTTAATGAATTCAATCCGTTGCGCTGGTGTTAATTTGCGGATTTCCTCACATTTTTGTAATTTGTGCTCCGATCGTCGGCACACTTTACACACATTGTTGTTAACACTCGCTTGAAAAGTGCCAAGTCTTCTCGGGTGTGCTTCTACAAGGTTCTGTGTGGGCTGCTGCTGCTTTGGCAACTTGCTAGGTCTGTTCTCCTTAAGACCTCAGACGGTTTCCAGTGCTTGAAACCGGTTTGATAGAAATCTATCCATATCCTTCCACTTGGAAATCTCCGTTTTGTTTTCTATGGCTTGTTCCCATAGAGCTAAGGTGCATTCCGGTAGCTTGGTTGAACATAAATATGTCAAAATAGCGTCCCAATTTGAAATATCAATGTTATGACATTGAAGTGACGAGATGCAATTATTGATGTCTCGTTGCAATTTCTTTATGGAGCTACCGCACTCGTTCTCAATTGCCTTTAAATTGAACAGAATTTTCAATTGTGTATTGACCAGAATACGTTCATTTTCGTATCGGTCAATTAGGCTCCTCCAAGCCAATTCGAAACCATCATTGGTCAATGTCCATTGACCTTCGTACTATTTCTTTTGCCTCCCCTTGTGTTTTCTGGTTGAGGTGGAATAACTTCTCGACTGAGGATAGGCGTTGATTTTGAATATAAATTGCCGTAAACATGTCTCGGAAGGACGGCCATGAAAGGTCTTTGAAAACTTCAGTGTCGCAAGGAGGCAAATGTTTGTTGTGCTCCCGAATGGACACATTCTCATTCTGTTTAGTAAATTTTTCTACCTTTTCGGCATCAGCCGCTAAGGCAGCCATGCACCTCATGTAGGCAAAACTGCTTTTCTGCTTAGCTTTTACAGCCAGCCGTTCCTCTTTAGAAAGGTCTGAGTTATTGAGGTTGTCTTGGGCTGATTTGACCTTTCGCCCCATAGCCTTCAACTCATCTTGAAGTATAGCTAAGGTGTGCTTATTCTGTTCTCCGGATGGAGTCTCTTGAAAATTAGCTTCAAATTCAGTAATGGCATCGGCCAATCTAATGAAGGATTCCATTGTTAAGAAAAAAAGGTATTTGAAAACAGAGATACCACGAGTACTCCCTTGACTATAATATTAATGATTTAAAACTTTGATTGTATTTTTGTAATTTTGTCTAATTTTATAGCTAGTCAAGAAGTAAACCAAGAAAAGATGCAAACCCAATGCGGAGTGGGTGTATATATGTTTTCAATATAAAACGCAGTGTCAGAAAATTCAAGACTCGTATTGTGCGTGAATACTTATATGTTTGTTGATCACCAGCCACGAAAGATATGCAAACTGACCCAACTGGGTGTATATATTTGTGATAATAAAAAACGCAGTGAAATATGTGACACCGATATTGGTGTATATTTATTAATCACCAGCCACAAAAAAAAAAATGCAAAACGGACCCAACGTTAAGTGGGTATATATATTTGTAATAAGAAAAACGCAGTGATATATGTAAAAAATCTTGGTGTATATTTATTAATCACCAGCCACCCAAGTTTGTGTAAAAATAATATATTTTGTGTCTGTGAAATAATTGTGCACCCGAGTGTATGTAGTAGCGCGAATTCAGAAAAAAAAGAAAACGGAAGACACTTTGTGCTATTTTGGCTCAAAATAAAATGTAAAAAATGTCGCGATAGTGAAACAAAGCCAATTAAAAAACTTATTAAAGAATCATATATAGAAAAATAAAAAGTGAATTATTGCAACGATAATTTTTAATGTGTATGTATATATTAATGGAATCAAAAATATGCTCCGCTATATAGAATTCCAAAGAACAACAATAATATGTGGTAACACGAAATGGCTGTTTCTCGCGGTTTAAAATCTCTTTTCCGTTTTTATAAATTATTAAAGTGAATTTCCTATAACAATTTTATTGAAAAAAAAATTACTCGCGATTTATACTGATATATTCCCCTTTTCTTTTTTGCTTTCGGAGATAAACGCGTAAATCGATGATGGTGCACAAATATTTTTTTTTTTTCACTTATTATTTTTCTCAATTTTATTTAAAACACGAATTTTCTTTTACAACTTTTTTTTTAAGTGCATTGAAATAAAAAAACACGTACCTTGCAATAAGTTGTTGTTGACAAAAAAATTTTGTGGCACGTTGGTGTGTGGTTGACAATATTGTGTGTTGCGTTGATGCAGTTGTGTTGCGGTGATGCAGTTGTGGAGTTGACACAATATAGTGGTGGTTATCCAAATGTTCACTGAATTAATAATAAAAAAGCAAAGCTTATGATGAGTGCCAAAGTGAATCTGGATCCGCTGCGACCAATTTCAATGTATCCGGCTCGAAGGACCAATATTTACGTGCGGGCGATAATGGCCCTCACACGTAAAACAATTAAAGGATAAGAAAATGTTTCCATTAGTTTTTGTACAGTGGCTTTATTAAATAATATTAATAATATTTGTACAATTGGTTAATAAGTTTGCAATAAAAATATATATATATATATATAAAGATAATGAAGTGGCGCAATGGCTGGTGTATATCGCTTGAAAAACGTTATAGAAGTGACGTAAAAAAATAAAGAAAGTTTTTTAAGAAGCAGAAAAAGGAACGTTTCTTTTTTTGTATAAGAGAACGTCTGTTACTTATGCATATGTGCGTGTATATGCATGTAGGGTTACATGCACATTAGGGTGGTCCCTTATATTTATCCAATATTTCAGGATCTGTTTCGTTTGTTATTTATACACAATTTTCTTATGACATGTTATTTGTTTGAGTAGATTTCTTTTGTTCCATTATAAAGTTTGGTTCGGTTTTGTTGCCAATCGAGGTGGAGATTAAGTCGGTCCTCATGGAATGTCTTGTGGTTCCTGGTTTACTTGAGGCCGTAATCCTTGGCGTCGATTTCTTTGTCTAAATCGTATATTATCCCGGATGTTTCGAAAATGAAAATGAGAAAATGAAAAGAGCCCTAAGTGGCTTCAAATCTTTTAATTTGGAGCAACTTTCGGAAGAATGCTCGCAAGGTATAATAAGAAAACAAAGATAAAGTTTTATGTAATATTTCCTTTTTTTATTATTCTTATTTGCAGCTACACCTGTTCAGACCGATAATGTTGGTATGTTGGACTCATTGAACATTCCAAGCATTGAAAACTCTGGGGTAAGAGCTTCGTCGCCGCAGTCTACAATGAGGAAAATGTCATTTTATCAACATGAAATACTACAAAAATTTTGAAGAGAGCAATGGCAATTTACATTTTTTAGAGCAATGAAGGAATTGTCGAAAAAATGGCAGGAAAGCAATATTAACTGTAATAATAGTCGAAAAAAAGCACTGAAATATTGAAGCAACTTAAACTATTATAAGTGAATAAAGAATCAAGACACAACTTACTTATGTGTGTTTGTATATATATGGAGTAGGGGTGGGAGTGGCACCCAAATTCAATTGGGGAAATACTTAACATATTTCCAAAGTATATTTCGAAGCTTACGAATATACAGAGTAAATACTGCTTTATAAAATACTCATGTACATACTAATGTACGTATGTGGTTAGCAGGAACATTACTTTTATTTCCTTGGTTTGGATTAACATGTAAAAATTTTCGGAAGTGGACCAAGGGTCACCGAGCAGATATTTGATTAGCTTGGTCCATTTCATAGCTCAATGAGAAACCCTTATCTTGAAAATAGTTTATATTAGAAGACTATCGGGGACCGATTCATGCGATTCGAACCACTTGAAATTTAATTTGTTGGTAGCTTATCGTTTACATTAATGCAGAAACTGGTTCTTAATAATCTTATTTATGATTCAATTTGCTTTTATTTTTTGTTTCATTTGTATGGGCTGCTTGAACTTTTCTTATCTAAAACCGCTTAGTTTAATTTAAGTAATTTTATGAGAATTGTCCATGTTTACGTGTTGACAAACCATCTTTGTTGTGGTTTGTTCTTGGTTGCCTACTACCATGTTGTTTTCTGCTGATCGAGTTCATTCAAATAATTCACATTCAGATTTGCACTATCTACATATATTTAATTATCACTCTTAGTGTAATATAAAGGCATTTAAATAAGGCGAGGCGAAGTTCGCTGGGTTTGCTAGTTTTTATATATAATTATCCAATTTGCATCGAGGGAACGACGCGTACGTACTATTATTCTCATTTATTGACTATAAAACTCTCTTGAAGAATGTTTTGCAAATTTGATGGGGTTCGAAGAGATGCTAAATCCAGCTGGTGCTATATTTGGTGTGAATGGTGATAACAAAGAACCACAGCGCGTCATTAGCAGTAATAATACGCCCACAGATTCAGAAAGAGTTCATGAAGTGTCAAATGAGGAATCTTCTCGAGTAGATGTTCCATCAGTAGATGATTTGCCAATTTGCCGGTACTTCGCGCAGCACAAATTCGACAACGATCGCAACAGTCTATGATGGGCATTGTGATGAACATTTCAATTTTTGTTCTCTTCTTCATCGTTTGAGCTTGAAAAGAACAGGTATTCCATTTTTGTTTTATTTAAAACCCGCTTTTGTTCATTTAAGCAACCTTCACAGATTGAATATCTGATTCGAATATCAAAAATATACATTTCCATCTTTTCGTCTGCATTGCTTGTGCAGAATACCTAAACAAAGACGAACAGCCGGTTCTAAGGGCTGTGACCCTTTCGGCGACCTAACCCCGTTTAGATCAACAGGTAACATTAATTTAAGTGCGCCAACGGAGCAACACCTCGCAGCTGGGCTGCTCCAAATCCTCCTCATCAGAGCTGGCGTCAAAATCAACACTGGTTGGAAGGATTATTTCTGCTTCGTGTGCCATAAAAGACTCCACCTCTGTTAGGTGCAACCAGTGCAATGGTTGGAGTCATCTTAAGGTCTGTTCAGGCTTTAAGACCCACAGGGAGTGGTCCACAAGTTATGTGGTCCCATGTTGCCAGCGCATAAGTGCGATCCCAGCCCACGATCAACCGCCAACCATTCAGTGATGCTAACGGACATTGAGGAATCCTCATTACCGTCGGGGTTGTAGAGATGGATCATGGGCTACCAGAGTGGTCGACAATCATCGGTAGTATTCCGAGGTGAAGCAGTCAAACTTAGGAAAATAAACAAGGTGCTCCGCAGGGTGGCGTCCTCTTTCCACTACTGTTTAATCTCCACATTTTGAAACTCCCTCTTCCACCAGAAGGAGTTTCCTTAACCTCCTATGCCGATGATTGCACGATATTGGCGTCTGGCCAGGATATTGACGACTATTGTTAGAAAGTGAACTGCTATCTTGCCGACCTGTTCCACTTCTTCACTGCAAGACAGCTTATAATTCAACCTACTAAGTCCTCTGCTACCCTCTTCACATGTTGGATAGAGAAGTACAGGCTCGAATTATATGTGAAGGTCGATGACGTTAATATTCCCAAAGATATTGCGAGTCTCACTCGACAGCCCGTACTCCACATACGACCGCAATTGCCGCAAAACTCCATAGCCGCAACAAAATACAAAAAAGCGATAGCCGGCAGCACCTGGGTTAAAGACAAAGAAACCTTGCAGGCAACCTACAAAGCAATAGGCCGGCCGGCCTTATACTTTGCTGCTTTGATGAAGAAGCTACAGGCTTGTCAGAACACTGCCCTCAGGACATAGGCGATGTGAATCTCACGAATTCATAATTTTTCAGGAAATTACGTTAACACTGGCATAAGAAATACGTAAAAATTTTATTATAATCTTGTATATTAATAATCTTTGCTTTTTTTGTTAAGATTCCAGGATAAATGAAGATGTTGTTCAAAGGGGTCATATGCAAGACCCAACACTTTTATTTCCGCCTTGATATTCAATAATCGTAGGAACCATTTTTGATTTGCACATACGTGTATGTATGTATGATACTGAAAAAAGGTATGTTAAATAATATACTAAATTATAATATCAATGGAAATTTAAATGATTGATAATTAATATTCCAGCGTGAGGTAGTCAATTTCAAGTTGTATTTTCAAAACATTGATATTGATGGTGCTATGAAAAATATATTTCTGAAAGTTCAGGCGGTTTGGATGAATTGGGGACAAATATTAAGTTGTTGTGTAGTAGTATGTTAGTAGAAGAGCGGAGTCCCAACGTCCAGTCCGTCATCACCTCCACGTCCCCTCGTGAGCTCAGGCGCAACCCACCCACACAAAAATGAATGAGGAAAATCATTTTTGTTTGTTTCAATTTCATATTCTACGATTACTTTTATTCATACTTAAGCTTTACTCTAACACTAGTGCAAATTTCCTTAATTTAATTTATAATATAGTCCCTGTAAAAATTTAACTTAACATAATAATAATTGCGAATTCTAATATCTATGGATGTACATACATAGAGCGTTCCGTACAATAAACTAATGTGATCGCGTAATTTATAAATATTATTTAACAACGCATTAAAATTAGGAGATTTTAGTCGAAAAAAATAAAAACAAAGAAGAAGACAAGCCGGTTTACAAGGTTGCAATTTGTATCAGCATATTAGTATGTATATATATATACCTATACTCGTATATGGTTTACATGCATGTGCAAATGTGTAATTTTAAACATTTGTTAATGTTGCTCTTAAGAAAAATGTTTCTCACTCAACTGTCAACTCCAACGATGATGGCGCCAGCATGTAGTTGAAGAGCTGTGTGGGGGAGAGATATTCTAAAAAAGTGTACTCATAATATATACATCCATACATATCTTCTTGTTTTAAGCCTGATCGCGTTTCAATTTTTTCCTTAATAACTTTCTCGAGGTCATGAGCAGCCTGCAGTTCAGTATAATACGAAATTCATAATCAAAAATTATTAGTCTCAGTAATAATTATTGTGCAAAATAAAGGCATATGAAACTCGAAAGAAATTTAATGGAAAGTGATTGCAACAAAATTCAAATATTCAAAGAAATCGATACTAGCATAACAACTGAAGTATGTAACTATATTTAAAAATTAATACAAAGGATAATCTTCTGATAAAATAATTTATAATTATGCATGCGATTTTATAAAATCTATTCAAATAGGCTAAGAAGTGAACGAAAACTAGTGCAAACGCAAAAAAAGAGAGAAGAAATGCATTATCTATTATCTTCCTCCGGCGAATTTGCTACAACAAACCGCTTTACGCTCCGGGTCGCTGAAGAAATGCTCCCACTTTGTTGGAGTCTCTCCCTTTCCCTGGTTGTCTGTGACGTCAGTGCTTATTCCGCTTTAGGAATAGTATGCAGCGGCTTGATTGAGAGGTTAATGACCCATAGCTACTTACGGATGATTCGATCGGATGTGGCTCTAATTGTTATTGTAGGCAGTTGTCTTCAGTGTTTTCCCGTCGATTAGCTTTCAAGTACGGTTGCGAAACTAGCTTACGTGCTCAGGTTTCCTGTTAGATACGCCGATACGTGTATGTTGAGGACTGGATGTTGCTTTGACTCAACCTGGTTGGAGTTCTTTTCGCCGACTGCCTGCTGATAAGCCCCCAACTCGTACGCAGTCCAATACCAAAATTTTTGATTGTATACGGAGTAATTATGTGTACGCAAGAAAAGACTTCAAGCACCTTTTCAAAAAAAAGAGGACCGCGCACTTTCACAACTACATATATCCCCTTGACAAAACTACTATCAAAAGAAAAAAACCCGTTTTCTACGGTTATCCAGCTTTTATATCGCTATTAATCCACTCATGCCACCACTACATGCACCCAGTGGGCCCTATTGCTTGTCGTCACACCTATACACGCGCACACTTACACCGCACCATTTGTGATACTGCACTCACCTAATAACAATGGGTGACGCCACAAAGTGTAACCTAACGAATGATTAAATGCTGTTTCTTATCAAAGCTTCTACGAGCAAATATGTACATAAATATTGTCACCTTCACTTTTCCTAATATGTAAATATATGAGTGTATATATATGCGCGTATACCTATATATATTTACAACTACCTACAGTGGTTGTTGGTTAAATCCTACCAAGAAGCCCACTACCTACTGAGCAAACGAATCACCGCACAAAGAAGAAGGTGAGAAAACGATCTAACAGAGCGGCCGGCCAGCTAAGTGTAGACTGTGTGGGTGGCTAGCTACGTACAATAACAAAACTTTTAGCACAGGAAGAAAACAAACACCAAGTGAACATTACTAACGCAATAAACAAAACGCACGACAAGAATAATTCACCGACAGAACAAAACTATATGTATTTGTTTAGACACAAGATAAACTAAATATATTTTTGAGGTGCACCAGAGGTGTGGTCCAACCAAATTGGTTACGAACCCACTCGCACTACTCCCATGCTGTCGGGGATAACTTTAACCCGCCTGTGTGACTGTCTCTGGGTGCAGGATGCTATGGGGATGGGTTAGGAAGTAACGACGGAAGCAACACTGTCGGCACGACAAAAAGTGGACAAACAATAAATCAACAAAATGGTGCCGCCAAACTCCAGCTCCGCCACTATCCACCCAAATGGCTCCGTCCTGACCCTCAAAATATCCTCAATAGGCTCCAACCGCCTTTTTGCTTACACTTGCAGTACACTAATTATTTATGTATTTTTTTCGCAAGAAACACGCGCGTCTGCAAAAAGATGTGTTTTTACTTCTGAAGATTGCGAGAATCTGATCCGGCATGCACTTACGAGCCAGACCGCAAGCTGCTCGTCCGCCTTCAGAATTCTCTGGCGAGTGTGTATTGGTGCCCAATCATTTGGCGCCGCCCCCATTACCCAATGGGACGGGTTGTATAGCGCACGCCACCATGGCACACCAAGTACACTGGGATAATTTTTCCCCCCACCCTATAAAAAGAATTCCGTTTTTACGGAATACCTGCGCAAAGCATTCCGTTTCCTTAATATTTGTTAGTGGAGGAACAGTTTTGTAGGAACACCTCCCTTTGTAGACAACCGTGCTATCAATCCATGGATTTAACTTACATATCTATTTGCCGGCAGATGTCACTGCAAACGCTTGGAGTGAAAGGAAGATTAGGCAAAACAAAGGAAATGAACAATCAAACACAAAAGAAGCTTTTGTTGCGGCCAGTACGCGACAACTCCATCTCTTCCTCGACGAAAAGGAATCTCCTATCATAACCTATTAATACAAATATGGCCTCAACTCCTTAACTTTTCAAGTCCCTTTATCTTTGCCTAAGTCATCTGTCAGTGTGTATGTCCACGGTGACATTTCGCTAACTTCGCTGCATCTGACAGCATAAAATTCTTCCTCCTAACTAACTTTCCAGGCATGTACTATAAATCTCGACATCTGAGATTGTACTGGCTCTCAAGCTTCTCATTCGCCAGCTCTAACCTAGTTCTAACGTTGGCCTTAATTTCATCGAGCCTCCTTGCTCGTTCCTGACAATTTAACTTATCCTGATCTCTTAAACTGTCTATGAAGTCCCTACTGCCTTCTAGCGCCATTTCCCTACCAAATTTCACAAAATATGGCGAAGCTCCCAACATATGTCCTATGGTTCTCTGATGTATAAGCCCTAAGTGTTCTTTTAATAATCTGATTAATTCTCTCGGCCGGGTTAGCCTGTGGGTGATAGTGTGCGGTGAACCGGTGAGCTTTTCTCTTTATTTTTTATAAAAATATATTCTATGCTTTAACCAAAGCCAGGCTTTTCAGAGTTTTAGATCTTTTAAAAAATATGTAAATTAATTAATACAACAAAAAAATGCGAAAGACCGTCTGCTTACAAATAGAAAGTTTGTCATACCAAAATTTCAGAACTTTATAAAAAACTACTAAAACTAAAAGACCCGGTCACACGTTGCTTTGTTTTTTTTTTTTTTGTTCAATATTTATTCCAATTTTTAATTGAAAATAATTGTAGAAAACTCTTAATACTCATCATTTAATTTGAAAAATAAGCTTTTTTTATTATATTATTGATATAATTACTTATTTGTATGGGTGGGTCCCCTGCTTGGCGTACACACTTCCCAGTATTGAGGCGCTCACGCCATCGTGTGGCCAATGGAGGGTTAAAAAATAGGGGTTGGTGATAGAAGGAAGAAAATTTCGTTTAGGGGTATACGTGTATGTATATTTTAATGCCATATTCTGAAAAACGTGTATGTATATTTTAATGCCATACAAAAATTTTGACCAAAAATTGTAAAAAAAAATTTTTTTTGGGTTTTCGTTTAAATGGAACTTCTTCAGACCGTATAGTTTTTGGAAATAGTGAAAATATTACAGTAATAGTTTTGGACGGTAGAAGTTTTAGCTGTTATTTTGGAAACCACCATGTTTCCTCATCAGACTTCTTTTTCCAGACACCTTTGTTCGAATGGGATTCGAGTTTATTTGGTTGGAAAAAAATCGGAATGGTGATAAAAGGGTGAAAATATGTATTTTGTAATATCACAAAAAAAAATTGAAAACCAAATTTTGTCCAAAAAAAAAAAAAAAAATGGGGTGTTGAAAAGAGATGTTAGGCGATTCTCAGACCTACTGAATATGCACATAAAATTTCATTAAAATCGATCAAGCCGTTTCGGAGGTGTAATGTATCTAACACTGTGACAGCAGAATTTTATATGTCAGATTTAATAGACTATCAAAGTCCATACTCAAAATATATTTCAAATTTTTTATTAAAAAGTCAAAAATCTTTATGAATTTTAAAAAATTTGGATAAATGTTTTAGAAAGTGTAAATCTTTGATTAACCTGACTTTGGTTAAAGCACAGAATACATTTTTTTAAAAACTTAAGAGAAAATTTTAAAAACGCAGTGCACATTTAAAAAAAATCGTCAAGCCCTCACTTTTGATCGCCAGTGTATATTGAAATTCATTTCAATTTTTTTTTCTTCAAATTAAAAAAAAAACTTTAAGTGTATGTGCAAATATAATTATTTCACAGATCAATTATCAACGAACTCGAAGTTATTACTGTCAACAGTGACTTGAGAGCCGAGTCGTGAATGCAATGCCTGTTTAATTGATGACAGGAGATATTTGGTCTTGCTCTCATTCGCTACCAGACCCATTCGCTCGCTTCTTTATCAAGCCTGGAGAAAGCAGAACTCACTCACTCTCTCGCACCATAAGGAATCATCCTGTCTGAAACCTTGTTGGATATCGAACGGCTCGGAGAGGTCCTTCCCGATCCTGACGGAGCTTTTAGTGTTGCTTAACGTCAGTTTACATAGCCGTATACCAGGTGTGTTTTTTTGAAGTGTGCCGGTTTTACTAGTATGTATAATTTTTTTCTATTGACATTAACCTACAAAAATACGCAAGTCACATTCCGCCAAAATTATAGCGTCATATTTGTTTACCTCAGTGAATATGTCGAGTTTCGTTCCAAGTAAATCGCATTTGCGCCATTCGTTGCTTTTCTAATTTCATCAAAAGAAAAAAACAGCTGAAGCTGGTAGAAACTTATGGTGAACATGCTCCAGTGATTAGAACATTTGAGACATGGTTTCGTCAATTTAATAGTGGAGATTTCGATTTGACAGACAATGAACATCCTGGTGCAGCGAAAAAGTTCGAAGACGAGGAATTGCATGTTGATCCAACCCAATCGCAACAAAAATTGGCAGAAACACTTCATGTGACTCGAGGAGCAATTTGCCAACGTTTAAAAGCTATGGGAAAGATCCAGATAGACAAATGGAAAATCGAAAAACAGTTTGTGAAATGCTGCTTCAACGATTCGAAAGGAAATCTTTTCTGCATCGAATTGTCACGGGGGACGAAAAATGGATTTATTTAGAGAACCTGAAGCGAAAAAAATCATGGCTTTCCCCTGGTGAAGCTGGCCCATCGACTGCAAGGCCAAATCGCTTTGGCCGTAAGACAATGCTCTGTGTTTGGTGGGACCAGTGTGGTGTGGTGTACTACGAGTTGTTAAAGCCTGGTGAAACGGTGAAAAAATGATCAATTTGAATCATGCGTTGATCGAAAAACGGTCGGAATGGGCCCGAAGACATGGCAAAGTTATCTTGCAACATGACAACGCGCCGTCTCATACAAAATTTTGAGATTGCTCTGAAAACTAAGAGTTTTCTTTATCGAAAAAACCGGCAAAATTCAACTGGTAAGTTTTGCACTTTAAAAATAAAAATTCGGAAAATTCGCAAAAACAGCTGGTACGATGAGGACTGCCGTGAAGAGAAAACAGACTGCCTACCTCGCAACGTTGCGATCGACCACGACACTTTAACCAATACTCATTTCCAGGGTAAATAGAAAGAGGTCGAAATGAGAGTGAGTTCCAAAATGTCAAAATACTTTGTAATGATTCCGTTGCACAGCCGCATCATTACAATGCAACCCTGAAATCTATACATTTACAAAGCAACATTACTTTGCAAGCTATGACATTTTGGAACGCTTTTCGTGCAAATAAGTTTCTCCACTTTTCATAATAAAATAAAGCATCAACAACCGCGTCGTGAGTTTTGCTTTCTCCAGACTGGACAAGGAAGCGAAGTGGGTCTGGTAGTGAACGAGGGCAAGACGAAATATCTCCTGTCATCTCACAAACAGTCATCGCATTCGCGACTTGGCTCCCATGTCACTGTTGACAGTCATAACTTCGAGGTCGTAGATAATTTCGTTTATCTAGGAACCAGCATCAACACCAATAATAATGTCAGCCTTGAAATCCAGCGCAGAATCACTCTTGCCGGCAGGTGCTACTTTGGACTAAGTATGCAATTGAAAAGTAAAGTCCTCTTTCGGCGAACGAAAACCAAACTCTACAAGTCTCTCATCATTCCCGTCCTGCTATATGGTGCGGAAGCATGGACGATAACAACATCTGATGAGTCGGCGTGAAGAAGTTTTCGAGAGAAAAGTTTTGCGTAAGATTTATGGTCCTCTTCGAGCTGGCAACGGGAATATCGTAGACGATGGAACGATGAGCTGTACGAGTTATACGACGACATTGGCATAGTAATACTCCAGCTTTGAAAGTGTTCGATGCACTACCCCCCGGTGGAGGCAGAGGAAGAGGGAGACCTCCACTCCGTTGGAAGGACCAAGTAGAGAAGTACCTGGCTGTACTTGGCATTTCCAATTTGCGCCACAAAGCAGAAAGAAGAAGCGAATGACGCAATGCTTTTAATTCGGCTGAAATCGCGTAAGCGGTGTCTACGCCTGTAAAGTAAGTAAGTAAAGTGCCAACTTAAAAGTTGGTTTTTGACAATAGCGTACCGTCGTAGCTAAGTATTATGTTATAATCTTGTAAGTTTTGGACATATTTTTACATTAAATAGTGCTAACATTTTCTTTTTATTCAGTCTGTTTATTTTCATTACATACATATATACATACATACATATATTTATATTAGTTAGAGAGAGTGTTACAGTTTGTTCTTTATTTTTCTTTTTCGTTTTGTTAATAAATTAAAATATTACCTTCTCTCTCTCTCATTATTTTCGCATAACAGCAATCAGCTAATCGTGGTTTTATTACATTGCCCCTTAAACTGCTTTAGTTATTTTTCTTTTATTGTATATATTTAAATTTATTACCTTTTATATAAGATCGTTCGTTTGAAAAATTATGCCCAGCGTCATATTTCTTGTTGGCTTTGCTAAATGCGCTGGCTTAAACGGTCGTGTCCTCGACATAATTCATGATGACAAGGGCCTTCACTGGTCATCCGAGTTGAGATTGACATTTTTAAACTTTTTAAAGCTACAAGAAGAGGCTTTTTGGAAATAGGGAAGGATTTGGAGGCCCTTATTGAAAAATTTGAAAAATATGAAGATGTATTTAAATCTTTTAAATTTATTTCTTCCTTTGATTATCCGAAAATCAAACCAGGGTCCAAGAAGCGAAAACATAGTAAAGATAGGATAGTTATAAATCCAGTTACTGCCGCTTTGGACGCTCCTATAAATCCATTAACCAGTCCGTATATAAATAAAGACTTGATGTCATTGCTCCGAGGAACACAATCGTCCAAATCCTATAGGTTGTGTAATAAGGGCAACCGCAAAGATATTGGAAGTTGCTAAAAATCAGACTTCCCTCTGCACCTGCTCTACCTCCTACTACTATTTCGACTGCATCTAAGCATAATGAAATAGTTGCGGTGCCAGAACGTTTACTTCCTTCAGCACCTCCCTTAACCTTAACCACAACTAGATTAAATCAAAAATAGATAGTTGTGGTTCCAAAAAGGAAGTCTGTATTTGTATCCCGGTTTGCAAAAGATATAAATCCGGATGACGTCCGATCCTATATATCAGGCAAATTAAATCCAGTCAGTTTGGATATTAGGAAGTTCAATTTCTGCTATGAAAGATCTATAGCCTCCTTGGTGGTGGAGTACTTACTGGTGTTCAAAGTAACTTTGCTGCAGAAGAAATTTATTTTGCGGAATCGGAAGCGATGGATTTTCTTTGTGTTAAAATACGTTTAATTAATAAAAATATTTATATAGTCGCCAGTTATATCTCGCCAAATTCTGTCTTTTCCACTTTGTAGAAGACATGAGCGAAGACCTCATCGAATTTTAAATTTAAGATATATATAAGAAATTTATACTCATCCTGAATTGCTTAACCTAATAATGACAGATTGAATTGTACTTACCCTATTACTTTCCAATACATACCCAAATACTCACCATACTGAATTTACTCCCATTCCAAAAATACTCACCAGCAACCCTACTACCGTTATTACTCTAAAGGAGAAACCCAAAACAAAAATGTATATAAATATGTATGTAAGAATAGGACATTAAACATACAGCACAGTATAAACTTGATCTTACTATTATTATTTAACCAATTACTATAAACTGAAAGCAACACTGATCGTGGTGAAAATAGATTATAATAAGAATGAGAGACTAGGAACGTACTAGGAAGAATAAGAACGAAGCAGTTACCGCGCGACCACTAAGAGACACGGACGTGATTAAGTACATATAATATTAATAAATAAGAACTGTTAAAATAAAGTTTATAAAATATTAATTATAAATATCGCAAACAAGAAGTGTTGAAATAAAGTTTATTAAATATGAATTATAAATATTGGGGTTTTGACTTTTTATTTATCCCCACATGTATGTATTGGTAACTTTAAGTAATAATCATTTTTTATTCGCTCCTTAAAACTTCGAATGGTTGTGCCCCCTAAAAAATATAAGGCAAAAAAACAAACCTAAAGTGCTACAGTTAAAACCCTTGTAACAAAAAATTAATAAGCAATTAAATGCATATATATATAAACCATATAAATAAACCGTGCGCTTCTTTTCAAAAATTAAAGAAATATATATTAAAATAAACCGGTGTGTGTCCTAAGTTAATAAATAAAAAAAAAAAATAAATAAATAAATATATGTATATATAATACATAAGTACATATATATTGAAAACATAATATTCAACACTGTTGAAGTTTATACATGGTGCCGAAACCCAATTACGGAGTGAATATATATATATAAACCATATAAATAAACCGTGTGTTTCTTTTCAAAAGTTAAAGAAATATATATTAAAATAAACCGGTGTGTGTCTTAAGTTAATAAAAAAAAATAAATAAATAAATATATGTTCATACATAAGTATATATATATTGAAAATATAATATTCAACAGTGTTGAAGTTTATACATGGTGCCGAAACCCAATTACGGAGTGAACATAAATAAAAAATTAAGGAAATAATATTAATCAGTGTTGGAAGATTAAACAAAATAATCAAAGAAGACACAGGTAGACGGGGAAAGTGAATATCACGTTTAATATACATAAATAATCTACGTACTCACACATATAAATATTATATATTTTCTAAAACTAAGCAAAGGAGAAAAGTGGAGATACATATAATTCTATTGTCATATATACATTACATACATATGTACATATGTGCAGAAACGGAAAAATATAATAAATCGTATATAAATATAAATAGAAAAATTAAACGTTAAATACATAAAATTAAAGTGAACGGTTATAAAAAAACAAAAAAATTTCCTTATTGCGATTGAAGTGAGCGAGCGAGAGTGCAGTGTAAAAGCAAATAATAATTAAAAATGCATAAGTGAAAAAAAATTAAAAAATTAGGTGAAAATAAAACAACACAACGTATAAAAACACATTTAAAAGTGTCGTGAAAACATAAATAAAACAACTCAACATATAAAAACACTCACATATGTATGTATATTTACAAAAAATTTAAATAAAAAATAATAATAATATATATAAAATTTACAAACAAGTGGTGTTAAAAAAAAAACATCTAACCATTTATATATATGCGATAAAAATAAAAAAAATTACCTACAATCATACATACGCATAGAAAAGCGGTGAACATAAAAAGTAGTGAAGAAAACAAAATATAAACCATACATACATATACAATTACGTACATATGAAACAAAAAATAAAAAATTAAAAAAAGGAGTGGAAAATAAAATACATACTCACATACAAAAAAAAAAAGAAAAGAAAAGTATTACATAAAATTTAAAAACTTTAAAAAATAAATATAACAAAACGTGCACGCTAAAAAGCCACAAATGACACAATTCTCAATCTCAAAAGCACAGGAAAACCAGCACTACACAGAAGGCAACACTCCACACGGTAAAGGTGGACTCTTCTTTCTCGATGCACCAGGTGGAACCGGAAAGACGTTTTTGCTCAACTTATTATTAATGTACATCAGAAAAAACAGAAAAATAGCAGTTGCAGTAGCTTGGTCGGGTATTGCCGCGACGCTTTTAAACGGCGGCCGTACGGCACATTCCGTTTTGAAATTACCATTGAACCTTGCACATGAAGATTCGCCCATCTGTAATTTCAGTAAAAATAGTTCTCGAGGTAGGATGCTGCGAGAATGTAAGCTTTTAGTGTGGGATGAATGTACAATGTCTCACAAAAAGGCTATAGAAGCTTTAAACCGGACTCTTCAGGACCTGCGGAATAGTACAGATATAATGGGAGGAATGGTAGTTTTACTGGCTGGTGATTTTCGTCAAACCTTTCCAGTTATTCAGAGGGGAACACCAGCAGATGAAATTCAAGCATGCTTAAAGTCATCGAGCTTATGGTCGAGAGTTGAAAAGCTGAGCCTAAAAACAAATATGAGAGTGCATCTTCATAATGGCGTGGATTCAGGACTTTATGCTGAAATGTTATTGAAAATTGGTGATGGTCGTTTAGATGTTGATGCTGAAGGTTGCGTATCACTTTCAAGAGAATTTTGTAATTTAGTAGAAAATGATGTGGATCTCATTGCTCATGTTTTTCCCGAATTGCAACAGAATTTGGGTTGTGATCAGTGGCTGTGCGCAAGAGCAATATTAGCACCAAAAAATGAAGTAGCTAATAGAATCAACAATGACATTTTAAAAGAGGTGGAAGGGGAAATGGTGGAATATTTATCAATGGATACAATTATGGATACAGAATTAAGTACCTCATATCCTGTAGAGTTTTTAAATTCACTTGAATTGTCGGGTGTACCATCACATAAGCTTCAGTTGAAACTAAATGTACCAGTAATGCTTATGCGAAATTTAAATGCTCCTCTGCTATGTAATGGAACACGACTTCGGATAACGAAATTGGGACAGAATATACTTGGTGCTACTATTTTAACAGGTGTCGGTAAAGGAAAAAGTGTAATCATACCTCGGATTCCAATTATTCTCACAGACCTTCCATTCTTAGCTTTGCCGTAACTATAAACAAAGCACAAGGACAGACATTACAGGTAGCACGAGTGCATTTAGAAAAGTCATGCTTTTCTCATGGTCAACTATATATAGCCTGTTCGCGTGTGTCTAATGCCCGGAATTTACAAATATTTACACCCAACGGAAAAACGTACAATATAGTTTATAGAAATATCCTTGACTAATAATCTGCATTTTATATTATCAATTGATACCATTCCGAATTATTTATTTTCTTTATAGTGACATATATATTTTAATATTTGTTGTATTGATTCAATAAAGTATACTTTGAAATTTGAGACTTCATTGCATGTAGTAATTTTTTCAAATAGATAATCTCAGACAAGCAATAAAATATATTCTTTATATTGATCCGTTTGTACTATAATGATCTCTTAATGGATGGATTTAATGCGAGCGAAGCCGCGGGTAAAAGCTAGTATATACATAAAGTGGTTTTTACAAATTCTAGCAATTTCCACTTCTTCGCTATTTACAATAGCAGGCGGGCAAAGACACGTATGTACATAAGTATACATACGTACATACTCGTGTAAGCTAAGCAAAGCACCCAGCATACAAACAAGGTATAATAAAACCCAGTATACATTTATACATTGCTGTGCTCAGACGCGCTGAGACAGCACAGTACAAAACATAAAAGCTACCCCCTAAATAAATTAATTAAAAATAATATATATACATACTTCCATATAAATATAAATAAATAATTTATAATAAAATTTTATAAAATCAATATCTCACAATAGAGGACAAAATGGAGAAGCCCCAATCACTCCACCCCTTTACAGGACCCCGAACTCGCTCGAAATCCCAGGCGGAAGAAGAGGAATTCTCCCAGCTGCACAAAAAATTTTTATATGAGCTATCCAGGATGGAAAAATTCTGCGGAAAATGGTGGAACACTAGTGAAGAGACTCACTCCGAAGCAGCCCTTAAAATTTTCAAGGACCATCTGGAAAGGCACATGGAACTAGTGGAGGCAGCCAATCAAAACCTACAAATGAGCAACGTTGAAGATGAGAAGACACGCTCAGCATGCGCAGAGGCCTACGAGACCACAAATGATAAGTGAGTTACTCGGCCAAATCCAACAAAGTATGGATTCTTCCCGTTTAAACACCCCCATCACAAAGATGCCCCCCCCCCCCAACACAAGCTGACTCACTCAGCTTTCTCATGGTACCTGCATGTGACATAGAAATCTTCTATGGAGGATATGAAGATTGGCCCTCATTTGGGACATGTTCGCAGCAGTGTACATCAACCACGCCCAATTATCTGAAGTGCAGAAACTATACCACTTGCGACAGAAAACAAGAGGTAAAGCTGCACTCCTCATCTCGTTAGCATGGGATGCACTCAAGGCACGCTACGAAAATAGATGAATCGTAGTGGACTTCCAAATAAAGACGTTGTTCAACATCCAACCTGCCCACACAGAGAACGAAGAGGGAATTCAACAGATCCAGACAACAATAAATAATTGCCTTTCTACCTTACAGGCAAATGGAGTATCAACAGAAAGCTGGGACCCAATGCTTGTCTGCCTCTGCTCGTCAAAACTGCCGGATGAAACACTATCTCTCTGGGAGCAATCACTCAACTCAAGGAAGGAGTTATCTCGATGGTCAGAAATGGACCAATTTCTGACAGCTCGGTACGAGGTCGTGGAGCGACTCAGCACATACAGACCCAATAAGCCGAAGATCAGTCAGCCCAGCTACCCCCAACGGACACCAGCGGTCCCTCCCCCAACACTCAACAAAACCCAACCGTTCCATACTCAAAACAAAAGGCAAGTTTCATGTAAACTATGCCAATCAAACCACTCGATGACAACGTGCGTAAAATTTCGAGAACTATCCGTCTCAGGCCGGAACAAGTACATTAAAGACAACAACTACGTCGAAAATTGCCTGGCGTACTCGCATTTGGAGAAAGATTGCAAAAGCAATCTTACGCGCGTTTATTGTCAAAGGCGTCACCACTCCCTCCTCCATTACACTGCGAGCAACCACACGCCTTACCCCCCAAAACCTCAAAGAAACTTTACTACTTCTCAAGTGACAGTCGAGGAAGAACAGCCCTGCACCTCTAAGCAAGCATCAAAAACCTCAAAGGCAAATGAAAGCGGTAGAAAACAAACTCTATCCCACTATTCGAGTAACAAAGAAAGGACATTGCTTCCCACAGCAAATATTCCCATTCACCACAAAGGAGAAGTAACTCACATCAGAGCTCTCATTGACCAAGGCTCCCAAAAAATTTTTGTAACTTCCCGTATACAAAAGTTACTTGGTCTCCCCACCACAAAAGCCAACTACCAAATTCTTGGCATGGGCGGTAACACAGTTTAAAACTCGAGTAGAATATGCTCTATTACGATATGCTCAGCTAATCAAACAGTAAAAATCGCTGCTCAAGCGATAATACTGTCTCAATTGACGCACACTCTCCCATCCTTCAAAATAAAAGAAGTAGATTTAACAGAATACATATCTCTCACTACCATTAGCAGACCCCAACTGCTTTACACCTGGTAGAATAGACATGGTCATTGGTAGCATATAATCCCAAAAATACTCACCCCAGGCCTCAAAATTAATGTAGGCGGCAGCTTAATAGCCCAAAACACAATATTTGGGTGGATATTAAGTAGACCAGTTGTGGAAGAAATCTCATCATTCACTACTCAGGTGATTGAAACCCCTTCAGAATCACTAGGATAATTACTCAGGAAATTCTGGGAACAAGAAGAGGTACCACCGGTTCCCACATACACAGACGATGATGAATACTGTGAAGCGCTCTACAAAACAACCACTCATCGGCGAGAAGATGGTCGGTATGTAGTAAAGCTGCCATTCAAATCAGCATTCCCGGACTCCATCGCACTCGGGCACTCCAGACCTGCAGCTCAGCAGCAATACCTCAGCGTGGAACGAGCTAACGACAAGAAAGATGAGCTTCGGAACATCTATTCAGAAGTTCTAGAGGAATACCTAACGTTAGACCACATGGAACCAACTCATTCACGAGAAATCATACGCGACGGTAAATATTTCTCCTTTTACCTACCCCATCACGCGGTGATTAAGCCTGGAAGTAAAACTACTAAAGCCCGTGTAGTTTTCAATACCTCAAAAACCTCGCATTCCGGTCTCTCACTTAATGACGTATTACATACTGGCCCCGTTCTCCAGTTCATTATTTTAAAATGGAGATTATATAAGTATGTATTTAACGGCGACATTGAAAAGATGTACCGCCAAATATACGTCCATAAGGAAGACCAAGACTTCCAACGCGTTCTATTCCGCAGAACCCCCAATAGTCCGATAGAAGACTTCAAACTAAAAACGGTGACATTCGGTGTCAACTGCGCTCCATACTTGGCAGTAAGGACACTCCACCAGTTAGCCGAGGACTCTAAGGAGACATATCCCCATGTATCAAAAATTTTAAGAGGAGAGACATACGTAGATGACATCCTCTCAGGCGGACACAATCCCGACTCAGCCGGCAAATCGATACATCAAGTTATCGAAGTACTCAACTCAGTCGGATTCCCGTTAAAAAAGATCACAGCAAACCACAAGGCACTGCTGAAAGACATCCCCCCGTCTGATCTTTTAGATGAAGAATTTCTCGAATTCCAAGAGGCAAGTTCTACAAAAACCCTCGGAATAAAATGGAATGCTCTCACTGATACATTTTCGTACTCAGTTGACCCCCCCTTATCCTCAGACACTGCCACGAAACGACAGATCCTCTCATCTGTCGCGAAAATTTTCGACCCGGCAGGATGGCTATCGCCCATAATGATAGCAGCGAAAACTCTTCTTCAACAACTATGGATGGAAGGAACAGACTGGGACGAAACCGTGAAGCCGATCTCACTCCACAAATGGAACACCTTCAGGAAAAATCTCGCCGCATTCGAAGAGATAAGGATACCTCGATGGGTGCAATTCAGCCCAAAAAGTTCCATTCAGCTACACGGATTCTCAGATGCTTCCGAGAAGGCATTTTGCGCTTGCGTATATTTACGAGTCCAGCAAAGTGAAGCTGCTACATCCCACTTACTCGCAGCCAAGAGTAAAGTAGCCACCTTAAAAACCGTCTCTCTCCCTAGGCTGGAACTTTGCGGCGCAGTTTTACTAGCAAAATTAGTAAAGCAGATCCGATCCTCCCTTAATCTGCCATATCATGAACTAATTTTGTGGACAGACTCCTCAATCGTATTAGCATGGCTGGAAAGACCCCGATGGACGTGGAAAACATACGTAGCGAACAGGACATCTCAGATCTTCGAACTCGTGAACAATGGTGTACATGGCGACATGTCTCCAGCGCTGACAACCGAGCTGATCTAGGTACGCGTGAAGCTAAGCCCCAAGAGCTCGTCAACTGTTCACTCTGGTGGAAAGGCCCCGAGTGGTTAACTAGGCCATCCCCTCTTTGGCCGAAAAGTTCACCAATTCATTTGTCCCCTCCCGAACAACGACAAATTGAAGCATTCCACGCTTTAGAATCTCCTGATTTTCTAGACCGTTTCTCCTCCTTTTCCATCGCTCTCAGAGTAACAGTCAAATCCGCCCTCTACCACTCTCACTTAAAGCGACATAAAGTTCGCAAAAACTCGCCTCATAGCTATCACAGCGCTGGAGTCGAAATGCCCGATAGGAAAAAGAGATCCCCTCCGTACTCTTAACCCCTCTTGGATAAATCAGGACTGCTGCGTGCAAATGGACGTCTCACTCATGCCGCCCTCAGCTACGATGAGCGTCATCCAATTATCATACCCGATAATTCCCGATATTGCTCCCTCCTCCTCAAGTTCCTCCACTTAACTCTACTGCACGCGGAAAAGCAGCTGAGATTCGCGTGGTCCAACAGGAATACCATATTCCTCGAATCCGCCAGAAGGTAAAATCTTGTATTTTTCGGTGCAAGACATGCACGATATACAAGCAGAAGATGAGCACGCAATTGATGGTAGCGTTACCCCCTGAACGGTCCACATATACACTCCCATTCCATACTACCGGTGTTGATTTTGCCGGCCCATTCCTCGTCCAAACCTCGACTCTCCGCCTAGCATCCAATTCCAAAGCATACGTGTGTGAATTCGTATATTTATCGACAAAGGCCATTCATCTGGAAGCATGCTCCGACCTAACAACAGAAGCGTTTAAGGCAGCATTCGCACGATTTGTAGGTCGAAGAGGCGTTCTCCACAAAATAATGTCCGACAACGGCAAAACCTTCGTAGGAGTACAGCGAAGCCTACAAAGAGAACTATCCGCCTTCCTTGAGGAAGTTTCGGACAAAACCACAACGGAATATGCCATTCACGGACTTACATGGCAATTTATACCGCCTTAGGCCCCACATATGGGAGGACTTTGGGAAACGGCAGTGAAGAGTTCACCTTCGAGGAGTTTACCTCCCTCCTAATACGCATCGAAGCGGTACTCAACTCCAGACCACTCTCTCCTATGTCTCACGATCCCGAAGACTTGAAGGTACTAAGCCCAGGCCACTTCTTACGAGGTGCACCTTTACTCTCGATCCCTGAGCCAAACTCAGAAAACCTTTCACTCATTAATAAATGGCAAAAATTAAGAGTACTCCATCATCAGTTCAGCAAGCGCTGGAAACTGAATATCTCCATCATCTTCAAAAACGCTATAAATGGAAAGGATCCCAGCGAAATATGAAGGAAGGTGATCTCGTCGTCATCAAAGACGACCTCCTACCCCCAAACGAATGGCGACTAGGTCGCATAACGAAACTGCATCCCGGACCCGACCAAAACGTTCGCGTGGTAGACATCCGCATTCAAGGCGGAACGGTCACCCTCAACATAACCAAACTCTGCCTTCTGCCACCCGCTTAGTTTTTATATCCCCATCAACATATAGCCATCAACACGAGCCACGCCCAGCAGCTCGCGGTAAACCTGTTGACAGTGGACGAGTCCCAAAAGGAGCAGGACACCGAAAAGTTGACGCCCCAAAATCCCGAAGGCATTCTACCTCGGCCTTCCAACGGCGACTCACTGGCCTGGTCAGCGAAGCCAAGAAGGCACTACAAAAACTCGAGGACTTGGTGCATGTTACGACCCCGCAGGCCCCCCGGCATTTAGAAGACATGAGCGGAGACCTCATCGAATTTTGAACTTAAGATATGTATATAAGAAATTTATACTCATCCTGAATTGCTTAACCTAATAATGAAAGATTGAATTGTACTTACCCTGTTACTTTCCAATACATACCCAAATACTCACCATACTGAATTTACTCCCATTCCAAAAATACTCACCAGCAACCCTACTACCGTTACTACTCTAAAGGAGAAACCAAAACAAAAATGTATATAAATATGTATGTATTGGTAACTCTAAGTAATAATCATTTTTTATTCGCTCCTTAAAACTTCGAATGGTTGTGCCCCCTAAAAAATATAAAGCAAAAAAAAACATAAAGTGCTACAGTTAAAACCCTTGTAACAAAAAATTAATAAGCAATTAAATGCATATATATATAAAACCATTATGTTTTATTACTAAACTATGTGACAATATTGTTGTGGTAAGCGACTTCAATTTATCCTGTGTATCATGGAATATTAATTACAGTTTACTAGATCCTAGCTCAACTCGAGATAATGCTCATGATTTCTTAACTGAGTTTTCTGATTTGAGTCTTTTTCAAATAAATATGGTCCATAATAAGTTTGGGAAGACTCTGGATCGACAATTCCCTAGCCAATGTGTAAAGGAAACGTGGAAGAAAGCGTTGTTTACTTCACAAGTGTTTTACATTCTTCTTTAAAAAAATGTGTACCTATAACTAATGAACTCGAAATGCTTTCTGGTTCAAAGAATTAAAAAGCTTGAATAATAAGACGACTAAATTATTCAAGATCTATAAAAAGTGATTATGGTGCTTATTCCGTAGTTAGACAAAAGTAAAATATTTTGAATAAGTCGTGTTGCGAGGAATAATATAATAATAATTAAAAATAACAATACTTCAAATTCGAAGTCGGTTCGGTTTCCATCATCTATGAAAATGATTGATTAAGTCTCTAGTGATTGTTACAGAATCGCAGAAATGTTAGCAGACTTTTTCGAATCTAATTGTGCGCCAAACATAAATACAACCCCGCAGCCATTCATTTACTCTTACTTATTGCCTACTTTTGATTGCGTGAAAGTACCACATATATCCACTGGTGTTGTTTACCACCATCTTAATGCCCTTAAGAGCTCATTCACATGCGGTTCGGATAATATCCCTAGTAGTGTACTTAAATTTTGCGCCTTATTTCTATATATGTTCGTTATTCAATGATTCATTAACGCAAAATGTATTCCCTTTTTTGTGGAAAGAGTCATACATTTTACCTCTACACAAATCTGGTAGAGAGTTACAGGGGAATATCAAAGTTATGCTCTATCCCCAAAATTTTCGAAGCTATTATAACATCATCATCATCATCATTCATCGATTATTGACATCACGTGAAATAGCAGTAACATCTGCTGTTCCTCAAGGCAGTTATCTCAGACCTTACTCTTCCTTATATTCATCAATGACCTTCCAAATATGGTTCTTTAAGCTCTTTAAATCAGTTCATTCTATTCTCTATCGCTTTTGCAACTTGACCTAAATAATTTAGTTAGGTGGTGCGATGCGAACTGTATGTCCCTAAATTTAATTAAGTGCTAATATATGTGTTTCTTCAGAAAATCTTTCCAATCCTTTGCCTATATGATACATAATCACAGTGTTGAACAAGTTACTGTCTTCATTGATTTAGTCGTCACAATCGACCCTAAGCTGGATTTTAGAAATCAAATAAATGCTTGTGGTAATAAGTCAAAAAGTATTTTAGCTTTCATTAAACGTTGGGCAAATTTCAAAATTCAATGACCCATGCATTACCAAATTACTCTTTACCTCACTTGTTGAAATATGGCTCAGTTGTATGCATTATCAATTGTGTAGTGATAAATTGGAATCTGTGCAAAAGCAATTTATGCTATTCGCGTTAAGAAATTTAAACTGGGATGCGAATAAGAACTTGTCTTCTTACAAAAGTCGTTTACGTCTCATTAATCTGCCTGCACTCTATGGTCGTAGAGAGATGCCTGGAGTTTTATTTTCAACTAAATTGATAAGAGGTGTTATTGATAGCCCATTCCTATTTAGAGAGCTTAACTTTACCATCCCTTTAAGATCATCTAGACACTTTAGGCCGCTTTCATTGTGTTCATGCAGAAAAAGCATTGAAATGATCGACCATTTTAGATCTTTGTGTTACGATTTTAACACACATTTCCCCAACATTGATTCCTCTGACTCGCATTTCTGCTTTACATAATTAAGTAAGTTCCTTCTCCTTTTTCCCATGTAATTTTATAGCAGCTGATGAATAAATCTGTAGCTGTTTAGTGAAGAGGCAAGTGTAACCGCGATCTTCCGTGATTGGTTGCGGGTTCAGGGCAGTCCGGACTGTCACTGGTCTTCGGGCATCGGTCGTTGGATTTTTCGATTATCCCACGCGCGCTCCTCGGCCGGTTGTATGGGAGGTGAGTAACACTGGGTTCGTCGTAAAAAAAGACCGGAAGTCGTGAGCTGCTTGAACCATATGCAAAATAATCGTTTCTGGCCTCACCCAGGTGAATGGCAGTCCAAAACTTTCCTCACTTGCGTGAACTTCTACACATGGCCCCATCCCCCTTCCTTTTATAAATACATACATGCGTTTATGATATATCAATGCCCTATACTTACCTCAATACATAACCAAAATACTCACCTCGAAGTCACTCCCTTTGCAATAATTACCCTACATCCGTTATTAATATTAAACGAAAAGAAAATGCAAATAAAATATGTACGTTAGTTATAATATAAAAATTTATAATATATGCGATTCATGTATCTAAAAAAAATATATATACGAGGTGGGGTGAAAAGTAACCTCCTTGAATGCGAGAATGCGCTGGAAAAAAAGTTATATAGCCTTGTAGGCAAACATGCCAAATTTCCGAGCGATACTGCCGTTAGTTTTGTTTTGACAGCTGATTGTTGTTGACGTGTTTGGTATCATGACAATGGACATCTATTGCCGTCTCTGTCTCGAAGCCGTCAGGCTAGGAGAGATCAGAGGAGGAAGGAATAATATAATAAGCTACAAGGCTAATAGAGAACACAGGTGACAATAGAAAGCTAGGAATGGAGGTGTTGCCGTCTCTGTCTCGAAGCTGCAAGGCTAATAGAGAACAGAGAAGCCGATCGTAACTGAGAAAGGAGATGTTGCCGTCTCTGTCTCGAAGCTGCATAGCTATTAGAGAACAGAGGTGGTGATATGAACTAGGAAAGGAGGAATTGCTGACTCCGCCTCGAAGCTGCAAGGCTACCAGAGAGCAGAGAAGGCAATAGGAAGGAGTACTAAATAATGTTAAATAATAATTAATAAATTACTTAGTACTACCTGCTACGTTGGGCTGCTGGCCGATCTGCTTCTCGCTCCGGTTGTACGCGAAATGAGCTTACTGCTGGCAAAGCACTGTTTATATAGCCTTTGCGGCGGGTTGTGTGCGGGCAGTCATTAACAGCGGCGGAGTATGAATGCAGCTATAGTAGATGGTAGCTAAAAGTGCAGTCTGATATTCGTACGGTAGGATCCTACTACTACCTGATGGTCGTCGTTTGATCACCCGGTGTTTGTATGTTAACTTGTCGTTATACGTATAGAAAACGGTACTCCAGCGGCCGTCGGTTTTTCGGCGTTTTATATATCAGGTCGTTGTTATGCCGGTATGTACATGTGTTGGTATTTTTTTATTATTGACTGTGGCGTTTGGCGAGTCTACACAAGCAGAACACAAGTTCAATTGTGGTATAACCGGTTTAAGGAAGGCCGAAAAGATGTCAATGGCAATGCTCGTCCTGGTCGTCAAGTTCGGTCAAATATGAAGGTTTTGCTCACTGTTTTCTTTGGCTGGAATGGCGTGGTGCATCATGGATTCTTCAAGGTCGTACGGTCAATAAGGAATACTACCTAGAAGTCATGCGCCGTTTGCGCGAAGCAATTCGTCAGAAACGCACAGAATTGTGGAAAACAGTTAGCTCAACTATCGATGCTGATGGTAATGCACTAAAAGGAAACAGATCAATAATTTCCACATGGTACCTCTTAAAAAAGGAAATATAGATGAGTCAAAAATACAAGTACACAGTGAAAAAATTTTCGTGAAGTTGTTGTGTTTCTTTCTGCAAACAACAAGAATTATTACTCTTACCAGTTGACAAGTGCAAAAGGCCTGATTGTTGTAATTAAGGGAACTGGAGCCACTGTTGATTCAGGTGACATAAAAGAAGCTCTAGAGGAGCAAGGGTTTGAAATTAGGTCGGTCGTTAACATAATTAACAGAAATTAAGTGCCGCAGCCTATGTTTAAAGAGTTCTTATCGCCAAGCTCAGCTCAACTTAAGAAGAATGAAACGCATCCAATATACGGGTTAAAATACCTTTTACACCGAAGCATCACGGTGGAAGAAGCGCTCTAGCGTAATCGTTCCATGCAATGCACAAACTGTCAGGTATTTGGTCATACAAAATCCTATTGTAATTTACGTTCCCTCTGCGTAGCATGTGGTGATCTTCACCATTCTACCAAATGCTCCTTGTATAAAACGGATGCAAGACAAAAAAGTGTAGCAACTGCGGTGGCAATCACACCGCTAATTATAGAGGTTGTCTGGTTTACAAGGATTTAAAATCTAAACTTGCTCAGGGTATACAAGCCAAACGGAACCAACTCTCATATGCTATTTCCCTTCCAACCTACCTAGCTCAAATATTGGCCAAATGACCTATGCCCACGTAGTAAAAGCCAATGAACAGGCCCCCATCAGTCACTCTATCCAGTACTGGAGTTGAGACCATAATTCTTAATCTAACCCAGCGCATGACGCAATTTATGTCAACCATGCAAAGTATGGTTCAAAACCAAGACAAAAAAAGTGTAGCATCTGAGGTGGCAATCACACCGCTAATTTTAGAGGTGGTCCGGTTTACAAAAATTTGAAATCAAAACTTGCTCAGGGTATACAAGTCAAACGAAACCAACTCATATATATATAGGCCCCACCAGTCACTCCATCCAGTACTGGAGTTGAGACCCTTTCCTTTACACAATTTATGTCAACCATGCAAACTATGGTTCAAGACTTAATAAAGACGCAAAACCAAATGCTCCAAACCCTGTTGACCAAAAAATGAGTGAACTCAGGGTTTGCTTATGGAATGCTAATTGAGTAAACCAGCATAAATTAGCACTCAAATTATTTTACAGACTCACGAAATTAATGTTATTCGTATGCTTATATCTGAAACACAACTCATCCAGAAGTATAATATTTATATCCCTGGGCTTAAGCTGTACAACACTAATCACCCAGATGTCAAAGCACATGGTGGCACAGCTATACTCATAAGGAACCGTTTAAAGCACAGCTTTCTTAATTCCTTTTCAACAAATTGGTTGCAGTCAACTTCAATCAACCTTGGGGGGTTGACCTTACTTTGGCTGCGATTTACAGTCCGCCACATTTCATAATAACAGAAAAACAATTTAGCAAATTTTTCATGACTCTAGGAGATAGGTTCGTAATGGAGGTGATTACAATGCGAAGCATACTCATTGGGGATCGATGCTAATTAACCCGAAAGGTCGTCAGTTATATAATACGATCATAAGTACCAAAAATAGGTAGGATTTTATCTCCCCAAGACAACCAACTTACTGACCTACGGACTCAAGGAAATTTACCTGACCTTTAGTATTTGATGAAACCGGTGCAGACTTATCTTCTGATTATTCCTCAATATTCATTAAGTTGAACGAACAAGCAATTGAAAGTTAGCATGCTTTCGACTTACTACATCAAGAACTAACTGGCTTAATTATAAAAAATACATTAGCAGTCATATACAGACCAATCAGCAAATAGAGAAAGGAACTGAAGTTGAAAACGAGTTACGAGTACTTCTATTTAACAGTATACTAGCAACAGCAGCAACTATAGCCAGAGCAGAAAACAAAAGCAAAAACTTTGATAACTAATAGCGGGATAGAATAACTGCTCCGAAATAAGCGACGTTTGCGTCGCGTATGACAAGCCTACCGATCTCCCGATGCAAAAAATTCGTCTTAAGGTGACAGAAAACAAACTAAAAAAGGCATTAAGATACTTATATAAATCTGAATAGGCGAACAAATTAGGCCTTGAAGGTTGAAAACAAATATCGAGTTTTCGTTAAACGTTAATATTTAGTTTTATTGGGAATTACATATTAAAACTTTAAATTTTACGTGGAAATAATAAATGTGTTGGTACATTATTTAGTTTGATGAATTGAGGGGGATTACTCCGAAAACGAAAGAAGATCTATGTCCTCAACATGGCGCCTCCCCCCCCACTGGCCTATAATTGGCTGCATTCGCTGCACCGCTTACCCTCCTTAACATCGCCCGGTGGAGCAGAGTATGATACCCGAGAGTGCACCGAGGGCAACTGGGCCTTGAGTCGCATTCGCCGGTCGCATGGGATGTTGCCAGGCAGTTGATGCAGTACCGGTGCACCCTTGCGCACTCATACCTGTCCTCCGGTGCCGTGGCGAAGAAAGCAGGGCAATGGCGCAGCGAGTGCAACCGGCCGCATAAAGGACACTTCCTTGATGTCGCGTCTCGTCGTGACCTAGGAGAGAAGAGTGGAAATATACGACTTTTGTATATGGTTGAAAAAGGGTATATGAAGAGATTTCATGAGATGCTTTTATATGAGTTGTAGGTTGGTATAGGTATGTGTAAAATGTTCTGATTAAGTCATAGGGTTCGAGGATCCTACAGCGGGCAGCACACATAATTTGGCTATATTTCGGGTTATCAATCCGTTCTGGGTGATTATGTCGACCACACGGATCGTTTCGTTTGCACCTTGGTACAATTTGGTTATACGTCCTAGGCGCCATTTATTCGGGGGGAGGAGGTCATCCTTGACGACAATTAGATTTCCTTCCTTTACGGGACTTTCCGCCCTCTTCCATTTGTACCTCTTGTGTAATTCTCTGAGATACTCGTTCTTCCGTCTGGTGCTAAATTGATGGTGAAGCACCTTGAGTTTCTGCCATTTGGGAACCAGAGAGAGGTCTTCGGCATTGGGTTCGGGTATCGATAACAATGGAGCACCGCGGAGGAAATATCCAGGGGTGAGTGCCAGTACGTCTTGCGGGTCTTGCGACATTGGTGAAAGCGGTCGGGAATTGAGAACCGCTTCTATTCTTACGGTGGAATAAACTCCCAATAGAAGCCGAGTGGGGCGTATTTAGTGGAGACGTCAGCTGCTACTTCCTTCAAGAACACGCCGAACTCGCGGTGGAAGGTGCGTTGAGCTCCGACAAATGTTTTTCCATTTTCGGACATAATCTTATAGGGGAGACCGCGACGTCGAACAAATCTAGCGAAGGCTGCTCGGAAAGAGTCCGTAGTCAAGTCAGAGCAGACTTCGAGGTGTATTGTTTTCGTCGAGAAGCATACAAACACACAAACGCATACCTTTACTAGGAACGGGCCGGCGAAGTCCACCCCAGTCGTGTGAAACGGTAGGGTATATGTGGTTCGTTCGGAGGGTAGTGCTGCCATGATCTGCGATATCATCTGCTGCTTGTGGATGGTGCATGTTTTGCAGTGAATGAATGCACCTTTTTATTTTGGGTTTGAGTCGGGGAATGTAGTACTTTTGTTGTACCATTCGCATCATTAACTGGTTTCCAGCATGCAGCATGGTGATGTGTAGAAATTTAACAGCAGAGTGCAGAATATCGAGTTTCCTGGAATGATTATGGGATGACGTTCGTTGTAACTAAGGGCTGCGTATTTAAGCCGTCCGTTTACGCGCAGTACGCCTTTGCTGTCGAGTATAGGATTTAATGTCGTTTTGAGGCTTCGAGTTGAGCTATGATTTCACCATAATGCCTTCGTTGAGTTAAGGTTATGAGTCGCGCTTTTACTTCGTTCATCTCTTTGTGGCTTAGAGTCATGCTCATCCGAGATGGCAATTTTCGTGACCTGTGAATAAAGCGATATATGCAATTACTCTAAGGGCTCGGGGGAAGGAAGAAAATCTCTCCAAGATATCTTCGGATGGCGCGGTATGGAATGCGGCGATGTGCCTTTGCTCTGGAGGCGATGGGTGTTAGGGGCGAGAGCTAGCTCATTCATTGGCGGGTTTGGCGAGCCATTCAGGACCTTTCCACCAGATGGTGTCTTCAACGAGATCCTGAGGTCGACATCCATGGGTGCCTAGGTCAGCTGGGTTGTCGCTGCTGCATACGTGCCGCCACGTAGCATTACTTATCAGTTGCAGGATTTGGGATATCCTGTTTGCTACATATGTTTTCCAAAAGTGTGGTGGTTTCTCTAGCCATGCTAAGACGATGGTCGAGTCTGTCTACAGAACAAGTTCGGTTTGTATTTGGTTTACCAACCTTGCCAGTAGAACTGCTCCACAGAGCTCTAGACGGGGGAGACTTATCGTTTGGAGAGGAGCTACCTTTGTTTTTGCAGCTAGTAAATGTGAGGTGGAGTTTTCGCCGTGGAGTACTGCACCCATCGGGATATTTGGATGTCTTTGATTGCCGGGAGATTCTCTTGAAACGAGTTCCATTTATGTAGGGATCCGGATTTTACGTTTTCGTCCCAATCCGTTCCTTCTAGCCAAATTGTTTGGAGTAGTACCTTGGCTACTATCATAATTGGTGATAACCATCCTGCCGGGTCGAATAATTTTGCCACAGCCGATAAAATCTGGCGTTTCGTACTACACTTTGCTTCAGGCTGAGGTTCGTATGAGTAATACGCGCGATCCAGCGTATTCCTGGAATTTTTGTTGAGCTTGTGTCGCTGAATTTAAGAAAGTCGGCATCTAGCAAATGAGACTCTGGGATTTTTTCGAGTACTTTCGGCTGGTTTGCCGTAATTTTCTTAAGAGGGAATCCTGCTGAATTTAACGCTTCGATAACTTGGGTGAGTGAGTTGATAGTGGACTGTATTTCATTACTGCCTGAAAGAATGTCATCTACATAAATGTCATTAAGTAGGATATTGTTTGCGAGAGGGTATTCGGTTTTGCAATCTTCGGCTAATTGATGTAGGGTTCGAATAGCTAAATATGGGGCACAGTTAACGCCAAATGTAACTGTCTTTAGCTTGAAATCTTCTATTGGAGAGTCGAGGGTTCTGCGAAAGAGTATTCGTTGGAAGTCTTGATCTTCCTGGTTAACGAGTATTTGACGGTACATTTTCTCAATGTCGCCGTTAAATACGTACTTATAGAGTCGCCAAATGAGGATCATTAGCATTAAATCGTTTTGGAGTGTTGGGCCTATGTGTAGTACGTCGTTTAATGAGTTCTCTGATTGTGATAATCTGGAAGCGTTGAAAACGACTCGGACCTTTGTGGATTTACTATCGGGTTTTATGAAAGCGTGATGGGGTAGATAAAAGAAGAAATACTTCCCCTCGTTGATTACTTCGGGAGGTGAAGTGGGTTCCATGTGGTCCAAGGTCAAGTATTCTTCCAAGATATGTTTGCTGCAGCACTGGATTTCGCTCTAGTGACGGCTCGTTGCTGATGTACTGTTGAGGTGCTGCTAGTCTGGAGTAGCCTAAGGCTGTGTCTCTGGGAAACTTCGTTTTGAATGGTAATTTGACGGTGTATTTACCATTGTTTTGGCACCTTGTTGTTTTGCGATACAAATTTTCGCAAAAATTCATCCCCTTCTGAGTGAGTTTGAGTAGCTGGGACTTCTTCTTGCTCCCATAATTTCCTTAGTTGGATGCTGATCGGATCAATTTGGGCTAGATTGACCTGCGTTGAAAAGGACTCTACCTTCTGAGTTGTTGGTCCGCTGATTATCCATCCAAATATTGTCTGCTGTGCCAACAGGGTACCGTTGTGGAGGTGTTGCACTAATTGTTTGAGGATTTGGGGTGCTAAGTCGCTGCCGATTACCATGTCAATTCGAGATGGGGTGAGACATTTTGGGTCGGCTAACGCTAATCGGGCTATTTCGTTGATGTCAATGGTTGACACATGGGTTGTGGGTAGTAGGTGGGTGAGCTTGGGTAATATTATTGCTCTAGCTTTTATATGGTGTAATAAGTCTGACGAACATAGAGTTAGTTCACAGACTTTGGTTGAGTTCCTGACGAAAGTTCCTCCCATTCCTGAGATTTCGTAATGGGTTTCCTCCGTGGGTAGATTGAGTGTTTTTTGAGTCCGAGATGTGACAAGGGTTTTTGCGAACCTTCGTCTATCTTTGCTCGGATTTTGTGGTGTTCTCCTGCTAGATATATCGGGACTATAGCTGTGGGCAAGAGTGTGGTTTCGTTGCTGCTTGCATGGTGTGTTGTTAGCTTGACTGTCTTCTTCTGAGCCTGGGGGGTATGGCTGATTTCTGTTGATGTTGATGGTCTGTCGTCTGCTATTTCCACTGCGATCGCTGCCTGTGCTGTCGATGAGAGGGTTTTTGAGTATGGGGTTGTGTTTTGAAAATGGAGTAGTGAGTGATGACGCCTTTGGCAATAAACACAGGTGAATTTGCTTTGACATTGACTTCGCTGGTGTGAACAGGAAAGAAAGGGTTTTGAGCTGGTTATCTACCAGAATTCTTGGATTCGCATAGCGAGATTTTAATTCTTCCCAAGTAAGCGGAAAACTTTCATCTTTGTTTCACAATAAGGCCTGCTGGACCTTCTGCCTTGTGACGCAGGTGAAATAACTTTTGGGAGGGTGTTAATTGAGGGTGATTTATATAAACTGCCGTAAACATGTCTCGGAATGTCGGCCAGTCTTCGTAGCCTCTGTAATATGCTTCAGTATCGCATGCGGGTACTTTGAGACATACCCCACTGGAAACTGAACTTGTGTTTGTATTTGTTGATTGCTGGGTTGATTGGGTGGGAGTTGTGACTGTGAAAAGCTGCAATGCTTTTAGCATTTGCGCTTTATAGTTCTGGAAGCTTTCCGAGCATTTTGCGTATTTCTGCTCCATTGACTCACTGACTTCCGGGTATGCGTCTGCCATGAAAATAGCCTCGTATGCTTCTAGGAGGCTATCCCAATTTTTGTCCAGCTGTTGTATTTTGACGCTGAGTAGGGCTTCCGTCTGGTCACTCGCCAAGTCCGTTGACCATTTTGCGCATAAGACCTCCAGCCTGTTGGATTTAAAGATGAACTTTTGCAGGTACCTGTTCTTCTTGGTGGATGCTTTTTCTGCCTTATCTTCTGGCATTTTTGGAATTTTTTGGGATTTGAATTATTGGGGATTATGAAAGTTGAATTGATATAGAGTGGGTTTTATAAAAAAAATTGGGTTAGTATTGTAAAAAATTGGGTGAGTTTTGTAAAAAAATAAAAAAAATTGGGTTGTTTTTTTTTTTTTGAATTGCTTTTATTTGGTATACATTAACCAGCAGCAAATTTTAATGTGTCTATTTGCCTCAGCGCGTCTGGGTGCAAATATTTAGGTGGGTATGCAAATTTAAAAAAAATTTTTTTTTTGGGTGTATATTTATTCCAACGAAATAAATTTATTTGAGTGCAATGCGTTTGATGTTTGTGAGCGCGTTTGAGTGGGAATCAAATGTGTGTGCTGCGCTGTAACGGGATTGAGATTTTGCATATACGTATACAGATATGCTATGTAGTCCGAGTATGTATATAGTTTAAATTGTATATAATTTTCTCGATGGGTATATGTCAACCGTTTTAGGGAGAAAAGGTACTGAGATGTATAATATATATATATTTTTTTTAACTACTGCAAATTTTTTTGTGTTATGCAAGCTTGTATAGTTTAATTTGCATATAATTATTTGATGGGTATATTTCAACCGTTTTTGAGAAGCGGAAAATATTTTCGATTAAAATTGTTTATTTTGGTATTTTTTGTTTTTTCTTTACAAACACAAAAATCGATTAATACACTTCAACTTTATATTACTAATTTATAGCACTGACTATTTACTGTTAACGTGCGTATATTTATCATGCATTTGTAGGATATACATACATACACGTATGTATAATATTATTTTGTTATTGCTACTTTTTTTTTGTATACAAAATACAGCCTTTTCTTTTTTTAATTTTAATTTAATTTTTTTCTTTTCATTTTTTTTTGTTAAACTATTAGCATGTTAGTTTGATAAAACTCGCACAGTTTCGTCACTTAACAATGTATAAATAGTAGTTTTTATTTTCAAATTGTTTGGATTTTTTAGTTTTATAATTTTCACCGTTTCTTTCATTTAGTCAAATATTTTATAGCTGTAACTATGATTCTTTTTAGAGTTTTGTTTCTTTATAATATTTTTCATAAATCACTCTTTATTTTACGAATACTTTTAGCAGGTCGTACGGCTTTTCGTTTGCCCTTCTCCTTCTCCGACGAGTCCGCGATGTTATGCTATGCGACTAACAAGTAAACGAATTTCATTTTTTCCAAAAATGATTTAAAACAAAATTTGTCATTTCAAACACTAATTTCACAGAAGTTTTAAAGCAGCGCTTTAAAAGAGATCTTTTCTTTTGCTATATATTTAGCTTTTGAAAATATAAATTTTTAATTCAAAGTTCACTTTCACGGCTTAATTTGATTTTTTTTTTTTTTTTGACGAAAATTAATTTGTACTGAACGCAATTGTCTTTAAACCGTTTTGCTTCTGGCTTCTTTTCAACATTATTATTGTTGAGATATTTCCAATATTTTTTTCTTTTTTTCACACACGACCGCTCGTTTAAAGATTCCGTTTGATTTTGTATATTCTGTGTGATGGCCGCAGTTGCCGTTGGGTAGAGTAGTGGTGCCAATTCGTTTTGGCCACACCGAAGGACCATGTATAATGTTGAGTGGGGGTAAAAAATGGGCCGTTTCCAATGAAATGAAGAGGTCTAGGTCTTTTGGGTTTATAAACGGTAACAGTTTAGGTTTATTCAATTTCTTATGTTATAAGATGCATTATTGAAAAAAATAATAATAATTTTGATTTACAATTCGTTGTATAGGTTTTTAGACACAAATTGTCTTAGTGTCTTTGAGACCATTTAATTATTACAAGACTAGGTCTTTAAAAGTTATTTGAAATTACAATTAAAAGAATATAACCAAAATACAAGATTATGAATTCAAATGATGAAGAGCGGTCCGTGGTCGCGATGTCGATTCGTTGGGGGTTGAAAAGGGATTAAAACTGAAAGTGTCGCTGTTGGCTACTTTAGCTGGTTAGTTAATTCAAACGGTGTTACTGGTGCGGAACGTTAGCAAAATTGGGCGACATTAGGCAGCACATCGCGGCGTTGCCACCTGAGGGGGATCACTCCGAAAACAAAAGAAGGTCCATGTCGTCAACAAAAACTAATGCATTTGTTACCAAACCTGTCACCGCTTAGTTATTCAAAACAAATGTCTTTGTTATCGGACGTGCTAATGATTAGTTATTAAAAACAAATGTCTTTGTTACCCGAATTTTTACCCATAACGCTGAAATAGACCTTCACCTATATATCCTTTAAAAGGAAAAAAAAACAGCAATTTTAAGTTTGTTTTATTTTATTAAAAATAAAAATAATAAAAATATACATACTTACATTTTTTATTTAAAAATTATAGTTTTTTTTTTATAAAATTATTAAATGAAAATTGTTAATTTAAATTATTTTTACATATATGTTCAATAAAATTAATGGCACATTCACTTGTAATACTTAGTAGACAATGGTACTAGAATTTTGTCCAACTAAAAATAAGTTTCAAAATATTAAGACAGCTGCTCCGGCGGAAAAACTCCACTCCGTTGGAAATATCATGTGGAGTAGGACCTGGTTGAACCAACGGTGTTGTTAACTCGGTTTTATTCGTGACAGCAATCTACGCCTGTAAAGAAGAAGTATACCAATAGAATCTGAAATATACAATAAAATAAATATTATGATGTATTTTATTGATTTTTTATCTTTATTGCTAGCATATAAGACCGGTTAATATAATACAATTAATCTTAATAAAAGCTTTACAAAGAATACTAGAACGTAACAAAAATGTAAAATTTTCACGAAAAAATTAAATTTTTTCAAAATATATTTCATAAAATAAAAGATAATTTAATAAACTATCTTCCAAAACTCGTTTAAACAAATTTAAAATAAATATTCAAACAAAAAAAGAACTTTTGTTACACCATTGCTTTTCTACACCCGCATATGTGTATGACTGTCGCATGCAAAACAAAAGTGCAAAATTTTCACAAAAAAAAACTTTTGTTACAACATTGCCAATTTGTACACACGCATATACCAGTATGTATGACTGACACATGCACAACAAAAAGCTAAAAATTTCACAAAAAAAAAAAAAAAAAAAATTAAAATTAAAATAAGCTTGATTAAACTTAAAGTCAATTAAACAAACTTTCTTTTAACAAATTTAAGTTAAACAATTTATCACAATAAAGGGTTTTCAAAGACCTTGCTATTTGCATATACGTTTGGTACATGCATACATGTACATACCTATGTGTGCCTGACACATAAACAACAAATGCAGAATTTATACAAAACAATTTCTTCACACTGCAACTACGGCCAATTGGATACACACTTTCGCACTAAGTTATATAGGATTTTGGCCGTAGCTTCAAATATTAATAAATGAAAATCTGACGTTTTGATTATTTATGTTTCTGGAAGAACTTGAAGCTTGCGTCGATAATCGAAACAAATAAAATGCTGTTATGTGGGGGCTATTGAATCGATGAATAATGGTGAAATAAAAATTATTGCTATTCTCATTATAAAACCAAAAATAAAACATAAATATCATATGTACATACATATGTACATGCATGCACATTCGTCTTTATGCACATAAGTATACACATACACGTATGCATATGTTATTATCTTACCTTATTTCTTGATTTAATGTTGCTCCCACTCTGCTACAGCTAATAAAGAAAAAATTTTAAGAAACAAATAATTAATTCATAGAAATTAAATAGAAATAACACATCTCTCAACGTCTTCAGTTGAAAAAGTAAATGGCGGAAAATTTTCAAAAGCCATATTTGAATAATGTGTATGTGTTTAACTTGCCTTGATTGTATATATGTATGTTGGTGTATCAATGTTTTGATTTATTGTCTTTGCCGTCAAAGAGAATTGCAGCTGACCAATGCTGAGAAATAGCAATGGTAGAGAGTGTTAAACTATGAACGTGGGAGTGTGCACAATGCTGTTGAACTAGTTTGATGCTGTAAAGTGCACTGCTCCTCTATTGCAATAAGCGGATATCGCACAAAGGAGAATGGTGGATAATGGTTTAGTGAGAAGATCACTTGTTATTATAACACTCTTTTTTATGCGCTCAGTGTATGTATGTAAATTCTTTGCTTTTGATGCGCTGTCCTGTTCGTTCAACTCGGTAACCGCTACCAAAGTTGTTGACAAGTCGCTCTTTTAAAGGTCTTTGAACTTTACATTTACTGTAGAGTAAGTAGGTCAATAAGGCAATGACCTTAGAGCCTGCAATAGGAAAATTGCTAAGAGCTGTAAGTAGGCAAATTAAAAGAACTGCAATTAGATGTATGTATATAGTTAAGTTTGTACCGATTTGTACCTAATATGCATACATATGTACTGTATATGAAAAACAGATTTGATTTACCGGAATTAAATAAATTTATTAGCGGCAAGAAGAACCGCTTTCCGCTGGAATTAGCGGATTAAATTTTCTAATTTAATGTTTTTGGCGGGAATGAAGATCCGTCTAAAAAACAACCTCATTGCACTTAAAAAAAATAATGGAAACAGGCCAATAAACTTTGAATTTTTTTAAAGAAAATTAAAAAGTTTGCCTACTTACTACTTATTGGCTTCTTTACTTTCCTTTTTTTCCTGTTTGTATGGCCGCTTCTTGTATGGGAGGGGGCTTCTGCAGTTGACTTCCTGTAGCTGGTGTGTTTTCGTTGTGGTGCTGTGCTCCAGGTGTTTGTTGTTGAACCTCTCTTGTGGCAAGTTGAGTGTGTTGTAGTTGTTTTATATGTATATGTGTGCTTTCACCACACTTTTTTTTCTAAAACCCTTTTTTTTTCAAACCTTTTTTTTCAAAAACTTTTTCTTTGTTCCAAAAACCTCTGTTTTTTCAAAAACTTTTTTCTTTCTTTGTTTTTCAAAAACTTCTTTTTTTCTTTGACTGTATTGTATTGCCACACACTTGGTTATTTTCAAAATTCGAAAACAAACTTTTTTTTCCAATTATTGTATATTTGTATGTATGTGTTTGTTTGTTCGATTTCGCACACACTTAATTATTTTCAAAATTAAAAAAAAATTTTTTTTTTTAAGCGAACGCACAGGGGAGCGACGGTTGTGGACTGTATGTTAGTTAAAAAAAATTATTATTTTTTTTTCAAAAACTTTTTTTATATGTATGGGGCTGGTCAAGTTTGGCCTCGAAGGACCATGTTTAACTTGCCTTGATTTCCGGTGCCAATCGGCCCGAGATAAATAAAGAAATATGTTAATTTTGTGCACAAGCACCAATTATTAAGTTTTATATTCTTTAGTTTTAATTTCACAATTTCACTATAAATGACAGAGTTTTACACTTTGGTTTTTTTGAACTTCTCTAAAGCCTTGAGCTGCCGCGATAAAATAAGCCGTGCGCGCGCGTAGGTAGTTGGATGATTAGTGATTTTTGCATACCCTTCTGGGTACCCTTCTGGAACTACTGGGGCTAAACGATAGTTCGGCTAACGGAGTAGGGTATACATGGTGCGGTTTATGGGCTGGCGGCATCATCGGGCCGTATTTTTTCCAAAATGAGGCCGGTCAGGCAGTTACTGTGAATGGTGTTCGCTATCGTGAGATGATAACGAATTTTTTATGGCCACAATTGGAAGATATGGATGTGGACGATATGTGGTTTCAGCAGGACGGTGCCACTTGCCACACAGCTAACGAAACAATGGCTCTTTTGCGCAACAAATTCAATGGCCGTGTTATCTCACGTAATGGCGATGTCAATTGGCCCCCAAGATCATGTGATTTGACACCGTTGGACTTTTTTCTCTGGGGTTATTTGAAAGAAAAGGTGTACGTCGATAAGCCAGCAACAATTCAAGAGCTAAAGGATGAGATAATTCGGCACATTAACGGCATAGAAACTCCATTATGCCTCAGCGTCATCGAAAATTTGGACCATCGTATGGAGGTGTGCCGCCGAGGTCGCGGCGCTCATTTGGCCGATATTTTGTTACATACATAATTGAGTAATACCAATATATCATAATAAAATAAAATTTCAATAATTTCCTAAATAGTTTGTGTTTTATTCAAAATCAACATCGGCCCTTGAAAATTTTACCACCCTTTACTAGATAATCGTTTGCCATATATATTACTCGTCTTACTACAGAAACTGCCTATAGGAACGAAAAAATTGTTTTGTGTATGTAGTGGTAATGCAGCGAAATTTTACGATATTAGTTGCGAAATGGTTACCTCCGTCTTGCAGGGTAGGTGACGCCTGTAGGCATTCAGTGACATTGCCATTTTAGTTTCCGGCCATTTTTATGAATGCTTGTCATTTGAAAAAAAAGAACCCTCGAGGTAGCGGCATAATGGGTAAGTAAAATGACGTAAGGTAAATGACGTATATGAAAAATGACCTTTCCATTTCTTTGTTAGAGAAGCATGGTCCACCAGCGTTACCCAACCCAACGAACGTTGTCCAATCGAATACAACCCCAGTATTGAGGAAATACGATTTGTTTGTCAAAGGACAGTGTAAGTGCTTTCCACAAGCGGATCTCGCTGTATGTGAATACTTCGAATATGACTGAGACCCTGGCAACACCAGCATCCAATCCGGTTATAAATAAGACCATAACCACAACATACAGCAGTTAAATATTGCACATGTCAGGCAAATCGAGTGCCAGCAGTTCGAGGACCATTGTTTCAATGTCACTACCACTATCAATCAATACTGCAAACATATCTGTAATATCGAGCATTTCATTCCCTAAGGAAATAGAGATTTGCATAGACTAAAACCAGGGAAAATTCAAAAAACTTTTTAGAAAAAGTTAGTATCAACAAAAAGGTGGCTACTCAGGCAGTGATAAGTAATGTGCACACCATCGGTACGTTTCACTAAAAGTAATCCTATTAATTCATTTACAGGGATAGCACGCATGATAATCACCAGTTCCAAAATAATGAAGGACAGGATGAAACAAAACCGCTTTCTCGCTGGCGAAAAACACGTATTAATCGTGAAAACGAACAACATATTCTTTATTTATTCTTCTTTAGGCTTGCCATATAATCAACAACGCCGCTTCAGTCCCACTTCCGATGATGATCAGAGCGTGAACAGTGACGGTAGCAGCATTCGAGAAGTTGGAGCGTCTTGGCTGTAATTTCAGCTCTATCGCCAACTCAAATTGGTATCTACAGTTTCAGTATGCGGCCGATCGCAGCGAGCGCTGATATATCAATATCTATGAGCGTGGTTATAGTTATCGCCGAGGTAATCATCATTTTAGTAACCGTAATAATTATGATAAGCCAAGTTCTTTTCAAACGGTGACCCAAAAATTGTTCAACGCCAGAATGAGAAATTAGTAATCAACAATATTACAGCTAAGTCCTTCCAAAATCGCAAGCAACAAACGACTGTGATGGCAACTACAAACAGTGATACACTTCAAACGAAGCGCTTCAGCTGTATAATTAATAATGTGCTCTGTCATCCTTTCGTTGTACTGCAACAGCAAAGTCAAGTTAATGTAGTTTCCAAAAGCTATCACATACTACTTTTTCACTAGTACCAATTATAAGAAAACTATAACGTCAACAAGGTGCTTCCGTATTCTTGAAAGGTTTCCTCGAATGCCTTTCCTTTTTAGAAACCTGCAAGTTTTCCAAAGAAATGCCCTTTATTTACGTAGGATCTAAAGGTTTCATCGCTGTTATTATGTTTGTTTTGAAAGTCAATGGTTTGAAGATGACCGTAGGCCCTTTAATGTTTCCTAAAGACAATATCATTGATTGCAGTACAAAGTTTTGGCCACTATTTTTTGTTAACTTATCTCTTGAACTAACGAAATAGACATTTAGTGCGCTTGTTAAAAAAAATACACCCGTTCGTTTTCGTAACAAATCAACAGAGCGAAGAATAATTGCGGATGATCAAGAGTGCAATATGATGTCGGATCTCGTAAGAAGCATTATAACATAAACTGTTTTCTAGCTATGTGAAACTGTGTTGCATCGTATGTTGTTGTAGAACACGAACACCATTATAGATAATATGGATACTGATACTACTTACCTACGTTGCTGGCGTAGACACCGCTTAAGCGATTATAGCCGTTCGTTTCTTCTTTATGCTGTTTGGCGCCAATTGGAAATACCGAGTACACCCAGGTCATTCTCTACCTGGTCCTCCCAACGCAGTGGAGGTCTTCCTCTTCCTCTGCTTCTACCGGTTAGTACTGCATCGAAAATTTTCAGAGTATTCGTATCCATCCGGATCATATGGCCTAGCCAGCGGCGGTAACGATGAGAGACTTGTAGATATTTCGTCTTGCCCTCGTTCACTACCAGACCCATAGCCTTCGCTTCCTTATCCAGTCTGAAGAAAGCAGAACTCACGGCGTGGTTGTTGAGGCCAATAGTGTCGATATCATCGGCGTACGCCAGCAGCTGTACACTCTTATAGAAGATTGTACCTTCTCTATTCAGCTCTGCTGCTCGTATTATTTTCGCCAGCATTAAACTAAAAAAGTCACACGATGGGGAATCACCTTGTCTGAAACCTCGCTTGGTATCGAACGGCTCGGAGAGGTCCTTCCCGATCATGGCTGAGCTTTTAGTGTTGCTAAACGTCAGTTTACGTAGCCATATACGTTTTGCGGGGATATAAAATTCAGAGATAGCGGCGTAAAGGCGTGCTGTCGAAGGCGGATTTAAAATCGACGAAGAGGTGGTGTGAGTCGATTCTCTTTTCGCGGTTTTTTTTCCAAGATTTGGCGCATAGTGAATATCTGGTCAATGGCTGACATTCAGTTTTTGGCGGTGGGCTTTAGTCTTTCACAAAATACGCTCGACAGGATTTTATAGGCGATATTATGGAGGCTTATCACACGATAATTGGCGCAGACTGTGGGATCCCCTTTTTTATGGATTGGGCAGAGCACACTTAAATTCCAATCGCCGGGCATGCTTTCGTCCGACCATATTCTGCAAAGTAGCTGATGCATGCACCTTGTCAGCTCTTCACCGCCATGTTTGAATAGTTCTGCTGGTAGGCCGTCATCTCCAGCCGCTTTGTTGTTTTTAAACGAGGGATTGCTATTCTGACTTCTTCATGGTCAGGAAGTGGAACATCTTTTCCATCGTCGTCGACTGGGGTTTCGGGTTCACTATCTTCGGTTACTCCGTTTTCACTGCTATTCAGCAGGATGTAGAAGTGTTCCCTCCATAAATTTAATATGCTCTGGGCATCGGTGGCTAGATCACCTCTTTGTGTTCTACAGGAGTCTGCTCCGGTCTTGAAACCTTCTGTAAGTCGTCGTATCTTCTCATATAACTTTCGACCAGAACACGTGCCGAAGTGTTGTGATAGATCACAACGATGCAAGGTAGGCAGTCTGTTTTCTCTCCACTGCGACACGGCAGTCCTCATCGTACCAGCTGTTTTTGCGACCCTTACGATATCCAGTAGTTTCATTTGCAGCTGTACGTAGAGAGCTTGAAATACCGTCCCACAGTTCCCGTATACCGAGTTTCTGACGAGTGCTCTCAGAGAACAGGAGTGCAATTCGAGTAGAAAATCATTCGGCAGTCTGTTGTGATTGCAGCTTTTCGACGTCGAACTTTCCTTGTGCTTCTTGGTGGGCGTTCTTCGATACACAGAGGCGCATGTGTATCTTCGCTGCAACAGGATAGTGGTCCGAGCCGATGTTGGGTCCTCGGAGTGTGCGCAGGTCAAGAATACTGGAGACATGTCTTCCATCTGTCACAACATGATCGATCTGGTTTTGTGTTTTTCGATCAGAGGACAGCCAAGTGGCTTAATTTGTGCTGGAATCTAGTACTACAGACAACCATATTTCGGCCCCCGGCGAAATCGATCAGGCTCAATCCATTAGGGGATGTTTCGTTGTGGAGGCTGAATTTTCCAACTGTCGCACCAAAGATACCTTCTTTGGCCACCCTGGCATTAAAATCGCCAAGCACCATTTTCACTTCGTGTCGGGAGCAGCGCTCGTACGTATGCTCTAGGCGCTCACTAAAGGCATCTTTGGCCAAATCGTCCTTCTCTTCCGCCGGGGCGTGGGCGCAAATCAAAGATAAATTGAAAAATTTTTTTTTGATGCGTATTGTGATGAGACACTCATCCACCGGGGTGAATGCCAGTACTCGACGACGGAGTCTCTCTCCCACCACAAATCTGACACCAAATTTGCGCTCCTTTATATGGCCGCTGTAGTAAATGTCACAAGGACCTACTCGCTTTCGTCCTCGTCCCGTCCATCGCACTTCTTGGACGGCGGTGAAACCTTTATTTATCAACCAGCTGGGCAGGGGGACCTTCCCAATTAAGGGACCGGATATTTCAGGTACATGCCCTCAAATCGTGATCCTTAATTCGTTTGCGGGGGTCGTCAACAGAAAGGGGTTATCTCATCCGAGGCGAGTTCTTACACATTTATATAGCGAGGCGATTGCTTCAAGACCGACGCCCGCTCGCAGCCGCACCTCAGGGGAACAGACGCTGCAATTAGACTTCAGCGGACCCTTAAACTGAATAAATCGGAGTGGCTCCACTGAAGCTTCCTCTCTCATTAGCCGTGACCAAAGGCTCCACTCGGGCTGGTTACCGCATCTTGTACAAGAGTTGCTCACATTTCCAGGGTGCGCGACGTGGACGCACGAGTAGGAATTGAGTATAGGCTCGCAACTGTAACAAGTTACCCAGAAGCTTTACTACACCCCATTACACCCCAGTATAGTCAATTGGTCGATAAATTTTCGAGCACAAACGTTACATACGGACTTGAGAGTTTTTTCCGAATAGGTCAGTCCTAAGTCCTCATCTGAAATATTTTTCCGAAAAATCTTCCCAGGAATCAGAAACAATCTGACAAAATTTCTAATCAATCACTCAATAACTTTTGGAGAACTTTCGTAACAAATAGACATAAGGGTTTTTTTCGAAAAGCATTTCCCGAACTTTTTTGCTTGTAAACCTTCCCAGGAACCCTAGAATACAACGTGATAGATTTTTAAGTCAATCGGTCGGTAAGTTTTGAAGATTTTTGAAGATTACTGAGTTTTCCCAAACTGACATAAGACTTTATATATAAAACGAGCTGTACCCTGCAACACTTCGCTGTCGCATGTACTCATTGAATGCATGAAAAACTAATCATGGGATATCTTTTTATCATAACTTTATTTACTCAATAGCTGTGGTAAAACAACATTTTTGGTTTTATCATTGGCATTGGTCCGCTTCCCGAGGAGAGGAATAGTGCGACTTTTTGAATAGGCCAGTCCCCGGTTCACTTCCCGGAGAGAAGAGTAGTTTTCCTGCTCATCAAAGCAAATAACCAAATATTTACCTCTTTTTAAGTAAATGGAACCATGAACAAGATTTTTTTTGAATAGGTCAGTGCCTCGTCCACCTTCCGGAGAGAAGTATAGTACTCCAGTGCTAACGCACTAGGCTTAAAGATTATTATAAAATATTGGGCAATATTTGTGCCTGCTGATTATGGTTCTTGTCTTATTTGACATTCTCTATGCATGTTATTTGTTATTTGTTATTTGTTCTCATGATATGCATGGGGAATTTAATATCTTTTGCCTTGACCTTTGCTGAAGTTCAGTTTCACAGCGAATTCAAAGCATAAAGCAATTGTATCAATTCGCCTAGATTATTTGCATTCGGTAGCTAAGTACGCTTCTGCATCCGTCTCAAACTTTCTTTACATTTTGATCGTTGGTGGAGAAGGCAGCATAATCTAGCAGGCACAAATGTAAGTAAGCTCATATGAATATCGAACTAAATTAAAAATAGAAAACTATGATGAGCATCATGTTCCCATTAAAATTAAGAGCTCATACTAAGTGAGTACTCTCTAAAGGTGCCTAGCAACTTGTTTTTGTGTTTCAGATCAAAAAAAAAAAATAAAAGATTTTTTTTGACCCACCCTAATATATATATATGTACATAATTGTTGAATTTGCTAATTATGAATTCAGATTTTAGCAACTTCATCCCGCTGTAAATATTTTAATAAAGATTTGGAATATCGCTCAAAATACGTGCGCGAAAACGCTGTTTTATTTCTCCAATCAACACCACCTATGTAACGAATTTAAAGTTAATCCAGCGATAAATAAACTTCTCGAATAGGTCAGCCCCTGGCTCACTTTCCGGAGAGAAGAGTAAACTTCCTGTTAATCCAAGCGAAAAACCACCTACACGTATGTAACGAATTTCAAGTAAATTGAACCATCAATAAGATTTCTTGAATAGATCAATCTCCGGCCCTGATATTCTAAGCAAATGCCCAGCCATGTATCGAATTTCAAAAATACCATAGGGCGGTTTTTGGTCGACTTCCCGGAGAGAAGTGTAGTCTTCCTGTTAATAGAAGCAAACCGCCACATGTGTACCGAATTACATGCAAATCCAGCCATAAATAAACTTCCAGAATAGGTCCGCCCCTGGTCCACTTTCCGTAGAGAAGAGTAAGCTTTCTGTTAACCTAAGCGAAAAGCCACCTATGTAACAAATTTCAAGTAAATCGAACCAAAAATAAGATGTGTTGAACATGTCCGTATCTAGCCCACTTTCCGAAAAGAGAAAGAATCTTCCTGATATTCTAAGCAAATGCCTACCTATGTATCGAATTGCCAGTAAACCCAGCTTTAGATAAACTTTTTAGATTAGTTTAGACCTTGGTAAAATTCCCGGAGATAATAGTAGTCGGATTTTTTTTAATAGGCCGGTTGCTGGTCAACCTCCGGAAATTTTTTTTTCCGAAAAACCTTTCTAGGAATCAGAAACAGTCAGACAAAATATCTAGTCAATCGGTCGATAATCTTTGGAGTACAACTGTTACATATGGACTTGAGAGTTTTTTTCGAATAAGTCAGTCATCGGTCCACTTCTGGAATTTTTTTATTTTTAAACTTTCCCAGGAACCATAGAAACAATCTGATTGATTTTCAAGTCAATTGGTCGGTAGCTTTTAGAGATTTTTAGTGATTATGCTCATCAAAGCAAACATCCGACAATTCACCGATTTTCAACTAAATGGAAGTATAAACTAGAGAACAAGAGTCTTCCCGTTAGTCTAAGCAAACGATGAGCTATGTATCGAATTTTAATTAAATCCAGCCAGCATCTGGTCCACTTCCCGGAGAGAAGAGTAAACTTCCTGTTAATCTGAGGGAAAAGTCACCTATGTAAAGAATTTCAAGTAAATCGAACCATAAATACGATTTTTTGAACCAAAAATAAGAATTTCTTTGAATAGCCCAGTCCCAGGTTCACTTCAGGAATATTCTTTTTTGGAAAAACTTTCCCAGTAATCAGAAACATACTTATGAGCGCTGCCCCCGACACGATGTGAAGATCGTGCTTGGCGACTTTAATGCCAGGGTGGGCAAAGAAGGTATCTTTGGTGCGACAGTTGGAAAATTCAGCCTCCACGACAACATCCCTTACTGGATTGAGGCTGACCGACTTTGCCGGGGCCTGAAATATGGTTGTCTGTAGTACTAGGTTCCAGCACAAAAAAATACATCAAGCCACTTGGCTGTCCTCTGATCGAAAAACACAAAACCAGATCGATCATGTTGTGATAGTTGGAAGACATGTCTCCAGTGCTCTTGACCTGCGTACACTCCGAGGACCCAACATCGACTCGAACGACTATCCTGTTGCAGCGAAGATACGCATGCGCAATGCGCAAAGAGCTAAATCTCTCAGCCATTTATTGCCATCCAAAATTTAAGATCACAGAAAATCAATTCAGGGAATTTTTCTATAATCTTGGTGATAGATTTATAGCAGGAGGAGACTTCAATGCAAAGCATGTATACTGGGGATCCCATCTAATAAACCCCAAAGGCCGTCAGCTATACATTACCATCATAAAGAAGCGTAACAATTTAGATTGTTTTTCCCCAGGTCAACCAACACACTGGCCTACCGATCGGATGAAAATACCTGACTTAATAGACTTTGCTATCTCAAGAAAAATCGACAGGCAACTTGTATCAGCTGTGACACTTGCTGAGCTGTCTTCAGACCACTTACCAGTTCTAATAAAAATTTATGAGCGCCCGAAGATAGTTGCACAAGAATTAAGACTAACAAACAGAGAAACAAACTGGCTAAAATACAAAAAATATACTAGTAGTCATATTAACATCAACCCAATATTGAATTGTGAAGACGATATTGATGACTACATTAATGAGCTCAATAATGTCCTTGTTTCTACGGCAACCAAAGCAACTCAAAACAATAAAAAGCCTATTACGTGCCCAAAAATCTCTAACAAATACGGAAATAGAAAAATTAGTAAAAAAAAAGCGCCGTTTGCGGAGAGAATGGCAAGAATATCGCTCTCCAGCCGCAAAGTTACGGTTGAAAGCAGCAGAGAGGAGGCTGAAAAGTGCACTGAAACAAGTAGAAGATCACAATACTAAGGCATACATACAAAAACTAGCACCAAATTCTGCCAAAAAATACTCACTCTGGAAAGCACAAAAGAAATTTAAGCCTCCAATAGAAGTGAGTATGCCAATCAGGGACCCAAATGGTAACTGGACACGTAGTAACGAAGACAAGGCAAATTGCTTTGCAAAGCATTTAAGTAATGTATTCCAGCCAAATGACGCAACTAATAATTTTATTTTGCCGGAAGTTGTTGTTAACGGCCAGAAAAATCAGGTGGCAATTAAAATATCAAGCTTAGATGTGGTAAACGCGATACAGAAACTGAATCCAAAGAAATCTCCAGGCCACGACCTTATTACACCAAAAATGCTAATAGTGCTACCAAGAGTTTCACAAGCATTGCTCTCTGAACTCTTTAATGCCATTCTAAAACTAAATTACTTTCCAAACGCGTGGAAAAAGTCGCAAATATTAATGATAGCCAAACCAGACAAAGACCAAACACAGGCGTCTTCTTACAGACCAATAGGCCTACTACCTAGTCTTTCCAAATTATTTAAAAAAATTCTGCTATCATAAATATCTCCTTTTCTCCACCGTAACAATGTGAGACCAGATCACTAATTCGGCTTTCGTGAAAAGCATAGTACCATTGAGCAAGTTAACCGAATAACTAATGAAATCAGGAAGGCATTCAAGCTCAAGGAGTATTGCTGTGCAATTTTTCTTGACGTAGCACAAGCGTTCGACAAAGTCTGGCATAAAGGTTTACTGTACAAAATACATAAAGCTCTGCCTGTTCAATTTTATATGATACTTAAGTCATATCTCACTAACAGACAATTTACAATTAAACAATCTGAATTTATCAGTGAGGAGTATCCGGTAAAAGCTGGTGTTCCGCAGGGTAGCGTCCTTGGGCCTATTTTATATATTGTATACACTGCAGATATCCCATTAAACCGAAAGGTGCAGACATCTACCTTTGCGGATGACACAGCTGTTTTATGCCGGGATAAATGCCCTAAAAGAGCAGTAAAAACGATTAGTGATCATTTACTCCTCATCGAAGAATGGCTAGAAAACTGGAGAATCAATGTTAATGAGCAAAAGTGTAAATACGTTACATTTACTTTAAGACCGCAATCATGTCCTGCAATTCGCTTAAATGGTATAAACATTCCCCAAGTAAATGATGTTACATATCTCGGTATACACTTAGATAGACGTCTCACTTGGAAGAGACACATAGAAGCAAAAATACTACACATGAAATTAAAAGCAGCTAGTTTAAATTGGCTTTTAAATAAATACTCCGGTCTAAAACTAGACTACAAAGTTCTTATTTACAACGCAGTGTTAAAACCAATTTGGATGTATGGTATTCAACTGTGGGGTACGACCTGTGCAACTAACATTGATAAAATACAGAGGTTCCAGTCCAAAATTTTAAGAGCACTAACGGGCGCACCATGGTACGTTCGTAACGTAAACATTCACAAAGACCTTGGTATTTTACTGGTTAAGGCTGAAAATGAAAGAAGCAGGACGAAGTACTTCACAAAGCTGTGAAATCATCCAAACCCGCTAGCTAATGCTTTATGCCACCCAACAAGAAATTCCCGCCTGCAGCGAAGGGATGTTCCCGCCTTCTAAGGAGAGCGCCGTAGTTTGAAAAGAGCTCAGAGTTACATAACTCGAGCTATCATGTTTGTAATTTAGTTCTTAAGATTTGTACACTTACTGTTAGGCTTATATTACAGCAGATTCATTAAATAAATAAATTGTGTATAAAAAAAAAAAATTTAATAGAAGAAGAGTCTTCCTGTTAATCTAAGCAAAAAACCACCTATGTACCCAAATTCATGTAAATCGAGCTGTAAATAACCTTATTTCGTATAGTTTAGTCATTGGTCAAATTCCCGGAGATAATTTTCCAGGAATCAGATACAATCTAACAGAATTTCTAGTCAATCGCTCGGTAACTTTTGGAGAACATCGGTAACAAAGAGACCTAGGAGTTTTTTTCGAATAGGTCAGTCTCCGATCCGTTTCCCGAAAACTCTTTTGCTGTAAACCTTCCCAGGAACCATAGAAACAATCTGATGGACTTTTAAGTCGATCGGTCGGTAAGTTTTGGAGATTTCTAAAGATTACTGCGTTTTTCCAAACTTACATGAGACTTTATATGTATATAAGACAGCTCTACCTTGCAACGCTTCATTGTTGCATATACTCATTGATAGCATGAAAAATTAATCATGGAATAAAGTTATGATTATTTACTCAATACCTGTGGCAATACAACATTTTTGGTTTTACCACTGGCATTGGTTCATAGTAGAGTATAGTAGTTTTTCTGCTCATCAAACAAATAGCCGACAATTCACCAATTTGCAGGTAAATGGAACCATAGAAAAGATTTTTCGAATAGGTCAGCATCTTGCCCACTTCCCGGAGAGCAGAAGAGTCCAAAGTCCACTTTCCGCAGAGAAGTGTAGTCCTCCTGTTAACTTAAGCAAAAAACTAACTATGTACCGAATTTCAAATAAACTGAGCTGCAAATAATCTTTTTTCGAATAGTTTACTCCTTGGTCAAATTCTCGTAGATAATAGCAGTCGGAATTTTTTGAATAGGCCGGTTGCTGGTCCACTTCCGGAAATTTTTTTTCCGAAAAACCATCCGTCGATAGCTTGTGGAGTACAACTTCTACATACGGACTGGAGAGTTTTTTTCGAATTGGAATTGAGTTCTCTTAAACCTTCCCAGGAACCATAGAAACAATCTGATTGATTTTTGAGTCAATTATCCGTTAGAGATTTATGAATATTATGCTCATCAAAGCAAATAGCCGACAACTCACCGATTTTCAAGTAAATGGAATTATAAATTAGATTTTTTGAATAGGTCAGCATCTTGCCAACTTCTCGGAGAGAAGGAGGGTCTTCTTCCTGTCTAGCTAGAGATAAGCCACGTACCGAATTTCAAGTAAATCGAGCCATAAATAAACTTTTTTTCGAATAGTTCAGTAATTGGTCCACCTTCTGGAAGAAGAGTCTTCTTGTTAATCTTTGCAAAACTCCACCTATGTACTGAATTCCAAATTAATCCAGCCATAAATAAACTTTTTCGAATAGGCCAGTCCCTGGTCGACTTTCCGAAGAAGTGTAGTCTTATTGTTAATCTAAGCAAAAGACCACCTATGTACCAAACATCTAGTAAGCTGAACAATAAGTAAGATTTTTTCTTACAGGTCAGTAGCTGGTCAACTTGCCGGACCCACCTGTTAATATAAGGAAAATTCTTTCTATGTGCCGAATTTCAAGTAAGGCGAACCATAAATAAGATTTTTTCGAGTAAGTGAGTCTCTGGTCCACTTCCCGGAGAGAAGAAGAGTCTTCCTGTTAATATAAGAAAAAGCCACATATGCACCGAATTTCAAGTAAATCCAGCCATAAATAAACTTACTTCGAAAAGGTCAGCCCTGGTCCACTTCCCGGAGAGATATGAAATCGTCCTGTTAATCTAAGCAAAACGCCACCTATGTATCGAATTTCGAGTAAATAAAACCATTAAACACATAGGCGAGTAGTGTCAGCAGATCGCGCCGTTGTATACAATGAAGGGAAACAAAGAAAAATTTAGAAACAAGAACTGTGTTCCTTAATTTTGCGTTTTAAAAAAGCCCACATGTGCTCTATGGGATTAAGATCTGGAGACTGTGCAGGACAATCTAACAAAACAATGTTGTTTAAGCGTGCACTTAAACAGGACACCACCCTAATTTTCTGTGCGCACCCCAACGAACCTTCTTCAGCGCATGCAGCTATATAAGTCTTGCTTGCCAAGCAAAAGGCGAGATTTCTCGCCAATAAATCGGCAAGCGCGCACGGGATAAAAATATTTAAAAACAAATATAATAAAATAATCAAACAGTCATACAAAAGATAAACTAAATTACACATTTAACAAAATCATATGGACATTTATACACCATACAACTTTCTAATAAAACATTGATATACATATTTTGTAAAAATTAATTAAATAAAAACATTAATACGTGTACAATTAAATCGAATACGCGAGTGGTTTAATTTCGGAAGGCTTACGAAGGGACCCTCGCGTAAACATGGTCCGCCCTTGAAGTGGCACCTTAATTAGACAGTACATTTAAATCGAGGTGAAAAAAGTTAAAAAAGGAAGTGGTTTCACATATAAACAGAACACAAAAAAAAACTAAATACAGAATAGATTTTAAATGCTGCAAGTGCAACAGGTGAATATTTGACAGGATATACGTTGAAAAATACATACAGAACAAAAACAAAAATTAAACGTAATAAAAGCAAGTGAATGTGCATATGTACATAATAAAATTTATAAAAATTATACACAAACAAACAACGAGAAGTATTAAAAATCATTGTAACCAAGTGACACTGGTTAGGAGCAACATCAAATAACAACAACATATCAACGTTTGCATCCTACAACTGCACAGCAATCACGCAACCTAATAGCCTATTTCCACCATTCATTTTATTTTGCTATTTATACAATATTATGATTTGCAAGTGCAGATTATTGCTGCACGGACAGACGCTGCTGAAAGTAAGATGCTTTTCTGCATTCTTACAACTTTTTTGGAGGTGGCACGTAATTTGATTTTGGTTCTAAAAGAATATAGAGTCAAAAAAAAGTCCACTTATTTGGAGAAAGGTATGTACATATGATTAGTTAATAATTGTAATTATTTTAATGGGTTCCCTTAGGAACGCTCAAGCTTATTTTGGGAAAAGGAGTGCCAAGAATGCAGCGCTTTAGATTTCAAGAACATCTTTCGCTTGGAAAGGCGGTCTTTCTTCGAATTGTGTGATACTTTGAAAGGTATCGGAAAAGAAGATACCAATTACCGAAAAGCTATTACCCTTGAAAAGCATGTCGCTATTGCGCTATGTGCACTTGGTTCCTCTGCAGGGACCGATCGATTGCAAGTTTGTTCGGGGTGTCCAATTCTAGCGTACGCAGAATTGTTAGAGAATTTTGTGTTGCTGTTTGGAATACTATGAAACCTAATTACCTTAATTATTTGCCATTAACTGAGACGGTGGCTCAGACTATTGTAAATGATTTTAACAATATGGGTTTTCCACAATGCATTGGAGCGTTAGGTATGATGATTGCAAATTATATTGAGATTTATATTAATGTAAATATACGTACATATGTATATATATTAAATTAGATGGATGTCATATTGAAGTCAAACCAAAGAAAGAGGACGCTGTGGACTATTACAACTATAAAGGATGGTATTCTGTGGTGCTGTTGGCTTTAGTTGACGCAAGGTAGGCAAATCTTTAACTTACTTAACTAATAAAATATGTTTCAATTTGTATGTAGGTTTCTATATATAAATGTTGGCAGTCCAGGAAGATGCAATGACTCTGGAATTTATGAACGTTCCTCATTAAAAGCCGAACTATTGCGTTGCAAGTTGCTATATGATCAACGGAAATCTTTTAACAAAGTGGAAATCCCATTAGTTATTATAGCAGACTCAGCTTTTCGTTTGTCGCGCAACGTTCGTAAGCCGTATCCATTTAAAGTGGAAAGTACGCCTGCACAACGCGAATTTAACTACCACCTTTCTCGTTGCCGTAGGGTTGTTGAAAATGCATTTGGACATTTGAAGGCCAGATTTCGACGCATTGGATAAGGGTTGGATAATCGTATCGACAGTACAAATGCTATAATAAAAGCTTGCTGCGTACTCCACAATTTTTTGATTGCACAGAGAGATTATATTACCGACACCTGGCTTCCTGAGGCTGGCTCCATGACTGAAAAGCAAAGTAGACTTGTTCACCTGAAGGAAAGAAGATTCAACCAAGGAGACTGCTACCGAAACGCTTTAAGCCAACACTTTGCCCAAAAGTAATTTTAAACATATTTATTTAGAAATTTTTATCACATTCAATATTTTTTTATTTCAGCTCAATTCAGTCTTCAGTTTAAGAAATTATATGCATACAGTCAGCGTCTAGCATTCAAGGTGTTCGGTCGTCTTTTGTGCGCTATCGTTGTGTTATTCAGTGCGAGTTATCCCGCTATTTGTTCTCTTGCTATATTAATATTAGCAGTGGTTTCATTTCCTCTCTTTTGTTTACTTCTCATATTTGATTCAGTGGTAGCAGTGTAAATTGTTAAATATGCCCCCCGGGGCAACAGGTAATAGGAGGAATCGCTTTGCTTTACTAGCAAGCGACACTCCTAAGAAAAAAAAGAAACTACATCACGGCACCCCTCTCAATCTTTTTCCGGAACTACCAGATGTTGCAGTAGCAGATCATAAATTCCTGGTTTTATCCTACTGTGAAGCAAACAAAAAAATTACAGACTTCTCATGTTTTGTAGTCCACAAGGCGATTCAGATTATAAGTAAAGAAGTGTTATCCATATCTGAACTCAGAGATGGTAATCTGTTCCTCCTTGTAAAGGATAAGAAAATCGCACAGAAATTTCTATCTACTACGTTACTACATGGAGTTGGTTCTGTAAAATTTTCACCACATTCTTCACTCAATACCACCAAGGGAACAATCTACGCGCCTTATCTTATAAATGTTCCTGAAAAAGAAATTATAACCGAACTTAGCAGTCAAGGTGTTACTGCAGTCTATAAATTTCAAAAAATGATGAACGGTAAGCTAACTCCTAGTGGTGTTGTTTTAATTTCGTTTGACTCATACATACTACCTTCCAAAATTGACATTTCTTGGCATTCCGCCAAAGTTAGGAAGTATATTCCCAACCCAATGCGCTGTAAATTGTGTCAACTACTCGGGCACACCTCAAAATGGTGCAAAAATCAACCGATATGCGTTAGTTGTTCATTACCCCCTCATCAACCTACAGACTGCACCCGCGTTATGTGCGCGAATTGCTCCGAGGAACACCCTTCATCCTCCAATAAATGCAAGAAATTTCAGCAAGCTAAAGAAATATTGGGTATCAAAACCAAAAACAAATGTTCTATGTTGGAAGCTAGAAATATCTATCGAACTCAACTCACAATACCCCCTGTTAATTCTAATGCATCCTACGCCACTGTTCTATCATCCAACGATTCGTCACATGTTAGTACTACACAAAGTACCTCTATCCCAATACAAACAATAAACAAAAAAACAACAACGTAAAACCATTAAATAACATACAGTCAAATTCTGTAATTACTACAGCGCAAGATCCACGTGCTCATCTCACGCAAAGGGCTTCTACTTCAAACGCAATAGTCAACCAAGGCAACAACAACATATCACCTATTACAACAAATGCTCATCTTTCATTTACGCTCCCCAGCGACCGAACATTACCGTTTTCAAGCAAAAGCTTAGCTTATCAACAACACCACGAAGAGAACTTTTCAAGAAGCGACAAAGAGACATCTCCATATCACACTTCAAATAACTCTCTTAACAATTTTGAAATCACCACAGACGTCAGCTTTACAAATAATGCATTTTCACCATTGCCAACACTCAATAAAGTTCTCTCTCTCTCTCAGTTATCTAAAATGTCAGATGAATCTGATGACTGATGATCTAAATAAAATAAACAAATATTTTTACTACAATATATTATCAATTTAATTTCGCTACCATTATATTTATATGTTAACGTTTCTGCAGTGGAATATAAACGGCTTTTTTAATAATTATCATGAGCTTCTCTTACTTATTTCTGATTTTAAACCCGATATTATTTCTTTACAAGAAACTCATCTTGGCTTTAGTGCTAACCCCATCCCTCCTTCAGCCTATAATGCTTATTTCCATAACACCTCAAATATGAATAAAAACGGAACTGGTGTCCTTATTAAAAAAGGTATCTGGCATCATAAAGTTGATATTCAAACAAATTTAAATATTATTGCTTTGGAAATTAAAACTAATATTACTTTAACGCTATTATCCGCCTATTTCCCCCCTGGTAGAGATTTTGATATGCGAGGAATTGAATCAATTTTAGCTTCACTACGACATCCACTTGTTTTTTGTGGAGATGTCAACGCCTGGAGTCCTCTTTGGGGCTCTGCTACACAAAACAAAAGGGGTAAAGCAATTGAAAACCTTATATGTAATTATGACTTAACTGTCTTGAACAATAAGGCTCCCACACATTTTTCCACGCACAATTCTTTTACGCATGTCGACATTACTCTGTCCTCCGTAAGTATTTATCCACTTCCATTTAAACTGCGACAACCCTAAAAACAAACACGTTGCACGAAACCGACATAGCTGACTGGAATAAATACAGATTTCAATGTGATAAAAATAATCTTTTTCACCCATTTAGTAATAACATAAACAAAGAAGCCAGTTCCATAAAAAAGATTATTCTCAACGCGGCTACTTTTTCCATTCCTCAAACAAAACCATTCCATAATAAAAAATGCGTTCCCTGGTGGAACCGTGAGCTAGCCGAATTGCGTGAAATCAAACAAGATGCGTGGCATACCTTTAAACGTATACGATCCATGCAAAACCTTTTAATATACAAGGCAGCCAACGCGAAATTCAAACTTTATGCAAAGAAAGCAAAGGAAGAATGCTTTATTAGAGTCACTAGCAATATCAACACATCAACGTCACCCAAACAAATATGGAAAAATATTAAAAAGCTTTCGGGCTCTTACAGCAATTTTACGATTCCTTATTAATAATAACCAAAGAATTTCTTGTACAAAGGAAATTGCAAATTTATTCGGTAAACATTGGTCTGATTACTCAGATAACAAAAACTTTTCCCATGAATTTGTAGCACAAAAAAATAGATTTTTAAGTAAGACTTATTCTTCTATTATATTTCTCACTTGTACAGCAAAAGAGATAGACAATTATATCACCTTTCAAGAATTCGAAAGCGTGTTATCCAGAACCAGCGGCTCTGCACCAGGTTTTGACCGTATTAGTTATATAATGATAAAAAAAACCCTACCAGATTCAATCAAAACTAGACTTCTAAATTTATACAACAATATATTTTCTTCTGGTATCATTCCTCAAAGTTGGAAATTTGCATATGTATCTCCTATTCCTAAACCTAACAAGCCACCGGATAAACCTTGCAACTTCCGTCCGATTTCCCTATTGCCATGTAACAGTAAAATTCTAGAGAAGATCATAGCTAATAGACTAATGTGGTTTGCAACCAAACATAGACTTTTAAACATAAACCAAGTAGCTTTCAAAAATGGTCACAGTACCATTGACGCTCTTTTGTCCTTCGATCACTTTACTTCTAATGCTCTGTCCAATAAAAAACATATTACATCACTTTCTCTTGATTTTGAACGAGCTTTTGATCGGATCGGAGCTCATGTTGTTTTAAGACAATTAGAAAAATGGAAGATTGGACCTAAAATATATAATTATGTTAAGAGTTTTTTAAGAAATCGAAGATTCATAGTCAGAATTAATGGCTATTCTTTCGACAGTTATAACCTACATAATGGGATTCCTCAAGGTTCACCACTTTCGGTTGTTTTATTTGTCATAGGGTTCGACGAAATAGGTAAGATCATAGACAAATACAAAATAAACCACACTATCTACGCTGACGACGTTCTGCTTTTCACTAAACTAGATAATTTAGTATCTGTCAGAACTATTTTTGATAAAATCCTGCAAGACATTTCTACATGGTCGCTTGAATCTGGAGCGATTATATCATACGAGAAATGTAATATTTTACATATTTGTCGAAAGATGCGCTGTTCGGGAATACAACTTTCCTACAACAATATAGCTATAAGAAATGTTAACCAACTAAAAATTCTAGGTATTTTCTTTGACTGTAAATATACATTTAAGTGTCATTGCAATTACATTAGAAATAAGTTAATCAAACGGCTTAGCATTATAAAATACTTTTCATCAAAAACATCTTTTGTACATACTTCTACACTCTGTTACATTGTTAAATCACTAATTTTATCTGTAATCGATTACGCTTTACCAATATATGGAAGCTGTGCCAAAAGCAACCTAAACTTACTCGCTGCTCCTTATCATGCTGCATTACGGAAAAGTCTACGAGCATTTACAACTACTCCTATTTGTAACATCTTAGCAGAAGCCGGATTTCCTAGTTTAAACGAGCGAATGGAATATATAACCGCTGGCCTCATATACAAAGTTCTATCATGCAGGAATCATCAGCTCTACAAAATCATATCTGTGGCTATAAATAGAAAACGCCTTCCAAAAAGGTTGTCAGCACTATATCACATTTTCATCTTAGCCAAAAAATTGAATTTATTCACTCAGCCCACAAAACAAAAACGCTGTAACTACCCACCTTGGCTTCTTACAAACAGATCTTTTATCTGCTGCTTTAAGGAATATCAAAAGCAAAACACTAATGCTATTGTATATCAACAGATTTTCCTAGAACAAAAACAAAAACTAAACTTGAAGTCATTCAAATTCCTATTCACCGACGGCTCAAAAACGAATCTTTCAACATCTATCGCTGTCATATCCGAAGACCTGTTAGTTTTGAAAAAAGGACTGATGTTCAACTACTGTTCAACATTTACCAGTGAAATTTTTGCTATATATCAAGCGACTCTAATAGCTGCAAGGAGCAAAAGCAAATTCTGTATTTGCTCAGATAGCCAGTCTTCCATCGAAGCAATACAAAACTTTACGAACAAAAGTATTTTGGTAATCAGCATTCGAGATCTGCTTATAAAACACAGTAACAAAATTAAATTGATGTGGGTACCTGGGCACTGTGGAATCCAAGGCAATGAATTTGCTGACCCTGTTGCAAAAAGCCTTCATAACGAACCAGTCCTATTCTATAACGCAATTGAAAGTAGTGACCTGACACGTCTTATAAAGCAATATGTTCATAATAAAACCTTACTCAAATGGAATGAGTACTCTCATCACTACGCTTCAATCAACCCCAATAGAAGAAAACCCGTTTATTCAACGGAAACTAAACACAAGGACATCATAATGTTTACACGGCTCAGACTAGGTCACACGCAAATCACACATGGCCACCTATTAAACTCCGGAGGCGCATCTTGCTCATTTTGTAATTCGTCAAGAACATCTGTAAAACATATTTTAGATGAGTGTCCCCATTTCAACACGATAAGACAAAGAATCTTTGGCACAGCTCTCCCATCAGAACTATTACCAAATACAAATTTGTCGAACATAAACACTATATCTAAATTTCTTCTACTGTGTAACGTAGCGCATTTAATATAATTCTAATTTAATATAATTGATTATATTAATAAATATGTAAACATAATTAAGTATGTTACAATTAAGCTGAAACTGTAGATAATAACAATTAATTATAAAACCAGCCGATGGCCTAAGGCTAGTGCTGTTACTCTGTATTATTTTATGTATATTTATATGCTTAAAATAAAATAAAATCAAATCAAATATGCATACATATATTATATTAATATCACAAAAAAAAAAAAAGAAAGTAAATAAATTAATTTAATATAATTGATTATATTAATAAATATGTAAACATAATTAAGTATGTTACAATTAAGCTGAAACTGTAGATAATAACAATTAATTATAAAACCAGCCGATGGCCTAAGGCTAGTGCTGTTACTCTGTATTATTTTATGTATATTTATATGCTTAAAATAAAATAAAATCAAATCAAATATGCATACATATATTATATTAATATCACAAAAAAAAAAAAGAAAGTAAATAAATTAAATATTGGAATTCAGGTACTTATATACTATGTACATATTAATTAATTTTTATTTAAAAAATCCATATTTTTTTTGCTAATATCTGGCTTGTGTCTCACATTGCAGCAAGACTTTCCGTCTTTCTCCTGTCGTTTTCTGTGAAATCTTTCAACGTTGAAAGCGCGTATTAGTGCAAGAATTATTTATTGTAGCTGCGACTTCTTGCTAATTCGCAGCAGCTGTGTTTTGTTGCCGGATCCAGCGCGTATGTTGCGCTGAGCGCGATGTTGACTGCTGCTCGATATCCGAGGTTAACCCTTGTGGAGAAAACGCAGAAGATATCACAATCGGGGACATCGGTGGCTCCTGTGTATCCACTAAATTATAATAAAAAATACATATTAAATCATGAAATTAGAATTTATGGTTTTGGTTGAAAAATAAATACAACTGAAACTTTCCTCCACAACTCCTTCCACATTCATCGAACGATAGCCGCCAACAATTTTAGTCATTTTCTCAAATAAAGGCCATGTTGGCGGCGATGCTCCGGAGGATCCCATTTCTGCCTTCATCTTTCTGCACAAACTGGTTCAAAAAAAAAAAAAACTTATAAGTTAATATTTAATATACTTATTACACCAACTTGCTTGTATTTCGACATCAAGTTCTGCATTTAAAATTTTACTTCAATGCCAGTGACTTTGATCCCCGATTGCGTTAACTCCACCGCCATTTCTTTATATACATGAGAGTTTTTTCGGCTACCTCTCAAGTCCTGAGCTCTTCCTTCCCAGCAATCCAGGAGACTTTGCTCCTCCGTAAGGTTCCACTTGCGTCGTTTTGATTCCATTTTCAGTTTGGTTTTTTTTTTTAAGTAATTATTTATTTTATTTTTCTAGAAAATCACATTTCGAGGAGTAGCTCGGCCGAAAAGTCCCTTAAATATGTGGAAGCTGTGCCAAAAGCAACCTAAACTTACTCGCTGCTCCTTATCATGCTGCATTACGGAAAAGTCTACGAGCATTTACAACTACTCCTATTTGTAACATCTTAGCAGAAGCCGGATTTCCTAGTTTAAACGAGCGAATGGAATATATAACCGCTGGCCTCATATACAAAGTTCTATCATGCAGGAATCATCAGCTCTACAAAATCATATCTGTGGCTATAAATAGAAAACGCCTTCCAAAAAGGTTGTCAGCACTATATCACATTTTCATCTTAGCCAAAAAATTGAATTTATTCACTCAGCCCACAAAACAAAAACGCTGTAACTACCCACCTTGGCTTCTTACAAACAGATCTTTTATCTGCTGCTTTAAGGAATATCAAAAGCAAAACACTAATGCTATTGTATATCAACAGATTTTCCTAGAACAAAAACAAAAACTAAACTTGAAGTCATTCAAATTCCTATTCACCGACGGCTCAAAAACGAATCTTTCAACATCTATCGCTGTCATATCCGAAGACCTGTTAGTTTTGAAAAAAAGGACTGATGTTCAACTACTGTTCAACATTTACCAGTGAAATTTTTGCTATATATCAAGCGACTCTAATAGCTGCAAGGAGCAAAAGCAAATTCTGTATTTGCTCAGATAGCCAGTCTTCCATCGAAGCAATACAAAACTTTACGAACAAAAGTATTTTGGTAATCAGCATTCGAGATCTGCTTATAAAACACAGTAACAAAATTAAATTGATGTGGGTACCTGGGCACTGTGGAATCCAAGGCAATGAATTTGCTGACCCTGTTGCAAAAAGCCTTCATAACGAACCAGTCCTATTCTATAACGCAATTGAAAGTAGTGACCTGACACGTCTTATAAAGCAATATGTTCATAATAAAACCTTACTCAAATGGAATGAGTACTCTCATCACTACGCTTCAATCAACCCCAATAGAAGAAAACCCGTTTATTCAACGGAAACTAAACACAAGGACATCATAATGTTTACACGGCTCAGACTAGGTCACACGCAAATCACACATGGCCACCTATTAAACTCCGGAGGCGCATCTTGCTCATTTTGTAATTCGTCAAGAACATCTGTAAAACATATTTTAAATGAGTGTCCCCATTTCAACACGATAAGACAAAGAATCTTTGGCACAGCTCTCCCATCAGAACTATTACCAAATACAAATTTGTCGAACATAAACACTATATCTAAATTTCTTCTACTGTGTAACGTAGCGCATTTAATATAATTCTAATTTAATATAATTGATTATATTAATAAATATGTAAACATAATTAAGTATGTTACAATTAAGCTGAAACTGTAGATAATAACAATTAATTATAAAACCAGCCGATGGCCTAAGGCTAGTGCTGTTACTCTGTATTATTTTATGTATATTTATATGCTTAAAATAAAATAAAATCAAATCAAATATGCATACATATATTATATTAATATCACAAAAAAAAAAAAGAAAGTAAATAAATTAAATATTGGAATTCAGGTACTTATATACTATGTACATATTAATTAATTTTTATTTAAAAAATCCATATTTTTTTTGCTAATATCTGGCTTGTGTCTCACATTGCAGCAAGACTTTCCGTCTTTCTCCTGTCGTTTTCTGTGAAATCTTTCAACGTTGAAAGCGCGTATTAGTGCAAGAATTATTTATTGTAGCTGCGACTTCTTGCTAATTCGCAGCAGCTGTGTTTTGTTGCCGGATCCAGCGCGTATGTTGCGCTGAGCGCGATGTTGACTGCTGCTCGATATCCGAGGTTAACCCTTGTGGAGAAAACGCAGAAGATATCACAATCGGGGACATCGGTGGCTCCTGTGTATCCACTAAATTATAATAATAATGGTTTTGGTTGAAAAATACATACAACTGAAACTTTCCTCCACAACTCCTTCCACATTCATCGAACGATAGCCGCCAACAATTTTAGTCATTTTCTCAAATAAAGGCCATGTTGGCGGCGATGCTCCGGAGGATCCCATTTCTGCCTTCATCTTTCTGCACAAACTGGTTCAAAAAAAAAAAAAACTTATAAGTTAATATTTAATATACTTATTACACCAACTTGCTTGTATTTCGACATCAAGTTCTGCATTTAAAATTTTACTTCAATGCCAGTGACTTTGATCCCCGATTGCGTTAACTCCACCGCCATTTCTTTATATACATGAGAGTTTTTTCGGCTACCTCTCAAGTCCTGAGCTCTTCCTTCCCAGCAATCCAGGAAACTTTGCTCCTCCGTAAGGTTCCACTTGCGTCGTTTTGATTCCATTTTCAGTTTGGTTTTTTTTTTTTAAGTAATTATTTATTTTATTTTTCTAGAAAATCACATTTCGAGGAGTAGCTCGGCCGAAAAGTCCCTTAAATATGTGGAAGCTGTGCCAAAAGCAACCTAAACTTACTCGCTGCTCCTTATCATGCTGCATTACGGAAAAGTCTACGAGCATTTACAACTACTCCTATTTGTAACATCTTAGCAGAAGCCGGATTTCCTAGTTTAAACGAGCGAATGGAATATATAACCGCTGGCCTCATATACAATACAAAGTTCTATCATGCAGGAATCATCAGCTCTACAAAACCATATCTGTGGCTATAAATAGAAAACGCCTTCCAAAAAGGTTGTCAGTACTATATCACATTTTCATCTTAGCCAAAAAATTGAATTTATTCACTCAGCCCACAAAACAAAAACGCTGTAACTACCCACCTTGGCTTCTTACAAACAGATCTTTTATCTGCTGCTTTAAGGAATATCAAAAGCAAAACACTAATGCTATTGTATATCAACAGATTTTCCTAGAACAAAAACAAAAACTAAACTTGAAGTCATTCAAATTCCTATTCACCGACGGCTCAAAAACGAATCTTTCAACATCTATCGCTGTCATATCCGAAGACCTGTTAGTTTTGAAAAAAAGGACTGATGTTCAACTACTGTTCAACATTTACCAGTGAAATTTTTGCTATATATCAAGCGACTCTAATAGCTGCAAGGAGCAAAAGCAAATTCTGTATTTGCTCAGATAGCCAGTCTTCCATCGAAGCAATACAAAACTTTACGAACAAAAGTATTTTGGTAATCAGCATTCGAGATCTGCTTATAAAACACAGTAACAAAATTAAATTGATGTGGGTACCTGGGCACTGTGGAATCCAAGGCAATGAATTTGCTGACCCTGTTGCAAAAAGCCTTCATAACGAACCAGTCCTATTCTATAACGCAATTGAAAGTAGTGACCTGACACGTCTTATAAAGCAATATGTTCATAATAAAACCTTACTCAAATGGAATGAGTACTCTCATCACTACGCTTCAATCAACCCCAATAGAAGAAAACCCGTTTATTCAACGGAAACTAAACACAAGGACATCATAAAGTTTACACGGCTCAGACTAGGTCACACGCAAATCACACATGGCCACCTATTAAACTCCGGAGGCGCATCTTGCTCATTTTGTAATTCGTCAAGAACATCTGTAAAACATATTTTAGATGAGTGTCCCCATTTCAACACGATAAGACAAAGAATCTTTGGCACAGCTCTCCCATCAGAACTATTACCAAATACAAATTTGTCGAACATAAACACTATATCTAAATTTCTTCTACTGTGTAACGTAGCGCATTTAATATAATTCTAATTTAATATAATTGATTATATTAATAAATATGTAAACATAATTAAGTATGTTACAATTAAGCTGAAACTGTAGATAATAACAATTAATTATAAAACCAGCCGATGGCCTAAGGCTAGTGCTGTTACTCTGTATTATTTTATGTATATTTATATGCTTAAAATAAAATAAAATCAAATAAAATATGCATACATATATTATGTTAATATCACAAAAAAAAAGAAAGTAAATAAATTAAATATTGGAATTCAGGTACTTATATACTATGTACATATTAATTAATTTTTATTTAAAAAATCCATATTTTTTTTGCTAATATCTGGCTTGTGTCTCACATTGCAGCAAGACTTTCCGTCTTTCTCCTGTCGTTTTCTGTGAAATCTTTCAACGTTGAAAGCGCGTATTAGTGCAAGAATTATTTATTGTAGCTGCGACTTCTTGCTAATTCGCAGCAGCTGTGTTTTGTTGCCGGATCGAGCGCGTATGTTGCGCTGAGCGCGATGTTGACTGCTGCTAGATATCCGAGGTTAACCCTTGTGGAGAAAACGCAGAAGATATCACAATCGGGGACATCGGTGGCTCCTGTGTATCCACTAAATTATAATAAAAAATACATATTAAATCATGAAATTAGAATTTATGGTTTTGGTTGAAAAATACATACAACTGAAACTTTCCTCCACAACTCCTTCCACATTCATCGAACGATAGCCGCCAACAATTTTAGTCATTTTCTCAAATAAAGGCCATGTTGGCGGCGATGCTCCGGAGGATCCCATTTCTGCCTTCATCTTTCTGCACAAACTGGTTCAAAAAAAAAAAAACTTATAAGTTAATATTTAATATACTTATTACACCAACTTACTTGTATTTCGACATCAAGTTCTGCATTTAAAATTTTACTTCAATGCCAGTGACTTTGATCCCCGATTGCGTTAACTCCACCGCCATTTCTTTATATACATGGGAGTTTTTTCGGCTACCTCTCAAGTCCTGAGCTCTTCCTTCCCAGCAATCCAGGAAACTTTGCTCCTCCGTAAGGTTCCACTTGCGTCGTTTTGATTCCATTTTCAGTTTGGTTTTTTTTTTTAAGTAATTATTTATTTTATTTTTCTAGAAAACCACATTTCGAGGAGTAGCTCGGCCGAAAAATCCCTTAACCAGTTACAAAGCGCACTTATATATGCGTTTTGCGCTAATAATATATACATAATTGTTTGTTTTGCGCAATCAGCTGATAGTTGCCAGGGACGCGTATATTTTTATGTTGAGGGGATCGTTTTCTATTCCACAATTGCTTTTTGTTTGTTTTTTATTCTTTTTTAATTTTATTTTTTAATGAGGAGAAGCATTATCTTCGCCAATTACTTAATATATGTTTTTATGTCAATATTAATGCAAAAAAGTAACTTTTGCAGAAAAAATTTCTGCATGCAAAATAAAAGTCTGGCCCTTCATTAAATCCGAAAATACACGACTCTGGCAAGAAATATACCAAAACGTCCGAAATGTTTACACTGGTAGTGACAGCATCGAATGTTAACATAACATTTTCTGTTAAATTATCGAAAGTGAGTTAACTCACTTTCAAAAGTGAGTTAACACACTTTTATACAACAACAAACACATGGGAATTTCACATTTAAATACGATGTTTAAATGCATTCAAGCTAAAATGCAGTTAACGTCCGGTGGAAATAGGCTATAAAGCTGCAAGAAGCTACAGCAGCCGAATAATAACCTCAAAGAACATCACCTGCAAAAATCAAAAGGAACGTAAGAATTGTATAAATTTAATCAATTTCCCAATAGAATTATAATAATTGTATACGTATCCAAAAAAAAAAAAAAGTTAAATTCAAATCTGCATACATTTACGTATGTAAAAGCAGAAACCAAAAAATTACTCCCGCGATATTTTGGTACATTGAAATACCTACATACTTTTTATATGTTCATATGTATGTATGCCAATAAACTTTGGTTTCCCAACTAGGAAAATTCTACAAAATGTAATTGCTTTTCTAATAGCAATAAATTTTATCAACGTGATCTCGAAGGTTGTTGACCTCAATTTCGAAATTTAAGTATTTGCAAATTAAGCATATAAGGGTGGTTAAATTTTCAAGGGCCGATGTTGATTTTGAATAAAACACAAACTATTTAGGAAATTATTGATATTTTATTTTATTATGATATATTGGTATTACTCAATTATGTATGTAACAAAATATCGGCCAAATGAGCGCCGCGACCTCGGCGGCACACCTCCATACGATGGTCCAAATTTTCGATGACGCTGAGGCATAATGGAGTTTCTATGCCGTTAATGTACCGAATTATCTCATCCTTTAGCTCTTGAATTATTGCTGGCTTATCGACGTACACCTTTTCTTTCAAATAACCCCAGAGAAAAAAGTCCAACGGTGTCAAATAACATGATCTTGGGGGCCAATTGACATCGCCATTACGTGAGATAACACGGCCATTGAATTTGTTGCGCAAAAGAGCCATTGTTTCGTTAGCTGTGTGGCAAGTGGCACCGTCCTGCTGAAACCACATATCGTCCACACCCATATCTTCCAATTGTGGCCATAAAAAATTCGTTATCATCTCACGATAGCGAACACCATTCACAGTAACTGCCTGACCGGCCTCATTTTGGAAAAAATACGGCCCGATGATGCCGCCAGCCCATAAACCGCACCAAACAGTCACTCTTTGTGGGTGCATTGGTTTTTCGACAATCACTCTTGGATTCTCATTCGCCCAAATGCGGCAATTCTGTTTATTGACGAATCCACTGAGGTGAAAATGTGCCTCATCACTGAAGATGATTTTCTTCGAAAATTTTCATAATAAGTCTGGATAACTTTAACACGTTGTTGGATTGTGTATCTCTCCATGGTTCAAATTGAGTAAGTCTGAAATAGAGAAATGTCAAATTAAATTCGGAAAAAAACTTGGCGTTTAGGTGTGGTTCACATTCAACATCGGCCCTTACAATTTAACCACCCTTTACATACATATCCAAGAGAATTTATTACAACACTTTTCCCAATAGTGTTCCCAAGTTCACGGTTTTCAAAATAGACACTCTCCTGTGTCATTTCTCAACAAAAGCAATACCTCCAAAAAAAGAAAACAAAATAGTGCATCCATTCCCGCGATCACTTCATTAAAATACGTACATACTTACAAATACCAACTTTCGACTATAATCCTTCTCTTCTGGCATTTAAAGAGTAGCATAAACACACAAATTCCCTCTTGTGCTCTGATTTTCTATTTTCTTTTGTGCTTTCTCAAGCACAGCTAAAGCATTACAGCGAACACACAAGCGCACATATACTGCAGCCGCTGAGTGCATTGAAAGAAATTGATCTAACTCGCTCTCATTTCAACTGAAGCATAACAATGCAAGCATATGCACAAACATACATACATACAAACTGCAATCCAGCCCAGCAGTAAACACTTCTGGGCCCCTTTATATACAAGTAGTTCTCGACGAAACCCAATTCCATGTAACACTAGTTCCCCGAGGCTAAGTGCTAATGTGTTTAAAAACAAGAAACTTTATTTAAAAGTATTGAAATAAATTTAAAAAAAATCTCCTGAAAATTAAGAATAATTCTTTTGACGATTGCTATAAACAAATTCAAGACGCATACGATGTCTTATTCCAAAAACAAAGAAGACCTCCCCGCGAATTTTCTTGCGCTGGCGGAAAGAAAGTATCAATTTAGCATTGATACTTATGAAAACACTGAAGCAAAAATTGCTGAGCAACTCCAGTTAATATGTGCAGTGAATCAGCCAAGTTCTAGATCCCAAATAGGACAAACTCTTAACTGTGGCACTGAAACATTTTATGGTGGATACGATGAGTGGCCGTCTTTCCGAGATATGTTCACTGCCGTATATATACACCACCCCCTGCTCTCTGCAGCTCAAAAGTTATACCATCTCCGGTATAAGACAGGAGGCCAAGCAGGAGATATAGTTAAACAGTTCGCTTTAACCAACGACAATTTCCAATTGGCTTGGGATGCTCTCCACTCCCGATATGAAAACAAGCGCCAATTAGTCGACAATCAGGTCACAAAATTATTGAACTTACCCAAAGTTCGAAAAGAAACCAGCGAAGAGCTTATTGATTTATACTCAACAATCACTAATTGTTTATCAGTGTTCAAGCTCTCGGCACACCCACTGAAAGCTGGGACCCAATTCTGGTGAATATATGCTCATCCGCATTACCAGAAAATTCTCTAATGCTATGGGAACAATCTCTCGCATCCCGAAAGCAGTGCCCAACATGGCAACAAATGAAAGAATTCCTCTACAGGCAATTCGAAATTAAAGAATGCGTTGAACACAAGCTCGCGAAATCCCCTACTTCGCATGACATAACTAAGCCTATTCTTTCTCTACAGAATAGCCTCCAATCGTGTAAATTGTGCCAAAAGAATCACACTCTCAAGCATTGCCAGCAATTCAAGAAACTGCCGATACCCCAATAAAAAAATAAATTTATAAAAATTAACAACATTTGTACAAATTGTCTTGCGTTGCACCATGCCCTTAAATGGTGTACATCACAAAACACATGCTTGACTTGCAAACAAAGGCATAACTTCTTTTGCACATAAGCCCAACTCATGGGTATGACCGACTAAATAAAATAAATGTGCAATGCAATCGCATTGCTCACCTCATGAGAAGATTTGCTCATTGCATACTCCGATCACCCCTAGATCAGAGTTTTTCCAAGGACACATTACAAATAAGTTCTACAAGTCCCGTAGAACAGACTCCTATCGGCAGCATGACACTCATTCATGTCTGCGTCATCCAAATAATAATAAAAGAAAAATTAAGAAAAAGCACTTTCCGCTGCAGTTTACTTCCGACTTTTTCTTTCCAGGAAACGGACAGCCAAATCGGGTCATGGGTTTTCATTCCGAAGAAAAATGCAACAGCGGAAATAACATACGAAACCACATAGTGAACCAGCACTAATCACGGCCTCCACGAAATCTTTGTTTCCATCGCACCCAACGGATTTAATTCAGCACTTCGTGCAGGGTGGCCCAGTATGTTTAAGCGTGCGCTTAAACAGAACACCACCCTAATTTTCTGTGGGCACCCCAACGAACCATCTTCAGCGCATGCAGCTATATAAGTCTTGCTTGCCAAGCAAAAGGCGAGATTTCTCGCCAATACATCGGCAAGCGCGCACGGGATAAAAATATTTAAAAACAAATATAATAAAATAATCAAACAGTCATACAAAAGATAAACTAAATTACACATTTAACAAAATCATATGGACATTTATACACCATACAACTTTCTAATAAAACATTGATATACATATTTTGTAAAAATTAATTAAATAAAAACATTAATACGTGTACAATTAAATCGAATACGCGAGTGGTTTAGTTTCCGATGGCTTATGAAGGGACCCTCGCGTAAACAAATCTTGTTATCTCCATACCAACGCATCGTAGTCGCTGATTTGTGACAAGGATCATTGTCTTAGTGAAATTTAACCCCGTCTAAATTAGTATCTGCGCTTTAGCGAAGGCTGAAGAACAGCTTCTAATACAATTATGTACTTTAGACTGTCCATGCGACCCTCGCAACGAACATTTCGCCGACACCATCAGCAGCCATGCAGCCCCAGATCATAATGTTGCCCCCTCCATCCTTAACAGTGGCTACCACGCAATCTGGATGATATTCCTCCCTAACCGTCGCCTCACGAACGTCACACCAGGTGTTCCAAATATCTGTAGAAAAGAAAAAGTAATGTTATCGTAAGATTTGTATTATGTCTTCAAAATTGCTCTAGGGTAAGAAGCTATGGCTATTAATACTTTAAGACGATCTTAACTAAGCTTGCCTCGAAGTTTGATTCATTAGATCACAGAACATTCGACCAATCTTCTTCCGTGAAATGTTGGTATTGGCGAGCCCATTCCAAACGATTTTTTCTATTCTTTTCTGAGAGCCACGGCTTCATCCTTTTAAACCTGCTTCCAGAAGTCTTCTTCCAACCTGAGGCTTACCTTCTTCACTTAGAACTTGAGTTCTAACTCCATCATCGTAACTAATTTCACTTTTTTTAGGCATTTCAGTAAATATGAACTGTTTTTATAAGATTGGTAACTTTTCACGAAATGTAATTTACACTTTCACTTTCAAATTTTAAATGCGAAAATATTTTATGAATTTCTTAAAAATGACAATTCATCCAGAGTGCTATGACTTTTAATATTACACAATTTATTCGTTTAATCAACAGTTAAACACCCATGTAAGACATTAACAAAAGGAAGTCGTAACTTTGATAGCCTTGAGAATACTTGTATTTTAGTGGGGTGCCTAATACTTTTGGCCAAGACTGTATATATACTTCTGTTCGTCATTCAATAAAAATACTTGTAATGAATGGAATATTAACAAGGGGTGTATAACGTGCTATTTTCCTTTATCAACATCAACTAGTCTGTCATTGCGAAAATTTTGTCTACTTCGCGAGGTGTTGATGTTTTTCTAATAATTCTAACGCTTCATTACAAATTGAAGCTGCAAACTAAAATAGTAAATAGCTAAAATAGAAGAACGAGCGGGAGGAAAATTTGTATGTGGTGAAAATACTTTCGCAAGCTGCAAGCTATTAAATATATAGGTATGTCAGAATTTCATTATGGATGAGCGGATAATAATAAAGTTACATGCAGACTGGTCATGATCGTAATGTTTCAACTGCCTTTGAATCTGCTGGAGATTGCGTTGTTTCCGCATCGCAAGGCAACTATGAAAAAAATTAATTTATATTTTGCATCCGAAACTGCATATTTATGGTAGCAGTATTTCAACAGGTTCCTTTATTATGTTACATTGCTTTAAGCAGTAAAGTAAAAAATCCTGAAGCCTTCTTTTGGGCCACCCGTTACTATGATATCGTAAACACGTTAATCGACGCCTGTAGGCATTCAGTGACATTGCCATTTTAGTTTCCGGTCATTTTTATGAATGCTTGTCATTTGAAAAAAAGGAACTCTCGAGGTAGCGGCATAATGGGTAAGTAAAATGACGTAAGGTAAATGACGTAAGGTAAATGACGTATATGAAAAATGACCTTTCCATTTCTTTGTTAGAGAAGCATGGTCCACCAGCGTTACCCAACCCAACGAACGTTGTCCAATCGAATACAACCCCAGTATTGAGGAAATACGATTTGTTTTTCAAAGGACAGTGTAAGTGCTTTCCACAAGCGGATCTCGCTGTATATGAATACTTAAAAATATGAGTGAGACCCTCAACAAAAGGTGGCTACTCAGGCAGTGATAAGTAATGTGCACACCATCGGTACGTTTCACTAAAAGTAATCCTATTAATTCATTTACAGGGATAGCACGCATGATAACAACCAGTTTCAAAATAATGATGAACAGGATGAAACAAAACCGCTCCCTCGCTGGCGAAAACCACGTTTTCATCGTGAAAACGAACAACATATTCTTCATTTATTCTTCTTTAGGCTTGCCATATAATCAACAACGCCGCTTTGTGGTATGTGCAGTTCCAGCATGCAGCCAATCGCAGCGAGCGCTGATATATCAATATCTATGAACGTGGTTATAGTTATCGCCGAGGTTATCATCATTTTAGTAACCGTAATAATTATGATAAACCATGTTCTTGTCAAATGGTGACCAAAAAATTATTCAACGCCAGAACGAGAAATTAGTAATCAACAATATCACAGCTAAGTCCTTCCAAAATCGCAAACAACAAATGACTATGATGGCAACTACAAACAGTGATATACTTCAAACGAAGCGCTTCAGCTGTATAATTAATAATGTGCTCTGTCATCCTTTCGCTGTACTGCAACAGCAAAGTTAAGTTAATTTAGTTTCCCAAAGCTATCACATACTACCTTTTTCACTAGTACCAATTATAAGAAAACTATTACGTAAACAAGGTGGTTCCGTATTCTTGATAGGTTTCCTCGAATGCCTTTCCTTAAAGGGAGTGTTTGTTGGTTGTTTGTTTTTTAGAAACCTGCAAGTTTCTAAAGGTTTCATCGCTGTTATTATGTTTGTTTTGAAAGTCAATGATTTGAAGATGACCGTAGGCACTTCAATGTTTCCTAAAGACAATATCATTGATTGCAGTACAAAGTTTTGGCCACTATCTTTTATTTACTTATCTCTTGAACTAACAAAATGGACATTTAGTGCGCTCGTTAAAAAAATACACCCGTTCGTTTTCGTAACAAATCTACAGAGCGAAGAATAATTGCGGATGATCAAGAGTGCAATATGCTGTCGGATCTCGTAAGAAGCATTATAACATAAACTGTTTTCTAGCTATGTGAAACTGTGTTGCATCGTATGTTGTTGTAGAACACGAACACCATTATAGATAATATGGATAATGAAACTACTTACTTACGTTGCTGGCGTAGACACCGCTTAAGCGATTATAGTCGAGTTAACCACATTGCGCCATTTGTTTCTTCTTTTTGCTGTTTGGCGCCAATTGGAAATACCGAGTACACCCAGGTCATTCTCTACCTTGGCTTTCTAACGGAGGGGAGGTCCTCCTCTTCCTCTACTTCCACCGGCGGGTACTGCATCGAAAACTTTTAAAGCTGGAGTATTCGCATTCATCCGCACCACATGACTTAGCCGCTGCTTCTTGATTCGCTGAACTATGTCGATATCGCTGTTTAACTCGTACATATTATCGTTCCGTCGCCTGCGATATTTGCCGTTGCCAATGAGCAAAGCACCCAAAATCTTACGAAACAATTTTTTCTCGAAAACTCCTAACCCCGACTCAGCAGAAAGTTCCCGCCCTTGCTTCCACACCGTATAGCAGGACGGGAACGATGTGAGATTTGTAGAGTTTGGTTTTCGTTCGTCGGGAGAGGACTTTACTTCTCAATTGTCTACTCAGTCCAAAGTAGTACCTGTTGGCAAGAGTGACTCTGTGCTGTATTTCAAAGCTGACATTATTATTGGTGTTGATGCTGGATCCTAGATAGACGAAATTATCTCCGACTTGAAAGTTATGACTAATGTTTGATGACCCATATCCTTTGCTTCCTTATCCAGTGTGGAGAAAGCAGAACTCACAGCGCGGATGTTGAGGCCAATAATGTCAATATCATCGCCGTACGCCAGGAGCTGTACAAATTTATAGAAGATTGTACCTTCTCTATTCAGCTCTGCAATTCGTATTCACAGGATAAGGAATCACCCTGTCTGAAATCTCGTTTGGCATCGAACGGCTTGGAGAGGTCCTTCCCGATCCTAACGGAGCTTTTAGTGTTGTTTAACGTCAGCTTACATAGCCGTATAAGTTTTGCGGGGATACATAGCGGCGCAGAGGCAGCTGCTATTCGTGCTATCGAAGGCTGCTTTAAAATCCATGAAGAGGTGGTGTGTGTCAATCCTCTTTTCAGGTCTTTTCCAAGATTTTGCGCATACTGAATATCTGGTCAATGGTTGACTTACCAGATCTAAAGCCACACTTTTAAGGTCCGATCAGTTTGCTGACGTTGGGCTTTAGTCTTTCACACAAAACGGTCGACAGGACCTTATATGCGATATTAAGGAGGCTTATCCCACGGCAATTGACGCATACCGCTGGATCGCCATTTTTTGTGGATTGGGCAGAGCACACTTAAATTCAAATCGTCGGGCATGCCTTCATCCGACCATATTCTGCAAAGTGGTTGATGCATGCACCTTGTCAGACCTTCACCCCATGTTTGAATAGTTCTGCCGGTAGGCCGACAGCTCCAGCTCATTTTCACTGCTATTCAGCAGGCTGGAGAAGTGTTCCCTCCATAAATTCAATATGCTCTGTGCAGCGGTGGCTAGATCACATCTTTGTGTGCTACAAGAGTCTGCTTCCGTCCTGAAACCTTCTGTGAGTTGTCGTATCTTCTCATAGAATTTTTGAACATTACCTTTGTCGGACAGCTTCTCAAGCTCTTCATACTCATGCATTTCGGCCTCTTTCTCTTTTTGTCTGCAGAAGCGTCTTGCTTCCCTCTTCAACTCTCGACATCTATCCCATTCCGCACTTCTGTCGATCGCAACGTTGCGAGGTAGGCAGTCTGTTTTCCCTCCACTTCGACACGGCAATCCAATAGTTTCGTTTGCAGTTCGAGTTTACCGAGTGGCTGATGAGTGCTCTCAGAGAGCAGGAGTACAAGTCGAGTAGAAAACCGCTCGGCAGTCTGTGATGATTGCAGCTTTTCGACGTCGAACTTTCCTTGTGTTTCTTGACGGGCGTTCGTCGATGCAACAAGATAGTGGTACAAGTCGATGCTGCGTCCTCGGAGTGTACGCACGTCAAGAACACTGGAGACATGTCTTCTATCTGCACAACATGATCCATCTGGTTTTGTGTTTTTCGATCAAGGGACAGCCAAGTAGTTTGATGTATTTTTTCGTCGATCAGCCTCAGCCCTTCAAGAGATGTTTGGTTGTGGAGACTGAATTTTCGGACAGTTGTGCCAAAGATACCTTATCTGCTCACCCTGGCGCTAGGCATGATTTTCATCATTTATATCCTTGGCCAAATCGTCCTTCTCTTCCGTCGGAGCGTAATGGAAATTTTCGCTTTGATGCGGATTGTGGTCAGACGCTCATGCATTGGGGTGAATTCCGGTACTCGACGAGGGAGTCTCTCTCCCACCACAAATCCGACATCAAATTACAAACATGATAGCTCGAGTTATGTAACTCTGAGCCCTTTTCAAACTACGGCGCTCTCCTTAGAAGGCGGGAACATCGCTTCGCTGCAAGCGGGAATTTCTTGTTGGGTTGCATAAAGCATTAGCTAGCGGATTTGGTTGATTTCACAGCTTTGTGAAGTACTTCGTCCTGCTTCTTTCAATTTCAGGCTTAACCAGTAAAATACCCGTTAGTGCTCTGAAAATTTTGGACTGGAACCTCTGTATATATGGTGGGATTTGTGTAGGGTTAGAAGTTTTACTATCTGATCCTGGTATTTCTATGTTTGCTGAAAGAAGGATTAATTCGACAAGCGGTCTTGTCACTTGTCCCTCCTCAATCGTAATGTCCACCACTCGTACTCAGTTATCCGAACCTGGGTGTAAATACAGGATTCTTCCAAGTCGTTAAGGGGGGTGGTTATCTTCCTTGATAACCACCAAGTTTCCTGCCTTAATATTTTGTTGAGAATGCTTACACTGCCATCAGTTTGCGATAGAAGCAGGATTTTCATTAACCTCTATTTCGGGTGAGCTAAAAGGTGTCCGCCAAACCAGGAAGTGACCTTTAGTAAGCAGCTCCAAGTCAGATGACTCGAAGAGTGACCCAAAGACCGTGAATTGAAACACGACTCTATCCGACATAGAGGGGTAGAGAACTTTTCGAATGTGTACTTATTGCCTGAAGCAATCTTTTGGAAGTGTTTTTTTTTTACTTTTTACCCCTGCTTCCCACAATCCTTATCGAGCGTACTGTGTGAAATGCTAAAACCCACCGTCAATAAACTGATTGGACCTTATCAGTGTGGCTTTATACGTGGTAAATCAATCATTGACCTTTAAAACACACTACCTCTTCGTCGATTTTAAAGCAGTCTTCGACAACACGAAGAGGAACTACTTCCACGCCGCTGTGCCTAAATTTGATATCCCCGACACTGGTAAACTGACGCTAGACAACACCAGAACCGCAGTCAGAATTGGAAAGGACCTCTTCGAGTCGCTCGGTACCAAATGACGTTTCAAACAATCTTTTATCGTGTGATTTCTTTATTTGATGCTGGAGAAAATAACACGAGCTGCAGAGCTAAATAGACAAGGTACAATCTTTAAAGAGTGTACAACTACTGACGTTTGCCGATGATATTGAAATCATAAACCTTTCTCTGCCTTCTCAAGATTTGATAAAGAAGTTAAGCGGATGGGTCTGGTAGTGAACGAGAACAAGTCAAAGTATCCCCTGTTATCAAATAAGCAAGTATCGCATTTGCGACTTTTTTTACCCCTGCTTCCTAAAATCCAACCATGTAAGGGCGCCAGCGGGAATGAAATGTCATGAGAGCATCTGTTGAAGGTAACTTTTGAATTCTGATCGCAAAGATCGTGAAGCTCCGACAAAGTTAGTACCATTGTCAGAGTGGATTTTTCTTGGGTATCCGCGCCTAGCTACGAATCTAGAAAAGGCTGCTCGAAAGAATGGGGTACTCAGGTCATTGGTTGCCTTTAAATGAATCGCCTTTGTTGAAAAACAAACGAAAAAGTATGTATAGCCTTTCGAAGTGCGAAATCCTCTGCCGCGAAAATTTTTAATCTCGAAAGGACCTGTGAAATCCACGCCGGTGACCGTAAATGCGCGTGTGAAAGAAATGCGTTCCTTAGGAAGACTGCCCATTAGCTGGGATTGTACAGATTTTACAGTTGTGGATGATGGACCAGAACATGTTTTTTACTCTGGGAATCCAAGGATATATCGTGGACGAATTGGACAATAAGACGGAAAAGTTTGCAGTTTTAAGGAAGGACAATTGTATGGCACTCGCTGTATGATAAGTCATTGGATTAAAGGACAAAATTTCACTCTTATTATTAACTAGTTTTCCAGTTTGCAAATTCACGTATACTTAATAAAAGTACTTCTGATAAAGTGTTATTAAGCGAGAGCTAGTTTCTTTAATTTCCTCGGAGGAGATTAGAGAAGTAACAACTTTAAATGAAGTTTTTTTTCGTGGATGAGTAGTCTTTAAGAACCTCATAAAATATGACAAAACTCTTGAAGCTCTCGGTAAATTTGAAAATCTGTCTAGAATGGTAATAAAACTATTAACACTTGTTGCGTGAACACGCACCCTTTTTTCCTCGACTTCCGTCTCGTAACTTTTGAGGGATAACAAACAACTATCACATCCAGTTCCGACTGAATCAAGGCTGAAAAGAATTTTTAATTATGTATTAACGAGAATACTTTTATTTTCGTATCTTTCACACTAATTTTTTCAGGCTGTTGAGAAGCCTTCATTTGCTAATGGACATTTGCTAACTACATATGTCCTTTGCTTCCCCTTGCGTTTTTTGATTAAGGTGAAAGAGTTTTTGCACCGATGAAATACTATAATTCAGTATGTAGATGGCCGTAAACATGTCCCTAAACGTGGGCCATATAATAAAATTCTCCATGTTATATGTGTATATATTGTGTTTTCGTTAAGCCACAATATGGAGTAAAATCGCAGTGAACAGAGAAAACGAAAGAATTTTTATTTCACCCAAAACCGCCAACCAATATAGAAATCCCAATTCAGACGAAAGAGCTTAATATTTTGTATGTATATTAATATTTATGTATATACAATATATTTGGTTTTATTAAATATATATAGGTATATACCGTGAATTTACAGATAATAAAAATAATACGTGATATTTAATTTGATCAAAATTAATGATTTTGTTATAATATATTGAAAGTGAGTTTGTGTGAAAAAAATCCAATAAAAGTTGTTATGTGAACGTAGAGGTTATATCCTCTCAAACATTAAAAAAGTTACAACTTAGCAAGAAGTGATATTATGCAACAGCAGCAAAATTGATAATATGCAACAACAACAACAAGTGGTAATGTGTAACAACAGCAAGTGATAATGTGCAGCAGCAAAAATAAAATATGGTAATTTAAGTAAGCTGTCACATCTACTGTGGAAAAAAAATCAATGCACGATTTTTTTTAACAATTTGAAAGAAAGTAATTTCTACAATGTGCACGCTGGTTAAAAATTATATGAACTTCAATACAACAAGTGATTAGAATTGGAGTTAACTGCAAATTAGTGTTCCAAAAATTACCGAAGATTGACAAAAGTTAATAATGCTGCTGCTTTTATGAGTGATAAGATTTACACTTCGTTTACAATACACCGCAAATGCAAATAGATAAATGGACTTTTCCACGAACTCGCTTTTATTTTTATTTTTTTATTGAAAATTTGCCTTAATGATTTTTTGTTTGTATGGTACACGCACGTGAAATTTCACCACGTACCTTTGAACTTCTACGATATTATTCCACTAAGTGTTTCTATGGATAAACGTGTATGTGGTTGGCGTGGATGTTGATCGTGTGCTGAAATGCTCTTTAGTGGCACTGCGACCTTCGTTGGTGTGACTGGTGGTGTACTCGGTGGTGCTGAATTGAGAAATTTGTTTAAATACATCCGGCTCGAAGGACGATGGAAAATTTACTCCAAATTTAAGGGCGGAACTATTTGATGGTTTAATATTAATAAGGCTTTTTGAATAGTTCAGTCTCTGGCCCACATCTTGGAGAGACGACGAGTTTTCCTGTTAATCTAAGCGAAAATCCACCTATGTGCCAAATTTCAAGTAAAACCAGCCATAAATAAAGTTTTTTCGAATAGGTCAGTCCACTTCTCGAATCTTTTTCTTAAGATAAAATTTTCTCAGGAATCTTAGAAATAATCTGACGAAATTTCAAGTCAATCGATCGATAACTTTTCGAGAGCACTCGTTCCGTAGGGACACACTAACCTTTTTCGAATAGGTCAGTCCCTGGTCCACTTTCCGGAAACAACTGTAGCCATCCTGTCAATCTAAGCAAAAGGCCACTATGTACCCAATTTCAAGTAACTCGAGCCATAAGTAAGATATTTTCCACTTCAATTTTTTTTTTTTTGAAAAACCTTCCCATAGAATAATAGAAACAATCTGGCAAAAGTTGATATCCCCGACAGTGGTAAACTGACGCTAGAGAACACCAGAACCGCAGTCGGAATTGGAAAGGACTTCTTCGAAACGCTCGGTACCAAATGACGTTTCAAACAATCTTTTATAGTGTGATTTCTTTATTTGATGCTGGAGAAAATAATACGAGCTGCAGAGCTAAATGGACAAGGTACAGTCTCTTAAACAAGTGTACAACTACTGGCATTTGCCGATGATATTGAAATCATAAACCTTTCTCTGCTTTCTCAAGATTTGATATACAAGTGAAGCGGATGGGTCTGGTAGTGAACGAGAACAAGTCAAAGTATCCCCTGTTATCAAATAAGCAATTATCGCATTTGCGACTTGGCTCTCACGTCATTGTTGACAGTCATATCTTCGAAGTCGTATATAGTTTCGTCTATCTAGGGACTAGCATCAACACCAATAATAATATCAACTTTGGTATCCAACGCAGAATCACTTTTAGCAACAGGTTCTACTTTGAACTAAGTCGGCAATGGAAAACTAGAGGACTCGACGAACAATAACCAAACCAAATAACCTTGATGAGTCAACCCTCGAGAGAAAAGTTTTGCGGACCATTTATAGTCCTTTGCGCATTGGTAACGGCGAATACCGTAGACGATAGAACGACGAGGTGTAGGATGCTATTGACATGGTTCAGCGAATGAAGAGACAGCGGCTAGGTCATGTCGTCCAAATTGATGAGAGCACTCTAGCTTTGAAAGTTGGAGGGATCAGGTCGAGAGCGACCTGGTTTCACTTGATATTTCCATTTGGCGACAAACAGCGAAAAGAAGAAATGAATGACGCCTTAAAATTGATTCGGCCAACGCCAATAAGGAAGAAGAAGAAGAAAATATTAAGAAGTATATTTCTCATGAGCAAAATTTTTATACCTTACTTGATATTAGCCGTTATAAAACTCTTAAGCTCTTACACGCATTCAAATAATTTTTTTCTTATATTTTTAAAGGCGACTTGGAAAGTATACATAGACGCTTTCTTATTATCTTTTCATATATTTTATATGCTTAAATCCTTAAATTTCACTTTGTATTGAATTTTAAAATCTCATGAATATATATTCTTGGTAACAAAAATTACCTCTCCTGAATAATAGTGAAAAGTTTTTATCGCAAACATGAAATTGCTAAAATTTGTTGTACAATTTCTTAATTGTAAATAACTTAAAAAATGTTTATTTATAACTCAATGAACACCAACTGCTATAAAAACGGTACTGTACACACCGACTTATTGAAGTACTTTCACAGTCTCACTTTTCAGTAGAGTTGTCACCAAGGAGTTTACATTGTAACTGACACAGCCACAAGACATTTAATTTTTCAAACGTCGTAAACGTTTCCAATAGACCACTTTCTTTCTTTCTCTTGGCCTTCCAACGGTCTAGATTAGAAACACTACGTCCCTTAGGCGTTTAATTACCATATAGGGACCTTCCCATTTTGCATTGAATTTTCGGGGACAAATCTTTCTTCCGTTAATTTTAAAAACTTTCGGAGTTCGTCACTTTATCATACCTGGCCGCCATCTTGTCACTCATAAATAAAACTTGCAGTTGTCACATCACCATTTACTCCAAATTTAAAATCTCTAGGCAACTGAGTTTCGCTACCGAAGAGCATCTTTGTTGGTGTTCCTTCCGGTGTTTCGTGCACAAAGCTACGTGAATATCCCAATCGCTCCAAGGTTCGATTGAATCGTTCTACCATACCGTCTGATTGGGTATGCAGAGCTGTCGTTCAGGTTTTTCGAATACCCAGTATTTGACGCATCCCTTGGAAAACTACACTTTCGAAAGCAGTTTTCTACAGGACTTCTGAATTTCGGCCCTTTAGCTGCAATACACTCCTTGCAGTTTGAAATCTGTTCCGAGTCCCTTCAATCCAATAGAACCACTGTTTGTTCGTGTAATCTCCAGGTACCCAGGGGCCATTTTAAATTTCCTTGAGAATGTCCGGAAATCTCTACTGCAGGACAACTATTAGATTGAGGCAACACTGGCCATCTTCATTTTCCCATACTTTGTCTTTGCCTAAGTCATCTGTCAGTGTGTAGGTCCGCGGCGACACTCCTTTCCTAGCAATAAACGGCTCTACATACTTTGACGTTAACTTCGCTGCATCCGACGCCATGAAAATTCTTCCTCCACATTTAATCTCCAGGCATGTATTGCCCATCTCGACGACGGAGATTATACCTACCTATTAACCTAGTTCTGACGTTTTCCTAATCTCTGCAGACTTCTATGCTCGCTCCTCACAATTTAATTTCTCCTGATTTCCTAAGCTCTTTATGAAGTCCCTACTGCCTTCTAGCGCCATTTTCCTACAAAAGTTCATAAAATATGGCGTAGCTCCTGAGACTTCGTGCTGACATGTCCAAATACAGCATGCTACCTTCGTTAACTGTTGGTCCCATGTCCTCTGGTTCTCTGATATATAAGTAATAAATGTTGTCTTAATAATCTGGTTTATCCTTTCGGCCGGGTTAACCTGTAGAACTCCAAGCAAAAGAAATACATTGTCCTCCAATTTTTTGCATACGCTTTTTGACTGCCACGCCAAAGGGATTATGAGGGGAAATTTGGAGAAATAGTCCACTACTGTTTGAATATGTTGGTAGCTTTGTCACTAAAGGCCCTACCAGACCTACACAAATTATTTCCCAAGGCTCAACTGCCTCGGTCCTCTCTATCATACCCCCAGCTGGCTGTGAATTTTCAGGTTTCACCTGCTGACAAGTCTTGCACGCCCTAACATATTTTACAGTTTCCGACTTCATCCTTTTTAATGGACTGGGGTTACATTGTCTTAGACTCACCATCACGACCTATTTATTACCTTTTTTCCACTCCAGATGATAATCATAAAAAGAAAGAAATCTCGACCTGACAAACTTGTAGAGGTTGCCACTATCAATTCTCCACGTTGGATACGCCAAAAGCTTTTTTCTACTAGCCGAAATGTAGGCACTTCAGCAATAACCGGCACACTACGGGATAGCATATCTGGAACCACATGTTCCTTGACTTTCTGATGCACAATATCAAAATCGTACTTCTGGAGCTTTAAGACCCATCTCGCTAACCTACCACACGGATCCGTCAACTTATTTAACCAAATAAGTGAATAATGATCAGTGACGACCGTAAACATAGCGACCTCAACATATGGTCACAATTTCTCAGCCGCCCACAGAACACTCCTTTTCGGCCGTCGAGTAATTACGCTCTCCTCTGTTCAAGGACCTACTCAAAAAAGCTGTCACCTTCTCACCGTCATCAAACATTTGCGTTAACACCGCACCAATATCGAAATCAGACGTGTCTGTCGGGATTGTGAAAGGCCTATAAAATCCGGGCTGCTCAAAACCAGAGCTGTCACCAAGCGTTCCTTCGCTTGTTTAAAAATCCTTTGACAATCTTCACTCTAATTGAACTTTCAGTTATTCTTAGTTAAATCTTTTATAAATCTGCAGTAACAGGACGCTGTTCCTATAGATGACCGCACTTGCATTACGTTCTTCGGTCGGTGTTTAATCATCGCCTCTACCTTCTCGGAGTCTAGGTGTAGACCGTTCCACGTTGCCCAAATATTTTAATTCGGACCGACAAAAATTACACTTGTCCCTGTTTAGTCTAAGCCCTGCACTAGCTAATCCATATAAAACAATCTTCAAAATCTCGAAGTGTTTTCCGAATTTATTTGTAACGATAATAAATCGTCCATAAACGAATATATGGGGCTCGAACTCTGGTCCTATTTCCTCACCGACCTAACCCATAATAAAGCATTTACTATAAGCAAATTTACCGCGCCTCGGAAGAGTTGAGCTTCGGTCACACCGCGTACCTCACTCCTCAACTCGTTCCAGAAAAGCGAAAAGCGACATACCGGCTTTTTCACCGTTGAAGTGGGCGTCCAACTTCGACAAATTTTCTTTTTTCCGACACCTCAAACATGAACCAAAATTTATGGAAAGTAAACACAATTACTCTTGTAGGACCCAGGGAGGTGAGCTAGTGACAGATGCCCAGATTATACTCGATTTATGGAGGGAGCACTTCTCCAGCCTGCTGAATGGCAGTGAACAGGAAACACGCGGAGATGTTGAACCCGAAACTCCAATTGATGACGATGGAAAAGTTGTTCCGTTACCCGACTATGAAGAAGTGCGAATAGCAATCGTCCGCTTAAAAAACAACAAAGCGGCAGGGGCCGATGGATTACCGGCCGAGCTATTCAAAAACGGCGGCGAAGAACTGATCAGGTGCATGCATCAGCTTCTTTGCAAAACTTGGTCGGATGAAAGCACGACGATTGGAATTTAAGTGTGCTCTGCCCGATCCACAAAAGAGGCGATCCCACAGTCTGCGCCAATTACCGTGGAATAAGCCTTCTTAATATCGCATATAAGGTCCTATCAAGCGTATTGTGTGAAAGACTAAAGCCCACCGTCAACAAACTGATTGGACATTATCAGTGTGGCTTTAGACCTGGTAAGTCAACCATTGACCAGATATTCACCATGCGCCAAATCTTGGAAAAGACCCGTGAAAAGAGAATCGACACCCACCACCTTTTTGTCGATTTTAAAGCCGCCTTCGACAGCACGAATAGGAGCTGCCTTTATGCCGCTATGTCTGAATTTGGAATCCCCGCAAAACTTATACGGCTAAGTAAACTGACGTTAAGCAACACTAAAAGCTCCGTCAGGATCGGGAAGGACCTCTCCGAGCCGTTCGATACCAAACGAGGTATCAGACAGGGTGATTCCTTATCATGTGACTTTTTTAATTTAATGCTGGAGAAAATAATACGAGCTGCAGAGCTAAATAGAGAAGGTACAATCTTCTATAAGAGTGTACAGCTGCTGGCGTACGCCGATGATATCGACATTATTGGCCTCAACAACCGCGCCGTGAGTTCTGCTTTCTCCAGACTTGATAAAGAAGCGAAACGAATGGGTCTGGTAGTGAATGAGGGCAAGACGTATTATCTCCTGTCATCAAACAAACAGTCATCGCATTCGCGACTCGGCTCCCACGTCACTGTTGACAGTCATAACTTCGAGGTCGTAGATAATTTCGTCTATCTAGGAACCAGCATTAATACCAACAACAATGATTGCCTTGAAATCCAACGCAGAATCACTCTTGCCAACAGGTGCTACTTTGGGCTGAGTAGGCAATTGAAAAGTAAAGTCCTCTCTCGACGAACGAAAACCAAGCTCTACAAGTCGCTCATTATACCGGTCCTACTATATGGCGCAGAAGCGTGGACGTTATCAATATCTGATGAGTCGGCTCTAGGAGTCTTCGAGAGAAAAGTTCTGCGAACGATTTATGGTCCTTTGCGCATTGGCAACGGCGAATACCGCAGACGATGGAACGATGAGCTGTACGAGCTATACGGCGATATTGACATAGTTCAGCGAATGAAGAGACAGCGGCTACGCTGGCTAGGCCATGTCGTCCGAATGGATGAAAACACTCCAGCTTTGAAAGTATTTGATGCAGTACCCGCTGGTGGAAGCAGAGGAAGAGGAAGACCTCCACTCCGTTGTAAAGATCAAGTGGAGAGTGACCTGGGTGCACTTGGAATTTTAAACTGGCGCCAAACAGCGAAGAGAGGAGATGAATGGCGCGCTGTAATTGATTCGGCTATAATCGCGAAAGCGGTGCCAACGCCAATAAAGAAGAAGAAAAAACACAATTACAAAAAGAAATTTTGATTTAAATAAAAGTTATTAAAAAAAAATTTTAATTAACGAAAAACACTAAAAACCACGATTTAATTCGGTGGGTCTACTACTGGCTACTTTTGGACCTGTCTTTACCTACATGACGAACAATTTTTCTATTCGTAAAAAACACACGGATGGTCCGATAATTTGAGCAAAAACAAGAAAAAGAAAACTACTAATTTGCATTTGAACGGACTCAATGGATTCCTTCTCAATAGGCTGAGTTGATAATTTTTAAAGATGTCCTGGGTTCGACCACCAATAAAATGCTTCCTTAGATTATTCCTGACAATAAAAAAAGGAAAAACATTAACAATTCTCACAACAAAAAAAAAGGTATAGGAAAGTCACAGAATTTTCGGAAACACAATCTCTTTTCACTTCTGTAACATAGAATAACAAAATTTTACAAAATAGATATCTGCCTCACGTCGGGCGCCATTTCCTCACCTTCACTTTTCCTAATAGTAAATATGTAAGTACGTATATACATATGTATATTCTTACATGTGCCTACAGTGGCTGTTGGTTAAAGCCTACCAACAAGGTGACAAAACAAATCTAACAAAGCGACCGGCAAGTTTAGTGGAGTTGGCGTGGGTTACTAACCACTTACAAGAACTAAAACTATGGGCAAGACAAAAAACAAACCAAGTGAAATGATCCACGCTGACTTAGACAAACGAAAATCGAACGACAACTGATTCGCTCAGAAGTAAGCTGCCGTGGTATCCGCTACAAGGAGGAAATAAATAAAACACAAATTTATAATTAATAAATGGTTTATTTACAATTTTTCTGGAAGTCAACTTACCGTGTGGTGATTCTGCAATATATTCGATTCTCAGTCAACAAAAAAGTGGAAAAAAAGGAAACGGCAAAACAAAACAAGCCGCTAAAGTAAAGGAGCTAGTTGAGCTTTTGAACGAAAGCTCGGCCTGCGTTGCCATTACGTTTGCGGATTGAACATTCCGCCCGCCTTGCAGTATCACCACGCGTGTAACAACAATATATTAAATTTTTTTTTTTTTTTTACAAAATTCATTTTGGTTTTACTTCATTAATACTTATATTATATTCGTACTAAAGCTAGTTACAATATAGAACATTAACGACTAATGTGTTAATTGGTGACGCCTGAGATCACCCATCCTAGAGTGGTGTTTTGTGCCACTAGTTGGCCGGTTGTCATCGGGAGGATTCCCGGTTGAATTAAACGCGCGTAAATGTCCGCGCCCAAAGTCATGTCCACTGGTGCCGCTTTGTAAAATGTAGGGTCGGCCAGTCGCAGGTTTTTGTACGCCTCAGCCGTTTGTTCGCTGAGCGACCTGACAGGAGTTGGAGTTGGTGGGATAATCTGTACCTGAGCGCAGACGGAGAGCTCTGCCTGACCCCCGTTGTTGTCGCGAAGCGTGAGCTCACACACTCGGCTGGCTCGACGCACCTGAGTGCGGAGTCGCAGCCTTGCAACCGTGGCCGCAGAAATGATGGTTGCCGGACTCACGGGGTTGATAACAGCTCTAACTGCGGTAAACCTGTCCGTAGTTCGTAGCTGAACAACCGCCGTGGGTGACAGCGCCAACATTTGCTGCCAAGGGAGTGCCGTTGTCCTCGCTTCAATGATCGCTCGCGCATTTAGCCCACGACGGGCACCTCGACCGCGCCTGCGCCTCGATTGGGGTGGCCGACGGCACGGATCGAGTCCCGTTCGGTCCGAGGGATGTCGCTAAGACGGATTGAGTCTGAGTCGATCATCCCTAAGCCGCCAATTCGAGGTGAAGTTGCCCACTCGTTTAGCCCGGCGAGACGGATCGTGTCTAGCTCGGTGCTGCGCGGGTGGCGTGCACAGGAGATGTCGCATCGTGGGTTCTGGAGCTGCTGGTTTTCGTACAGGTGGTCGGTAGGTGTGGGCGAGCGTCGTATCCGTCGCTGCAGTTGTTGTTTCTCGAGGTTGGTCCCTCGTTGCTGTTTGCGTTGTGCCTTCTTCGATTTCTGCCATTAGCAATTCTTCTTCTTCCACTTGCTGGGCCCATGTAAGCTCGACGACGTCATTATTCGACTCCTCATATATGTCGGAGCTTAGGCCATGCAGCATAGTGTGGTGGTTTTCTCCGCACCTCTTGCAGCGAACAAAGCTGGAGCACTCGCTTGCCTTGTGGTTATTTGCGAGGCAATTCGTGCAGTGCAGATTTGACGCCGTTCTCCACCGTTCTTCGGGAGTCATCTGTCGGAATTGTGGGCACAATCGCAGCGGATGGTTGTTTAAGCACAGGTGGCAGATGTTTGATGACATTTTCTATGAATTAATGGAAAAAAGAGGAAGAAATAAGAAAATTTTATTAGTTTTCTTGCGGTAATACAACCAATTTGACTACTGGTCTACTAATAATTCCACGTTGGGTTTTAACGTCAACAACTCGGACTTTATGGTCAGTGCCTGGATAGACCTTTTCTACCCTACCTAACCGCCACTCATTTGGAGGTAGATTCCTCTCGTACGATGACTAAGTCGTCGACCTGGACGTTTCTTTGTGGATGTTTCCATTTATACCGCCTTTGTAGTTCAGTTAAATATTCGGATTTCCATCTTCGACAGAAACTATGGTTAATAGCCTTTAATTTTTGCCATCGATTGACTATGGATATCGGATTTCCTGTGATTTCTGGTTCTGCTTTCGACAACAATGGAGCACCAATCAAAAAATGACCTGGGGTAAGGGGTGTCAAGTCGTGGATGTTATCCGACGATGGGCTTAGAGGCCGAGAATTCAGGCATGCTTCAATTCTCGTTAATAAAGTTGACATTTCTTCAAATGTATATTTCATTGAGCATGCTGTTTTTTTTGAAGTGGGCCTTAAAGCTTTTCACTCCTGCTTCCCAAAGGCCTCCCATATGAGGAGCTCCAGCGGGAATGAAGTGCCAATTCAAATCTGGGAAGAGATTTGAGGTAGATATGGCATCTGGCCATGATTTAATGGCGGCCTTGAAATCTCTTTTTATTTCTTTAGATGCTCCTACGAAATTGGTGCCGTTATCCGAATATATGTTATTCGGGCAACCTCTTCGTGAAACAAATCTTAAGAGTGCTGCCATGAAAGTGGCGGTAGATAAATCGCTCGTAGCCTCCAAATGTATAGCCTTTGTTGAAAAGCATACGAAGACGCACACATAGCCTTTGGTTATGAGACACGCTCTACCGGTGTAGTTTTTAATATCGAATGGCCCGGTGAAATCAACTCCCGTTGTCTCGAACGGCCTAGTTAACTGCGTTCTAGGCGCAGGTAGCGCTGCCATTAACTGTGTTTGTTCATGTTTTTTAAACATAACGCAAGTTTTGCAGTTGTGTATGACAGTTCGAATTAGGGTTTTAGTTTTGAGTATCCAATATTGCATGCGTAAAAGACGCAATACCAACTGATTGCCACCATGCAGGGAAAGGTGATGAATAAAATTGACAAGTAGTTTGGCAAAGCGGCAGTTGTAGGGGACAATAATTGGGTGACGTTCGTCGAAAGCTAATGAGGGTGCGTTAGCCAGCCGGCCACCGACTCTTAGAAGTCCATTTTCATCCATGAAAGGATTTAATGATAAGATAGGGGACCTCTTAGTAAGAGGCTGCTTGTTTAGCAAGCCATTGTATTCATTGGTGAAGTGTATTTTTTGGGCGACCTGTAGAAGTCGTACCTTGACGAAGTCTATTTCACCAGGCGTAATTGTTTCACATTCTGGCAGCACTTTGTGTTTCGGGTGGATGCGTTTGAAAAACTGGAAAATTCGTGCTATTATCCGCATCGCTTTAGAAAAATTGGAAAATCGTTCCAAAATATCTTCAGTTGGAAGAACTTCGGTAGTATGTACCCGAATGGATTTAGCTTCAAGGGTAGTTTCGAAGCTCACAGAGTCCTTGTTTGGCCAATTCGTGGGGCTTTGTTTGAGCCACTTGGGCCCTGTCCACCATATATCATTGTTCCTTAACTCTTGAGGAGAAAGGCCTCGACTGGCTAGGTCGGCAGGATTGTCTTCCGAATCGACGTGGTTCCAGTTCTCCACTTGGGTTATTTGTGCAATTTTTGACACCCGGTTTGCTACAAATGTGGACCAAGAACACGGGGGTTTGCTTAGCCAAGCAAGAACTATTGTCGAATCCGTCCAAAGGTAAAGCCCTTGGTGGTTAATACCTATTTGAGGTAAAAGAAATTTCATAATTTTTGCCAAGACGACCGCGCCAGATAATTCTAATCTGGGAATGGAAATAGTTTTCACAGGAGCAACTTTCGTTTTGGCGAGAAGTAGGTGTGTATTAACTTGAAAGCGATCGTGGACAGAACTTCTCGTTTAGTGAAGGAAACTTTGTTGTGTAATGGTTTTGCCAGGAAATAAAACTGATCCCATTTGGCATTCCAACGTATTCCTAAAGTTTTAGCCTCGCTAGAATTATCGATTTCTAGGAAATCTGAAGCTAGAAGGTGATTCCTAGGCAGGTCTGATAAGATCTGCTTATCATTAGAAGTCCACTTTCTTAGTGGGAAACCTGCCGAGTGCAAGACTTCAATGAGCTGATCTCTTGACTTAATTGCTTCCGGGATGTCATGAGCCCCGGATAGAACGTCTTCTACATATGTGTTGGAGTTCAAGATTTGTGAGGCTAGAGGGTGACTCTGCTGTACCTCCTTGGCTAATTGTAGAATTGTGCGAATGGCTAAATAAGGTGCGCAATTAAGACCAAATGTAACCCTATCTAATTGGAAGTATTTTATCTCCCCGGCCAAAGAATCCCTGAAGAGGATTCTTTGATAGTTAGTGTGGTCAGGGTTGACTAGAATTTGGCGGTACATTTTCTCAATATCTGCATTGAAAACGTATTTGAACAACCGCCACCTGATAATCAGTAACGTCAAATCAGTTTGTAATGCTGGGCCAGTATAGAGACTATCATTGAGACTGATTCCATTTGTCGTACGACAGGAAGCGTTGAATACAACTCGTAATTTTGACGTAGTACTGTCGGGTTTAAGAACGGCATGATGTGGCAGGTAGTAACTGCTAGCCGGGTTTTCTAATGGGTCATAAGCAATTTCATGCATATGTCCCAGTTCGACATATTCTTGAAGAACATTGCGATATTGCTCTTCAATTTGGGGCTTTTTGTTAAGTGAGCTCTCACTTCTAAGAAACTGTCTCATGGCAATATGGCGCGAGGCTCCAAGATCTACTCCTGGAGGTGGAGCTCATAATGGTAGTGAGACAACATAACGACCTTCGTGATTGCGGAAGGTTGTTTCTTCATACAGTCGTTCGCATTTCTCTTCTTCAACTGTCATGAATCTTGTCTCAGGAATTTCTTCTAATTCCCAAAACTTGGTGAGTTGCTTGACTAGCGAGATCTCACTGAAGTAAGTAAGAACAGTTAAAGGATTTTTTGGTTTTTCATTAGGAACGGGGCCGGTTAGAATCCAGCCGAATACTGTTCGCTGTGCCATGAGTGAACCAAGAATGTTGGATTTAACCCCACTCAACATAACCTTGGGGTACAAATCTCCACCTATCAATATGTCTATTTGTTGACTTTTGTAAAAATCGATATCCGCCAGAGGGATAGGCGGGAGGTGTTTTAGCATTTCCTTGCTGTTTTTTTGGGTTGGTAGGAGTCCCGTCAGCTTAGGAAGTACCATTGCATCCACTTTAAGCCTGAAGTCTTTGTTTCGGGGGGAACCAAGTTTTATAGTACACACTTTATGTACTTTCCCGGATACGGCATCATTTAAACCGGACACATAAGCGCTAATATTTTTACTCGGCAAACTTAGTCGTTTTCGTAAACTTTCCGAGATGAAAGTTCCCTCAGATCCTGAATCTATTAACGCCCTCGCTGTAAATGTGTTGTTATTGTGATAAATCGTTACCACCGCAGTTCCTAATAGCATACTTTGCTTTACGGAAGTACTGCTTGTCACATTTGCCTTGATCGATGCCGTATGACTTTTAGTTAACCTCTGTTGACTCTTGGAAGTGGTTGGTTCTTCTTCATCTTGCTCTTTATGAAGCATGGTGTGATGTTGTTTTTTGCATTTTAAGCATGTGTAATTGCTCTTACAATTTTTCAATTCATGAGCATCGGATAAGCAATTGAGGCAAAGATGAAGTTTTCTTACAGCTTCAATTCGTGGATTAGGTCTCATATCGAGAAAATCCGGGCACGTTTTAAGAACGTGTGTTTGTGAGGAGCACAATTTACATTTCATTCTATTCGATTTGGAGTGGTGAGTATTAACCCGTTTGGATGGGTAATTATTTTGGGATGGGCATGCTCGATTGTTTGAACTACCACTCGGTTTCTGATCAGGAATGAAGCTTCCCTTGAGGTCAGAAACCGTTTCGAGCGTTTGAAAACGTCTTGTAAGAAAATTATCCAAATCGACCCACTTCGGAATTTCAGTTTTTGACTCTATAGTCTGTTCCCAAAGAGCTAAAGTTTGCTCTGGAAGTCTAGTCGAACACAAATATACGAAAATGGCATCCCAACTGCGAATATCGATGCCTTGAATCCGAAGTGCAGTAATGCAGCTGTTGATGTCTCGCTGCAGTTTTTTCAGTGCCGTTCCTGACTCGCTAGAAATGTACGAAAGGTTGAACAAAACCTTTAACTGGGAATTTATTAGAACCCGTTTGTTCTCATATCTATCTGTCAAATTTTTCCATGCTATCGGGTATCCATCGTGAGTGAGTGGGACTTTTTGCACTATTTCCCGCGCTTCACCACGAGTTTTTTGAATAAGGTGGAGAAGTTTTTCCACCGGAGTTAACCTTGGATTGTTCCCGTATAAAGCAGAAAACATATCCCTAAAGGAGGGCCACTGCAAATATTCACCGTAAAATACTTCGGTGTCGCATGGAGGCAAACTAATGCTGGGCATTAGTGGCACTTCAGCTATCCGTTCTGGATGAATGACAGTAGAGTTAGAGTTTTGTTGGAATGCGGTGAGGTTGTGAATGTGTTCACCCATTAACGCTGCACAAGAGACATAAGCGTTATAGCAATCCGTATACCTTAGCTTGATCGTCTCGATTGTTCTTTCGTGATTTCCATCTGATGCATTGGCATTCGACAGACAAGTTCGATATTCCGTCTTTACTTCCGACCATAACGACTTCAATTCCTCTTGTTGAATTTCAAGATTGAAAGACGTATGGTTTGTAATCGTAGGCGTTATTGTTTCTTCGAATTCTAGTAGCGCATCAGCTACTTGAAGGAATTTATTTAATTGCGCCATGTTAAAAAAAGGAAGAAGGAATACCTTTTGACTGATCAACAGTCGAAAACCCCACAAAATTATGCAAATGAATTAAATAGATGTATTTGCTTACTATCGCGTAAGCACAAATTTTGATTTATAATTATAAAATTAAATAATTTACTATCGAGTAAATTATTTTGCTTCAAATGTGCAAAATACCAAAAAATAAATATTAAAAATTTCGAACCAATATACGTTGCTCACTTGCAGCCTATTTTCAAATATACGTATTTTAATTTTAAAAAAATCAGAAAAAATTAATTTATAAAATTATTAAACTTTGCGCCAATGTACTAATTCCTGCCCACTCTGTATGCCCTGTTCACTGCGCACCAATAAAACTCTATTATTAATATTTCAAATTTCAAATATATTTGGTTTGAAAAAAAAAATTAATTAAAAAATATTACAATAAATTCATAAAAATTTATTTTGTTGAAAATTTTATTGGCTGCGGCCCACTGCACAAAGTTCTGGTGTGCTGCTTAGTGGTTCGCCGCTCTCAAAGCAATTTCTGCTATGCTGCTCTGCTGCTATGCTGCTATGCTGCTATGCTGCTCTGCTGCTATGCTGCTCTGCTGCTATGCTCTTGGCTGCTGTGCTGATCCACTGTTGTGTTCTTCTCTTTTCGTTTTTGTTTTATTACACTCCCGAAAAGTCAGCTAATACATGTAAATATGTAAGCTGCTTATACATGTAAATATATTTTGCGCTTATTTCGTTAAGCGTAGCTTAAGCAAATGATATGTATGAATATGTGTACATACATATAGAAGAGTGTGAATTTATCACAAAGCAGACGCGTGAGTAGCTACTTGAACAAATGTGAGCGCGAAAAATTTAGCGGGCAGAATATTTACGAATATATGTTCCAACATATGATTGGAAATGTATATATGTAAGTACCGCTTGTACTTATAATTTTGCGACTTTTATGCTTTACTGAGATGAGATCGCTCTGTCGAGAGTCGATATTATGTGTATGTAAATATGTAAGTATTTATGTCACAAATAAATTCGCAAATTTTATCAAACATTTGAAAACGGCGAGCAGCGCAAATGAGAACACAAAAATGATCATATGTATGTACGTATGTATAGATATGTTTATAAATCAATATAATATATTGGTATGTAAAATTGAAATTAAATATGTGAATTTAAATAAAATAAGTATTTAGGTACTTATGTGTGTATTGTATGAACACTTACAAATTTTCATTAAAATTGCCTGATGTCGGAGGGATTGTACTTAATAATGTACAAAGACAAGGAAATCGTTCCTTGCTCCCTATATGCCGATTGCTAAAGCCAGTTGCCAAAAATAGGTTTTGGACTTCACTTTGCAATTATGTGGATGTAATTTTAACACACTTTAAAAATCACTCGCTTACCTATTTCTTTTATAAATGAAGGCTGAATAGAATAGGTAGGTAATCAATAGGCAATTTATGTTGTTTTGCTACGGAAGAAAGCTCCAATTAATATCTTTAATAATTCCTGTAATGGATATCCGGCTCGAAGGACCAGTGATTCGCTCAGAAGTAAGCTGCCGTGGTATCCGCGTGTGGTGATTCTGCAAATATACGATTCTCAGTCAACCAAAAAGTGGAAAAAAAAGGAAACAACAAAACAAAACAAGCCGCTAAAGTAAAGGAGCTAGTTGAGCTTTTGAACGAAAGCTCGGCCTGCGTTGCCATTACGTTTGCGGATTGAACAACAACAATAATTAAACACCAGAGAAAAATTGTACGTATACACAAAATATATTTTTGGGGTGCACCCGAGGTGTGGTACAGCCGAACTGGTTACGAACCCACTCGCATTACTTCCGTGCTGTCGGGGATAACTTTAATCCGCCTAAGTGAGTGGATTCTGGGTGGTGGCAGGATGCTATGGGGATGGGTAAGGACCTAACGAAGGGGTTGACATTATCGACACAAGAAAACGTTTGCAAACAACAAAAACTTTAATAAAACAAACATTTCTACAATAAAACGTCAACATTGTACATTAATAAATTGGTTACGCGAGTGCTTTTATTTCGGACAAGCTCGAAGAAGACACCTGGCCTAAACACCATCTTTTGGAGACTTATACCACTGGGTAGGCACACACCTAATACAAATGTGCCATCAATTCACGGCTTTAAATTATAGAACAATTTGCAACCAGGGTCACTTCTAACGCTTGGAGTGAAAGGAATATAAGGAAAAACAAAGGAAATATATAAACAAACCCAAAAGAAGTTTCTATTGTGGCCAGTAGGCGACAACGAGTTACGCAGTACTTCCACTGGAACACTATATACACACTATTCAGACGAACAAATGAAAAGTACAAATGACAGTATACTTAAAAGAATTATTAACGAGTACGCCGATGATATCTGCTTTCTCCAGACTGGAGAAGGAAGCGAAGGATATGGGTCTGGTAGTGAACGAGGGCAAGACGCAATATCTCCTATCATCACACAAACAGTCATCGTATTCGCGACTTGGCTCCCATGTCACTGTTGACAGTCAGCCTGAAATTCGAAAGTGATTCTAAAAACAAAACTCTGGGTATCCAATAGAACGCCCTTACAGACAAGTTTACGTATGCGGTCAAATTTTATCTTTTTGACCAGGCGGGATGGCTGTCGCCAGTTATGATTCAAGCAATGTTGCAAGAACTCTGGTTAGACGGCACTGATTGGGATGAATGTGCTTGGCCCACAGCCTTGTCAAAATGCACACCTTTGCAGAAAATCTGCCTGCAATTTGTACAATTGAAATACCACGCTGGGTTAATTTCGCTTCGGGGCAGGACACCCAAATCCACGGGTTTTGCGTTTCTCTCCTTTGGAGAAAGCATGTTGTGCAACAATTTACATCCGCACACATGCTAACAATGAAATATTGGCCGAATTCAAAGGCCCGCAGCGCTTCTCCGAGAGAAAGGCGTAAGGTAGAAGCATATCACGCGCTTGAAGATGAGCCCGACTATCCAGATCGGGTTTCCTCATATTCTCGAGCGATTCGCGTGATTGCATACATGCTCCGTTTCGTGGACAATGTCCGATATAAGTCCAAGGGGCAACCATTAATCACCTTGCCACATCTGACACATGCATGCACGTTCTACAAGCAAAAGATACGCACGCAAATCACGGCCGCTCTAGTGTTGCACATTCACACTCCCCTTTTCTACAACGGGAGTAGATTTTGCAGGGCAATTTCAAATAAAAGCTTCCGTGTTGAGGTCGAGCACCTATTTCAAAGGCTATGTTGCAGTCTTCGTCTGCTTTGCAACGAAGGCCGTGAATCTGGAGCTATGTTTAAATCTGACAACTGAGGCATTTCGAGCAGCGTTTGCACGTTTTGTCGGCTGACGAGGATTTCCATCCAATATTAAGAGCGACAACGGCAAAACGTTTATCGGCGCCCATCGCGCTAAACAACGTGATTTCGTTAAATTCCTTAACGAACGCTCTGCCGACATAGGCCAAAAATGTGCTCTTCAAGGCATAAATTGACACTACATTCCTCCCAGCACACTCTACATGGGAGGCTTATAGGAATCAGCAGTTAAAAGCCTTCAAATACATCTAAAAAAATCCGCTGCACCTCATTAGTTTACGTTTGAGGAATTCACAACACTATTAGTGCGAATTGAGGCAGTTCTCAACTCGAGACCTCTGTCAGCTATTTCGCAAGACACTGCTGACCTCACCGCACTTACTCCTGGTCGTTTTATCCGAGGCACACCGCTTATAGCAATTCCCGAGCCAAACGCGATCGACCTTTCATTGACCAATCGATGGGAGAAGATCAAGGTCCTTCATCATGAATTCAGGCGACGCTGGAAAGAGGAGTATCTCAAAGACCTTCAGAAGAGATATAAGTGGGAGAATCCACAGCGAGATTCGCAACCAGGCGACGTGGTAGTAGTCAAAGAAGACCCACTACCACCCACCCAGTAGCGACTCGGTCGAATTGAAAATGTTCGCCGTGGATCGTATAACTACATTCGAGTTTTGGATGTACGCACCCAAACCGGGGTTATCATGCCCTCACTTGTCAAGTTATACTTTTTTCTTAGTGAGCATCCTTTGCTCACAGGAGAACATAGCAACAATTACATATAAAACTTCCATTTGTTATATATATATATATATATATATATTCATCCAGTTCCCCCTAATACTGTCCGCGCTATTCTTTGATCTTTTCGTTTCAGAAAATTGCGCCAAAAACGGCCGTAGCCTTAACCCCGACGGCAGAGACAGAAAACTGCCTCCAATGTGGACTCTGCCACAAATACCACCCTCTGCGCATGCGTGGCGCATTCAGAGCGATGAAGCCGCCGCAACGCCCAGTAGTAGCCACGGCGTAAGGTAACTGTATGAATTGCCTGGCGTTGACACACACAATGGGCGAATGTGATTCGTCGAGCACCTGTAAACGCTGCCATAAAGCGCATCACACCCTGATGCCCCAAGGTGCATCCGTGTAACGCAAGCCGACCACCAATGCAGCGCGCCAGCCAGTGGCAAAGAGAGCAGCACCAACTAAGCGTGGACATCCAGAGCGCAATAACCAATCACCATCGCCTACCATTAAACACGCAAAACAACGTACGCCACTAACTAAGAAAATGCGCAACTGTGATGGTGCAGCGGCAGCGAGTGCATTTCTGGCCCCAGCGGGGCTGCCGCGAGGAAAGAAGACGCCCACCATATCGCGCACTGGTACGGGTTTACAAACGCCGCCTTTTTTCTTCGAGTTTTTTTTCGATTTTTATTTTTTACTTGAAGGCGCTTCGAAAGCATCAAGTACCCCGCCTACACTTGGAAAAATTTGTTTTTCGTATTGTTTTCTTTTCTCGATTTTTATATTCCGACTTGAACCTTCGAAAGCAACAAGTCCCCCGTACAAGCGGTAAAACATTTTTCTTTCAAAAGTTTTTTTTCGCGATTTTAATTTTGAAAGCTTATAAACCCCCGTATAAAATTGAAAGAATTATTTTTTACCATTCGTAAGCGCGTCGGCCCGTAATCAAGTGGGCTGGAAAAAATGGCTAATTCAAATGATTTCTTGCGCGGATGTAATGCATTACTGGAGTTCGAAGAGTTGTATGACAACACTCCCAATGCAAGCCATTCCGTTTTTTCCCTGAAAATTCAGAGGGAGGAATTGAAGGCGCTCTGGATAAAGGTCAAGGAATCGTTTGACACTTACTCAAGGACTCTTCCTCAAGAAGAGACAAGATCATCAGAAATGCGGTCAGCAAAGTGTAGGTACCAGGATTGCTACACAGCATACCTAACGTGCGCTGCATTAATGGGAGAAACAATCCACAATCTCACGTTTGTTCAGCAAAGTTCATCGACAGTAAATCCTGCCGTAAGAGAGACGGATACAGCACCGCGCCCGAGTATGAATCTACCCCCGTGTGATACCGAAGCTTTTTATGGAGATTATATGGCATGGCCATCTTTCCGCGATTTATTTACCGTCATCTATATTAATAATTCGCGTATACGTCTGGTGGAAAAGTTGTACTACCTAATACAAAAAACGCGTGGGGAGGCGAGAGATATTGTTAAAAAATCCCCACTGACCAATGAAGGTTTTTCTGCCGCGTGGCAAAACCTGTCCGATCGTTATAAAAATAAGCGAATAATGGTCAACAACCAATTAAAAACGCTTTTTAATTTACCGTCCATAATGAATGAACGTGGTACAGAAATAAAAATCTGCAACGTGCAGTGGACAATTATATCACCGTTTTGTAAATATACGAAATTGATTTCGAGAACTGGGATGCAATATGCATTTTCTTGGTATCAAGCAGATTACCAGATACTACTCTAGCTTTATGGGATGCAATATCGGAGCAAGGGAAAAACCGCTCTGCTCGACTAATTTCATGGAAGTAGCTGCGGAACAACTAACGTGATTTTGGGAGTTGGAGGAACTTCCCAACAGGAAAAAACAGATGAATCAAGAGGAATCATTCTGCGAAGAACAATTCGGACGGACTACCGTGAGAGTTGAAGAAGGACGATATGTGGTGTCTCTGCCATTCCGACAAGAATTTTCAACGGATATCAACGTGGGAAAGTCAAAAAGTAGCGTGATTCAGCAGTTCTTGCGGAGCGAAGCAGCAATGCTGAGAAGGCCTGAACTCAATACCGAGTATGACAGAGTGTTACAGGAATATTTTCAGATGGGTCATATGGCACGAAGCCAAGATGCTATAAGGGCCAGTCCCAGGATACATACTACCTCCCTCATCATGCAGTGATAAAGTAGGACAGTACTACTACCAAAGTACGAGTGGTTTTCAACGCCTCTGCGCCATCATCTAACGGAATCAGCCTAAATGATGTGCTTCACCCGGATCCAATACTTCAAGCTGATCTCGTCAGCCTACTGTTAAAGTTCTTCAAGTACGTCTTTAACGCCGACATAGAGAAGATGTATCGGCAGATTCGATTAAAGTCAGATAACCCACGATACCAAAGGATTGTCTACAGAGGATCCCCGAACGAAGAGTTACAGGACTATGAACTCTTGACGGTGACGGTTGGCGTGAATTGTGCCCCGTACTTGGCTATAAGAACCATTCTTCAGTTAGCAGACGATATCAGCACCCAGTGGCCTTTATCCGCAGGAGTGTTGAAGAACTATATGTATGTAGATGATGTCCTGGCTGGAGCTCATGATAATAAAAGTGCCATTCAAATCCGTGATCAGTTTATAGAAGCCCTCGATACCCACTTAAGAAAGGGATGATAAACTTCAGAGGATTTCTAGACGACCTGCCAAAGGAGCACCTTCTAAAAGAAGAGTTTCTGGAAATCGACGATCTGAGCGAAGCAAAAATGCTGGGCATAAAATAGAATGCCGCTCAGGATGCATAATACTTTAATGTGCAATATATTCGTAAGACATAGCTATTCCAAGATGGAAGTAGCTAAGATGTTCAATCCCGCAGGTTGGTTAGGTCCTATAGTCGTGGTAGCAAAAATGCTTATGCAAAACATTTGGCTAGCAAAAATAGACTGGACGAAAGCCTACCTCGAGATTTTTATTTACGATGGGAACAGTTCCTAAATAATTACGTATATATTGTGGACATACGTATTCCAAGACGGATTCCTTTCATCCCTTGGGCCGGGACAGAGTTTCACGGTTTTTGTAATGCCTCCGAGAAGGCATATGCAGCTGCAATATATGTAAAAGTTTGGGAACGTAATGCAGATAAGCCACATATTCACTTACTTGTAGGTAAGACAAACGTAGCACCCATAAAAACCGGAGCGCTGCCACTATCGGAATTAATTAACACTTTGCTCCCACGGTTTGAAATCGCTCAACCGATTGTACACAAATGGACCGATTCTACCGTCGTGCTATCTTGGCTGAAGAAACCTCCATGCTCCTGGACAACATTCGTAGCGAACAGAGTAGCAAAAATTGAGGAGCTAGTTGAAACCTCAGGCTGGCAGCACGTAGATTTTTCCGACAACCCAGCAGACCTTGGGAGCCTAGGAGTGTCACCTCAAGAGTTAGCAAAAAGCAGGTTATGGTGGCATGAACCTATCAGGTTAGCAAAACCACAAGACGAATGGCCGTATCACGAAAGGGAGCTGTATCTGAACACCGAACTGGAGCAAAAAGGTACCAGAGTCCATACGACAATAGCAAACGAACAAGAAGACATTCTAGAGCGATTCTCGGATTTTTCCCGAGCGTTGCGGATAAGCGCCAAAATCTTCAGGGCTTACAAGCGGAGTCACCCAAAACAGCGTCAAAAACTCGAAGAAAATCATCTGGAGATCACCTCAGAAGAGGTTCGAGCGGAAGAATATCAGGCACTGAACACATCGAAGCATATCAGCGAAAGTAGCTCCATTAAAACTCTCAACCCATTTCTCGAAGGAAATGGAGTAATGAGAGTCGGTGGAAGACTTGCGTTGGCAAACTTGCCGTACAATGAGCGTTTTCCAGTTATTCTACCCTACGATTGCCAATTCTCTAGATTACTCGAAAAGTTCTTCCATTTTATTTCCCTCCACGGAGGAAAACAATTAATAATGAGATTGCTGAGCTCAGAATTTTGGATCGTAGGGATGAAAAATCTTGTAAAACATATTGTTAATAACTGTAAAGCTTGTGTCGTTTACAAAAAAAAAAAACGGGAGAACAAATAATGGCAGCCTTACCCCAGAACGTACTGAGCTGGCAACGCCCATTTGCAAACACAGGCATCGATTTCACCGGGTCGCTCGACATTCGAAACTTCACCGCTTTGCAACAAAGGCTATCCACTTAGAACCCACCAGCGATTTGTCTATCTCCACCTTCATAGCTGCTTTCAATCGATTCGTTGCTTGACGCGGATGCGGCACCAATTTTGTAGGTGCTAACAAAACGATAAAGAACGACTTTGAAAACTTCGTCAAAGCGGTATCACAACTGACTATCCAATCCTTTGCCCATCAAGAGTTGAGCTGGCACTTTATACCTTCCGGGTCGCTACATATGGGAGGATTATGGGAAGCCGGAGTAAGGTTTCAAAACGCATTTCAGGAAGGTGTCAGAATCAATGCTCTTCTGGAGTTTCGACGCTGCTAGCCAGAATCGAAGCGTGTGTAAACTCAAGACCGATTAGCCCGCTCTCAGACGACCCCGACATAACGGAACCACTCACCCCTGGACATTTCTTGGTCGGAAGCCCTCTACTCGCGATGGCGGAACCGGAGACAACCGACAACCCGACATCGACCGTCAAACGCTGGCAAAAGATCAAAGAAATTCATCAAGGATTCTTCCGGCGATGGAAAGCGGAGTACCTTAAGGAATTGCAGAAACGCGTGAAGTACAATCGCTCCAACGAAACATCGAAGTGGATGACTTCGTCGTTATGAAAGAAGATAACCTCTCCCCGAATAAGTGGCGACTTGGCAGGGTCATTAGGGTCTTTTCTTATCTCTATTTTCAGAATTATTTCTCCAAATACCAAGAATGGTCTGTGCACAGAGTGGCAGAAGCATCCCAGTAAACAAGACTGGCCATAGATGCTCTGTTTGCCGCACCACCTAGTGTTTTGCCGAGAACTACGTAGGATAGAGCCCGTCGAGAGACTACACGTACGTGCTGTCCTCGTACACCGGCATTGCGCGAATTGCCTCTCTCCGCATCATATGGCAAAAAACAGCAGTTCTTCCAGGAACTGTGACCGATGCAAACAGCGGCACCGCAGTCTCCTACACTTGGGTGAGCAGCATCACAGACAGGAAGAAGTGTCGCTGGAGCAGGATGAAGGCGAAGTTACACGGCGCAGACACAACCCGTATAGCGCCAGTTCAATAGATAGTACCGATGAGGAAGTGCTCATCATAGAAGCAGACGAGAACGACCTGCAACCACCCGTGAACGACACCCCCAGCAGAAGATCGCATCTGAACCTTAGACCTCCTCTGTCAAGGATTCGGTCTGCGATACAGAAAGTGTCGACAATCCCGCCGAGAAGGAACAGCAGTCAACAAACGCAACACAAACGTCGGCGCAACCAGCAACATTCGCCTCGAAACGTGAGAGACGCCCGAGAACGAATCACAGGTCAAAGCCGACCAGTATCAGAGCGTTCTGTCCTCAAACCAACAATATCGGCCAAAGTATTCGCTGCAGGAAAGTGGCGTATTGTTCGCGCTGTTGTCGACGCCGCGCAAGAGAAGTCGACGATTTCTCTTGCGTTGGCGCATCAACTTCACGCGCTACCAGGAGGGCGATACGAAACGTGTAATCTTGCGCTGAGCGGATGGCCCGAATAACTCCACTTGACAGCCGTAGTGCAGGCAAGCCTTTCACGAACCACCCCGGAGCGAACCTTGGACGCAAGAATACGAGACGAGTTCGACAACATGCGCCCAGGTAACGTGTCGTGGATTCTCGGCGCAGAAGTTTACGCAGCGATTCTCCGTCCCAGACTAGTGGCAGCTACTCCCACACGACCAGCAGCACAGAACACCATATTTGGATGGATGCTCTCCGGCAGTACGCCGTTCTGAGAAGAAGCGGGACAGAAGTAGAACTAGCTTAAGAGATCGATGTAAAAAACTTGAAATAGAAAAATGAATTGTAAAAACCTTGAAGTGTTTATTAAATGGTACAGCTGAATTGTAAAGAACTTAACTTAGAAAAAACGTTTCAACGTACTTTATGTTATATATTGCAGTGTCACTGCAAGGCGGGCGGCGTGCACTCAGAAATACCACCGCAAGATGCCGCAGATAAGAAACGCAAGAAATGTCCATTCTCTTGCGGAATATTTCCAGATAGTACCGTTTCTTAAAATTTCCATACATATCTATAAAAGACCTTGGTTACCGTTCTCGTTCATTAGCCTTATTAGCGACATTCCCGGCGAGCGTATTTAGTGTTCTTTTATATTTTCTTCTTCTTTCAGCCTTAAATTTTGTATATATTTTATATATAATTTTATTTTGTGAATAAACCACTCAATTGGGTTCCTAAGTGCACCGTTCACAAGAGAAGAAAGAGTTTAAATTATTCTTTCAGCAAAGACCACCACCCTCCACGGCCCGGTCAACGGAACTCCGTCCCCATAAGCTTCGCAAGAACAGATATTTCAATGTACAATTTTTTTCAAAGTGAATCTTATTAAAAAATTGTGAACAATTTAAATAAAAAACACGTGTGTGCTCGATAGCCGGCACCCCTTACTTCATCAAGTTCTTAACAGCTTGTATAACCCGTGAAAACTAGATCGACACAGACCACCTCTTCGTCGATTTTAAAGCAACCTTCGACAGCACGAATAGGAGCTGCCTGTACGCCACTATGTCTGAATTTGGTATCCCCGCACAACTTGTACGGTTATGTTAACTGACCTTAAGCAGCACTAAAAACTCCAAGGGGATCGGGAAGGACTTCTCTGAGCCGTTCGATACCAAAAGTTGTTTCAGACCAGGTGACTCTTCACCGTGTGATTTTTTCAACTTATTGCTGGAGAAAATAGTACGAGCTGCATAGAGTAGGTACAATCTTCTATAAGAGTGTTCAGCTGCTGGCGTATGACGATGATATTGACATTATTGGCCTCAACAACCGTGCCGTTAGTTCTGCTTTCTCCAGACTTGATAAAGAAGCGAAGCAAGTGGGTCTGGTATTGAGTGAGAGTAAAGTCCTCTCCCGACGAACAAAAACCAAACTCTATAAGTCGCTCATCATACTCTTCCTGCTATACGGCGCAGAGGCGTGGACGATGTCAACAACGTATGAGTCGGCTTTGAGAGTATTCGATAGAAAAGTTTTGCGAGCGATTTATGGTCATTTGCGCATTGGCAACGCAAATACCGCAGGCGATGGAGCGATGAGCTGTACGAGCTATACGATGATATATACACGTATTACAGCGAATGAAGAGGCTAGGTCATGTCGTCCGAATGGATGAAAACACTCCAGCTTTAAACGTATTCGATGCAGTACCCGCTGGCGGAAGCAGAGGAAGAAGAAGACGTCCACTCCGTTGGAAGGATCAGGTGGAGAGTGACCTAGGTTCATTTTATATTTCCAACTGGCGCCAGGCAGCGAAAAGAAGAGAGGAATGTCGGCTATAATCGTATAGATGGTGCCAACGGCAATAAAGAAGAAGAGAAAGTAGCTTGCGTAATCCTGGTCTTGCAGCTGTGACGTAATGTTGGCATTCATTTGTGAAAATATGGCATCTTGATCAACCATCTTCTCTAAAATTACAGCCATCTTGTATTGATGAACTGCGGTCATCCTGTGCATTTCATTTTTGTAAATTTGCCTCCAATAGCATGAATGCTTCACTGAATCAACAGTCTCCTCCTTCTCTATATCCTTCGTGGATATCTCTTCGTCCTCGTTACGGGATTCGTAAAATCTTAAACTAAATTAAAAACATTATTAGTAGCAATGGGCTGCTGGGTTGACGTTGCTCTTAAGAACGCTGCTTTGTCTCTTCTCTGCAGGCAGGTTTGACTTCTTGCATGCGCCAAGGTGTTAGCCAAATTGTTCGGATGGTTACGCAGTTTTGCTAAGTATTTTTTTGCTGCGATTTCAATTTCTTCCTTCATGGTAGTTGTACTTAGATCTCTTTGAATATTTTCATTACGCATGTACTATGGTGCGCCCGTTATTACTCTTAACGTTTTTGAATGGAATCTTTGAATTATATCTATATTCGTCGTGCAAGCTGTGCCCCATAACTGGATTTCAAACATCCATATCAGTTTTATTGTTGCATTATATAGGAGGACTTTGTTGCTAAGTCTAAGTCCAGAATTCTTTTTTAAAAGCCAATGTAAACTACCAGATTTGAGTTTAAGCTGAAGCTTTTTAGCTGCAATGTGTCGTCTCCAGGCTAAGTGTCTGTCCAAGTGGATTCCGAGGAATGTAATTTCGTCAGCTTGCGGTATTGATACATTGTTGAGCTTAACAGTAGGACACGTTTTTAGCCTTAATGTAAAAGTGATGTGTTTGCACTTGTTTTCATTAACTTTTATGCGTTATTTCGCTAGCCATTCTTCAATTAGTTTAAGATGCTGCTGTAACACTTTTGTGGCTTTTATGGGGCTTTTATGTCGACTTAGTATAGCAGTATCATCCGCAAATGTTGACGATATTACTTCGTCACTTGTAGTTATATCTGCGGCAAACAATATGTACAATGTTGGTCCAAGAATATTATCATGCGGAACATCTGCCTTAATTGGACACTACCCTGTTATGTATTCATTTACTTTTACTGTGAATCGCCTGTTGGATAAGTAGGATTCTAGAATATTGTGGAACGTGTTAGGTAATGATTTTTTAATTTTATGAATGAAGCCATCATACCACACTTTGTCAAATGCCTGCACCACTTCAAGAAAAATGGCCGAGCAATACTCTCTGAATTCCAAATATTCCTTATTTCATTTTTTATACGATTTACTTGTTCAATTGTGCCGTGTTTTTCCCGAAAACCAAATTGATGTGTAGGAATAATATCATTTTGATGGAGAAAAGGATGACAGCACTTTTTCGAAAAGTTTTGATAAGCAAGGCAACAGACTGATTGGTCTATATGATGACGGCAGGGTTGCGTCTTTACCTGGTTTAACTATCATAATTATCTGCGACCTTTTCCAGATTTGTGGATAATATCCGAGCATTAAAATGGCACTGAAAAGCTATGCAAGAAAAACGAGAGCAATGCTTGGCAATTCTTTTAGCATTTTTGGTGAGATATGATCGTCTCCTGGAGATTTTTTAGTTCAGACAAAGATGCTCCGCAAGTAACAGTGTATCTAGGAGCAGTATGGTTCGGTGGCAAAGGTGTACTATTTGTAGCAGTATTTGGTTGAAATACTGTGCTGAGGTGCCCATGAACCATTACGCAGTCTCAACGGTACTTCAGTGCTTACTGGCGGCTTAAGGCTTTTGCTAGCTTTCCATAGAGATTTTTTAGTAGAAACGTTGGGAGACAAAGACGTTATAAGATGTTTGATATTTCTTTCTTCTTCGTATACTAATGCCTTTTTTAGTTTGTTTTCTGCCACCTTAAGACGAATTTATGCATCGGAAGATCGGCAGGCTTGCCATTGGCGACGCAAACGTCGCTTATTTCGGACCAGTAATTCTATTCCAATATTAGTTATCAATGTTTTTGCTTTTGTTTTCTGCTCTGGTGTGGCTATAGTTGCTGCTGTTGCTAGTACTATACTGTTAAATACAAGTAACTCATTTTCAACATCAGTTCCTCTTTCTATTTGCGGATTGGTCTGTATATGACTGCTAATGTACACGGTGTGTCCCAAAAATAACCGAACTTTTCGGATATAAAATAGTAAAATACACATTATATTATCTTTGAAAGTTATTATTTATTCATATTAGGTTCCATTTGACTCAACACAACGTATGGAACGATCAACCAGCTCATGCATAAAATTTTTTATGTCATTTATAGAAATGTTTTTCAGTACCTCGGTTACGGCTGCTTCATTTTTTTAAATTTTTTTTTAATTTTTTAAACTTCAATTTCAATTTTTTTTTTTCAAGTTTGACACAAAATTTTATATTTGCTCTTTGTTCCATTTTTTTGGAACCATTAGCACACTTTTGGTTTTATTGAAATGGCTGTCACTTTTACATCTGTCATCCGAATTACATGAAGTCAGGTGCGTTTGAAAGAGGATGAATGTATCTTTTTAATGTTGCAAATTTTTAATAGATGGCGCTGTATGTTGTATGATTTAAATATAAAGTTCGGTTATTTTCGGGACACACCGTGTATTTTTTATATTTAAGCCAGTTAGTACTTGACGTAGTAAGTCGAAAAGCATGCTCACTTTCAATTGCTTGTACGTTCGATTTAATGATTAATAAGGAATGATCAGGAGATAAGTCAGCACAGGTTTCAGCAATTACTAAACTCCTATCTACGTTTTTAGTGACTGAAAAATGAATCAGGTCAGGCAATTCCCTTGAGTTCATAGGTCAGTAAGTTGGTTGTCTTGGGGAGATAAAATCGTACCTATTTTTGGAACTTATGATCGTGTTATATAACTGAAGACCTTTCAGGTTAATTAGCATCGATCCCCAATGAGTAAGCTTTGCATTGTAATCACCTCCATCTAGAAACCTATCTCCTAGAGTAATGAAAAGGTCGCTAAATTGTTTTTCTGCTATTACGAAATGTGGCGGACAGTAAATCACAGGTAAAGTAAGGTCAACCCCCCAAGGTTGATTGAAGTTGACTGCAACCAATTTGTTGAAAAGGAATCAAGAAAGCTGTGCTTTAAACGGTTCCTTATGAGTATAGCTGTGCCACCATGCGCTTTGACATCTGGGTGATTAGTGTTGTACAGCTTAAACCCAGGGATATAAATATTATACTTCTGGGTGAGTTGTGTTTCAGATATAAGCATACGAATAACATCAATTTCGTGAGTCTGTAAAATAATTTGAGTGCTAATTTATGCTGGTTTACTCAATTAGCATTCCATAAGCAAACCCTGAGTTCACTCATTTTTTGGTCAACAGGGTTTGGAGCATTTGGTTTTGCGTCTTTATTAGGTCTTGAACCATAGTTTGCATGGTTGACATAAATTGTGTAAAGGAAAGGGTTTCAAATCCAGTACTGGATGGAGTGACTGGTGGGGCCTATATATATATGAGTTGGTTTCATTTGGCTTGTATATCCTGAGAAAGTTTAGATTTTAAATCTTTGTAAACTGGACCACCTCTATAATTAACGGTGTATTTGCCACCGAAGTTGCTACACTTTTTTTGTGTTGCATCCGTTTTTTTCAAGGGGAAGAATGTTTCCTTTTTTAAAAGGTACACTATGAAAATTGTTGGCTATGTTTGTAACGAGTAAATTAAAGCTACGCTCCCGCAAATAGATTGGTGAAGGTTTAGTATTGACGACAGTGGAAATACCTTTTGGATCTGATATAGACTCTTCCTCATTTAATAGGGAAAATCTGTTCCCTTTTAGTGCATTACCAACAACATCGATAGTGGAGCCAACGGTATTATATTTCTTAACATTAATAACTTTTCTGAGCTTTAAGTATTATATTTCTTAGCATTTGTTTAGGCCAAAAGCCTAAATTACCCCTCCTTATGGACCACCCTAATACTTCCTATAAAAATCTTTCGTTAAATATTAACATGAACCGTTTACCGAATTTATGGCAAACGGTAAGAACTTATTATTCTTATACAGTACTGCGATTTTATTAGTACAAGTGAACGGACGTGTCCTAACCAGCGAACCACTAGCCATCACCCTCATCACCCACATACTATTGTACAGGTAAAACCCATATTTAAATCAATAAAAGACTTAGTGCAAATTTATTATCAACCGAAAAACTGATCTTTTATTTTTCTATTGGTTTATTTCATATTCATTAAATATACATCGGTGCGCTCCAATCCCACGACACGCCGGTGTAAATATTGGTCCTTCGAGCCGGATAGGCAATTTAAAGTATTATACCATTGGCAGAGCCAGCACTCAAGGAGTTTACATAAACACCACATCAAGCTGTTCGTAAGCAACATCAGCACTAAAGGAGTTTACATAAACACCACATCAAGCTGTTCGTAAGCTTCATCAACAACAGCACTACCGGAGTCTACATCCCGAACGATCAAGCGGTTCGTAAGCATCCACAGCACTACAGGAGTTTTCATAAACACCACATCCACAAAATATATTTTATCATCAACCATCAAAGTCGTCACTGAATTATACCAACGAATTCACAAGGTACGTGGTTTTTTTTCATTTGTGCTAAAAGTAAATTATATTGTGGTATTAAAACCAATCGTAAATATCGTGTGAATCGAAGTGACATCGTGAATATTTAACGCAATATATTAATATAGAACACCAAACGGATTTGGTTTGTGTTTTTTTTTGTGCCATATATACATCTATATGTACACGTTTATATACATATATATATATATATATATTCAAGGAAGTTAACACAGTTTTTGGTGTCTTAATAAAACTTTTGCTTGCAACATTTTTATTATAATTTTACGTTTATTTCCACTTGCAAAGTCTCGGTTGACTAAATACCAGCTTTCAATTTCTTATCACCATTGTGTTGCAACTTATTGCCATATTAACACCGCTTCTTGTTAACGGAGAATCTAATCGCACTTCATTGGCACCAGTTGATTTTTCTATATCTATATAATAATAATTATTTACACATTTATATTTATTTGGTTATTGGCATATACGCCCATACACATACACGTTTATCACATCACTTTTCCATATTTAATTGTTGGGTGGCGAGTCGCTTTTACATATACACACACACATACGTACATAAAACCAATTTTTATGTCAAAAAATAAATTATTTTCACAGAAAAAAAAACTAATTTTCTCAGCGTATTTTATTCGTTGATTTACTGGTTTATTGAAATTTATCTGCGTGATATTTGTTCTAACTCACGATATACATTCGTTCAAACCACTTTGGTTTTTCTTTTTTTTTAATTTTTGCTCCACTTTTTCACTTTCATCGGCATCTGCTGAAAGTACATATACATAAGAACATACATATATATAAAAAATTTTTGCAATGTCACAAATTGATATTTTTGTTCGCCTAGTTGAGGCAGTATCAGAGTTTGAATCTGACTACAACAGCACATCTGCAGTGGATATGTCAAAATATTTCCTCAAAATTCACCAAGAAGAATTTAGAGCGCTTTGGGAAAAGGTCAAACATTCGTATGACGCATTTCAAATGTCTACGGATCAGCTTTCGGCCAAAGAATTATCTACAATCAAGAAAAAATATAAAGGATGTTACCAAATCTATAATCGCTGCATGGAATCTATGAGCAACTCAATCGACAAGTTGGAGAAAGCGGACAAACAAAGTGAAGACAATCATTCACGCGAGTGTAATATACAACTACCTCCGTGTGATACCGAGGTATTCAGAGGTGACTACTCATCGTGGCCAACATTCCGCGATCTTTTTACGGCTATTTATATCCGCAACAAGCGCCTTTCTCCCGTAGAAAAATTATTCCATCTTCTGGCGAAAACTGATGGGGAAGCCAAAGAAATCGTTCAAAACTGTTCTTTAACAAATGAAGGCTTCAATACTGCCTGGAGAAATCTCTGCAATAGATACGAAAATAAGTATCAATTAGTTAAAGCACAATTTAAAATTTTGTTTAGCCTGCCGTCAGTTAAAGAAGAAGACTGCAATTCCCTGAAGCAATTGCAGAGAAAAATAAATAACTGCGTATCATTCCTAAAAAATCATAAAATTGATTGGTTGTCGATAGTGACATACTTCTGTACAACTAAACTACCAGATGCGAGTTTAGCCTTATGGGAACAGTTGAGAAAGGACAGAACTGAGACTCCAACCTGGGAGGAGCTTGATGACTTCCTGACGAACCGGTTTCAGGCTCTTGAAGCAGTATCAGGAAAAAACGAGGCAAAAAACGCACAACCGCTTAAGCCGCATGCCAATAAATATTGGCATAATCAGGAAACACCCCGTTAAAGGCTTAGCTCATATCAAGTGAGTGTCTCCAAACCATTCTGCCCCATGTGCAATACTAGCGAACATAAAATTCGTAACTGCTACAACTTCAAAAAATTAACTCGAATGGAACGATTGGAGGTAATTAAACGCCACCAAGTATGTATCAACTGTTTGTCCGAAAAACATATCATAACCAAATGCTCAAGTATTTACAAATGTGCTATTTGTAATTTGCGGCATCATACGCTTCTGCATATACAACCTATGCACAAGCGTACAACAGAATCGAGGCAACAAATCACCGTTGATAATACGCCATCCACATCCGCACAAGCGCGTCAGAATCTAAACCTACGAAAATCTAATAACGTGCAATCCTGCCATGCACAGGCGAACTCAGGAGTTTTGCTAGGAACAGCTCGAGTTCTCTTACATGTAGAAGGCACCGATTTTTCTGCACGTGCGTTAATTGATTCGGGCTCGGAATGCTCATTTATTACGGAAACACTCAAACGGAAACTTAATTTGGAATCAAGGAAAATGTGTGCTCAAGATTCTGGTATAAGTAATTCTATTACGGCACAGGTGAAAGAAGCTTGTTTTGTTCAACTTCGTTCACCCATTAATCCATTATTCCATATTAGAGCCAATCTTCTAATATTACCACGACTAACAGGAAATCTTCCTTCCTGCCAAATCAGCGCAACGACAGCGCAAGCATTTCCTGATCTAGTTCTGGCGGATAAACGGTTCTTTGCCAACGAACAAGTCGATCTTGTCTTGGGTGGAGACCTTTATCCCCAAATTCTGCTAAGTGGCATTAGAAAAAATGTCCTTAGCACTCTCTTAGCACAAGAGACTGTTTTCGGCTGGATACTGACGGGCAGTCCAGGCACTGTTCCGTCTACCACCAATAAAGTCTCATATTACAACGAAGTTACTTTGAAAAAGCAACTTACAGCTTTCTGGGAGCTAGAAGTCATCCCGAGAAGAAAGACTCTTAACGAAGAGGAACAACTATGCGAGGATCTCTACCAACGCACTACAACGCGAAACAATGAGGGAAAATACATCGTTTTCCTCCCATTCAAAATGGAATATCCTGGTCAAATTCAATGAGGACCATCCTTAAAGATTGCATGCTCTCAATTCTTCCGGAATGAGACACGTCTAAAGAAAAATCCAACTCTACAAACGGAATACCACAGAGTTTTATCCGAGTATGAAACTCTTGGACATATGTCAAGGATCCCAACCATCATACCTGCTGACTCCTCTGACAATTATTTCCTTCCGCATCATGCTGTAATAAAGGAGGACAGTACCTCAACAAAGGTCCGGGTAGTTTTTAATGCATCCAGTCGGACATCGAATGGTACGAGTCTGAATGACGTGCTTCATTCAGGGCCAGTTTTACAGTCAGATTTGACAATACTCATTCTACGGTGGAGATTATTTAAATATGTATTTAACACGGATATTGAAAAAATGTACCACCAAATTTTAGTAAATTCGAATCATACGAAATATCAACGAATAGTACACCGAACGAATCCTAATAACCCAATCAGTCTTTATGAATTGAATTGAATTGAATTAATAACTTTTCTGAGCTTTAAGTATTATATTTCTTAGCATTTGTTCAGGCCAAAAGCCTAAATTACCCCTCCTTATGGACCACCCTAATACTTCCAATAAAAATCTTTCGTTAAATATTAACATGAACCGTTTACCGAATTTATGGCAAACGGTAAGAACTTATTATTCTTATACAGTACTGCGATTTTATTAGTACAAGTGAACGGACGTGTCCTAACCAGCGAACCACCAGCCATCACCCTCATCACCCACATACTATTGTACAGGTAAAACCCATATTTAAATCAATAAAAGACTTAGTGCAAATTCATTATCAACCGAAAAACTGATCTTTTATTTTTCTATTGGTTTATTTCATATTCATTAAATATACATCGGTGCGCTCCACTCCCACGACACGCCGGTGTAAATATTGGTCCTTCGAGCCGGATAGGCAATTTAAAGTATTATACCATTGGCAGAGCCAGCACTCAAGGAGTTTACATAAACACCACATCAAGCTGTTCCTAAGCTTCATCAACAACAGCACTACCGGAGTCTACATCCCGAACGATCAAGCGGTTCGTAAGCATCCACAGCACTACAGGAGTTTTCATAAACACCACATCCACAAAATATATTTTATCATCAACCATCAAAGTCGTCACTGAATTATACCAACGAATTCACAAGGTACGTGGTTTTTTTTCATTTGTGCTAAAAGTAAATTATATTGTGGTATTAAAACCAATCGTAAATATCGTGTGAATCGAAGTGACATCGTGAATATTTAACGCAATATATTAATATAGAACACCAAACGGATCTGGTTTGTGTTTTTTTTGTGCCATATATACATCTATATATACACGTTTATATACATATATATATATATATATTCAAGGAAGTTAACACAGTTTTTGGTGTCTTAATAAAACTTTTGCTTGCAACATTTTTATTATAATTTTACGTTTATTTCCACTTGCAAAGTCTCGGTTGACTAAATACCAGCTTACAATTTCTTATCACCATTGTGTTGCAACTTATTGCCATATTAACACCGCTTCTAGTTAACGGAGAATCTAATCGCACTTCATTGGCACCAGTTGATTTTTCTATATCTATCTATAAACCGGAATTATTCAATTATTCACAAGTCACTTTCGAGGATATTAAACCAATTCAGCTTATTTAAAAAAAAATAATAATTATTTACACATTTATATTTATTTGGTTATTGGCATATACGCCCATACACATACACGTTTATCACATCACTTTTCCATATTTAATTGTTGGGTGGCGAGTCGCTTTTACATATACACACACACATACGTACATAAAACCAATTTTTATGTCAAAAAATAAATTATTTTCACAGAAAAAAAAACTAATTTTCTCAGCGTATTTTATTCGTTGATTTACTGGTTTATTGAAATTTATCTGCGTGATATTTGTTCTATCTCACGATATACATTCGTTCAAATCACTTTGGTTTTTCTTTTTTTAATTTTTGCTCCACTTTTTCACTTTCATCGGCATCAGCTGAAAGTACATATACATAAGTACATACATATATATAAAAAATTTTTGCAATGTCACAAATTGATATTTTTGTTCGCCTAGTTGAGGCAGTATCAGAGTTTGAATCTGACTACAACAGCACATCTGCAGTGGATATGTCAAAATATTTCCTCAAAATTCACCAAGAAGAATTTAGGGCGCTTTGGGAAAAGGTCAAACATTCGTATGACGCATTTCAAATGTCTACGGATCAGCTTTCGGCCAAAGAATTATCTACAATCAAGAAAAAATATAAAGGATGTTACCAAATCTATAATCGCTGCATGGAATCTATGAGCAACTCAATCGACAAGTTGGAGAAAGCGGACAAACAAAGTGAAGACAATCATTCACGCGAGTGTAATATACAACTACCTCCGTGTGATACCGAGGTATTCAGAGGTGACTACTCATCGTGGCCAACATTCCGCGATCTTTTTACGGCTATTTATATCCGCAACAAGCGCCTTTCTCCCGTAGAAAAATTATTCCATCTTCTGGCGAAAACTGATGGGGAAGCCAAAGAAATCGTTCAAAACTGTTCTTTAACAAATGAAGGCTTCAATACTGCCTGGAGAAATCTCTGCAATAGATACGAAAATAAGTATCAATTAGTTAAAGCACAATTTAAAATTTTGTTTAGCCTGCCGTCAGTTAAAGAAGAAGACTGCAATTCCCTGAAGCAATTGCAGAGAAAAATAAATAACTGCGTATCATTCCTAAAAAATCATAAAATTGATTGGTTGTCGATAGTGACATACTTCTGTACAACTAAACTACCAGATGCGAGTTTAGCCTTATGGGAACAGTTGAGAAAGGACAGAACTGAGACTCCAACCTGGGAGGAGCTTGATGACTTCCTGACGAACCGGTTTCAGGCTCTTGAAGCAGTATCAGGAAAAAAACGAGGCAAAAAACGCACAACCGCTTAAGCCGCATGCCAATAAATATTGGCATAATCAGGAAACACCCCGTTAAAGGCTTAGCTCATATCAAGTGAGTGTCTCCAAACCATTCTGCCCCATGTGCAATACTAGCGAACATAAAATTCGTAACTGCTACAACTTCAAAAAATTAACTCGAATGGAACGATTGGAGGTAACTAAACGCCACCAAGTATGTATCAACTGTTTGTCCGAAAAACATATCATAACCAAATGCTCAAGTATTTACAAATGTGCTATTTGTAATTTGCGGCATCATACGCTTCTGCATATACAACCTATGCACAAGCGTACAACAGAATCGAGGCCACAAATCACCGTTGATAATACGCCATCCACATCCGCACAAGCGCGTCAGAATCTAAACCTACGAAAATCTAATAACGTGCAATCCTGCCATGCACAGGCGAACTCAGGAGTTTTGCTAGGAACAGCTCGAGTTCTCTTACATGTAGAAGGCACCGATTTTTCTGCACGTGCGTTAATTGATTCGGGCTCGGAATGCTCATTTATTACGGAAACACTCAAACGGAAACTTAATTTGGAATCAAGGAAAATGTGTGCTCAAGATTCTGGTATAAGTAATTCTATTACGGCACAGGTGAAAGAAGCTTGTTTTGTTCAACTTCGTTCACCCATTAATCCATTATTCCATATTAGCGCCAATCTTCTAATATTACCACGACTAACAGGAAATCTTCCTTCCTGCCAAATCAGCGCAACGACAGCGCAAGCATTTCCTGATCTAGTTCTGGCGGATAAACGGTTCTTTGCCAACGAACAAGTCGATCTTGTCTTGGGTGGAGACCTTTATCCCCAAATTCTGCTAAGTGGCATTAGAAAAAATGTCCTTAGCACTCTCTTAGCACAAGAGACTGTTTTCGGCTGGATACTGACGGGCAGTCCAGGCACTGTTCCGTCTACCACCAATAAAGTCTCATATTACAACGAAGTTACTTTGAAAAAGCAACTTACAGCTTTCTGGGAGCTAGAAGTCATCCCGAGAAGAAAGACTCTTAACGAAGAGGAACAACTATGCGAGGATCTCTACCAACGCACTACAACGCGAAACAATGAGGGAAAATACATCGTTTTCCTCCCATTCAAAATGGAATATCCTGGTCAAATTCAATGAGGACCATCCTTAAAGATTGCATGCTCTCAATTCTTCCGGAATGAGACACGTCTAAAGAAAAATCCAACTCTACAAACGGAATACCACAGAGTTTTATCCGAGTATGAAACTCTTGGACATATGTCAAGGATCCCAACCATCATACCTGCTGACTCCTCTGACAATTATTTCCTTCCGCATCATGCTGTAATAAAGGAGGACAGTACCTCAACAAAGGTCCGGGTAGTTTTTAATGCATCCAGTCGGACATCGAATGGTACGAGTCTGAATGACGTGCTTCATTCAGGGCCAGTTTTACAGTCAGATTTGACAATACTCATTCTACGGTGGAGATTATTTAAATATGTATTTAACACGGATATTGAAAAAATGTACCACCAAATTTTAGTAAATTCGAATCATACGAAATATCAACGAATAGTACACCGAACGAATCCTAATAACCCAATCAGTCTTTATGAATTGAAGACTGTAACATTTGGGGTGAATTGTGCTCCTTATCTCGCAATAAGGACATTACTTCGACTGGCTGACGACGTCGAAACAACCTACCCTCTGGCAGCAAACATACTGCGAAAATGTATGTACGTGGATGACGTTTTGGCTGGAGGACACAGCATTGAAGATGCCATCAAAGCAAAGCATGAGATCTCTCAGGCACTTCAGTCAGTTGGTTTTCCATTACGCAAATGGACTGCTAACTGCGATCAGATCATAAAGGACATACCTAAAAACCATCTTCTAAATAAAGACTTCTTGGAATTTGAAGATACGAGTACGGTGAAGGCATTGGGTATTCGATGGAATGCCCGTTCTGATTATTTTTATTTTACGATAAAATCAATTAAAGGTGACGACATGATAACGAAAAGAGCGATACTTTCCGAAATAGCTAAACTTTTTGATCCGCTTGGATGGTTAGCGCCAATAATAATTGTAGCCAAAGTTATTATGCAACGCATTTGGCTAGAAGGCACCGACTGGGATGAAGTGGTATCTTCATCCATTTTAGTTAGTTGGAACGCATTTCGTGAAGACGACCACGAAATTGACAATATCCGAATACCAAGATGGGTATTCTACACACCAAAGGACCACGTCGAAATCCACGGGTTTTGTGGCGCCTCAGAAAAAGCTTACGCAGCAACAATCTACATGAGCGTACAGAAAAAGGATGCTGTTACAGTTAACCTGCTTCTCGCAAAAACCAAAGTAGCTCCAGTCAAGACAATATCCTTACCACGTCTTGAACTTTGCGGGGCAGTATTGCTAGCGGAGCTCATAGAATCGTTAATGGAAAACCTGAGCTTAGCTGATACCAAAATACATTTATGGACGGATTCAACCATTGTGCTGGCATGGATACGGAAGCATCCGTGCTCATGGTCAACTTTCGTCGCACATAAAGTCACTAAGATTGTTGAAAAGGTGGGAAATGAGAACTGGCATCATGTCGATTCAGCAACTAACCCAGCAGATTTAGCAAGCAGAGGACTTTCAGCATCCGAATTAATCACCAATAGCCTGTGGTGGAAAGGACCTACATGGCTTGAAGGAGATCCCTCTAAATGGCCTAAACAGGAAATAAGATGCAACCAATAATATTATCCTACAATTCCAGATTGTCCCGTCTGAATGTCCAATTCATCCATGAAATCTCCTTACATGGAGAAAACCAGTTGATGTTACGCCTCATCCGAACGCAGTTTTGGATTCCACGAGTGAAGAACATGATCCGATCCATTATTTACAATTGTAAAGTTTGCACGATTCATAAAAAACGAATGTAAATCCAACTTATGAGAAACCTTCCCCAAGAACGCAGCACGTTTTCACGAGCCTTTACCAACACTGGTGTGGATTTTGCAGGTCCTTTTGAAATAAAAAGTTATAGCGGCAGAGGTTGCCGAATGTCCAAGGGTTATGTGTGCTTGTTTGTATGCTTCTCTACCAAAGCCATCCATTTGGAAGCAGCTATCGACTTGAGCACTCAATCCTTTTTGGCAGTATTTGGCAGGTTCGCCGCTAGGAGAGGGTGTCCAAAAAACGTCCATTCTGATAATTGCACCAACTTTGTAGGAGCCTCAAGATCATTAAGATCAGAATTCAAGGCCTTTATGGCAGATGCTCGCAATAGCATCGTTTCTAAATATTCTTTCCAAGCCTTAACTTGGCATTTTATTCCAGCTTCAGCTCCTCATATGGGAGGACTGTGGGAAGCTGGAGTAAAAAGTTTCAAAACTCATTTCAATAAAATAGCATCAGGTTATAAATATACGTTTGAAGAACTAAGTACATTATTATGCCGAGTTGAGTCATGTCTCAACTAGCGACCACTTTGTCCTTCTTCAAATGATGGAACAGACCTGGAACCATTGACTCCAGGTCATTTTCTGGTCAGTGGACATTTTATTAGCTCCACCAGCGAAAAAGGACAGGTGACAAGACCCCTTTTCACATTAGTCCTTCTACCGGCAAACAAGGAAAACTCAGAAAATAGTGCTATCACACTTACACCAACTCAAAAGCCTAACTGAAAATTCGTAACACGAATCAAAACAGAATAATAAAAAAAAAACCCTCAACCCAATCTTAAACTACGAGACCAATCGCGAAATTGGTCTTACTTCCCCCTACGACTGAAATTCCGAAAACAAAAACTGTCTAACATACACATTTACATACACTCGTATACATGCAAATATATGTAAACATACATATATGCATCCAGGCATGCATACATATCCACATGTATGTACAATTACCAAATTATTGTAAACAATACCAACTGTGTGCACAGCTGTGTCTTTGTTTCCATATAAATAAGCAAATGTACTACATGCATACAAGTTAACACGGTATACGCCCAAATACCATTCCCACGATCTACCTGAGCTTATGCAACAACACAACTTCCGCCGTGGACAATATCCCACAGGCAAACGACACCACACGCGCAATTGCCAAAATGCTGACTCCACATGAGAACGTTTGACCAGCCAGCCCACAACAACAACGATATGCAATTGCACCTGTCTTGCAACGTGACTTATTAGCATAAATTAGCTGTAAGACAAAAATGTATTTTCAGTTCTAATTTGATTCTTGTAAAATAAAGTGAGCTTAACCGCTCTTTAAAAAACAAAACTTGGTTTTTTTTTTTAAATCTATTAATGCAATAGCGTGTGACGGTGTTGTAAAAAGGCCCTCAAGTAGTGCCAAAAACCCGGTGTTGTAAAAACGAGAAAGGCCCTCAAGTAAGTGCCAGGACCGCGTCAGGACCCATCAACAGGGATAACTTCGGTGGAAGCACGCCCGCACCCACGAAGAGTGCGCAACGCTGGACCTTAGTAGCAGTGCAAAACGGATCACCCACATGCGCCGTGGGATATTAGTGATAACATATCTAATTGCCTTGTGCAATGCGGAAACACAAATTTTGGACTATACGACCAGTCCCATAGTAACAATAGACATAGGAACCGCGAAGGTTCAAACCGGAACATTCGACTAATACACACTATAGACCTCGACCAGTATGACTCCCTACTCGACAATATACATACTACAATAGAACACGACATAACTGGGAAAAGTCGAAGTTACCAATACCTTTCCCAAGAAGAAAAATTCACCCGATTCCTCCTAAACCACCTGAAACCCAGAAAAACCAAAAGAGCAATTGAATCACTCGGCACAGCCTGGAAATGGCTCGCTGGATCCCCTGACCATGAAGATTTTAAAATACTTAACGATAAAGTCAATAATATAGTAAGTAATAATAACAAACAAGTGGTAATAAATTAATCTATTTTCGAAAGAATTAATAATTTAACTCACATTTCAAATGTAATATTAAGCGAAATGAAATCAAGCAATGATCTCAAATTAGAGACAGAAAAAAATATTGAAAGGAAATTAAAAATTATTAAAGAAGAATTAGTAAATATCGATTATTCAATACAATGGGCAAAAGCCGGAATTATAAATTCTTTTATATTATCTAATGAAGAATTGATTGTAATTGAAGCAACACTAGAAAAGCAAAATATGCCCTATTTAAATTTAATCGAAGCAATTGAATTTAGCGATGTTAAAATTGTATCGAATTTATCTACCATTATTTATATTGTAAATTTCCCTCTAACAAACAAAGAATCTTGCAATTTAATAAAGGCCAAAGCTGTAAAACAAGGCCATAAAGTAATTAAACTCGAATACGAAAACTTAATAACTTGTAACAATCGTTACATCGTTATGTAAATATGTTTACATATGTAAACATACGTATATATCACAATAAATAAATAAATAGATTCGATTGCAACGAAATTGCATTTAGAATATATTATCAAATTAAACGTAATTAATGAATGACAACGCTACAACATTTGAAACAAATGTCCCTTCCACATTCTCTTCAGTTACGAAGGAAGGTTTTGCAAATTATGCAAATACAACGTTAATGCAAACTGCAAGTGCACCTACAACAACAACAGCAATCATAGCCACAGATGATACTACGCCATCGGATACGGATATTTATTTTAATACCATTCATACCATCAATGTTCAAAGAACATATAAAAACTCTTCAACGACGTGATTTTTTTGAAATTATTCTCTTTGTGTTAAATGTATGTGAAAATAATTGCTTTAATCAATAAATCGATTTGCTTTAATGTAGAATATATTTTTTTATAGCATGTAAGTTACAAACAAGGAGTTTTAAGCAATAACATATCGCATAATTTATTGGTGTTCAACGAAAATCAATCCCAGTAGTAATATTTGTACAAATTAAATAAACAAATTCTTAAATACTATAGTAGATAATCGATTGCAAGAACGCTGTATAAAATTTTTGGAAGCATAAAAAAGAAAGTATTTATTTGGAAATATATTCTTCTTTTGTTGCTTCAATGAATTATAAGTAATTCGTTTTTCTTCAAATTTGGGAAAACAATTTTTTGAATTTTTTTCTTTCTTCAGTAATTATATTATCTTTCAAAGAATACTTTTTAGCATAATGATTTTGATTACCGCAAGTCACTTTTTCGAACTGTATCAATACAAACAGCCATAAATTCTAAAAGTTTTATCTTTTCACTATAATATAAAATAGTTCACTGGAAAATTAAATGATTGAAGAATGTAATTTTTTCATGCTCCTGACTACCATAATTCTCTAAGCATGTTGTGTGCGTGGTTGCTACGTTAGCAGGTACGCAGCTCTAGCTCAACCTATTTTAGATGAAGCAATATACATACATACATTTTAAATGAAAGATTTGTTGAGAGACCAAAAAAAAAAAAAAAGTAAAAGTATAAATAAAGGGTTTAAGATGGGTAGAATGAAAAATAAATTAAAGTATAACTCACTTAAACTCCTGCTTGGTTGGCAACCAGTTGTTGCTCTAAGTCGCTAAAACCAGTGTTATCAGCATCATAGTTGTTGTTGTTGACGTTAAAGTTCTTTTTGCTGCTGTTGCCCTTTGTATTGCTGTTGCTGTCGCAAAGTTGGAGTAAGATGATGATATAGTTGCTGCTGCTGCTGCTGAGGTCTCACTATGCAAACATTAAGAGCTTTCCTTTGCTGCTGGATTTGAATTTCTTAAATCTGCTGTTGCCCTTTATATTGCTGTTGCTGCCAGAAACATAATCAGTTAGAAACGATTTGAGTGTTTTAAACCAGTTTATTCTCCACAGTACCATATGTTCGAGGGTGCGTAATGCGCATGCTTGCTAACGGCAACTTGTGCTGGACTTAATGGACAAAATTGGTTGTACTATGTGGGGAAATGTATATGGTCAGGTAGTGGATGCGATGGTATTACCTGACCACTGGAACCGTTATGTGCTGGAGGCGGAGCGACTGCAACACGGTTGTAGGCATACGTGGGAGTCGCCTACGATACAAACACCGTCGAACGTCGATACATGTCACCCTGTGCGTAATTATCCGGTTGCAGCATAACAGCTGTACCAGCAGCTGGCGAACCTCCAGTCGGTGTAATCGCATGATGTTGATGATGTTGCTGCTGTTGTTGTTGTGGCTGGTGCTGCGTTAGTTGGTGCCACTAATTGCACAGTAGTGTGAGTGTTGTTGGCGATGATACATTAGTGGTGCACCCCACGATGGTGGTCCAGTAGTGGGACCTGAAACTGCACCCACAGCTACGCCGACACAACTAACGGCTGATGGTGAGCTCTTCGAGTGTGCCAATGGCGGTGCAACTGCCATCGATGCGGATGAAGCTGTGGATGTAATCTCACGTGTATGATATGCTGGCGGTGCTTGTGTGGCTGCCCATAACGAACGCTAGTTGTCGACTACTTCTGAAGTGGTCTGCTGTGGTGGATATTCGTCGATTCCACTGGCTCCTGCTTGGTTGGCAATTGTGGCAAACTGGCCGCTTGATTGCCTTAACTGCCGCCGCTGCAACCAACACAGCTGCCGCCGCTGTTGTAACACTCGTTTTGGGCCAATATGCGTTGTTTTACACCTAAAACAAGAAAAAGCAAAGAAATTAATAAATCAAAATAAACGAAATACTACATTCAAATAAAAACCTTGAACTGCATCCATTGCACACGGCCACCGTACCTAAAATAGAAAATAATAAGTATGTTAAAATATTTAAAGAAATTACTTACCAAATTGATGCTCCTTGATCCTCGTGGCGGTAAAAATGGCTTCTGCGCAGGAAATCTCTGCTGCGCCGCTGCCTCAAATATCAGGTGCCATTCAAAATAAATCTCCAAAAGTTTTAACGATGTTGCCAGCCCAACGTTTTTTGTTTTTTTTTAGAATTTTTATGCCATTTTATTGCTCTAGATGCAACTAAATATACAATTCATATGGTTGTGTTTTTGGCTTAATATTATTTTTATTGTTATATCTCGAAAAAAAAAAAAAAAATCTGTACACACAACTCTTATCATAATAGTATTTTTAAATAGTTCCGTTGAAAATGGGTTTTTAAAGTTTTTTCAAGAATATTGATGTGTTTTTTCAAAATGTTTGTGTGTTCGCCAAACATTATGATTGCCTGAATACATGAAACAATACACATATACATAAAATAATAGATATGAAGGCATTATAAAGAACACCATAGGTATAATTTAAAGCGTACTTTTAACTAAACACTCTTAAAATTAATACAAATCAAAGTGAAGAAAACAAAGAAATCGTTGCAACTTCTTCAAAAGTACGAAATTTTACTTGATAGGGTATAAACTTAACTGAACTTAATTATTTATTTCTAATGATTAAAATCAAGTAAAAAATAATAAGTTACACAATTAAAAATGAACTGAACATAGAAATGAATGTCCGCCGCTAATATTCTATCTTTTTTTTTCGGGGCGGAGGATCAGAAACTACTGTTAAGATCTAATAATGTGTAGGATATGCATGTTCAACTCAATTTGTCATTTATTTTAATTCAGTGTAATATTCGTCTTGGCATTGAGTGTGCATTAGTCCTACATAACTTCGAATGGTTCGTGTCCTTGCTAAGTTACCTAAAACACCAAGTGGCATCTCTTGTGTGAAATGCAAATCAGCTGACGGATTTTTTAAGCTGGTCATACTGATCTAAAGCAAGAACCACAAACAATCCGTCACTTAAGCCTATACCACATTATAAACATATTTTTTGTAGTAATTCTCGCCACCCAACATTATTTTTTTTGGCCAGGCATTTACAATTAAATTTTTTAAACATATTTCAGTAAGACAAATGACTCGCTACGGCAAAATGCTCAAAAAGGCAGAGCGACAAGGGCATCGGTATGCAAGCGCGTGTCGTCTGTGTGAAGGGAGACATCCAATACGCCTATGTCCAGTCTACCGGCAAAAGTCGCCAGAAGAGAGGCTTCGCGAAGCGCTCCTTGGCCAATTTTGCGCCAACTGCCTATCAATGTCCCATAAGGAAAAGAATTGCACAAGTCAATTCAAAAAATGTAATGAGAGGCATCACACGACCCTTCACATAGACGACACAAGGGCGACAAAACCCACACCAAAGCCGAGAGTGAGATCTTGGGCTGACCAAGTCGCCGATGAAGAAAGCGACGCGATCTCTATTCATGCGAGTGAATCGGGTGACGAATCGCTGGTAACAACAGAGCCCGCAGCGGAAACACGGCCTTTCCGCGCTACAAATCAAGGGGTACCGGAGACTCGGACTTTACGACCCCCACTTCAGCGTGAGAAAAAGAAGGCCTCTGGATCGAAGACCAGGACTTTCCGACCACGCCAGAACAAGCAACGCAGATCGGAAACACGTCCTTTCCGACCGCACCAATCACACCAGCAACAAGGCGAAGGTAGACTGGTGACTAGGCCTCACCAGCTACCTCGCCATTTTAGAAGTGGGCAACTCGGTGCCCAAAATCTACTGGGGCAAACACTCCGCCCGATGATAGCCGTGGCCCCAACAGCAGTAATCAAAATAGAGGCAGGAGGTCGCCTCCATTTAGTACGTGCATTGATAGATGTATGCGTATCAACGACCCTAATTTCGTCGGGGCTGATGAACGAGCTGAGGCTGCCGCCGGTACTAATAGGTAGCCAAAGAGGTTGCATGCTGTGCTTCCGGGGAAAACACGGGACAGCGACACGCATAATGACGCATGCGGTCGCGGTTAAAGACTTACGGCGCGTTTGTCCCAGCACATTGCTGGACCCTGGAATCTCGAGCGCATATGTCCACATTAAACTCGCCGATCCTCATTTTGATCTGTCCAATCCGGTACGGCTCGTGCTCGGCGCGGATGTATACGCCGACATAGTTCTGCCAGGGACACTACCCACCTCCTTTGGCCCGCTTGTAGGGCAAAGCACAGTCTTTGGATGGGTCCTCTCGGGCGTGTGCAAAAATTAGTAATATTTTAATATAATATCTAGCCATAAGCATAATGAATATAATAAAGCACAAATGAATTAGAACCACGTATGTTTTATTAACTCTATCTCTACAGACATCCACAGGTTGACGCACATGAGGACATTCATTTTCTTCAAGATTCCAAACTCCGATACCAAGATATGCATGTAAATGGGAGTGATGGTTGGGTTCGCCTCTTAACCAGGTCTTGCTTACCGCAAGGGGGCCGGCATATTTAGGCCAAAAGCCTAAATTACCCCTCCTTATGGACCACCCTAATACTTCCAATAAAAATCTTTCGTTAAATATTAACATGAACCGTTTACCGAATTTATGGCAAACGGTAAAAACTTATTATTCTTATACAGTACTGCGATTTTATTAGTACAAGTGAACGGACGTGTCCTAACCAGCGAACCACCAGCCATCACCCTCATCACCCACATACTATTGTACAGGTAAAAGCCATATTTAAATCAATAAAAGACTTAGTGCAAATTCATTATCAACCGAAAAACTGATCTTTTATTTTTCTATTGGTTTATTTCATATTCATTAAATATACATCGGTGCGCTCCAATCCCACGACACGCCGGTGTAAATAGCATTAATAACTTTTCTGAGCTTTAAGTGATTACGGAGCCGATCAAAAAACACGTCCGTACACTAAAGTTGTTGGAAAAAGTGTTGACATATTGTATATGCCACAAAATAAATTGTCCGTGGCTTGTCAGAGCTTATTTTTTGGCATCCATCAACATTCAAAATATCACTTTGACATCTAAAAATTGCTTGCTGGTTGCAATAACATTGATATTTGGAGATAAGATGAAGATTAAGTGATTATATGAATGCAAATTGTTCTGTTTTTCTATCCTCTTCGGAAAGTTTTTTTGGAGTTTCTAAATGTTTTATAGTTTTGATATAACATTTTACAAACATTTTACAAATTATTATGTTATGCGATCAAAGTGTTTACATAAAAAACTGGCAATAAAATTGCTTCTAATTATCTGTCAAAATGACAGTTGCGAGGTAACCTTTGATTGCCTGTGGATATGTAGGGTAAACAATTGGGTAAGAACGGTTCTGTTGCTTACAAACGGTAGATAATATTGCTAAATTGTTAAAATTGATTAATAAAAATCATTATTAACGTGTTTTTTATTTTTATTTGCGGCTGTGAGCCGGCGTCAGTCTTAAAAAAAGCAGCTTGCTACATAAACATGTAAAAAAAAACTTACCCGCCTAGCGAGATTGGGAATCGCCACGTAGAAACCAACTCCAATGAAAAAATTTATAACGCCTCAGATGAGATAATCCCTTTCAGTTGACGACCCCCGCAAACAAATTATGAATCACGATTTGAGGGCATGCACCTGGAATGTCCGGTCCCTTAATTGGGAAGGTGCCGCTGGTAGTCCTCGTAAGAATAAAGGCTGACATCACCGCCGTCCAAGAAGTGCGATGGACGGGACAAGGACGACAGCGAGTAGGTTCTAGTGATATTTACTACAGCGTCCATAGGTATAAAGGAGCGCAAATTTGGTGTCAGATTTGTGGTGGGTGAGAGATTCCGTCGTCGAGTACTGGCATTCACACCGGTGGATGAGCGTCAGGCCACAATCCGCATCAAAGCAAAATTTTTCAATATATCGTTGATTTGCGCCCACGCCCCGATGGAAGGGAAGCACGATTTGGCCAAGGATGCCTTTTATGAGCGACTAGAGCAAACTTGTGGGCGCTGCCCCCGACACGATGTGAAAATGGTGCTTGGCGATTTTAATATCAGGGTGGGCAAAGAAGGTATCTTTGGTGCGACAGTTGGAAAATTCAGCCTCCACAACGAAACATCCCCTAATGGGTTGAGGCTGATTGACTTCGCCGAGGCTCGAAATATGGTTATATGTAGTACTAGATTCCAGCACAAAAATATAGATCAAGCCACTTGGCTGTCCCCTGATCGAAAAACATAAAACCAGATCGATCATGTTGTGATAGATGGAAGATATGTCTCCAGTGTTCTTGACGTGCGTACACTCCGAGGACCCAACATCGACTCGGACCACAATCTTGTTGCAGCGAAGATACGCACGCGCCTCTGTGTTTCGAAGAACTCCCGTCAACAAACACAAGGAAAGTTCGACGTCGAAAAGCTGCAATCACAACAGACTGCCGAACGATTTTCTACTCGACTTGCACTCCTGCTCTGTGAGAGCACTCGCCAGCAAACTCTGTATACGGGAACTGTGGGACGGTATTTCAAGCTCCCTATGTACAACTGCAAACGAAACTATTGGAATTCGTAAAGGTCCTAAAATCAGCTGGTAGGATGAAGACTGCCGTGTCGCAGTGGAGAGAAAACATACTGCCTACCTCGCAACGTTACGATCGACCACAACACGTGCGGGATGGGATGCGTGAGTATGAAGAGCTTGAGAAGCTGGCCGACAAGGGTAATGCTCGAAAATTCTATGAGAAGATACGACGACTTACAGAAGGTTTCAAGACCGGAGCAGACTCCTGTAGGACGCAAAGCGGTGATCTAGCCACCGCTGCCCAGAGCATATTAAATTTATGGAGGGAACACTCCTCCAGCCTGCTGAATAGCAGTGAAAACGGAGTAACCGGAGATAGTGAACCCGAGACCCCAATCGACGACGATGGAAAAGACGTTCCATTACCTGACCATGAAGAAGTTAGAACAGCAATCTCTCGCTTAAAAAACAACAAAGCGGCTGGAGCTGACGGCCTCCCGGCAGAACTATTCAAACATGGCGGTGAAGAGCTGACAAGGTGCATGCCATCAGCTACTTTGCAGAATATGATCGGACGAAAGCATGCCCGACGATTGGAATTTAAGTGTGCTCTGCCCAATCTATAAAAAAGGGGACCCGCAGTCTGAGACGGATAGTTCTCGAATCTTGACGCACGCTATCATCGAGTGGTTTGATTTGCAGAGTTTACATGAAGCTTGCATTTTGTTTTGAGTATAGAACGATTGGGTTTTGTTCCGATAATTGATTGCTGGGGGAGGGACCGCTGGTAAATATCTTAACAATATAACAATTCCTTTTTGGTCAACGTGTAATTCATTTAGCTTAGTACAAAGCGTTAATTTGTTACAAATTCTCTTTTAGGCTTATACGTGTAATAAATACTTATGTAAAAACTTAGTAATTTAACATAGACTGACCATTTAATAATTGCTTCAATTTTTGTCATATTCAGTTCATTATATATTATTATTATTTTTGTTAATGTATCTGTAAAGTAATAATTACTTATTCTTCACACTATTTCTGTTGTACTAAAAAAGATATGGAAATCTTATTGTGTTAATGATTTCTTATTATTAAATAAAATTATTTAAATTTTCTGGCCGTTCAAGTCGATCCCCTGCTTTTTTTAATTTTTTCTCTTTTTTTCTTTATTTTATATGCGGACATTCATACGAAATAAATATATGATTGTACGCAAGAAAAGTGACAATTTAAAGGGCAACTGCATTAAATTCACAGTAGCGCTTAGAAAAATTAAAATCAATGAAATTAACGTACAACGGTTCATGGTGATGTTTAAAAATATTGGAAAGTATTTTTTTCTTTTTTTGATATTTTTGTAGACATTTTCCAATGAAAGAAAATAATGTTTTAGAAAAGTTTTTGCTTATTCATACGCATTTATTTGGAACTCAGTACAACACAAACATTGCGGTGCAGTGGCAAAGTTTTAAGAGGGATGCAGGCTAGTTTACCCTTCATTCCCATATACCCAATTTGGGGTGTAATGAGGTGTAGTCAAGCTTCTGGGTATGCTGTTACAGTTGTGAGGCTATACTCAATTCCTACTCTTGCGTCCACGTCGCGCACCATGGAAACGTGGGCAACCCTTGTGCAAGATGCGGTAACCAACCCGAGTGGAGCCTTGGGTCACGGCTAATGAGAGGGGAAGCTTCAGTGGAGACATTCCGACTTATTCGGTTTAAGGGTTCTCTGAGGTCTAATTGCAGCGTCTGTTCACCAGAAGTGCGGCTGCGAGCGGGCGTCGGTCTTGAAGCAAGCGGCTCGCTTTATAAAGGTGTAAAATCTTTAAACTTACTCGACTAGCGGGGTTGTGCGCTGGGTTTGGGACTCGCCACGTAGAAACCAGCCCCAATGAAAATGTTAACAACGCCTCCGATGAGATACCCCCTTTCAGTTGACGACCCCTGCAAACGAATTAAGGATCACGATTTGAGGGCATGCCCCCAGAATGTCCGGTCCCTTAATTGGGAAGTTGCCGTGTCCAGCTGGTTGATGTCCTCTTCAGAATAAAGGCTGACATCACCGCCGTATAAGAAGTGCGATTGACGAAGGAAGCGGAAGGTCCTTGTGACATCTACTATAGTAGCCATATAAAGGAGCGTACATTTGATGTCGGATTTGTGGTGGGGGACAGACTCCGTCGTCGAGCAATGGCATTCACCACGGTGGATGAACGTATCGCAAAAATCCGAATCAAAGCGAAATTTTTTAACATATCGTTGATTTGCGCCCACGCCCCGACGAAGGAAGGATGATTTGGCCAAAGATGCCTTTCATGAGCGCTGCTTGCTTGGCAATTTTAATACTAGAGTGGGCAAAGAAGGTATCTTTGTTACAAATGCACGAAAATTCAACGAAGCATCCCCTAATGGGTTAAAGCTGATTGGTGGTTATCTGTAGTACCAGACATGCCTCCAGTGTTCTTGACGTGCGTACACTCCGAGGACTAAACATTGACTCGGACCACTAATTTATCGCAGCGAAGACACGCACGCGCCTCTGTATATCAAAGACGGTCAGTCAACAAACACAAGAATGGCTCGTCGTCCAAAAGCTGCAATCACAGCGAACAGCCGAGCGGTTTTCTACTCGAATTGCACTAATACTCTCTGAGAGTACTCATCAGCCACTTGATATAAGGGAACGGTGGAACGACTTACGGAAAACACAAAAAGGTTATCTAGCCACCGATGCCCAGAGCATGTTGAAATTATGGAGGGAACACTTCTTCAGCCTGCTGAATAGCAGTGAAACTGTAGAATCCGAAGATGGTGAACCCGAAACCCCAATCAATGACAATGGAAAAGACGTCCCGCTACCTTACTATGACGAGGTTCGAATAGCAATTGCCCGTCTAAAGAAAAACAAAGCTGCTGGAGCAGACGGCCTACCGACAGAGTTATCCAAACATGGCGGTGAAGAGCTGGCAAGGTACATACATCAGTTACTTTGCAGAATATGTTCGGATAAGCCTCCTTAATATCGCTGGAGAGGACCCAGCGTTTTGTGTTAAAGACTAAAGCCCATCGTCAACAATCTGATTGGACCTTATCAGTGTAGCTTCAGGCCTGGTAAATCAACCATTGACCAGATATTCACCATGCCTGAAATCATGGAATTTGGCATCCCCGCAAAACTTATATGTAAGGGCAAGAAGAAAAATCTCCTGTCATCACACAAAGAGTCATCTTATTTGCGACTCGGGTCCCGCGTCACGGCTTACAGTCATAACTTCCCCCCTAATCCAGGGTGTCTCCGTCTCCGTGCCCATTTTCACTGCAGTCAGTTTCCGCCCGGATACCGATCCACCTCTGGGAGTAACGGTGACTTGCTGATGCGTTAGGCTCTGCTGTAGTCGAACGTTTCAGTTCCCCTTTTCATTTTTCTGGGCACCGAAAGGTCTCGCCTCAATAGGTGACCAACGAGCCATTTGAATATGAGTAAAAGCAATCAAGTCTCGGATCACCGCATGGGTAAAAATGCAGCCGTTTGACACGGCTTTACCAAAACGTCCCAAAATTCCCTTCGGAACCCATGGGGCCCAATGCTAACCCCTTGGAGAAACACTATTCGGGTAAGGCGACCGGCTCCAACCCCCTGAAATCCGCTCAACCGGCTGAAGCAACAGCGGTAAGCGACCCAGATCAACGCTCTTGCTGCTCCAACACCATCAAACCCTCCGTCCGGGCGCATCGGGACAGAAAAGCGGCTTCCAAGATAGTGGAGAAGTTAAGCGCCATCCGAGCTGATAAACTGACAGAGGTGCAGAAAGCCAGCCTTAAATGCTTGATAGGCATTACAGCTGCCAGTGAGATACGAATGGTAGGTTCAGGCAGCGAGAAATCCCCCTCTGCAACAAAAATGCCGAGGTCTCATGAAAATACCTCGAGTGGTTCCAAGAGGCCCAGGCCCACAGCACAACATTAAAAGCCGACCGCCCAAACTGCAAGACCCTTTAGCGAGGTTGCCAAAGACCATCTCACTCTAGTGGTCGTAGACAGTTAACACCCGGATGGGTACATTTCTCCAGACAACTGGAAATCTGTGATGATGGGTCTGTGTAGGGTGTACAAAGGGATTGATTAGAGGATGGCCCAAGTTGGCGAGGCCAAAGAGAAGCAACGCTTTGTCAGATTTGTCATAAGCGATGCTTCCCTCCCAGCTCTCGCGGATTGTGCTTCTACTACATCACGATAACTCTACAGTTCCCACGGAGGTGGTTCCCAGTGACCCGGACATTGCCTTGAGCGCCTCACGGGGCGAGGAAGAACGTGTGGCGCTTACCGGAAACATAATGAGTGGACCGGGGGTGTCTGGCGATTCGGAGGAGGAGATTTGTGCCGAATCGGATGCTGAAAGTGAAACACTCTCGGTATATGAATACGTCGAGCTTAAACTGATAGAGAAGCGATTGATAATCCTCTCGTCATACTTCGCTCACGACGACAATCTACCACTGACTCAGCAACACGAAACGGTAAAGGAGGCGAACCACAAGAAAGTTCCATTGCTTGTTGGAGCCGATGCCAATTCTCATCACACAGTATGGGGATCCAACGATATAAACATCCTAGGTGAGGCCCTACTTTATTTCATTTTAGAAAACGATTTAGAAATGTGTAACTGTGGAAACAAATCCACTTTCGTAACTTCTACTAGGAATGAAGTTCTTGACATCACTTTCGTTTCTAACTCATTTTCTGACCAGATCAGAAACTGGCAAGTAGTCAATGAACCCTCCGTCTCTGACCATCTGTATATATCTTTTCACCTCACCATGAGAACTCCATCGATCGCTGCCTACAGGACTAGAAAAAGGGCTGAATGGAGGACCTTTAGAAGAGCCCTGAGAGCATCCTTGACACAGGATGCTTCTCGCGATAAGCTACGCTTATCGTAAAGACCTGATGAAGTGGGAACATATTTGTGGGCAGTAGACTTTGCAACAAAAGTCTGTGACGCCGCTTTTGAGGCCTCATGCCCTCTATCCAGACCAAAATGGTGGAATAACAAAGTCTTTGATTTAAGGAACAGAAGCAGAAAACCAAAGCCAAAAAACCGGCTCCAGGCAATCTTACAAAGCTTACCTAAAGTCTTTTAAAACCTCTATCCCACTGAACTATAGAGGGCACCTTATTCCCATTTCTATGCAAAATCTACAAAGCCTGTCTGCGTGAAGGATACATCCCGCAAGCATAAATAATGGCTTTTTCACTATTTCCAAAAAACATATGGTCTGAAACAGTTCCATTTAAATGAAAACCCAAAAACAATTCAACACAATAATGACCTGAAAAAGCATCTAGGAATTACGGAAGAGCCTTGCCGTGCGAATGAAATTTTCCAATAATAAAAAAGGCGTTGCTTTAAAATATTTGTTGGTAAATTCCTCGCAAAAACAACTACATCGCGTCAAGTTTACAGCTACAGAATATCTGAGCACTTGATCGTGGATATGTAGGTAAAAGGAAAAAAGTGAAAAACAACAATATGTGAAAGCGGCACACATGTAGCTTAATGGGATAACCATTGGCTCGTGCTGTGGGCATCCCAAGTTCGAATTCCATTCGAACAAAAGGTGTCTGGAAAAAGAAGTCTGATGAGGAAACGTGGTGGTTTCCGAAATAGCAGCTTTAACTTCTACCGTCCAAAACTATTGTTGTAATTTTTTCACTATTTCCAAAAAATATATGGTCGGAAACAGTTCCATTTAAATGAAAACCCAAAAACAATTCAACACAATAATGACCTGAAAAAGAATGGCCTGTCAATCCAAAGGATTTTCGACCCATTAGTCTCACCTATTTTTTCTTAAAAATATTGGAAAGGCAGCTGAACAACTATATACGGCGGAATTTAACCCCAAACAGCCTCTAGGGAAAGCAACATGCTTGCTCCAAGGGTGAGTTTATTGATACAGCCCTGCATCGAAAAAGGACTTGTCGCTAAGGAGTATACACTTGGTATTTTCCTCTACATCGAGGGGCTTCTACTAACATTCTTCCTTTCGTGATAGATGGTCTTCAAGGCGGCTATGGCCAAAGTTGCACTCGAAAAAATCAAAACATTTTATCCTTCTAGACCGGCTTTTCCATAAACATAACAACTGTTATGACAGTTGGACACTGTTTAATGGGGCTTCACGGGAAAAAATGGGCTATCACTCTAACGATTTTTGCCTCAGCTGCAGGGACGAAGAAGTGGAGGAGACCATCGAGCACTACCTTTGCCGCTGTCCAGCCTTGACATCTGCGCGACACAAGTCCCTTAGAAAAAATTGTTTCGACTGTCTCGCTGAGTTAGCCTCAGAGAATATGGAAATCTCGTTGCCTTTATAAGGTACACGAAATGCTTCGACCATTTGAGGAGGTGAAGGCAGGAGTCTTAGCGGTATTGGCCTATTGGCCTACGTGTGCTGGTAGCGACCAGCAGCCGCATCAACTCGACTCAACTCATTGTAGTAACACAGTTTATGTTCATAGAGACATGATCCTTATGTAATTGGAGATTAGTAGCCGCTGAAAAGATTCTCGGCCGGGCTCTTCCTCCAATTTTTGGTCTTGCGTCTTAATTTTGTCGCGTACTGGCCGCAACAAAGAACTTCTTTGGTGTTTGTTTATATATTTCCTTTGTTTTGCCTAATAATCCTTGGAGTGAAGCGTTGGCAGGGACATCTGTCGGCAATTAGTGGTGTAATTTAAAGGCATGAGTTATTGGCACGGTTGTATTCGGTGTGTGCCTACCCAGTGGTACAAGTCTCCAAAAGGAGGTATTTGTACAAAACGGTTCATCCACTAACAAATATTAGGGAAACGGAATTCCTTTCGCTTTTGGCGTGTGCTATACAACCCGGTCCCTTTGAGTAATGGGGGCAGCGCCAAATGATTGGGTAGCAATACACACTCGCCTGAGAATTTTGAATGCCGACGCGTAGGTTGCGGTTTGGCTTGTAAGTGCGTGCCGGATCAGATTCTTGCAATGTACAGAATAGTGCGCACCTTTTTTATGCTGTAGAGCGTGTTAAATTACGATTCGGTTTAGTTTAGCAAATTTTTATTGCTAGCCGAGGCAAAGCCAGTCGAGGCTAAGAGCGGGCGGTTATATAATATATATGTTTGTTTTTGGTAAATAAGTGCTAGTGAGCAGACGGGCAGCTGAAGCCCAGAAAAATTAATTTGTATAGCTGTTTGTTATCTTTTTTTGCCATGCCGACAGTGTCGTTTTTTCCGTTCTTCCCGACCCATCCCGCACCCAGAGCCCAGTCATACAGGCGGGTGAAAGTTACCTATGGCAGCACGGGAGTAGTGCGTAAATGAATAATAAGAAGGACAAATATATATGATTGGCGCTGTGTAACCGCTAAAGCGATTTTCGGCTGAATTTGTGGTTTTGCGTCTTCGTGTTTTTCCAACAAATGGAGGGACCTACAGTTTACACTAAGCCGCCTGCGAACGGCTGATGGTTTTTTTACGAGGAGTCTTTATTGTATGTCCGAAATACACTCGGAGGGGTGGACATTCCCTTCCGAGGGGCGACCGCAATTAGAAAATTTAACTTAATTTTTTATTTAAATTAATTTTCCATAACTTTTGGATGTTGGTGGCACCGGGATTTGAACGCGAGCCTTCCGAATGTCAGTACGCAATGCTAACCACACGGCTACCGCGGAGATTAATTAGTATTACTACTTATTAAAAGGGAATTCGGTGAGTGTTCTATTTTGTTGTTGCTCACATTACCGGAGCATTTGTGTGTTTTACCCAGGTAGTAAAAATTTGTAGGTCAAGTGTGTTGAGACTGGCCCGAAAGTTATCAGTATTGGTCGTTTCAAATTCAGTTTGTGCTTTTTACGTTTTTTTCGTTTATTAAATATTTTGGTTATTAATTTTTTATTTGAATTAAATATTTTGTTTTTGGATTTTCGTCTTACATTAAACAAGTTTGTATTTCAATTTTTTTTTTTTAATTTTATTAAATTTTATTTGTTTCCTGTGGTTAGGCTCTTTTGCTGTTTTCATGTTAGGGTCTTTTGTTGGGCCAGTATAGGACAACGCGAAAATTACATTAGGGTTATAATTTTTGATACGATTAATATAATTAAATTCCTTTTTGAAATTCGTTTTGTCTTTCTCGTTTGTACTGATTTAATTTGTTTTTTTTTTTTTTTTTTGTTTCTCGGTTAGAATATTTTATTATTTCGACGAGGATAAGACGGCGGTCGAGTCGAAACTGGAGAAGGTGGAGAAATTAATTTTATCGGTTTCGGGTTGAGGCAAGCCATCGCATGGAGTGAAAGGGATGACGAAAATCGAATGGTGTCTTTCGCGAATAGGACGGGAGCGACTGTGAAGCGACGGCGACATTACTCAGCAGATGGAGCTGAAGAGCAAGTTGGTGCTCCATTTCGCTGAGTTACAAGAGGTAGTCGGCAGTGAGGAAACCGAAGAAAGGGAAATCGGTTCGGTCGAGCGCTAGGGTGCCGCTCGTGGAGATACGACGCGTGGTCGAAGAGACAGTCGAGTCTCAGAAACTGGAGAATTTGTCAAAGTGGGACGACCATTCATACAGGCGGGGATGTTGGTTTTCGCGTTTCTAGAACCGGTAGTAGAGTTGAGTGAGGCACGTGGTCTGACTGACTACGCCGATCTCTTACTAGACGAGATTCGGAAAAGGTCTCAAGGAGCGAATGAATCTATAGGGGTTTATGTCGCAGTGATGAAAATTATGTTTGGCAGGCTCCAGGAGCTTCTGTCAATAAAAAGAATGTTGGGATTGATTAGGGCGAATCTACTTCCAGTTTATCAAACCCAGTTAATACTGGTGATCGGTCGATTACGAAACTAGTTGCTTTGGGTACATATTTGGATATTGGGATTCATTTTTGCTGTTAGCGCTTTGTTGGATTCTGGTGCGACCAGAACAGTGATAGGTCGGCTAGGGTGGCAAAAACTGAGTGCATATGATATTAGGGTGAGTTCGGCTTCGAAGTTTTTGAGAGTGACTCTCACTGATGGAGGTCATATCTCGGTGTTAGATTCGGTTTTGTTGCCAATCGAGGTGGAGGGCAAGTCGGCCCACCTGGAATGCCTCGTGCTTCCAGAGTTTCCTCAGGGCGTGATCCTTGGCATCATTTTTGGGCCAAGGCGGGTATTATCACGGATGAATCGAGGATGATGTGGTCGTTTTTTCGGCCAGAACCAGAACCGTTGGTGGCAATAATGGATCACTCCGAGTAAGGCGATAGAGAGCCTAGGGCATTAGGTCAACTAATAAATGGGGCGCTACAGGCTATGCCGGAAGGGCTAGGCCAGACCGATTTAGTTGAGCATAAAATCAGGATAAAAGCAGGAGTTGAACCTGTAAAACAGAGGTACTACCCTTTGTCTCCCGTCATACAGTCGCGTATGGACGAGGAGATTAAGAATATGCTCAACAAAGGAGTGATAGAAAAATCGCATATGGGCTATGGGCGTCTCCAGTAGTAATGATTAGGAAGAAAGACGGTACATATAGATTTTGCGTAGACTATAGGGTTTTGAATAAATATACCGAGAAGGACAGCTACCCACTTCCATATGTGTCGGCGACCTTAGATAAGCTAAGGGATGCCAAGTTTTTGTCCGGTCTGGACATTAAGTCCGCCTATTGGCAACTTCCTGTGGTGGAGCAGTCGATGCCCTTCACAGCATTCACGGTACCAGGTAGAGGTTTATTTCAATTTAAGCGGATGCTATATGGTTTGCATAATGCACCGGCAACCTGGCAGAGATTTATAGATTCGGTCATAGGACCCGAGTTAGAGCCTTATGTTTTTGTGTATTTTGACGATATTATTATCGATACAAATAATTTCGAGAATCATATAAATATTTTGAAGACTGTTTTAGATAGATTAGCTGTCCAGCACTAGCTTCAATAGATTAAATAGGGATAAAAGTAATTTTTCAGGTCTGTATTGAAATATTTGGGTTTTTTTCTTCTTTGGAGCACGTCTAGGAAATACCAACATAACATCGGATTTGCTTTACATATTATTTTAATTATTTGCATATTGGCGGCCTTTGGCCGCTCTAAATAAAAATATCTGTACGCCAGACCAGCACCGGTTTCGCCCTGCAAAGTATTTTTGAAATATGAGGTTTTCGGCCGCGCTTCGAAAAAAAAGGTCGGATCAATAACGACTTAGCCTTGCAGAGTTTTTTCAAATGAAACTTCTGTGTGAGTTTCTGGCCCTTGAGAAAAATAACCCTGAGTCGGACCATCACCGGTTTTGGCACGGTCAGTATTTTTAAACGAAACCCTTTTCTAAATGGGGAGTTTTCGGCCTCGCTTCTAAAAAAAAACTTTTGGTGGATGAATGTTGGTTTCACCCTACACAGTGCATAAGTTCGTGCCCGATTCCGCTGGATGCCGTACGAATCGTTTGAGAGTGGCGCTCGTGAAAGAAATATACACATATTATATATCGTTGGAAAGGTGACAGTCGGAACTGTAAATCAAGCATAAAATAACTTCATTTTGATTTGAGTTGCTTATTGAAAAGACGCATGGAAGATGAACAACGAAAAAGATCATATGCGTCATATTATGTTATACGAATTCCGCAAAGGAAAAACAGTGGGCGCTGCAACTAAAGATATTCGCGAAGTTTATTTGGACCGTGTTCCAACACTCCGCACAGTAAAGAAATGGTTCGCGAAATTTCGTTCAGAAGATTTTAACCTCGAAGATCAACCTCGCAGTGGACGGCCTTCTGAGCTTGATGACAATGTTCTAAGGACTTTAGTTGCGAATAACTCACGTATTTCGACGGAAGAGGTTGCCAGTGAATTGAACGTCAACAAATCAACTGCGTTTCGTCGTTTAAAAAAGGTTGGGTACACTTTGAAGCTCGATACATGGGTGCCACATCAGTTGAGTGAAAAGAACAAAGTGGACCGTATGTCAACAGCAATTTCTTTGCTTCGACGGATCAAAAACGAACCTTTTTTGGTTCGGCTCGTGACTGGTGATGAAAAATGGGTCCTGTACAACAATGTTCAACGCAAAAGAACATGGAAACAGGCACACTAAGGGGCGGAACCGATGTCGAAAGGTGGATTGCATCCGATGAAGGTACTGCTGTGCATTTGGTGGGATATCCGAGGCGTGATCTATTTTGAGCTCTTGCCAGCTCGAGAAACGATCACTGCCAACAAGTATTGTCAGCAATTGGTCGAATTGAAGAAAGCAATTGATGAAAAACGTCCGGTTTAGGCCAATCGTAAAGGAGTTCTTTTCCATCATGACAACGCCAGGCCACATGTTGCAAAACCGACCCTGGCCAAACTGAAGGAGATGAATTGGGAAATCATGCCGCATCCCCCATATTCACCCGACATTGCACCTTCTGATTATCATTTGTTTCGATCGCTGCAGAACAATTTGAATGGAAAAAATATTAAAAATGTGAAAGACGTCAAAAACCACCTTGACACCTTTTTCAACGAGAAACCGCGCGATTTCTATGAATCAGGCATCCGTAAATTGGTTGAACGTTGGGAGTGGATTGCCGAACATGATGGCGAATACATAATTGATTAATAAAAGCGCTTTCTTCAAAAAATTTCAATTTTAGTTTGCACTGGAAATCGGGCACGAACTTATGCACTCAAATATTTTTAAAGGAATTGTGAATTTGCAGCCTTTGCCCGCCCATGATAAAGTATCCTTGAGCTGGACAAACACCGACTTCTCCTAATTTTTTAATAAATCATCGTTGTAAATTGGCAACTTTCGGTTGCACTTGAAAAAAAATACTCTGAGCCGTATAAGCACCGGCCTCTGCTTCCACAGTATTTTTAAATTAAATAATTAGAGGACAGCTCCAACTAGAGGCAGCTCCTATTCGTACTGTCGAAGGCTGCTTTAAAATCGACGAACAGGTGGATTCTGTCGATACTTTTTGCAGGGCTGTTTTTCAAGGTTTGATTTACTGGATCCAATCGTCGGCCATGCTTTCATCCGACCATAAATTACGAAGCCGCTTTGTTGTTCTTTAAGCGGGCAATCAATCGCTATTCAAACCTCGACAGAGTCGGGAAATGGAACGTCTTTTCTATCCTCATCGATTTGGATTTCGGGTGCACCATCCCCGGGTGATTCATTTTCAGAAAGCAGGTGGGCAAGGCGAATACAAAGCCGTTGGGCGGTCTTTTGTGATTGCAGCTTTTTGACGTCGAACTTTCTTTTTTTTATTTACATACATTGTTTGACACACAGGGGTGCTTGCGCTTCTTCGCTGCGAGAGGATAGTGATCCGAGTCGATGTTAGGACCTCGGAATATACGCCTATCTAAAACATTGGATACATGCCTTCCGTCTATCACAAAATGATCACAACCATATGGGTTTTTCTATCTGGGGACAACCAAGTGGCTGGGTGTATTCTTTTGTGCTGGAATCCAGTACTACAGACAACGATGTATCGGGCGCCAGCGAAGTCGATCGGGGCCATCCCAAGCACAATTTGACGGTGGCAACGCTCAAAACTATGGTCGAGGCGCTCAATAAGGCATCCTTGGTCACGTCGCACAATTAATTTCTATATTATTAGGAATACTTTTTTTAAGTTTAGACATTTGATTTAAAATTGTTCAGAAAATCGAATGGTATTGTATTTATTCTCGCTGGGACTGGCACCCTACAGTCGGAAGTTCAGATTTCTTACAAATCGTCTTGTTCAATAGAAAATGCAAATATTGAACATTTTCAAAATAATTGAGATCATTTTCTTATTGTATATACAAAATACTATACTTTTCAAAGTCCATGACATGAGAAAACTTTTTTATGGTAACTTAATTTTTGCGGATTTCTTTAATAAAGATGACCATTTTTCTTTGAAAATCTTTGTAAAAATGTATACGAATTTATTTTACTTCTCTGTCCGTCTGCCTGTCTTTCCGTCTGTTTGGATGCAAACTACTCCGTTATATATACTTTTAGGTATATTATATTGGGTGTATACATTATTTCTCTGCTAGTATTTTTTCGCGTAGTGTTCATCTGTGGCTATATTCATTTCAAAGGCACTGCCATTTCACGTCGTTTTCAGTAGATGTCATTTGTTTCATTCATTTGAAAATGTCGAAATTTGTATCAGATAAAGTGTTTTTGCGGGGAGTTCTTCTTCATTACTTTTACCATACATGAAGAAAAGTGCTACTGAAAGCCATCGCATTTTACTGGACGTTTATGGTAACCATGCTTTAGCCGAACGAACGTGGCAAAAGTGGTTTGCACGGTTTAAAAGTGGCACTTTCGACTTAGACGACGGACAACCAAAAAAATTTCAAGACGAAGAATTGGAGACATTGCTCGACACAGATGCATGCCAGACGCAAGAAGAACTTGCAAAAGAATTAGGAGTTGATCAAGGCAATTTTTTCACAATAAAGTCTTAATTTTCGAAAAAAAACCGCACGAATTAATGCATACACCCAATGTCTCTTAGATTTTGGGCTATAAATCCGCCAAAAAATGTGGAAGAGCACTGATGTTGACCTTCTATTATACATAGATTACTTAAAATTAGTATTTATACTGAAAACTATCGGAACGGGAAGACTACACTATATATCCTTCTTACATATGAAATTTGTAATGGATACCTGCGGTGTAAGTAGAAAATTTGAAAGCTACCACTTTAACACTTATCAAGCTACCCTCGTATGCAGCTTGCTTTTTATCCAGCCCGTACTTTCAGCCAATGCCGTGGGTAAAAGATAAAGGGCAACTCTAAGAATGCATACATTCACAAGCCATACAAAAAATATGTGCCCACTAGCAGACTGACAAAAAAAAGTAACAAAAATAAATTTACTGACATTGGTAATTGAAAAAAATGTCTTCTTGCTTATTTTAAAAGGTGGCTTCTATGATGGTAATTGACTAGAATTCCCATATTCTCTAACAGCAAACTTGCCTGGTTTTGGCGATATTGGAATAGTGGTTAATTTCTAATTCACAATTTTATTAACAACAAGTAATCTTAGCTGATACATAGGTTAGAATATTAGCCTAATTAATTAAATCATAAGCCCACACAAGGGTTAACTATAAAATATAAATAATGAAAAAGAAGGAAAGAACAAGAATAGTGTACAACACATAAGCAAAAGAGAAAAAAATGTTGATAAGGTATAAAAGAAAAGAGTAGGGTTCAAGTTGAGCTAAAAAAATATGTATGCATATTTTGATTTTAATTTTATATACGTGCACAAGTGAAGCAAAAGTAAATCAATAGGTATTAATCTGTATACACGTATATCTATATAAATATATACATATATATATATAGATATATATATATATATATATTAATTGAAAATAAAGTAATATTGGCATTTGAAAAAAATTGAGATGAATGTACTCACATTATTACAGTGGCGAGGTGAAGCGCTTCTTTCATTGCTGTAAAGATGATCTGCGGATTGTATTCCTCTAGATTTTGGTCAATTTAATTATATTTGTATTTGTTGTATCGTAATAAAACACCGCTAAATTATTCACTTTTCATTTTCTCTATCCCTTCTTTATTTTCTATTAAATATTCTTAACATATTCAAAATACTGAATTCCTTTTTTTTTACACTCTGTCCATGGTTTACCTCAAAATCTCTGAGGTCAATTAAGCTTTATCTTCACATTTTGATCAACCTAAGGAGCTATATAAAAGCATAAATACTGACCTCTCTGATATTTCGAGCTGGGCGGTTGCCATCGATCTAATTTTAAATATTAACAAGTGCTGTGTGATACCAATCAGCGCAAGAAAACTGACAAATCTGGATTTTTTGCCCTCAATATACATAGATAATTATCCCTTAAAATTAGTCAGCAAGATTATAAACTTAGGATATATTATTGACTCTAATCTTACATGCACGGATCATGTAAATTCAATTGTTAGTAAGGTCTATTTCATTTTTCTTAGGCAGTCAGCTATCTCTACACCCACTGCCACCAGACGTTGACTTGCAAATTATTCTTCCAGTTATCATGTACTCTGAAGTCGTATATAGCAAACATGACAGTGCGTTGTATTTAATAATGTCACACGGTATGTGTTTGGTCTTTCCAAATATGAGCATATCGCTTCTTGGAAAAATCAGCTATAGGAATGTACGATTGCAAACTATCATAAAGCCAGAAATTGTATTTCTCTTTCCAAACTCTTTATGAATAATCTCCTAGCTATCTTTATTCCAAGTTATCTTTTACTCGATCCGCCAGAATATGTAATATTATAATACCTTTTTATAAATCACAGCAATCCGCAAGGCTGTTCTTTGTCAACGCTAGCCGATTATGGAACTCTCTTCCTGCTAATTTAAGAAGGAAATTTAACAAAAGCAATTTCAACAACCATTTGTTGGAAAAACATCAAGACCCAAAAAACACAAATTGAAGGAGGAGCTCGGCGGAAAATCGCTTCAGCGGTTACAAAGCGCCAATTATATATATAATTTCAACAACGATACACATTTGCATATTAAAAGGCCAAATTTAACTTAGTCTGACCATTTATTAAATGTTTTATTAATTGTTTCAATTTCTTTCATATTCTGTTCATTATATAATATTATTATTGGTAAGACCGTAAGTCTCAAATTAATGAACGCCGGCACGAACCCGCAACCCAATCGAAATAATGAAACGAAACGAGTAAATAAAAAAGGTGTTAGTAGAAATACTAACTTTTATTGAAATAGGTATTAATCCCAAATATTACCTTTTATAAGGGTATTTCCAAAAATGAATACAAAATATAGATAAGCAACTGCCTTTAATTAAACGAATAAAATATGCGCGAAAACGCATTTACTTAAAAACTGTCCAATAACAACTAATACGGAATTCTTGTTGCGTTTATGCTTATATCTATTTACGAATGTGCATAAAGGCACACCGGTAATTATAGATTATATGAAGTTCTGACAACCACACAGCGGCTCTCAAACTTTTAAGGCTTTTGGCTTCAACAGTTATTTTTGTTGATGTATTTGTAAAGTAATAATTATTTATTCTTTACCCTGTTTCTACTGTAATAAAAACGATAAGTAAATTTTATTGTACTAATGCTAAATAAAATAAATTTTATGGGCAGACGCACTGTCATGTTTGCTGTATACGACTTCAGAGTACATGATAACTAGAAGAATAATTTGCATAGCAAGTCGACCTCTGGTAACAGTGCATGTATAGATAGCCGACTGTATGTATAGATATTGGGGCAAAAAATCAACATATGTCAGTTTTCTAACGCTGATTGGCAACACACAGCTGTTTTTATTATTTAAAATTAGGCCACGGGCAGCCGCCCAGGTCGAAATACCTGACAGGTCAGTATTAATGTTTTTACATACACGTAGTTCCTATGCTTGATCAAAAGGTCCAGATAAATATTACTGAATGTCATCAATATAACCATGCAGGTTTGAAAATTCACGCACACTAAAAATGCCATTAATAAATATGCTGAAAATCAGCGGACCTGAGATGGAGCCTTGAGGTACACCTGAAGTAACTGGCTTCAGTTGCGATGTGTCGTCCCCAATTTTAACTAGCTAAAACTTGTCAACAAGGTAGCTTTTCACAAGGTTTAAGGCACTAATACTAAAACTATTGTACACTTTCAACTTACGCATAATAACTCATGGTTGACCCTGTCAAGCGCTTTTGAAAAGTCATATAAGCAAAGTAGGATAAGTTGATTATGATCCATGTTTTATCGAATGTCGTCAGTGATCTTTTGTACCGCAGTACTATAGCTGTGATCTTTTCAGACGGACTACAAGGATGGTTCTTTTTAGCGACCTACTACCTACCAATTTGACATTGCTTAGGGAAAAAAGACGTGGTAATACAATGATTATTAATGTGCGTCAGTATCCCAAGAATGCATAATATAATTTTAATGAATTTAATTGGTAAACCATCATGGATTGGATGAAATTTTTAATATACACATTGTAACATCACATTCACAACCAGATGAAAACTGAAAAATGCATCCCTAAATAAAAGATCATCCCTCGATATAAAGCTAATAGTATGACTGTGAAGTGCACAGCTTAGGAGGAATGCATTGTTAACTAAATCTGCTTGTAAGGAACATCCAAAATTCTGCTTACAATGGACACCAAGACGTTTAAAAGAGTGTCGCTCTGTTACGAGCCGGTTTAAAAGCATACCCATTGTACTGCGTGCGTTTTTTTTTCGTATGGAATGCAGTTTGTTTTGTAGCTTAATTGACTTCAGAGATTTTGAGGTAAACTATATACATGAACGAGAATCATATCGCCTTTCGAATGCAGATCTTCAAACTCCCGTTATGAAGTCCAGTTTTTCATTGGTTGATGGATATACCCAACACTCACTCCGGTCTACTCCATACAATTCAGAAATAAGTAAATTAGTGTTAACAAAGCGGAAATCTCTAAATGGGATGTTCTCATTTAAACTACAGCGATCGATATTTATGCCCGAACAACAGGAATTGAGATCATGGTCAGAGACAATAGTTAATTGGTCAAATTTTAAGATAGTAGTCAAGTCAGAAATTATAAACTAGTCAAGGAGATTAAGAATGCCATTCACTGCAAACCGTTTAGGAAGATATCGGTTGACCACTAAAAGCCATGAACTAGATAAATTGTCAAGCAAATTGCTAGTATAAGGGTCACTGACAAGAAGATTAACATTAAAATCACCACAAACAATAACTGAATCATACTTAACAACATATGATGAAACTACATCAAAAATATGTATACAGTGGCGGACTAAAGTCTACATACGACCCCTTTTTTTGGAATCCCTACCGTCCCATAGTTTTTACAGGAAAAGTATTGATTTAGTCTTGCTTTGAATTTAATTGTAAGACAAAACCGAAAATTTCATATTTGTTCAACATTAACTTTCAATGTTATTAACAAAAAACTCAAAAAAGCCGTTGACAAAAGTGAACATACGTTTCATTAATTTGTTTCGTTTATTACTTCAGCTATTGTTTTCAGCGGTCAAGTACCGTTTTTTTTTCTTTCTATACTTTTCTTGGTATTTGGCTTTATCTTTATTGTTTTCCATCATTTGAAAAAAGAAATACAATCGCGAAAATGTCGTCAGGAACGGAAATCCCGATGGCTGTGCAAAAATTGATTATAAAACACAGAAATGATAAGAAAACGTTCGGCAAAATAGCTAAATTGTTAAATTTAAGAAAAGCGACGGTGCAAACAATTTATAAAAACTTGCAGAATCGGGCTCGTTCGAGAGTAAGCCGCGAAGTGGCCGTCCAAAGAAGCTTACCCATAGGGACATCTCTTTCATCCGTAATAAAGTAAGCCAAAATTCCAAAGTACATGCTACCAATTTGGCCCAGAAGCTAGCGAAATAATCCCAAATTGTTGTGCACTTACGCACAATAACAAGAACTCTTAACAACGAAGGATTCTACAGCAGAACTCCTCGCAAGAAGCCTCTCATAAGCGAGAAAAACCGCGCACATCGGTTGGAGTTCGCTAAAAAGCATCTAAAGAAGGATCATGAGTTCTGGAAAAGCGTGCTATTTACGGATGAGTCAAAATATAACATATTTGGATGCAATGGCAGAGCAAAAGTTTGGAGAAAACCCATTACTGCCATGGATCCCAGGCACCTTATTTCGACCTTAAAGCATGGTGGTGGGAGTGTCATGGATTGGAGAGCAGTTGCAGCGTCTGGGGTGGGTAAATTGGTCTTTATTGAAGGAAATATGGATCGCTTCGAGTATAAGACCATATTGGAAAATAATTTGAAGTTATCTGTGGACAAACTGTGCCTTGGCTCGAGCTGGATCTTTCTACAGGATAATGATCCTAAGCACACAGCGCAAATTGTAAAGGATTGGCTGCTGTATTATGCTCCGCGGCAGTTGCACTCATCACCACAAAGCCCGGAATTGAATATTACATAGCACGTATGGAAAATATTGGAGCGGAAAATTCGAAAACACCCTATAAGTAATGCATCAAAGCTCAGAGAGAAACTTCAAGAAGAGTGGCAAAACATTACAGGAGAAGAGCTGGAAAATTTGGTTTTTTTCAATGTTAGACGCTTGCAAGCGGTGATCGATGCGCATGGTGGCCCAACAAAATATTAACTTAGTTATTAAAATTAATATGATTACCTAGAATAGCTAAGCAAAAAATCGTATGTTCACTTTTGTCAGTGCCTTTTTTCCATTTTTTGTTAATAACTTTGAAAGTTAATGTTAAATAAATGAGAAATTTTAGTTTTTGTTATATACTTGAATTTAAAACAAAACTGCATCATTATTTTTTCTGTGAAAGCTATAGGACGGGTTGAATTCCCAAAAAATGGATCGTATGTAGACTTTAGTCCGCCACTGTATATATAAACTTATAAAGGATACTCACTTATAATTGTAATTATTATTTTTATTTAACACCTTATATTGCACACAGTTTCAAACGAACACGAGCGAATGATATTAAAACTAACTTTACATACATATTTTAGTTACAATTTTTTTCTTCGCTTTTTAAATTAGTAACGGAAGTAGGGTTGCAGCTAAATATAATATTTCAATTAGTAGTAAATTCATCGTGAGTATTCGAGGGGAATAATTCAGGTAAGTATTGGAGTAATAGGTAAATATGTATATATATATATTTATATGCATAGATTCATATTATTAATATATTTATTGTTGTTATATATATTTTAATTTAGAACTCGATGAGGTCTTCGCTTATGTCTTCTGCATGCCAGGGAGCCTGCAGGGTCCTAACATGCATCAAGTCCTCTTGTTTTGTTAATGATTTCTTGGCTTCGCTGACTAGGCCAGTGGGTCGACGTTGGAGGGCCAAGGTAGACTCATATCGCTCATTTAGAGTCATTGCCAGAAACGCGTGACAGTAGCGCAATGACTATGTAGAGCAGCATAGCAAACACTTGCCTAAGTTCTGTGATCTGAGAAAACATATCTCGAAAATCAAATTTAATATGAGGTGTTGAAGTGTGGAGGCGGGTAGATTTAAGCTTTTTGGAGAGAGAATGAGAGAGGGATATATAAGCTAAGCAGGTAGCAATAGGCAAAGCTTTGTTATGCTACGCGTAACCATTCTAATTTGACGTGTTTGAGGATCTGGGATGTCCTGTTCGCTACGTACGTTTACAAATCCAGGGGGGTTACCAGCCATGCTAATACAATGTAGTAATCTGTCCATAAAATTAGCTCATTAGATGTCAGATTTAGGGACGATCGGATCTGCTTTACTATTTTTGCTAGTAAAACTGTGCCGCTGAGTTCCAGTCTTGGGAACGAGACGATTTGTAGGGGGTACTTTACTCTTAACTGCGAGTAAATGGGTTGTAGGAGCTTCACTTCGCTGGACATGTAAGTATATGCATGGGCAAAATGCCTTATCAGAGGCATCTGAGAGCCCGTATAGCTGAATGGAACTGTGTAGAATACATGAGCGAAGACCTCATCGAATTTTAAATTAAAAATTATATGTACAAAATTTATCAACATAATAATGAAATACTGAAGTATACTTACCCTACACTTACCCTCCACGAATTTACTCCCAAATTAAAATACTCACCAGCAACCCTACTTCCGTTACTACTCTAAAAGAGAAAGAAAAACAAAAATGTATATAAATAAGTATGTAATTGTAACTTATAATTATAATCATATTCGCTCGCTAGAACTCCAAAACGGTTGTGTCTTAAATAAATTATATATAATATATAAATAAAATTATAAGTTGTGCGACTTTTAAACAATTTAATAAATTTCTTAATTCTCCAAAAAATATAAAAACTGTATTTCAGTTCAAGTGAAAAAAATACAAAATGATTAGAAACATAAATTCCAAATAACTCGGAATTTATACATGGTGCCGAAACCCGATTATCGGAAAGAACAGTAAAAAAACAAAAGAAAAAAAATATATTTATATAAAACAAATATTTTATATTAAATAAATTTAACGCGATCGGTGAAAAGTGAAAATAAAATAACCGATGAATATTAAAAGCGGTGAAAATATAATATACAATTACATACATGCAGTGACAAAAAAAAAAAACAAAAAAGTAGTGGGCCAAAAAACATAGTTACATACATAAAAAAGAAAAGAGAAAAAAAGAATTAAATGAAATTTTAAAAAATATAAATATTTACAAAAAGAATAGAAAAAGAAAGAAAATACCTACACGTTTACATTCATAACCTACAGAGGACACAATCAAAACTTCAACAACACTGGAACACCAGCACTACACAGAAGACAACCCTCCCCGTCCCGTCCCCAGAACATTCATAAGTGGTTTGTAATAAGTCCGGATGCCAAAGTAAGTCCCACCCATTCTTACTCATAATATACCATTTGTTTAGCGGATTTTGCTCGTGCTGTGTATGATACTCCTTTGCCATACACATATCTAACCTCATAAATTAAATTATAATTTCTTATAGAAAGTTCGAGCAAAATCGCAAAATCCGCTAAACAATAAGATATAACTCCAAAGCGGGTCCCCAAAGTCGGTAAATGAAAATCCCCTACTTTTCATTTACCAAATATAACAGCGCTCATATATAATATATTAATACGTATATAAACTCCCCCATTATATACACCAACTGGTCCAAAAACACATTCGAAAAGGGCCAGAATCGGGCCAGTTTCCGCTCTCATACGTCCTCCCAAGTATATATATATTCTCGGTATATACGCCCCAACTGGATCGAAACTCATTCCAACGGGTCCAGAGCCAGATCAGTGTAAACACATTGTACTGCCCAAAGTCACCACCTTATAGGAAGTCACCGCTACCCAACCGTGGTACATGTATATACATACACATATATACATAAAGTGGTTTTTTCATATTCCGGCTGTTCTTGCGAGGCTTAAGGGGCCGGGATCTTTGAAGGTACCGGTCTTCGCTGACCAATTAAATTGTTTATTGAATTAAGTATAAATATAAATAAAATATATTTCTAAATAAAGGAAAAAAATACAAACACAAAAAATGCACTCACCGGAGATGTTGCTGATATGGCTGATAAATGAAGAAAGAGGACATTAAAACTGTAACCTTGGTCTTTTATAGACATGTAAAGACAAATGGAAATTTTAGGAAACGGTACCATCTGGAAATATTTCGCATGTGAATGGACATTTTTGTGAGTTCCTTATCAGCGACATCTCGCGGTGGTGTTTCTGAGTGCTAAGTAGGGTTGCATGCACTAACATACCACCCGCCTTGCAGCGACACTCCAATATATGATATAAAATACTAGTTAAAAAATTTTGTTTTTACAATTCAGCTTTATAATTTTTGGAATTCATTTTTCTATTTCATGTTTTTGCTTCTTTACATCTACATTTGTATATTGTATCTTAAAAAATAATTCTGCTTCTGCACCAGCTTCTTCTCAGAACGGCATGCTGCCGGATAGCATCCATCCGAATATGGTGTTCTTTGCTGCTGGTCGTGTGGGGGTAGCTGCCAATAGTCCGGGACGGAGAATCGCTGCATAAATTTCCGCGCCGAGAAATTGTTGTTCGCTAGCCGCATGTTGCCGAATTCGTCTCGGATTCTTGCGTCCAAGGTTCGTTCCAGGGTGATTCGTGAAAGGCTCGCCTTCACCACGGCCGTCACATTGAGGCATTCACGCCATCCCTTCAGCGCAAGGTTACATGTTTCGCATCGTCCTCTTGGTAGCGCGTGAAGTTGATGCGCCAATGCCCGCGAAATCGTCGACTTCTATTGTCCGGGGTCGACAACAGCGCGAACAACGTGCCACTTGCCTGCAGCGAATACTTTGGCCGATATCGTTGGTGTGAGGACAGCATGCCCTGATATGGATCGGCTTTGGCCTATGATCCGTTCTCGGGCGTCTCTCACGTTTCGATGCGAATGTTGCTGGTTGCGCCGACGTTTGTGTTGCGTTTGTCGACTGCTGTTCCTTCTCGGTGGGATTGTCGACACTTTCTGTATCGCAGACCGAATCTTTCGTGACTATTCCTTTCGCTGTCCTGATCTCCACTACTCCAACTCGATTGTCGTGACCTGAAAAGACCCTAATAACCCTGCCAAGTCGCCACTCATTCGGGGGGAGGTTATCTTCTTTGATAACGACGAAGTCACCCACTTCGATGTTTCGTTGGGGTGATTGCCACTTCACGCGTTTCTGCAATTCCTTAAGGTACTCCGCTTTCCATCGCCGTTAGAATCCTTGATGAATTGCTTTGATCTTTTGCCAACGGTTGACGATCGGTACCGGGTTGTCGGTTGTCTCTGGTTCCGCCATCGCGAGTAGAGGGCTCCCAACCAAGAAATGTCCAGGGGTGAGTGGTTCCGTTGTGTCGGGGTCGTCTGACAGCGGGCTAAATGGTCTTGAGTTTAGGCACGCTTCGATTCTGGCTAGCAATGTCGAAAACTCCTCCATCGTGAAGCGCATTGATTCTGCCGCCTTCCTGAAATGCGTTTTAAAACTTTTTACTCCGGCTTCCCATAATCCTCCCATATGTGGTGCCCGGGAGGTATAAAGTGCCAGCTCAACTCTTGATGGGTAAAAGATTGGACAGTCAGTTGTGATGCCGCTTTAACGAAGTTTTCGAAGTCCTGCTTCATAGTTTTGTTAGAAATCCGTGCCATTTTCGGAATATAAGTTGCGTGGGCATCCGCGTCGAGCTACAAATCGATTGAAGGCGGCTGTGAAGGTGAAGGTGGACAAATTGCCTTTGTTGCAAAGCATACGAAGACGCAGACGTAACGTAACTAGGCAGGCTCGTCCGGTGAAGTTTCGAATGTCAAACGGCCCGGTGTTTGTGAATGGCCTTGTCAGCTCAGTACGCTCTGGGGGTAAAGCTGCCATTATTTGTTCTCGCGTTTTTTTCCCGTGAATGATGCAAACTTTACAATTATTAACAGTATCTTTTACAAGATTTTTCATCCGTACGATCCAAAATTCTGACCTCAGCAATCTCATTATTAATTGATTTCCTTCGTGGAGCGAAATCAAATCGGAGAACTTTACGAGTAATCTGGAGAATTGGCAATCGTAAGGTAGAATAACTGGAAAACGCTCATTGTACGGCAAGTTTGCTAATGCAAGTCTTCCACCGACTCTGATTATTCCATTTCCATCGAGAAATGGGTTGAGAGTTTTAATGGAGCTCCTTGCGCTGATCTGCTTTGAAGTGTCCAGTGCCTGATATTCTTCCGCGTAGCCTCGTTTCTGTGCGAGCAGAATCAATCGATTCTTCGCTGCTCGAATCTCTTCTGAGGTGATCTCCAGATGATTTCCTTCCAGCTGGCGCTGTTTTTGGGTGACTCCGCTTGTAGAACCTGCGACTATCCGCAACGCTCGGGAGAAATCCGAGAATCGCTCCAGAATGTCTTCTTGTTCGTTTACAATTGTCGTATGGACTCTGGTACCCTTTTGCTCCAGTTCGGTGTTCAGATTCAGCTCCTTTTCGTGATACGGCCATTCGTCTTGTGGCTTGCACAAATTGTATTTTCGCACCGCTTTTACCCGATCATCGACCTTCATTGCCAAAAATTTCGGACAACTCTTCAGAACATGTGTTTTATCCGAACAGAACCTACATGCCGATTGAGCGAATTGGCCAACATGGGCTGAAACTTTCTTCTTGAACAGTGGCTGGGAAGCTTTATTTGATGAAGACCTGGCCGAACGTGAACTTTGTATGTCAGATGCAGTCTCTAAAGTTTGGAATCTATTGGTAAGGAACTGATCTAATTCCTCCCATCTCGGAATTTCGGCCTTATTTATGATGCTTTGTTCCTATAAAGCTAGAGTAGTATCTGGTAATCTGCTTGATACCAAGAAAATGAATATTGCATCCCAGTTATCGATATCAATTTCGTACATTTGCAAAACGGTGATACAATTGTTGACTGCACGTTGCAGATTTTTTATTTCTGTACCACGGTCATTCATTATGGACGGTAAATTAAAAAGCGTTTTTAATTGGTTGTTGACCATTATTCGCTTATTTTCATAACGATCGGAGAGGTTTTGCCACGCGGCAGAAAAACCTTCATTGGTCAGTGGGGATTTTTTAACAATATCTCTCGCCTCCCCACGCGTTTTTTGTATTAGGTAGTACAACTTTTCCACCGGACGTATACGCGAATTATTAATATAGATGGCGATATATAAATCGCCATGCCACACGGGGGTAGATTCATACTCGGGCGCGGTGGCATATCCATCTCTCGTACGGCAGGATTTACTGTCGATGAACTTTGCTGAACAAACGTGAGATTGTGGATTGTTTCTCCCATTAATTCAGCGCACGTTAGATATGCCGTGTAGCAATCCTGGTACCTACACTTTGCTGACCGCATTTCTGATGATCCTCATTGGGAGTGTTGTCATACAACTCTTCGAACTCCAGTAATGCATTACACGCGCGCAAGAAATCATTTGAACTATGCTTTCGAAGCGCCTTCAATTAAAAAATAAAAATCGAAAAAAAAACTTGAAAAGAAAAATTTTTCCAAGTGTAGGCGGGCTACTTGATGCTTTCGAAGCGCCTTCAAGTAAAAATATAAAAATCGAGAAAAAAAACTCGAAAGAAAATTTTTCGAAAAAAATCTCTAACTTAAATCACGAAAAAATATAAAAATCGGAAAAAAACAATACGAAAAACAAAATTTTTTCAAGTGTAGGCGGGGTACTTGGTGCTTTCCAAGCGCCTTCAAGCAAAAAATAAAAATCGAGAGAAAAAAACTCGAAAAAAATTTTCCGAAAAAATCTCGAATTTAAATCACGAAAAAATATTAAACTTTTTTTTGTTTCTTTTTAAGTGCCTTCAAGTCAAAAAATAAGAATCGAAAAAAATTTTTCCGAAAAAAATCTCGAATTTGAATCAAGACAAAATATTAAAAAATTTTTTTTCTTTTTAAGTGCCTTCAAGTCAAAAAATAAGAATCGAAAAAAAAATTTCCGAAAGTAATCTCGAATTTAAATCAAGAAAAAATATCAAAATTTTTTTTTGTGGTTTGTTAAAAAAAAAATTAAGAAACATACAATGCCAGAAAAATTGGAAATTGGAAGGCAGTTCACTTACCCTTCACATTTGTTAATTCTTGCTAGTCGTTGGGCCGTTGGTATGGGCCTTGTTGCACGGTGAGCCTTGGTATGGGCCTTGTTGCACGTTGGGCCTTGTTGCATGGTGGGCCGTTCTTGTGGGCCTTGCTGCTGGCCCTTTGCTTTGCTCTTTGGGATTGCGCTTTGCTAAATGACACTACCCTAGTGTCGCGACAATCCCTGGGTCAACTTCACTTCACTAGTGGGGCGCTTTACGCTTCGGCTCCGTCACTGCCTGCGCTTCCACTTGGTGACTTCACTCCACTTGAAGCTTATGACCGCGCACTTTTAGCAAATTTATATTGCCTTTTTTTTTGTTGTTTGCGATGTTTTCTGGAAATTTTCCCTACATTTACATGTATATATATATATATGCATATATTTCACTTTTCGCGCAATTTTGGTAATTTTTAACACCACTTGTTTTGCGTTTTCTTGGGGTTTACACACACACTTTATATACTATTTCGCGCACCTTTTTACCATTATTATTATTAATTATTATTTCACGCACTTTTTATTATTAATTATTATTTCGCGCACTTTTTTTATTATTTATTAATTTTTTTTTATTATTATTAATTATAATTTTTCTGTATATATACGTGGGGAATGCTGCAAATATACTTTTACCTACCTCGTTGGATGCCTTTCCTCAAAATCCACCGGGCCGATGACGGGATATTTCCACTGATGGTGACACCAACGACGGCTCCCACTCCTGTTGATCTTTTCCAGATTTCTGCAGCGACTCTTCCAGAGTGTACACTTGCAGGGATGTTACATTGACTTTAACTTTTTTTTTTTTGTTCGCCAGTGAGCGACTTGGCCAAGATTTTAATTATTAATTAATTAAAAAACAAAACGAAAAAAAATAAAAGTGAAAAAAAGTATTAAAAAAAATAAATAAAAATAAAAGAAAATTAATAAGAGAAAATAACTTTCGCAGTCTTCTAGCAAGATCTGGCCATGTTCTTGCTAGGCTTAAGGGGGCCGGAATTCCGGAGGCGGGGATCTTGGAAGGTACCGGTCTTCGCTGAAAACTGAAAATGAAAATCTTCCTTCTTTTTTTGAAAGGGTCGTTTACGACCAATTAAATTGTTTATTGAATTAAATATAAATATAAATAAAATATACTTCTAAATAAAGGAAAAAAATACAAACACAAAAAATGCACTCACCGGAGATGTTGCTGATATGGCTGATAAATGAAGAAAGAGGACATTAAAACGGTAACCTTGGTCTTTTATAGACATGTAAAAACAAATGGAAAATTTAGGAAACGGTACCATCTGGAAATATTCCGCAAGTGAATGGACATTTTTGTGAGTTCCTTATCAGCGACATCTCGCGGGGGTGTTTCTGAGTGCTAAGTAGGGTTGCATGCACGAACACCGGCAATTCCACTTCTTTGCTATTTATAGCCTATTTCCACCGGACGTTAAATGCATTTTAGCTTAAATGCATTTAAACATCGCATTTAAATGCGCGAATTCCCATGTGTTTGTTGTTGTATAAAAATGTGTTAACTCACTTTTCAAAGTGAGTTAATTCACTTTCGGTAAGTTTCTGTATATTTCTTGCCAGAGTCGTGTATTTTCGGATTTAATGAGGAGCCAGACTTTTATTTTGCATGTTGAAATTTTTCCTGCGAAAGTGACTTTTTTGCATTAATATTTACATAAAAACATATATTAAGTAATTGGCGAAGATAATGCTTCTCCTCTTTAAAAAATAAAATTAAATAAAAATAAAAAACAAATAAAAAAATCCCTTCAACATAAAAATATGCTTGGCTCTGGCAGCTATCAGCTGATTGAACAAAATAAATAGTATAAGGAAACAAATAAGCAAAAGTGAGAATGGAAACATGCTCAAAAGCATTTTCATTCCAGCAGCGTTTTTCCATGCAGCAATAATCTGCACTTGCAAATCATAATATTGCATAAATAGCAAAATAAAATTGATGCGGCCTCTTGAAGTCATGATTTTAATACTTGTGACAAATTTTGCAAACTGCAAACGTAAACAAAAATCAGCTGTTTGAGTTAACTCACTTTCGGTGGAAACGTTTGACATTTCATTCACTTAACAGAGGCCTTAAATGCATTTAAGTGCTTGGTGGAAATAGGCTATTACAATAGCAAGCGGGCAAAGATACGTATGTACATAAGTACAATATACATACGTACATACTCGTATAAGCTAAGCAAAGCACCCAGCATACAAACAAGGTATAATAAAAACCCAGTATACATTTATATCTACATTGCTGTGCTCAGACGCGCTGAGACAGTGCTGTGCACAACATAAAAGCTACCCACTAAATAAATTAATTAACAATAATATATATATTCATATATATAAATATAAATAAATATTTTATATTAAAATTAAATAAAATCACAATGGAGGACAAAATGGAAAAACCACAATCTCTCTACCCCCTTACAGGACCCCGAACTCGCTCGAAATCCCAGGCGGAAGAAGAGGAATTCTCCCAGCTGCATAAAAAATTTGTATATTAGCTATCCAGGATGGAAAAATTCTACGGTAAATGAGGGAAAACTAATGAAGAGACTCACTCCGAAGCAGCCCATAAAATTTTCAAGGGCCATCTGAAAAGGCTGTGCTCACAAAAATCCGAATAAGTGAGCTACTTGGCCAAGTCCAACAAAATATGGATTCTTCCCGGTCAAACACCCCCATCACAGAGATGCCTCTTCCCCCCAACACAAGCTGACTCACTCAGCTTTCTCAAGGTACCTGCATGTGACACAGAAATTTTCTATGGTATATATGAAGATTGGCCCTCATTTAGGGAAATGTTCACAGCAGTGTACATCAACCACCCCCAATTATCCGAAGTTCAGTAACTATACCACTTGAGACAGAAAACAAGAAGAGTATCTACAGAAAGCTGGGACCCAATGCTTGTCTGCCTCTGCTCCTCAAAACTGCCGGATGAAACACTAGCTCTCTGGGAGCAATCACTCAACTCAAGGAAGGAGTTACCTCGATGGTCAGAAATGGACTGATTTCTGACAGCTCGGTACGAGGTCGTGGAACGACTCAGCACATACACACCCAATAAGCCGAAGATCAGTCAGCCCAGCTACCCCCAACGGACACCAGCGGTCCCTCCTTCAACACTCAATTATCGGAACAAAACCCAATCATTCCATACTCAAAACAAAAGGCAAGTTTCATCTAAACTATGCCAATCAAACCACTCGATGACAGCGTGCGTCAAATTTCGAGAACTATCCGTCTCAGACCGGAACAAGTACATTAAAGACAACAACTACTGCAAAAATTGCCTAGCGTACTCGCATTTGGAGAAAGATTGCAAAAGCAACTTTACGTGCGTTTACTGTCAAAGACGTCACCACTCCCTCCTCCATTACACTGCGAACAACCACACGCCTTACCCCCCAAAACCTCAAAGAAACTTCACTACCTCTCAAGTGACAGTCGAGGAAGAGCAGCCCTGTACCTCTAAGCAGGCATCAAAAAACTCAAAGGCAAATGAAAGCGGTAGAACAAAAACTCTATCCCACTATTCGAGTAACAAAGAAAGGATATTGCTTCCCACAGCAAATATTCCCATTCTCCACAAAGGAGAAGTAACTCACATCAGAGCTCTCATTGACCAAGGCTCTCAAAAAACTTTTGTAACATCCCGTACACAAAAGTTACTTGGTCTCCCTACCACAAAAGCCAACTACCAAATTCTTGGCATGGGCGGTAACACAGTCCAAAACTAGAATAGAATATGCTCTATTACGATATGCTCAGCTAATCAAACAGTAAAAATCGCGGCTCATGCGAAAATACTGCCTCAATTGACGCACACTCTCCCATCCTTCAAAATACCCCAGGCTCCAAAATTAATGTAGGCGGCAGTTTAATAGCCCAAAACACAATATTTGGGTGGATATTAAGTGGACCAGTTGTGGAAGAAATCTCATCATTCTCCACTCAGGTGATTGAAACCCCATCAGAATCACTAGGAAAATTACTCAGGAAATTCTGGGAACAAGAAGAGGTACCACCGGCTCCCACATACACAGACGATGATAAACATTGTGAAGCGCTCTACAAAACGACCACTCATCGACGAGAAGATGGTCAATGCCTCAAAACCTCGCATTCCGGTCTCTCACTCAACGACGTATTACATACTGGCCCCGTTCTCCAAAATTATATACGTATGTATTTAACGGCGACATTGAAAAAATGTACCGCCAAATATACATCCATAAGGAAGACCAAGACTTCCAACGCGTTCTATTCCGTAGAACCCCCAATAGTCCGATAGAAGACTTCAAACTAAAAACGGTGACATTCGTTGTCAACTGCACTCCATACTTGGCAATAAGGACACGAGGACTCTAAGGAGACATACCCCCATGTCTCAAAAATATTAAGAAGAGAGACATACGTAGATGACATCCTCTCAGGCGGACACAATCCCGACTCAGCCGGCAAATCGATACATCAAGTTATCGAAGTACTCAAGTCAGCCGGTTTCCCGTTAAAAGAGATCACAGCAAACCACAAGTCACTGCTGAAAGACATCCCCCAGTCTGATCTTTTAGATGAAGAATTTCTCCAATTCCAAGAGGCAAGTTCTACAAAAACCCTCGGACTAAAATGGAATGCTCTCACTGATACATTTTCGTACTCAGTTGACCCCCCCGTTATCCTCAGACACTGCCACGAAACGACAGATCCTCTTATCTGTCGCGAAACTTTTCGACCCGGCTGGATGGCTCTTGCCCATAATGATAGCAGCGAAAACTCTTCTTCAACAGCTATGGATGGAAGCAATAGACTGGGACGAAACCGTGAAGCCGATCTCACTCCACAAATGGAACACATTCAGGAAAAATCTCGCCGCAATCGAAGAGATAAGGATACCTCGATGGGTGCAATTCAGCCCAAACAGTTCCATTCAGCTACACGGATTCCCAGATGCTTCCGAGAAGGCATTTTGCGCTTGCGTATATTTACGAGTCTAGAAAGGTGAAGCTGCTACATCCGACTTGCTCGCAGCCAAGAGTAAAGTGGCCTCTTTACAAACCGTCTCTCCCTAGGCTGGAACTTTGCGGCGCAGTTTTACTAGCAAAATTAGTGAAGCAGATCGGATCCTCCCTAAATCTGCCATCTCATTAGCTGACAGACTCCTCAATTGTATTAGCACGGCTGGAAAAACCCCCATGGACGTGGAAAACATATGTACCGAACAGGACAACTCAGATCCTCGAACTCGTGAACAATGCTCCGTGGCGACATGTCTCCCGCACTGACAACCCAGCTGATCTAGGTACGCATGGAGCTAAACCCCATGAGCTCGTCAACTGTTCACTCTGGTGGAAAGGCCCCGAGTGGTTAACTAGTCCATCCCCTCTTTGGCCGAAAAGTTCACCAACTCATTCGTCCCCACCCGAACAACGACAAATCGAAGTATTCCATGCCTTAGAATCCCTTAATTTTCTAGACCGTTTCTCCTCCTTTTGCACCGCTCTCAGAGTAACAGCGTACATATTTCGTTTCGCACAAAAGGCTAGGAAGCTGCCAAATCCGCCCTCTACCACTTTCACTCAAAGCAACTTAAAGTTCGCAAAAACTCGCCTCATAGCTGTCACCCAGCGAAAATATTTCGGAAAAACCATCACAGCACTGGAGTCGAAATGTCCGATAGAAAAAAGAGATCCTCTCCGTACTCTCAACCCCTTCTTGGATAAATCAGGACTGCTGCGTGCAAATGGACGTCTCACTCATGCCGCCCTCAGCTAAGATGAGCGTCATCCAATTATCATACCCGATAATTCCCGATACTGCTCCCTCCTCCTCGAATTCCTCCACTCAACTCTACTGCACGCGGAAAAGCAGCTGATGATTCGCGTGGTCCAACAGGAATACCATATTCCCCGAATCCGCCAGAAGGTAAAATCATGCATTTTTCGGTGCACGATATGCACGATATACAAGCAGAAGATGAGCACGCAATTGATGGTAGCATTATCCCCTGACCGGTCCACATATACACTCCCATTCCATACTACCGGTGTAGATTTTGCCGGCCCATTCCTCGACTCTCCGCCGAGCATCCCATTCCAAAGCATACGTGTGTGTATTCGTATGTTTCTCGACAAAGGCCATTCATCTGGAAGTATGCTCCGACCTAACAACAGAAACGTTTAAGGCAGCATTCGCACGATTTGTAGAAGGAAGAGGCATTCCGCACAAGATAATGTCCGACAACGGCAAAGCTTTCGTAGGAGCACAGCGAAGCCTACAAAGAGAACTATCCTCCTTCTTTGAGGAAGTTTTGGACAAAACCATAACAGAGTATGCCATTCACGGACTTACATGGCTATTTATACCTCCTTACGCTTCACATATGGGAGGACTTTGGGAAGCGGCAGTGAAAAGCTTCAAAACTCACTTCACTAAAGTCGCTGGAAATCAAAAGTTCACCTTCGCGGAGTTTACAACTCTCCTATTACGCATCGAAGCGGTACTCAACTCCAGACCACTCTCTCCTATGTCTCAAGATCCCGAAGAAGGTTTTAACCCCAGGCCACTTCTTACGAGGCGCACCCTTACTCTCGATCCCTGAGCCAAACTCAGAAAAGCTCTCACTCATTAATAAATGGCAAAAATTAAGAGTACTCCATCATCAGTTCAGCAAGCGCTGGAAAACTGAATATCTCCACCATCTTCGAAAACGCTATAAATGGAAAGGATCCCAGCGAAATATGAAGAAAGGTGATCTCGTCGTCATCAAAGACGACCTCCTACCCCCAAACGAATGGCGACTAGGTCGCATAACGAAACTGCATCTCGGACCCGACAAAACGTTCGCGTGGTAGACATCCGCATTCAAGGCGGAACGGTCACCCGTAACATAATCAAGCTCTGCCTTTTGCCACCCACGTAGCTTATACATTGCTCTCTCATTCTCTCTCGAAAAGCTCAAATCTACACGCCACCACTCTCCACAACCTCATACTAAAATTGCTTTTCGAATGATGTTTTTTCAGAACCTGGTACTTCGGAAAGTGTCGGCTGTGCTGCCGCACCCACTCATTGCCCCACTGTCGTGCGTTCCTGGCATTGATTCCAGACGAGCGATATGGGTCTGCGAAGGTGCATAAATATTGCACCAACTGTTTGGCGACGTCGCACGCGACGGGAAGCTATAACTCTCAAGACAGCTGCCACCGCTGTGGACTCGCAAACCATACTCTGCTGCACAGCTCCACACGCATGCCATAACACGAGCCACGCCCAGCAGCTCGAAGAGAGCCCCCAAATCACCACGCGGTAAACCTGTTACTATCGGACGAGTCCAGAAATCGAAAAGGACAAAAAGAATCGTGAAAAAGCAGGAAGTCCCAAAAAGAGCAGATCACCGAAAGGTTGACGCCCCAAAATCCCGAAGGCATTCTACCTCGGCCCTCCAACGTCGACTCACTGGCCTAGTCAGCGAAGCCAAGAAGGTATTACAACAACTCGCGGACTTGGTGCATGTGACGACTCCGCAAGCCCCCCGGCATGTAGAAGACATGAGCGAAGACCTCATCGAATATTAAATTAAAAATTATATGTACAAAATTTATCAACATAATAATGAAATACTGAAGTATACTTACCCTATACTTACCCTCCATGAATTTACTCCCAAATTAAAATACTCACCAGCAACCCTACTTCCGTTACTGCTCTAAAAGAGAAAGCAAAACAAAAATTTATATAAATATGTATGTAATTGTAACTTATAATTACATTAATATTCGCTAGCTAGAACTCCAAAACGGTTGTGTCTTAAATAAATTATATTCTATAATATAAAAATGAATCGCAAAATGTGTTGGTAAGCGCATAACTCAACAACGCCTGGACCAATTTGGCCAAATCTTTTTTTAAAATGTTCGTTGAAGTTCAGGGATGGTTCTTACGGCGAGAAAAATTAGAATTATTTGTTGGAAAAACCCTAAAAATAGCCCTTTTCTTTTTCCCATACAAATGATTTGTAACTAAAACGTAGTCAATTTGAGCTTTATTGCTATGGTATAAAGTTCATATTAAATTACAAGCACTCACTGTTGTCTAAGCAATGTAGGTGTGTTCCTAACGTCAAAGATCATATCTATCAAAACAATGTGCGTGTGTGCGTTGGAGCATAGAATACATAGTTGGAGGAGTTTAATGTCGCGTTCCGAAACTCGCGTTTCTTTTGTATTAGTTTCGGCACGCGAGATAAAATGCATCAGTTTCCACGTCATTACATCAGTCAAACAAAAATTGCGTTACCAACAGTGTTTTATTATTTTTAATATCCAAATTTTAAGTACGGCTTAAAAGGATTTGACTTCAAGTCATATCAAATTTAAAAAAAAAAAATTGTCTGTTACCTAATCTACTGAGTTTGCTTTTGACAACTGATACACGAAACAAATTCGTATATCGTGTTTTGTGCAGAGTGTTTACTTAGTTAGTGTTTGTTTAGTTCGTGATTAGTGAAAAAATAATTTATATTTGATATGCCTCCTTCCAAAAAATCTCCAAAAGATACCGACCGAATGACTTGAAATTACAAGAAATAAAATTTCGTGAAGTGGACCGGGGACTGACCTATTCGAAAAAATCTTATTTGTAGTTCGATTTACTTGAAATTCGGTACAGGAAGACTACAACTCTCTCCGGAAAGTGGACCAGGGACTGTCCTATACAAAAAAATGTTATTTAAGGTGCGATTTAAATTAATTATTGAAATTCGGTACATAGGTGGCTTTTTGCCAAGATTAACAGGAAGACTCTTCTTCTCTTCGGTAAGTGGATCAGGAGGGACTGATTTATTCAAACAAATTTTATTTATGGCTGGATTAACTTGAAATTTGGTACATACCTAGGTCGCTTCTTGCTTAGATTAACAGGGAGACCATACTTCTCTCCCGGAAGTGGACCGAGGACTGACTTATTCAAAAAAAAAATATATATTTATGGATCGCATTTCTCGAAACTCGGTACATAGGTGTCTTTTTGCTGAGATTAACAGGAAGACTACACTACTCTCCGGGAAGGGGACCAAGATGGACTGATTTATTCAAACAAATTTTATTTACTTGAAATTCGGTGAACAGGTGGGTTCTTGTTTAGATGAGCAGGAAAACTTTTCTTCTCTTCGGGATATGGAACGCGATCTGTCATATTCAAATAGTCGGACTATTCCTCTCTCCAGCACCAAAGTTAATGGATAAACCAAAAATGTTGTATTCCCACAAGTATTGAGTTAATTAAGTTATGATAAAAACATATCCCACGATTCATTTTTCATACCATCAATGAGTATATGCGACAGCGATGCGTTGCAGGGTACAGCTAGTATAATATATAAATAAAATTATAAGTTGTGCGACTTTTAAACAATTTAATAAATTTCTTAATTCTCCAAAAAATATGAAAACTGTATGTCAGTTCAAGTGAAAAAAATACAAAATAATTAGAAACATAAATACCTAATAATTCGGAATTTATACAAACTGTTTGGGCTGAAAGTATCCTTATCTCTTCAAATGCGACTAGATTTTTTCTGTAGGCGTTCCATTTCTGGTGTGAGATCGGCTTCACGGTTTCATTTAAGTCTATTCCTTCCATCCATGCTTGTGGAAGAAAAGTTTTCGTTGCCATCATTATGGGCCGGATCGAAAAGTTTCGCGACAGATGCGAGGATCTGCGGTTTTGTGGCAGTGTCTGAGAACAATGGAGGGTCTACTGAGTACGAAAATTAATCAGTTAGAGCATTTAATTTTATTCCTAGTGTTTTCGTGAAGCTTGCCTCATGGAATTTCTTCGTCCAAAAAATCAGACTGAGGGATGTCTTGCAGGAGTCACTTGTGTTTTGCTGTAATCTTTTTTAACGGGGATACGGCTTGAGTACCTCGATAACTTGATGTTTCGATTCGCCGGGATTGTGTCCGTCTGAGAGGATGGAATCTTTATATGTTGCACCTCTTAATATTTCTGAAGCGTGAGGATATGTTTTCTTACTGATGCAGTGGCATTATTGACAAATGTGGAGCGCAGTTGACAGCAAATATGACTGTCTTTTGTTTAAAGTTTTCTATCGAACTATTGGGAGTTCTGTGTAATAGAACACGTTGGAAGTCTTGGTCTTCTTTATGGATGTATATTTGGCGGTACATTTTTTCAATGTCGCCATTCAATACATACTTATACAACTTCCATTTGAGAACAATGAGCATTAAATCATTTTGGGGAACGGGGCCAGTATATAATATATAGTGACTGTGAGGGTTTTGAGGCGTTGGAAATTACTCGGGTTTAATCACCGCGTGATGAGGTAGGTAAAATGAGAGATATTTACCATTGCGGATGATTTTTCTAGAGTGTGTTGGCTCCATGTGGCCTAACGTTAAGTATTCTTCCAGGACTGCTGAGTAGATGTTCCAAAGTTCATCTTTTTTTCGTTATTTCGTTGCACGCTGAGATATTCTGCTGTACTGCGGGTCTGTAGTGCCCAAGTACAGTGGAGTCCGGGAACGTTACCTTGAATGACAGCTTTACTACGTAGCGACCATCTTCTCGTCGATACGTGTCTTTTTTGTAGAACTCTTCGCAAAATCTCTTATCCTCTGTGTGAGTGCAGGCCGCTGGTTTGCAGAATTTCGTGAGTAATTCTGCTAGTGAGTTTAATGAGATTTCTTCGACATCTGGTCCACTTAGTATCCACCCAAATACTGAGTTTGGGGTTATTAAGCTGCCTACATTAGTTTTAAGGCCTGGGGTGAGAATTTTCGGGATTATATCGCTGCCAATGACCATGTATGGCGTGTGGGAGTTCGCTGCGCAATGGAGGAGGAAGTGTTGGCATTTTTGACAGCAAGCGCACATAAAATTGCTTTTGCTTTCTTCAAATGCGAGTACCGCAGGAAATTTTTGCAGTAGTTGTTTTCTTTAATGAACTTGTTACGCTCTGAGACGGATAGTTCTTGAAACTTGACGCATGCTATCATCGAGTGGTTTGATTTGCAGAGTTTACATGAAGCTTGCATTTTGTTTTGAGTATGGAACGATTGGGTTTTGTTCCGATAACTGATTGCTGGGAGAGGGACCGCTGGTGTATATATCTTGACAATATAACAATTCCTTTTAGGTCAACGTGTAATTCATTTAGCTTAGTACAAAGCGTTAATTTGTTACAAATTCTCTTTTAGGTTAATACGTGTAATATTTAATTAATGACTTAGTAATTTAACATAGACTGACCATTTAATAATTGTTTCAATTTTTGTCCTATTCAGTTCATTATATATTATTATTATTATTTTTGTTAAAGTATCTGTAAAGTAATAATTACCAATTCTTTACACTATTTCGGTGGTACTAAAAAAGATATGGAAATTTTATTGTGTTAATGATTTCTTATTATTAAATAAAATTATTTAAATTTTCTGGCCGTTCAAATCGATCCCCTACTTTTCTTTTAACTTTTTCTCTTTTTTTCTTTATCTTATATGCGGATATTCATACGAAATAAAAGTGACAATTTAAAGGACAACTGCATTAAATTCACAGTAGCGCTTAGAAAAAAAATATCAATGAAATTAACAATTAACGTACAACGGTTCATGGTGATGTTTAAAAATATTGGAAAGTATTTTTTTCTTTTTTTGATATTTTTGTAGACATTTTTCAATGAAAGAAAATAATGTTTTAGAAAAGTTTTTGCTTATTCATACGCATTTATTTGGAACTCAGTACAACACAAACATTGCGGTGCAGTGGCAAAGTTTTAAGAGGGATGCAGGCTAGTTTATCTGCCCCTTATGTTTTTTTGTGATAAAATTTTTTTTGCCGGCGTATACATCTTCTAAATGATAGATATTGTTACCCTTCATTCCCATATACCCAATTCGGATGAGATAACCCCTTTCTGTTGACGACCCCTGCAAACGAATTAAGGATCACGATTTGAGGGCATGCACCTGGAATGTCCGGTCCCTTAATTGGGAAGTTGACGCTGCCCAGCTGGTTGATGTCCTCGTAAGAATAAAGGCTGACATCACCGCCGTACAAGAAGTGCGATTGACGGGACAAGGACGACAGCGAGTAGGTTCTAATGATATTTACTACAGCGGCCATATAAATGGGCGCAAATTTGGTGTCGGATTTGTGGTGGGAGAGGATCAAAGCTAAATTTTTCAATATATCGTTGATTTGCGCCCACGCCCCGACCGAAGAGAAGGACGATTTGGCCAACGATGCCTTTTAGGAGCAACTAGAGCAAACATGTGAGCGCTGCCCCCGACACGATGTGAAAATCGTGCTTGGCGATTTTAATGCCAGGGTGGGCAAAGAAGATATCTTTGGTGCGACAGTTGGAAAATTCAGCCTCCACAACGAAACATCCCCTAATGGATTGAGGCTGATCGACTTCGCCGGGGCCCGAAATATGGTTGTCTGTAGTACCAGATTCCAGCACAAAAAAATACATCAAGCCACTTGGCTGTCCCCTGATCGAAAAACACAAGTTCTTGACGTGCGTACACTCCGAGGACCCAACATCGACTCGGACCACTATATTGTTGCAGCGAAGATACGCACGCGCCTCTGTGTTTCGAAGATCGCCCATCACCAAACACAAGGAAAGTTCGACGTCGAAAAGCTGCAATCACAAGAGACTGCCCACTTTCCTACTCGACTTGCACTCCTGTTCTCTGAGAGCACTCATCAGCAAACTCGGTATACGGGAACTGTGGGACGGTATTTCAAGCTCCCTACGTACAACTGCAAACGAAACTATTGGACTTCGTAAAGGTCCTAAAATCAGCTGGTAGGATGAAGACTCCCGTGTCGCAGTGGAGAGAAAACAGACTGCCTACCTCGCAACGTTACGACGGACCACAACACGTGCGGGATGGGATAGCAAGACGCATCTGCAGACAAAAAAAGGAATAGCCGAGATGCGTGAGTATGAAGAGCTTGAGAAGCTGGCCGACAAGGGTAATGCTCGAAAATTCTATGAGAAGATATAACGACTTACAGAAGGTTTCAAGACCGGAACAGACTCGTGTAGGACACAAAGAGGTGAACTAGCCACCGATGCCCAGTGCATATTAAATTTATGGAGGGAACACTTCTCCAGCCTGCTGAACAGTAGTGAAAACGGAGGAAGCGGAGATAGTGAACCCAAGACCCCAAACGACGACGATGGAAAAGACGTTCCACTACCTGACTATGAAGAAGTTAGAATAGCAATCGCTTGCTTAAAAACAACAAAGCGGCTGGAGCTGACGGCCTGGCGGTGAAGAGCTGACAAGGTGCATGCATCAGCTACTTTGCAGAATATGGTCGGACGAAAGCATGCCCGACGATTGGAATTTAAGTGTGCTCTGCACAATCCATAAAAAAGGGGACCACACAGTCTGCGCCAATTAGCGTGGGATAAGCCTCCTTAATATCGCATATAAAGTCCTGTCTAGCGTATTGTGTGAAAGTTTAAAGCCCACCGTCAACAAACAGATTGGACCTTATCAGTGTGGTTTTAGACCTGGTAAGTCAACCACTGACCAGATACCATGCACCAAATCTTGGAAAAGACCCGTGAAAAGAGAATCGACACCCGCCACCTCTTTGCTGATTTTAAAGCCGCCTTCGAAAGAACGAATAGAAGCTGCCCTTACGCCGCTATGTCTGAATTTGGTATCTCTTCAAAACACGGCTATGTAAACTGACGTTAAGCAACACTAAAAGCTCCGTCAGGATCGGGAAGGACCTCTCCATTTCAGACATGGTGACTCTTTATCGTGTGACTTTTTCAATTTAATGCTGGAGAAAATAATATGAGCAGCAGAGCTGAATAAAGAATGTATACAGCTGCTGGCGTACGCCGATAATATTGACATTATTGGCCTGAACAACCGTGCCGTGAGTTTTGCTTTCTCCAGACTTGACAGGGAAGCAAAGGATATGGGTCTGGTAGTTAACTAGGGCAAGACGAAATATCTCCTGTCATCACACAAACAGTTATCGCATTCGCGGCTTGGCTCCCATGTCACTGTTGACAGTCATATCTTCGAGGTCGTAGATAATTTCGTCTATCTAGGAACCAGCATCAACACCAATAATAATGTCAGCCTTGAAATCCAGTGCAGAATCACTCTTGCCAACAGGTGCTACTTTGAACTAAATAGGCAATTGAAAAGTAAAGTCCTCTCTCGGCGAACGAAAACCAAACTCTACAAGTCCCTCATCGTTCCCGTCCTGCTATATGGTGCGGAAGCATGAACGATGACATCATCTGGTGAGTCGGCGTTAGGAGTTTTCGAGAGAAAAGTTTTGCGAAAGATTTATGGTCCTCTTCGAGTTGGCAACGGGAATATCACAGACGATGGAACGATGAGCTGCACGAGCTATACGACGATATTGACATAGTTCAGCGAATGAAGAGACAGCGGCTACGCTGGCTAGGCCATATGGTCCGGATGGATACGAATATACTAAGTTCGCCTATATTAAAAGTTGTGTTTGAACTTCGTAAATTATTTATTTTCGCTGAATGGCGGAAAGTTTTCATTAACTTGTCTGCAATGGTCTTTCTTTGGAAACGTAGTTACGCAAAGCGTTAATTATTGAACGATTAACTCTTTCACTACCATTTGCTTGAAGACTGTAAAAGGCTGCCTAATATTTCTTTTATTCAACAAGTTGTAATATTTCTACTAGTTCACTTTCACTACATAAGCTATTTTTAATTATTATTTCAGCTATTTTAAAAACAGCATTTTGATATTCATCGAAGGTGTCGGTGCTTCCCTGCTTTCTTGCCCGCATCGCCTCTCTGATGTCTCTCGGTCGGTTCTATATTCCTCAAAGTTTGTTCTTAACGCCTCACATAAAGCTGGCTATATCACGCGTTGGACAGATCTACGGTAACGCCAAAATCAATCTTTGGCTTCATCAATAAAAAGACGTTGCGCGTGGTCACAAAGTGCAATTAAAATTTCCCTCAAGCGTATCAACTATTTGCGACTCAATTCGATAAATGAAATTCTCTACAGATAGATTCTTCGGGCTATCAAATTTGATATCCCAACTGAATATTAGCTGAGAAATTTTTCCTGCGTTTGTCATCGATGATATGTCACTAAGCTTAAGGTTATCATTCCTAGTCACCGGTGGTGGCTGATTTGCAAAACACGGTTCTTGCCAAGGCAAGTTGTTAAGACTTTGGCTACTACTACCACTATCGTTGTTGTGTTGGTTTTCTGTAATGTTTATGTGACTCAAAGCGTTATTTAAGGCACACTCAAGCTTGCTTTCAATTGATTGTGTTACCCTAGCTTCCAAATCTTGAAAATCAGAAGCCTGTCTTGCAGAAATAACTGCGGTTACTATGTTCCTGGTATGGCTTTCATTCAAGTCTGATGCTGTGAGGGCTGATTCGGAAGCTTAGCTAATATTTTTAAAAGACGAGTAAAATGTGACATCCCTGTTTGTAAGTCTGCCTGTAAATAAAGCTCAAGTTTTCTTTTGACGTTATCTAACACTGGAAAAAAATGGAGAAATTACTCAAACGAGCACAGCCTTCAATCCCTGTCAGAAAACAACTCTCTTCCATTTCCTTTTTGGATTGATAGCAGACATCATTGTGGTACTTGTTTCTTTTAATTATAAAACAAAAATTTCTATATATAGTTAATCGGGAAATATCAATTAAATTCGTAGTTTTTCTAAGTTTAAAAGTTTAAAAATCGGCACTTAAGAGTTTTGCTTAAAGTTTGGTGAGAAAACAAAAGAAAGAAAGATCAGAAAGGCGATTGGGACAAGCATATTTAAAGATCTAAAATTTTCGATTTAAACTCAGGTGTAGACATAAGTGTTAAGAAAAAGTTCTTCTTAGTATTTCGATTTTTTTTATTGCGATGTAAATTTCTATAAATGTAGAATATTTAACCACAAAGATAATTATAGTTCCTAAACTTTAAGTTAATGTATTGTTTGCGCAAACATCGTTGGAACTGAGCGAAAAATATGTAAGTGATTTTATCATTTCATTATTCTTTTACAATATTATTGTATAATTTTTATATTATATTAATATGTGCATACTATTAAAGTAAATATAATTTATTTTGTGCATACATATACTTATTGAATATTTGCATTGATTTTTTTTCTTTCTCTTATTATCGATATACTCGTATACGTGCATATACTTAGGCTGCTATATATAGGTCTGGCCTAGGCAACACTAAGTGTTGCCAGGTGCAATCTGATATTTCCATTGGAAAGTTTGACATTTTTTAGCATAACATCACTCAGAACGTTTTGTCATTTAATCGTGAATTGTTTTATTTACAGGGAATTAAAAAATTCATCTCGGCCAAAAAATGGAATTAACTCGTGAACATTTTCGTGCGAACATTTTTCACAACTTTCGACGTGGATTATCACAACAAGAGTGCATCGATGACCTAAAATCTTTGTATGGCTATGAAGCACCATTCTATAGCACTGTGAAAAACTGGTACAACGAATTCAATCGTGGCCGACGCTCGCTCAAAGACGAATTCCGTGAAGGTCGTCCAAAAACAGCCGTTGTGCCAGAAAACATCGATGCCGTACGTGAACTGATAATGCAAGACCGTCATGTAACACACCTTCAGATAGAGGGATGCCTATGCATTTCTCCCACCAGCATACATTCGATATTGCATGAACACCTGGCCGTAAAAAAGGTTTGTTCTCGTTGGATCCCGCACAATTTGACAATCGCTCAAAAAACGGCTCGTGTGGATTGGTGTAAAGAAATGCTGAAAAAATACGATCGCGGTGCTTCAAAAGACGTTTATAAGATCGGCACAGGTGACGAATCATGGATCTATGCGTATGAGCCCGAAACAAAACAGCAATCGACCGTGTGGGTCTTCCAAGACGAGCCAAATCCAAAAAAAAAAAAAAAATTATTTTCGTTGAAAAATGGGTAGGGAACGAGAGAAGATAAGGAGGTATAATATCATCTCGGACCTCCACTAGAAAGTATATGTTGTTGGTTTATGCATGGCTATATTCTCTCAGTGCAGACGCAAATGCAAGGCATAGTGAACGAATAATTTATTCACGATTTTTTTTTGTTCCTTATTTTTAATTTCCTGATGTTTTTGAGTCTGCCCGATTTATATTATGCAAGTTTTGCGCAGTCCGCCCGTTTTTTTTTTGTTTAGTTAGAATGTGAGTGCAAACTTTCTTATAAAATTTTTCCTTTTTTTTTCGATTCAAGTTCAGTGCATGAATATAATTATTATATATGCAACAAGCTAGGACAAAGTGCAAGGAGCAAGAGCCCCGACCAGCCGACCAGTCTGAGTTAGATTTTTGAGATTGAGGTTTTTGGGTTTGAATTTGTTGAGGTGGGGAGTAGTCTGACTCGTGGAAGATTGCAAGACATTGCCAGATGCTCCACTCTGCGACATCTGCGTGGGATCGAGTTCAAACTCCGGTAGGGGTAGGCTCTGAAAATTGTGTTGAGCTACTGTAGCACTACACTGCGGACACAAGGAGTTCTGCTTTAGCCAATTAAACAGAAAAAACCGGTGAAATGAGTGGTTGCAAGTTTTGATGCAGATGGCGGCGAAATGTTTATCCACTACAAATCCGACATCAAATGTACACTCCTTTATATGGCGGCTGTAGTATATTTCACAAGGACTCACCTTCTTCCGTCCTTGTCTCGTACATCGCACTTCTTGGACGCCAGTGATGTCAGCCCCTAATTTTATTAGAATATCATCCAGCTTGCAGCGCCACTTCCCAATTAAGGGACCGAACATTCCAAGTGCATGCCTCCAAATTGTGATCATTAAAACATTTTCGGTGGTCGTCATCAATAGAGGATTCTCTTATCGAAGGCATATTTTGGTTTTTCATGTGGTGGATCCCAAACCCTTTAGGTCGCATACAAATGGATGTTTGTTGGCAACATCGCTTTAGCTTAATTTAATAACCCTTAAACCAATGTAAAATTTCGCTTTCCGTTTTTTTTATGAAAAAAAAACCATCCTCTTATACAACTACTTCGAATAAAGTCCCATTATTTTGAGTCACTTTTGACAAAGCCGCTCTTTTCCATAATTAGCCGAAAAAATAGCCATTTTAATTAAAATTTAAAATATTTAAGAACCGATGAACCGAATAGTCTTCGAGTGGTAGCTACATTTGAGAAATGAGCAAAAAGGAGTTGTAATAAATTAGCATGATATATAATATTGGGTTGCCCAAAAAGTAATTGCGGATTTTTCATATAGTCGGCTTTGACAATTTTTTTGAACGGCGGTGACTCTGTAATTGCATTCTTTCTTTTGTCAGTTATTAGCTGTCACTTTTAGCTTGCTTTAGAAAAAAAGTGCGCGAAATTTTGTTTACATTTGTTTGTTTGGCGTCAATTTTAATATGGAGCCCACAAAAGAGCATTTTCGTCATATTTTACTTTATTATTTCCGTAAAGGAAAAAACGCGGAGCAGGTTGCTAAAAAGTTACGAGATGTGTATGGTGATAAAGCCTTAAAAGAAAGACAGTGTCGAAATTGGTTTCGCAAATTCCGTTCTGGAGATTTTTCACTTAAAGATGAGCCACGTTCAGGTCGGCCAAGTGAAGTTGACGATGACGATATCAAGGCTTTAATCGAATCGGATCGTCATGTAACTGAGCGTGAGATAAGAGAGAAATTAAATATACCAAAGTCAACCGTTCATTATCACATAAAAAGTCTTGGACTCGTAAAAAAACTTGATATTTGGGTACCACATGAATTGAAAGAATATCATTTAACAAACCGAATCAACGCTTGTGATATGCACCTTAAACGCAATGAATTCGATCCGTTTTTAAAACGAATCATAACTGGAGATGAAAAATGGATTGTTTACAATAACGTCAATCGAAAACGATCATGGTCCAAGCATGGTGAACCAGCTCAAACCACTTCAAAAGCTGATATCCACCAAAAGAAGGTTATGCTGTCTGTTTGGTGGGTTTGGAAGGGTGTGGTATATTTTGAGCTGCTTCCAAGGAACCAAACGATTAATTCGGATGTTTACTGTCAACAATTGGACAAATTGAATACAGCCATCAATGAGAAGCGACCAGGATTGGTCAATCGTAAAGGTGTCGTATTCCATCATGACAACGCCAGACCACACACATCTTTGGTCGCTCGCCAAAAACATGAGTGAGCTTGGCTGGTAACTTTTGATGCATCCACCATATAGCTCTGACCTTGCACCATCAGACTACCATTTATTTCGATCTTTGCAGAACTCCTTAAATGGTAAAACTTTCGGCAATGATGAGGGTATAAAATCGCACTTGGTTCAGTTTTTTGCAGATAAAGGCCAGAAGTTCTATGAGCGTGGAATACTAAATTTGCCGGGAAGATGGCAAAAGGTTATCGAACAAAATGGCAATTATACATTTGATTAAAGTTCATTCTAAGTTTTATTAAAAATGCATTTACTTTCTTTTAAAAAATCCGCAATTACTTTTTGGGCAACCAATATATTGCCATAAGTATCAGTCAATTGCAATTTGTAAGTCTGGCAACCCAGTAATAGCTTAAAATTTTTGTTTTTTGTGGGAAATAAACTTGCGAAAATACACATGTTAATACCAAATTCCCAGTGTCATTGCTTATTATCATTGCTTGCATTTGAGAACAGTGTTACAATACATACACACATTTTTGTGCGCATTCGCATAGTATCTGAATAACTTGCTTTGAGTTCAGGTACCAATCGGCCCGAGAAAATTAAGAGAAGTAATCTAGGTTTTTATTCACTTTCTTTTATTTTAGTTTCATTTGTGCAATTTCACTTTAAATGATTTTATAATCTATAGATAGAGCTTTACACTTTGGTTTTTCTTTCTATTTGAACTTCACTAGAGCCTTAAGCTGCCGCGATAAAATATGCCGTACGCGCGCGTAGGTAGTTGGATTCTAAGTGTTTTTAGCATACCCTTTTTTGTTAGCTTGAACTACCGCGGTTAAACGATAGTTTGGCTAATGAAGTAGGGTATTCTCGGAAAGAAGGATAACCGCGTGAAAGGAGACACGGAAGAATGGGAAACCGGAATACAATAATATTTTACGTTGCGCGCTTAAACATCCTGCCCGCCCTGCAGGGATGCGCTGGCTAGCGCGTTCTGCAGCATTTGCATGGCGCGTATTGTTTCACCTATAGCGCCCTTGGTGGTCCGATTTCGGAAAGCATTGGTTTGCAGCCCGGTGGTCGTGTGCGTTATTGACTGCAACCTTTCACCGCTGCTTTTTCTTATGGCCCGCTGTTTGGTGGCGCGCTGCTGCGTGGCACGTTGTTGGGTGGCACACTGTTGGATGGCACGTTGATGTGTGGATTGTTGATGCGTTGTGGCGCGCTGTGATATTGCGTGCTGATTTGTGGCACGCTGTTGGGTCGCGTGCTGCTTAGTGGCATACTGCTGTGTTACGCGTTCTGTTGCCGCTTCTTTTTCTTGATCTTGTTGGTTGCGGCGGATGATGTTGCTGTCGCTGGCTCGCTATATTGAGGCTCTGGTGGATGCAGCATAGTATGATGCGCCTTTTTGCATCGTCTGCACTTTCCGTGACGTGGGTGAGCGCCAAGCAGTTGCTGCAGTACCCTTGCGCATTGGGCACCGCGATGTGCTGAGGAGGACGCATTACCCGGAAAGCGGCGCCATTGCGCAAGGCGTGGTAGCGGTGAGACAGCCGACACTGTATGCAGTTTCTGGTATCTGCCAACGGCGCGAGAGACACTGCACTGCGCGTTGCCATTGGTGTCCTTCGTCTGGAAATGGAAGAAAATCGGAACAATCGGTAGTTGTCATATGTAAGCAGTTGTATTAAGAGGGGAATTTCTCTTTATTGCTGTGCTTCGAGCGAAGGTTGCTCATTTGGAATGAAGCACAGTTTTACTAAGGGCCGCGTGATAATCCCGTTTTGCGTGCGGAGGTCCACGTTCTGTGATTATCAGGCCCACGATGAACGTTTTGGATTCGTCCGAGACGCCACTCGTTCGGCGGTAGACCGTCGTCTCGGATTACGGCGCAGTCGCCAACTTGAGGCTCCTTCTGTGGAAATTTCCACTTGTACCTCTTTTGGAGATCTTTGAGGTACTCCTCTTTCCAGCGGCGACTGAATTGATGGTGAAGTGCTTTGACTTTCTCCCATCGGTTAATTAACGAGACGGTTTCTGCATTTGGCTCGGGTATGGCTAATAGCGGAGCGCCTCGAATGAAATGACCCGGAGTTAATGCTGTGAAGTCAGCTGGGTCCTGTGACAAAGCCGAAAGTGACCGAGAGTTGAGTACAGCCTCAATTCGAACTAAGAGTGTCGTGAACTCTTCAAATGTAAATTTATGGGATGCAGCGGTTTTCTTGAAGTGAATTTTGAAACTCTTTACTGCGGATTCCCACAGGCCGCCCATATGTGGCGCGCTGGGTGGTATATATTGCCAATTGATGCCTTGGGGAGCATACTTCTGGGTGATGTCTGCTGAACATTCGTTAAAGAATTTAACGAATTCGCGTTCAGTTGCTCTCTGTGCTCCGATGAACGTTTTTCCATTATCGCTCATCATTGTGGCGGGATATCCTCGCCTGCCCACGAATCGGGCGAATGCTGCTCTAAATGCCTCAGTGGTAAGATCAGAGCATAACTCAAGATGTACTGCCTTCGTCGCGAAACAAACGAATACGGCAACGTACCCTTTGATGAGTGTAGTGGATCTTAAAACTGAGGCCTTTATTAAAAACGGTCCTGCGAAGTCCACTCCAGTTACAGAAAATGGTAGGGACATTGTGCCCCGCTCAGGGGGTAGAGCGGCCATTAGCTGGGAGCGCGTTTGTTGCTTGTATAGAGTGCAAGCTTTGCATTGAAAAATGCACCTTTTTATTAAAGGCTTTAGCTTCGGTATGAAGTATTCTTGTCTGACCATTTGAAGCATGAGGCGCGTTTCTGCATGGAGAAGCAGTGCGTGTAGGAAATTCAAATGTAATTGACAGAATCTTGAAGCATTTGGGATGATGATTGGGTGCCGCTCATTATAGCTGAGTGTGGCATGCGCTAGTCTGCCATTGACGGGGAGAAGTCCGCTTTTATCCAGAAATGGATTTAGGTTGAGGAGTGAACTTTTTTTGTCAATTGGCTTTTTGTTTTGTACCGCATCGTTGCGAATTGGCATTCAGCATGAGTCAAATGTAGCATGGTAGTTATTGGTTGCATTTTTGATTTATTTTGGATATTACTCACGAAACGGAAAATGTACGCAGTCACGCGAATTGCTCGAGAGAGTGAAGAGAATCGATCAAGAAAATCGGGTTCTTCTTCGAGTGCATGAAAGGCCTGCGTGCCTTTGAATTAGGCCAAGAATCGATGTGTGTATGAGCCCCTTTGGTCCGTGCCACCAGAGAGAATAGGTGGCCAAGTCTTGGGGCATACAACCACGTGTGCCGAGATCAGCGGGGTTATCTCCGCTTGCTACATGACGCCATACTCCGCTTGGGACATATTCCCGAATTTGGGAGGTGCGATTAGACACGTAAGTCTTCCATGTGCACGCTGTCATGTTTTCGAGCCATGCCAGTACTATTTCAGAGTCTGACCATAAAAATGTGTTGCACGCTTCTAAACCTAGCTGGTTTTGGATAGTTGCAGTCAGTTTTGCTAAAAGTACTGCTCCACACAGCTGTAAGCGAGGAAGACTTACCGTTTTCAGAGGTGCAACTTTGCTTTTTGCAACCAGTAAGGTGGATGTTGCATGAGTATTCGCTTTAGTGCGTACATATATGGCTGCACAGAAGGCTTTTTCCGAGTCGTCGCATGCCTGAAATTTCGAACCTAGAATGTCCGAACATTAATTTAAATTTTTTCTGGACTTTTGAGGAAATAAAAGTCCTTTGGGATCCTTGGTCAATCAATGCCCGTAATTGAAATTCTCCTTCGTGTTTAACTGCCACCATGGCTGTTGGAAGAAGAACTTTATATTCGATGTTTGAATGTAAAGATTGTATGTGTGCATGTTTTGAACAGCACGGTTGCTCGCCGGAATTGGAGCTGGTTTGCGGCTGTCGAGCGGGAATTGTCGACTTTGCCTTTGTATGTTGTACTGTAGCTTCATGGCGTCGGCTACTGGTACGTTGAGCATGTGGTTTAACATCTATGTGCAGTAGAGTATGATGCCTTTGTTGGCATTTTGCACATGTAAACTTGCTCTTACAGTCTTTGACGTTATGGTTGCAGGCAAGGCAGTTTTATATAGGTTGTTTTTCCGTACAATTTTAGTGGGTAGCTGGAGTTGCACACCTGGTAGGAATATGCCTTCTTTGGTTCTACCATAAAATTTTGTGTCCTAAATAAAGGTTTTTGCTGGGCGGCATATGGAGCATTGGCTTTAGGCTTACTAGGATGAAGCCTATTTAGTCTTTCTACAACTTCGTACCGAGAAGTTAGAAAGTCGTCTAATTGGGACCATTGGGGCTAGATCTCGTCTTAATGAGAGCGATTGTTCCCATAGTGACAGTGTTGTTTCTGGTAATTTTGTTGAACAACTGTATACCAGGATAGGATCCCAATTGTCTGTTGAAACGTCTTGAGCATGTAAGACAGACAGACAGTTGTTAATGCTTGTTTGCAGCCTTTGTAATTGTTCGCTATTTTCGGATTGTATAGCAGGCAAGTTCATTAAAATTTTGATCTGATTATCTACTAAAATGCGTTTGTTTTCGTATCTAGAACGAAGCGCTTCCCAATTTTTAGCACATGAGAACTTCGGGTGGTTAATGTACACGACTGTGAACATGTCACGGAAAGCCGGCCATTCTTCGTAACCCCCATATAAAGTCTCTGTGTCGCATGGAGGAACTTGTAGGAAAACATTGGAAGCACTTGATTGCTCTGAAGTGGGTTCCACACGGGTTGGTGAGCTCGGAGCATCGATTAGTCTGAGCATTTTTAGCTGGTCTGACATCTTGATTTGTGTAATCTCGTAGATGTCAAGGCATGTGTCGTAATTGCCTTGAGCTGACTCTTTGAACTTGTCAGGCAAGCAGTCATCCGTTTTGGAAAAAACGAAGTAGTTTTCGCTTTACCCTCAGTATCTGACATCTTGGAAAATTTCGTTTCTTGCTCTAGAGATTTTTTGGGACTGTATCCAATTGGCATTGAGGGATTTTAGGAAAAAAAAACCTTTTTGAGGCCGAAAAAATTTAATAAAGCAAGAAACTTTGAGAAATACCCACCCAGCAGGTAGCGAAATTAATATTTGCACTACTGCCCACAGAACATTTTTAAATTCGGAAAATGAATTTAGTATATGTTCGAGTGTGTGTGTGTATCAATGTTTTGATTTATTGTATTTGCTGCCAAAGAGAATTGCAGCTGACCAATGCTGAGAAATAGCAATGGTGCGTGGGAGTGTGCACAATGCTCTTGAATTAGTTTGATGCTGTAAAGTGCACTGCTCATCTATTGCAATAAGCGGATATCGCACAAAAGAGACTGGTGAGAAACGATAGTTTGGGGTATACACGGAAAGAAGGATAACCACGTGAAAGGAGATACGGAAGAATGGGAAAACGGAAGTTGGCGCGCACGGCATTTACAATAATATTTTAGGTTGCGCGCTTAAACAGTATCAATGTGGAAGCAGTAAGTTTTGTGGTATGTATGAGCCAATGCAATTTGTAAAGGTTTAGTTTCTCAGGTGTGCGATCACCGTTTGTGTTTCACTTTTTTTAACCCAATATTCCCGGGGGCAACATATGACTCTGGATTAATATTAGCATGAATATATACAGTATATAAACATTAACATGTATACATGTGTTGGAAAAAATTCTAATTCTTTACTTACACTTTTTAAATTTGGGCAATCGCTGTGTCAACTCGGGGTATCTTCTAGAACATGCAAATCGGAATTGAATTACATGAATTGTAATATTGGTGGATATAAAGATAAAAACGGTTACTATATAATTACAGCTTTACTTCAGCCCTTTGGCTACTCACAAATCATAACATTTAGGCAGCTTCTATTCGAGCTGTCGAAGGCGGCATTAAAATCGACGAAGAGGTGGTGGGTATCGATCCTCTTTTCAGGGGTTTTTTCCATGATTTGGCGCATGGTGAATATCTGGTCAATGGTTGACTTACCAGGTCTAAAGACGCACTGGTAAGGCCCAATCACTTTGTTGACGGTGGGCTTTAGTCTTTCACACAATATTCTCGACAAGACCTTATATACGATATTAAGGAGGCATATCCCACTATAATTGGCGCAGACTGCATTGGGCAGAGCGCACTTAAACTCCAATCGTCGGGCATGCTATCCTCCGACCATATTCTGCAAAGTAGCTGATGCATGCACCATGTCAGCACTTCATCGCCGCTTTGTTGTTTTTAAAGCGGACTATTGCTAAGCGCTTTGTAACCGCTGAACAATGGTGGGACCTACAGTTTATACTAAGCCGCATCCGAACGACTGATGGTTTTGTTATGAGGAGCCTTTATTTCATGTCAGAAATACACTTGACGACATTCCTTGACGACCTTAATTAGAAAATTAAAGTTAATTTTTCATTTAAATTAATTTTCTACAACTTTTGGATGTTGGTCATACCAGGACTTTAACCCGAACTGATTATCATTTTATTATATGGGGTTGTTACTGACACTTTCCCTTTTGCTTCAGCATGCCTCTATTCTTCATCGGGTTTCATATCCTTAGTCCAGCCCGTAAAACACCAACACCAAATGTCTTCTCCCAGAATAAGCACATTCTGGTTCGCGAAGAACCGGTTATCCACCATTTGAATCTCTGGAAAAGTCTGTTTCACTCTGGGATCAATATCGCATGTTGGAAGATTTCCGGTTAACTGAGGTAATAATAATTCCTCAGCGAAATGTGCGATTTAGTCATGATGGAGGTGGTGCTTATGCTCCACCGAAGTCGATCCGTAATAAATGAGATCTCGTAACCTGAATATGTGAGTTCTATAGCTGAATATATCGATCTGCGATGATTGATGTTGACTCAGGCTGTTACAAGTAAATTCTCCTGTTTTGTGTCCGTAAAACACGACTCAATGTGGCTCATACCCTCCTCTTGAAGTTTGGTAGCAATAGTACCAGAAGTGGAACGTTTTAGGGTAGTTTCGCAGCTAATCAGATTGTTGGACTGGGTGTGTATGTAGCTTGGAATGGTGTTTAAAGTGACAAATCGAACTTTTGAGCGCTAGTACATTTCGCAACCCCATGTCCAGCATTCAGGCAGTTCAGATAAAGTTTTTTTTTAGAACGACATTAAATCCCTCAGAAGGAGACATTTTTTCAAAAGTTGGCAGGATTGTACATTTGGCGCTTCTGATATATGAGCATCTCTGAGGTCGTATGCTATTTCCAAACTCTGAAACCGTGCTGTCAAGAATTTATCAATATCTTCCCACTTTCGAATATCGGACTTCCCTGTAACTAATTGCTCCCATTAGGACAGTCAAGTTAGGATCTCATCCCCATTTTTTTAGTCAATTTCATGAATCTGCACTGCCGAAATGCAATTATTTTTTCTACAGGGAGGAAAGATTGAAAACAATCTTGAATTAGCTATTATCCAATATTCTTTTCATTTCATACCTTTGCCTCATTCCCTGTCTTTTCTTTCAGGTAAAAAATTTGTTTAATAATATATATTTATATTTCTTGAAATCTATGAAAAATGTAAACAAAATGAACAAATTTTTTATTGTACTTAAATTATGTACAAAAACTCGGAAAAGTGTAATTAGTTTTTGCACTTTATGACGAATCTAAACAAAATGAACGAATTGGATACTGCACTAAAATATTTCAGATTTCAAGAAATATCGAACTTGAAAAGTTGTCCAACTTCGAAAAGTGGTAGTAGTTTTCCCAATAGTAAACGGCGGCCGCGCCAGTCGAGTGGTTAGCATTGCGTACTGCCATTCGGAAGGCAGGCTCAAATTCTGGTACGACTAATATCCCAAAGTTATCGAAAATCAATTTAAATAAAAAATTAACTTTAATTTTCTAATTGAGGTCGCCCCTCCTCAAGGAATGTCAACCCCTCCGAGTGTATTTCTGGCATGAACTAAAGGTTCCTCATAAAAAACCTATCAGTCGATCGGAGGCGGCTTAGTATTAACTGTAGGTCCCTCCATTTGTTGGGAAAATATCAAGACACAAGACCACAAAATCGACGAGGAGCTTTTTGCCAACGAGATGCCAAAAAACTTGGAGAGCCAATTTTCACAGGCCTCACTTAAGGTCAACTCCTCACCATTAAGCGTGTTCGCCATGGACAGGAAAATATAGTAATCACTTGGTGCTAGGTCTGGACTATAAGGTGGGTGCATTAGGACCTCCCATCCGAGCTCCTGGAGCTTCTGGCGTGTCACCAAAGGCTGGTGTGGCCTGGCGTTGTCCTGATGGAACACAATTCGGCCTCTGTTGATCAAATATGGCCTCTTCTGGAAGAGTGCTGCCTTCAAGCGGTCCAGTTGTTGGCAGTAGAGGGCCAAATTGAACGTTTGGCAAAACCATCCTGGGCGTCAGTCCTGGCCTAGCCACCGTTTCCGCCGGCTCACCGCGATTCGACCACGACCAATTTCACTTGACGTTGTCGTAAGTGATTCACTTGTCATCACCAGTCATCAAACGCTTCAAAAATGGGTCGATTTTGTTGCGATTCAGCAGCGATTCGCAGATGGAAATTCGGTCCAGCATTTTTTTTGCGTTAGTTCGTGTGGCACCCAAAAATCGAGCTTCTTTTTGAATCCAAGGTTATGCAAATGGTTCCAAACGGTTTTCTGGCCTCCCGACGCGTGGTGCATTTTTGACATCGAAATTACCGAAACAGAATCTAGCAAACCACTTTTGTGCTGCAAGTTCATTTACAGTATTGGGCCCATAAACTAAATTAATTTTTTCAGCCGCTTTGGCTGCTTTTTTTAATATTTAGCGAATTTTCTCTTTGCTTGTGTCCATCTTTGACGAGCGCTCACAACGTACTGACTCTATCAATCGAAAAACTGTCAAAGACAAACTTTTAACGCGAACAAACACGTTTTCAGCGCCGTATAGTATGACATGATGCAACAGGTAACACTAGTACTATGGGCAATAACGCCATATCTTAGATAAAAACCGGACGAAGTATTTACTTTACCTAATATATATTTATGTATGAAGGCAATGTAGGTTTTGCTAAAAGGAAGAAAATACTTCAATTGGCTATTAAACAATATCCTTTTTTTCTGGCCATCGTGCTTCATGAATCTCGACCAGAACGTCCACCGATATAGTCAACGCCGTCGTTCCGACGCACTGCTAGCCTTGGGCCAGTAATATTAATGCAAGAGTTTTAAGTTGTTCTACCAACTCACCGTTGTTCTATAGCATCCTCCAGGTTACGTTAAACAGAAAACAACATCGCATCAACACGTATGCTCTACTGCATGAAGTTTCATCCAAAACTATGGTTTATAGTGCTATCGCAAAGGAGTTGGGCTTGCAAGGATGGCCATTTGACTAACGTGCACAATGGTTCGAGGATCAATTCAATAGGTTTATACATAACCGGTGCCGGAAGAAACAAAATGTACAAACTGCAACTAGTACATGCCGCGCGACATCTGCGGTTGCCAACACGTAGTCTTGGCCGGAGCAGCTTCTTTCTGTTTGACAAAGAAACCTACTTGCCAGGGCACCCCACTATGGTGCGACTGCCCGAATCCTAATAAGCATAGACAAGTGTAATTTGGAGTATCGTCGACCACCATTTGAACGGGAAGGAACGGACCGTTTGCGGCTAAGACGGTGCTGAGTGGGGTGGTGTTCGGCCACCCTGTCAATTTGTCAACTTCAGATTGGATGATTCGTTACATGACAAGATTGCCGAATTTTTGGAGATTGAAAGTTTTCGTGTCAGACCATCACCACCTGTTGAAAGCGAGGCCGACATCTGTGCCCAAGCCATCCAAAATACCGAATACCTATCCCATGGAGCTCAACAGGTTAAAGAGCGTGGAGAGAAAGATGAACCATAATGCTACGTTCGACGCCATATATGCTCGGGTGACGCTCACAGACTGACACCTTCTGAACATGCCTCGCCGTCGTCACGTACATGGTACTTGCGGCACTTTGTGATTGTGAATCCTAACAATCCCTCTAAGTTCGACGCAGTTTACGATGTCAATGGTATTTTCTTAAGCAGCTGTCTGCTTAAAGCCCCGCAAGATTAGAAACCGCTACCGTCCATTATTTTCCGCTTTCTTGAAAGACCAGATGGCTTGTGTGCTCACATCAAGGAAATGTTCCACCAAGTGCTTATACGGCTGGAGGATAGATATGGTCAGCGATTCTAATGACGAAACGGTAACTCTAAACAAACTCCCGACGTATATGAGATAGAGGTTGCCTTCTTCTGTGCCCCTTTGAAGCCATTGACCATACCACGTTTGCAGTTGTAGGCTGCCATACTAAGAAGACGTCTACATCAAACCACATGTGAAGGGCATTCTTTCAAGCCCGAAAAGCGTTTCCTGTGGTATTACTCAACGACGGTAGTCAAATGAATTCGCAGCTCACGCCGTAAATATAAACCATTTGTTCAGCATCGAATTGCCGAAATTCTAGAGATCACTAAAATTACAATGGATAAAAAAAAAATTGTAATAAATGTTTGATCCAATGGGTACAGTATAACACTGCACCCACTGCATCTTTGTTCTTGTGCGTACTTATCATATAAATGGTATAGGGAATCGCAGTTTCATTAAAGCTGAATATTATACACGAAATTATAAAAACCATAAAATAATTTTATGAAAACCAAAAAGTCAAGATAGGTTTGAAAACTATATAAAGTTTTCATTTAGAAAACTACAATACGCCTACTTTCCTTGCTGCAATAATTGTTGTTCATAAAAACACAAAAAATTATAATAAAATGGTAAAACATTACCGAAATTAATATTTTTTAGCCAAGCCTTTATGTTTGATGACAGCTTCCAAACGCTTTTGCATCGATGAAAACAATTTTTGCGTGGTTTCTGCCCCAATATTCTGCCATTCCTCCACCAGTGCCTGCTTCAACTCTTCTTTTGTTGATACAGCGCGCTTTTTAACGCGCCTATCCAGCTCTTTCAGAAATGTTCAATTAGGTTTAGATCAAGCGATTGGGGCGGATGCGACAGTGTATGTTTATTGTGGTGTGCAAGCCACATTCGAATATCATAAGCGGTATGCTTCGGATCATTGTCGTGCTGAAATGTAAATGACCCTGGCAATTTAAGTCTTTCGGCACTTTTTTTGACTGTCCTTTTAAGAATTTCCATATAGTATTTTTGTCCATAATGCCAACAATAAATTCCAGCTCGCCCGCACCTGCAGCGGAAATGCAGCCCCATACAATGACTCCTCCACCACCATGTTTATAGTCGTAGAAAGGTTCTCTTTATGAAGTTCACTGCTCAGTTTTCTCCACACAGTTTTGACGGCTATCAGATTGAAAGATATTGAATTTACTTTCATCCGAGAAGAGTACATTGTCCTAAAAGTCAATTGGTTTGCTTAGGTACTCCTTAGCATAGGCTAAACATTTCTTTTGAAATTAGGGGTTTGCGTCTAGCTACACGAGAACGATAGTTAGCTTCATGCAATGCTCTCCGGACCGTTATCGGATGAAGATCCTTTCCCAACTCTTCTTTAACTTCCCCTTCAACGCTTCGCTGTCGCACATACTCATTGTATATATGAAAAATCTATCATAGATGATCTATCACAACGTTATCTACTCAATGCATACAACATTTTTGATTGTACCATTGACATTGGTTCACTTCTCGGGGAGAGGAATAGTACGACCTTTTGAATTGGCCACTTCCACGTCCATATGTTAACATAATTTCAAGTAAGTGGAACCACAAAAAAAATTTTTTAATAGGTCAGTCCCTGGTCCACTTCCCGGATCTTCCTGTTAATCTAAGAAAAGGCGACCTATGTTTTGGTTGGAAAAAAAGGTTGATGATAGAAGGGTCAAAACTTAGGGTTATAGGTATTTTGTAATCTTACATCAAAATTTAGGAGTGGACTACCATTATCACTTAGAGGTTAGAAAACTAAATGTCAGCCGATTGTCAGACCTACTGAATATGCACACAACATTTTTTTAAAATCGGTCTAGTCTTTTCGGAGGAGTATGGTGATTAACACTGTGACACGAGATTTTTATATATAAGATACATTTGAAGTGCGTACACTTCGAGAAGGTTTCAAGACCGGAGCCGACTCATGTAGGACACAAAGAGGTGATCTAGCCACCGATGTCCAGAGCATATTGAATTTACGGAGGGAACACTTTTCCAGTCTGCTGAAGGGCAGTGAAAATGGAGCATCCGGAGATGGTGAACTCGAAACTCTAATCGATGTCTATGGAAAAGACGTTCCATTGCCTGACCAATCACCCGCTAAAAAAACAACAAAGCGGCTGGAGCTGACGACCGACCGGCAGAACTATTCAAACATGGCGGTAAAATGCTGACAAGTTGCATGCAACAGCTACTTTGCAGAGTATGGTCGGGCGAAAGCATGCCCGACGATTGGAATTTAAGTGTGCTCTGCCCAATCCAGAAAAAAGGGGACCCCACAGTCTGCGCCAATTATCGTGGGATAAGCCTCCTTAATATCGCCTATAAAGTCCTGTCGAGCGTATCGTGTGAAAGACTAAAGCACACCGTCAGCAGACTGATTGAATCTTATCAGTGTGGCCGTAGCCCTGGTAACTCAACCATTGATATTGATATTCACCATCCTGGGAAAGACCCGTGAAAAAAGGATCGACACCCATCACCTCTTCGTCGATTTTAAACCCGCCTTCGACAGCACGAATATGGGCTGACTTTACGCCGTTATGTCAAAATTTGGTATCCCCGCAAAACTTATACGGCTATGTAAACTGACCTTGAGCAGCACTAAAAGCTCCGTCAGGATCGGCATGAACCTCTCTGATCCCTTCGATACCAAACGAGGTTTCAGACAAGGTGATTCCTCATCTTGTGACTTTTTTATTTTTTGCCGAAGAAAATAATAAGAGCGGCAGAGCTGAATAGAGAAGGTACAATCTTTTATAAAAGTGTACAGCTGCCGTACGCCGTACGCCGATGATGTTAACTTTATTGGCCTCAACAATCGCGCCGTGAGTTCTGCTTCTCCAGACTGGATAAGGAAGCGAAGGATATGGGTATGGTTATGAACGAGGGCAAGACGAAATGTCTCGTGTCATCACACAAACAGTCATCGCATTCGCGACTCGGCTTCAACGTCACCTGTTGTCACTCATAACTTTAGGATCGTAGATAATTTCGTCTATTTTGGAACTTGTATTAACACAAACAACAATGTCAGCTTGGAAATTCAACACAGAATCACTCTTTCCTACAGGTGGTACTTTGGGCTGACTAGGCTATTGAAAAGTAAAGCCCTCTGCCGACGAACGGAAACCAAACTCTACAAGTCTATCATCGTTCTCGTCCTGATTTATGGTGCGGAAGTATGGACGATGACAGCATCTGATGACTCGGCGATAAGAGCTTTCGAGACAAAAGTTTTGCATAAGATTTACGGTCCTCTATGTTGAGCTGTGTGAGATATACGGCGACATTGACATAGTTCAGCGAATCAAGAAACAGCGGTTAGGCTGGCTAGGTCATGTGGTTCGGATGGTTAAGAAAACTCCAGCTCTGAAAGTTTTCGATACAGTACCCGCCCGGAAGCAGAGGAAGAGAAAGACTTCCACTCCGTTGGAAAGATCAGGTAAAGATGGACCTTGCTCTACTTGGAATGTCCAATTGGCGCCGAACAGCGAGAAAAAGGAATGAATGGCGTGATGTTATGAATTCGGCTAAAATCGCATTAGCGGTGTCTGCGCCAGTAAAGTAAGTAAGTAAGTAAGATATGTTTGGCTATCATTGCCTTACATGGTGTTACCGACATACAAATTTATTAATGAAATTATAGAATCGGATCACCCTGTAAAGGTAAGAGCTGCTCACTATGTATTCGATATGAACATATAAAGTATTCCTAGTTATCGTTTTTCTTTTCACCCTATATTTTCGTATACTTTGGCTAATTGTTGATTAACTGTAAAGTCTGGTCAGACTTTGAATTATTCTTGCTATAAATCGAAGCTGAACGTACGTTATAAGACACAGTTGCAAAAGAGAATCGAAATACAGTTGATTTTTAAGCATTCATTTATATGCTATAAAAAGTGTGTTTTTAATTATCAAATACAACTGCCGCTACAAAAAATCATAACATTTTTAAAAATCATCTTTAGAAATTGGATTGACTTACTCGCAAAAATTATCCGTACGAGCAATAAAAGTGCTGATCGTAGCTGCCCTAGGTGCGAAGAAATAGACAACGATGATAGCAATTTGGCTGATATAAGCTCGTGCTGCAAGATTTGCAATCACATCGAGTCAACTGCAAACGCGCAACCGACATCTTCGAGGAAAATCATGTATCCCAGCCTAAAAGCACATGATGAGCAAGGTACAACAAATGTCTATGTAGCGCATAAGCCGCGTAACCAGGAAATACACTTACAGCTACAGTTGGAATAAGTCGGAGAAAAAATGCGAATACAATAACAATACTTGGAAAATAAATACAAAATCCTTTTTTTCTGTGACTAATAACCCCTCGCCCGCTCTGTTGGCTGTGAGACCAGCCTCTCCCAAACAGCTCCCTACTTTTAATGGAGATTCAGACGAATGGCGCTTTTCATTAGCAGCTTCGAGAGCAGTACCGCCGGATACACTAATGCTGAGAATTCGATACGACTACAAGCGTGCCTTAAAGGTGAAGCACGTGAGATGGTGAAAAATAAACCATTCATCCCGTCCATGGTACCTGAAATTATTAAAACTCTTAAGATGTGTTTCGGTAGACCGGAATATTTTTTCGAGCGTGCAGTAAATCGAGCACGTGCTCTTCCACCGGTTAAAGATAAATTAGAAGCTCTAATTAACTTTGCGCTTTGTGTGCGTAATATTTGAACTACTACGGAAGGGCGTCAAATGTTCGCGTATTTACATAATCCATTGTTGGTTAAAGAGCTGGTAGACCAGCTCCCAAATAACCAAATATTAAACTGGGCATGTCATCCAAAAAATGTTGAAATACCTTCAGTCAAGTAGTTTAGTAAATGGTTGTACAACATAGTTGAAGCCCGCTAGTACCGTAGTCAACTTAACGCCAACTAATACTCGCATGGTTAACACTTATACCGTCGAAACATACCCGAGTAGAACAAAACACATGTCAAAGCAAACGTTGTAAGGTGTGCGAGAGTTACGATCATAAAGTAGCGCAATGCAAAAAATTTGAAAATTTTCCATTACAACGCAAGTGGGAAACAGTGAAATATAACAATCTATGCCGCCAATGCCTCAACCCACATAGGCGCAAATGTTTCTTAAATAGAGTCTGCGGTAAGGATGGATGCACAATCAAACACCATCACTTACTCCATAAATCGTTATTAAACCAAGTGGAACTCGTAAGTAGCGCAATGGATATCCCAGATGCACAGGTAAACACTCACAGCAATAAAAAAAACCAACCACTTTTCAGAATCTTGCCAATTTATGTTCACTCCAAAAAGAAAACTATAAGAATATTTGCATTTCTAGACGAGGGATCATCCGTCACGTTAATGGAAAGAAAGGTATTTGATGAACTCGGTTTGGATGGCGAATCAGACTCCTTGTGTCTGCGATGGACAGGAAATACCACACGCGTCGAGAAAGACTCTGAAAATGCTGCTGTTGTAGTTTCAAATATGATGGCTAGTCGAAGGTATACATTAATGAAAATCCACACCGTTGACGACCTCGGCTTACCAACACAGTCAATCGATGCGTCCGAGTTGCGAAAAATTTACTCCTATTTATAAGGTCTACCGATTGCGTCATATAAAAACGTTAAACCATCTATGCTAATCTACGTTGATAATTGGAAGCTCACAATTCCTTTTAAAATAAGAGAAGGAACCAATAGCTTCGAAAACTCGCTTGGGCTACCGTGGCGTGATGTTAATATATCGTTACCAGATAGCTATTCTTACGCGCACCAACGACTGAAGTATTTATGAGGAAAATTTAGCAGAGAGACCAATTCAAAGTTACCATACAAAATCAAATCGATAATTTACTTGCCAAAGAATACGCAAGAAAACTCACTAAAGAGGAAGTTGAAGCCCCAGCTGTAAAAATTTTGTATTTGCCCATTTTCTTAGTGCACAAACCAAACAAACCTAGAAAGGTACGTATAGTGTGGGATGCAGCCGCGAAACTGAATGGAGTTTTACTGAACGACTCTCTGTTAGGTGGTCCAGACTTGCTGAATCAGAGATTCGTTGAGATTTTGTAATCTTTTAGAGTCGGCAGGGTTGCGATATGCGGTCATATTGCGGAGATGTTCCACCGAATTAACGTCCGAGAAATAGACTTGCATGCCCAGAGATTTCTGTGGTATGATGAAGGCCGTCAGCAGCCGAGCGTTTATGTTATGAAGGCATTAACACTCGGTATGAACTGCGCCCCATGCATAGCGTATTTTATCAGTGATAAGAATGCGGACAGTTTCAGTACCGAATTTCCTCGCGCAGTGCAAGCAGTAAAGAAAAACCATTATGTAGATGATTACATTGGCAGCATTGACAATGAAGAATCCGCTTTGGCTCGACCAGTTCAGAAAATTCATCGAAACGCTGGATTCGTGGCTGGTCATTAAACTCAACGATCCTTGTAGAACAGCCCGAAGAAAATAGTCCACCGGTTCAAGTTGGCAAAGAATGGGGCTCTACAACGAAGGTGCTAGGAATGTCTTGGGATTCCACATGTGACAGTATCAAATATATTTGCCGATTTGCAGACTCCATCGCGACGTGATCAATCAACCCTTCATACCGACTAAGAGAGAGCTTCTTCAAGTACTGATGTCCGTATTCGATCCAATGGGATTCGTAAGTTGTTTTACCATCGGTTTAAATATTATATTGCAGGACGTATGGCGGGCGGGTGCCCGATACCGATAGGCCTTCAGCCCCAGCCGCTTTGTTGTTTTTAAAGTGGGCGATTGCTATTCGAATTTTTTCATGGTCAGGTAATGGAGCATCTCTTCCATCGTCACCGAATGGGGTTTTGGGTTCACCAGCTCCGGATACTGCATTTTTACTGCCATTCAGCAGGTTGGAGAAGTGCTCCCTCCATAAATCCAGTATACTCTGGGCATCTGTCACTAGCTCACCTCCCTGGCTACTACAAGAGTTTGCTCTGGTCTTGAAACCATCTGTAGGTCACCGTATCTTTTCGTAGAATTATCGAGCGTTACCCTTGTCGGTCAGCTGCTCAAGCTCTTCTCTTGCCTCTTTCTTTTTTTGTCTGCAGACGCGTCCTGCTTGCCTCTTCAGTTCTCGGTATCTATCCCACCCCGCAAGTGTTGTGGCCGATAGCAAGGTTGCGTGGTAGGCAGTCCGTTTTCTCTCTACCGCGGCACGGCAGTCCTCATCGCACCAGCTGTTTTTGCGTCCTTTCCGAAATCCAATAGTTTCGTTTGCGGCTGTACGTAGGGAGCTGGAAATACCGTCCCACAGCTCCCGTATACCGATTTGCAGATGAGTGCTCTCAGAGAGCAGGTGTGCAAGTCGAGTAGGAAACTGCTCGGTAGTATGTTGTGATTGCAGCTTTTCAACGTCGAACCTTCCTTATGTTTGTTGACAGGCGTTCTTCGATACACATAGGCGAGTGCGTATCTTCGCTGCGACAATATAGTGTAGTGAGTCGATATTAGGACCACGGAACGTACACAAGTCCAAAACACTGGATACATGTCTTCCGTCAATCACGACATGATCGATTTGGTTGAGAGTTATCGATCTGGAGACAGCCAGGTAGCTTGGTGAATATTTTTGTGCTGGAACCATATGCAAAAGAATCGTTTCTGGCCCCTCCCTGGAGAATGGCAGTCAAAAACTTTTTTCACTTGCGTGAACTTCTGAACAAGGCCCTATCCCCCTAGGCAAGAACTACATTACCTTTTTGATAGTGCGCTGGGCTCATGAACGATTTCATCATCAGATGTACGAGACAATAATTAATCTATTGCATGAACAATACCACATCAGTCGGCTAAGAGTTTTATATCGCAAAGTACCACAATGGCTCCACTGCCCACTGCAAGGCTTGCCGCTTTCGAAAGGCCGTTCACGTATGTCGGAATATACTATTTCGGTCCAAATATGGTTATCGTTGGAATGAGACGTGAAAAAAGATGGGGCGTATTGTTTGCATGCCTGACTCTTCGGGCACGATTTGCCACGAAATTGTTGGCCTAAAGGAAAAATTATCAACACCATAAAAGCCAAAGATGGGCAAATACGGAACGTAATGGTTCAAACGAAATCGGGTGTAATTCATCAACCTGTTGTCTAAATTGCAGTTTTGGACGTCGGCACTGAAGGAATAGTAAATAGGAATTCATAACTTGTTTACAGGCGAGGGAGTGTTACCGACATATGTATTATTGAAATAATAGAATCGGATCACCCTATAAAGGTCAGAACTGCTCACTATGAATTCGATATGTACATACAAAGTATTCCTAGTTATCGCTTCATTATCCGTATTTCTTTACATCATATATTTTCGTACATATACCTTTTGCAAATTGTTGATTATGAGGTGACCTAACTGTAAAGTCAGGTCAGACTTTGAGTTATTCTTGCTATAAATCGAAGGTAACCGTACATTATAAGACACAGTAGTAAAAGAGAATCGAAATACAGTTGATTTTTAAGCTTTCATTTATATGCTCTAAAAAGTGTGTTTTCATTTCAACTATCAAATACAATTGCAGCGGTAAAAAAATCATAACACATGGAATAATCATCATTAAATACTTATTTTTACCATTTATATTTATTTCGAAAAGAATAAACAATTATTTCTTATTTTAATAAATTTTTAAATTTGTAAATGCTATTGTAATATCAAATTTTGAAAATTTATAACGCATGTTACTCACACTTTGTTTATGCTTTGCTTGGATTTTGTCAACAAATTAAGGTAAATATTTCAGATAACGTGGCTGACAATGTCACCATAATTAACAACAGAATCGATTTCGGTCCTTCTATGCGTGAGTACAAGGATCGTCGTTCTTATGAGAGGATGAAAATGATTGGCCCGCTGAAGAAACAACTTCAACCCAAGGGACGATCACGACGAAGACCTAGGACCACAATACTTGCTAACCGTCGTTAGCCAAGATTTTTAAACTCTAATCTTTTCCTTCATATAATAGGTGGCTAAGAACCACAGCCTGGGTCGACCTGGTTGTTAGAGCCTGTCATTACATTCATTCTAAGAGTACCTATGGTCCTAGAGCTGTGCACCTTTAAGAAGCTAAACAATTATTATGCCGACTGGTTCAGGACAGTCATTCTCCGAAGAAATCCAACAAATTCGCAGTGGATAAAATATAATGAGTCACAGCTCGCTGCTACAACTGCTGCCATATCTCGCCGAGGATGGCATACTACTTAGCCGTGGGCACATCGATGTTGCTAACTGCCTACCGAACTATACTAGGCCCATTATTTTTTGCACCTATTCAAATTGTACGTCTTGGACTAATTTATATTTAGTTGAGGCCCGTTTTCACAATGTCCAGTTAACTTAACCTTTAATCGGAAGATAGCTTACCGCTAGATAGGCTGATGTGACACTTTTGTCTTCACCAAGTTTTAGTCATCTAACTTCTGGCCAGTTTGATCATTGTGAATATTTTAAAGAAAAAATTGTATTTGTTTACATATTTCCATACAATTATGTTAAGTGATTTTAAAGATCTTCGGCTTAATTTTTTTAAGTTTCTTTTTTGTTTAAAAAATGAAAAATTGTATTTTTATTTAGAAAATAACGCCTTTCATGGTTTTTAATTACATGTATAGATTGTATGTAATATGCATATGGTTACACCCTAAAAGAAAACAACAATAGTGATAATGAACTTATGATTCATATAAAAATAAACCAATTCAGCGAAATAATCTCTAATTAAACTAGATCTTATAATAGCGTTTCCGTACACCTCAGCTATGTTTTCGTCGGTATCGACCGATGTTTCTGCTTGTTCACTAGAACTTCCACCTCATCCAGATTATAGTCATTCTGGATGGCAATATTGTGCAAGACTCCACAGGCAGCATGATGCTCATAATTAGGCTGAGTGAAACTCTCAATCCAAGGGATAGTACTGGAAAACGACGTTTTCATATTTCAATCCACCTCTCTAAGCAATTCGGAATACGAATTTGAGATTCATAGTAAATTCGTTCACTGCAGACTCCATTTCGCCCAACAAAAACAGTCCTAAAACTTGTTTTGCTTAAATCGGCGCTTCAGATATCTATTATTAAAAATAATGCTGTCATGCTGTCAGGCCACCTGCATACACAAATTGAAAAACTTCCTGATTAATAAAAGCGTGATGTTTAAAGCAAAATTTTCACTGGACTAAGTGCAAAATTAAATGAATTTTCAAAAACATTTATATACTACAAGCACATTATTTTTATATACTACAAGCACATTATTAACTTCAAACTTCTCAAAAAAAGATTGTTTAATTATTCCCTATAAATATGCTTCTGAATCAACACCGCCAGATAAGAAGTGCGCCCTTTTTCATACATGCTCGGTTTTATTTGTATATTACATATATATTCTATTACATTTAATTTTTGAATACTTTTCCCCGTGCTCTCTTGCCAATAGTTAATATGAAATCTCGTCTTTTCTTTGGCAAGCACGGCTTATCTATCTGCATGTGCTTAAGAAGGCTCATTAGGGTGCGCACACAAAATTAGGGTGGTGACTTGTTAATCGTGAATTCTGCTTTCTCCGGACTGGATAAGGAAGCGAAGGATATGGGTTTGGTAGTGAACGAGAGCGAGACGAATGTCATCACACAAACAGTCATCGCATTCGCGACTTGGCTCTCATGGCACTGTTGACAGTCATAACTTCGAGGTCGTAGATAATTTCGTCTATCTAGGAACCAGCATCAACAGCCTTGAAATCCAGCGCAGAATCACTCTTGCCAGCAAGTGCTACTTTGGACTAAGTAGGCAAATGAAAAGTAAAGTCCTCTCTCGGCGAACGAAAACCAAACTCTACAAGTCTTTCATCGTTCCCGTCCTGCTATATGGTGCGGAAGAATGGACGATGACAACATCTGATGAGTCAGCGTTAGGAGTTTTCGAGATAAAAGTTTTGCGTAAAATGTATGGTCCTCTTCGAGTTGGCAACGGCGAATATCGCAAACGACGTACGAGTTATACGACGACATTTGCATAGTTCAGGGAATCAAGAAGTAGCGGCTACGCTGGCTAGACCTTGTGGTCCGGATGGATACGAATACTCCAGCTTTGAAAATTTTCGATGCAGTACCCGCCGGTGGAAGCAGAGGAAGAAGAAGACCTCCACTCTGTTGGAAGGACCAGGTAGAGAAGGACGTGGCTGTACTTGGTATTTCCAATTGGCGCCACACAGCAAAAAGAAGAAATGAATGACGCAATGCTCTTAACTCGGTTAAAATCGCGTAAGCGGCATCTACACCAGTAAAGTAAGTAAGTAATTAATCTGTGTATGCTAATTTTTTATACAGTTTAAAATCACGCGAGTTTCTCGTTTTTCATATTTGATTACAATTAGTTAAAGCAACTGTCAATTTCTATAGTTCCTGATGTAACATTTTTTGGTTTGCCCTCGTGAAAATGAATCGAAAACTAGAACCATATACAAATAACGCATTATCAACTCTAAGACTGTCTGTGATTTCAAAAGTTATCTTTAAAGCGGATAATTAATATGTACCCTCTGATAGAACAAGATGATCGCACCGAATCACAGAAAACATCGAAGCATTTTCAACATACACTAAATCGAAGAATTTTTCGAAGTTATTCGGTACTAATTTGGTTAAGGCTGCTCGGAAATTTCCTCTAAAGACTCGGAAATACGTTGTCAAGTACCAACTGGGATGATGTTATCATCAGTTTGCTTTCATGAGATATAAGGCAACTGAAATTTCCCAACACAATAATTGGGGCGGAATCCTTAGTCATTGAAACAATAAATTTAAATGAGTTATTGATTTGGAAATATACAAATAGTGGTATGTAAAATTATGTTACATAAAAAAAGCTCTTACCTGTACGAAAACGGATACATTTCAATTCAATGGAATCTATGATATTAATGACAAAAAACGTTTATATCGATTATATTTAAAAAATTTCATCATAACATCAACATTTTATATACGTTTTAAAGAAAAGAAACGCGTTCGCTCATTTGTTTAATTTAGTATATATAACGAAGAATAAATGGCAGCTACAGTCATTAAAAATTGTGTAGAAATAGTGAATTCCCTTTCGTTGTTTTTATCGTCACAGTGATAATAATACGTTCTTATAGTTCCGAAAGCGAGGATGGTGCACAAAATGAAATGTTAGTCGCATTTAAAACGAACAAAAACTCTTTCTAAATATGCTTAGGTTTTATTCAAAAAAAGGCGAGATTCTTTAATAATGTTCAATTACACGAAAAAAACTTCTAAACTTATTTCCGTATTTCGATCATCCTTTTCAAAAACCAAACGAAAAACCATTGCAAAGCAGGCTTAACATAAATCTTCATCTTTAGAGTTCGACGGCAAGAATGAAAATACTTAAAAGCCGAATACAATAAGCTGTATAAATAACTCAAATATAACAACCAAAACAAATACAATGTATAATTTACTGGCTATTTTTTAATGAATCTAGTTTGGTGAAAGCTCCGTAAATTTATTTCTTTAAATAAAATATTTTACTGTCTCAATTTCGTTACTGGCTAATTCTTACTGAGAACACTCATCAGCAACTCGGTATACGGCAATTTCAATTTCAATTTCATTTATTTATCCGTACAGTAAGACATAGAATAGAGTCTTTTCATTGTACACATATTAACATATAATGAATTACAATTTGATTTTTTAAATCTTAAGAATAACTAAGAATAATATTATGTCTAAAAGGAGGAATTTCAACAGTAGGTATGTTGACATAGGTAAGGAGAATAGGGATGGGTATTATGCAAATAGGTTTGTAACTGCCGTTTTGAAGCATCTAATCGTTTTGATACATTTTATTGAAATTGGTAATGAGTTCCAAACTCTGACAGCACTAATAAAAAACAATCTAGAGGTCGTCAAAGTTTTGTATTTGGGGACAACAATATTGTGATTGCACAAGCTTTATTTTCCGGAAAAGATATCCTGGTTGACGGTTTTTGATGATTTTAAATAAATATATTAAATTACGAACCTTGAGATAATTCTCAATGGTGAAGCCGAGAATGTTTTTGACGTACAAAGAGATGTGTTCAAACTTTTTTTTGCAGTAAATGAACCTAGCTACTTTATTTAAAGCTAAATTTAATTTGTTTCTGGAATCGCAGCTTAAAGTACCATATACGACTTCAAAATAAGAAATTTGGGGAATAATGAGGGACTGAACTAGTTTAAGTTTTATTCTAATCGGCAAACAATCACATGTATGCCATAAAATTCGTAATGTCGAATATATTTTTATTACGCAATTGTTTATATGATCTTCACAATTTAGACGGACATTAATTTTGAAGCCAAGATTTTTTACAACATGTTCAAATTTTAGTTCAACCCCGTTCAAAACAATTGGTGACAGAATGTTGACATCAAGATAATTACTGTGACGTACCCGGTTCTCCGGTCTATAGCTGGGCTATCACTCAGCCGGATTATGGGTCTCTCCTATAATGTTGATTCCAAAAGAGGAAAGTAAAGGACAAAACGAGTGGTTCTAATGTTACACACTTATCTTTATTTTCTAATTTTCCTTTCTGGTAGCGTTTTCACGACACACCGTATATCTTAATTGTATCGTACTGGCAGCGTTTTCACGTCACACCATATATCTTAATTGTATCGTACTGGCAGCGTTTTCACGACACACCGTATACTTCTATTGGCAGCGTTTTCACGTCACACCATATATTTCTATCTACTCCTATTGGTAGCGTTTTCACGGCACACCTATACACTAGCTACGACAGCACAAACAGAAGTGTCTGATCACTGCTGATGCTGCCCTTTTTATACAAAACTCTGCCTGCAGGTGGACAGTTACGCATTGCGTTGTTGGTAGGCCTATCGCCTATTCGCCCTACTTCACAGCGACGGCTTGCTGTGCTAGTGCTTAATGCTTGCTTAGCTTAAATGGTTAAATATTTAAAATTCATATTTTAGCTTCATATGTATATATCTATATCTATATATATGTACATTTATATTAATATATGTATATATCTATATATATTCGATTAATTATAAGTATGTGTACTTCAATGTATGTGTGTATGTACGTATTAACTATGTATAGGTATATATATATGTGTATATGACTTCTCTTGTTGTTGTTGGTGTTGCTGTTGTTGTTGTTGCTGTGAAGGCTTCAAGGCCTTAGACTTGGGGTCTTCACATTACTTTTAATAGGAAGTACCTAGTTTTTTTAATTTAATGCTGGAGAAAATAATACGTGCTGCAGAGCTGAATAGAGAAAATACAATTTTCTATAAAAGTGTACAGCTGACATTATTGGCATCAACAACCGCGCCGTGAGCTCTACTTTCTCCAGACTAGATAAGGAATCGAAGGATATGGGTCTATTAGTGAACAAGGGCAGGACGAAATATCTCCTGTCATCACTCTTGACAGTCATAACTTTGAGGTCGTAGATAACTGTCTGTCTTGGAACCGGTATTAACTCCAACAACAACGTCGTCTTGGAAATCCAACGCTGAATCACTCTTGCCAACCTGTGCTACTTCGGATTGAGTAGGCAATTGAAAAGTAAAGAAGACCTCCACTCTGTTGGCAAGACCAGGTGGAGAAAAAGCAATGAATGGCGCGATGTTATAAATTCGCGGCAGTAAAGTTTCTTACTGACATTTTTCACCGAACAGAGCTATAAGCCTGATACTGCAATCAGCCAAAAACATACCAGCAAAAACAGAATGGTTTATATAAACCTTTATATGGGTAAGAGATGGCATCTCTTATAAACTAAAAGCCCTCCTTTGGGTAAAAATAGGGGATACGTTATCGTAGGTGTGAGTTTCTTACTCACTCTTGTATAAGAATTTAAATAAAGAATTTGTGCAAGAAATTTTTTAAGTATTTTATTATGAATGAAAGGTAAGAAGTTCTTGCTGGAAAATCTTATTTAAGTAATTTTATTAAGCATAATACTATAAGCACAGAAATAAAATTTTTGAATGCTCTCAAGCATTACATGAGGAACAATGTAAAAGCTCTCATCTCTTCTTTTCGCTGTGTGGGCCAGTCTTTCGGTGAAAAATGTCAACATCATTGTACGACTGGTACAGCTCATCGTTCAATCGTCTGCGGTATTTGCCGTTGCCAATACGCACTCTTTTGTTTCATAGGTATATGTAGCAGGTCGGGTATGATGAGCGACTTGTAGAATTTGATTTTTGCTCGTCGAGAAAGGAATTTACTTTTCAATGATTCTGCGTTGGACTTCAAGGCTGACATTATTATTGGTGTTAGTGCTTGCTCGTCACTAGATCTATGAAATTATCTACGACCTCAAAGTTATGACTGTGAACAGTGACGTGGGAACCAACCCACTTCGTCTTGAAACCTTATACATACCATAGTATGTATATATACGTATTATATAATAAAAGCATACATATGCATGTATCCGCGACTCCCGTTGAAGAACGAAAAATGCAAGCAATCGTTGCGATTTTTAATTAACGTGCGTCATTGAAAAATTTCATAGTTAATTTCATTAGTATAAAGTGATGCTGAAAAAAAATTAAATTAGAATTTTTAGTTAGGAAAATTATCCTAAAACCTCAACAAGTGCGTGCAACGTTTATCTAAAAGGGAAAACTATATGTATATAAAACAAAAATACGTAATTAGCTGATAAAAGTGAAACCCCATATGTACTTACCTGTTTATCAGTTGCATGAAATTCTAAAATATTAAAAAATTATAAACTTCACAAAATATTATATGCATATACACATATGCATATACTTTCGGTTCTCTGAAAGTAAAGAACATTCATACTCGTATATGTACATACATATTTACCGTATCCTGAAAGTGAAAAGGAAACGTGGTGTTTTTGTCCTTGCTGAGGCATGCCAGCAGCTCCAAAGTCCGCCAATGGGACCCTATAACATAAAGCACGAATGTGTTTGTTTCCCACACACCCGGAGTGTCTCGAAGCGAGAGGAAGTCGCTGGTCGGTGATGTTGTACAGTCTACAGTCAACTACCGTGCGATCTTGTCAGTTCGGCGGTTCATCACCAAGTTACTCACTTATGCGCTTTACAAGTCTATCTAAGTGTAACTGTCCGAATATCATGCAGCGGGCTCGGCGGCGTTGTTACAGGAACGACGTGAAAAGTCCGGAACACAGAAGCGAAGCCATGTCACGCCAACGGATGTCGTAAATACAAAACGGAGGGAGTAGTTGTCTCTGTCTCGAAGCTGCGATAGAAACGAGGAAAGGAAAAGAGGAATTGTCGTCTCTGTCTCGAAGCTGCAAGGCTAATAGAGAACAGAGAAGACGATCGGAACTAAGAAAGGAGGTGTTGCTGTCTCTGTCTCGAAGCTGCAAGGCTAATAGAGAGTAGAGGTGGTGATAGGAACTAGGAAAGAGGGTGTTGCCATCTCTGTCTCGAAGCTGCAAGGCTAATAGAGAACAGAGGTGGCGATAGAAACTAGGAAAGGAAGAATCGTCGTCTATGTCTCAAAGCTGCAAGGCTAATAGAGAAAAGAGGTAGCGATAGAAACTATGAAAGGGAAAATTGTCGTCTCTGTCTCGAAGCTGCAAGGCTAATAGAGGCCAGAGGTGGCGATCGGAACTAAGAAAGGAGGTGTTGCTGTCTCTGTCTCGAAGCTGCAAGGCTAATAGAGAGTAGAGGTGGTGATAGGAACTAGGAAAGGAGGGATTGCCGACTCCGACTCGAGACTACAAGGCTAATAGAGAGCATAGAAGGGAATTGGAAGGAGTATTAAATAATGTTAGATAATAGTTAATAAATTACTTGGTACTACCTGCTATGTTGGGCTGCTGGCCGATCTGCTCTTCGCTCCGGTTGTCCGCGGCGGAGTAGAAGTAGGAGTGCATCATGTAGTAGTTAGTAGCTAAAAGTGTAGTCTGATATTTGTACGGTAGGATTCGATCCTGCTACTAAAACGCCTTTGGTAGCAGAGTAAGAAATATAATTGTCGTCGTTTAACCACCAGGTCGTTATGCGGTGTCTTGTCGTTATAGAAAATGGTACTCCAGCGGCCGGCGGTTTGTTGGCGCAACTCTCTGCGCGTACGTATGTTTGCATGTCGGTATGTAAAACCGTAGGGGTTGTAAAATACTTACATACATATATATACAATACAAACATCATTAATTTAAAATATATATGCATATATTTACATAAATAGTACAAAAAAATACATACACGTATGTATTTATTTACCTGTTAGTTTAAAAGAATTGAGAGCAACAAAATAAAACATACATGCATATATGTATAGAAGCATTAGAGCTGTGGGAAAAAGAAGTTAAGTTGAAAATATAATACTTAGCAAAACATAAAATTATACAAATAAGACACATTACAAAAAGTTAGCAATCAAGTTCAAATTCAACAACATGACGATATAACATACAATTAGGAGAATAACAACACCGAAAACTTAGTACATTCGTCTAGAGTAGGTTCAAACAAACAACATCCCCACTCACTCAATAATTATACCACAAAGGCGAGCACAAAATCGAGAGAATGCCAAAGTAAATACAAATAGTTTGGTATAAGATTACTCCTCAAATCCTAACCGTAAACGCATTCTTTCGAAAGTTGGGAAAATTTAGCAGAGAAACAGCGCTGTAAAACTTTCTTTGTATATACGTGAATGTATACTCCAGACCGGTCTGAGAACCAGTAAAATCGATAAAATCGCATAGAGCATCACATGACATCGAATGCACAAACATTTTTTTTACCGGAACGGGAGGAGAAGCGGCACTGGTTATTCAACAGTATTCGGTAAGTGATCTCAATTTTGAGCTTGCATGGCAAGCACTCAGAGCCCTTTTCAAACTATGGCGCTCTCATTTCTACTATCTACTTTCTTGTTGCCATTTTATACCTACCTATACCTATATTTAACTAGTACAGCAACGAAACGCAAACTAAATCGTTGTTTGTGGTATCTAAAGGGTGGTTAAATTGTAAGGGCCGATGTTGAATGTGAACAACACCTAAACGCCAAGTTTTTTTCCGAATTTAATTTGACATTTCTCTATTTCAGACTTACTCAATTTGAACCATGAAGAGATACACAATCCAACAACGTGTTTAAAGTTATCCAGACTTATTATGAAAATTTTCGAAGAAAATCATCTTCAGTGATGAGGCACATTTTCACCTCAGTGGATTCGTCAATAAACAGAATTGCCGCATTTGGGCGAATGAGAATCCAAGAGTGATTGTCGAAAAACCAATGCACCCACAAAGAGTGACTGTTTGGTGCGGTTTATGGGCTGGCGGCATCATCGGGCCGTATTTTTTCCAAAATGAGGCCGGTCAGGCAGTTACTGTGAATGGTGTTCGCTATCGTGAGATGATAACGAATTTTTTATGGCCACAATTGGAAGATATGGGTGTGGACGATATGTGGTTTCAGCAGGACGGTGCCACTTGCCACACAGCTAACGAAACAATGGCTCTTTTGCGCAACAAATTCAATGGCCGTGTTATCTCACGTAATGGCGATGTCAATTGGCCCCCAAGATCATGTGATTTGACACCGTTGGACTTTTTTCTCTGGGGTTATTTGAAAGAAAAGGTGTACGTCGATAAGCCAGCAATAATTCAAGAGCTAAAGGATGAGATAATTCGGTACATTAACGGCATAGAAACTCCATTATGCCTCAGCGTCATCGAAAATTTGGACCATCGTATGGAGGTGTGCCGCCGAGGTCGCGGCGCTCATTTGGCCGATATTTTGTTACATACATAATTGAGTAATACCAATATATCATAATAAAATAAAATATCAATAATTTCCTAAATAGTTTGTATTTTATTCAAAATCAACATCGGCCCTTGAAAATTTAACCACCCTTTATTAAGGTGAGTATTAATAAATCTATTGTATTTGAGCCAGCTCAGATGGCTCTGTTTGTTTGCACATGACTCAGCTGTTTGGTTTTTTCGCGGCGTTGCCGTCTTTTATTGTTGGTAATGTAAAAGATTTACATTAGGAAGTGTTCACATCGTTCATTGTAACCTAGTTTGATACCACTCATATGTTCGCTTCGTGTTGGCTTTTGGTTTTTTATTATTTGTATATATAATATATAATATACCATATGTTCTGTTATGTGTATTTTGTTGTCTCAATTGATTCTTGTACTATTTATTTGTTTTTGTATAGAAGAGTATTGTTTAGGGGTGCGTTGCCTTCGTTTTCCCTGTGAAAAGTTTTCAGCTCGCCTAGGACGGCTCATCTTTTCTTGCCATTATGGCTTTTGTCCATTTCGACAGTCATTGGGGACACGTAGTTTATTACTCGGTGTGGTCCGCTATACTTGGAAGCTAACTTTTAGCGTTGCTTGAGGTCAGTTAACATAGCCGTATAAGTATTGCGGTGATACCAAATTCAGATATAGCTTCGTAAAGGCAGCTCACTATCATGCTGTCGAAGGCTGCTTTAAAATCGACGAAGAGGTGGTGTGTGTCAATATCCTTTTCACGTGTCTTTTCCAAGATTTGGCGTATGGTGAATATCTGGTCAATGGTTGACTTACCAGGTCTAAATCCATACTGATAAAGTCCAATCAGTTTGTTGACGGTGGGCTTTAGTCTTTCAAACAATACGCTTGATAGGACTTTATATGCGATGTTAAGAAGGCTTATTCCACGGTATTTGGCGCAGACTGTGGGATCGTCTTTTTTGTAGATTAGACAGAGCACGCTTAGGTTCCAATCGTCAGGCATGCTTTCATCCTACTATATTTTGCAAAGAAGCTGATGCATCAGTTTTTCACCGCCGTATTTGAATAGCTTGGTCGATAATCCATCGGTCCCCGCCCCCTTGGTATTTTTGCGATTGCTATTCGGACATCGTTATCCATTGTAATTTCGGGTTCACCATCATTTCATTTTCACTGCCCTTCAGCAGGCTGGAGAAGTGCTCCCTCCATTGATCCAGTATACTCTGGGCATCTGTCTGTAACTCACATCCCTGGGCTCTACAAGAGTTTGCTCCGGTCTTGAAACCTTCCGTAAGTCACCGTATCTTTTCATAGAATTTTAGAGCTTTACCCTTGACGGCCAGCTCTCAAGCTTCTCGTACTCACGCATATCGGCCTCTTTCTTTTTTCCCTGCAAATGTGTCTTGCTTCCCTCTTCAGCTCACGGTATATATCCCACCCCGTGTTGTGGTCGATCGAAAGGTTGCGAGGGCGGTAGTCTGCTTTCTCTCCACCGCGACACTGCAGTCCTCATCGTACCAGCTGTTTCGGCGACCTTTCCGAAATCCAATAGTTTCACTTGTGTGAACTCCTACACATGGTCCCAGCCCCAAATAGTCTAATTAGTGTGTTATTAAATTCATTATACAGGCCTAAAAATCCTTAAAATGCAATTCGCTCTTCAATTTTTGTTTTTATAGAAACCATATTCTTATAATTAAGTCTATGTGCAGTACCTAGTTTGGAAATCTATCCATTGTCAAAAAATAGCTCTTTTAAATATGGTAAATATCTAAATGTACTATTGCATTTGGTTTATCTGGTGTAACGTTTTATTTATTGGCTTTCTGTCGTACTTATTTTCAATACAGATTTTACAGTTATTAAAATGTTTGTAAATTAATTTAAATAATTTTGGGTTACAATATGTATCTTAAAACTTCTCATAATCCTCCTAAATTCCTCTGTGATTATCTTTTAAATGAATATTATCAATGATAGTCTATAAAGACTCTTCACTGTTGAGGAACCATAAAACCTTTATTTGAATTAGTTAAATTAAACGATACACCCTTTATATGAAATGTTGTTATTTTCTTTTGAGCGAAGTGGTATAATATTTATGTATTGTACATTTGCAATATACGTGTATACGAGCAACATATACCTATGTAGCTTTACGTATGTACAATTGTAAATATGCATACATATTGGAATGTTGGAACCGTTAATTCTTTTTTTACAGTCCACTTTATATTCATACGAAAATACAAAATATGTTCAGTTTGTAGCTTGCATTAAGTTTAATGTAATTTTAGTATACCTGAAGCTAATAAAGAGATCGGTTCGGTACATAATTTTCTGCACGCTCAAATTTCTAAATTACAAGCATGGAGGATGATCCCATAGATCGTTTGGCATCACAGCAAGCATTGTTTCTGGAAACATTTGCGGCTAGGCATAGTGAGCAAAACGTTCATCTAACAAAAATATAGTTACTGAAGTTCAACGGAAAGTACGATAATTTCGGCTCTTCCGACACTCTCTTCAAACAACTTTATGACACTTCGCCAAGTCATTGATGAGGCAGATCAGACAATTCGAGGTCTGGACGGATTGAGTGTTACCTCCCGCGAACCATAGATAACGCAACTACTTTTTAATAAGCTAGACGAAAATGCTCAAAAACAGTGGGCAGACAAATCTGATAACCATAGCGAAAAAGTTTTGACGATTTTCTCGAATTTTTCATCGCTGTGATACACTTGAAGCCTGCATGCCTCCTCGCTCCGTTAACCCGAGTCGCGTCGCGTTGTTGGCAAATGTAGATGACATGTAGGTGAAATTTGGATCACGCCACCATACACTACTACACCATGAACGATCGTCGTCTACGTCTTCATCCCAAATGCCGAATCAACCAAATCAAGTACCTGCGGTTACCACTTAATGCTTGCACATACCAACACCCAATAAGTGGCGGTTTCTGGCCTATCAGCCGGATTTACTAGAGGTTGATTGCATTTTACACTAATATCTGCAATAAATAGTACTCAACTTGATGTAAACGTGTCTCACTTGGCGAACGATTGTATATTGGTCCACCAATTCAGTGGGATTTGTTTGGTGCATGTGTTCGTTTTCGTCAGCATCGTTACGTATTTTCAGCTGAGAAAATGTTTCGTGGCATCATGGTTTCAGATTGGGATACAAATTATCAACGAATCGTTTGACGGGAAAATGAGTTTTCACCCGTGGAGCATTATCGGCTTCTCAAGGTAACTTACGGACTTGCTTCGTCACCTTTCCTTGCCGTACGTGTCTGTTACGTGGCTGCCTGTTGGGGTAAGTCTCCGTGGTAGTGTGGCATGCTTGCGATCCCAAGCTAGCTCGTCGTCTGGGGAGGTTCTTGCCACTTTCGCCTTATCTTCAGCCACTATAACCATAATTTATACATCATGCCGTTTGATCTGGGGAAGGAGTTGTGATACACTGGTTTACGAAGAGGGATATGGGAAAGGAAAGTAGGGTAACTGTCCTGTCAGTCGGAGCCGGCCCACCCACCCTACTCGTGTTCCTTGAGTAGCCATGGACCTCTTTACGGCTGCCAAGTTTCCACAAGGTCCCCTTTATCTGACATCGGTTCGTCTGTCTACAGTACGTCCATTCCTAATTCAGTCTGTCATCGTATCGTCACACGCGTTTCCCTTATGTTGCACCAACGCAACACCCACACCAACGTGTGTTCCTAGCAGGACATTTCTCCAATGAGTATCACACAATACGAGAGCCTAGTAAAGTTCATACGACATTTCATAATTCATGTAATTAATTTTACGTTATTATCATAATTTTTTTTTGTTTGTTTACAACTCCAATTTAATTATGATTTATTCTATTTACATATATATATAATATATATATCTATACATATACTTGTATATGTCCCTGTACTATACAAATTTCTACTTTAACTTCCAAAAAAAAAACAAGAAAAAAAGAAAATTATTATAGGGCCAGAGTGAACTTGTATGTATGCGGGGGTATATCGACGCATGAATATCGATTTCACAAAAAATTTTAATGTTTGCAGCCGTGTCTGTGTCCCAAACAATGTGTTTGACACTCTCTTCCCAGCAGTGCAATGCAAATCAGTCAATAATGATGCTAGGAGAACAAATGCTTACTCGCTACCACTTACCTATCTCTTATCCGATGTAGGCGCCTGCATCCAGTGAGATGGGTGAGCTGGAATTGTAACTAGCAACAAAAGAAAAGAAACATGGCATGTATAAGAGAGACTGGCAAAGCATGCTTAGAACTCAATCGGTATTTATACGCGGCTTTTATCTCATACTTAATTTTGGACTTTAGTTAATGACAGTGCCGCGGTCATTACAGAGCTCTACTCTGTACATCTAGCAATTCGCCTTTTTTTTTTTTTGTTAGTTCTAGTTAGTTCTATTCAAATTTAGTTATAATCATGCACTTTTTTGATAAACTGGATTCGGCAACGGGGCAAAGCAGGAGTACGCCGGGGATGGACGGAAGCACCGATTTCGTTTGACGCCTTAAGGTAAGTACTTGTGTGCGTTAGTGCGTTAGTTACAGGTGGTCCCCTGTATGCGTATTTCTTTTTTTCAAAAAAAAATCTTTCAAGGCAGAAGCGATTTTCTGGGGCTTGGTAAAAATGCCGTGGATTTTTTTGTAGGCCAGTTCAGTTATATATGCAGCACGTGGCGTTTTAGCTGCTGAGCGGACGTTGCTGCGACGAGGGCGTCGCTACGGTGGATGCGGTTGTTGCGTCGGCACTTCTGCTGTCGACGCCTATGCTTCGCTGATACTGCTGCGGTCGATGCGGGTGCTATGCTGGGTTTTGACGTCGACGCGGATGCTTTGCTGATACTGCTGCGGTCGATGCGGGTGCTATGCTGGTTTTTGACGTCGACGCGGATGCTTCGCTGACGCCGCTGAGGTCCGCCGTGCAGTTGCTTATCTGCCTGAGTGACTCTTCCTCTTCTATTTTACCTTTCGCGTTCGTAGGCTCTGACGTTGGACCTGAAAATTTTGGGGCGTGTGTGAAAACTAGCTGGGGCCATCCTACTTAATTGCCTAATCTTAAAAATGTTTCTATTTTTATTTTGTTTTATTTAATTTTTATTTTATTTTTACTATTATTTTTTTTTGTATGTTTATGTAGTTGTGTATGTCGGTATTTGTGCATACATGTACACACATATATTTTACCGCACTTAGTTTTAATTTACTTTTTAGTTTTTATAATTTAAATCAATTTCACTGCTTCACTTTAATTTAATTCAGCTTGCCTTTTTTATAATTTTTTTTTCCGTGTTATATATTTTTTTTTACTTTTCTATGTAATTCAAAACAAATTCATTTTTGTCATATTTTATTGATTTGACTTACATATATATTTTTTTTTGTGACTCATTTCATCCTTTGTTCTTTTATTTATTAAAAATAATTCTTTTATTTCTATTGTTATTTTATTTTATTTATTTATTTTTTCTTCATTACTTTAATTTAGTGGACCTTCTAATTTTTTTTTGTAAAAAATTCTAAATTCTAATTATTTACCTCTTTAACAGGAGTTTTCCTAATTTTCTTTCCTTGAGGTCCCTATAAATGATTTTTCTCCATTCAAACGGATTTCTTCCTTTTTTTCAGTAATTAGATTTCCTTCTTCTGATTTTTATTATCTGTGTTCTAGTTGATCAAGCCCGAGGTGAAGAAATTTTCTCAAGTTACTTTCACTCGAGCATACCCACACATCTTAAATTTTCACACACATGCACACTACTTTTGATCATCCAACATACGTATGCAACACTACAACTATCTTACGATTCAAACGTACATGTGTATGCAACTTGTGGTTTGACATGGTTTGACGATGTTTGCTTAGGTTTGGAGTTGTTTGATGTTGTATGGGACGGGCTTACACTGGCTGTCGCTACATGTCTTTAAGCAAATGGCAGAATACTATAAGGCAACTTATCCACGCGCAGGCCGTGTTTTATTGAGTGACATGTATGTTGATGACTTAGTTACCGGATGTAATACAGTTGCAGATTTACTTCAGCTGAGAACCGAAATTATAAACCTTCTAAAATGTGCCAGCATCAAATTACAAAAATGGTGTTCGAATCGCAAACCTTACCAACCTATGTGAACATAAACCAATACACATCGTGTCTGAACCAGATATTTTTTGTGGAATACAGTGGAGCCTTGACACAGGTGAGTTCCAGATGTCAATCAAATTGCCTGAAGGGTCCTACAGCGAGCCTACAAAACGTAGCGTCCTATCAACAACAGCGAAAATATTTGACCCACTTGGTTTGGTATCTCCGAGTGTTGTGCTCTTTAAAATACTTTTACAAGAAACTTGGCGTCTAGGTTTCAGTTGGGATGATAAGCTGGAAGAAAATAATATCCGAATTGCATTACCTCTCCAATATCGAGATTCCGCGACAGATATCTATATCCGGCGAATGTTTTCTATTGTGAGGCAACATTATTTGATTATTGGCTGTCGTAATAATATACGAAAGGTCGTATTGTCTTGCAAAACTTGTTTTATGCAACGTCGCCGTACCTGTCAACGACATGTGTAGCTTTACGTTTGTACGTATACAATTGTAAATATGCATGCAAATTGGAATGTTGGAACCGTTAATTCTTTTTTTACAGTCCACTTTATATTCATACGAAAATATGTTCAGTTTGTAGCTTGCATTAAGTTTAATGTAATTTTAGTATACCTGAAGCTAATAAAGAGATCGGTTCGTCCGCCTTTAGATCGATGTAAACGGAGTACTAAATTTTGGTCAGTCTTTTTTTTTAAACGCCGTTAAGTATTTTGTGCCCTGTGTGTTTAGTTTAATTTATTGGCTTTAGGAAACAGTTTCATTAATTTATTTTGTATTATATTATAAGTAGATTCATCGAGTTCAGAGTATACTCCAACTTTACCTATTTTAATTCTCTTCTCAATAAATCATTTATGTAATGTCAATTATTTAAATAATTTTCAGCTACATATATTATTTTATATTTTCCGAAAAGTATTTAAGTTTCTTCCTTTTTATTTCCTATTATCCTTATTTGTGTACGATATTTACGTGTATTAAGAAATTTATTTATTATTAAAAAATCCTTGTTTAAATTTTCTTCCGCACCACAAACTGAATTAAAAGATGGTTCAGGTCTACCCTACACACAAAATCGGCCACATTATTTTTTTTCCTATAAGGTACTCAATATCAAAACAAAACTTATCCCTTAAAATTGTTCATCTCATTCGAGAATTTGGATTTTTAGTAAATAATACCATTGCAATGGTTGATGGTTCGTTTGAACTAAAATTTTTCTACCATAAAGATAATGTCTATTATACTTTGTTGACCAAATTATAGCTAACTGCTTTTTCTAATGTTGAGTAATTCTTCTCGTGACCGTTAAATGTCAAACTAGCGTAACTTATCGGCTTACCCTCGTGGCTTAATATCGGACCTTTTGCTAAATTACTTGCATCAGTGGTTAATACCATTTTTTTTTTAAATCCGGATAAACCAACAAAGGTGGATTTATTAATCTTTTTTAAATGTATGAACAGCTTCAATATAGGCTTCGTCATTAATATTAATTGTACTATTCTTTCTTAAATAATTTATTATTGGGCTCGCTATTAATGAATAATTCGTAATAAATTTCCGGTAATATCCAGTTAAACCCAAAAAATATTTAATATGGTTTACTTTTTTATTGTAATTGAAAATTTTGCATTGTACTGACTTGACATGACCGAGAAAATTTGTGTCTTTAGTTAAAAATTTTTTGCATTTTCCTATCTGAACTTTTAAATTATATTCATTAAGTTTATCACAAATTTTTTGGAAGCTCTTGAAATGTTCGGCTAACGAGGTAGAGAAAACATGGTTGTTGTCCATATACTTAAATGATACAAATTTTATTAATGTAGTCCGACATAACATGATTTAACATTCGTTGAAAGGTGGCAGGCGCGTTTTTAAGGCCAAAGGGCATTCTAATGAACTCAAAATGTCCCATCGACGTTGGATACTGTGCCCTACCCAACTTGTCAAATAGAAATTCAATATTTGGAAGTGGGGATTTTTCATCCATAGTGATTTCATTAAGTTTCCTATAATCTACAACTAATAACCATTTCTGCTGCGAGTCGTCAGATTTCTTTTTGACAATCCATAAAGGAGAATTATCCGGGAATTTGCTATGACGGATTATATTTTCTTTCAGCGGATAGATAATCTGTCATTCTACTTCATTTTCTAATATGTGGGGATGTCTATAGTTTTTACAAAATATTGCTTTGTTAGAACTTGTTATTATATTGGGTTTTACCCAAATAGTTGTTGTTAAGTTTAGACCTTCAATAAAGACGGTATTTTTATTTTTATGAAAACCTTTTTTTATATTCTATTTTCCTCAGTGCTTAGGTCTGCTGGTATTAACTCTTCAAATTTATTTAATTCGCATTCTTCTAGATAATGTATTTCTTCATAAGAGATACTGAAATCATTACCAATAAATCTTGATTCCCTATTATTTACTATTAATTATTTAAAAAGTCTATTACAGCTCCGATCGGGTGCAAGATATAGTATTTATTCCTATTATGCAATCAAACTTTTTGTTATCAAAACTAGTCAATTTAACAGTCATTGTATTATTATTTTAATAAAATTCTTTCCGGACATTAACTACCACTTCCACTATTATAATACTATCACCAACTAGTGTTTTTTTAGTAAAATTGGCTTTCTCAATTTCTTTTCTTCCTATTTCGGAAAAAAAATCGTAATTACCAAGAGTAGTAACTTTACCACTATCTATTTGACACTTTGTTTTCGTATTATTTATAGTCAATAATATCATTGGTAATAACGATTTTGAGGCTGTACATGAATATTTTGAGTGGTATTAATAGCATCGGTTCTGGATTTCTATTAAAATTCCTGTTAAAATTTAAGTATTTTATTTACGTCTATGCCGAGATATTTAACATTGTTTGCAGTACATGTTTATGGTAATGTAAACATAACGTGTTTACAATTTTGCTCATTAACTTTAATTCTCCAGTTTCCCAACCATTCTTGAGAGATAATTGAATGGTCCCCATCGTTTGCAATGCTTTTCTAGGGCATTTGTCATTGCATAATATGGATGTGAATGTTTTTCGGGTTACTGGGAGATCTGCAGTGCATATAATGTATAAAATACGTCCAAGAACGCTACCTTGACGAACACCAGCTTCAACTGGAAACTCCTCAGTGATAAATTCCGATCGTTTTACGGTAAACCGCCGGTTAGATAGATACAACTCAAGTATATTGTAGATTTGTATACTCAAAATTTTATAGATTTTTATATATATAATATATACCTTGTCGAACGCTTGCGCTTGTCCACTTTCACAGCAGTACTTCTGGAAGTCGACCAAACAAACTGAACGGTCAGGCAATAGAGGCATATTAAGCGATGAGTACAGATTAGAAAACAACGACGGTAAATTCTCCTCGTCTGTATGCGGAAGGCCATAAATTATTACGTCTGTTACCACCAAGGCATTCTTCAACTCATCAATTTACTGACACAAAATATTGACATCATTGTTTTGGTCATTACTATCGCAACGTTATGATTCTGGCGCACTCAATCTTTCGTCAATATCTTTCATTGCTGATTTTACATAACTGAGTTCTGCAGAAGCTCCAACTTTTTTCTGCATCATACACTTTTCACTTTCTGATCCTAAACAGAAAACAATTGGAAATTAGCTTTATCTAAGCGATTATTCACCAAACACAGTAATGGGTATGCATATTCGGTCAACTTGTTACAGCAAAAGTATTTTATTTTAAAGTCGGTAATAACATTTTAAAGCGTGATTGGTTGCAGCACCAGAAAAATAAGTTTTACTCACATCTAGTTAAATTCTTTTTGAGGAGAATTGTAGTATCTTATACTTATAACAATTTTTTTATTTTCTAATGGTGAGTGGCTCCTCATCAATGGGATTGTATCCCGTCACTGTCTGGCTTTTTTCTATCGCGATCCTTCATGCTCGTACTGCTTTTCAAATCCCCACATACCTTGGGGGCCAGGCTAATTAATTGCAGAGTTTAATGATGGCGGCCACGGTAGCCGATAGGTTAGCATTGCGTGCTGCCTTTTTATTAAGTTAAATTTTGTTATTGCGATCTCTCCTCGGCAGAGAATGTCAATCCCTCTGAGTGTATTTCTAACATGAAATAAAACCTACTCATATAAAACCATTTGCCGTTCTTAGGCGGCTTAGTATAAACTGTAGGTCTCTCCATTTGTTGGAAAAACATCAAGGCGCATGCCATAACCGGTTACAAAGTGCCATACACATGAAGTGGAATTCTGCTTTTAATAGGTGGCAATCAGGCTCTCTCATACCAAGACCATTCCTGCGCCATGAGGATTCACATCCTTCTAGAGATGGCCCTATTATACCAACTAAACACTACGGATCTAGTATTGAACGTACCCTTACCCCCTTATTCCAAGGTGTCATGCGTATCCGCACCCATTGGGTGGTTTGCAGTCAGGGCCATCTGACTGTATTTTAACGGAGCCTTTCGGATACCGATTCACATCCGGGAGTAACGGTGACTTGCAATTTATACTAAACCGTCTCCCAACGGCTGATGTTTTTATATGAAGAGCTTTTATTTCATGTCAAAAATACACTCGGAGGATTTGACATTCCCTGCCGGGGGACGACCGATATTAGAACAATTAACTTATTTTTTTATTTGAAATTATTTTTCTATGGATTTGTATGTTCGTCGAACTAGGGCTCGAACCAGGGCTCGAACCATTGCCTTCAAAACGTAGTACGACTTGGCTGTTGCAGCCGTGAGAGAACGATAGGGCAGTAAAACTCTGCAGATAGGCTATTGGTGAAGCTGGAGAGCCCTAGCCTAGAACATACTTTGCTGCATTCCATGGAGACGAGTCTGGGCTTCGGTGCCAGCAGAGCCCTCCAACCCGGAAGAAATCTTAGAGTTCACCCGTCTTGGCAATGAGGAATTAGTTACCATTAATTGGAGGATAGGCAAAGCTGGTGAAGGAGAGGCAGTGTTTTATGAAATTCGTCTTAAACGATGCTTCCCTCCCAGATCTCGAGAACTGTGGTGGAGTCATAAGCTGCGGCTTTTACTCCATCTCTCTAAAGAGAAGGGTGATACTCAAACCGAGAAAAGAGATAACGCCAAGTTAATAATCTCCAAGGAGGTGGCTTCCACTGACCTGGACATCATCTTGAGCGAATCCCAGGCTGGAACCGTCAAAGCCAAAAATACAACAGGAAATCTAGAAACCAGTGGAGACACCGTACGTGGACTGCTGGAAGTGAAACGCTTTCAGTATCTGAATACATTGGAATGTTTTTCACTCGCTGGGAAATAATGAAGAAGGACGAACTTTTGGACTCTGATACTGAAGGGGAAGATATTGACGCTACAGTCAAGACCGTCCCTGAGACTTGACGTCTCCAAGTCCATGGACCTTTGAACATCTCAGAATGGTGCAGATACTTCAGCTTATTCTGCACCATTCAATGGCAGCGTCCGCTGACCTCATTCTGCAAAAAAACGGGGGGCATAATTCCGGCCCAAGAATCTTGAATAGAAGTTAACAGGATTTATGGACTGTGAACTACTGGAAAGAGGAAGGCCCAGAGTTTGCATTCCTATTAAGAAAAACATCTGTTTTATCTTTTCTTTCAATACAGTGACGCTGACGCAGTCTGCATCGAAGTAAAACTGGGAGAGAAGCGCTCGTTAATCCTCTCGTCGTACTTCTCGCACGGCTATCCTCTACCATCGATCCGCATTCAACAAGCTGTAAAGGAAACGAATCACAAAAAACTTAAAATGGTTGTTGGAACCGATGTGAACTCTCACCATACAGGGTGGGGATTCAGTGACATGGATGTCTATGGAGAGTCCCTACTTGGTTTTATACGAAGAAATGATCTAGCATGGCTATGTAACTGTGGGCACAAACCCACTTTCGTAACCTCTTCTAGAAAGGAAGTTCTAGACATTATATTTGTTTCAAACTCTGATCAGATCAGACAATCTTACCAGGTTTGCCTGAAATCTTTCAAAGCCAGTAGATGGAAAGCAGAACGAAAATCTTAAAATTTTTTCCGCAATAGCATTGATGGAAGCGCAGAAGGCAACAGACTTAGGAAAGTTCTCCGATCTCTCAAACTACTTTCAGAAGCCAGGCGGTGAGTTGACTACAACTTGTGTCGAATTGCTGGATATTCTTATACCCGTTTTCCGGGCTGTTTTGCAAACTACGATCAACTCCTACGTAGGGAAGGAGAGTGTATATCTGATATAAGCAAGATTGTATGACGCGATAAAGTCAATCCAACCCTTTAAATCTCCTGCGCTAGATGGGATCTTCCCCGCTGAGCTACAGAGAGCTGAGGTTCCTCTTTGTCGAAACCATTCAACAATAATACCTGAAGAAAGTTATGTCTAATAACACAAAAACTAGTAAACGTGTTACTTTATTTAAATCATAAACCATTTCGAAAATTAATTAAAAAGTTTACAAAAAACTGAACACACACCAATTTGCTTTAACGAATTTATTAATTTTTATTTTTTCTCTATGTGCTTTTCGCATATTTTATTTTTCTGTTTTGTTAAGTTATCATGTCACGTCCATATTAATAATATAGAAAAGAAAGTTAGTGAATTCAAATCTGATGTTTTTCGATTTATCGGAAAATACCGAAGAAGCTTTAGTTTGCGGATTGCACATAAATTGCTTGGTTTTAAAGTGGGATTGTTGAGTAAAGGAGTAAACACATAAACACGTTTTTACTTAGGTCTCGTGGAACAAAAGAAATTAATAAGGATAAAAAAAAATAAAGTTCTTTAATTATAGTTAGAAAATTAATTTAAATAAAAAAATAAGTTATATTTTCTAACTGCGGTCGCCCCTCGGCTGGGAATGACAACCCCTCCGGGTGTATTTCTGACATGAAATAAAGCTCCTTATAAAAAATACCATCAGCCGTTCGGAGGCGACTTAATATAAATTGTAGGTCCCTTCATTTGCTGAGTACTCAAAAGTAGTACTATAACTCTTCTTCTTCTTCTTTATTGGCGTTGGCACCGCTTACGCGATTATAGCCGAGTCAATTATAGCGCGCCATTCATCCCTTCTTTTCGCTGTTTGGCGCCAGTTGGAAATGCCAAGTGCACCCAGGTCACTCTCCACTTGATCTTTCCAACGGAGTCGAGGTCTTCCTCTTCCTCTGCTTCCACCAGCGGGTACTGCATCAAATACACATGGCCTAGCCAGCGTAGCTGCTGTCTCTTCATTCGCTGAACTATGTCAATATCATCGTATAGCTCGTACAGCTCATCGTTCCATCGTCTGCGGTATGCGCAAAGGACCATAAATCGTTCGCAGAACTTTTCTCTCGAAGACTCCTAGAGCCGACTCATCAGATGTTGACATCGTCCACGCTTCTGCGCCATATAGTAGGACGGGAACGATGATAGACTTGTAGAGTTTGATTTTCGTTCGTCGAGAGAGGACTTTACTTTTCAATTGTCTACTCAGCCCAAAGTAGCACCTGTTGGCAAGAATGATTCTGCGCTGGATTTCAAGGCTGACATTGTTGTTGGTATTAATGCTGGTTCCAAGATAGACGAAATTATCTACGACCTCGAAGTTATGACTGTCAACAGTGACGTGGGAGCCGAGTCGCGAATGCGATTACTGTTTCTTTGTTTACAGGAGATAATACGTCTTGCCCTCATTCACTACCAGACCCATTCGTTTCGCTTCTTTATCAAGTCTGGAGACAGCAGAACTCACGGCGCGTTTATTGAGGCCAATAATGTCGATATCATCGGCATACGCCAGCAGCTGTACACTCTTATAGAAGATTGTACCTTTTCCATTTAGCTCTGCAGCTCGTATTCTTTTCTCCAGCATTAAATTAAAAAAGTCACACGATAAGCCATCACCCTGTCTGAAACCTCGTTTGGTATCGAACGGCTCGGAGAGGTCCTTCCCGATCCTTACGGAGCTTTTAGTGTTGCTTAACGTCAGTTTACTTAGCCGTATAAGTTTTGCGAGGATTGCAAATTCAGACATAGCGGCGTAAAGACAGCTCCTATTCGTGCTGTCGAAGGCGACTTTAAAATCGACGAAAAGGTGGTGTGTGTCGATTCTCTTTTCACGGGTCTTTTTCAAGATTTGGTGCATGGTGAATATCTGGTCAATGGTTGACATACCAGGTCTAAAGCCACACTGATAAGGTCCAACCAGTTTGTTGACGGTGGGCTTTTCTCTTTCACACAATACGCTTGATAGAATCTTATATGCGATATTAAGAAGGCTTATTCCACGATAATTGGCGCAGACTGTGGGATCACCTTTCTTGTGGATCGGGCAGAGCACACTTAAATTCCAGTCGTCGGGCATGCTTTCATCGGACCATATTTTGCAAAGAAGCTGATGCATGCACCTGATCAGTTCTTCGCCGCCGTATTTGAATAGCTCGGCCGGTATCCATCGGCCCCTGCCGCTTTGTTGTTTTTAAGCGGACGATTGCTATTCGGACTTCTTCATAGTCGGGTAACGGAACAACTTTTCCATCGTCATCAATTGGAGTTTCGGGTTCACCATCTCTGCGTGTTTCCTGTTCACTACCATTCAGCAGGCTGCTCCCTCTATAAATCCAGTAAACTCTCTGTGTCTGTCACTAGCTCACATCCCTGGGTCCTACAAGAGTTTGCTCCGGTCTTGAAACCTTCTGTAAGTCGCCGCATCTTTTAGTAGAATTTTCGAGCGTTACCCTTGTCGGCCAGCTTCTCAAGCTCCTCGTACTCACTCATCTTTCTTTTTTTGTCTGCAGACGCGCCTTGCTTCCCTCTTCAGTCCTCGGTATCTATCGTGCGGGGTGGACGTATTGTGGTCGATCGCAAGGTTGCGAGGTAGACAGTCTGTTTTCTCTCCACAGCGACACGGCAGTCCTCATCGTACCAGCTGTTTTTCGACCTTTCCGAAATTCAATGGTTTCGTTCGCAGTTGTACGCAGGGAGTTTGCAATGCCGTCCCACAGTTCCCTTACACCGGGTTGCTGATGGGTGCTCTAAGAGAGCAGGTGTGCAAGTCGAGTAGAAAACCGCTCGGCAGTCTGTTGTGTTTGCAGCTTTTCAACGTCGAACCTTCCTTGTGTTTGTTGACGAGTGTTCTTCGATACACAGAGGCGCATGCGTATCTTCGCTGCAATAAGAGAGTGGTCCGAGTCGATGTTGGGTCCTCGGAGTGTACGCACATCTAAAACACTGTAGACATGTCTTCGGTCTATCACAACATGATCGATCTGGTTGGAAGTTTTCCGATCTGGAGACAGCCAAGTGGCTTGGTGAATTTTTTTATGCTGGAATCTAGTGCTACAGACAACCATATTTTGGGCCCCGGCGAAGTCGATCAGCCTCAGCCCATTTGGAGATGTTTCGTCGTGGAGACTGAATTTTCCGACAGTCGTACCAAAGATACCTTCTTTGCCCACCCTAGCGTTGAAGTCGCCAAGCACAACTTTGACGTCGGGGCGTGGGCAGCGCTCATAAATGTGTTCGAGGTGCTAGTAAAAGGCATCTTTGGTCAAGTCATCCTTCCCTTCCGTCGGGGCGTGGGTGCAAATTAGAGTGGTGTTGAAAGTTTTTGTCTTGATGCGAATTGTGGCTAGACGTTCATCCACCGGAGTGAATGCCAGTACTCGGCGACGGGGTTTCGCTCCCACCACGAATCCTACACCAAATTTGCGCTCCTTTATATGGCCGCTGTAGTAAATTTCACAAGGCCCCACCTTCTTCCGCCCTTGTCCCGTCCATCGCAATTCTTGGACGGCAGTAATGTCAGCTTTTTATTTTATGAGGACATCAACCAGCTGGGCAGCGACACCTTCCCAATTAAGGGATCGGACATTCCAGGTGCATGCCCTAATATCGTCATACTTAATTCGTTGGCGGGGGTCGTCATCAAAAGGGGGGTCTCTCATCCGAGGCTTAAAATGGTTTTTCATGGGGTCGTTTTTTCAGTGCTATAATTCTGTAAAGACAAAAGATGTTACTCTTGTGAATCTTCCTATTATGGATCCTAGGTCCCTTTGAACCGTTTTTCCGGAAATACCTATGTAAAATTGTTGCGGATTCTTTTATTGGTCCGAACATAAACTTTATCCCTATTCTTGAAAACCCTCATTAATTTGCCTTTATTGCCCCTTTTCAACTCATTTTCCTGGGCTTTACTCAATTTTGCTTTTATTTCGGTTTTAAGGTCCAAAGGCATAGAAAAATTCAGCACAATTTGGTTCCATTCAGTTACTGAATGTATTGAGCTATTGTATTTTGCCGTAGGAAGTATTAATTTAGCCCATTCTAGCTTAATTCATATAGCGATTTCAGTTAGGTTGCCATGGAATTTCTGTACCTGCCCGTTTGTTGTACTATGAAAAGGAGGGGTTGTAAAAATGTCCGCTCCATTTAAGAAGGGACTTTATTGTCTGTGAGTTCAATGACTTTTCGTTATCAAGCGTCGCATTCCTCGTATTTGCAAGAGAATTAAGGATTTGTATCAAAACTTGTTTTACGTCAACAATCGTCCTTGATGCAATAGGAATAACTGTGGCGATTTTCGAAAATTTATCTACGCAAGCTAAAAAGTTGTGTTTATAAGTGGAATGAATGTCTATGTGTAACATTTCCCCAGGACGAGATGGTATCGGGGTCTTTCCTAGCTCTGGTTTAGTCGGTTGCCGTTCGTACTTGGTTTCTTTACAAAATCTGCAGTTGGCATTAATTTCCTTTAATTTCTTTCGTATATTTTTGAAAATAATAATCCTTCAGTACCTGCTTGATATTTCTCGGATAGAGCGATGTGCCCTACTGTGTCCCATTGTCAGTATTTCGTTTTAGTATTTATTGAAATAAATCGTTTAAGGCTAACAATAAAAAGAGGTGATTACCAACACATACATATATGGAGGTATATGTATATATGTACATATATTGATAAATTTTAAAAAATAAAATAATTAACTATAGATGTATATATACCTATATGTATATATGTACATACTCGTATATATATGTATTCAACTTTTAATTGGCACTTTGTAACCGCTAAAGCGATTTTCGGCCGAGCTCCTCCTCCAATTTGTGGTTTTGCGTCTTGATGTTTTTCCAACGAATGGAGGGACCTACAGTTTATACTAAGCCGGCTCCGAACGGCTGATGGTTTTTTTACGAGGAGCCTTTTATTTCATGTCCGAAATACACTCGGAGGGATGGACATTCCCTGCCGAGGGGCGACTGCAATTAGAAAATTTAACTTAATTTTTCATTTAAATTAATTTTCCATAACTTTTGGATGTTGCTGGTACTGGGATATGAACCCGAGCCTTCCGAATGCCAGTACGCAATGCTAACCACTCGGCTATCGCGGCCGCCAATGTATTTAACTTACGCTGTAAATAAAAATGAAAATTACCTATCGTGGAAGTTCACTTTGTTCGCTTAATTCGCTTTAGTGTATCCGCTGCTGTAGACGTTTTCAAAAAAGTGTGTACGTTTTTAACAGAACATTGGCTTAATACTACAAAGTTATGATAATAAAAACCACTGGTAGTTTTCCGACTTCAATGTTAGTAAATAACAAGGGGACGGAAATTTCCAGTGGCTCTCAAATATTAAAAGCTTTTGGTTTTAACATTGCCGCAAGACTTGTAATATTAGAAGATTGCAACAAATGTAATGAACGTAAAATGGTTAAAAGTATATAATAAATTTTAATGCTAAATATGGTGTACAACACTTAAAACTAAGAATTCAAGTGCTTGCGAATAACTAATTGTTGAGTGCATTTTTCTTTAATTCAATTGAATTAGAAAAGTTACCATAGATATTTTAAAACTATATTCAATATATTTGTATGTTAATACAGATACCCATTAGAGGGTTGCCGTATTTATGATGTAAATTACCCATTAGAGGGGTTCGCTATGCCTTGAAGGTTATATGAGTCTGAAAAGACCAACCTTTGTATTGAGTTTTTGCCCATCTTTGGGAAATGTTTTCTGATCTTGGAACTGTTTGATGTAGCGGAAGAAAATAGCTTAGAAAACGTTCATAATGTGGCGGTATCTTTTATATTTGATGCACAGGGTCATCATTATTTTTGCTATTTTTTATCGCCAACTTAGTTCTATTGCGAATATATAGTCGTGAGGTTTTATCCCGAGGGCATCCCAAATTCAAGTTCATCTAATACAAGTTTTTGGAAGGCCATGTATTTCGGGTAGGAATTTTCGAGCTCTCTGCAGTCGAAAATGTCTCAGTGAGTAGCCACCCGAACACGGTCACTTGGGATAGCAGACTATTACGAAAATTTCAAATGACTCCATCTAAAATAATAATATTGATCTGTGACGACCGTAAAAGTAGCGCCCTCAACATATGGTCGCAGTTTCTCAACCGCCCACAGAACCGCTAGACACTCCTTTCCGGTCGTCGAGTAATTTCGCTCTACTTTGTTCAAGGACCTACTCAAATAAGCTCTCACCGTCATCATCAATCAGACGCGTCTGTCTGGTTTGTGAAAGGCCTATCAAAATCCGGGCAACTCAAAACCGGTGCTGTCACCAAGCGTTCCTTCGCTTTTCTAAAACTCCTTTCACAATCTTCAGTCCAATTGAACTTTCGATTCTTCTTTGTTAAATTAGTGCGAAGCCTAACTAACTCTGCAAAATCTTTAATAAATCTGCGGTACCAGGACACTGTTGCCATAAATGACCGCACTTGCTTTACGTTTTCCGGTACCTCAATCCGAAGCATCGCCTCTACCTTCTCGGGGTCTATGTGTAGACCGTCCTTGTCCACCACGTAGCCCAAATATTTCAATTCAGACTGACAAAGATTACATTTGTCCCTATTTAATCTGAGCCCCGCACTAGCTAATCCATCTAAAACAATCTTCAAAATCTCTAAATGCTTCTCAAAATTATTTGTAACGATAATAATATCGTCCAAATACACAAAAATATGAAGTTCGAACTCTAGTCCTATGACCGAATCTATAAATCTCTGCCAAGTTGCCGGTGCATTATGCAAGCCGTATGGTATCCTCTTAAACTGAAATAGTCCTCTACCTGGTACCGTGAATGCGGTGAAGGGCCTCGACTGCTCCTCCACAGGAATTTGCCAATACGAGGACTTAATATCCAGACTGGACAGAAACTGGGCATCCCTTAGCTTATCTAAGGTCACCGACTTGTATGGAAGAGGGTAACTATCATTTTCGGTACATTTATTCAAAACCCTGTAATCTACACAAAACCTATGTGTACCGTCTTTCTGATCATCAAACTGGAGACGCCCAAGGACTATGTGATTTCTCTATCACCCCTTTGTCAAGCATGTCACCTCATCCTCGATATATCCGGGATAAAGCCGCATTGGCTCAAAAATCGATTCCAAGGACTACGCCCTGAGGTAACTCTGGAACCACGAGGCATTCCAGGAGGACCGACTTGCTCTCCACCTCTATTGGCAACAACACCGAACCTAATACCGAGATATGACCTCCATCCGCGAAAGTCACTCTCAAAAAATTCGAAACTGAACTCACCCTAATTCCATACGAACTCAATTTCTGCCAACCTAGCCGACCTATCACTGTTCTGAAAGCATCGGAATCCAACCAAGCCCTAGAAGCAAAATCATGGATCCTAATATCCAAATACGGGCGTTCGTCGTGACCGTCCGTCACCAACGAAAACGCCAATCTAACCTCTTCAACCGCGGCACTTACATTTGCCAGCTGGGAGTTAGCAGGTTCACTAACTCGCCCTACTAGACAGCCTGTCCTGCTGTCCCAGGGTATATCTCCCGTTTCCCGATCTGTTGTCCGACCTGACAACCCTATCCAACCTACTTTCTCTCACAGTCCCTGACCTGAAGGGGTTGTGTTTTCGCCCACCACCTGAAGCTGAACTTCGTTGGGTACGCGGGGAGCCACTCGGCTTCGCTGAATACACCCCGATGGACTCATTCGCTCCCTGAGTCCTTCGTCTAATCTCGTCTAGTAAGATATCGACGTAGTTGGGGTGCAAAAACTCCAACTTTAACTCTCTTACCAGTTCCTCCCAACTACCTAGTGTCTTCCTAACAGACCTAAACCATAATAACGCCTTTCCTGCGAATAAATCTACCGCACCCCTGAAGAGTTGAGCTTGGGTCACACCGCGTGCCTCACTCAACTCCTCAATCCGTTCTAAAAATGCGAAAGGCGACATACCCGCTTTTTCGCCGTCGAAGTGGACTTCGACAAGTTTACTGGTTTCTGAGACTCGACTGTCTCTTCAACCACGCGACGTAATTCCACGGGCGGAGGAGCTATCGGGTGCGCACGAGTGGCACCCGAGCGCTCTACCGAAACGATTTCCTTCTCTTCGGCTTCTTCGCTGCCGACTACCTCTTGTAGTACGGCGAGTTGGAGCAACAACTTGCTCTTCAGCTCCATCTGCTGAGTCATCTCGCCGTCGCGCCCGTCCGATTCGCGATAAACACCATTCGATTTTCGCCATCGCTTTCGCTCCATGCGATGGCTTGCCTCCACCCGAAACCGATAAAATTAATTTCTCTACGTCCTCCAGTTTCGATTCGACAGCCGTCTTATCTTCGTCGAAACGCATGGCTTCTACCGTACTGACTGGAAGGCCGCCTGTCTCCATCTCGGACGCGAGCTCATCCTGCGCTAAACAATTAATCCCCATTATAAAAAAACATTAACTCAAAAAAACAAAAAAATATATTTACTAAAAAAATTTTTATTTATAATCAAAATTAAAAAAAGCTATTACCCTAATGAAATTTCCCATTACTGGCTCAACAAAAGACCTTAACACGAAAACAACAAAAGAGCCTAACCACAAGAAACAAAAAAATATGTGGTAAAATAAAAAAAACAGAATTGAAACACAAACTACTTTTACCATATGTAACAACACTCAAATCCAAAAAAAAAATTAAATAAAAGAAAATATTTAAGTCAAATAAAAATTTTATAACAAAAAAAAATATTTAATTAACAAAAAAAAGATAAAAACACAATTAAATTTGCAACGCCCATTGGTGGTCACTTTCGGACCAGTCTCAACACACTTGACCAAAAATTTTCTACACCTAGATAAAACACACAAATGCTCGGGTAAGGTGAGCAGCAACAAACTAGAAAACTGCTAATTTTCTAAATGGAACGGACTCACCGAATACCTTTGTACTAATCAATCTCCTGATGGGCCTGGGTTCGACTCCCAATCTCTTCTTTACTCCTTCCTGGAACGCCCTAATAATAAATAAGAAAAATAGAAAATTGTTAATATTATTTAAAACAAAAACTAGACAACAAAAATCCACTCAAAATCAATTGAAATAAAAACCGCAAAAATGTATCAAAATAAATATCTTTAAATCTCGGGCTCACGTTGGGCGCCAATTTGTCACTTTTCTTATTAACAATATGTATGTGCGTATGTGCATACATACATACATTCACGTATGTATACCTCAAGTGGCTGTTGGTCAAGCGCCTACCAACAACCACACACGTCAACAAAACAAACTACCGCACAAAAAGGAGATGACAAAACTAACAAATCGATCAGCCAGCTTAGTGGAAACGGCGTGGGTTAACTGCTAAGTGCAAGAACAACAACTACTAGCAAGAAAAAAACCAAGTGAAGTGATCAACAAATGCACGACAACAATTAAGCAACGATATAAGACAAAGTAAACAATATATATTTTTGGGGTGCACCTGAGGTGTGGTCCAACCAAACTGGTTACGAACCCACTCGCACTACTACGCTATAAGGATGGGTATGGGAAAACGAAGGAAGCAACACTGTCGGCACTATAAAAAGTGGACAAACAATAAATCAACAAATGCTACTTAGGGTTTCTCAATCGGGTGTGGGTACCAAACTTCGGTGCTCCCCAGGTGATGCCTCCAAACTCTGATCCCGCCACTGGAACGCGAAACCAATAAATAAACACTACGGGCTTCGACTGCCCTTACTTGGCTTCAACTGCCAACAAATATTTGCCTCGACTGGCACTGAACTATTATAAAATTTTATTTTATTTGATTTTATTTTTTTCACTATATATATCGCACGTCCACGCAAAAAAGTGTGTACACTCTTGTAGATTATTAGAATCTGATCCGGCACGCACTTACGAGCCAGGCCGCAAGCTACGCGTTGGCCTTCAGAATTCTCCGGCGAGTGTGTTTGGTACCCAATCATTTGGCGCCGCCCCCATTACCCAAAGGGACAGAGTTGTATAGCGCATGCCACCATGGCACACCAAGTACACTGGGATAATTTTCCCCTCGCCGTATAAAAAGAAAGGCGACACCCCTTTTTACGGAGTACCCGCGCAAAGCATTCCGTTTCCCTAATATTTTGTAGTGGAGGAACCGTTTTGTACGAACACCTCCTTTTGGAGACTTATACCACTGGGTAGGCACACACCGAGTGCAACCGGGCCAACAATTCCTGGCTTTAAATTATACAACTATTTGCAGACAGATGCCACTGCCAACGCTTGGAGTGAAAGGAATATTAAGAAAAACAAAGAAAATGAACAAACAAACACAAAAGAAGTTTTTGTTGCGGCCAGTACGCGTACATACATACATCTATTTTTGTAAAAAAATTTATATAATAACACCTACTTCACACTTTATTGAATATTTTATTTTTTAACTGCACTTTATTTCGGCTTTTTATAATATTTTTAGTAATCCGGCTCGAAGGACCAAATGCTTATATCAAAATATAAACTTTCACGAACGCCGATTTATCTCAGTGTTTTCTACAGAAAGAAATTTAAAAAATTGTAATAATACGAAATACTTATTGAAATAAATCGTTGAAGGCTAACAATAAAAAGAGGCGATTACCAACACATACATATATAGAGGTACATATATTGATAATCTTTTAAAAATAAAATAATTAACTATAGATGTATATACAGGGTCCGCCATCTAACATTTTTTTTTTGAACTAGTGGTTATTTTGAGTGTGGTAACACTGATGTTACATCTGATTTGACAGGAAGTTAGTTTTATCCTTCCGCTGAACGAAAATGGTTGTGTATACGATTGAGGAATGGGCAGATGAGCGCTTGGCCGAAGACCCGGAATTTTACCAAAAAATCATCTTCAACCGTTTTACCCCATGCAAATAATTCCTCAGCTTCGGAAGCGCCCACACAACCCCAAAATCTCCCTTTCATTGATAGCATAATTCCCTTAGGTTGTCGATAAAGTTCTGGAGATGATGGTTATCGGCCTATTTCCTTCGAATAGTACCGCACAAATAGCATGTGCTGAAGCGTCAGTTGTTCAGTCTAATGGTTTATTATGATCGGGATACAGAAGAAATACGTGCTCAAAGCATAGTACTCATTTAACTTTTTCGAAAGCTGTCAGTGCATCATTGTCTAACTCGATTTTAACATTCTTTGATCGACTGGCTACCATGTGACCATTTTCTCCTCTTCAGTATCTTGTGAGAGGCTTTACTATTGAGGCATACTCTTTAATAAACTTTCTATAGTAAAAATGATTGTATTCCAAGAAGAGTGCTAGGTGTTTCATAATTCAAAATGTCATTGACTAAATCGGGGAAGGTTTTTATCTCTCCCATCGAAACAAAAAAACCAAGTGTATAAATCAGCTACTTGCTGTATTTATTATTATTTTTTTCGTATTTAATTAAAACACTTTTGTTTTGTCTTTAAATATTATTCACGAATTTATTATTTTATATTTTTTATATTAAGTTTATTTTTTATATTTATATTGTTTTTGAGGGCACGACCGTCATTTACATTACATATTTATACATTTTTTTTATTTTGCTCTCTCTTTGGAAGTAGTAGCGGATGTAGGGTTGCTGGTAAGTATTTTAATTAGGATTAAATTCATGGTGGGTAAGTATAAGGGTAAGTAATTCAGTATTTCATTATTAGGTTGATGGATTTGCTATACTAATATTCCCTAAGTTTAAAACTCGATGAGGTCTTCGCTCATGTCTTCTACATGCCGGGCGGCCTGCGGGGTCGTAACATGCACCAAGTCCTCGTCATTGCCAGGAACGCACGACAGTGGCGCAATGAGTGGGTTCGGCAGCACAGCCGACACTTGCCGAAGTTCTGTGATCTGAAAAGACATCGTTCGAAAAGCAGTTTTTGTATGAGCTGATGGAGAGTGGAGGTGTGCAGAGTTTAGCTTTTCGAGAGAGAGGGAGAGGGGGATGTATAAGCTAAGCAGGTAGCAGAAGGCAGAGTTTGGTTATGTTGCAGGTGACCGTTCCGCCTTGAATGCTGATGTCTACCACGCGAACGTTTTGGTCGGGTCCGGGATGCAGTTTCGTTATGCGACCAAGTCGCCATTCGTTTGGGGGTAGGAGGTCGTCTTTGATGACGACGAGGTCACCTTCATTCATATTTCGCTGGGATCCTTTCCATTTATAGCGTTTTTGAAGATGGTGGAGATATTCAGTTTTCCAGCGCTTGCTGAACTGATGATGGAGTACTCTTAATTTTTGCCATTTATTAATGAGTCAAAGATTTTCTGAGTTTGGCTCAGGGATCGAGAGTAAGGGTGCGCCTCGTAAGAAATGGCCTGGGGTTAAAACCTTCAAGTCCTTGGGATCTTGAGACATAGGAGAGAGTGGTCTGGAGTTGAGTACCGCTTCGATGCGTATTAGGAAAAGGAACTTTTGATTTCCAGCGACTTTAGTGAAGTGAGTTTTGAAGCTTTTCACTGTCGCTTCCCAAAGTCCTCCCATATGTGAAGCGTAAGGAGGTATAAATAGCCATGTAAGTCCGTGAATGGCATACTCTGTTACTCCTACGAAAGCTTTGCCGTTGTCGGACATTATCTTGTGCGGAATGCCTCTTCCTTCTACAAATCGTGCGAATGCTGCCTTAAACGCTTCTGTTGTTAGGTCGGAGCATACTTCCAGATGAATGGCCTTTGTCGAGAAACATATGAATACACACACGTATGCTTTGGAATGGGATGCTCGGCGGAGAGTCGAGGTTTTGACGAGGAGTGTATATGTGGACAGTTCAGGGGATAACGCTACCATCAATTGCGTGCTCATCTTCTGCTTGTATATCGTGCATATCGTGCACCGAAAAATGCAAGATTTTACCTTCTGGCGGATTCGGGGAATATGATATTCCTGTTGGACCACGCGAATCATCAGCTGCTTTTCCGCGTGCAGTAGAGTTGAGTGGAGGAATTCGAGGAGGAGGGAGCAATATCGGGAATTATCGGGTATGATAATTGGATGACGCTCATCGTAGCTGAGGGCGGCATGAGTGAGACGTCCATTTGCACGCAGCAGTCCGGATTTATCCAAGAAGTGGTTGGGAGTACGGAGAGGATCTGTTTTTTCTATCGGACATTTCGACTCCAGTGCTGTGATGGTTTTTCCGAAATATTTTCGCTGGGTGACAGCTATGAGGCGAGTTTTTGCGAACTTTAAGTTGCTTTGAGTGAAAGTGGTAGAGGGCGGATTTGGCAGCTTCCTAGCCTTTTGTGCGAAACGAAATATGTACGCTGTTACTCTGAGAGTGGTGCAAAAGGAGGAGAAACGGTCTAGAAAATCGGGGGATTCTAAAGCATGGAATGCTTCGATATGTCGTTGCTCGGATGGGGACGAATGAGTTGGTGAACTTTTCGGCCAAAGAGGGGATGGCCTAGTTAACCACTCGGGGCCTTTCCACCAGAGTGAAAAGTTGACGAGCTCTTGGGGTTTAGCTCCACGCGTACCTAGATAAGCTGGGTTTTCAGCTCTGGAGACATGTCGCCACGGAGCATTGTTCACGAGTTCGAGGATCTGAAATGACCTGTTCGCTACATATGTTTTCCACGTCCACGGGGGTTTTTCCAGCCGTGCTAATACAATTGAGGAGTCTGTCCACAAAATTAGTTCATGAGATGGCAGATTTAGGGAGGATCGGATCTGCTTCACTAATTTTGTTAGTAAAACTGCGCCGCAAAGTTCCAGCCTAGGGAGAGACGGTTTGTAAGGGGGCCACTTTACTCTTGCCTGCGAGTAAGTCGGATGTAGCAGCTTCACCTTGCTGGACTCGTAAACATACGCAAGCGCAGAATGCCTTCTCGGAAGCATCTGAGAATCCGTGTAGCTGAATGGAACTGTTTGGGCTGAATTGCACCCATCGAGGTATGCTATCTCTTCGATTGCAGCGAGATTTTTCCTGAAGGTGTTCCATTTGTGGAGTGAGATCGGCTTCATGGTTTCGTCCCAGTTTGTTCCTTCCATCCATAGTTGTTGAAGAAGAGTTTTCGCTGCTCTCATTATGGGCGATAGCCATCCTGCCGGGTCGAAAAGTTTCGCGATAGATGAGAGGATCTGTCGTTTCGTCGCGGTGTCTGAGGATAACGGGAATCAATTGAGTACGAAAATGTACCAGTGAGAGCATTCCATTTTATTCCGAGGGTTTTTGTGGAACTTGACTCTTAGAATTGGAGAAATTCTTCATCTAAAAGATCAGACTGGGCGATGTCTTTCAGCAGTGACTTGTGGTTTGCTGTGATCTCTTTTAACGGGAATCCGGGAAACGGGAATTGCCAAGTATGGAGCGCAGTTGACACCGAATGTGACCGTTTTTAGTTTAAAGTCTTCTATCGGACTATTGGAGGTTCTACGGAACAGAACGCGTTAAAAGTCTTGATCTCCCTTATGTACATATATTTGGCGGTATATTTTTTCAATGTCGCCGTTAAATACATACTTATATAAGCTCCATTTTAGAATAATGAGCATTAAGTCATTTTGGAGAACGGGGCCAGTATGAAATACGTCGTTGAGTGAGAGACCGGAATGCGAGGTTTTTGAAGCATTGAAAACTACTCGGACTTTAATAGTTTTACTTCCAGGTTTAATCACCGCATAATGGGGCAGGTAAAAGGAGAAATATTTACCGTCGCGTATGATTTCTCGTGAATAGGTTGGTTCCATGTGATCTAACGTTAGGTATTCCTCTAGGACTTCTGAATAGGTGTTCCGAAGTTCATCTTTCTTTTCGTTTGTTCGTTCCACGCTGAGGTATTGCTGCTGTGCTGCAGGTCTGGAGTGCCCGAGTGCGATGGAGTCCGGGAATGCTGATTTGAATGGCAGCTTCACTACATAACGACCATCTTCTCGCTGATGAGTGGTAGAGCGCTTCACAATATTCATCATCGTCTGTGTATGTTGGGGCCGGTGGTACCTCTTCTTGTTCCCAGAATTTCTTGAGTAATTCTCCTAATGATTCTGAAGGGGTTTCAATCACCTGAGTAGAGAATGATGAGATTTCTTCCACAACTGGTCCACTTAATATCCACCCAAATATTGTGTTTTGGGCCATTAAGCTGCCGCCTACATTAATTTTGAGGCCTGGGGTGAGTATTTTTGGGAATATATCGCTACCAATGACCATGTCTATTCTGGCTGGTGTAAAGCAGTTGGGGCCTGCTAAGGGTAGCGAGAGATATTCTGTTAAATCTACTTCTTTTATTTTGAAGGATGGGAGAGTGTGCGTCAATTGAAGCGGTATTTTCGCTTGAGCCGCGATTTTTACTGTTTGATTAGCTGAGCATATCGTAATAGAGCATATTCTATTCGAGTTTTGGACTGTGTTAGCGCCCATGCCAAGAATTTGGTAGTTGGCTTTTGTGGTAACTTTTGTATACGGGATGTTACAAAAGTTTTTTGAGAGCCTTGGCGAATGAGAGCTCTGATGTGAGTTACTTCTCCTTTGCGGAGAATGGGAATATTTGCTGTGGGAAGCAATGTCCTTTCTTTGTTACTCGAATAGTGGGATAGAGTTTTTGTTCTATCGCTTTCACTTGCCTTTGAGTTTTTTGATGCCTGCTTAGAGGTGCAGGGCTGTTCTTCCTCGACTGTCACTTAAGAGGTAGTGAAGTTTCTTTGAGGTCTTGGGGGGTAAGGCGTGTGGTTGTTCGCAGTGTAATGGAGGAGGGAGTGATGATGTCTTTGACAGTAAACGCACGTAAAGTTGCTTTTGCAATCTTTCTCCAAATGCGAGTACGCTAGGCAATTTTTGCAGTAGTTGTTGTCTTTAATGTACTTGTTCCGGTCTGAGACGGATAGTTCTCCAAATTTGACGCACGTTGTCATCGAGTGGTTTGATTGGCACAGTTTAGATGAAACTTGCCTTTTGTTTTGAGTATGGAACGATTGGGTTTTGTTCCCATAATTGAGTGTTGGGGGAGGGACCGCTGGTGTCCGTTGGGGGTAGCTGGGCTGACTGATCTTCGGCTTAGTGGATCTGTATGTGCTGAGTCGCTCCACGACCTCGTACCGAGCTGTCAGAAATTGGTCCATTTCTGACCATCGAGGTAACTCCTTCCTTGAGTTGAGTGATTGCCCCCAGAGAGCTAGTGTTTCATCCGGCAGTTTTGACGAACAGAGGTAGACAAGCATTGGATCCCAGCTTTCTGTTGATACTCTATTTGCCTGCAAGGTAGAAAGACAATTATTTATTGTTGTCTGGATCTGTTGAATCCTTTCTCCGTTCTCTGAGTGGGCATGTTGGGTGTTGAACAACGTCTTTATTTGGCCATCCACTACGATTCATCTATTTTCGTAGCGTGCCTTGAGTGCATCCCATGCTAATGAGAAATTGTGGCCACTGAGTGGGTAATTTTTGATGAGGAGTGCAGCTTTACCTCTTGTTTTCTGTCTCAAGTGGGATAGTTTCTGCACTTTAGATAATTGGGGGTGGTTGATGTACGCTGCTGTGAACATGTCCCTAAATGAGGGCCAATCTTCATATCCTCCATAGAAGATTTCTGTGTCACAAGCAAGTACCTTGAGAAAGCTGAGTAAGTCAGCTTGTGCTGGGGGGCATCTTTGTGATGGGGGTGTTTGACCAGCAATAATCCATATTTTGTTTGATTGGCCAAGTAACTGACTTATCCGGATTTTCGTGAGCATTGCGTTGTCATTTGTGGTCTCGTAGGCCTCTGCGCATGCTGATCATCAACATCATCTTCCACGTTGCTCATCTGTAGGTTTTGGTTGGCTGCCTCCACTAGTTCCATATGGCTTTCCAGATGGTCTTTGCTGCTTCGGAGTGAGTCTCTTCACTAGTGTTCCACCATTTACCGCAGAATTTTTCCATTCTGGATAACTCATATAAAATTTTTTTATGCAGCTGGGAGAATTCCTCTTCTTCCGCCTGGGATTTCGAGCGAGTTCGGGTACTGTAAGGGGGTGGAGGGTTTGGGGTTTTTCCATTTTGTCCTCCATTGTGAGATATTGATTGCATTTAATTTTAATATAAAATATTTATTTATATTTATATATATGTATATATATATATTATATGCTGTGAGCACAGCAATGTATAAATGTATACTGGGTTGTTATTATACCTTTTTTGTATGCTGGGTGCTTTGCTTAGCTTATACGAGTATGTACGTATGCATACTTATGTACATACGCGTCTTTGCCCGCTTGCTATTGTAAATAGCGAAGAAGTAGAGATTGCCGGAATATGAAAAAACCACTTTATGTATATTCCTATGTGTATGTATATACAAGTTAACGGCAGCACCCACACAGCTTCTTTACCGTAATTGTAAGCAAAATCATAATTGATTCTTCTCATAAATTATTTTGGAAGTCATTCTTTAAAACAACACATTTTGTTTACACAAGGGGCTATTGTTGACATTAACAAGCCTTCTGCATCTTTGCAGCTACAATGAAATGTTCTTATTTTATCTTCATTTCAAGATTAAACTATTTGACAATTCTGTGAAACGAAAAATAAGTAAACAATTTTGTAAACCTATAAATAAGCTTGGATTTATATTTAAGTCAGTCTTTTGAGAATTACTGAAATAAAGACACGTTCGGCCGAAGCGAACTAAAAACTTCGAACTTTTTAAAAATTTTTTTGCTTGACGCAAAAACATAATTTACACGTACCACGGTTGGGTAGCGGTGACTTGCTGCGCGGTGGTGACTTTGGGCAGTGCAATGGGCTTACACTGATCCGTTTCTGTACCCGTTGGAATGAATTTCGGTCCATTTGGGATCTATATACCGAGAGTATATATATACTTGGGAAGATGTATGAGAGCGGTAACTGGCCCGATTCTGGGTCTTTTCGAATATGTGTTTGGACCAGTTGGTGTATATAAAAAAGGAGTTTATATACGTGAGGGAATATATAATAAGCGGTTTTTTGTATTAAATATATACTTTTGACGGGGAAAGCGCGCGTTTTTCATATATACATATTAATATATTATAAATATATGAGCGCTGTTATATTCGGTAAATGAAAAGTAGGGGATTTTCATTTACCGATTTTGGGGATCCGCTAATGAATTATTATTTATTGTGAGTTTATTGTTTGGCGGATTTTGAGATTTTGCTCGAACTTTCTATAAGAAATTATAATTTAATTGATGAGATTATGTACGTGTATGGCAAAAGAGTTTCATACACAGCACGAGCAAAATCCGCTAAACAAATGGTGTTACGAGTAAGAATGGGTGGCATTTACTTTGGCATCCGGACTAGAACAAACAAATTTTTTGTTCTGGGGACGTTACGGGGGAGTGTTGTATTCTGTGTAGTGCAGGTGTTCCTATGTTGTTGAGGTTGAGGATTGTGTCCTCTGTGGCTTATTAACGTGCACGTTTGTTAATTTTTGTAAATATTTATTTTTAAAAATTTTTAAATTTTATTTAATTTTTTTTTTCTTTTTTTTATGTATGTAGCTACATTAAAGAGATACATTCATCCTCTTTCAAACGCACCTAACTTCATGTAAGTCGGATGACAGATGTAAAAGTGACAGCCATTTCAATAAAACCAAAAGTGTGCTAATGGTTCAAAAATAAAATGGAACAAAGAGCAAATATAAAAGTTTGTGTCAAACTTGAAAAAAAATTTGCTGAGACATACGAATTAATGAAAAAAGTTTATTGTGATGATTGTATGAGTCGTACGCAAGTTTATACGTGGTTTACACGATTTTAAAATGGTAGTGAGGATTTAAATGACGGCCCTAGAGCAGGACGTCCAGAAACTAGTAATCGTGCTGAACTGGTGGAAAAAGTCTGTGAAATTATTGGTATCGATGCAAATTTTACTACGAGAATGTTGGCTGAAGAATTGAATACGAGTAAAAACACTATTTGGAGAATTTTAACTGAAGATTTGGGGAAAAGAAAGGTCTGTGCGCGATTTGTTCCATATGAATTAAATGACGACCAAAAAATCGTTCGCGTGGAGCATTGCAAAGAAATTATTGAAACTGCTGAAAACGATGCAGACTTCCTTGATTCGATCGAAACTGGTGATGAGACATGGTGCTTTAAATATGACCCTGAAACTAAGCGTCAATCTGCTGAATGGAAGTCCAAAGGCGAGCCAAAACCAAAAAAATTGCGTTTTAAGAAGTCTCGAATCAAGACAATGTTGATTACTTTTTATGATTCAAAGGGTATTGTCCACAAGGAATTTGTTCCAGAAGGTCAAACTGTTAATGGAAAATACTACTTAGGCGTTTTACATCGTTTGTGGAAAAGAATCGGTCGTGTTAGACCAGAATATCCAGCAGGAAAACAGCTGTTTTTATTGCACGATAATGCACCACCTCACAAGCCCAAAAAAGTGAACGAATTTTTAATGAAAAAGGGATTTCTCTCATCGACCATCCTCCGTATTCGCTTGATCTATCACCATGTGATTATTTTTTATTTCCAAAACTGAAAACCAATATGAAGGGAGCATTTTATGATGATATCCCAGCCATTCAAGCAGCCGTAACCGAGGTACTAAAGAACATTTCTATAAATGACATAAAAAAATCTATGTATGCGCTGGTTGATCGTTCCAAACGTTGTGTTGAGTCAAATGGAACCTATTTTGAATAAATAATAACTTTCAAAGATAATATAATGTGTATTTTATTTTATATCCAAAAAGTTCGGTTATTTTTGGGACTCACCGTGTATGTATGTATTTTTTTGACTACTCGTTTTTTTATGTTTTGTGTCACCGCTTTTTATGGTTTTTTGTATATTTATATGTATATATTTTCATATATTGTATATATATATGTACATCAAATTTTATTTTGGGATTTTTTTTTTGTTTTAATTTTCTATTTAATTGTTTATGTATGCACAGCACTTGCACTATATGTATGTATTTTTATGTTTGTTTTTCTTTATATATACATCTACATATTTTTTTTTAAATTTTTTGTTTTAATTTGTATTTAATGTTTCACTTTTTTTTCGTGTCACATGTACGTGTATGTATGCAATTGTATATGCATGCATGTACGTACATATATATTTTCCGCGTTTATATTTTCACCGCGGTTTGTTTTAATATATATATTTCTGTATATATTTTCCTTAATTTTTGGAAAGAAAACGGACTTTCAATTTTTTTATGTTTTTAATTTTGTATGTTTTCACACAGTATGTATATTTTTTTTGTTTATTTATGTAAGTATATCGAACACTTTTATCGACTTAGAACACGACTTTTCGCTCGCGAATGTTAATGTTAATTCGCCGATCGCGTTAATTTTTGTAAAAATTGATTTACTTTTAATATAAAATATTTTTGTATTTTGTATATATATATTTTTTTTCCGCTCCGATGAGCGGGTTTCGGCACCATGTATAAATCAGCTACTTGCTGTATTTATTATTATTTTTTTTCGTATTTAATTAAAACACTTTTGTTTTGTCTTTAAATATTATTCACGAATTTATTATTTTATATTTTTTATATTAAGTTTCTTTTTTATATTTATATTATTTTTGAGGACACAACCGTCGAGGTTTTGCGAGCGAAAAAAGATGATTATACTTAAAAATTACATTTACATACATATTTATACATTTTTTTTATTTTGCTCTCTCTTTGGAAGTAGTAGCGGAAGTAGGGTTGCTGGTAAGTATTTTAATTAGGAGTAAATTCATGGTGGGTAAGTAAGTATAAGGGTAAGTAAATCAGTATTTCATTATTAGGTTGATGGATTTTCTATATATATATTCTTAAGTTTAAGATTCGATGAGGTCTTCGCTCATGTCTCCTACCCCAAGGAACTCAACTTTTTCCCTAAGAAATTTTAATTTTACCATTGAAACTCGCATGTTGGCGGGGTAAAATTTTGTTAAAAATTGTTCAATATCTCTGTAATGATCCTCCTCATTACTTAAGAATATAATTATATCAATGTCGTCATGACAGCACTTTCCTATTTCGTCTCTAAGAACATCGTCAATTGCCCTTTGGAATATTGCGGGCGCATTTTTTAGTCCGAAAGGAAGTCTACAAAATTCATACTTCCCATTATTTACTGAGAGTGCAGTCTTTTCCCTATTCTTTTCCTAAACATACCAGGCCCCTTGCGGTACGCAATATAGAGAACTCTGCTTACGGTCCCCTTCCTTATGCTACAACTAATTTATTAATTCCGCATCCATTGCTGAAAAAAATTTCTTAAATATATTAAATTAAATATACGTGCGCTTAATAAATTATTATTAATTGATTGCCTTATTGGATTGTGGCGCCCGATAAAAGCCATCCAAAAATTGATGATTGTGCCAGCAATTGCCCAAATGTAGCTGGTAGGGTGCCTGGAATAATTTTGCTTGCATAAATGTCGGCTCCAAGCACTAGACGTACGGGCGCTGCCGAGTAAAAGTGAAGGTCAGCTAATTTCACCAGTGAGTACGGCACCGCTATTGTTGTGTCTAGGCTTACCGGTGCGACCCGTGCGTAATCATTCCCCACCTTGGCATGAAACGCTATCCTCTGATTTGCTCCAAATTTAAAAAACAGCCTCTCTCGTGGATGTGAAGCAGTGTATGGGGGTTTTCGCTGCACCGTTGGCATCGTGCTTCACTCGGGCAGATAAAGAGGTTGTGGATAAGCGACAAGCAGTTGGAGCAGTACCGTCCAATCAGAGCGTCACGCATTCTTTCCTTTTGAGTCTTGGCCCGAAATACAGCACAAACCCCTAATGGATGCTTTCCATTGCAGAGGTGACACGGTCGTACAATACGATGAGAATTGCTGCGTTATCCTTTAGCGCTGTGTACCGGGTCATTGTTTTTATCTTATTTTTATCTGCAAATGGTTTAAGTTTTTTTTTTTTTTTGAATTGCAATTTTTAATTACTTTGGGTGGCGAGAACACAAAAGGGGAGCATATGTTTAAATTTTATATATTTGGCTGAATTCGCCGCACGCTTAAGAAATACGTGTTATCAGCTGAATATTTTGGATATCACCTGTATGGTTTACTATGGAATAGATCAGTTGACAGCAGCAGCTAAGTCAGCTGATCTATGTTCCACGCAAGTGCTGCCACTGTGAAATATGTAGTTACAAGAAGCATTTAAGTCAGTATTATGCAGAGCGACGTTTATAAACAATGCGACGGTTAAATTATGAACTGATTTTATATTGTTACGAAAGTACCAAACACGAATGGCAGATCATAACCGAAGCATACCTTATAGCGAATGTTCTATATATTGTAAGAGCGAGCCAGAGATTTCTAGAACTGAGTACGAAAAAATCGATGGGGTATATAAGAGGGCGACCAACGCAACGTTAGCTAGTTACAAGCAACTCGTTGCTGACAAATCCGTTCAGAGTGAATATAGTCGATTTTGAAATTTATAAAACTAGTCAAACTAGCAAATTGTGATTGACTTCTTTTGAATTAAGAAATTTTACACAAATTTCGTGAATTTTGTTTAACAATCCAGTGAGGCTCATATATTACAATATTATACTTTCCTTTTTTTATTTGGAAGTATATCTTCCAAAAGAACTAACATTTTACTTTTTATACAATTGTAACAAGTTAATTTATGAGCATGGTTTCATGCCTTAATCCCGGCTATGTAAACGGAGAATCAGGCAAAAGCATTTTATGTACCTCATACGTAACCGCTGTAGATTTCAGTTTTGACATTTCCTTATGTCTTATTTCTTCGAATGGCTTTTTGCCAAATCTGGAAGTTTCTGTCATTTAAGGAGGACTTACGTAAGTATGTGAAATAATTGGTTCCTAACTTAATTTAATCGTAACAACGTTTGTAATTTTTATAACGACAAAAATCAGGGAAATGAGCTGTTAAAAAATAAGGAATTCACTAAAGCAATTGAAATGTACACCAAGGCTAAAGAGTTAAATCCTTGCGCAATTTACTATGCCAACCGTTCATCTACGGCAGGAAAGTTTCGGTTTTGCACTGCAAAAACTGATCCAACCTATTTGAAAGGATACTATCGTCATGCTGTTGCTCAAATGTCTCAGGATAAATTCAAACAAGCCTTAGCCGACCTTGAATATGTCTCAAAATGTTGTTCTCAAAGACAAAGATGCTAAACTTTAGTACACAGAATGCAATAAAATAGTTAAAATGCGCGCTTTTGAACGGGCCATCGCTGTGGATAAGCCCGAAAAATCGTTAGCGGAAATGTACAAAGAATTAGAAGATATTGCCATTGAAGATGCTTTTTCGGGGCCGGCTCTAAAGGATAACAAAGTTACATTGGAATTCATGATGGACTTAATGGAACATTACAAGAACCAAAAAATATTACATCGCAAATACGCTTACAAAATACTGTGCGATATCGACCAATATATGCGTACGCAGCCCACTCTTGTTGACATTAACGGATATATGTATGGGCTGTAAATACCTACAGATAAAGTAGATATATTATTAGTTGAACTATAGAATTGATATATTTCTCTTTTTTATATCATATCATATACAATTATATATATCATTTTACAATTTTTCCTCGATCAAGGCGAAAAAGCAGCCAAAGCGACTGAAAAAATTAATTTAATTTATGAGCCCGATACTGTAAAGGAACGAGTAGCACAAAAGTGGTTTGCTAGGTTCCGTTCCGGTAATTTCAATGTCAAAGATGCACCACGTTTCGGGAGGCCTGTCATCGAATATTGCGATAAAATCCTGAAATAGTGGAAACAGACCGTCACGTGAGCACTTATTTAATTGCTGACGAACTAAAGATAAGCCAGAAAGCCGTTTGGAACCATTTGCATAATCTTGGATTCAAAAAGAAGCTCGATGTTTGGGTGCCACACGAACTAACGCAAAAAAACATGATGGACCGAATTTGCATCTACGAATCGCTGCTGAATCGCAACAAAATCTACCCATTTTCGAAGCGTTTGGTGACTGGCGATGAAAAGTGAATCACTTACGATAACGTGAAGTGAAATCGGTAGTGGTCGAAACGCGGTGAGCCGGCGGAAACGGTCGCCAAGCCAGGATTAACGGCCAGGAAGGTTTTGCTCAAACGCACAGCAAGTGGGATTGGCAAGGAATCATCTACAACGAGCTGCTCCTCTATGGCTAAACGCTCAATTCAGCCCTCTACTGCCAACAACTGGACCGCTTGAAGGCAGCACTCATCCAGCAGAGGCCATCTTTGATCAACAGAGGCCGAATCGTGTTCCATCAGGACAACGCCAGGCCACACACGTCTTCGGTGACGCACCAGAAGCTCCAGGAGCTCGGATGGGAGGTCCTAATGCACCCACCTTATAGTCCGGACCTGGCACCAAGTGATTACCATCTTTTCCTGTCCATGGCGAATGCGCTTAGTGGTGAGAAGTTGGCCTCAAGAGAGGCCTGTGAAAATTGGCTCTCCGAGTTTTTTGCCAATAGGTGCGCAGCCTTCTACGAGAGGGGTATAATGAATACCATTTGAGGATGTGCACCTGGTTAGTATCCATAGTGTATATGTAAAAATTTGCATAAATTTTCGGATTATGTAACATTTTTTCAACCTTTAAGCAAACTTTCTTATGAATATCTTCAAAATAAATGGCTTGCCATCGCCGATGAATCCATATCTGTTCAATAGTGATTTCGTTGATAGAGGCGCATTCTCCGTTGAGTGTATATTCACACTGTTTGGCTTTAAGCTTTCATACCCGAATCACTTCTTTATGTCCAGACGAAAGCATCAACATGAATCAAATGTACGGCTTCCCTGGTGTAGTATCTGCAAAATATACCTCACGCATGACTGATATGTTCACACGTGTATTCAATTGGTTACCACTATGTCATTGTAGTAACAATGAGATACTCGTTATGCACGGTGGTCTGTTCTCGAACGTCAATGTCATTTTGGAAGATTCACGCCGCATCGATCGCAATTGCCAACTACAAGAAGAAGGTCTAATGAGTGAACTATTATGGTCCGATCCCCAGACCTAGGCGAGACGCAGTTCTTCAAAATGTGGTGTAGGCATTCGGCCCCGATGTCACCAAAGCGTTTTATAATCAAAATAATCTGGATTATGTTGTACGCAGCCATGAAATTAAAGATATGGGCTATGAAGTTACACACGATGACCAGTGCATTACGGTGTTTTCAGCGCCCAATTACTGCGATACCACGGGTTATTACCTCTTTCGCGTTCACAACAATTAAAGGTAACGATTTGAAACCCAATTTTCGATCATTCGAGGCTGGGCCTCATCCTGATGTCAAGCCAATGGCATATGCAAATAACTTAATGAGTTTACTCGCGTAGTCATATAGTTTAAGTTGACTCTGTATATTAACATAAATGGGGCAAGAAGCGTTTGCATTGTAATCTTCAGCAAATACCGACTACAAATTAAAATAAAAAACAATACAAGAACATGCCGTATGAACATTACCGCGATTTAAACTGGAAAATTGCTTACAAAAAAAGCCAATGAATGAGTTTCAAGTTATTAACAGCTAAAACGTTAAGCAATTAGCAAAGAATCCCAATTAGCCAAATTGATCTGGCGTATAGGTGAATGAAACTAAGTAGAGATACACGTAAGCATCATTCGATGGTAACTGCTTGCTAGTTCTACCTATATTTGATCAATTTTTATACGTAGTGGTGACTTAGTGTAGTCAGAACCTACGAGCCCTACTCTCTCCGCTACTGATAGCGCGCAGTTTTGTAGGCCTTTCTAAACTATGATTACAAACAAAATGCATTGGCTTTTTGTTTTTCTATTCTTGCTACTAACGTGTGTGAATTTTCCTTGGTACCTACCAGCGTTCGTAAATGTAATTCTAAAATAATAGAATTTTCAATTTTCAAATTATGAAAATATTTCAAATATTTTTGATTGAAAAAATATAGGAATAAGTTGTCCAATTTTACATTTTTAATGAACTCTTCATGCTTCTTCACACATGCATCATGTATTCCTTTTAAATTTTATATTATTAAAGGGGCTGATTTACTACAGCTGGGTGTGTGATTCACTGTTGTCAAAATCAAACGAGATGAATTTGCCAAATATAGATGAAACTGCGAATTTCGAAGTGGTATCTACGAGTGAGTTAGAAGTGGAATTTTCATTTAATTGAGACATTGGATGTTAGGTTTTATTGTATGGAATGAGATGTTATACCTTTGGACCTGACGTTTTCATTGTATGATGGTAGTAGGATTAATTTGATAAGAGGCCTTGTCCCTTGACCTCTTTCGGTCTTTATGTCTACTACGCGGACACGGTTATCAGAACCTGGATGAAGATGTACTATCCTTCCCAATCGCCAATCCTTGGGTTGTGAGTTATCTTCTTTGATAACCACTAAATCACCTACCTTTACATTTTTTTGCGAATGTTTCCATTTTATGTGTTTTTACATTTCGTTTAGATAATCTGATTTCCATCTTTTACAAAATAAAAGATGTACTGCTTTTAACTTTTGCCACCGATTAAAAACAGATGCTGGATTTTTATTCGCATCTGGTTCTGGTGGAGCTAATAAGTGTCCACCAACTAAAAAATGTCCTGGAGTCAATGGCTCCAAATCGTTGGCATCATTTGAAGAAGGACAAATCGGTCGCGAGTTAAGACATGACTACTCGACATATTAACGTGTTAAGCTCTTCAAATGAATATTTTAAATTTGAAGCGATTTTTTTTCAAAATGGTTTTTAAAGCTTTTTACACCAGCCTCCCACAGTCATCCCACATGAGGAGCTGAAGCTGGAATGAAATGCCACAATAGGGATTGAAACGCGTATTTTGAAATGGTGCTATTGCGACCATCTGCCACAAAGTCCTTAAATTCGGACATAAAGGATCGCGAGGCTCCAACAATGTTGGTACCATTGTCGGAATATACGTTTTTTGAACATCCTCTTCTAGCAACGAATCTGACAAATGCTGCCAAAAAGGATGCGGTGCTCAAGTCGGTAGTTGCTTCTAGATGGATCGCTTTTGTAGAAAAGCAAACGAACAGACAGACGTAGCCTTTCGAAACTCGACAACCTCTACCGCGGTAGCTTTTGATTTCGAACGGTCCTGCGAAGTCCACACCAGTGTTGGTGAACGCACGAGAGAAAGTGGTGCGTTTTTGGGGTAGATTCCCCATAAGTTGGACTTGTGACCGTTTTTTGTATATCGTAGAGCTCTTGCAATTAGGGATTATGGATCGTATCATATTTTTCACTCGAGGAATGCAATATTGAGTTTGAATTAGGCGCAGCATTAGCTGGTTCTCCCCATGTAAGGAGATTTCATGGACGAACTGGACCACTAGACGAGATAATTTACAATTGTATGGGGGAATGATGGGTGGCGTTCGTTATATGACAGGTCTTGTGAAACGCCAAAACGTCCACCAATTCTTATTACGTCACGTTGATCTAGAAATGGGTTAAAGGGAAGTATTTCCCTCTTAGAATTTATTGCTTCTTAAGATTTCTTCTTTATAGAATTGTTTTTATTTAACGTGTATTAGAATCAACTTTAAATGAGTCTTTCGTTTTAGAGTAAGTTCTTTGAAAGATTCTCAAAACATAAGAGATCACTCTTAAAGCTTTAGACAAATTTGAAAATCTTTCAATAATATCACTACAGTTTCCTTGTGTTACTGTGTGCACTTGTACCCGTTTTACTTCAACATTTCTATTGTAGTCCGCATTTCGGGAAGGCCAGTTTCCTTCATCTTCCTGTAACCAGGAAAGGTCTTCGCTAACGTATCTCTGCTACCAAGATCTGCTGGATTATTTGATGAATCTACATGCCTCCAGTTGTCGTTTCCTACCTTTTCAGTAATTTTCGTGATCCGGTGTGCGACGAAAGTAGGCCATGAATACGGAGGTTTTCGTATCCAGGCTAGTACTATTGTTGAGTCTGTCCATAAATGTATCTTTGTATCTGCCAGATTCGGATTTTCGATTGTTGAATCCGCTAGTTCAGCTAGTAAAACAGCTCCACAAAGTTCAAGGCGTGGCAGAGAAATGGTTTAACCGGTGCCACCCTTGTTTTCGCTAAGAGAAGGTTTATATAACGTTGCCTTGCTTCTGGACTCGCAAGTATAAGGTTGTTGCATAAGCCTTTTCGGAGGCGTCGCAGAAGCCGTGTATCTCCACTTGGTCTGTTGGAGGGTAATGTATCCCGATTTCGTGATAATTCTCTTGAAACGTCTTCCAACGATCCAACGTAGTTAAGGACACTGATTCATCCCAATCTGTGCCTTTCAACCAAATATTTTGCATTAAAATCTTTGCTATAACTATTATCGGGGCAAGCAATCCCAATGGATCAAAAAGTTTGGTGATCACTGACAGTATCGCTCTTTTCGTAATCGTTTCAACATTTTTTATAGGTTTTACGCTAAAGTAAAAACTATCTGAACGCACATTCCAACGGATACCCTGAGCTTTCACTGTGATTGTAGCGTCGAATCGTAGGAAATCTTCCATAAGCAAATGCGCTTTTGGGATGTCTCGTAATAACTCTCCGCAATTCGCTGTCCATTTTCTTAAAGATAAGCCGGCTGATTGTAAGACCTTGGCAATTTGATCTCTTGCATTTATTGCGGCATTGATACTGTGTCCTCCTGCTAAGTTATCATGAACATACATTGAACTCCGTAAATTATTTGATGCCAAAGGAAATGAAGTTTCAAAATCCTTAGATATTTGGAGTAAAGTTCGAATAGCTATGTAAGAGTCCCTGGCCAGCTGAGCCTGTCGAGAAGTCGAAGGTATTTCTTCTGTTGGACCATGATTACCTGGTAACGATGTTTTCGATTGTTCCTTGACTATGTGTAAGAGTGAATGGTGTCTTCCATGACAAGTGCTACAAGTGTATGGGCTAGTGCAATCATAAACCAAATGTGCCGGCGATAAGCAATTGAGGCAGCTTTTGGCCTTTTTGATCTCTTCTATCCTTCTGGCTGGCTTAATCTTGCGAAAGTTTGGACAATTGAAGAATTTGTGCTCATTATTTTTACATATTTGAAAAGTGTATTTTGTTACACTTGCTTGATGAAATGCACCTATATTGTTTTTAAATTGAATTTTTGAATTTTAGTGATTTCGACGTTTTGTCTACTTCATTATTTCTGACTTCACCAGAAATAGATTCTAAAGCATGGAACTTCCTAGTCCATTTCTCCCCATTTGGAGATCTCAGTCTTCTTTTCTACGGACTGTTCCCAAAGTCCCAGTTTGAGTCGTGGAAGCTTCGGACGGACACAGACGGACAGATGGACAATGAATGGATCCCAGATTGCAATGTCAATGTCATTTGTCAATTGTTTACTAACACTGTTTTATTCTTTTACATATCGCACAAGTTTTTCCAAGCTGTTGCAAAACCTTCATTTGTTAAAGGACTTTTCTGAACTATATCTATGGCTTCACCCCTTGTCTTTTTTCTTAAATAGCACAATTTCTCAACTTGAGAGATGCACTTGGAAGAAATATAAATGGCGGTGAACATGTCACGAAATGTTGGTCAAGATAGATAATCGCCTTCAAACACTGCTGTGTCACATGGCGGAGGGTGTAAGTCGTTCTCATTTGATGAGACGGCTATATGTTGATTTTTTTCAAAATTGTCTAACAACTCACGGATTTTAGATGAGCAACGTAAAAAAGCTTGGTGCATAATTTGTTCTTTTTTTTATGTTAGACAAATCAGCTTTTGCTATAGGCTCTGGTCCCATTATAAACTCATTAGAAGCTGATGTAGCCTTGTCATACATCGCTTTGAATTCTTCTTGCTGTATTTGCAGCGAATATTTCCTTTGCTGAGAACCATTGTACAGTTGAAATCATTTTCGAATTCAAATTCGGTTAAGCGACCAAAAACTTCCATTATATTAGATAATCAAATAATATGCCAAACAAGAAAAAGATAAATGTGCTATTCGCAATAAATTTGTAGTTATACTTTATTTAACTTGATCAAAATACGTATGTGTATGTATATAAATCAATTAGTATGCTTGTATGTGTGTATATTCACTTTAATATTAAAAAAAAAAAAAACAAAAAGCAACAAAAATGCTCAACTGGAGATGCTCGCCACCCAATAAAGGCTTTGGAAAGTGATTTTGTGAAAAGTGAAAAAATAGTGAAAAATATACAATTATGCAAAATAATAAAATTAAATGCAGTTGCGGTTTATGTGAGGGAAAATAAAGCCAGTCTTCTAACAGAAAAGTTATTGTTGTTGCTGTTTACGTGTGCAACCCTGAGCAGCAGCTTCTACCTAAAGATGTCACTGCTGTCTTTTGTTCTTATCCAAGTGACTCTTCAAATTTATGGGAAGAATTCAGTAAGTCCCGTTTAGGATTTCCACTTTATGTGGAAATCTTTAAAAGGCCAAGGTTGCGGCCTTAGGCCCCTTCTTTTGAACTAGCAGCCACAGTAGCAACTTCTCAGATCTTTTTTTTAGCTTTCTGAAGGACCGGCACCTCCCCCGATCCCCGTTGCCGGAATTCACGAGGAATTCCGGCCCCTAATCAACCCCGACACGAAACAGTTGCTGTTACGGATTTAATAAAAGTGAGACTTTTTATTCGCGAAATTAAATGAAAAAATAATAATAATTGGTGAACAGTATAGGCAGTCACTCTAAATAGGACGTACCTAGTGTTACAATTGTAATATTTCCACGTTTACAAAATAAATAATTAAAAGGAGTTTTAATCAAAGTGAATAATGCAAAACCTAAAGTGTATGAATATTTAAAAGATCACTGCAGAAGTTTATGTTTTATAAGTTTATTTGCACAGTTTATATCACTTCTTGTTTTTTTTTTTTTGTTCACAAAATAATTTCGATGTATATGTATAATATTTATCAATATCTATATATATAATAAATATAGTTTAAAAAAAACACGCTTTTAAAGAATATTGTACTAAAAAGTTGAAAATAATTTTGAAAATAAACTTAAGACAATAGATATACCTTCTGCTCAAATATAAACGAGACTTTATCCATAACTCGACAAGGACAAGACATATGGCTATACTTCTTTTTGCTTAGGTTGGCAGGACTGTTATATGTTTACATGTCAAATTTGAGCGCGATCTGTCACATAGTTTTTTTTTACGGCTCTATAAACAAGTCAACCTCGAGTGTGTTTTTCGAATTTTACTGTGGAAATTAACGTTGAGCAAAGTTGTTTGTTTGAAATTTTGTTATTCCAATGGAATAAGTGCGACGGACGCAATGAAAATGTTGCAGAAGGCATTTGGGGAGTCTTGCCTATCACGTGCACGTATTTTTGATTAAATAGAAGTAGAAATAAATAAAGTTTAAAAAAACTAAAAAAACACGCTTTTAAAGAATATTGTACAAAAAAGTTGAAAATAATTTTGAAAAAAAACTTAAGACAATAGTATATAAAAAATACTTGTATAATTAAGAGAAAAGCATGGGGCGCTTTGTACCATAATTTCCATATATCGAGCGCCCCACGCTTTTCTCTTAATTATACAAGTATTTTTTATATACTATTGTCTTAAGTTTATTTTCAAAATTATTTTCAACTTTTTAGTACAATATTCTTTAAAAGCGTGTTTTTTTAGTTTTTTTTAAATATATTTATTTTCAACTTTTTAGTTTAATATTCTTTAAAAGCGTATTTTTTTAGTTTTTTTAAACTATATTTATTTTATATATTTTTCTAATTAACTCTATTTTGATTTTTTTTCTCTGAATTAATCAGAGAACGTATAATAATTATTAGTATGGATTATTATACGTTCTCTGACTAATTTTGTTAACGCCACGATGTATGCAACGATTCGCATTTCAAATATTTCATATTGGGATCGCGTCACAGCTAAAAGAGTTACAAACTGACAGACATACATACTGACTGACATACAAGTGAAGCTAATAAAAGCGTGTTAAAAATGAATTGCTGTTCGTTAGTCTCGCTAGAACTCGAGAACGGCTGAACGGATTTATCTTATCTTGGTCTTTAATTATTCGTGGAGGTCTAGGGAAGGTTTAAAAGGTGAGAAAAATTCGAATAATTGCCGGGAAAATCCTCAAAACAGCATTTTTCTATTTCCCATACAAACGTTTTCTAAATAATACGATATTATATTGTGTTACGAGTTACGATATCTATGAGTGCATCATTCTATCTTTGTGGCTATGTGCGAGTTAACGACATAGCCGCACACCGCATACATATGTACACACATACAAACATACACATGTACATACATACATACATATCATAAATACTTATATATAAGTGACATAACACTTATTAGACATAAATACATAAAACCAAACGACATAGCCGCACACCGCATACATATGTACATACATACAAACATACACATGTACATATATATCATAAATACTTATATAAGTTAATGCTGATAACGTTCAAAAGCTCCAAACATGCGTTTCCCACGATATGGAAGCGCACCAACAACAACAGTACGCATAAAATGCTGATGCCATGTCTGCTACACCGGATCGACGTAACAATAGCCGTTACATGTGCAGCCTTTCCGCCAACTCAGCAACCGATCACCTGTGCCCGCAATGTGACGTGGAACTTTAATGTTAAGTAAATATAATTGTAAAATTAGTCTAAGTTTTACTTTGAAGAAATAAAATAAAAAATATATTTTTTTAATTAATTTAATGTAGAATAGATTAACTGGCGCCCAACGGCCAGTCGCGTCCGATTGTAGTGAAGTGCGAAAAAAATAAAACGGGAATTTCGGGCGAAATTATTAAACCCGGCTTTCACGAAGAGCTCTCAAGAAGTGACAGGACGCGGCAGGACCCTCAAGTGGTAAAATCCAAGAGGAAAAAACCACACCCCACGGAATTGTGGCATCGTTGGACCGGAGTAGGAAAGCAGTACAAAACGGAGCAGCCCAGCAGTCACATGTGGGACAAATTAGGATTTATGTAAGCATAGACTAAGATATTGTAGATAAATAATAATAGAAAAAAAGTAAAGGTGAAAGAAAACAAAACTTGAAATATTTTAATTAAAGAAACAAAATTCATATTTAGCAATTAAAGTAAAGAAATTAAAGTAGTAAAAATTGCAAAGAAATAAAAAAAGAGAATAAAAAAACAAAATACATACATAAACTTAAGGAATTATATAAACACTTAGATCACTTTGGCGACGTAAAGACGTCCACCAAATAGCAAAGATACATCAATTTCTGCTTAGGGTTTAAATCTAACTTTAAGTTATTTAAAAAAAAATAGCTTTGTGAATCAAAGTAAAATATTTAGATTTTAAAGATTAAATACTTAAACAAAAAAAAATTATATAAACTACAGGCTTGTACAGCCAATAAATAAGTAAAAGCAAAGCCGCGACCTTTAAGGGGGACCCTCCGGCTTTATAAAACAAACAACTCTGCGATTCACCACCTTTAAGGGGGATCCTCCAGAGATTGATAAAAAAAAACAAACAAAAAATAAAAAAATAAATAAATAAACAAATTAATTGGGTAAAATAAAATAAAACCTTCAAAATGAGTAATCCAGAATTAATTAGGCCTCCTGTCTTTAATATAAATGTCCCGCCTCCACCCACCATTCCGCAAAACGCTACTAGACAACCAGGACCAAACAACCCCCAAACAACCCCAGAACTAGCAAGCCTCATTAGAAATATTGTCTCACAGATGATTTCGGAAGAAGCACCTTCTCTTATAGATAATATCATCCATCCTACGAATGAAATAATAACCGATCAGAATATAGACCCAGGACATATTAACAACCTTGCAGGCTTAGATAGAATACCAGATGTCGTTAGATGTCTCCGAAATTTCTCTGGAGATCCTAGAGAATTCGCATCTTGGAAGAAAAGCGTGGAAAGAATTCTAAGTATATATGACAGCGAAAAAGGCACTCCAGGTTATTTTGGCATTTTAAATGTCATATGAAACAAAATAACGGGCAATGCCGACGTCGCTTTAGAATCATACAACACTCCGTTAAACTGGACGGCAATTTGTAAATGTTTAAACACACATTATGGTGATAAGCGCGATATCAGTACCTTAGAGTACCAGATGTCATGCCTATTCCAAGGCAATAAATCTATTAATGAATTCTACCAGGATGTATTTTCACATCTTTCACTAATTTTAAATCAAATTTCATGCATGGATGTAGGACCGGAATCTATGCAAATCCTTACTAAAACCTACCGCGACAAAGCGTTAGACACGTTCATAAGAGGACTGAACGGAGAACTTCCAAAATTACTAGGAATAAAAGAACCTACTGACTTACCCCAAGCACTCCAATTGTGTATGAAATTACAGAACCAGAATTTCAGGACGCAACAGGCTTTTAGTTACCAACCCTCACAGCGAAAACTAAACACCCCACACATTCCACCAAAGAAACCACAACCATATTTCTCAAATTTAGCATACCTACCCCAACCAACTCCCTACTATGGACAACTAAATTCAAACAGGAATACAAATAACCAATATCTACTATACCAAAGAAATTCATTTAACCAAAACCCAACTAATCTTCAATACCGACAAAACTTAAACTATCCACAAAACTTCGCATACCCTCACAGGCCAACCCTTAGACCTAATTATTTTAATAATCCACCGCCAAGACCCACTCAACCCAAACCACCAGTGCCAATGGACGTAGACCAATCACAAAGGACCAAAAATATAAACTATATGAACAGACCTACTAATAATCCCTTTGCCGGAAAAAGATCAATAGTCCCATTACACCAAATGCATCAACCATTTAAGCAACAACGAATTAATCACATAGAACCCGTTGACGATACACTAATAGACTCAGGACAATCAGACCAAGGACAAAATGAGCAATCATGGGAAGACTACTATCAGCAGTATGCTTCTCAGGACAACATACCAGATGAAGATACTAACGAGTTTTCAGATATACATTTTTTAGGTTGACACTTCCTTATTTTCAATGGTTCAAATAAGAACTATATTCAACCCCAACTTGCAAAAAACCTTATACCCAACAACGAAAGTTTCCTCGCAAGTTCAGTAGCAGGAAATATTAAAATAACTCACCATACCCTTATCAATCTTTTCGGACTGAAAGACGAAAACCTTAAATTTTTTATCCTACCCACCTTAAAATCCTTTGATGGTATTTTAGGTAATGACAGTTTAAAACAATTGGAAGCAACAATATTCACTTCAAAAAATTACATGATGATAAAAAACAATATAAAAATTGCAAGAAAACAACAGGAATCAAAATCAATTAACAATATCCAAATAAGGACGGAACACCTCACATATAGACAATCAGAAATATTTTGTAAATTATGCAATTTATACCCAAATCTCTTTTCCGAACCGGAGGAGAAATTAACTTATGCTACCACAGTAAAAGCTGAAATAAGAACTACCACCCAAGACCCAGTTTATTCTAGATATTACCCTTATCCTATGTCCCTTAAGGACGAAGTCGAAAAACAATTAGCAAAATTACTCGAGGACGGAATAATAAGACCTTCCCGATCTCCTTACAATTCCCCAATTTGGATAGTACCAAAAAAAATCGATGCATCTGGCACAAAAAAATACAGAATGGTCATCGATTACCGGAAACTAAATTTAATCACAATACCCGATCGTTATCCTATCCCAGACACAAACGAAGTTCTATCCCAACTTGGCAAAAATAAATGTTTTACAGTCCTAAATCTGAAAAGTGGCTTTCATCAAATTCCATTAGTTGAATCTGATATTGGAAAGACAGCTTTTTCGGTCAACAACGGAAAAATATGAATTTACCAGACTACCATTCGGTTTAAAAAACGCACCCGCAATTTTCCAAAGAGCAAAGACGATATACTAAGAAAATATATCGGAAAAATATGCTTTGTTTACATAGACGATATTATAATTTTTGGCAGACGAGGAGTCTCATTTACAAAACGTTCAAACCATTTTCCAAACATTACAAGAAGCTAATATGAAAATCCAAATTGACAAATACGAATTTCTGAAAACAGAAGTAGAATTTTTGGGATTCGTTATTTCTCAAAATGAACTAAAAACAAATCCAACAAAAGTAAAATCAATTTTAGACTTCCCATCACCACAAACAATAGAAGAACTTCGATCCCTCCTTGGACTCTCTGGTTATTACCGCCGTTTCATTAAAGACTATGCGAAACTCGCAAAACCCCTAACAATACTTTTAAGAGGGGAGGAGGGACGCATGGCCAAAAATCAATCATCCAAAATAAAAATTGCTCTAGACGATAAAGCAAAAGAAGCATTCAGCAAATTAAAAAATTCACTAGTATCTACGGACGTCATGCTACAATATCCCGACTTCAGTAAAGAATTTCACTTAACCACGGACGCATCGAACCATGCAATAGGAGCAGTCCTCGAACAAGACGGCAAACCCATAACGTTCATATCTAGGACATTGACAAAAACCGAAGAAAACTACGCGACTAACGAAAAAGAACTTTTAGCCATAATATGGGCTCTGAAAACTTTTAGGAATTACCTTTACGGATCTGCAACAGTCAAAATTTTCACTGACCATCAACCGCTAACTTATTCCCTTAGTAATAGAAATACCAACAACAAACTAAAAAGATGGAAATCTATTTTAGAGGAATATAACTACGAAATTAAATATAAACCCGGTCACACCAATGTCGTTGCCGACGCACTTTCTAGACCACCACAGCAAGTAAATTCTATGACAGCAACCCAACATAGTGACGAAAGCTCAAGACAGACCTTAATACAATACACTGACGCACCTATCAACGTATTTAAGAATCAAATTTTCATTTCTACCGACGAAACAGCATCATACCAATTCCAAATAACTTTCCCAACTTATCATAGGCATATTATAATAGAGAGAAGTTTTACAGAAGAAAGTCTCACAGCACTACTAAAAAGATACCTTAACCCTTCCGTAACGAATTGCATTAAAACCAAAGACAGCATATTAGGAAAAATCCAAAATATCTACTCACAAAATTTCAGCAGATATAGAGTAAAATACACGCGAAAAATAGTAAAAGATCTAACAAATGAATCAGAACAAGAAACGGAAATTATAAAGGAACATAACAGAGCACACAGGAATGCGACAGAGAACATAATTCAACTACTTGAAAAATACTATTTTCCTCAGATGAACGCGAAAAGTAAGAATATCACAAAACAATGTAAAGTTTGTCAAGAAAATAAATATCAGAGACATCCGGCAAAACCAATATTGAAAGCTTCCCCAATCCCAGAATATCCAGGCCAAATCGTTCACATTGATCTGTATCACACTAATAACAAAGTCATACTTACCGCAATAGACAAATTCTCTAAATATGCTCAGGCAAAGATAGTGAAATCCAGAGCTTCAGAAGATATAAAATTACCCCTGCAGGAACTTCTCACAATGTTTGGCATACCTGTAAACATAGTAATAGATAACGAAAAATCTCTTAGTGCAGCCCCCATAACATTCATGCTAGAAAACCAGTATGGAATTCAGATATACAAAACACCGCCCTACACTAGTACCGTAAATGGACAAATAGAACGGTTTCACAGTACATTAACAGAAATAATGCGCTATGTAAAAAGCGAAAAAACCCACAACTCATTTGAAAATTTACTTTTTAGAGCCATTCACAAATATAACAATTCGATTCATTCAACTATCAATAAAAAACCCGTAGAAGCCTTTTTTGGACGAAGAGTTACTACTAACCCAGCACAATTAGAAAAAGACAGACTACACAACATTGAAAAAATCCGTGACAAGCAGGAAAAAGACTTAGATTACCATAATAAGAATAGGACAGAATATAAGACATACAATACTGACGACACCATTTATGTAAAAATCAATAAAAGACTAGGCAACAAACTTACACCCAAATTTAAAAAAGAATTAGTACAGGATGACAAAGGATGTACAATAGTGACAAAATCAGGTCGAATTGTGCACAAAAGCCACATTAAAAATTAAAAATTTACTACATTACATTTACAGGATAACATATCTAATTGCCTTGTGCAATGCAGAAACTCAAATACTGGACTACACGAACAACAAAATTGTAACCATGGCACCGGGAAACTCAAAACTCCAAACAGGAACTTTTAAACTAATACATTCAATAAACTTAGATCAGTACGACGACATAATAGAAAAACTGGACACCTCAATAACAAATGACATAACAAAAAAGAATTCTCTTTACCCATTCCTATCCCACGAAATAGAAACCGTAAAATCCTTATTATCCCAATTGAAACGCAATAGACTTAGGAGAGCAATAGAAACATTAGGAACTATTTGGAAGTGGATAACTGGTTCACCAGACCACGAGGACTTCCAAATAATTAGCGATAAAATTAATAACGTATTAGAAAATAATAATCATCAAGTAGTAATAAACAAGTCAATAATTGAAAAAATAAATAAATTAACTAGTGTAACGAATATGATATTGAATAATGTAAAATCAAGCAACGAATTAAAAGATGAATTAGCTAAAATTATAGAAAGAAAAATAAGAATGTTAAAAGAAGAATTAGTAAATATCGATTATTCTATACAATGGGCTACTATATATATCTATATATACTATCAAATCAAGAAATAAATCAGGAAATAAACGTAATAAAAGAAATTTTTGAAAAAGAAAATGTACCATACATAAATGTCATAGAAGCTATCGAATTAAGTCACGTTAAAATTGTGTCGAATCAATCTAATATTATTTACATTATAAGTATACCTATAACAAAGAATGAAATATGTAAAACTATTGTAATAAAACCAGTAAAAAAAATAAAAAAATAATAAAAATTCCATATGAAAAATTAATGATATGTCAAGATAAAACTTATGGATTTAAGAGCAATTGTAAAAAATTCAGTAACATAATAGTTTGTAAACAAAAAGAATTAGATGATATTTCAAATACAAGTTGTATTCCACGATTGCTTAAAGGGCAACCTTCGAACTGCACAACCATCAACAATCAGCACATACCAACACAGGAAGAAATCCTCCCAGGAACACTACTCATTAATGGCTATAACGGAACAATAAATATAGATGGAAACCCGCTAGAGTTAACGGGAACCTTCATTTTAAATTATGTCAACTTCACTATCAATATCAAAAACAAAAGCTATTCGAATAAAGAAGTATCACTTCCCAACCCACTACCAGCGATCAGACAATCAACTAACTTTACCACAAAAACCGAAGAGATTCTATCCTTGCAATTGCTACAAGAACTAAACGTAGCTAATATAGAGGAAATAAGCCTGCTGAAAACGAAATATAGAACCAGTCTTTGGACAGGCTCCGCATCTACTACAATAATCATAATCCTGATCCTCGCAGCAGCGGCAAAAAGATATTTGAAGAAAAAAACGAACAAAACGCAAAACCAGGATTCAAACCGCAGACAAGAAGATACAATAGTCCCAAGCGTCCTATCGGTCAACGAGGACGTTGCACCTTTTAAAGGGGGAGGAGTTAACGCTGATAACGTTCAAAAGCTCCAAACATGCGTTTCCCACGATATGGAAGCGCACCAACAACAACAGTACGCATAAAATGCTGCTACACCGGATCGACGTAACAATAGCCGGTACATGTGCAGCCATTCCGTCAACTCAGCAACCGATCACCTGTGCCCGCAACGTGACGTGGAACTTTAATGTTAAGTAAATATAATTCTAAATTAGTCTAAGTTTTACTTTGAAGAAATAAAGACGGCTTCGGCCAAAAAAATATATTTTTTTAATTAATTCAATGTAGAATAGATTAACTTATATAAGTGACATAACACTTATTAGACATAAATACATAAAACCAAAATAAGCATATGTAAACATATATTTCAGCTAACACACTTGAAATGTACAACACACATTGTAAAATATAAATATCAGAGATAAGAACATATAACAATAGAAATGCACATAGTAACCCAAATATAACAATAGAAATGCACATAGTAACCCAAATATAACAATAGAAATGCACATAGTAACCCAAATATAACAATAGAAACGAATAGTTCTATCTGTTAGTAAACAGATAACTATCGATACAGCTCAATAGTATAAGTAGCATTAAGATTTATGTAAATTAGTTAATCTAAAGATTATGAATAAAGAACACGCACTTCGGCGTAGTGAAAACATATTTCTTTTTTTCATATCGTAAAAACGATAATAACTTGCGCGAGAACTTTCTTTACTTTGGTGATCCTTTTTGATAGTGACACTTTACTACTAAATGAGCGGGAAATTTTCTCACTTTGATTAATTACAATTTACGATGCCGAGGAGAAGACGACCTAACTTAGGTCGTCGTAGTCAATCAAATGAGCGAAGAGCTACCTCACGTGCTAACTGCACTGATGACCAGAGACAGACAGATCAAGAAAATAGTCGCATTGCTATGTCTGAATTGCGTTCTTTATTGAGTGATAATGTAGGAGATAGGCTTAGAATGCAACGAGTTCGTGCACATCAAACACAAGAACAGCAAGCTAGACATAATGAAATTGAGCGAATCCGCAGACGCAGTGCTCCTGTGATTCTTGAACGAGCTGCATTCCACTATGATCCGGCAATTGATTATTGTGCCGACAAATCGGTAACAATTGGGGAAATGAAAACAATTTGTAAATATCGTAAGGCGTTAAAATACACTGGTGAATCTACTGGATTATGTTGTGCTGACGGCAAAGTAAAATTGCCACAATTGGTACCACCACCAGATCCTTTACGCTCTTTAGTTTCTGGGATTGGAAATGATTCTAAGCACTTCTTGACCAACATTCAGTAATATAACAACTGTTTCTTCATCAGAATAACAATTTAGTAAACATGTTCAAAATAGCATTGGATCGGATGCCATCTGATAGCCATAATATTATTATTCGAGCTGACAAAACACCTGCCGGTGAACACACAAGGAGGTTCAATTCACCTACTATTGATGAAATGGCTGTTGTCATTGTGGGAGAAAATTTACAATCTAGAGATATTGTGCTTCATCGTCGGAATAGTGGTTTAAAACGTGTATCTGAAACACACAGGAGTTATGATGCACTACAATATCTTTTGATCTTCTGGCAGGGGGAAGATGGATACCATTTTAATATCAAAATGGTAAATCAAGTAACAGGTAAATAAATTGAACAAGATTAAATAATATTTTTAAATTCAATTCATCTAAGTAACAATTTAAACATTTATCATTTTTGATTGCAGGTGCTGAAACCAACAAAAAAGTTAGTGCTATGAATTTCTATTCATACAGATTCATGATCCGTCAAGGTGAAGCAAATCATATCTTGATGTGTCAACGACTTTTTCATCAGTTTGCAGTTGACATGTATGTCAAAATTGAGACTAAACGATTGACATACATCCGTTTGAACCAACGACGGCTACGGTCAGAGGAATATATTCATCTCCGCGATGCTATAAATGCTGATGGCAATGTGAATAATGTAGGAAGAATGACAATTTTGCCAGCTACTTATATAGGAAGCCCACGCCACATGCATGAATATGCTCAGGATGCTATGTCATATGTTAGGCATTATGGCCGCCCAGACTTAATTGTTACATTCACATGTAACCCAAGATAGTCCGAAATCGAGAAGGAATTACTACATAGCCAAACACCAGTTGATAGACATGACATAACTGCCAGAGTTTTTAAACAAAAATTAAAATGTCTCATGAATTTCTTAATAAAGCATTGTGTGTATGGCCGAGTCCGTTGTTGAATGTACTCTGTAGAATGGCAAAAGCGCGGATTGCCACATGCGCACATTTTAGTCTGGTTAGTGGACAAAATAAGACCAGATGAGATTGATTCCATAATTTCAGCTGAAGTTCCAGGTGAAATAGTTGACCCAAAATTGCATGCAGTAGTTACCAAACACATGATACAACTAAAACTCACGCTGTATGGTCGACGGTAGGTGTTCCAAGCGATACCCAAGAGACCTGCTTGCTGAAACCATAACGGGAAATGATGGATACCCATTGTATCGTCGGCGATCAGTTGCGGACAGAGGGTGATCGGTAGTTGTGAAGGTAAGAGGACAAAATGTTGATGTAGACAATCGTTGGATTGTGCCATACTCGCCAATTTTGTCCAAAGCTTTTGAGACTCACATCAATGTGGAATATTGTAATTCTGTGAAGTCGATAAAGTACATATGTAAATATGTTAATAAAGGTAGTGATATGGCTGTCTTCGGTGTAACCAATGCAAATGATGAAATATCACAGTACCAGATGGGTCGCTATGTAAGTATTTAGCAACGAAGCTATTTGGCGTATCTTTTCATTTGCGGTACATGAAAGACACCCTACAGTAGTCCATTTTGCAGTCCATTTACGAAATGGTCAACGAGTTTATTTTAATGAATCTAACGCAGCTGATGATTTTGCTCGCACTTTGCTGTATGCTGACATGCCACGCTATTACAAATGGAACGCATCATCGAAATCGTTTCAGCGTCGAAAACAAGGGACACCAGTTGAAGGACATCCAAATGTATTTGCTTCAGATGCTCTGGGTCGCATCTACACAGTACATCCAAATAATGATGAATGTTATTATTTGCGGTTGTTGTTGGTGAATGTTCGTGGTCCGACATCGTTTAAACAACTGAGAACAGTTAATGGACAGCTGTGTGCGACTTAACGTGAGGCATGTCAACTATTACATTTACTTGAGAACGATTCGCACTGGGATGATACGCTCAAGGATTCCGTAATATCTTCATCGCCGCATCAAATTCGTAAATTGTTTGCGATTATCATATCGACATGTTTCCCCTCGAATCCAAAAGACTTGTGGGTTAAATATAGAGATGACATGTCTGAGGATGTTTTGCATCGTGTGCGCCGTCAAACTTTGAATCCTACACTACAAATGACTGAAGAAATTTACAATGACACATTGATCATGATAGAAGATATGTGTTTATTGATGGCAAATAAAGTATTGTCGTGTTTGGGAATGACAGCACCCAATCGTCATATGCACGATGCATTAAACCACGAGTAGCAAAGAGAACATCAGTACGACATTGAAGCATTGGCCGAAACAGTTCGTACAAATGTTCCACAATTAAATCAACAACAAAGAATTGCGTACGACACTTTGATAGAAGCTGTGAACAGTGGATCTGGTGGAATTTATTTCCTTGATGCTCCCGGAGGAACCGGAAAAACGTTTTTAATTTCATTGCTTTTGGCGAGGAGCAGATCGCGAAATGATGTTGCTCTAGTGTTGGCTTCATCTGGAATAGCTGCGACTCTGCTAGAAGGGGGCGAACTGCACATTCTGCCTTGAAATTACCACTAAACATGCAAATCACCGAAACACCAATTTGCAACATCGCCAAAAATAGCGCAATGGCCAAGATCCTACAGGTATGCAAATTGATTGTTTGGGATGAATGCACAATGGCCCATAAGAGGTCACTGGAGGCACTGGACAGAACGTTGAAAGATCTTCGTGACAACCAAAATATTTTTGGTGGGGCTATGATTCTGTTGTCAGGTGATTTTCGTCAGACTCTTCCAGTTATTCCCCGATCAACTGTTGCTGATGAACTAAATGCATGCCTAAAATCATCAAATTTGTGGCAGTATGTAAAGACACTCCACTTAACAACGAACATGCGAGAATTTTTGTTAGACATTGGAAGTAATAAAGTTGCAGTGGACACCTCGACCGGATTCATCACATTACCTACAGATTTCTGTCACATCACAGACTTACTTACTTACTTACTTACTTTACTGGCGTAGACACCGCTTACGCGATTTTAGCCGAGTTAACAGCATTGCGCCATACGCTTCTTCTTTTTGCTGTGTGGCGCCAATTGGAAATACTAAGTACAGCCAGGTCCTTCTCTACCTGGCCCATCAAAGGGGTGGAAGTCTTCCTCCTCCTCTGCTTCCACCGGCGGTTACTGCATCGAAAATTTCATGGCTGCAGTATTCGTATCCATCCGGACCAAATGGCCTAGACAGCGTAGAGCTCATCGTTCCATCGTCTGCGATATCCGCCGTTGCCAACTCGAAGAGGACCATACATCTTACGCAAAAGTTTTCTCTCGAAAACTCCTAACGCTGACTCATCAGATGTTCTCATCGTCCATGCCTCCGCACCATATAGCAGGACGGGAACGATGAGAGACTTGTAGAGTTTGGTTTTCGTTCGTCGAGAGAGGACTTTACTTTTCAATTGCCTACTCAGCCCAAAGTAGCACCTGTTGGCAAGAGTGATTCTGCGCTGGATTTCAAGGCTGACATTGTTGTTGGTATTAATGCTGGTTCCAAGATAGCCGAAATTATCTCCGACCTCAAAGTTATGACTGTCAACAGTGGCATGGGAGTCAAGTGGCGAATGCGATGACTGTTTGTGTGATGATAGGAGATATTTCGTCTTGCCCTCGTTAACTACCAGACCCATATCCTTTGCTTCCTTATCCAGACCGGAGAAAACCGAACTCACGGCGCCGTTGTTGAGGCAATAATGTCGATATCATCGGCGTACGCCAGCAGCTGTACACTCATATAGAAGATTGTACCTTCTCTATTTAGCTCTTTTGCTCGTATTATTTTCTCCAGCATTAAATTAAAAAAGCCACACGATAAAGAATCACCTTGTCTGAAACTTCGTTTTGGAGAGGTCCTTCCCGATCCTGATAGAGCTTTTTGTGTTGCTTAGCGTCAGGTTACATAGCCGTATAAGTTTTGCGGGGATACCAAATTCAGACATAGCGGCGTAAAGGCAGCTCCTATTCGTGCTGTGGAAGGCGGCTTGAAAATCGACGAATTGTAGCTGGTGAAAATATTGCTTTATTAACGGCGTCGAAGGACCATGTGCAAACAGGTGGGCAGTAGCTCCCAATAGGACGTACCCAGATATTTGTTAATGATGAAAATAAAAAGAAAAGCGATATGTTTTTTAGTCGATGTTGACTTGGTGTGACTTATAATATTTATTCAGTATTTATATTTACATAATAAACAACCTCTAGTGAGTAAGATGGTGGCCGTAAGCAGACCGTTTCCCTTGGTGTAATAATAACAAGTGATATTAACCGTATATGAAATATTACCAGAACTTCGAAAAGAAAAAGGCGGCGTCCTGCCATTCGGAAGGCTCGGGTTCATATCCCGGTGCCACCAACATCAAAAAAAAAGTTATGGAAAATTAATTTAAATAAAAAATTAAGTAAAATTTTCTAATTGCGGTCGCCCCTCGGCAGGGAATTTCCACCCCTCCGAGTGTATTTCGGACATGAAATAAAGCTCCTCATAAAAAAACCAACAGCCGTTCGGAGGCGGCTTAGTATAAACTGTAGGTCCCTCCATTTGTTGGAAAAACATCAAGACGCAAAACCACAAATTGGAGGAGGAGCTCGGCCGAAAAATCGCTTCAGCGGTTACAAAGCGCCAATTATATATATATATATACGAAAAGATTTATCCAAATTCAATTACGAATACTAGGGTGGTCGATAATATTAGGCACTGCCCTAAACAACCTGTCAAAAACTGTTTTGGCATTAAATTTTCTAAAATCTACTACCATCCGCATCTATTTTTCCCGTTCTCGTCCATTCTTATTTTGGTTACATCCCATATTGGATTATTATATGGTCATCGAAAAAGACGAATTATTCCATCTCGAAGTTAACTTTTAATTTCCTCTGTATAAAATCAGTTATTTGCTGTATTTTATTTTTTTGAGAAACTAAGAAAAAAGCGCACTTTTCTTTTAAATACAACCTTGGCCAAAAGTATTAGGCACCCCAATAATTACCGAATTTTTTGTTTTAACAAGTGAAATAATGCAGTTTTATTATTAAACAGTGAAAATAAAATGAATTAGTGATAATAACATTAATATTTAGTACGTCCATCCTTCGATTTAATAACGGCAGTAATTCTCTTAGGCATGCTGCGTACAAGCTTTGCACATTCATCCGCACTTATAGCGTACCACTCGCTAATTAAGGCATTTTTTAATGCAGTTTTTGATGTTATAGTGTGTTCCTTAATCTTGCGTTTTCAAATAGCCCACATGTGCTCAATGGGATTAAGATCTGGAGACTGTGCAGGCCAATCTAACAAAACGATGTTTTTATCTCTAAACTAACGCACCGTAGTCGCTGATTTGTGACAAAGAGCATTGTCTTAGTGAAATTGAACCCTATCTAAATGCGTTTTAACGAAGGCAGAAGAACAGCTTCTAATATATTTATGTACTTTAGACTGTCCATGCGACCCTCGCAAACGAACATTTCGCCGACACCATCAGCAGCCATGCAGCCCCAGATCATAAACTATGCTTAACAGTGGGTGCCACGCAATCTGGATGACATTCTTTCCCAGCCCGTCGCCTCACGAACTTCACACCAGGTGTTCCAAATATCTGTAGAAAAGAAAATACAATGTTTTCATAAGATTTGTATTATGTCTTCAAAATTGCTCAAGGGTAAGAAGCTATGGCTGTTAATACTTTAAGACGATCTTAACTAAGCTTACCTCGAAGTTTGATTCATCAGATCACAGAATATTCGACCAATCTTCTTCTGTGAAATGTTGGTATGGGCGAGCCCATTCCAAACGATTTTTCCTATTCTTTTCTGAAAGCCACGGCTTCTTTCGGGCTTTGCATCCTTTTAAACCTGCTTCCAGCAGTCTTCTTCTAGCTGTTCGAGCACTAACTGGTTTACTAAATTCATCCCAAAGGCCAGCTGCAAGGGCAGAATAAGATATTGCTTTGTATTCTGTCTTTAAAATTGCTCTAGGCTAAGAAGCTATGGCTGTTTATACTTTAAGATGATTTTAACTAAGCTTACCTCGAAGTTTGATTAATCAGACCACAGAACATTCGACCAATCTTCTTCCGTGAAATGTTGGTATCGGCGAGCCCATTCCAAATGATCTTTCTTATTCTTTTCTGAGAGCCACGGCTTCTTTCGTGCCTTACATCCTTTTAAACCTGCTTCCAGAAGTATTCTTCCAACCTGAGATTTACCTTCTTCATTTAGAACTTGAATTCTAACTCTATCATCGTAACTAATTTCACTTTTTTTAGGCACTTCGGTAAATATGAACTGTTTTTACACTTTCACTCTCAAATTTGAAATGCGAAAATATTTTATGAATTTCTTAAATATGACACTTTTTAGGTTTAGCTTACCCAGAGTGCTATGACTTTTAATATTACACAATTTATTCGTTTAATCAACAGATAAACACCCATGTAAGACATTTACAAAAATAAGTGGTAACTTTGATAGCCACATTTGAGAATACTTGTATTTTAGTGGGGTGCCTAATACTTTTGACCTAGGCTGTATATACATACGAATATTTTCGTTTTTGGGGGATGGATTATCATCTTTTTCGAGAGTTGAATGTACTGTGTTTCAGCGGGAAGAGTGCGTTTTAGTTTTCGCCCGGAGTTGGGAACTCTGAGGGATGGTTGAGTGAATTTCCGGCAGTGTGAGCAAGGTGTCGTATTGGGGTACGTGACCTTGAACTTTGCTGTATTGGGGGGGATGAGTGCATTTCGGAATTTGTATTTCTCCGCCTTTAGTGTTGGGGTGATGATGCCACTTTGGATAAATGTTGGAGATCAGCTTCTTGTGAGGTTTCTTTATCTTTAACTTCTACAGTTAGGACATCGTGAGCATGGTGGATGCGTACAGAGTTAGTAAGTGGGGTGCCAGTTCTTTTTGGGGAAGAAACTAAATGGCTAGCAATGTTTCCAGGTCTGTGTGCAATTTGTTTAGTCTCAGGGTTGAGACATTTTGGGGGGTGCTTCCAGACTCGAAAGCGAGACCTGCATTAGAGGGATTTCCAGTCTCGGGAAACTTTCCGATGTTCTCATTGAGCGAGTGTGGGAGTGGTAGTGTGGTATATCGACCATTATCTAGCTCTCAGAGGCTTTTATTGCCTGTGTTGAGGCTGCCATGACTTTTTCTGTGACTGGGCCGCTTATTATCCATTCAAAAACTGTGTTTTGAAATAGTAGGTTTATGTTGTTTTTGAGTCTTGGAGTGAGTATTTTCGGGATAATATCGCTGCCAATGACCATATCTATTTTGGCTAGGGCAAAACAGGTGGGATCTGCTAGGGGTAATGAAATATAATAATGAAGATTATATTAATTTACTTAAAATGAGGGCAGAAGTAGTCTTTTTCGAGATCTGGGGAATAAATTGTTAACGTTCGTATTTTGTTAGAGGTTCACACTATTTGTCCTCCCATTCCGAATATCTCATGGTGGGTTTTTGATACCAAGTGGCTTTTGAAAAATGGGACATTTCAAAATTTTTTTTAAAACCTTGACCAATGCGGACAAAATACAATGTTTTCATAAGATTTGTATTATGTCTTCAAAATTGCTCAAGGGTAAGAAGCTATGGCTGTTAATACTTTAAGACGATCTTAACTAAGCTTACCTCGAAGTTTGATTCATCAGATCACAGAATATTCGACCAATCTTCATCTGTGAAATGTTGGTATGGGCGAGCCCATTCCAAACGATTTTTCCTATTCTTTTCTGAAAGCCACGGCTTCTTTCGGGCTTTGCATCCTTTTAAACCTGCTTCCAGCAGTCTTCTTCTAGCTGTTCGAGCACTAACTGGTTTACTAAATTCATCCCAAAGGCCAGCTGCAAGGGCAGAATAAGATATTGCTTTGTATTCTGTCTTTAAAATTGCTCTAGGGTAAGAAGCTATGTCTGTTTATACTTTAAGATGATTTTAACTAAGCTTACCTCGAAGTTTGATTAATCAGACCACAGAACATTCGACCAATCTTCTTCCGTGAAATGTTGGTATCGGCGAGCCCATTCCAAATGATCTTTCCTATTCTTTTCTGAGAGCCACGGCTTCTTTCGTGCGTATTTTGTTAGAGGTTCACACTATTTGTCCTCCCATTCCGAATATCTCATGGTGGGTTTTTGATACCAAGTGGCTTTTGAAAAATGGGACATTTCAAAATTTTTTTTAAAACCTTGACCAATGCGGACCTTTATCTAGGTTATCTTTTCTTCATGAAGAACCGGTATTATTACTGTGAGAAGCAGTTTTCTCTCTTCGCTACAAGAGAAATGATTCAGCATTTTCTCATTATCAGACTGACACTGCCGCCTGTTGAGATGAACAGGGCTTTTCAACCTAGACTGGCACTTGAAAAGAGGTAGTTGGAGGTTTGGGTTTGTTGAGGGTCTGAGTTGTTTGGCGTTTGGGGGTTCGCTGGGTAATGGAGGAGTGAGTGATGCCGCCTTCGGCGGTATACGCAAGGGAAACTGCATTTGCAATCCCACTCTGTATGCGAGCACGCCTAACAATTTTTGCAATATTTATTTCCTTTAACTTTTAACGATCGGGGATGGACAATTGTTTAATAGTCTATTTCCACCGGACGTTAAATGCATTTTAGCTTAAATGCATTTAAACATCGCATTTAAATGCGAAATTCTCATGTGTTTGTTGTAGTTGTTTTCAAAGTGAGTTAACTCACTTTCGGTAATTTAACACAAAATGTTATGTTAACAGTCGATGCTGTCACTACTAATGTAAACATTTCGGACGTTTCGGTATATTTTTTGCCAGAGTCGTGTATTTTCGGATTTAATGAGGGGCCAGACTTTTATTTTGCATGGTGAAATTTTTTTTGCAAAAGTTAGTTTTTGCATTAATATTAACATAAAAACATATAATAAGTAATAGGCGAAGATAATACTCTCCTCTTTAAAAAATAAAATGAAATAAAAATAAAAAACAAACAAAAAGCAATTGTGGAATAGAAAACGATCCCCTCAACATAAAAATATACGCGACTCTGGCAACTATCAGCTGATTGCGCAAAACAAATAATTATGAGTATATACGTAGCGCTTTGTAACCGGTTAAGCGATTTTTCGGCCGAGCTACTCCCCCAATTGTGGATTTCTAGAAAAAGTGAAAATGGAAGCAAAACGACGCAAGTGGATCCTTACGGAAGAGCTCAGGAATTGAGAGGTTGCCTAAAAAACTCTCATGTATACAAAGAAATGGCGGTGGAGTTAACGCAATCGGGGATCGAAGTCACTGGCCTTGTTGGCAAAGTTGTAAGCATGCAACAAAGCATTTTCCTTTCAGCAGCGTCTGTCCGTGCAGCAATAATCTGCACTTGCAAGTCATAATATTGTATAAATAGCAAAATAAAATGAATGCGGTCTTATGAATTTTGATTTTAATACTTGTGACAAATTTTGCAACTGCTAATGTAAAAAAAATCAACTGTTTGCGTTAACTCACTTTCGGTGGAAACGTTTGACATTTCATTCACTTCACAGAGGCCTTAAATGCATTGCTTGGTGGAAATAGGCTACAAGCTTCATACGCATTTCCATCAAGTGGTTTGAGTTACATACTTTGCATGTAACCGATTTTTTGGGTTGAGTGTGGAGATTTAGAGTTTTGTTCCGATAATTGAGAGATGGCTGATGTCCGTTTGGGGTAGTTGGGCTGAGTGATCTTCGGCTTATTAGGTCCATATGTACTAAGCCGTTCTACAACTTCGTACCTACTAGTGAGAAATTGCTCTATCGGGATAACACTTTTCTTAAGTTTAGAGGGCGAGTGTTTCATCTGGGAGATTTGAGTAAAAGAGGTATATTAATATTGAGTCCCAGCTTTCTGTGGCCACTCCATTTGCTTTGAGGGTCAAGAGGCAGTTGTTGATTGTAGTTTGGATATCCTGTATCCTTTCCCAGCTTTCCAAGTGAGCTGGTTGGATGCTGAATAGGGTCTTGTTTTGGTCATCAACGATTATTCTACGATTTTCGTAGCGGGGCTTGAGAGCATCCCATGCGAGAGAAAAATTGAGATCATTGAGAGCGTAATTTTTTATGCATAGGGCAGCTTTTCCTCTTGTTTTTTGCCTTAAGTGATACAGCTTTTGTACTTGGGTGAATTTATGGTGATTGATGTACACTGCTGTGAACATGTCCCTGAATGAGGGCCAGTCTTTGTGTTCTCCATAGAAGAGTTCTGTGCCATATGCAGGTACTTTGAGATAGCTGTACGAGTCGGGCTGAGAGTGTGAGAAATCCGTATTTTGCTAGAATTTGCTGAGTAGCTCGCTAATTCGGTTTTTTGTTAGTAATGCATTGTCGTTTGTGGCTTCATATGCGTCTGAACACGCCTATCGGGCTATTTCATCCTCCATATTGCTCATCTGCAAGTTTTGATTTGCTGCATCCACCAGGGCTATGTGATTTTTCAGGTGATCCTTGAAAATTTGTAGGGCTGCCTCTGAATAAGTTTCTTCGTTAGTGCTCCACCAATTAGCGCAGAATTTTTCCAGCTGAGAGTGCTCGTAGAGGAACTTTTTCTCTAGAAGTGAGGAAAAGTTATAATTATAGCTGCAACATTTATATTATTTTACAATACTTCCCTTTATAAAAGTATATTAAGTTTTAAAACTATTGATATTATTTATAATTGACAAAACTTTTCATGTAGAAATTCAGATACAGTTTAGAGATCTTTACTTTAACCTCAATTTGACATTAATGAATTCATCCTTAACTGCTGGCACCATTTTCGTTAAATCATCTGCCAACATCTCGCTCGTAGAAACGTATACCAACTTTACAGATTTATTCTCCAGCTTCTCTCGTAAGAATTTCACCTTTATGTCAAAATGCTTAGTTCGTGGTGAAATATTGTTGTTGCTCCAATATAGTGTTGTAGTCTTTGGACTACCTGTAACCAACTCAGATAATATCCAATTTAACCTAATGACTTGTTGCATAGCACCGACTACTGACATTAGCCCTGCATCAGCAGATGACAATTCAATTGTTCGTTACCTATGCGTAGACCAAGATATTGCTCCTGCATAACAAATACGTAACCAGACGTAAATCGCTTCTCGTCCCGCTTTACTGCAATCCAATGAGCTTTGCCGGGGTTTTGTGAAAAACGACTTAGCAAATTGACTGCAAAACTGATGTCTGGACGAGTATTTTGCACTACATACAGAAGACATTAAATTGCTTCCTTGCGGACACATTTCTGCAGTTAGCTATTGCGACAAATCAAGTGGAGTTGAGACAGTATTACAATCGTCCATTCCAAAACGTTTCAATACACTGGAAATATATTTAGATTGATCAAGTGTAATTACATTGTTCACCATATCACGCTGAACTCTCATGCCAAGAACCGATGAAGCTGGACCCATGTCTTTCATTTTGAATCTAGAAGACAACTCGTTCTTAATACACTGCGTAGCTTTTTCATAATTGGAGAACACCAAAATGTCGTCAACGTATATATCCACGTACAACATGCTACATTCAGTAACGCAATAATAAATACATTTATCCACTTCGATTCTAATAAGAACTAGGCTGGCAATTAGTGTTCAATTTATCATTCCAAACTTTGCTAGCTTGTTTCAAACCAGACAAAGATTTTATCAAACTACATACTCTGCCTGACCCATCATCAGGCTCACCATTCAAGTATGCCGTAACTGCATCCAACTGACTCACAGACAAGTCATACTTCGCATTGCAAACTGAAAACGTAGTGAATTGTATCTAACCATTGGTGAAAGGGTTTCCACATAGTCAATTCCCTGTTTTTGTGAGCAACCCATTACAAATAGCGTTGCCTTATGACGAACAAGCGCACCATAAGCATGACGTTCAAGTTAAAATACCCATTGGAATGTATGACCTTTTTACCATCAGCAAATTTCGTTAGCAGCCAAGTGCTCGCTTCAGTACTACTTAATGCCTCCTTTACATCTACAGGATCATCAAAATCACACACCGCACTATTTACGAATTTATTTTGCCTTATCTACAATGCGCTTGGGCCGCCGAACTGGACATATGGACTTATGTTGTCGTTGTTTTTGTTTACTGTATGCTGAACAGCTGCTTCGCTTTCATCAGAAGTATCATACTCACTGTCAGAAGATTTGTCGACATCTTACGATTCTCTTTAATTTTCCTCCCCAGAATTGTTAATATCAATAATCAAGTTCGGTTCCGCTCGCTTTATTTTAATGTTTGTGTTTTCTAAAAATGTAACACCACCGCTCACAATAAACTTGTAATCAGATTTTCGATACAGTCTGTATGCTTTGCAAACAGTGCAGTACTCTACAAATTTGCATTCATCTGACTTCGAATCAAGTTTCCTTCGTTTCTGTTTCGGTATGTGAACCACCGCAGTACAATCAAATTTATGTTAGTGCTTTAAATTCGGTTTTACACCAGACCATATTTCTTTCGGGTATCGATCATTGCTTCTACAAGGAATTCGATTCAAGCAGGTTGCAGCTTCAGCCCAAAATATGTTATCCAAACAAGAATCTAATAGCATGCACCTAACATGCTCAATTAATGTTCGGTTCATCGGTTCGGCCACCCCATTTTGCTCGGGCATATATGGAGCAGCCTTCTGATGAACAATACCGCAGTCACACATAAATTTCATAGATTGCTCATTGCAATATTCAATACCATTGGGGGATTGGGCCTTGTGCAGAAGTTCACGCACGTGGAGAAAGTTTTTGACTGCCATTCACTTGGGAGTGACCTGAAACGATTCTTTTGCATATGGTTCAAGCAGCTCACGACGTCCGGTCTTAGACCACGTATCCCATGGGTAGACAACGAACATCCGTTTGGAGGCGAGCTAAAGTAAGAAGACGAATCCCATGCGGTTGTGCGTAGGGTTTGGAACCCCCCACATGAAAAAACAACCCAATGAAAGCCTCGGATGAGAGACCCCCTTTTTGATGACGACCCCCGCCAACGAATTAAAGATGACGATATTATGGCATGCACCTGGAATGTCAGGGAATTGGGAAGGTGCCGCTGCTCAGCTGGTTGATGTCCTCATAAAATTAAAAGCTGACATCACTGCCGTCCAAGCATTGCGATGGACGGGACAAGGACGGAAGAAGGTGGGGCCTTGTGAAATTTACTACAGCGGCCATAGAAAGGAGCGCAAATTCGGTGTAGGATTCGTGGTGGGAGAGAGACCCCGTCGCCGAGTACTGGCATTCACTCCGGTGGATGAACGTCTAGCCACAATTCGCATCAAGACAAAAATTTTCAACACCACTCTAATTTGCGCCCACGCCTTCTTAATATCGCATATAAGATCCTATCAAGCGTATTGTGTGAAAGACTAAAGCCCACCGTCAACAAACTGGTTGGACCTTATCAGTGTGGCTTTAGACCTGGTATGTCAACCATTGACCAGATATTCACCATGCACCAAATCTTGAAAAAGACCAATGAAAAGAGAATCGACACACACCACCTTTTCGTCGGTTTTAAAGTCGCCTTCGACAGCACGAATAGGAGCTGCCTTTACGCCGCTTTGTCTGAATTTGGTATCCTCCTAAAGCTTATACGGCTATGTAAACTGATGTTAAGCAACACTAAAAGCTCCGTAAGGATCGGGAAGGACCTCTCCGAGCCGTTCGATACAAAACGAGATTTCAGACAGGGTGATTCCTTATCGTGTGACTTTTTTAATCTAATGCTGGAGAAAATAATACGAGCTGCAGAGCTAAATGGAAAAGGTACAATCTTCTATAAGAGTGTACAGCTGCTGGCGTATGCCGATGATATCGACATTATTGGCCTCGACAAACGAGCCGTGAGTTCTGCTTTCTCCAGACTTGATAAAGAAGCGAAACGAATGGGTCTGGTAGTGAATGAGGGCAAGACGTATTATCTCCTGTAAACAAAGAAACAGTCATCATTCGCGACTCGGCTCCCACGTCACTGTTGACAGTCATAACTTCGAGGTCGTAGATAATTTCGTCTATCTTGGAACCAGCATTAATACCAACAACAATGTCAGCCTTGAAATCCAGCGCAGAATCACTCTTGCCAACAGGTGCTACTTTGGGCTGAGTAGGCAATTGAAAAGTAAAGTCCTCTCTCGACGAACGAAAATCAAACTCTACAAGTCGCTCATCATACTGGTCCTACTACCATATATGGCGCAGAAGCGTGGACGATGTCAACATCTGATGAGTCGGCTCTAGGAGTCTTCGAGAGAAAAGTTCTGCGAACGATTTATGGACCCTTGTGCATTAGCAACGGCGCGTACCGCAGACGATGGAACGATGAGCTGTACGAGCTATACGATGATATTGACAAAGTTCAGCGAATGAAGAGACAGCAACTACGCTGGCTAGGCCATGTCGTCCGAACGAATGAAAACACTCCAGTTTTGAAAGTGTTTGATGCAATACCCGCTGGTGGAAGCAGAGGAAGAGGAAGACCTCGACTCCGTTGGAAAGATCAAGTGGAGAGTGACCTGGGTGCACTTGGCATTTCCAACTGGCGCCAAACAGCGAAAAGAAGAGATGAATGGCGCGCTATAATTGACTCGGCTATAATCGCGTAAGCGGTGCCAACGCCAATAAAGAAGAAGATCTGATCTAAAAACTTAAATTTTACGGCCACCTTGTGTTTCTACTTCACTCTTGAATTGCTCAAATTTTTGAAATACTTCCAGTTTTCGCACGATTTGCTTGGCAAAAACTTTTCGGGAGAAATCATCAACAAACGCCAACAAAAATTTGGCCCCGCTTGATGACTTTGTGCTTATTGGACCAAGAACGTCTGAATGAATTATATCCAATATATTTTGTGCGCGTATTCCAGAAGATTTACCAATCATTCTCATTTGCTTTCCTTTACAGCATACAACACAGCCTTCATCATTTACGCCACTGTAAGTTTCATCTGTTGCTTTCTGCACCTGCTGCATGCTTTTCTTACATAGGTAAAGGGTGGTTAAATTGTAAGGGCCGATGTTGAATGTGAACCACACCTAAACGCCAAGTTTTTTTCCGAATTTAATTTGACATTTCTCTATTTCAGACTTACTCAATTTGAACCATGGAGAGATACACAATCCAACAACGTGTTAAAGTTATCCAGACTTATTATGAAAATTTTCGAAGAAAATCATCTTCAGTGATGAGGCACATTTTCACCTCAGTGGATTCGTCAATAAACAGAATTGCCGCATTTGGGCGAATGAGAATCCAAGAGTGATTGTCGAAAAACCAATGCACCCACAAAGAGTGACTGTTTGGTGCGGTTTATGGGCTGGCGGCATCATCGGGCCGTATTTTTTCCAAAATGAGGCCGGTCAGGCAGTTACTGTGAATGGTGTTCGCTATCGTGAGATGATAACGAATTTTTTATGGCCACAATTGGAAGATATGGATGTGGACGATATGTGGTTTCAGCAGGACGGTGCCACTTGCCCCACAGCTAACGAAACAATGGCTCTTTTGCGCAACAAATTCAATGGCCATGTTATCTCACGTAATGGCGATGTCAATTGGCCCCCAAGATCATGTGATTTGACACCGTTGGACTTTTTTCTCTGGTGTTATTTAAAAGAAAAGGTGTACGTCGATAAGCCAGCAATAATTCAAGAGCTAAAGGATGAGATAATTCGGTACATTAACGGCATAGAAACTCCATTATGCCTCAGCGTCATCGAAAATTTGGACCATCGTATGGAGGTGGGCCGCCGAGGTCGCGGCGCTCATTTGGCCGATATTTTGTTACATACATAATTGAGTAATACCAATATATCATAATAAAATAAAGTTTCAATAATTTCCTAAATAGTTTGTGTTTTATTCAAAATCAACATCGGCCCTTGAAAATTTAACCACCCTTTATATGCGCCAACCTACGATGGCAAACTTAAAAATTATTCATCGTTGTCATTGCTCTGCAAAAAGGAGTTTCTTCACAGTCTAATTTATACAAATCGTTATCCTCTGCATGCGCTGTGGCAATTATATTGCCGTTCGAATCAAATGTCTTGCACGAACTACCATCGAAAAGTACTTTTTGTTTTGCTTTATTTGCCGCACGGATAAAAGATTAGCGCAAAAATCAAGAATATATTCCACATTTCGAACATTTGTTGATATTTTTCTTTTGTTTACAGTTGGAACTAATCTGAGGTCTCCAACGCTTTTGACATGTACTCGTTCCTTATTTCCCAAAATCATAATCTTGCGGCAATTTTTACGCACATACCCTTTACCACAACCAAAACATCGAAGTTTTTTCTTGTTCGAATTCTTTTTTCTCTTAGAATATGGAGCATTATCTGTAGACTCTTTGCCGCAGTCAAATCTGACGTCCTGCAGCAACAAACTTTTCACGCTGTCGACCGTTAACTTTGCTTTGGAATTTTCCACTGCCATAATGAGTGCTTGATATTCATTAGGCAACTCAGCGAGCAATAATGAAGCAATAACTTCGTCGCCGATATTAAGACCTGCATTCTGCAGCTTCATATACGTAATCTTGTACAGACCGGAACTGCTCCAGTTTAAACTGCACCAGCTTCTTTAAGAGCTCTACCTTGCGAGTTAGACCAGTATCTTCATATGCTATCATTAACAAATCACATGCGTCTTTTGAACTTTGGTATTTGCTATGAGCGAGAAATTATTTGACTCAACCATGCGCGTAGTCTCCGCCAACTCACGTTCATTTGTGCAACGATTCTTTTTGTGGAGAGTTCTCAGACACACCAGATTCCAGCAATTTTTTAATACCAAGTACGAATTGGCATTTCCCCTCCAAATATCAAAGTTTCCGCGGCCTCGCAATTTCTCAAAAGGAAAACTGAGTGTTTCCGTCGCCATCGTAATCGTTTAATATAATATACCATATACATATGTAACTTCTAGAATTTTTCAAACATGAATAAGCCCTGTTGAGCAAAGATAAATGCGCACAGTTTGAATTAAATATGACGACTAATTTTATTCAGCATATATTCAGTGTAGAATAAGCATGTATTACAAAGGAATAATGGAATGAAGAAAGTGATAATTATAGTTGCCAGATGAATAATATTTTACAATAATAATACTCTTTTATGTTTCCTTTGTGTTTTAGTTTAAACTAATGGTTTAACTGATTTCTGTGGAAAACTTTGTATTATATTTCCTCTTTTTTCTTTAGTTTGCGATTTTTTATTGAATTTTTGTGTTCGCGGTTCTTTTCCGATAAACGGGTTACGACATCATGTATTTATAAAATCAGCTATTTGTTTTATTTTTTTGAGTAATTAAGAGAAAACGCGCTATTTTCTTTTAAATATAGAATACGTGTATGTATGGATATTTCTTTATTGAAATGTAATTTTCAATGTTCATCTGAAGGAATGTAAATAAGCTAACTTGACATACTACATATTTTTTTTACATTTTCATTTCATTTGATATTAATAACGGATGTAGGGTTGCAGGTAAGTATTGCAAAAGGGAGTAAACTCGGGGTGAGTATTTTGGGTAAGTATAAGGTTTTGATATAATAATAGATACGTGTAAGTAATTATAAAGGTAAATATGCATATGTAATTCATTGTTAAATATTATAAATTCTGAAGCAGGTATGGGGTAAGGGTAAGATTTTGAAAAAATCGGTTCGTTATCAATTGTCCTGATGGTGGCCACCACATTAGTGTTAAATGGTAAAGCTTCATCGTGACTTGCGAAAACGTTCGAATGTTTATTTAATATAAAATAAATCCTTTCTGTATTCCCAGGTTTTTTACTAGAATTTCTATATTTCATTATTTTATTCATGCTTTTTTTTCTCTTCGCTACCTCTATAGTGAAGAGTTCCTGTCTTTAAGTCATTTCGCGTCAACGCCCTTCAAAAAGTCAAACTCAATAATCCCATCAAAGGTTTTAAGTTCTGGAAGAAGGTAAAAAGGAGCAGTTTTTCCGAACACGTTAATTAAACATCCTTCATTTATCTCTGCAGTACCATGGATTGACTTAATTCTAAATGGGGTTTCAATAGTTCTCACTCCTTTCAAGCTTAAAAAAATTTTTCTCCGCCCCGGTATCGATCAGTAATTTCATCGGTCGCCCTGCTTACTTACATAGAGCAGGAGTGACCTTAGTCTAAAAAATTAATTTGTTTTAAAAAGTCACATTGTAACACATTATCATCAAAATTTTCAACAACTGTATTTTGATTTATTAATTATATTTGATTTTTAAATATTTTTCCTATTACTCTCGCGATATCTTTTTATTGCTTCCCTTACTTGATTGTGTGGGATTTAAAATTTTTGATATAATTTTAGAGACGCCGTTGGAGTTCTTTGAGAATCCTGCCCAGCTCTCCAATTGGTGTTATAATTTACTTTATATGTAGTGCGATACGGTAGGGTCAACTTCCAAAGAGTTGGTGCGTGGTGATTTTTTATCCACCTGCTTGTTATGAGGTGAGTGGTGTGGAGCAGGGTTCAAATCCTGGTGTCGTACTAACATCCAAAAAGTTATAGAAAATTTATTTAAATAAAAAATTAAGCTAAATTTTCTAATTGTGGTCACCCCTCGGCAGGGAATGTCAACCTTTCCGAGTGTACTTCTGACATGAAAAAAGCTCCTCATAAAAAGAACCAGTCTCCAAAACTCTTAGCCTTTCTGTCAGCTGTCCTATTGTCCTCTCGAATGAAGCACTAGTTCTTTCCGTAGCTGCGGTTATGGCAGCTGTCACCATTATTCTTAGGGTTTCTTTATTCATTTTGGCTTGCCTTTTAAATCAATTAATTGAACACTATACAAGATAACTATCGTTTATACGTAAAGGAAATTACTACTTTAGCGCTATGTTCGACTTTAAAATCTATTTTTTAAGTATATTTAAGTTTTAGCGCTGATTACTAAGTACTTACATGAAAATTTTACACTACATAATTTTCTATTCGGCCTCATTCTTTTTAGGTGGAATCCTCTTGATCTCGTCCTTAATCGTATTTAATCTGTGTGCTTCAACTACGTTGGGCGCAATTATTTCTCTTCAGCAATATGTGCTTATTAAACAAAATTGTTTAAATATTATAAGAAGTTCGCGCTATGCGCTTTAATCAAAGTCCAACTTTGTTGACTAATTATTCCTCTTAATTATTTTTAGTCATTAGAGGAAGTGGGCGGTATGCCCTTTATTCAACAACCAACATAGAACTAAATCCCTACTCTTGGCATAATTTTGGCGTTGCTGTGATTGCTGCTGCTGCATTGAAGCACACCTGTTGTTGTTATTATTATTATTGACGTTTTTATAATGAACAGCACTTGATGATGAGTGCCTTAAGTGTAGTCTGAAGAACACTTTAAAAAAGGAAAATATCAATAAACTCCAAATTAAATAATAGAACAGATTATTAATAAACAATAAGTGCAAACGGAAAAATAAACAAAAAGTTATCCGGTGAGTAAAAAACAACGCCAACACAAACAACGGCAAAATAAAGCAACGTGCAAGCAGAAGACTCTCAGCAGTACTCAGCAAACGCTAAACAGACGGCGAAGTCGGCAGAAAAACAAGAGAACAAAGGTAACAGCAAACAAACATCCAGCAGGAAATCGCCCACCAATACAAATAAAAAGCAACAGGCAAGCGGTAAGCCCAATTAAAAAAAAAAGGACACAAAAATACAGACAGGACTAGATCGATATTTAAATGTCAAGAGGAAATCAAGTCCTATTAATAACAGCAACAACAAAAAAGTGCAAATGAGTGGAACCAATGTAAAAATCTAAGAACCCTCCAGTAGCAACCGATTTACTGAGGACAGCATAAAGGGTACTACCACAGTTGCAAATGCCAAACCACCGCCAAATTTACTTGCGCGAACGTGTCTCAAGCACGTTAGTTAATAATATTACTAAAATAGTCGGAACTAATAACTTTCACGTTGTGCCTTTAAAAAGGTACCATCGATGAAACAAAAATCCAAACCTACAGTGAATAAAGCTTCATGCAAATAATAAGCTTTCTATCGTCGAGTAATAAAAATTATTACTCATATCAACTGAAGAGCTCGAAAGGCCTAACAGTTGTAATTAAAAGATTCGAATCCTCAGTCAAGTCAGACGAAATAAAAGAGGCTCTCGAAGAAAATGGTTTCAATACTAAATCGGTCATAAATATACTTAATAGAAACAAAGTACCCCAGCCAATGTTTAAGGTAGAACTAGAGCCCAATGCAAGTCAATTAAAGAAAAACCCATCCCATATACAATTTAAAATATTGGCTACGTCGTAGGGTAACAGTAGAAGAGCAACACAAAACAAAGGGCCCAGTGCAATGCACCAACTGCCAAGAATTCGCCCATACTAAATCCTACTGCACATTGCGCAGTGTTTGCGTAGCATGTGGGGACCTATATCCCACGTCTGAATGCACGTCAAAGAAAGATGATGCCACCATGAAAAAATGTAGCAATTGTGGAGGTAATCACACTGCGAATTATAGGGGCTGCCCCGTATATAAAGATCTAAAAGTTAGGTTGGCTAACAATATACAGACTCACCGAAGTCAAATGTTAAATACACCTCAAATCCAATTTGTAGAAAAAGCTACGGATAAAACTGTTCCAAACTCGAATGTACTGAAAAATGATTCAGATAATATTCCACAGAACCAATCTAATGGAGGTACAGAATCGATGATTTTAAACCTTACGGAGTGCATGACACAGTTCATGTCAACAATGCAAATTATGATCCAAGACTTGATTAAAGCCCAGAATAACATGCTACAAATTTTCATGCAAAAAAAAAAACGGTGTGAACCAACATAAATTAGAATTTGCACGATTTTTAACAGAGTATGCTATAGACGTAATGTTATTGTCTGAAAATCACTTGACAGATAAATATAACTTTTAACTTGGGTTCCTATTCTACCCCACTAACCATCCTGATGGCAAAGCGCACGCCGGCACTGGAATACTTCTAAGAAACCGCCTTAAACACTGCGTCTTATAGCCTTACGCCACCAATTATCTACAAGCTACCTCTGTAACTTTGAATAATTATGGCAAAGAGCTAAATCTCTCAGCCATTTATTGCCCTCCAAAATTTAAGATCACAGAAAATCAATTTAAGGAATTTTTTGATAATCTTGGTTATAAATCCATCAGGAGGAGACTACAATGCAAAGCATGTAAGGCCGTCAGCTATACAATACCATTATAAGCAAGCGTAACAATTTAGATTGTATTTGCCCAGGTCAACCAACATACTGGTCTACCGATCGGAAGAAAATACCTGACTTAATAGACTTTGCTGTCTCAAGAAAAATCGACAGGCAACTTGTATCAGCTGTGACAGTTGCTGAGTTGTCTTCAGACCACTCACCAGTTCTAATAAAAATTTACGAGCGCCCGAAGATAGTTGCACAAGAATCAAAACTAACAAATAGAGAAACAAACTGGCTAAAATGCAAAAAATATACTAGTCATATTAACATCAACCAATATTGAATTGTGAAAATGATATTGATGACTACATTAATGAGTTCAATAATGTCCTTGTTTCTTCGGCAACCATAGCAACTCCTATTACGTGCCCAAAAATCCTAACAAATACAGAAATAGAAAAAATAGTAAAGAATAAGCGCCGCTTGCGGAGAGAATGGCAAGAATATCGCTCTCTAGCTGCATAGTTACGGTTGAAAGCAGCAGAGAGGAATCTGAAAAGTGCACTGAAACAAGCAGAAGATCACAATGCCAAGACATACTGAGAAAAGCTAGCGGCAAATTCTGCCAAAAAATACTCACCCTGGATAGCACAAAACGAAATTTAAGCCTTCAATAGAAGTGAAGATGCCAATCAGGGACCCAAATGGTAACTGAACACGTAGTAACGAAGAAAAGCCAAATTGCTTTGCAAAGCATTTAAGTAATGTATTCCAGCGAAATGACGCAACTAATAACTTTATTTTGCCGGAAGTTGTTGTTAACGGCCAGGAAAATCAGGTGGCAATTAAAATATTACATTATTATTACACCAAAAATGCTAATAGAGCTCCCAAGAGTTGCACAAGCATTGCTCTCTGAACTCTTTAATGCCATTCTAAAACTAAATTACTTTCCAAACGCTTGGAAAAAGTTTAACTCGAGCTATCATGTTTGTAATTTAGTTTATAAGATTTGTACACTTACCGTTAGGCTTATATTAAAGCAGATCCAGTAAATAACTAAATTGTGTATAAAAAAAAACAGGTACCTCTACTGTTTGAGTTAATCGTTGAGACATATCTATATATATAAAAATGAATTGCTGTTCGTTAGTCTCGCTAAAACTCGAGAACGGCTGAACGGATTTATCTTATCTTGGTCTTTAATTATTCGTGGAGGTCTAGGGAAGGTTTAAAAGGTGAGAAAAATTCGAATAATTGCCGGGAAAATCCTCAAAACAGCATTTTTCTATTTCCCATACAAACGTTTTCTAAATAATACGATATTATATTGTGTTACGAGTTACGATATCTATGAGTGCATCCTTCTATCTTTGTGGCTATGTGCGAGTTAACGCCATAGCCGCACACCGCATACATATGTACATACATACAAACATACACATGTATATACATACATACATATCATAAATACTTATATAAGTTAACGCGGTATACGCCCAAATACCATTCCCACGATCTACCTGAGCGTATGCAACAACACAACTTCCGCCGTGGACAATATCCCACAGGCAAACGACACCACACGCGCAATTGCCAAAATGCTGACTCCACATGAGAACGTTTGACCAGCCAGCCCACAACAACAACGATATGCAATTGCACCTGTCTTGCAACGTGACTTATTAGCATAAATTAGCTGTAAGACAAAAATGTATTTTCAGTTCTAATTTGATTCTTGTAAAATAAAGTGAGCTTAACCGCTCTTTAAAAAACAAAACTTTGTTTTTTTTTTTAAATCTATTAATGCAATAGATTAATTGGCGCCCAACGGCCAGTCGCGTCCGCTCGTATAAAAAGTACAAATCGGTGTTTTCGATCGTCGCGTGTGACGGTGTTGTAAAAAGGCCCTCAAGTAGTGCCAAAAACCCGGTGTTGTAAAAACGAGAAAGGCCCTCAAGTAAGTGCCAGGACCGCGTCAGGACCCATCAACAGGGATAACTTCGGTGGAAGAGCGCCCGCACCCACGAAGAGTGCGCAACGCTGGACCTTAGTAGCAGTGCAAAACGGATCATCCACATGCGCCGTGGGATATTAGTGTAAGAACAATTTATAAGTTATTTTAGTGAAAGAAAATAGGAGAATATCGGGAAAATAAAGTTTATAGAAGTTTCTCGAAAAACAAAATAGTGCCTCTATTACATAAAAATAAAATTAAATATTATAAAAAGTAAAAGTGAAAAAAAGAGAAAAGAAAAGCTAAATATACCAATTACAATTAACGGAAGGGAATAAGATTAAATTTTGACAATAATTTTTCATTAGAAACTATATTAAAGAGGAAAAAAGGAAAAAAGTTAATTATTAAAATAATATATAATAATAATTAATTGAGAAAGTAGAAAAAAAACTATAAACTGAAGGCTTGTACAGCCAATAAACTAAAATAAAGCAAGGCCGCGATTAAGGGGGACCCTCCGGCTTTATAACACAAAACAACTCTGCGATTCACCACAAAAGGGACCCTCCAGAGATTGATAACTTAAATTCAATACAAAGATTTTTAAAGGAATAACTTAAATTATAAAGCAAAATGCAAAAACAGAATATTATTAGACCACCCGTTTTAAATCCAAACGTTCCCCCTCCACAAAACCTAAATGTTCCCCCTCCACAAAATCCAAATACAACTCCCGAACTAGAAGCCCTCATTAGGAGAATTGTTAAGGACGTTGTAATTAGAGAAAATAATCCAAACAGTATACTGACGAATGCAACTGACCAAACTATTGACCAGGAACACCGTGGACGACTAGATGACCTCGATAAAATTCCCGACATTATACGAAGCCTACGGGAATTCTCTGGTAATCCAGGAGAATTCAACTCGTGGAAAAAAAATGTAGAGCGCGTACTTAAGATCTACGAAGGTATCAGAGGTACCCCAAAGTATTTCGGTATCTTAAGTGTAGTTAGAAACAAAATTGTGGGCAACGCTGACGTTGCATTAGAATCGTATAATACGCCACTAGACTGGAGAGCAATCTCACACTGCTTCACGCTTCACTACGCGGACAAACGCGACATCACAACTCTTGAATGCCAACTATCATCTTTAGTACAGGGACGAAAAACTATCTCAGAATTTTACCAGGAAGTTTATAATCATCTTTCCCTCATCCTCAACAATCTATCGGGTATCGAAATGGGACACGAAGCCATTCACCTTCTGACACAAACTTACAGGAACAAGGCTTTGGATACATTTGTACGAGGTCTTAACGGAGATTTTCCTAGACTCTCAGGAATAAAGGAGCCAGTAGACCTCCCGCAAGCCCTTCACCTTTGTCTAAAATTGAAAAACCAAGGATACAGGGCACAACACACATACAACCACCAAAACGCAAGTCGTAGAATGTATCAACCGCCACCACCTCCAATTCCTCCAAGGAAGCCCCAGTTCCAAAAACAACCATTTTATCCACAACTAGCATACCAACCACAAATAACAACATATCAGCAAACAACACCGTATAACCAAACAAAACCATATCACCAAATGTCACAAAATTACTTCAATAGACAACCTATCGGTCAAAACCAATACGGTAGACCACAATACCGACAATATCAACAAAATTTTCAACCACCAAGACCTAACGGACCAAAACCACAGCCTAAGCCAATTCCAATGGACATAGACCATTCGCAACAAACAAGAGCAGTCAACTACATAAATAGACCCAACTTCAACGGAATTGCAGGAAAACGACCACCACCACCATCTAACCAATTAAGCAACAACTACCCGAACAAATTCCAACGAATCAACCATATTGCACAAGATACTAATGAAAATAATAAAGACTACGAAGAAGATACCATCCAATATGAGGAAATGCAATCATGGGAAGAATACAACAACGAATACATGAGAAAAGAGCAAGACAACCCAGAAAACAATTTTGATGATTTTGTAGACGTTTATTTTTTAGATTAACCTCCTCATCGCTACCTTACTTCAAGTGTAAGCCAAGCGATGGAAAAATATTAAAATTATTAATAGATACCGGTTCGAATAAGAACTACATTCAAACTTCATTAGTAAAAAATCCCAAACTCAATGAAAACATTTTTTACGCAAAATCAGTAGGCGGCAATATCGAAATATCACAACACACCGAACTCAACCTTTTCGGACTCAAGGAAGAAAAACACAAATTTTTTTATCTTACCCACACTTAAATCCTTTCACGCAATTCTTGGCAACGATAGCGTAAAACAGCTAAACGCAGTTATATACACATCTGAAGACTATATGCTCGTGAAAAACAACATAAGAATCCCCATAAAGCAGCAAATATCCAAATCAGTTAACAATATTGACCTCAGAACCGAACACTTAACAAATGATCAAACAAGACAATTACACTCACTATGCGCTAGACATCCAGCACTTTTTTCAGAACCTAATGAGAAATTGACATATACCTACATCGACAGTGGTAGCAGAAATTAAAACAACAACAGATAGGCCAGTTTATTCAAAATACTACCCCTACCCAATGGCAATGAAGGACGAAGTTGAAAAACAAATCAAAGAATTGCTAGATCAAGGCATAATCAGACACTCAAGATCACCTTACAACTCACCAGTCTGGATAGTCCCAAAGAAACGCGACGCATCAAAAGAGAAAAAATACAGAATGGTAATAGACTACCGTAAACTAAACAGTGTAACAACACCAGACAAATACCCCATCCCAGAAATAAATGAAGTCCTCACCCAACTTGGATAAAACAAATTTTTCACAGTGTTAGACCTTAAAAGTGGTTTTCACCAGATACCCCTACATGAGAAGGATATTCAAAAAACAGCTTTTTCGATTAATAACGCTAAATATGAATTTACCCGTTTACCATTTGGCTTAAAGAATGCACCCGCTATATTTCAAAGGACACTAGACGACATTCTTAGAGAACACATAGGGACAAAATGCTACGTTTACATAGACGATGTAAAAATTTTTGGACAAGACGAAGAAACACATCTCCGCAATATAGAAACTATATTTCAAACATTACAAGCAGCTAATATGAAAGTACAGCTAAATAAATGCGAATTTTTAAAATCAGAAGTTGAGTATTTAGGATTTATCGTTTCTACTCAAGGATTAAAAACTAACCCACTAAAAATAGCTACAATCAGTGGATTTCCGATTCCAAAAACGTTAAAAGTACTTAGGTCATTCTTGGGAATGTCTGGCTTTTACAGACGTTTCATTAAGGATTACGCCAAACTCGCGAAACCCCTAACTCTCCTTTTGAGAGGGGAAGAGGGACGAATGTCCAAAAATATGTCAGCCAAAATAGCAATAACACTAAACCAACAAGGAATAGAAGCATTCAACAAAATCAAGAATTCACTTACCTCAAACGAAGTAATGTTAGAATTCCCTAACTTCAACAAAGAATTTCACCTAACAACCGACGCCTCTACATACGCAATAGGTGCAGTACTGGAACAGGACGGCAAACCGATAACTTTCATATCACGAACACTGACGAAAATAGAAGAACACTACGCGACGAACGAAAAGGAAATGTTAGCAATAATATGGTCATTAAAATCATTACGGAATTACTTATACGGCTCAACCGCAGTCAAAATATTTACAGATCACCAGCCATTAACATATGCCCTCAGTAACAAAAAGCAAATTAAAAAGATGGAAAGCCATTTTGGAAGAGTACAACTATGAAATTAAATACAAACCTGGAAACACCAACGTAGTAGCAGACGCACTATCACGAATACCACCCGACCCGCAAATAAACTCATTGACAGCTACACAACATAGTGACGAGAGTTCAGGACAAACACTAATACCCTACACAGATGCACCAATAAATGCTTTCAAAAGTCAACTTCTAATCTCAACAGGAGATATCTCTTCACACCAATTTCAAATCGTTTTCCCAACATATAATAGACACATTATAATAGAACCCGAATTTACCGAAGAAATCCTTACCACACTTTTAAAAAAATTTCTCAATCCCTCAGTCACCAACGCAATAAAAACGGAAGACAACATCTTAGGAAAAATTCAAAATATCTACTCACAAAATTTCGGCAGATATAGAGTAAAATACACGAGTTACATATAAGAATTAAAGCAACTCAGCAATTGGAGACATCGACCAATTTATTAAGAATATTGTAAATAAGTAAAGTAAATCAAAACCAACTTCCGGTCTATTTTAAATTTGTCGAAAAAGAGTATAAAACAAAATTAAAGAACTAACTAAATTCTTAGAACCAGAAAATAAATAAACTGCTAAATATGCATTAATGTATTAATTAAGTAAGATAGCCAAGTCAACAAAAATATATAATTGTAAAAGTAGATTTGCTAAGCATATTGTATAATTGTAATAACTTTCGTTATGGTTGATTGAATAAAATAAAGACAGTCTTAATTTTGCACCTTAGCTGATTGGTTGGCCTTTGCCATAAACTTATTATTTTTTAAAAACTCCCTTGACGGACTCGATAATTCAAGTGGCGCAGTCGGTAATCCTTTTTATCAATAAAAAAAGGATAGTGATACGAACGCGAAATAAAAAACGTGAACGTATATATATAAAAAAAAAAAAAAAATACATATAAAACCCTTACTAATCCTGCGATTCCGTAGCCAACTCAGGAGTTGACCGGACCCTCTAGGATATAACATAATATATATAAATCAAACATACAGTGTGGCAGTGCAGTGACTTTTCAAGAAAACCACCCACATAAAATTAAAGTGGCAGTGCAGTGACTTTTCAAGGAAACCACCCACATAAAATTAAAGTGGCAGTGCAGTGACTTTTCAAGAAAACCACCCACATAAAATTAAAGTGGCAGTGCAGTGACTTTTCAAGGAAACCACCCACATAAAATTAAAGTGGCAGTGCAGTGACTTTTAAAGAAACCACCCACATACAAAAATAAAGTGAGAAGTGCAGCGGACCAAAGATCTTGCGAAGCCACTATCACAATTAACAAGAAAAAAAAAAGAGTTTGACAAAGTGCATAAGTGATAGGTAGCAACAACCAAAGTGCTACCTTAACTTCAGCAAAACAAATAGTACAACCGGATCGATCAGCTAAAGCGTGGTCAGTGAGCCACAAACGCAAAAATTAGGACCAAAAGACAGGAAGCTTTTGACAGACGAAGAATGGAGCAAGCAGAAGCCACAACCATCGACATAATGGAGCAGCTAGCGAGGCGAGAACAACAACTAGACCAACTTCGCAACGCATACATAGAACTGCAAAGAAGCCAAACAAATCAACAAGAGAAGGACAGGGTCATACAAAATATTAGCTATCTACCCATATTCACCGGCACAGGGAGTAACACAATAAACTCCTTCTTCAGCAGTGTGGAGTATATACTATCAACTTTAACGGATGAGGAAACAATGAAAGAAGCAGTAAGGACGGTTTTCTACAAAGTTATCCAAGGCGAGGCAAAGGATGTGGTGATCAACATTCAGGAAACGCATAACTGGCACAAGATAAAGGAGGCATTAAAAAGAAGATACAGGCCAGACACGGAACCTCACGAATTATACAGGAAGATAAGTAACCTGAAAGTAAACTCGGTAAGTGAGTTAGCCGTTGAATTACAAAATATAAAGTATAAAGCGGACGAGCTAATTGTATATTATCAAGGTGACCATAGCATAGATTTGACTAACATCAACAGCCTTTTAGTAAATATAACCAAAGAAATGACCCAAGGAACATTACTAGACAGAATTTATGACGAAAGAAATTTAGACACAATAATAGAAACAATGAATAAAAGAAGATACGAAGATAGTTGTGTTAGATGGGAATTCAAGAAATCTAGGAAGTTTGAAGGACAAAATAAACCACAACAACAAATTAAATACAAAGAAAAATTTTCGCAGAACAGATATAATCAGAATTCTGACCAAGTAAAACAAAATCAAGGACCCAACTTTTATAGAGAAAATTATAATAATAGAGGAAATTTTCACAATAATTCAGGACAATTTCGAAGGTACCAACAGGTAGGAAACCCTAGGCCAAATTCGAACAGAAGTCGTTGGAATCAAGCTAGGCAAGACCCGTCAGTACCTATGGAAGTAGATAACATAGAGGCAAATTATAAAAGATACGGCAATGAAGACCGTAGATATAATCAAAAAAGATATGAACAAGAAAAAGAAAGTAAAAGTTTGAGTAGAGAAGACAAGGAATATAGTTCAAGGGAACCTCGATTGGCAGGACACCCTATATCGCAGTATAGCCAAAATCGCTTATACTCGAATAGGCAAAGCCAGACAGGATCGTCAAGTACTAGTTATAGAGAAGAAGAAAATGATAATACAATTTTTTTTACCAAGTAGCCTCGGAAAAACTACCAAAAATAGAGATTCATATTAGTGACAAAAAATACATTGCTTTAATAGACACTGGCGCAAGTTTGAGCCTAATGAATAGTGTAGTAAAAGATTTCCCGACTAATAAACTAAATAATCCACTGACGATTAGTACAATTACAAACAAGGACATAATACAATATGAAGCTATAACAATTGCACCAAAAGAATTTAATCTACCGGAAAAAGCAAGAGTTAGGTGGAAAATAGCAAAATTTAATGGCAGAAACTATGACTTTATAATAGGAACAGATATTTCAACTTACCTCAATGCGTTTATAAACATGGAAGAAAAAACGCTAACCTTAAATAAAGAAAACCACAATACAATTAACCCATATAACATAAACGAAATTTGTACATTGGAAACTACAGGAGATGGAATCGAGGGTATAAAATTAGATCATTTGAATTTAGAAGAACACAAGGAGGTAATGAAAATTTTGAAACGATTTAAAACACTATTTTTTAAAGAAGGAGACCGTTTAACGAGTATAACAACAGTTCAGCACGAAATCAGGACTACGACAAATGAACAAATTAATTCCAAATTATATAGGTATCCACCCCAACATGAAGAAGAGGTACGAAGACAGATTAAAGAAATGGAAGCACAAGGAATAATTAGAAAAAGTCAATCACGTTATTCTAGCCCACTGATAGTAGTACCAAAGAAGAGGGACAATTCTGGAAAACAAAAATATAGAATAGTAATAGATTACAGGAAGTTGAACGAAAAAACAATTGATGACAAATACCCTTTACCAAATATTAATTCTATTTTAGACAAGTTAGGAAAAGCACAATATTTTACCACAATTGATTTAGCAAAGGGTTATCATCAAATAATGGTTAGAGAACAAGATAAAGAAAAAACCGCTTTCGTTACTCCGAACGGACTTTACGAATTCATAAGAATGCCATTTGGACTCAAAAATGCTCCAGCAACGTTCCAAAGGCTCATGAATGAGACACTACGCGATTTTATTAATAAAACATGTGTGGTATATTTAGATGATATCCTAATATTTAGCACATCTCTTCAGGAACATGTCAAATCAATAAGAGATATATTCAAAGTATTAGAAAAAGTTAATTTAAAAATTCAAGTAGATAAATGCAATTTTATGAAAAAGGAAACAGAATTTTTAGGACACATTTTAACGGAAAACGGTATGAAACCAAACCCTAATAAAATTAAAGTAATTGAAAATTTACAAATTCCAAAAACAGAAAAGCAAATTAAAAGTTTTTTGGGAATTACAGGCTATTACAGAAAATTTGTAAAGGATTATGCGAAAGTTGCACAACCAATAACTAAATATCTAAAAAAAGGTATAAAAATTAATACACTAGACCCGACGTATATTGACGCCTTCGAAAAGTTAAAAACCCTAATAAGTACACATCCAATTTTACGATTCCCAGACTTTGAAAAACAATTTACCCTAACAACTGATGCATCTAACTATGCAGTAGGGGCAGTGCTATCCCAAGAGGGCCACCCAGTATGTTATGCATCCAGGACATTAAACAACCACGAACGTAATTATTCCGCAACAGATAAAGAATTTCTAGCAATAATGTGGAGCGTAAACTATTTTAGACCATACCTTTATGGTAGAAAATTTAAAATTTTAACAGATCACCAGCCAATAAAATTTTTACATTCGAAATACAGAGGTAAAGATATGTCGCCACGACACCAAAGATGGTTATTAAAGCTAGGCGAATATCAGTTCGAAATTGATTATTTAAAAGGAAAAGAGAACAGAGTAGCAGACTTTTTGAGTAGATTAGAAAATAGTGAGGACACTATCTCAGAAAAGATGGGGAGTGAAATAACAGAAAACAAGATTTTATCTAATAATATTAACAACGTAGAAGACGAGGAAGACTCAATTGCAACAATGCACTCAGCTGAAGAAGAGTTAGGTGACCATTTTTATATTAAGGATGAAATAGTCAACAAATACAAGATTCAAATTATATTAACAAATAATAAGATAGAAGAAATGAAAATGCTACATGGAAAGAGAATCATTTTTGTATCAGAATATGATTTTAACACGATGGGTGATATATTTAGAAAATATATATCAAAAGGAAAAGTAGGAATATTCTCGGACATATCGGAAAGGAAATATAATATCGTTCAGGAAAAACTAATAGAGATGTTCTCCAATGATAATCAGATAGAATTTATAAAATGCACTATGAGAGCACAAGATATAGAAACGGAGGTTGAAGCAGTAAAACAAATTTCATTATATCATACCAGAGAAAGCATGCATTCGGGAATACAAGAAACCTACAATCAATTAAAAACTAAAATTTATTATCCGAAGTTACTAGAAATGATACACTTAGTGATCAATCAATGCGAAATATGCCAAGAAATTAAATATGATAGAAAGCCGATCAGAGCAAAATTTCTACAAACAGAGACGCCATCAAAAAGTAACGAAATTATTCACATTGATACCTACGTAATAAAGCGTTTCCATTTTCTTACCATTATAGATAAATTTTCAAAATATGGTGTAGCATATCCATTAAATGATAGAAATCACATTACTATTATAGAACAATTAGAAGATTATTTTACAAAAATTGGTAAACCCAAAAAATTAATTGCTGACAACGAATTTAAGGCAATACGAATAAAAGAATTCCTAGCAAATGAAAATGTAGAATTACATCTGACCAAACCGAATAGTCACACAGGCAACGCAGACATAGAAAGATTCCATAATACTATAGCAGAAAAGTTTAGAATTCTATACAAATTAGATAAAGGTTTATCTATTAAACAATTAATTCAAAAATCTATTAGGAATTATAATCACAGATTTCATTCGACAATAAAGTGTACGCCGTATGAAGTACATAATAACAAAGTTAGTCCAGAGACAATAAAAAAGAATATAGAATTAATGAAAAATAAAAGTATCACAAAACTTAATGAGAATAGAGAAAATTATACTGAAAACAGAAAGGAAGGATTTATAAAAAATTATAAAGCAGCTAGGCATAAGGAAAAACCAAAATATAGGAAAGCAACATTAAAAAATATACATCCTTGTAACATTAAAAAACCATTAAAATTTACAGATGTTACTGACAATACTGATAATAATGGGAGGAATGAATTTGACGGTAGGAACCATGACGATAACTGAATTTACAGACACAAAAGGATTTGTAGATTTACAGACTAGAACTCAGGATATTGTAAGAGAAACGGACATCGTGATACATATAATCGATATTAAGAAAATAGAAAACATCATTGATATAATGACAGATAACATAATACTAATGAAAACAAAAAACAAAGACTTATTGCAAACCGAACTGTTGGATGTTAGGAATAAACTTATAACATTGATACCCAGGAATAATAGATCAAAGAGAGGACTAGTAAATGCAATAGGTAGTATGTCAAAATGGTTATTTGGGACAATGGACGACTCAGACAGACAAGACATCCAGAACCATCTCTTAAATGTTAACGAAACAATTAATCAACAAATTATAATTAATAGTTATTTTAATACGGCTTTTGAACAAATAGAAAATATTGTAAAAAAGGATAGGAAAAGAATTGAAAATGAATTTAATTCAATAAATAAAATGTTAGATGATGAATACGAAGAAAATATGTATTTGACAGAATTAACAAAAGTTAATTTGTTAAAAAATAAAGTAGAGAACATTTACAAGACAACATTGTATCTGCTAAATACGGGATAATACACCCTAGTATCTTAACAAATAATGAAATAACAAAATTCAATATTGATTTTAACAAATTAAAATATTTACAACTTGGAACAGCAACATTTAATAATACTTGTTTAATATTTGGTATTAAAATTCCTAAGTCTTTTATATCAGTAAAAATTAGATATGTAATACCTATACCTAATAAAAAGTACGAGGAAATAGATGATAAGATAGATCAAATATTTGAATATGAAAATAACATATATAAATATGAGGAAAGTAAATATTTAAAAGAATTGAAACCTGCTAAACATTGCATAATAAAAGGAAATTGTAAACTTATTAAAAATAAGGAACTTGAAATAATACCCTTAGATACTAATGTTATAGTTATTAAAAATGCTTTGAATCTAACAATTAACCAAACTTGTAAAGAAGACCAAATTGTAATAAACGGAAATTATTTTATATCATACAATAACTGTACAATGAAAATTAACGACTATTATTTTTCTAATTTTATTGAAGAAGATAATGAAAACATTGTCAATATCAAATATGGAAATATACACAAATTCATTAAAAAAATTCACATTAGAAGATATTGTAGAAGAAAGTAAAAATCATAGTAGAAATATTTTCCATTTAAAACTCCACAGCAAACTGTCATATGCAAGTAACTTAATTATATTGGTTCTAATAATAATACTAATTTGCATTATTTTTATAAAACACAAATCTATTAAAATTATTCTAAATAAAAGAATTCAGGAGAATTCCAATCAAAAGGAGGGGGTAGTTACATATAAGAATTATAGCAACTCAGCAATTGGCGACATCGACCAATTTATTAAGAATATTGTAAATAAGTAAAGTAAATCAAAACCAACTTCCGGTCTATTTTAAATTTGTCGAAAAAGAGTATAAAACAAAATTAAAGAACTAACTAAATTCTTAGAACCAGAAAATAAATAAACTGCTAAATATGCATTAATGTATTAATTAAGTAAGATAGCCAAGTCAACAAAAATATATAATTGTAAAAGTAGATTTGCTAAGCATATTGTATAATTGTAATAACTTTCGTTATGGTTGATTGAATAAAATAAAGACAGTCTTAATTTTGCACCTTAGCTGATTGGTTGGCCTTTGCCATAAACTTATTATTTTTTAAAAACTCCCTTGACGGACTCGATAATTCAAGTCACGCGAAAAATAGTGAAAGATCTAACAAACGAATCAAAACAAGAAACGGAAATTATAAAGGAACATAACAGAGCACACAGGAATGCGACAGAGAACATAATTCAACTACTTGAAAAATACTATTTCCCTCAGATGAACGCGAAAAGTAAGAATATCACAAAACAATGTAAAGTTTGTCAAGAAAATAAATATCAGAGACATCCGGCAAAACCAATATTGAAAGCTACCCCAATCCCAGAATATCCAGGCCAAGTCGTTCACATTGATCTGTATCACACTAATAACAAGGTTATACTTACAGCAATAGACAAATTCTCTAAATATGCTCAGGCAAAGATAGTGAAATCCAGAGCTTCAGAAGATATAAAATTACCCCTGCAGGAACTTCTCACAATGTTTGGCATACCTGTAAACATAGTAATAGATAACGAAAAATATCTTAGTGCAGCCCCCATAACATTCATGCTAGAAAACCAGTATGGAATTCAGATATACAAAACACCGCCCTACACTAGTACCGTAAATGGACAAATAGAACGGTTTCACAGTACATTAACAGAAATAATGCGCTGTGTAAAAAGCGAAAAAACCCACAACTCATTTGAAAATTTACTTTTTAGAGCCATTCACAAATATAAAAATTCGATTCATTCAACTATCAATAAAAAACCCGTAGAAGCCTTTTTTGGACGAAGAGTTACTACTAACCCATCACAATTAGAAAAAGACAGACTAGACAACATTAAAAAAATCCGTGACAAGCAGGAAAAAGACTTAGATTACCATAATAAGAATAGGACAGAATATAAGACATACAATACTGACGATACCATTTATGTAAAAATCAATAAAAGACTAGGCAACAAACTTACACCCAAATTTAAAAAAGAATTAGTACAGGATGACAAAGGATGTACAATAGTGACAAAATCAGGTCGAATTGTGCACAAAGGCCACATTAAATATTAAAAATTTACTACATTACATTTACAGGATAACATATCTAATTGCCTTGTGCAATGCGGAAACACAAATTTTGGACTATACGACCAGTCCCATAGTAACAATAGACATAGGAACCGCGAAGTTTCAAACCGGAACATTTCCACTAATACACACTATAGACCTCGACCAGTATGACTCCCTACTCGACAATATACATACTACAATAGAACACGACATAACTAGGAAAAGTCGGAGTTACCAATACCTTTCCCAAGAAGAAAAATTCACCCGATTCCTCCAAAACCACCTGAAACCCAGAAAAACCAAAAGAGCAATTGAATCACTCGGCACAGCCTGGAAATGGCTCGCTGGATCCCCTGATCATGAAGATTTTAAAATACTAAACGATAAAGTCAATAATATAGTAAGTAATAACAACAAACAAGTGGTAATAAATAAATCTATTTTCGAAAGAATTAATAATTTAACTCACATTTCAAATGTAATATTAAGCGAAATGAAATCAAGCAATGATCTCAAATTAGAGACAGAAAAAAATATTGAAAGGAAATTAAAAATTATTAAAGAAGAATTAGTAAATATCGATTATTCAATACAATGGGCAAAAGCCGGAATTATAAATTCTTTTATATTATCTAATGAAGAATTGATTGTAATTGAAGAAGCACTAGAAAAGCAAAATATGCCCTATTTAAATTTAATCGAAGCAATTGAATTTAGCGATGTTAAAATTGTATCGAATTTATCTACCATTATTTATATTGTAAATTTCCCTCTAACAAACAAAAAATCTTGCAATTTAATAAAGGCCAAAGCTGTAAAACAAGACCATAAAGTAATTAAACTCGAATACGAAAACTTAATAACTTATAACAATGAAATATTTGGTGTAAAAGATAGTTGTAAGAATATAAATAATCTAATTTTATGTAAGCAAAATAGTATAAAAGAAGTCACGTTTACAAGTTGCATACCAAACATTTTGAAAGGATATTCGTCCAACTGCACCTTAATAAACAGCCACCATATGCCCACAGTAGAAGAAATAATGCCTGGATTATTATTTATCAATGGTTACAATGGACCCATAAAAATGGAAAACAATGAAATCAAATTAAATGGTACATTTTTGATCAGGTACGATAATTCAAGCGTATCAATCGAAGACAAACATTTTGTTAGCAAAAATCAAATCTTTGCAAAGCCCTTACCAGCAATCATTACATCGACTAATGCCACAGTAAATCTCGAGGAAGTTCTTTCTTTGCAATACTTGAAAGAGCTCAATGTAGCGAACATCCAAAGAATAGAGGATGTCAACATGAAGTTCAAAATAGGTACTCTCACATGCTCTTCGATAATCACGTTATCACTAATTTGCCTACTGGCCACCATAATTGCCAAAAAATTAAAAAATAAAAAGAAAATGGAAAGAAGCGTTCAGGTTAATACTAAAAGTCCAAAAGAAACCCCCACTGTACCTAAGAATGAAATGCCATCCAACGAGGACGTTGCATATTTTAAAGGGGGAGGAGTTAACGCGGTATACGCCCAAATACCATTCCCACGATCTACCTGAGCGTATGCAACAACACAACTTCCGCCGTGGACAATATCCCACAGGCAAACGACACCACACGCGCAATTGCCAAAATGCTGACTCCACATGAGAACGTTTGACCAGCCAGCTCACAACAACAACGATATGCAATTGCACCTGTCTTGCAACGTGACTTATTAGCATAAATTAGCTGTAAGACAAAAATGTATTTTCAGTTCTAATTTGATTCTTATAAAATAAAGTGAGCTTAACCGCTCTTTAAAAAACAAAACTTTGTTTTTTTTTTTTAAATCTATTAATGCAATAGATTAACTTATATAAGTGACATAACACTCATTAGACATAAATACATAAAACCAAACGACATAGCCGCACACCGCATACATATGTACATACATACAAACATACACATGTACATACATACATACATATCATAAATACTTATATATAAGTGACATAACACTTATCTATATATATAAAAATGAATTGCTGTTCGTTAGTCTCGCTAAAACTCGAGAACGGCTGAACGGATTTATCTTATCTTGGTCTTTAATTATTCGTGGAGGTCTAGGGAAGGTTTAAAAGGTGAGAAAAATTCGAATAATCGAATAATCAAAACAATCGTTGGATTGTGCCATACTCGCCAATATTGTCCGAAGCTTTTGAGACTCACATCAATGTGGAATATTGTAATTTTGTGAAGTCGATAAAGTACATATGTAAATATGTTAATAAAGGTAGTGATATGGCTGTCTTCGGTGTAACCAATGCAAATGATGAAATATCACAGTACATATGTAAATATGTTAATAATGGTAGTGATATGGCTGTCTTCGGTGTAACCAATGCAAATGATGCAATATCACAGTACCAGATGGGTCGCTATGTAAGTAGCAACGAAGCTATTTGGCGTACCTTTTCATTTGCGATACATGAAAGATACCCTACAGTAGTCCATTTGGCAGTCCATTTAGGAAATGGTCAACGAGTTTATTTTAATGAATCTAACGCAGCAGACAGGGCGGCACATCCACCGTCGACAACATTAACTAGTTTCTTCACAGTCTGTCAAACTGATGATTTTGCTCGCACTTTGCTGTATGCTGACATGCCACGCTATTACACATGGAACGCATCATCGAAATCGTTTCAGCGTCGAAAACAAGGAACACCAGTTGAAGGACATCCAAATGTATTTACGATGAATGTTTTTATTTGCGGTTGTTGTTGGTGTTAATGGACAGCTGTGTGCGACTTACCGTGAGGCATGTCAACTACATTGAGAACGATTCGCACTGGGACGATACGCTCAAGGATTCCGTAATATCTTCATCGCCGCATCAAATTCGTACATTGTTTGCGATTATCATATCGACATGTTTCCCCTCGAATCAAAAAGATTTGTGGGTTAAGTATAGAGATGATGATGTTTTGCATCGTGTGCGCCGGCAAACTTTGAATCCTACACTACAAATGACTGAAGAAATTTACAATGACACATTGATCATGATAGAATATGTGTGTTTATTGATGGCAAATAAAGTATTGTCGTGTTTGGGAATGACAGTACCCAATCGTCATATGCACGATGCATTAAACCACGAGTTGCAAAGAGAACATCAGTACGACATTGAAGCATTGGCCGAAACAGTTCGTACAAATGTTCCACAATTAAATCAACAACAAAGAATTGCGTACGACACTTTGATAGAAGCTGTGAACAGTGGATGTGGTGGAATTTATTTCCTTGATGCTCCCGGAGGAACCGGAAAAACGTTTTTAATTTCATTGCTTTTGGCGAGGATCAGATCGCGAAATGATGTTGCTGTAGCGTTGGCTTCATCTGAAATAGCTACGACTCTGCTAGAAGGGGGGCGAACAGCACATTCTGCCTTGAAATTACCACTAAACTGCCGGTCAATAAAATTTTAAAATTTTGCTCGATAACTTTTTATCATTTTGAACTTAATGTCATTATAGAAACTTGGTCCTATTGGCCAAAAATGGGGCAGTCACAGTTCACAGTTCTTTTCTTCAGTGCAAATCTTTATCAGCCAAATCGTTCGCCATAGACAGGAGCATTTGGTAATTACTAGTTGCGAGGTCCGGACTATAAAAACACAACAAAGCCTTTATGGTCGTCAATCCTGGTTTGGAGACAGTTTTTAGCGTCTCACTGCCCGTTGTCCATGACTCTTTTCATTTAACGTTGCTGTAAGTGATGCACTTTTTATTACCAGTCATCATCCTTTTCAAAAATTGATTCGCAGATGGAAATTCGGTCCATGAGAATTAACCCTTGGGTAAACGAAACAGTGATTGCATGACGGTCAGATTCAACGATTTTCATTTTTTTATCGACATTTTTGACAATTGGCCTTTCACAGTCCCTCGGCAGGAAAGTCAAGCCCTCCGAGTGTATATTTGAAATGAAATAGCAGATATAATATAATAATACGGTATAGCTCCCGAGTCCTTCATCGAATACTTGAGCCACATCAAGAAATATTGCTGACCTCATTGATAGCGATGGATTACTTCTAAAGTACCATGTTTTTCGCGAAAACCGAATTGATGATTCGATATGGTTGTGTATTCGTGGAGATAAAGCTATATTTTGGACAACAGCCTTTATTCCAAATTTTTTGAAAGAACGCGCAACAAGCAACGATAATCTGAGACTTTTTCCACGCGTACGAAGAATATACAAGTCCAAAGGTGGTATTAATGGGTTGCGACAAAGAATTGCAAAGAATATAGGGTAGCTCAGTAAGCGTTTGTGGTGTTATGCACCCGTAACCAGGTATTTTTTATAATTAACGTTTTGTTATAACTTTTATCTCAGACCAGCTAAACCCAGGGTGAATAAAATGTCACCAACTGAAAGAATCTCTAAGCGATTTATTTCTACACGATATTTTTTGAAGAGCTGTGGGATACACAATATTTAATTTTCTTATTTTTATCAGGGGCGTAACGCTGGATTCTCTAAGCTTACAAACTTGCAACGATTGTCCCTGCGCTTTGTTGATAGTCATTGCGAAAGCGAGTCGCACTGGGAACTGTAAAAGGTTGAATTCTAAAGGCATATCCGTCGAGATCATTGGTGAAGGTGCCGCGTTCTCCAATAAAATATGTTAGTTAGTTAGGAAGTGGCCAGAAACGATTATTTTGCATATGGTTCAAGCAGCTCACGACTTCCGGTCTTAGACCACGTATCCCCTGGGTAGCCAACAAACATCCGTTTGGAGGTGAGCTAAATTGAGAAGGCGAATTCCATGCGGTTGTGCGCAGGGATTGGGACCCACCACATGAAAAACAAAATTCCAATGAAAAATCAATTTCAGCCTCGGATGAAAGACCCCCCTTTTGATGACGACCCCCGCAAATATTTTAAAGATTACGATTTTAGGGCATGCACCTGGAATGTCTGGTCCCTTAATTGGGAAGGTGAAATTTACTACAGCGGCTATAAAAATGAGCGCAAATTTGGGGTCGGATTCGAGGTGGGAGAGAGACTCCGTCGCCGTGTACTGGCATTCACTCCGGTGGATGAACGTCTAGCCACAATCCGCGCATCAAAACAAAATTTTTCAACACCCGTTCTCGCGCATGAATATATATTTATGCCTGTGCGTACATAATTACACACGTATGTAGGTATGTATAAACTATTATTCGATTATAATTAGGAGAAGCCCATGTAAAAATGAGAATAGTGGGACTGTATGTATAGAAATACAAACGTGCATTTGTAGCACTGAATATTTTCACTCATCTTGTTGTCCCGCGTTGATGGTACCAACAATTCGCGATGGCACTGGAAGGCTGAAAACAAGAGTATGCATACATATGTTCCCTACATACGCGTATTTACATATATGTATCTATATATGCATATATTAATCCTAACTAGAGTTATTTCAGTTAAGGATTAAGCATTATTTCGAACCAAATTAAACAAAAAGATAACGAAATTTTGATATTAAGTAAAGCAAAAAAAATTTAAACGATGAAAATGAAACAAGCCATAAATATAGGTATATATATCATATGTTCGCGAATGCTGGGTAAGAAGAATAAAAAAAATGAAACTTACGAGATGTGGATTGTGAATTAAGCAAAATTAAATCCAAGTTTTACCAAAGAAAAAAAATATTTAACTTAATCTAATCTTAAAAGAAAACTAATATGCCTTAGGGGACAAAAGCAATGGTAACAGGTAAGTTTCCCCTAACCTGAATTGTAGATAAATTTGATTAGTGAAAGAAAAAGAAGAGGGAATAAAAAAATGCAAAGTACTAAAGTAAAATAAATAAAGTACTAAAGGGATGTAAATATACGGGAAGGAATGGTTATAAAATTTCATTTTTTCATCTGAATATTTATGAAACTTAGTTGCAAAAAAAATATTTGAAACGCAATCGGACTCAGATCAAACAAAACTAATGTTATTCATAATTTTACTCCACAAAAAAAATTGGTGGTACTCCGGGTAGTTCTGTGTTTATTGTTGAGACTTACCTCGATATCCTCAATTTTGTTTTATTCCTTGATTTTTTTGTTTAGTGATTATAGCGATAGTGATTTTTTTTTTATTTTATTAAACACCTTTTATTTTTCATACACGGCTGCCACTGTGAACTTTCTCGAACTTCTGGTTTGAGTAACGTTTTCTTCAAGCCGTTCTTCTAGCCGACCAGAGAAATGTTATTTATAAATATCTCCTCGAAGTAATATCTGCTCTCACTAACTTCCACAAAATTTGAAGTTTTACAAAGCACTGTTTTATCGAGCCACCGGGCCCTACATCGACATCCATGTGTGGTAGACACACGCATACACATACATACGCAGTCGTTACAGGCTCGCATCCGTAGATGTTACATGCAACATGGAGCGTGTGCGTAAAAAAGTTAACAACGCAGGCGGATTGTAGGAGTTTTCATAACCCAACGGCTTCGATCCACTAAAAGCCGGGCTTCTTTGTTGTGATTTCATTACTTGCCTCATGATTATGGTTCGAAGTTAGTTACATTCAAACTGCCACACCAACAATAATCTACACATTGGTAATCTCTTATACTACGTCGCAGGGGTTGGGTAACTGCACCAAAAAAATAAAATGAATAGTTACAAAATAATAAAAAAAATCTTCGCATATAATGAATTTATAGATGAACCTAATGGTCATATTAACTTAATATCACAGTTTTCATGCCGTTCTAGTCAAGTAGTAGAAATATATGGATAATGTATAAATAAAATGTCTACGCGCAACTCCACGATAAATAGACACACATTCACATCATGCGCTAGTAATACAACATGAGTGTACGAAAACTATGCAACAAATATATCTTTAGCGTGGTACATTCCGATTCTTTTCCCATTGGTATCGCCCAACTCCTACATTGAGTTTCCGACGACCTTCAAGACACATTTGACTTGTTTTGTAGCAAGTTTGGCGTTGTAATTATCAATTTGCGAACTTTGCTTAAAGTTTCGGCGATATACCACTTGTCCAATCTTGAACCTTACGTCTCTACTCCAAGTATTATAAACCTTTTTACTCCGCTCGTATGCCAATTTCAGCTCGTTCATAATTTTATTTCTAATGAGTTGCATCCTATCTTCTTGTGATATAATCTCGAAGTCCGCTCCTCCTACAGTACCCAATCTTCGATATAGCTCGTATGATGCAGCATGCTGTATCATTGGCATACCGAAAAGGACCTGGTATTGGGAGCTATTAATGACAGTATGCACTGCGCTGCGTAGGCTGAACGCGGCATCGCTGATGATGTACTGTAATTGTTTAACACGTTCACGCCGGCGTGTACCACCGGTGGCTCGCACATGTCTGCCTGATCGGGCGGCGCGTACCACCGGTGGCTCGCACAGAATTGTCTCATTGGGCGGCGCGTACCGCCGGTGGCTCGCATATGATTGTACTACCAATCAGTGTGCATCACCAAACATACCGAATTCAATGGTACTAATAACAAAAACATAAATAAATATTTCAATGATATAACATAAACATTATTATTTAAGTTTTATTAGACCGTTTTCCCGTGCGATAATCTTTCGTTGAAAAATTTAGTTCGGCGCCGCCTGATAGAACAAAAAGCTTTCAGCGCAACCGCCTGTGGGCGCGAAACATGAATTGCAGCCCCGGCGTGAACGTGTTAAAGTAGGAACATTCTTCTACACAGTATTCATCAAGTGGTTTTGGAAGCCGTGATCGAAATCACAATACCCTTTTTGTCGAGAAGCTCCAGTAACGATAACTTCACTTACTTCAAATTCAAAGGCACACGACGGAGCGAAGTTTCATGTGTCACCCGATTCCAATTTGTTTCATCCATCTCCTGCGGTAGCTTCTGTTGCTAAAAGTTTTACCAGCAACTGTACGTGTTCATATGTATGGCAACGCACGTATTGATCGAATCTTATGCGATCCTGGATTGCATGCTAGTTTTATTAAGCATCGATTGGTATTCCCTAGGACTTCCAATACAAAAGCATGAAGTTAGAGAGGAAGCGTGTCGGTTACACTGAAGACTTTGCAATACAAATACATGTGTTGGTTATACTGTCACCTCCACTTTTTATTATTAACAATATGTATGTGCATATGTACATACAATGGCTGCTAGTCAAGCGCCTACCAACAACCACACACGTCAACAAAACAAACTACCGTACAAAAAGGAGATGACAAAAACTACCAAAGCGACCGGCCAGCTTAGTGAAGACGGCGAGGGTCAACAGCTAAGTGCAAGAAAAACAACTACTAGCAAGAGCAAAACCAAGTGAAATGATCAACGCTGATTTAGGTAAACGAAAATCGCACAACAATAGTTAAACACTAGAGCAAAACTAAACGTATATGTACACACATAAAATAAACAAAATATGCTTTTGGGGTGCATCCGAGGTGTGGTCCAACCAAACTGGTTACGAACCCACTCGCACTACTCCCGTGCTGCCGGAGGTAACTTTAACCCGCCTGTATGACTGGGCTCTGGGTGCGGGATGCTATAAGGATGGGTAAGGGGAAAACGAAGGAAGCAACACTGTCCGCACGATAAAAAGTTGACAAACAATAAATAAACCAAATGATTCTTATGGTTTCTCAGTCCGGTGTGGGTACCAAACTTCGGTGCTCCTCCGGACGATGTCGCCAAGTTCCGGTTCCGTCACTATCCACACAAGTGGCTCCGTCCTGACACAAAAAAAAACTAAGCTTCAACTGCCTTTTTTTCTCTTAACTGCCTCGTCTGGCAAAACACTGCACTGTTCTTCTATATTTACAAAATATTTTTATTATTTTCCACTAAAATATTGCACGTATGCGCAAAAAAAATGTTCACTGTATCAAAGACTACGAGAATCTGGTCCGGCACGCACTTACGAGCCAGGCCGCAAGCTACGCGTCGGCGTTCAGAATTCTCCGGCGAGTGTGTACTGCTGCCCAATCATTTGGCGCCGCCCCCATTACCCAAAGGGACAGAGTTATATAGCGCACGCCACCATGGCACACCAAGTACACTGGGATAATTTTCCCCTCGCCGTATAAAAAGAAAGGCGACACCCCTTTTTCGGAGTACCCGCGCAAAGCATTCCGTTTCCCTAATATTTGTTAGTGGAGGAACCGTTTTGTACGAACACCTCCTTTTGGAGATTCATACCACTGGGTAGGCACACACCGAGTGCAACCGTGCCAACAATCTAACGCTTCGAGTAATATTAGTCAAAACAAAGGGAATGAACAAACAAACACACTTGGAGTGACAGGAATATTAGGCAAAGCAAAGGAAATGAACAAACAAACACAAAAGAAGTTTTTGTTGCGGCCAGTACGCGACAATACAATCAATTGCATCTGACATTCCTGCTATTAGGATTAATTTTATATAAGATATATATATATATATATATATATATACTAAACTATGCTCAAATATAATCGAGACTGGCTCAATAAAACAAAAACGGTTAATTATTCTTCAATATTTATTTTATCCCCTTCAAAATAGTCACCATTAGAGGCGATACACATATGCCACCTTTTTTTCCAATCTTCATAAAATTTCTGGTAGGCCGCTTTAGGTATGGCTTTCAGTTCCTTCTTCGAATTCTCTTTTATGACTTCAGTCGACTGAAAATGCTTTCCACGAAGCGGCAATTTGAGTTTAGGGAAAAGAAGAAAGTCACACGGTGCCATGTCGGGTGAATACGGTGCTTGCGGAACAATATTTACGTTGTTTTTGGTCAAATAATCGCGTACAAGACGAGACGTATGAGCTGGCGCACTATCATGATGTAGAAACCATGACTTGTTGTCCCACAAATCCTTCCTTTTGAGACGAATATTCTCACGCAAACGCTTCAAAACGGATAAATAATATTCGGCATTAACGGATTGACCTTCTGGAAGGAATTCCGAGTGCACAACACCTTGGCTATCAAAGAAAACAGTGAGCATAACTTTAATTTTCGATCGACTTTGACGTGGTTTTTTTGGGTTTCGGCTCATTTGGAAGGCGCCATTCAGATGATTGCTGGGCTGTTTCAACGTCATATTCATAGACCCAAGTCTCGTCACCAGTTATGATGTGCTGGATGTCCGTATCACTCATTGTGAGCATTTCCTTGGCGACAGTTTTGCGTTCCTCTTTTTGAAGAAAATTCAACAATTTTGGAACAAGTCGAGCAGACACACGTCTCATGCCCAAAACATCGTGAATAATGCTATGAGCGGATCCATTTGATATGTTGAGCTCCCTAGCTATCTCTCTTTCAGTCACACGACGATTTTCAAACACAATTTTCTTTACTTTTTCTGGCGTTTTCTTCGTTTATTGACGTTGCTGGACGACGATCATGGGGCAAGTTCTCCAGCGATGTACGGCCGTCCTTGAACGACTTATATCAATCAAAAATACGTGCACGTGATAGGCAAGACTTCCCATATGCCTTCTGCAACATTTTCATTGCGTCCGTCGCACTTATTCCATTGGAATAACAAAATTTCAAACAAACTCTTTGCTCAACGATAAATTTCCATAATAGAATTCGAAAAACACACTCGAGGTTGACTTGTTTATAGTGCCGTAAAAAAAAAACTATGTGACAGATCGCGCTCAAATTTGACATGTAAACATATAACAGTCCTGCCAACCTAAGCAAAAAAAAAGTATGGCCATATGTCTTGTCCTTGTCGAGTTATGAATATTTGAGCAGAAGGTTTATATATATATTGTATTTTGTAAATTTTGGTAAATACACGGTGTGTCACAAAAATAACCGAAGTTTTTGGATATAAAATAGTAAAATACACATTATATTATCTTTGAAAGTTATTATTTATTCAAAATAGGTTCCATTTGACTCAACACAACGTTTGGAACGATCAACCAGCGTATGCATAGATTTTTTTATGTCATTTATAGATATGTTCTTCAGTACCTCGGTTACGACTGCTTCATTTTTTTCAATTTTTTTTTAATTTTTTAAACTTCAATTTCAATTTTTTTTTTTTCAAGTTTTTTATATTTGCTCTTTGTTCCATTTTTTTTTTGGAACCATTAGCAAACTTTTGGTTTTATTGAAATGGCTGTCACTTTTACATCCGACTTACATGAAGTTAGGTGCGTTTGAAAGAGGATGAATGTATCTTTTTAATGTTGCAAATTTTCATTATATGGCGCTGTACGTTGTATGATTTAAATATAAAGTTCGGTTATTTTTGGGACACACCGTGTATATCAAGCTACTCCCGATTTTATATCCATATATATGTAGATATATAAATGTATGTTCACACATTGCATAAGTTAAATTGTAAGGGCCGATGTTGAATGTGAACCACACCTAAACGCCAAGTTTTTTTCCGAATTTAATTTGACATTTCTCTATTTCAGACTTACTCAATTTGAACCATGGAGAGATACACAATCCAACAACGTGTTAAAGTTATCCAGACTTATTATGAAAATTTTCGAAGAAAATCATCTTCAGTGATGAGGCACATTTTCACCTCAGTGGATTCGTCAATAAACAGAATTGCCGCATTTGGGCGAATGAGAATCCAAGAGTGATTGTCGAAAAACCAATGCACCCACAAAGAGTGACTGTTACTGTGAATGGTGTTCGCTATCGTGAGATGATAACGAATTTTTTATGGCCACAATTGGAAGATATGGATGTGGACGATATGTGGTTTTAGCAGGACGGTGCCACTTGCCACACAGCTAACGAAACAATGGCTCTTTTGCGCAACAAATTCAATGGCCGTGTTATCTCACGTAATGGCGATGTCAATTGGCCCCCAAGATCATGTGATTTGACACCGTTGGACTTGTTTCTCTGGGGTTATTTGAAAGAAAAGGTGTACGTCGATAAGCCAGCAACAATTCAAGAGCTAAAGGATGAGATAATTCGGCACATTAACGGCATAGAAACTCCATTATGCCTCAGCGTCATCGAAAATTTGGACCATCGTATGGAGGTGTGCCGCCGAGGTCGCGGCGCTCATTTGGCCGATATTTTGTTACATACATAATTGAGTAATACCAATATATCATAATAAAATAAAATTTCAATAATTTCCTAAATAGTTTGTGTTTTATTCAAAATCAACATCGGCCCTTGAAAATTTAACCACCCTTTATGTGTGTAGACATAGGTATACCATATTTACACACATACGCTTTATGAAGTCACGATCAGGTATATTAGCGTCAAACAATTGAAAATTTCAACTTTTTTAGCAGTTTATCCCCATTTATTTTTATTTTGTTGTTTTTGAAAGTTGTATTTTGTGAAGAAAAGTAGGATTTTTTTTGGCTGCGTAGGCGCGATACGCAAAGAGGGTGGGACGACTCCATCTGACAAGACAGGCCTATCTCTTTGTCCAGTCCGGTTTTCATATCCATCCTATCCATATACTTCCCTTCTTCCCACTTTCTTACTTTTGCTTGAACTCAGGCATGGACATTTTTTTCATGGTGGGGTAGGTAGGTCTAGTGGAAAGAGTCCCCATTGGGCCACTGGTATATTTATCACAAGGAATGCACTTAGAGATTCGTGGACAGTAACCACAATTGCAAGAAAAGATGCCGATGATTCTTCGAAATGGCAGGTTAAAAAATCACAACACGTGTATTTTTACTAGCGTTTCTTTAATGCATACCACACATCCTCATAACCACTTGAATAAATACCACATCTCTTGAATTAATCGCTTATTGAATTTTTCTGAACTAATATGCTTATGGGTTATTCACTTTATGCACAATAGTTTCAAATGCGTCTTTGAACGCAAGCCATTTATTCATTTTCCCATCGAATGCAGCCATCGCCAAAGGGTTCAGCTTCAGGTCGACAGAATGACTAATATGTCGATTTCGTTTTACTGCAGCTATGAGGCGATTTAGCCTACAGTCTGCCTTATTGTACATTGCTTCCACGGTTTCCCATAACGCATAACGCGGTGTTAACTCATCTTAAGCGGCTGCATCCTTCTTCTTCTTCTTTATTGGCGTTGTCAGCGCTTACGCGATTATAACCGAATTGAATATTTTCAGAGCTGGAGTGTTTTAATCCATTCGGACCACATGGCCTAGCCAGAGTAGCTGATGTCTCTTCATTCGCTGAACTATGTCAATATATTCGCCCTTTCCAATGCGCAAAGGACCATCGATCTTTCCCAAAACTTTCCCCTCGAAGACCCTTACAGCCCACTCAGCAGATATTGATATCGTCCACGCTTCTGCGCCATATAGTAGGACGGGTATTATGAGGGACTTTTAGAGTTTGGTTTTCGTTCGCCGAGAGAGGACTTTACTTTTCAATTGCCTACTTAGTCCAAAGTAGCACCTGTTGGCAAGAGTGATTCTGCGTTGGATTTCCAGGCTGACATTGCTGTTGATGTTAATGCAGGTTCCAAGATAGACGAAGTTATTTACGTCTTTAAAGTTATGACTGTCAACAGTGACGTGGAGCCGAGCCGCGAATGCGATGACTGTTTCTTTGATTACAGGAGATATTTCGTCTTGCCCTTATTCACTACCAGACCCATTTGCTTCGCTTCTTTCCAAGATTTGGCGCATAGTTAATATCTGGCCAATGGTTGTCTTACCAGGCCTAAAGTCACACTGATAAGATCCAATCAGTTTGTTGACGGTGGCCTTTAGTCTTTCACACAATACGCTTAATAGGACCTTATATGCGATATTAAGAAGGATTATTCTACGGTAATTGGCGTAGACTGTGGGATGGCCTTTTTTGTATATTGGACAGAGCACACTTAGGTTCCAATCGTCGGGCATGCTTATGTGAACATACATTTATATACATACATGTATATATGTGTACATATATATGTATATATTTATATATATTTATATAGGTATGTATATATGTATATATAAATACATTATATATATAACGAATGTATGTAAAAAGAAAACCTTAAGGTCTCTTCACTCACCGTGTTGTGCCCCGTTGCTGGAACCAACAATTAGTGACGAATGGAAGTGCTGAAAAGGGGTAAATACATGTGCTTGCCCTATATACATACGAGTATATACGTGTTTGCCTTAGAAGCGTTTAAAAAGTTATATTATACTCGTATAGGTATACGTGTATATAAGAGTAGGGATGTACAATATTTCTATGGTGAATTTAGTTAAAGAAAAAAACTTTGTTGGTACAGGTACTAGTTGTTGGTTGGCGAGATAGCATGTATGTACATATGTATGTACTTTCGGGCATTCGCCTCTTTCAATTGCCCTACTTTGCCCAACTGATAACCTGCCTGCTTGTTTGATTACAACAAAATTTAACTAGACTGTATTATCGCTGGTGGTTCACCTTGCTTCAAAACCTCTTGCGGACTGCTTCGTCGACTTTTCTTTCCATTTACTAATCTTTTACGAAAGAAGTCCTTTTGTCTTCGAATGCTGGCGATCTGAGCATGTGGAGATTTTCATTAATTTTGCTCCAATATCTCAATTTCCGGGTTATTTTCTTTTTCCTCTGAGATGAGAAGTAAACTGGATGATTTCTCTATATTATTTTTGGCACTGTTGCTTTAATTAGCAAAATTACTTAGCTTTATGATATTATATTTTATTATAATTATTTTTTTCACTTTGAACCGTTTTTCAATCTTGAATAACGCTAATTAACTTGAAGCCGTTGAACCAGCGGAAGATTTGTTTCCTCCCCCATTTCATACCAATTCTTACTTACGTTAACCAGAGAACGTTTAACATAGAGAAGGTTCAATTGCGGACCAGCGTGGAAACTGTCAAAAACGAAGTCGAGTCATGAAAGCGTATCTCACCACCGGTACAGAAATTAACAGAATTCGTCTATAGTGCTTAACATTTTGAGCACAGCAATAAAAATTATGCTCTGAAATGTAATTCTCAGTTTTTAAATAACATTGCATTATGTTAAATTCGGAGAACGAATTTTTATATGTTTGTTATCAAAATAAAGGAAAATAGTATATAATTTTTTTTTTATTTAAGAAAAGGAATGAAATAACCAAATTTTACTAATATATTTCTTATGTTTTATTGAATTTTCGATTTATCTTATAACAAATATTGAAGGTTTACCATCAAAAAGTATTGATTTGCCGTCGGCATTTCGCTATAGCGTTTATTTACAATAAGGGTTACTTAATTAATTAAGATTAATGATTTTATTATTTTATAATTTTGTACGTATGTATACCTACACTATACAAAATACTGACCTTCCTCAAGAAATAGATGCATACATACATATGTACATACTTAAATACATACATATTCGCATGTGCAAAAACATACAAGCACATTATTTGCGTGAAAACCTACTTGGACTACTCCGTGTCCCTCTAAATACTTCTCTTGCCCAAAAGCTCAAAATTGAAATCAAATACAGCAATAACATCATTCATAAACGCCTGCGCCCTACAACAAAGCAGAGTGCGTTCATTCATAAACACCACCGCACACCATACCAACAACTTGCTTCATCGTGACGGTCGCAAACTGAAACATGGAAGGAAGACTAAATTCGGATGGAACCGAACAATAGATAATCGGCTGATACTTTTATATTACACTGTTTCACACATCCCAATTGTTACGAAAGCGATCGTCTATAGAGACGGAGGGACAAACATTCCTAAAGCTATTTATCTCACCAATTCATGAAGTTTTTTACATGGAGTCCTTACCTATTCGATTATTTTAAAACCGTTAGCATAACAAACCTAATGTACTCTGTTCACATAGTACAGTCGGGTATAAAAAATCTCGTAACAAGCATGCTGCATGAACTAGCATTGCTTCAACTCTCAAGACAGCCGGTTCTATGTACCGGAGTTGACCCGGATTTTATCCGGCCAAGGGCTGTCACCCTTTCGGCCACCTAACCCCGTTTAGGTCAACAGGTAAAATTAGTTTAAGTTCGGAATCGGAGCAATACCTCGCAGCTGGGTTGCTTCAAATCCTTCTCATCAGGGCTGGCGTCGAAACCAACCCTGGTCCGACGGATTACTTCTGCTGCGTGTGCACCAGAAGACTCCACCACTCCTCCACCTCGGTTAGGTGCAACCAGTGCAATGGTTGGAGTCATCTTAAGGTCTGTTCAGGCCTTAAGACACATAGGAAGTGGACCACACGTTGTGTGGCCCCATGTTGCCAGCGCCCAAGTGCGCCCCCAGCCACCACGGCAGTGCCTTCAGCACCCTTACCCACTTTGGGTAACCAGCAGACCTCCACGGTCTCCCGGAGCTCCCCGCAGCATGACTCCCGCCAACCCTCACCCCCTTCCCCTCCCACAACCAGCTCCTCTTCCTCCTCCCGTGCGAGGGCTACCCAGCAGCTCCTAGTCCCCCGCACAGTCTGTTCCGTGTGTCAGACCTTAGTACGTCGGAATGTGACCTCAGTCAGATGCAATTCTTGCTCCGGCTTGTGTCATTTTCGGACGTGCTCGGGCCTGCGCACCACCCGTGAGTGGAGTGATGCGTACGCTGCCCCTTGCTGTAGGAGTCTGCCCCCGCCCGTTAATACGACAACACCGCCAACCAACACCAACGTGCGGAACCAACCTCAGCGGGTATTACAGCAGCAACACACGTCATCCACGCACCACTCCCTCACCCCCCGTATCACGAACGTTCCCCCGAGACGGACCCGACTCCTTCAATTTAACTGCAACGGACTCCAGGGGAAGATCGACAAGATAGTCGACTATATGAGCCGGGAGCATCTGTCAATTGCTGCGATACAGGAAACTAAGCTGACCGCCCGCTCGGATCTTCTGAGTCGGGCCGGATACAACATAATCCGCAAGGACCGCGAGCGAGACCATGGAGGGGGTCTGGCGTTCATCTTGCACAACACCGTGCAGTATCGTCTCATCGATGGCGGGATCGACCGCAGGGATACTACCCTAGAATGTCAGGGCATAGCTATACGGTCAGGCGATGCCGAGCTCGAAATATTTAATATATACATTCCTCCCGTTACAAGTTGCCCAGTTGGATATAGCCCGGATATGGGTGCGCTACTCAGAGGCGAAGACCGTTTGGTTTTGGGCGACTTTAACGCGCACCACGATATTTGGCATTCTAGCCTGTCAAATGACCGTAGAGGAACGGAGCTGGCGGAACAGATAGACGATTCGACATTCTGCACAATGAACTACAACACCCCCACCAGAGTTGTGGGTAATTGCCAAAGCTCGCCCGACATAACAAATGCGAGTGCTGGTCTGATAAACAGTATAGTCTGGCGACCTATACTGACACTAGCATCGGACCACTTACCCATACACATCTCGATTGACAGACCTCCCGACTTTGTTTCCGCGGACCACCGGACCTTCGTTAACTTCAAAAAAGCTAACTGGGCCGGCTTCACGCAATTCACCGAGAACGGCTTCAGTGCTCTCTCCACTCCAACTGACGTCACCTCTGGTGAACGTTCTTTCCGCAGGATAATTGCGACCGCTGCCGCCCGCTTCATCCCGGCAGGCCGAATTGCGGAAATCCACCCTAACTTCCCGTCCGAAGCGGCGGCTTTAGCAGCAAGGCGCGACATCCTCCGTAACTCCGATCCCGGGAATCCCTTAATCAGGGATTTAAATGCGGAGATTCGGACAGTTGTAAATAAACACAAGCGGAAAAAGTGGGAGGAGCACTTAAGGTCCTGCAATCTCTCCTCTGGGGCAACCAAGCTCTGGGCTACAGTCAAATCGCTGTCTAACCCGACGAGACGCGATGACCGGGTGGAAATTTCATTCGGTGATCGCGCCTCGTCGGACCCGAAGAGATGCGCGAGCTATTTTAGCCGGCTTTTTACATTGCATCCTTCGGTAAACAAAGCGAAAAGACGTGTAACCCGCCGTATGCGCAAACTGCCAAACACAAGCGCGGTGCTTGATTTCTCCAGAGAGGAGGTTCAGGGGGTTATCGGGAAAGCGAAAGCCTCCAAATCCATCGGCCCTGAAGGAATAAGCATGCTGATGCTAAAACATCTCGGACCAGCGGGAGCAAAATACCTCACCAAGGTCCTCATTTTGTCTCTGACCACCCTAATCATACCAGATGTGTGGAAAACCGGTAGGGTGGTCCCGCTACTTAAACCGGGGAAACCAGCCAACAAAGGAGAGTCTTATCGGCCGATAACTCTCCTATCCCCAGTAGCGAAGACGCTTGAGGCCTTACTGCCCCCGACTTTCACTCACCATCGGCGTCCAGCAGCACATCAGCATGGCTTCCGAAAAGTGCACAGCACCACAAGAGCACTTAACGCCATAAACACCCAGGTGGTCAATGGCCTGAACCAAAACCGACCCTGCGCGAGAACTATCCTGGTAGCACTCGATTTGTCAAAAGCTTTTGACACTGTCAATCATTCAGTGCTACTCAGTGACATTGAGGAATCCTCATTACCGCCGGGGTTGCAGAGGTGGGTCATGGGCTACCTGAGTGGTCGTCAATCATCGGTCATATTCCGAGGTGACACATCTAAATTGAGGAAAATTAAACAGGGGGTTCCGCAGGGTGGTGTACTCTCCCCGCTACTGTTTAATTTTTACATCTCGAAGCTCCCTCCTCGACCGGAAGGAGTCTCACTAACCTCGTATGCCGATGATTGCTCGATATTGGCGTCTGGCCAGGATATTGATAGCCTATGTTCGAAAGTGAACGGCTACCTCGCCGATCTCTCCCGTTTCTTCACTGCACGACATTTAATTATTCAACCGACGAAATCCTCGGCTACCCTTTTCACCAGCTGGACGAAGGAGTACCGGCTAGAACTCGATGTGAAAGTTGATGACGTAAAAATTCCAACTATAAACAACCCTAAGATTTTAGGGGTCACATTTGACAGCCTGCACTCCTTCACTCCGCACACGACCACAATTACCGCAAAACTCCAGGACCGCAACAAAATACTCAAAGCGCTAGCCGGCAGCACATGGAGTAAAGATAAAGAAACCTTGCTGGCAACCTACAAAGCAATTGGCCGGCCGGTCGTAAATTACGCTGCACCGATTTGGACGCCGGGGACGAACGAGACGCAGTGGAGAAAGTTACAGGCCTGTCAAAACACCGCCCTTAGGACTGCGACAGGAAACCTCCTGATGTCACCGGAGCACCACTTGCACAGCGAAGCATCTATGCTACGAGTTAAGGAGCATAATGCTTTGCTGTGCAAGCAGTTCCTGTTGGGATGCCACCACGCGGAGCACCCCAGCAGGCACCTCTTAGAAGCCGAGCCTCCGCCTAGGCACATCAGGAAGGGAGTACTCGACTACAATAGCACCATACAGCACGACGTAAGACAACCGCTGGACAGGACGGCATACAGACAGGCGCTGAACGCCATTCACCAGAAGTCAGTCAACACCTTCCTAGACTCCCTTCCAGTGAATGGCGTACTCGGAATTAAACCACCACCTATCGCAGACAGTGAGCTCGAGCTGCCTCGAGAGACCCGTGTTACATTAGCACAATTAAGATCTGGATACTGTAGCAGGTTAAACTCCTACATATCCAGACTCGACCCCAGCATACCCAACGTATGCCCCGCATGTGGAGAGTCCCCGCACGACACTAACCACCTCTTCACATGCCCCCTTAAACCTACCCATCTAACCCCCTCTCCCTTTGGTCCAACCCTGTCGAAACAGAACGTTTCCTGGACCTTCCGTTAGATGACCTCGGCGACTTAGACTGATTATGCCTGCCCTAAGCGGGGTTAGCGAACCGCTACAAGAACAACAACAACAACTAGCATTGCTTAAAATTCTTGTGTCGCTGACTAAAATCGTCCACTCAATTGAAGCAAATCGGCATCGTGCTACTAAATTTGCTGTTCGCCTATTAACTCATATTGCCCAGCAAGCATTTCCTTGCCTTCCCGCATTGTCGACAAGATGAATTGTGGTGGCAAGGATTTCATGCTAAAATTCTAAAATTTTCTAAAAAGTTCCAGAATACTCCAGAATATACTAGAATATTCTAGAATATTTGATTTCAATGAAGGAAAGTAGACGAAGCATAGAAGCAACAAAAAATCTTCATCTACAAACAGTTTCCTCAAGTCGAAGTCAAATTTTAGCAAAAATCTAAAAATTGCTGTTGAACTCACTTCGAAGTGAAAACCAATTTAGTATGTATACACAAAACACACACAATCTTAATAAGGCACGAGCCCTTCCTCTTATACCCCGCCATCCACAAGCTATTTCTTCGCGACGAGCACAAAATTTTTGCTAGATTTCATATTTTTCGTCTTTTGGTGTACGTACTCAGGTACAGTAAACTGCATCACGAATACCTATATCAATCTCTAATCAACAGCTATAGGAGTGATTCTTAAATAACTTCTAGATTTAAATTGTTATTAAAAATCTTTAATTGTTTTAAGTTATTATACATTTTTAAATACTACTCCTATATTTTTCATAATTAAATATATATTAATTTAATAATAAAATAAGTGACAGAAGTTTTAGGAGACATTTGTTTATATTATAATTAATTCTTCATTTCTATTAAAATTTACATTTTCTCGAATTGCTAAACTTAAATTAAATTAAAAAATTCACGTTTAAAAATAATGAGACCTTTTTTCTAAACATTTTTTTGGCATTTATTTAAAATACCTTTTGTATTTCTAAAGAAAAAGTTCACTATATCGAGAGCGCGATTTGCTGTTGTCGAAAAAGACACAAATTTGTTCAACTTCCCATTTTTGGCTCTTTGGTTTGTAGGCGAGTCGCATGCGAGTTAATATCGTTGTTTCGATATTGAGTGAAAGAATATATTTTTCGCTACGCTGACATGCGTGATGTTTATTCATATTCTTAAGACTAACTAGTTTACAGTAATCTTAGTGATATTTATACTATTGATATGCGTTAACAACTGTTTACTAATAGATAACAATTTTGGTTGTTATCGCTTATTCTGCATGTTCATGATAAGTTTTATTGTTTTGATGCTGTTTACAATTTGGGTATAATGTTACACTATGTTATCATATGCTTGTTTAGGTATTCTATAATATTTTCTTTGTCACTATGTTATCATATGCTTGTTTAGGTTGTTTGTCGGTATAGACAATGCTTATGTATTTATGTATATACATACGTATGTAACTTAGTACTAACGCCGGTAACTCTCCTCCCTCTTAAAACGGAGCGTCCTCGCTATGCTGCTGCTACGAGTTGCTGTTGAAGACGGTTCATTTCGATTTCGTTTAATTCGTCAATTTGTCTTTGTCTGTGAATCATTCTTCTATTTTCATAGTACCGGCAGAGATGTACCATACCATAAGTGATAAAAACTAAAGTAAGGAAACCCATTATGATAAAGAACGCAAAATTTACTGGGTTTTCTTCAATAGGTATCAAAAATGTTGAGAGTTTATGGATATTGCTGAATTTGTAGATTGAGTTTGAGGAAAGGATGCGGAGTACTTCAAGTTGTTCGCAATGTTGATTATGTATGATTTCTCTGAGTTGTCGTTGATGATTGTAATATGTGATATTATCGATGGTTGTAGATTCATTAAAGTGTATTAATTTACGGCCTGATATATGTATGTTGTTCCAAATGTGCTGGTAATCTGTAAAAATGTATCCAGTCTCTAAGATGCGGAGTGGGACATTATTCTCATGGATTGTTTCGCATTGTGCTGATTTGCCTTCTAATATTTTCATAGTACAATTGTCGGACTTACAATTAAAGTTACTCACATAATTTCTACATTTGGATATTCTTTGATATTTGTTACATTTTGCGATCTTAGGGTCTAAATTAATTTTACCGTGCTTATGTGCTAAAGGATATACATTAAATAGGCTACATTTAGTTTCGAGGATAGGATATTTGTATATTGTTATAATTGCTTCTTGTAGGTAACAGATATGGATGTCGGCATATTCTAATATATTAATTATTGGAAGATCTAGTTTTTCGAGGCTTATTAAATCGTACACATCCTTTAAATTTAATGTGCCAGAATAAAAATTATTAGTTTTCGCAAAATGTATAGTATTTGTTATTGATTAGAGTTCTTTATAAACTTCTGATATAACAATGTTTTCGGTTACTGTTTTGGGGTCAAGGGTTTCGAGTATTCTTTCGAACTGTGAGTTAATGGTTCTTTGCTTGTTATTATTTTCTATTAGCTTATTAAGTGAAGTTTTTATTGCTACAAGGTCATCGTGGTCTGGTGTACCAGTGATGAACTTAAACATGGAGCCAAGAAAGTTTAGTGATCTTTTGGGTCTATAAATTTTTGGAATTAGTTGATTTTTTAGAGTTTCGATTTTGTTCACTAAAATTTGAGTTTCAGGTTGGTTTTCTATTTAGATTATATGATGATTTCATTATACTTTCGTATGGCGCTAGTATTTTTGAAAGGTTAGATATGTGATACAGGAAAGCTGTATCCTGATAAATGTAAACAGGGTCGGTTTCCACTAGAACATATTTCCTATCAGTCAAATCTATTACATTGTTCCAAAGTGCGATAGAGAAAAGTAAGGTAAACACTATTCTGTACATGCCTTTACTCTAATATTGTCCTTATGGATAATTACTCTTTTATTTGTCGTTACTGTTTCGCCGTTGTCTTTTTTGACTATATGTCTCGCGTATTTTTTTACGTTTTTGTTCCGTCTATGGGTCTTTGAATATTGTATATTACCTCTCCTTCTTTGTAGTTGAGTTGTTTGCGATTGCGGTTATGGTATCGCAAAACTCTCTCTTGGTTTTGTTGAAGTCGCTCTTTGATGTCAGGATACCCCCTTTGATTGAAAAACACGTCCTCGGGTTTCTCGTTGGTTACCGAATGGATAGTTTTGTTGTACTGTCGAACTGCTTCAAATATCTGCTCATCAGGTGCCGAACTGTGTTGGTGTGCCAAAACTTTTGCGAGTTCAATTATAGTGCTATGCGTCCGTTCAACTTGACCGTTTGTTGTTGAATGATAGGCTGGAGTTTTGGTATGCGTTATTTGTAGTCGCTTGTATATTTGTTGTGCACATATGCCAGTAAATGTTGACTCGTTATCAGTCATTACAAACTTTGCGTTAGGGTATATTTGTGATAGTATCTCGCCGATGTATTTGTATGTGTCCTTCTTTGATGGTATTTGCCTCAAGTAGCAGAATTTTGAGTATTTGTCGGTTGAACTAATGTACATATTATTGCTCATAAAAAATAAGTCCAAGTGTATGTATTCGCCTACCTTGTTCGGTACTGGTGCTGAACCTATTGGTTGTTTATTTGGTCGGCGTTCATATTTGTTTGTTAGACAGATTTCGCAGTCCTGTACTTCCTTTTTACAAGCGTCGCGTATATTCGGCAAGTAATATTTGAGCGAAATTTCCTGTGCGTTATTTTTGTAGTTTCTGTGAGCACGTCTGTGTGTGTCTTGTATGATTTGTTCTTGTTGTTCGGTGTCGGTGATGTCGTCAACCAATGTTTGCGCTAGTACGATCGATATGGTTGGAAATGTGACGATAATGTCATTTTCGACGTAAAATAATATTTTCTCGTCTATTTGCAGGGCATTAGTTACCTTTGGCCTAATTATATTTTTTAGTCTGTCTAGCAATTCAGTTTTGGTGTTAAAAAAAATCGTATGTCGGCTGTTAGAAAATATGTTTTGTGAGGATATTTCGTTGGGATTCTGATCTGACTGTCTTACAATTATTTGATTTCTAAATGCGTTTAGTGGTTGCTTTACTCGTTTGAGTTTTTGTGTTGGGGAGCTTTGTGCTGAATGTTGGGAGTCATCAGAGTTTACAGTGTTATTTATTTGCTGGCGAGAAAGTGCATCAGCGACAACGTTCTGATGTCCGGGTTTGTAAACGAGTTTTGCGCCGTATTCTTCGATGAAATTTTTCCATCTTTTTAATTTTGTATTGGGAGTTTTTTCTGATATAGAGAAGATTAAAGATTGATGGTCAGTGTAAATTGTTAAATCTGCTATGCCATACAAGTAATTACGTAGTTTCTGTAGTGACCATACAATTGCGAGTAACTCTTTCTCATTCGTGGAGTAATTCTGTTCTGTTTGACTGAGCGTTCGTGAAATAAATGATATGGGTTTTCGGTTTTGAGATAATACGGCTCCTATAGCGTAATTACTAGCATCTGTGGTTAATTCGAATGGTTTGTTAAAATTTGGTTGGAAGAGTTCAACTTGGGTTTGCAGTTCCTCTTTTATTTTATTCAGTGCTTCTAGTGCAATTTCGTCTAAGGTGATTTTTATTTTTGCGCTTTGATTTTTTGATATGCCACCATTCTCTCCCCTGAGGAACGTAGTGAGTGGTTTGACGATGGATGCAAAATTTTGTATAAATTTTCTATAATAGCTAGCGAGACCTAGGAAGGATCTGAGTTCCTTCAGTGTTGTGGGAATAGGGAAATATTTAATAGTTTGTATTTTTATAGGGTCAACTGTGATCCTGTTGTATTTAATTATATGCCCTAAGTATTCCACAGAATCTTGGAAAAAGTGAGATTTCTCGTTGAAAATCTTCATGTTCGCTTGGTGAAGCGCGTTTATTATTATGCGGATATGTTCAATATGTTCTTCGGGAGAGGAAGAATAAATGAGTACATCGTCTATATAAACGTACGCGAACTTCCCGATATATGGTCTAAGGATGTCATCCACGCATCTTTGAAAAATAGATGGTGCATTTTTCAGGCCGAACGGCATACGAAGGAATTCGTACTTAGCTCCATTTACACTAAATGCCGTTTTTTCCCTGTCAAATTCATTAATAAGGATCTGATGGAAGCCAGACTCTAAATCTAAAGTAGTAAATACCTTTGCATTACCTAAATTCTGTATGGTCATAGCCACATCAGGTATGGGGTATCTATCTGTGATAGTTTGAGCGTTTAGCTTCTGAAAGTCTACGACCATTCTGCGCTTAGGTTTCCCTTGTTCATCGGTACCTTTTTTAGCGACTGTCCAGATGGGAGAGTTGTACGGTCTTTTGCTGGGTTGAATTATTTCATTTTCTAAAAGTTTGTTAATTTCTTTGTGAATAAAGTCATTATCCGATATGGGGTACGGATATTGCTTGGTCCAAATAGGATCTTCGGATTTCGTTCTAATGGTAGCTTGTACCATGGTAGTATATGGTAGCACTTCGTTTGTACTTTCGTTTTTTTTTGCATAATTTCTTCGATTTCTGCCCTATATTTTTCACTATTAACCATATAATTGATTTTTTGCACAGATTCACTTTCTTTCTCCTATATTTATAACTGAGCTTATACTCGAAAAGATTGATCTCTGCTTTGATTTTTCTAAGTCCCTGTTCACCCAGAAGCATATCAAATTCCTCTAATGCATCTGTTTCAAAAAATGTGAGATTATGCTCCAATAATGTTATTATTTTTTTTGATTTAGCTATTGAGTAACCATGAAGGGTTTTTATTTTAACTGGCTTAATTGATATAGGCTTACCGATTTTGCATTTTTCACTTATATAATTATTTGTTGCTCCGGTGTCGATCAGGATGTTGATAAGTTTGCCTGTATCCCTGCAGTGGCGTTGCAGACACGGCAAATCGTTCATACGCCTAAAAAAACACTGCCTGTTTCATATTCGTCATTTTCCGGTGAAAGTGAATTTATTTCTTCGTCGCGTGTTTGGTTGACACGTTGTACCTTTTGTTGTGCGTTGAAATAACGAGATGAAGGATTTCGTTCTCTTTTTTGAGGATCTCCGCGAAATGGATTATTTGGAGGTAGTCCTTGCATTTGACGGTCATAGCTGTTTTGTTGTGGTGGTCTCGTGTATTGCTGTGATGGATCTACGTCCATTGGTTGGTGCTGTCGCCTGGGTGCAGTTTGATTATATTGTACCTGCACGTTAGGTCTGTATCTTTGTGGTTCCTCGTGATATCTTCTGCTTGGGTTTTGATACTGCGATGTATTATATTGTCTGTGCTGATTGTATTGCGGTACGTCGAATTGTGAGTTGACATTGTCGCGGTATATTGTACTTGCGATAGCATAAGCTGTTTCTAAATTCTTTGGATTGTGACTATAGAGGGTGCCGCTGGTATATTTGCTGTTCAGGCCAAGAATGAATGTTCTTACAGCTTCTTGGTTTGCGTATTCCTTCATGTCTGACGGATTCCCTGAGCTTTCCATCTCGACTTTACTGAGCGCAAGGTTAAGCGAGTTGCTAACTTCGCTATGGAACTCCGCCAGGGTCCTTTTTCCCTGTTTTATTCTCTTCATTCCTTCGAGTAACACATACAGAGGTCTCTGGTCCGCATAGTTGTAATCGAGACGGTTTATTATAGAGTAGAAATTGAATTTGGTGTCGTGGTTTATTAAAATATCGGCCGCCTCTCCTTGAATTTTCGAATTTACAATCGAGAGTGCTGTGTAATACATTGGTGTAGTATTTAATATTTTCCATGTGCGTCCAGGCACGTTTTCTCCACGATCTATAATTGTTCGTGTCACCTGCGAATGTTGGCAGCATTTTAAAAATTTCTAAGTTAATCTGCGACGCATCGGTAATGTTGGGTGCACAGTCTTGGTATTGATCTGTGACTGTGACTGTTCCGTTGGTTTCAAGAGAATTCATCCTCTCTTGGGTTTGAGTCAGAGTTGTGGTCAAGGCAGCTACTTGTGCCCTCAGGTTTGCTATCTCCTGTGCGCTCATTTCGGAGTCGATGTTCGGTGATGTACGTGATGAGTCGAAAAACTTTTGGCGTTTTCTTCGTAAATCCAGTGTGGTGTCCGTTGGTTTCGGGATTCACTATTTGTCTCACTAATAGCACTTGAACACAGGAATCAAATTTTTCTTATTGATTATTTATACACTTTTTTCAAATATATAGTGTTGGACGTCTTATGTCCCGTGGAATTTATTTTTTCTATCCTTCTATATTCAGGTATAGAAATGGCTTAAATACGTTTGAGCCCCCAGTTAATATCGTTGTTTCGATATTGAGTGAAAGAATATATTTTTCGCTACGCTGACATGCGTGATGCTTATTCATATTCTTAAGACTAACTAGTTTACAGTAATCTTAGTGATATTTATACTATTGATATGCGTTGGTTGTTATCTGTTTACTAATAGATAACAATTTTGGTTGTTATCGCTTATTCTGCATGTTCATGATAAGTTTTATTGTTTTGATGTTGTTTGCAATTTGGGTATAATGTTACACTATGTTATCATATGCTTGTTTAGGTATTCTATAATATTTTCTTTGTCACTATGTTATCATATGCTTGTTTATGTTGTTTGTCGGTATAGACAATGCTTATGTATTTATGTATATACATACGTATGTAACTTAGTACTAACGCCGATAACTTGCGGGGAGATGTGTGCTGCTGCGCAACCCGTTTACTGGACGATACGCCGGTGTTCGTCTTCAGAAGGACTTTTTGTAATTGAACTAGCAGCGGCCATTCAAATAGTGTTGTCATGGTGAAGGCTTGGTTTTTTTTTGCTAGATGCGTACGTTTTTGCTTGTTCTTACTACTTATATGTACATACCTATATATGTAAATATATATGTTTATGTACGCACGCTTATACGTTATTGTTTGAATGAGTTTTGGCTTGCTTACTTATTTCGATATTTATCCCTAAAATATATAAGGTTTATAAATTTTAATCAAATATTTTTAAAGATGTCTAAATTATCATGACTACCATTGATTTTATTTAAAAAATTAAATTATTTAAAAATTAATAAAATTCCGAAATATATAAGTATATAAAAATCATATCAATTACAAAAATATTTAATGAATTTTACAAATTATTAAACGTCAATAAAAAAAGATAATATCCGAAATTTTTGATAATAACCATCTGCATGCTTACATTTACATTGCAAAGGCTTATCAATTTAACATTTATTTTGCATGTATTTTCTCATTTTACTTACAATCTTGCTAATTCTTCTATTTTGAGCACGATTTCGGCCTGCTCACTGTTAAAGTGCGGTGAAATACGCTCTTAGATTTTCGTGTTGAAATACGCTTTCATAAAACGAGCTAGCGGACCAATTTGATAATGGGCACGCCCTGGTGCTTCTCTATGTTATACGTTCTCTGCTTTAACTCTCATCAAATTTCACAAGATTACTTTCACACAAACAGACTTTGAACTGCATTACCAAGCCACAAGGTAAACAAAGATTCACACCCCCTGCCGTTAAGGGTATGCAGCATCATAGCTACATTCATATGATAGACACACACACACACACACCCACATGAACAAACACAGTCATAATAAGGACAAGGCTGTCGTTACAGGCTCCCACGCGTCGATGTTGCATGCAACCTGGATCGTGTGCGTGAGAAAATTCAAAAACGCAGCCTGGCTCTAAGCGTTTCCATCGCCCAAAGTGTGGTTTCGACCCACTGAAAGCCGAGTTTCTAATGCTTGATATCGCTTGCCTAATAATAATGGTTCGAATTTGGTTACGTATATACTCACATCTACAATAGTTCTATCTCACAGGTAGGTTACCTATACTATATTACAGGAGTTGGGTAAGTGTAGCTACCAAGTCTAGGATAAAATAATTAAATTTTATTAATGAAAAAGATCATCGCAAAACGCATACCAACTAAATGGTTAAATTAATTAACAATTTGGACAAAATAGCCAAATATCACAGGCGACATGCCTTTATCGCCCACTGTGTAAAAATATCTACTAATAACGATATCAAAGAAGTTCAAAGTTGTCAAGTATATGTAAAATAAAAAATGTAAAGTATAGATATTTTCAAGTCGTACAAATAAATAAAATATATAAGCAAGCAATTAAAGGAATATAGTCAGGTAAAAAAACACACAAAGCAGAAAAGGTAGAGGATGGAAAAAGGTTAGCTACAAAAAACAAACTACAACATCGGGCGGATAAACAAGTACACTTAATACACAAAGGATTGACATTAATATCTTGCACTAGTAACATTTAACAGAAAACTCACGAAAACTATGCGACGAATATATCTTTAGCGGGTTACACGCCGATGTTTTTTACATTAGTATCTCCCAATTCATACATTGAGTTTCCAACTGCTTTCAATACCACGCAGTTAACTTGCTTTGGGGCAAATTTGGCATTATAATTGTCAGCTTGGGAACTTTGTTTAAAATTTTGGCGGTACACCACTTTTCCAACCTGAAACCCTACATCTCTACTTCTAGTATTGTAAATCTTTTTGCTTCTATCATATGCCAATTTCAGCTCGTTCATATTTTTTTTCCTAATCTGTTTCATACTATCTTTCTGTGTTTCGATCTTGCAGTCCACCTCTCCTACAGCACCAAATTTTCGCTATAGCTCACACGATGCAGCATGCTGTATCATTGGCTGATGTGTTTGTCCCAATTTCTGTGGTTGTCTTTGATAAATGATCTAACAATTTGTAATACGTGGGTGGTCCTGTAAAAAAATGTGCCACCATGCCTGGCCAATGATACTTTTCCCGTATTCTCGTAACTGTTTTGTACACGCCTCCATGGCCAACTGATGGTTAATCATGTGCGGCATCCACTAATTCTTGACGCAGCTAGCGCGTGCTGACATACTGACACATATACCTATGTTTTACTTATGTTAAACAGTATGCGGTCAAAAATTTAGAATTGCTTATTTTAATTTTTAAACTTATTAAATTTTTTTTGTTTTGAATGAATAAAAAAGGATAGAAGGATAGAACTAAACAAATCCCTTAAGGACATAATTAATAATTAATTATTAATTAATTCTCGCGATAATTTTAAAAATGTAATAATAATTCATATAGCAAGAACATCGAGCATGGAAGACCTTCTACGCATCGCAATAATCTATGTAAGTAATGTAACAATTATTAATTATTAATAATATATAATCTGTCCATTCATATTTATCTATACATACTCGTATATTAATTTTACAAGTTGTATGCAGATGCATAATAGGAGAAAACACAAAATTTTTGTTTTGTTTTGCGCTCTTCTCAATGATATCCCAATTGGCGTATACCAGGTTGAAATTTGCCGGTTTTTTCGATAAAGAAAACACTTAATTTTCAGAGAAAACTCAAAATTTTTTTATTCAAAGTATTGACCATTGGTTTCTACACATTTCGCCCATCTCTCAGGCAAATTATGGATACCATTCCAAAAATACTTTTTTCTTTCGAGGCAAATCATTCGACGAGCCATTTTTCGACTTCTTCAAAATTAGCCAAGCCCCCTACTCTGCAAGGGAGTGTCCCATCGATGCGAAAAGGTGATAGTCGGATGGGGCGAGGTCTGGAAAGTACGGCGGATGCGATAATGTTTCCCAATTAAGTGTTTTTAATGTGTCTTTCACCAGTTTAGCGGTATGAGACGGCTCGTTGTCGTGTTGCAAGATAACTTTGCCATGTCTTCGGGCCCATCCCGACCGTTTTTCGATCAACGCATGATTCAAATTGATCATTTGTTGTCGGTAGCGATCCGTGTTCACCGTTTCACCAGGTTTTAACAACTCGTAGTACACCACACCACACTGGTCCCACCAAACACAGAGCATTGTCTTACGGCCAAAGCGATTTGGCCTTGCAGTCGATGGGCCAGCTTCACCAGTGGAAAGCCATGATTTTTTTCGTTTCGGGTTCTTAAAATAAATCCCCCGTGACAATTCGATGCAGAAAAGATTTCCTTTCGAATCGTTGAAGCAGCATTTCACAAACGGTTTTTCGATTTTCCATTTGTCTATCGTTCAGCTGGTGTGGCACCCATTTTCCATACTTCTGGATCTTTCCCATGGCTTTCAAACGTTGGCAAATTGCTCCTCGAGTCACATGTAGTGTTTCTGTAACACAGTTATTTATTCTAAATTTTGTTTTTTTTTTTATTATGTTCTCGCATTGCACGTCATAAATTTGTATGATTAATTCCCATTGAATTTCAGTTCGTAAATTTAAATAAAGGCCAATGACCACATATATGAAAAAAACATTTGTTGAGGTAAGTCAGGACTAGTTTAGGCAACTTCCACATTAATAAAAATTGATTAATAAAAATTGATTGTTTTAAAATATGTATGAGATAATTAAAACCTAGAATTTACAAAAGAAAAGTAATGGCTTTCTAGTACAGATTAATGTTTTCCAAGGTAATAGGGTAATGAAGTAAGTAACCAATGGGGCCTTGTAAAATTTGCGCTAAGAAGGCCAAGGTGGGCAAGGAAACGCAAGCGCGAGTCAATCTTCGCAGCTCACAGTGTGACAAAAATGATTATTTTTTGATGTGCATTTATATGTTTTTTTATATCCGCATTTTTATTTTTTTATCTAACCACGGTCGTGACAAAGTAAAATAAATAGGTACTCTGTAACAAAAATTGTAATGAAAGAGATTCTGCTTGTTGGCTCCTAAAGCTTTAATTTGCAACCCTTTCAATTAATTTCATTATTAATTTGTGCGGCCTTGCTCCTTGTTAAAATATTAATGTGTTTTTCTTTTATTATAGGTATCGTTATTTTCTTCTTTTATTTTATTTTCACTCGTGAGTATCATAGTTTTTAAAATGTCGCCATCTAATTTTATGCGTGTTAGTGCATCTGCATTTGTATTTATTTTTCTTTCTTCTTCTTCTTTATTGGCGTTGGCACCGCTTACGCGATTATAGCCGAATCAATTACAGCGCGCCATTCGTCTCTTCTTTTCGCTGTTTGGCGCCAGTTGGAAATGCCAAGTGCACCCAGGTCACTCTCCACTTGATCTTTCCAACGGAGTGGAGGTCTTCCTCTTCCTCTGCTTCCACCAGCGGGTACTGCATCAAATACTTTCAAAGATGGAGTGCTTTCATCCATTCGAACGACATGGCCTAGCCAGCGTAGCCGCTGTCTCTTCATTCGCTGAACTATGCCAATATCGTCGTACAGCTCGTACAGCTCATCGTTCCATCGTCTGCGGTATTCGCCGTTGCCAATGCGCAAAGGACCATAAATCGTTCGCAGAACTTTTCTCTCGAAGACTCCTAGAGCCGACTCATCAGATATTGATAACGTCCACGCTTCTGCGCCATATAGTAGGACCGGTATAATGAGCGACTTGTAGAGCTTGGTTTTCGTTCGTCGAGAGAGGACTTTACTTTTCAATTGCCTACTCAGCTCAAAGTAGCACCTGTTGGCAAGAGTGATTCTGCGTTGGATTTCAAGGCTGACATTGTTGTTGGTATTAATTCTGGTTCCTAGATAGACGAAATTATCTACGACCTCGAAGTTATGACTGCCAACAGTGACGTGGGAGCCGAGTCGCGAATGCGATGACTGTTTGTTTGATGACAGGAGATATTTCGTCTTGCCCTCATTCACTACCAGACCCATTCATTTCGCTTCTTTATCAAGTCTGGAGAATGCAGAACACACGCCGCGGTTGTTGAGGCCAATAATGTCGATATCATCGGCGTACGCCAGCAGCTGTACACTCTTGTAGAAGATTGTACCTTCTCTATTTAGCTCTGCAGCTCGTATTATTTTCTCCAGCATTAGATTAAAAAAGTCACACGATAAGGAATCACCCTGTCTGAAATCTCGTTTGGTATCGAACGGCTCGGAGAGGTCCTTCCCGATCCTTACGGAGCTTTTAGTGTTGCTTAACATCAGTTTACATAGCCGTATAAGCTTTAGGAGGATACCAAATTCAGACAAAGCGGCGTAAAGGCAGCTCCTATTCGTGCTGTCGAAGGCGGCTTTAAAATCGACGAAAAGGTGGTGTGTGTCGATTCTCTTTTCACGGGTCTTTTTCAAGATTTGGTGCATGGTGAATATCTGGTCAATGGTTGACATACCAGGTCTAAAGCCACACTGATAAGGTCCAACCAGTTTGTTGACGGTGGGCTTTAGTCTTTCACACAATACGCTTGATAGGATCTTATATGCGATATTAAGAAGGCTTATTCCACGATAATTGGCGCAGACTGTGGGATCGCCTTTCTTGTGGATCGGGCAGAGCACACTTAAATTCCAATCATTGGGCATGCTTTCATCCGACCATATTTTGCAAAGAAGCTGATGCATGCACCTGATCAGTTCTTCGCCGCCGTATTTGAATAGCTCGGCCGGTAATCCATCGGCCCCTGCCGCTTTGTTATTTTTAAGCGGACGATTGCTATTCGGGCTTCTTCATAGTCGGGTAACTGAACAACTTTTCCATCGTCATCAATTGGAATTTCGGGTTCACCATCTCCGCGTGTTTCCTGTTCACTGCCATTCAGCAGCCTGAAGAAGTGCTCCCTCCATAAATGCAGTATACTTTCTGTATCTGTCACTAGCTCACATCCCTGGGTCCTACAAGAGTTTGCTCCGGTCTTGAAACCCTCTGTAAGTCGCCGTATCTTTTAGTAGAATTTTCGAGCGCCTTGCTTCCCTCTTCAGTTCTCGGTATCTATCCCACACCGCATGTGTTGTGGTCGCAAGGTTGCGAGGTAGCCAGTCTGTTTTCTCTCCACTGCGACACGGCAGTCCTCATCGTACTAGCTGTTTTTCGACCTTTCCGAAATCCAATGGTTTCATTCGCAGTTGTACGCAGGGAGTTTGCAATGCCGTCCCACAGTTCCCTTATACCGGGTTGCTGATGGGTGCTCTAAGAGAGCAGGTGTGCAAGTCGAGTAGAAAACCGCTCGGCAGTCTGTTGTGTTTGCAGCTTTTCAACGTCGAACCTTCCTTGTGTTTGCTGACGAGTGTTCTTCGATACACAGAGGCGCATGCGTATCTTCGCTGCAATAAGAGAGTGGTCCGAGTTGATGTTGGGTCCTCGGAGTGTACGCACATCTAAAACACTGTAGACATGTCTTCGGTCTATCACAACATGATCGATCTGGTTGGAAGTTTTCCGATCTGGAGACAGCCAAGTGGCTTGGTGAATTTTTTTATGCTGGAATCTAGTGCTACAGACAACCATATTTCGGGCCCCGGCGAAGTCGATCAGCCTCAGCCCATTTGGAGATGTTTCGTCGTGGAGACTGAATTTTCCGTCAGTCGTACCAAAGATACCTTCTTTGCCCACCATAGCGTTGAAGTCGCCAAGCACAATTTTGACGTCGGGGCGTGGGCAGCGCTCATAAATGTGTTCGAGGTGCTAGTAAAAGGCATCTTTGGTCAAGTCATCCTTCCCTTCCGTCGGGGCGTGGGCGCAAATTAGAGTGGTGTTGAAAATTTTTGTCTTGATGCGAATTGAATTGTGGCTAGACGTTCATCCACCGGAGTGAATGCCAGTACTCGGCGACGGGGTCTCTCTCCCACCACGAATCCTACACCGAATTTGCGCTCCTTTATATGGCCGCTGTAGTAAATTTCACAAGGCCCCACCTTCTTCCGTCCTTGTCCCGTCCATCGCAATGCTTGGACGGCAGTGATGTCAGTTTTTAATATAATATTATATAGGACTTCCCTTCCCTCTGGAAAGTGGACCAGGGGTTGATCTATTCGAAAAAATTTTATTTATTGCTCGATTTTCTTCAAATTCTGTACATTGGTAGCTATTCGCTTAGATGAAGAGGAAGATTCCTTTTTACTCCGGTAAGTGGACCAGGGGCTGACCTTTTCGAAATAACTTTTTTTTGATGGCTGGCTTACTTTAAATTCGGTACATAGGCCTTAGGCCATAGGCCTTAGGCCATAGGCCTTATGCTTAAACTAATTGCTAGGTCCGGGAAGCGGATCGGGAACTGGTCTATTCAAAAAGTGATACTATTCCCTGGACCAATGTCAATAGTAAAACCAAAAATGTTGTATTCCCACAGGTATTGAGTAAATTAAGTTATGATCAAAAGATATCGCATGATTAATTTTTCATGCTCTCAATGAGTATGTGCAGCTATATTATCTTATATGTAAAATTCTGATGTCCGTTTGGAAAAACCCAGTAATCTCCAACACCATCCAAAAGTTACTGACCGATTGGCCTAACAACTTGTCAGATTGTTTTTTTTTCTTTCCTGGGAAGGTTTTCAAGGCAAAAAAAATTAACAGGAATATGTATACTTCCTCCGGGAAGTGGACCAGGAACCGACCTATTCGAAAAAAGTTTTTTTATTTTACGATTTGCTTATACTTCAGAACAAAGGTAGCTTTTTAATTAGATTATTCGAAAAAATTTTATTTATAGCTCGATTTTCTTAATACTCGGTACTTAGGTAGCTCTTTGCGTATATTAACAGGAAGATTCTTTTTCTCCGGGAAGTGGACCAGGGACTGAACTTTTCGAAATAAGTTTATTTATGGCTGATTTACTTGAAATTCGGTGGATAGGTGGCATTTCGCTTAGCTTAACAGGAAGACTCCTCTTCTTTCTGGGAAGTGGTTCAGGGACTGACCTAATGAAGAAATCTTATTAACGTTCGTAAACTATGCTGCACCGATCTGGGCGCCGGGGACGAACGAGATGCAGCTGAAGAAGTTACAGGCATGTCAAAACACCGCCCTTAGGACCGCGACAGAAAACCTCCTGATGACTTGTACAGCGAAGCATCTATGCTACGAGTTAAGGAGCACAATGCTTTGCTGTGCAGGCAGTTCCTATTGGAATGCTACCGTAGGGAGCATCCCAATAGGCACCTCATTAAAGCCGTCCATTTACTAGGATTCAGTCAACACCTTCAAATACTCCCTTCCCGTGAATGGCATGCTCGGAGTTAAGCCACCACCTATTGCGGACAACGAGCTGGAGCTACCTCGAGAAACCCGCGTGACCCTTGCACAACTTAGGTCTGGATATTATAGCAGGTTAAACTTCTGCTTATCTAGACTCGACCACAGCATACAAAACGTATGCCCTGCATGTGCAGAGTCTCCGCATGACATTAACTACCTCTTCACATGTCCCCTCAAACCGACTCATCTTACCCCCTTACTCTTTGGTCCCATACTGTCGAAACAGCACGTTTCCTGGACCTCGCTTTAGATGACCTCTGCGACTTAGATTGATTAAGCCTGTCCTAAGTGGGGTTAAGGAATCGCTACAACAACAACAACATTAACGGTTCGATTTACCTCAAATTCGGTACATAGATGACCGTTGGCTTAGATTAACAGGAAGAATACACTTCTCCCCGAAAGGTGGACAGCGGACTGACCTATTCGAAAAAAGTTTATTTATTGTTCGATTTACTTATACTTCAGTACAAAGGTAGCTTTTAACTTAGATTTGCGGGAAAGCTACACTTCTCTCCGGAAAACGGACTGGCCTATTCGAAAAATTTTTATTTATTGCTCGATTTTCTTAAAACTCGGTATTTAAGTAGCTCTTTGCTTATTATAACAGAAATATTCTTTTTTCTCCGGGAAGTGGACCAGGGGCTGACGTTTTCGAAATAAGTTTATTTATGGATGATTTATTTGAAATTCGGTGGTTAGGTGACATATCGCTTAGCTTAACAGGAAGACTCCTCTTCTTTCTGGGAAGTGGTTCAGAGACTGACCTAATAAAGAAATCTGATTAATGGTTCGATTTCCTTGAAATTCGGTACATAGTGCCTGGTCCAACTGACTGATTTGAAAAAGTTTATATATGGCTGGATTTACTTGAAGCTTGGCACATAGGTGGTTTTTTGCTTAGATTAACAGGAAGACTTTCCCTTTCTCTGGAGAGTGGACCCGGGACTCACTTATTCGAAAAAATTTTATTTATTGCTCGATTCTCTGGAAATTCGGTACTTAGACATTTCTTTGCTTAGATTAAGAGGAAGATTCCTTTTTTCTCCGGGAAGTGGACCAGGGGCTGTCCTTTTCGAAATAAGTTTTTTTATGGCTGATTTACTTCAAGTTCGGTACATAGGTAGCTTTTTGCTTGGCTTACTAGAACACAATTCTTCTCTGCGGGAAGTGGTTCAGAGACTGACCTAATAAAGAAATGCGATTAATGGTTCGATTTACTAGAAATTCGGTTTGTAGGTGTCCTTTTAGATAAATTAACAGGAGGACTACACGTCTTTCCCGAAGTGGACAAGGGGCTGACCCTTTCGAATAAAGACTTTTATGTCCCTACGGAACGGGTGTTCTCAGAAAGTTACAGACCGATTGACTTGAAGTTTCCCCAGATTATTTCTATGAATCTCGGGAAGTTTTTATCGAAAAAAAATTTTAGTTTTGGATCATGAACTGACCTATTCGATAAAAGTTATTATTTCCGTTTGTAACGGGTGTTCTTAAAAGTTAATCGGTTAAAATTTCGCCATATTATTACTATATTCCCTGGGAAGGTTTTCCAAAAAGAAAATTGCAGGAAGTGGACCGGGGAGTGACCTATTCGAAAAAGAACTCTTATGTCCCTATGGAACGGGTGTTCTCCAAAAGTTACCGTCCGATTGACTTGAAATTTTGCCAGATTATTTCTACGATTCCTGGATAATGTTTACAAGGTTTTACGGGAAGTGGACTCGGGACTGACCTATTCGAAAAAAAACTCTACGTCTCTATGGAACGGGTGTTCTCCAACAGTTACCGGCCCGATTGACTTGAAATTTTGCCACATTATTTCGATGATCACTGGTAAGGCTTACAAGATTTTTTGGGAAGTTGACCGGGGCCTGACCTATTCGAAAAAGACCCTTATGTCCATTTGAAACGGGTGTTCTTCAAGGTTACTAACCGATTGACTTGAAATTTTGTCAGTTTATTTTTATGTTTAAAGTGAAGTGTTATTCGAAAAAAAAAAATTCAGGAAGTGGACCGCGGACTGACCTATTCAAAAATCTTATTTATGGTTCTATTTACTTGAAATTCGGTATATAGGTGGCTTTTTGCTTAGATCAACTGGAAGACTACACTTCTCTCCGGGAAGTGGACCAAGAACTGCCCTATTCATTAATCTTATTCTTGGTTATATTTACTTGAAATTACGTACATGGTTCGCGTTTTAATTGGCTTAGCTGGAAAACTTCTTTTCTCTCCCTAAAGCGGATCTGGTACTGACCTTTTCAAAAAAATCTTATTTATTTCGATTTACTTGAAAGCCCTTTGCTTAGATTAAGAGGAATACTACACTTACTCCAGGAAGTGAGTCAGGGGCTGACTTAACCGAAATTAGTTTATCTACAGCTGGATTTACTCTAAATTCGGTACATAGGTGGCTTTTTGCATATATTAACAGGAAGACTACACTTCTTTCCGTAAAGCGAACCCGGGACATTCTTATTCAGAAAAATCCTATTTATTTTCGATTTACTTCAAATTCAGTTTATAGGTGGCATTCTTCTTAGCTTAACAGAAAGACTACACTTCTCTCCGAAAGGTGGACAGCGGACTGACCTATTCGAAAAAAGTTTGGTTACGCTGGGCTTACTTGAATTTCGGTACTCAGGTGGCTTTTTAGTTAAATTAACAGGAAGACCATTCTCCTCTCCGTAAAGCGGACCCGGGACTGACCTATTCAAAAAAATCTTATTTATTTTCGATTTACTTGAAATTCGGTACAGTGGCGTTTTGCTTAGATTAGCAGGTAGACTACAATTCTTTTCGGAAAGTGGACCATGAACTAAACTATTCAAAAAATCTCATTTATGATTGATAGATTAACAAGAAAACTCTTCTTTTCTCCGGGAAGTGGACCAGAGACTGACATATTCAAAAAAAGTTTATTTATTGGTCGATATACTTGCAATTCGGTACAGAAGTGGCGTTTTGCTTAGATTTGCAGGTAGACTACCATTCTTTGCGGAAAGTGGACCAGGAATTGACTTCTTCAGGAAAATGTTGTTTATTGCTCGATTCACTTGAAATTCGGTACATAGGAGGCAATTTGCTCAAATTAGACTACACTTCTCTCCGGGAAGTGGACCAGGGACTGACCTATTCGAAAAAAGTTTATTTTTGGTTGAATTTACTTGAAATTCTGCTTAGATTTGCAGAAATACTACACTTCCCTCCGGGAGGTTAACCAATGATAGAACTATCCAAAAAATCTTATTTATAGTTTTATTTACTTGAAATTCGGTGCATAGGTGGCTTTTTGCTTAGATTACTAGGAAGACTACACTTCTCTCCGGGAAGTGGACCAGGGACTGGCGTGAAAAAGGTTTATTTATATTTGATTTACTTGAAATTTGATAAATAGGTAGCCTTTTGCATAGATTAACAGGAATACTACACTACTTTCCGGGAAGTAAGCCATGGGCTGGCCTATTCGAAAGAACTTAATTTACGCCTACATTTACTTGAAGTTCGGTACATAGGTGGCGTTTTGCTTAGATTAACAGGAATATTCTTTTTAATCGAAAAAAATTTTTTTATGCCTTCATTTACTAGATTTTAGGTACTCAGGGGGATTTTTGGTTATATTGACAGGAATACTACACTTCTTTCCAGGAAGTGGGCCATGGACTGAATTATTCAAAAAATCTCATTTATGATTGATAGATTAACAGGAATACACTGGATCAGAGACTGACATATTCAAAAAAAAAAATTATTTATTGCTCGATTTACTTGCAATTCGGTACAGAGGTGGCGTTTGCTTAGATTAGCAGGTAGACTACAATTCTTTCCGGAATGTGGACCAGGAATTGACTTCCTCAGAAAAATCTTGTTCGTTGCTCGATTTACTTGAAATTCGGTAAGGCAATTTGCACAGATTAGACTACACTTCTCTCCGGGAAGTGGACCAGGGACTGACCTATTCGAAAAAAGTTTATTTATGGCAAAATTTACTTGAATTTCTGTAAATATGCGGCTTTTTCCTTAGATTAGCAGAAGACGGCACTTCTCTCCGGGAGGTTCACCAGAGACTGAACTATCCAAAAAATCTTATTTATGGTTCTATTTACTTCAAATTCGGTACATAGGTGGCACTTTGCTTAGATTAACAGGAAGACTACACTTCTCTCCGGAATGTGGACCAGGGACTGATCTAATCAAAAATCTTATTTACGGTTATACCATATTTACTTGAAATTAGGTACATGGGTGGCGTTTTGATTAGATAAATTGGAGGAGGAGCTCGGCCGAAAATCGCTTAAGCGGTTACAAAGCGCCAATTATATACCTACGCTAGCGGTCATAAAAACCGCACCATTGGCAATACTGCAGTAATTTCGATAAAATTTCAAAACACCGTGGCAACTCTTTCCTTTTTATAATGGGGATTTCCCTTTTTACATTTATGTAACTGATTTAAGCAAAGACTGTCATTTTTTACCGCACCGCATTGGCTGTAAATGTTTTTTTGTAAAAGATGTCAAAAATATCTACGAGTTATAAGCAATTGACGCATGACCAAAAGGTCGAAATTTTTATTTTAAAGGATATGGGAGTTCCTTATCGTCGCATAGCACATAAAATGGCATGCTCACATTCCACTATTGTAAGACTCATGAAGAAAAAAAATAATTTGGACCCGTACGCAAGGACGAAAGGATCAGGAAGACCTCGGAAGACTAACACCCGGATAGACGGCGTTATTCGTAGAATAAGTTTAAAGGATCGATTCAAAAGTGCAGTAACAATAAGGACTGAGATGAAGAGTTATCACAATGTGGACTTAAGCGCCGAAACTTTACGTAGAAGACTTCGGGACTGTGGACTGTATGGAAGACGACCGGCCAAAAAACCTCTATTGACAAAGCGGATGAAAGCAAACCGCTTATCATGGGCCAAAAAATACTGAAACTGGACCTCTGAGGATTGGAGAAACGTTTTATGGTCGGACGAAAGCATGGTCGGATGGTGAAAGATACAAGGATAAATGTGTGGTGAAAACAGTGAAGTTTCCAGAAAGCCAGATGGTGGGGGGGCTGCTTTTCCTACTTTATCCGGGGTCCCTTATTCCATATCCAAGGAACTGTGAACGCTGAAAAGTATGGACAAATTATTAGGGACCAACTTCTGCCAGCCATTGAGGAGCATTTATCCCACAGTAATGAGTTTGTTTTCCAGGACGATTCTGCGCCGTGCCATCGTGGTAAATTGGTAAGTAAGGGCTTTTTAATGTTCACTAATGATTAATAACTTGCAAAATATTAACCAAACTTTCACATAATTTTTTATTTTGTTGCAGATTAAAAAATTGTTGGATGGTATTGGGATTTGCCAGCTCGAGTGACCAGGAAACTCTCCCGATTTGAATCCAATAGAGCACCTCTGGCACATTATGAAACGAAAAGTGGCTGAGAATAAGCCAGAGAGCAAAAGAGCGCTTGCTGAAGCTTTGGATAAAGTCTGGTACGAAGATATAGCCGATGATATCTTGCAAGTCCTTGTTGACTCCATGCCGTCCAGAATTGAGGCTGTAACAAAGGCTAAAGGAGGAGCAACATGATATTAATAATTTATTTTTAATGCTCTGATATTAAACTAATGAAACTGAGGAAAAACTCTGAAAAACTTGCATTGCTTTTATTTTTTTTCTTGATTTTTACCAATATCCTTAAAAATGTGAATTTTCTTCAATTATTTCATTTTAAACAAAAACCAGTGACATTTTCTTTAAACTTAGCTGATGTTTAACACAGATCCTTTTTTTGGTCTTAACAATAAATGAAAAATATTTGTTTCAAAATAAAACGGTTTTAAGTCTTACTAGAAACAATTTTCTTTAAATTTCAGTGTGGTGCGGTTTTTATGACCGCTAGTGTATATGCTTCCTGGGGAGGTTTGCAAGAAAAACAAATTTTTAAGAATTTTACACTTCTCTCCGTAAAGCGGACCCGGGAATGAAAAATGTTGTATTCCGACAAGTATTGAGTAATAAAATTCATGATAAAAAGATATCCCATTAATAATTTGTTATACATTCAATGAAGCGAAGCGTTGCAAGGTACAGCTAGTTTCATATTTATTATATAAGCGATTTTTAATTAATTTGTTTGAGACACAACCGCCATATCGAGCTCTAGCGAGAGAATATTGGATGCTTATTTACACTATCAGCCCAATTCTTAATATTCTCGCGAAAGTTCTCCATTGCTGGTTTAGAAATCTCCTAACTGCTACCACTGAATTGGAGCGTTGAGCGCTAAACAGCTTTTAAAAATTATCATGGTCATACGATTTGTATGGGGCATCCCACAATAACACGGTGTCAACGTTGAGCAAATGGAATTTTAAATTTTGACAGCGCGTTATATGATGAGTTTAGATGTGAAGGAAAAAAGTGTGAACGAAAGGAGAAAAAACTGACGAAGTTGAATAGGCAAATTGAAAAAAAAGAAAATATACAAATATGAAAATATGACAAAGAAATTGTATTTTGCAAATAAAGTGATAAATATTCACTGAAAAATTAATTCAACTGGTTAAGTCACACTTTTGCCGATATATATGCACAAGTGAGTCAACGATAATAATTGACTTATGACTTTTCAAATAGGCTAACCATCTATTCATACTTCGTTGCCAACAACTCCCCTTTTGAGATTTAGGCCCGTTTTCACAATGTCCGATTAACTTAACTTGTAACCGGAGGATAGCTAACCGCCAGATAGGCTAATGTGACACCTTCGTTTTCACCAAGTTCTGGTTGCTTAACTTCTGGTTAGTTTGATCATTGTAAATATTTTAAGGTAAATTCACAAAAACTTCTGTTGTGAATACATCAAAATTTGCTTGACAGCTGGCATTTGTTTTCATTTTTCCATTCGATATGCTTAAGTAGATAATTTTTATGATTTTCCGTTTTCTATTTTAATGAAATTTATTTCAAATTTTTATACTTGGGAAAAACTTTGATGGTATTTAAATTACATTTATAAAATGTATGAAATATATATGGTTCCTGGCACCTCAGCTATGTTTCCTTCGGCATCAACGGACGTTTCTGCTGGTTTATGCACTTGAGCTTCTAATTCATCCAAATAAGAGTCATTCTGGATGGCAATATTGCGCAATACTCCACAAGCAACAATGATAATCATACTGGAAAAGGGCGTTATCCATACTACTGTAACGGAGTTTTCCACTTGGCTGGGGTTAGCTCAGCCTTGCCTTTCTAAAATAACAACACGCTATTTTTGGCCACAACAACTTTATTATTAATAAACGTGGTTATGCAATATATATAGATCTCTAAGTTTCTACTGTACATATATGTATATACTTTCTCGTATGGGCTGTGGAGGTGAAAACCTTCTTTTAGCCCTCGTTCCAGTCAGGTGAAAACCATCAGTGGAATATAACTAAGTTTTCGTGAGCTGCAACCCCTCAGGGACACTACATTTGCTGGTGGTGTTGCTCCCACGGGCAAGAATACCTATCGACGACACAAAGGCTACTTAATTTAATTTAAATTTTCCTCGCCTTTTATACAATTCATCACTATGAACAGTTTCCCTTAAAGCTATGTGTGTGTATATATACCTATATGCATGTTCGCATAAATTTATGTTTGAACATGTTTCTTCTAGTGAAAGCAAAGCGAATACGCATATAGCGGAATTCATAAGAAGTATATATATGTATATATAATTACTTGTTAAACTTAAAATATTATTAATATATATGTATGTATGTACATGTGTATTCGAATTCGTATTAGGTTTACATGTGCATACATACATATATTTTCTCGTATTGTCCTTACACCCTCCCTTAACTCCCTGCTGCGAGACTTACTGTCACCAGGTCACATTCACTGTTACCCTGGCCAAAATCCGGCCCTTCGTTTGCCTAAGCGCTGTTGATGTCTTCGAGGTGTTCTGAACTCCACCCCTCGGGGATAATGAAGGTCTCTGATTGATCCTCTGCGGCTTTTGGCAGCACTCACTAGTGCGCATGCCGCAAGAGTTTCGTGTGTGTACTGTATAACGTCCACACTTCCAACAGAATTCCATTCTTGAACTACGACAGCCGTGGGCGAAATGCCCGCCCGGAGATTTCCACTTGGCTGGGGTTAGCTTTGCCTTGCCTTTCTAAAATAACAACACGCCATTTTACGCTACAACAAATTTATTATTAATAAATGTGGTTATACAATGTATATAGATCTTTAAGTTTCTACTGTACATATGGGCTGTGGAGGTGAAAACCCTCTACTAGCCCTCGTTCCAGTCAGGTGAAAACCATCGGTGGAATATAACTAAGTGTTCATGAGGTGAAAACCCTCAGGGACACTACTTTTGCCGGCGGTGATGATCCCACGGGCAAGTATACCTACCGACGATACAAAGGCTACTTAATTTACTTTAAATTTTCCTCGCCTTTTATACAATTCTGCGAGCAGGTAAAATGTTATTTTATAATAACAATTCATCACTATAAACATTTTCCCTTAAAACTATGTGTGTGTATGTATATATGCATGTTCGTATAAATTCATGTTTGAACATGTTTCTTCTAGTGAAAGCAAAGCGAATACGCATAAAGCGGAATTCATAAAATGTATATACCTATATGTATATATAATTACTTGTTAAATATAAAATATTATTAATATATATGTTTGTATGTACACGTGTATTTGAATTCGTATTAGGTTTACATGTGCATACATATATTTTCTTGCATTGTTGTAGGGGCTCCAAAATCTAATATTTGGGGTCCTTATACTACATATCCACTCTCCATGCAATTTCGACTACGGATTTGAGTTTCATTGTAAAGACGTTCAATAAAATAATGGTGTCATGTCCAGAACCAGTTCACCTGCATACAAAGTCCGTTATTTCCATTTTGCAAGTACCATTTTTCTCTTCGAAAACTTTCGTCATTTTTTTCTCCAGGTGACTGGATTCTGACTTGAGTGAAAACTAAACACCCTAACACCAATAGAAACTTCGCTATTCGGGTAAATGTGCGCATTGTGCTCTCAATTTGCATGCTTTTTTTTCGGTGTTCCGATGAATGATTGGACTTGTGCCGCTACAACAATGGACACTATTTACAACCCGACTAGCAGTCGCCATTTTTATTTAACAACATAAATTAATTAACTTCTCGATGCCTAAAATCATAATGTTAAAAGTTAAATTATCAACAATATTTATTTACTTATTTACTCAAAGATATTATTTTAACAAACCTTTCAGTGACGCAGCCAAATAGTCAGTGCTTTCCAAGTTTTGCTAAATTAAATTTATTTTAAATTTAACACCGAAATACAATTGCATTTATTATTTTACTATTTATAGCTGTTAAATTATCTTCCGATAAAGAGCGAATCGCCTCTCAATGTTGGCGTTAAGTTAACCACAACTTAATTGACAGATACGCCTCAACCGGACATTGTGAAAACGAATTTTATGCTACCTTTCGATTAAGTCATGATTAAAAGCTTAATCGGAGATGTTGAAAACAGCCCTTAATGATAGTTTACACTGACCTGAATCGATAGGCAGCCTTTCGAATACGTTGTCTTGTATATGGAACAAAAACCATATTACGGTTTTCAGACTGAACAACCTTTAAGTCTTCATCATGGGCCGTTGATGTAGTCTCGGAAGTGTCACTTGGTCGTTGAGCTGGAACTGGTTCCGAATTTGTGTTATCCTCGATTACTTCGACTTCTGTGGAACCATGTTGTGAGTAAGTTGATAATGGATCATAACGTTACCCATACGCTCGATAATTACTCCTTCAATCCATTTGAAGTTGTTGTTGTTGTTATGAACGCTGACATAACCGAGTTCTTGACGATGGTACGATTTTTGCTTGGCATCGTGCTTCTTGTCAAATTGCGCTTTCATCCTAAGTTGATCTGTGACGTCATATTATTGGATTTTGGAAGAAGAGTGCTGCGTTGGTTTGAGCAAGTCGAGTTTAATATGAATTTTTCTGTTCAATAAAACTGCAGCTGGCGATTTACAAACGTTGTTTAGTCGGTGTCGATCGGTAGACTTGTAAGAATATTTGCAGATTTTCCGCTTTACCCCTTTTTCTTGAATCTTTTTTAGTGCGCGTTTAGAAGTATCCACCAACCGTTCGGCTTGCCCATTCGGCATAGGATAGTATGGGCTACTGCGTATGTGATCGATGCCGTGTTCTGCCAAAAATTGTTGAAATTGAGTGCTCACAAATTGAGTGCCATTGTCTGATACTATCGTTTGGGGTAGTCCAAATCGGGCGAATATTTCATTCAGAATGACAATTGTTTGCGCAGTGTTAATCGATTTGGTTTAAACAATTTCAGGCCACTTTGAAAATGCATCGACAATGATCAAATAGTAGCATGAGTCTATAGGTTCGGCATAATCAATGTGAAGTCGCTCCCATAGGGCAGATGGTATGGCCATTGATGTAAAGTTGTTTTTATTGGCATTTTGGCAACTGAAGCACAATTTAAACAATATTTACCATTTTTTCAATTTCATAATCGATGTTTGACCAGACATGCGTGAGATGGCCTTTGTGCGTCCAACGTCCTGATGTCCTCTGTATATTTCCCTGAGCAAGACTTGTGTCATCTTTTCGGTTAAAATACTGTTTTAATTCGCTGTCGTCGCATTTTGTTGGCCATCATCCAAGCACGTATTTAGAAACTTTAGTTAGTCCTTTATCTTTCTACGAAACGTCTAGACAACCATTTTGTTGGTTAATGGCAGCTTGTTAATGGAGTCGTCCAAAATTTGTTTGATTTCGGACTCGAATTCTACCTCTGCGATGACATAATCTTCTGCGGAGTTATGCGTGTTGCTTATTAGTCGGGATAAAATGTCTGCGTACCCAAAGCTATTGGTTAAAATATACTTCAGTTCAAAATCGTATGCAAGCAATTTAATTGCCCATCGTTGAAGTCTATTTGCTTGGTGAATGCTGATTCCCGATTTATGACCAAAATTAGCAAGGAGCGGCTTGTGATCAGTCTGAAGTTTGAACTTTCGTCCAAAAATTCTTCTGCGAAATTTCGTGACTGCGAAAATAAGCGCTAATGCCTCTTTTTCACTTGGCTGTATTGTTTTTCAACTGGCGTAAGCGATCTTGAAGCGTGACCAACCACTTTTACAGAGCCGTTGTTAAACTCATGAAAAATGCAAGCTCCAAGCCCGTAGTTGGATGCGTCCACAGCTACTATTTACTTTCCCTTGGAACGTAGTGCGTCAATAGTAGATCGGATGCTAAAATGTTTTTGAAGCTATCAAAACAGCGTTGGTACAGCTCGGTCCATTTCCACTGCTTATTGGCTTGAAGCATTTCGTCCAATGGTCCACGATATTTAAGCATGTGATTTATAAATTTACCATAAAATTTGTTAGAACCTAAAAGTGGTTTTAGTTCAGATGTAAGAATAAAGGCTGACATCACCGCCGTCCAAGAAGTGCGATGGACGGGACAAGGACGAAAGCGAGTAGGTTCTTGTGACATTTACTACAGCGGCCATATAAAGGAGCGCAAATTTGGTGTCGGATTTGTGATGGAAGAGAGACTCCGTCGTCGAGTAATGGCATTCACCCCGGTGGATGAGCGTCTGGCCACAATCCGCATCAAAGCAAAATTTTTCAATATTTCGTTGATTTGCGCCCACGCCCCGACAGAAGAGATGGTGCTTGGCGATTTTAATGCCAGGGTGGCCAAAGAAGGTATCTTTGGTGCGACAGTTGGAAAATTCAGCCCCCACAACGAAACATGGGTTGAGGCTGATCGACATCGCCGGGGCCCGTAATATGGTTGTCTGTAGTACTAGATTCCAGCACAATAAAGAAACATCAAGCCACTTGGCTGTCCTCTGATCGAAAAACACAAAACCATATCGATCATGTTTTGATAGATGGTAGAAATGTCTCCAGAGTTCTTGACGTGCGTACACTCCGAGGACCCAACATCGACTCGGACCACTATTGCAGCGAAGATACGCATGCGCCTCTGTGTATCGAACAACGCCCGTCAACAAACACAAGGAAAGTTCGACGTCAAAAAGCTGCAATCACAACAGACTGCCGAACGATTTTCTACTCGGCTTGCACACCTGCTCTCTGAGAGCACTCATCAGCAACTCGGTATACGGGAACTGTGGAACGGCATTTCAAGCTCCCTACGTACAGCTGCAAACAAAACTATTGGATTTCGTAAAGGTCGCAAAAACAGCTGGTATGATGATGACTGCCGTGTCACAGTCTAGAAAAAACAGACTGTAACACGTGCAGGATGGGATAGATACCGAGAGCTGAAGAGGGAAGCAAGACGCATCTGCAGACAAAAAAGAAAAAGGCCGAGATGCGTGAGTATGAAGAGCTTGAGAAGCTGGCCGACAAGGGTAATGCTCGAAAATTCTATGAGAAGATACGAGGTTTAAGACCGGAGCAGACTCCTGTAAGGCACAAGGAGGTGATCTAGCCGCCGATGCCCAGAGCATATTAAATTTATGGAGGGAACACTTCTCCAGCGTGCTGAATAGCATTGAAAACGGAGTAACCGGAGTTAGTGAACCCGAAACCCAAATCGACGACGATGGAAAAACGTTCCACTACCTGACTATGAAGAAGTTAGAATAGCAATCGCTCGCTTAAAAACAACCAAGCGGCTGGAGCTGACGACCTACCGGCAGAACTATTAATCATGGCGGTGAAGAGCTGACAGCTACTTTGCAGAATATGGTAGGGCGAAAGCATGCCCGGCGATTGGAATTTAAGTGTGCTCTGCCCAATCCATAAAAAAGGGGATCCCACAGTCTGCGACAATTATCGTGGGATAAGCCTCCTTAATATCACCTATAAAGTCCTGTCGAGCGAATTGTGTGAAAGATTAAAGCCCACCGTCAACAAACTGATTGGACCTTATCAGTGTGGTTTTAGACCTGGTTAGTCAACCAATGACCAGATATTCACCATGTGCCAAATCTTGAAAAAGACCCGTGAAAAGAGAATCGTTACCCTCCACCTCTTCGTTGATTTTAAAGCCGCCTTCGACAGCACGAATAGGAGCTGCCTTTACGCCGCTTTGTCTGAATTTGGTATCCTCCTAAAGCTTATACGGCTATGTAAACTGATGTTAAACAACACTAAAGGCTCCATAAGGATCGGGAAGGACAGCTCTGTGCCGTTCGATACCAAGCGAGATTTCAGACAAGGTGACTTTTTATCGTGTGACTTTCTTAATTTAATGCTGGAGAAAATAATACGAGCAGCAGAGCTCAAAAGAGAAAGCACAATCTTATATAAGAGTGTACAACTGCTGGCGTACGCCGTTCATATCGACATTATGACCTGAACAACCGCGCCGTGAGTTCGGCTTTCTCCAGACTAGATAAGGAAGCGAAACGAATGGGTCTGGTAGTGAATGAGGGCAAGACGAAAAAACTCATGTCATCACACTTCGAGGTCGTAGATAATTTCGTCTATCTAGGAACCAGCATCAACACCAATAACAATGACAGCCTTGAAATCCAGCGCAAAATCACTCTTGCCAAGAGGTGCTACTTTGGATTAAGTAGGCACTTGAAAGGTAAAGTTCTCTCTCGGCGAACGAAAACCAAACTGTACAAGTCTCTCACCATTCCCGTCCTGTTATATGGTGCGGAAGCGTGGACGATGACAACATCTGATGAGTCGGCGTTAGGAGTTTTCGAGAGAAAAGTTTTGCGTAAGATTTATGGTCCTCTTCGAGTTGGCAACGGGAATATCGCAGACGATGGAACGATGAGCTGTAGGAGTTATACGACGATATTGGCATAGTTCAGCGAATTAAGAAGCAGTGGCTACGCTGGCTAGGTCATGTTGTCCGGATGGATACGAATACTCCAGCTTTGAAAATTTTCGATGCAGTACCCGCCGGTGGAAGCAGAGGAAGAGGAAGACCTCCACTTCGTTGGAACGACCAGGAAGAGAAGGACCTGGCTTTACTTGGTATTTCCAATTAGCGCCACACAGCAAAAATAAGAGACGAATGGCGCGCTGTAATTGATTCGGCTATAATCGCGTAAGCGGTGTCTACGCCAGTAAAGTAGGTAAGTAAGTAATTTTGAGTTTCAAACGTATTACTGGATTCGTTTTAGAACTTTCCGTAAGTTGGCGTCGTGATCTTCTTGATTGTTGCCAGTAATAAAAATATCGTCTATGCAAGCAGCTGCATATTTTAGATCGGCCAACATTTGGTCCATTATTTGCTGCAAAATCTCAGGAGACGTTTTGACATCGAAGATCATACGATTATATCTGAATTAACCAACATGCGTGGTGATCGTGAGAAGTTTTTTAGATGTGTCGTCAACTTCGGTTTGCAGAAATGCGTCCGACAGGTGGATATGGTTGAATACTGTTGCTTTGCTAAGCTTAGCAAAAATATCCTCTGGAAGCGGCAACAGATAAAAAATCGGCGCAAAATGGGGCATTGCCGTTCGGCTTTTTGATTGCCACGATTGGTGCAGCCCAATTCGAATATTTGACTGGTGAAGTTATGTTGAGATTTTGCAGGCGCTCAACCTCAGCTTCTACCAAATGATGGATTGCGTATGCTACTGGGCGCTTAGGACGAAAAACAGGGTTTTACCACTAAATACGCTTTAGTTTTCTTGCAGAGACCCATCGTATTGTTAAAAAGTTCTGGGAATAATTCACTCGGGAGTGAATTCTTATTTATAGTATTATTTGAAACGATACTTGCCTTTTTTGTTGTCGATATTTGGTTGCAAATAACATTGAGGGGCATGTCATGAAAGCGTTTATCCAGTCCAGTCCAAATACGTACAAATCGATCGTTGTGACGAAACACATTAGTACTTTAGATGTGGCTTTTAGTTGCACTTCACTTGTAAATTGGGTGTATAATGGTATATTTCCAATTGCAATTTGTCGAAATTTTTCTTTGAAACTAGGGTTATGTCCGACGTAGTATCAAATTGCAATTTGATTTGCACCTTGTTGATCTTTATGTTGACATATTTAAGATGTGAAGTCGTAATGCTGTTCCTAGTATAAATACTATTTGTTTGTAGCTAAGTAGCTGTATGAATTCTTGTTTTGTTTCAATGATTTTTGTGTTTCTTTGCAGCAACCTTCTTTATGGCCTTTGTTGTGACAGTCTTCGCCCATATGATCTTTGTATGAACAATGACATTCTTTGGAAAGTGTATCCAAGTTAATAGTTTCGGCTTCAGTATCCAGTTTTGTTAACATTCGAGTTTTTATTTCGAAGGCTGACTCCGTCTTGATCAAGTGTCAGACTGTTTAGCTTAAAGTTTTCACATTGTTTGCTTACTTCTGCAGCGTACGTAGTGTAATCAGTGTTAGATGATTTGGTCCCTTGTAAGCATACGCTACAATTGCATTACAATTAAAGGCCATACATTTGCTTCAATTTCTCAACAGTTTCAGCAAAACCTTATTCACGTGGATGCTTGGGCAAAATGTAGTCGATGTATTTGCTATGAACAGTTGTGCTAAGTTTTCGAAGAAGAAGTCTAACTTTTGCCGCGTCATCAAGCTTGCTTGCATTTACTAAGAGCATTTTACTAAAAACAAATCAAATGTGGGGTTATACTCAGGATCATAGAAAAATTCGGTGATGCTTGCTGAAAGCGTATCCATTGTCTGCTCGTGATTCTCCATCTTCACAACATGGCTGCTTGATTTTGTTTGCAAACACTCCTTAAAAAATTTCTCACATTGCTTCTGTGTCATGCGCACTTTGTCTTTGCATTTCATCAAAGAGTGCGTCCATTTTGATTTTACAATTTTTTTCGATGATACAAAAATATATCACCTCCTCGTCGCCACTGAAAAATATTTATGCTGTTCTTAAGGTAACATTAATGACCTTCTGACCTGACCGGATGTATTTATATACAGAAGTGAGTCAACGATAATAATTGGCTTATGACATTTCAAATAGGGTTACCATCTAATCGTACTTCGTTGCCAACAAATTTATTAAATGTTCTTAGAGCAATACGAACTTGAAGAGAAAGAGAAAACGCCAAAATGTTGGCGCTCTCATTTTGGGATAATGCGCGCTGCCAATCATTGGCGTTAGACGCCGTACGCCGTACGCTCCAATTTTGGTATGTCAGTAAGAAAAAATTCCAAATACACAGGGAGAATAATTTTTTGGGTATAGGATTCATCAGCTGCTTAGTGTTATTATCTCTTATTGACATTTGATAACTTGGTGAAACAAATAATGTTATTGAAAGCAAAAATCAAACTAGAATTATGGATACTGTGGTACTATATTTATTGGCTGCTAAAGCAGATGAGGAAGAATGGCAACGAATTCTTCTTCAACGTAGCTAAATTCTACACCAGGGTAAATATCCACGTTTGGCAAGGTCCCTTACTCCTGCAATCCAAACTTCTTCGCAGGCAACCCTTTCACCGACTCTTTCATATCAATGTGGTTGAATTTCGCTTCTTCGGGAGGGGACAATTTACGCTCTGCAATATAGCCACCTCTGGCCTTCAAGGTTTTACCTGCACATATTTCTTTTGATCAGCCCACACCTAAAAGTAAAATGCTTACTTAAAAATCACCTTTTACTGGAAAAGAAATTTTACCTTCTTCCATTCCTCAATATTTTTTACAGGCGGTTCTCCGTGATTTAAAACGTTATTCAAATTCTCCCAAAATTGGTTCAACTCCTCCTTATTACCCTTAAAAAATCCTCGGGCTATATAACTGGTTGAATTTCCATCAGCTCTACGAGTACTAGCAACTGCAACTGCACTTTACTCGTTGTTTTTGACCTAAAGAAAACATCTACACGATTATTTGGAAAAGAGACCATTATAAAAACTCCCACACAACTTGTATGTGAAAAACGAGGAAAGGTGTAAGAAGAAATATATTTATGATAGGAGAAGAGGGAAAAGTGAGAAATTCCCGGGGAATTTTCATTCAGAATAGGGGTGTTTGATTTAAAAACTATTAACATACGTAATTGAGAACGAGCAGGATAGGGTTGTAGGTGTGGATTTAAGGTAGGTATTTTATAAGAGTAAGACGCGTGGATTAAAATGGTAAGTAATGAAAAGGTAAGTACATATACTTTAACAATGAATCTTTTTAAATTTTCAGCATTGAACCCAGCATGCCGGCGGTCCTGCGGCGTCGTAATGTCTTGGAAACCTTGGAACTTTGGAAACCTGCTTTATGGGAGAAGGAAGTTTAAGTTTCGCCTGTACAATAGGGTCTGCAAAGAGAATTTTCATCGAAATATATTATTAGTACATAAATGAATGTGAATTTAGGAACTGAGTTGTCAATGTAATGAGATAAAATGAGTGAGAGAAATGAGATTTCAAAGAGGATGTTAGAATTGTTATTTGTGTAGCTCTTCTTCTCGGCTCAATAGGATGGGAAGAGTATGGTATATTGTGCCTTCATCAGCAATAGACACTCATACCATATATTCAGTGCTGAGGAGAGGTCATGAGGGCCTTCTGAATTTGAGATGGTTGATAAGTTGGCACTGAGTACATCTTAATTCCAATTGTTTAAACGTAGTCAGGGAGAGATGATGGCTTCTTGAGGGACTCAACCGAATATGAGTGTTGTTTCTGCGATCCACAGCAGTACGGTGCGTAAGTCGTTGATCAGAAATTTTGTATGAGTTATGAGGTTGGGTTCTGATTTGCGCTTTTATTCTTCTTTGCACTTCTATTCCGCTGTTTGGTGATGGATACAGCTTTTGAGCACCCTTCTTGTCACGGAGATGATAGCAGTTCCAGTCTTGGAGGTGAGATGTATTTCGAGAGAATCTCTTTTCGCTTTTGTAGTTAGGGGATTTTTCTGGAGAAATTTCCTTTTGAAAAAAATTGTGGGTTCAAGAGTCTTTTTGCAATCAGTGGTTTTCATCCATGGAGTGCCGGAACAAATTTGCGAGCTTCTGTATCCGTGTTAGGAGGAGGTGGAGTGAGTAAATTATTAGTTTCTTGTGCTATTGGGCCTCTTAATACCCATCCAAAAATGGAGCTTTGGACCATTAAGGTACCTAAGGTCTTGGTTGAGTATTTGAGGTAGTACGTTGCTACCAATCCCCATATATATTTTGGTGGATGTGAAGTAGTTGGGATCTGCCAAGGAGGGTGAGCACCAGTTTTTGGGAACCAAACGCTTTAATAACGGCATGGAGTGCACCATTTGTGTGAATATTACCGCGGAAGTTGCGGTTTGTTTCCTGAGATTCGACGAGAGTATTGTGAGAGTGCATGTTTCATTTCCTGCACTGGTTGTCAGCCCAATCCAAATATTTCGTATCAGGTCGTGGTACGTTGTAGTGGGTAGATCAGGGAACTATTGTATTCGAAATGAAACAAAAGTTTTTTGGGAACCTTGATCTATGAGTTCACGTATTTTTATTGTTTATCCTTTATGGAGAATGGACACGTTGGCTGTGGGTAGCAATTCTGCATCTCCGCTACTTATAACGTGAGAGAGTATAATTCGGGTGAGTTGTGTATTTTTAGTTGTATGAATTGAGCTGAGGTTGCTGCCCGTTTAGAGGTGCAGGACTTTAATGAATTAATTGCCACTTGGGATGTAAAATTAAGCTCATTTATTTTAAATTCCTCAATGATATCCTCGAGTCCTCATTTTTAACACTAGCATTTTTTGCGTTAGCGAAAACCTGGGGGTTTCAATATATCCTGCCGTGAAATAAACTTTGAGCGACGGCCGTTCTTTGTGTTATCCGTGGAATAAGGCACAGGCAGGTGTGGGACTTTGCTGAGCGAGCTGAACTTGGCATAGCGCTAAGTAGTGAGCGGGTGACCTTAATGCCGTTAGCATTGCGTTGCTAGTGGAGGTGTCGTAGTTGCTTGTAAAGGGTGGTTAAATTGTAAGGGCCGATGTTGAATGTGAACCACACCTAAACGCGAAGTTTTTTTCCGAATTTAATTTGACATTTCTCTATTTCAGACTTACTCAATTTGAACCATGGAGAGATACACAATCCAACAACGTGTTAAAGTTATCCAGACTTATTATGAAAATTTTCGAAGAAAATCATTTTCAGTGATGAGGCACATTTTCACCTCAGTGGATTCGTCAATAAACAGAATTGCCGCATTTGGGCGAATGAGAATCCAAGAGTGATTGTCGAAAAACCAATGCACCCACAAAGAGTGATTGTTTGGTGCGGTTTATGGGCTGGCGGCATCATCGGACCGTATTTTTTCCAAAATGAGGCCGGTCAGGCAGTTACTGTGAATGGTGTTCGCTATCGTGAGATGATAACGAATTTTTTATGGCCACAATTGGAAGATATGGATGTGGACGATATGTGGTTTCAGCAGGACGGTGCCACTTGCCACACAGCTAACGAAACAATGGCTCTTTTGCGCAACAAATTCAATGGCCGTGTTATCTCACGTAATGGCGATGTCAATTGGCCCCCAAGATCATGTGATTTGACACCGTTGGACTTTTTTCTCTGGGGTTATTTGAAAGAAAAGGTGTACGTCGATAAGCCAGCAACAATTCAAGAGCTAAAGGATGAGATAATTCGGCACATTAACGGCATAGAAACTCCGTTATGCCTCAGCGTCATCGAAAATTTGGACCATCGTATGGAGGTGTGCCGCCGAGGTCGCGGCGCTCATTTGGCTGATATTTTGTTACATACATAATTGAGTAATACCAATATATCATAATAAAATAAAATTTCAATAATTTCCTAAATAGTTTGTATTTTATTCAAAATCAACATCGGCCCTTGAAAATTTAACCACCCTTTACATTCCATTCGGGTTTTTCCATCCACGGCGTCACTCAGCTGCAGGTTTTCATTTGCAGAATTTGCCAGGGCCATATATCTTTACAGCTTCTCCTAATATACCTCCAATGTCACTTTGTGTGAGTTGATTTTTCTATGCGTCTGCACTTTTCAAGTCGTATAAAAAGCCTTATTCGACAGTTTTCTGTGATTGCGGCAAAAGCTTGGTGAATTTTCTTATGCCTATCAGCAAAAACACATTTGGGGTATTCCGTCGTTGAGGCTAAAGTTTCCGACAATTGTACCCACAGCCCAACCTAACGTTGCAGTCGGCAAGCATAATTTTGACATCGTGGCGGGAGCAGTGCTCATAAATATGTTCGAGGCGCTCATAAAGGCATCCTGGGTCACATCGTCCTTCTTTTCCATCGGGGTGTGGGCGCGAATACACGATATGTTAAATATTTTTGATTTGATGCTGATTGTGTCGAGACGTTCATCCACCGGTGTATAAAATTCAGGAAATTTCTGAATATTATATTTTCATATACATATATATACTTATGTATATATATCTATTTATTTATTAACTTAGAACACACCGGTTTATTTTTATTATATATTTCCTTAGGTTTTTGAAAGGAAACGCACAGTTTATTTGTATGGGTTATATATATATATGTGTATTTATTTTCTTATTAATTTTTTGTTACACGGTTTTTTTAAATTTAGCACTTTAGGTTTTTTTCTTTATATTTTTTTTAAACAACCAAGCAGTTTGAGGATTAGCAAGCGAACTAGTAACGAGTAACATACTTAATGCTATATATATATTAATAGTTGTATCTTCTAACGGGTACGGAGGGGAAATTCAGATTTTATTTCTATTTATTTTCTTTACAGCTTTACAGGTAAGTATGCAAGGAATAGGAGGTGAGTAATTTCAATTAAAGGTGGGTATTTCAGGGTACGGTAAGTATGTATTATATATGTATATGTATGAGTATCTAAACATATTTAGCTAAATACATATTTTTCTTATAATTCTATTAGGTTGACACCCATGTCTTCGACATGCCGGCGGGCCTGCGGCGAAGTGACTTGCACGAAATCTTCGAGCTGCTGGAGGGTTTCGCGGGCTTTATTTACTAGCCCACGGATTCGTCTTTGTAGGGCAGGAGCGCTGCTTCGTTGAGCTCTTTCACCGACTCTCCGGAGGATACTTTTGCTCGCTGGCTCCCTTTTCTTGGTTTGCCTTTCACGACCGGGAGGGTTTTCATTTTTCCGCCGGAATGTCACCGACGACAGCTGTCTGGAAAGTCGCACGCCCCTGTGGTGTGAGAGGTCGCTAAGCAGTTTATGCAGTACCGATGGGCTTTTGCGGACTCGTACCTCTCGTCTGGCGTCATTGCGAGAAAAGCGCGGCAGTGGCGCAATGAGTGGGTGCGGCAGCACAGCCGACATTTGCCGAAGTTCTGTGATCTGAAATGATATGGTTCGAAAAGCAATTTTAGTATGAGATGATTGAGAGAGGAGTTTAGCTTTTCGAGAGAGAGAGAAAGAGAGAGAGAGAGAGAGGGGTGTGTATAAGCTAAGCGGGTGGCAGAAGGCAGAGTTTGGTTATGTTGCGGGTGACCGTTCCGCCTTGAATGCGGATGTCTACCACGCGAACGTTTTGGTCGGGTCCGGGATGCAGTTTGGTTATGCGACCTAGTCGCCATTCGTTTGGGGGTAGGAGGTCGTCTTTGATGACGACGAGATCACCTTCCTTCATATTTCGCTGGGATCCTTTCCACTTATAGCGTTTTTGAAGATGATGGAGATATTCAGTTTTCCATCGCTTGCTGAACTGATGATGGAGTACTCTTAATTTTTGCCATTTATTAATGAGTTAGAGATTTTCTGAGTTTGGCTCAGAGATCGAGAGTAAGGGCGCGCCTCGTAAGAAGTGGCCTGGGGTTAGTGCCTTCAAGTCTTCGGGATCTTGAGACATAGGAGAGAGTGGTCTGGAGTTGAGTACCGCTTCGATGCGTATTAGGAGAGTGGTAAATTCTTCGAAGGTGAACCTTTGATTTCCAGCGACTTTAGTGAAGTGAGTTTTGAAGCTCTTCACTGCCGCTTCCCAAAGTCCTCCCATATGTGGAGCGTAAGGCGGTATAAATTGCCATTTAAGTCCGTGAATGGCATATTCCGTTGTGGTTTTGTCCGAAACTTCTTCAAGGAAGGCGGATAGCTCTCTTTGGAGGCTTCGCTGTGCTCCTACGAAGGTTTTGCCGTTGTCGGACATTATCTTGTGGGGAATGCCTCTTAGCCTCGGATGAGAGACCCCCCTTTTGATGACGACCCCCGCAAATGTTTTAAGGATTACGATTTTAGGGCATGCACCTGGAATGTCCGGTCCCTTAATTGGGAAGGTGCCGCTGCCCAGCTGGTTGATGTCCTCATAGAGTTAAAGGCTGACATCACTGCCGTCCAAGAATTGCGATGGACGGGACAAGGACGGAAGAAGGTGGGTCCTTGTGAGATTTACTACAGCGGCCATATAAAGGAGCGCAAATTTGGTGTCGGATTCGTGGTGGGAGAGAGACTCCGTCGCAGAGTACTGGCATTCACTCCGGTGGATGAACGTCTAGCCACAATTCGCATCAAGACAAAATTTTTCAATACCACCCTAATTTGTGCCCACGCCCCGACGGAAGAGAAGGATGACTTGACCAAAGATGCCTTTTACGAGCGCCTCGAACACACTTATGAGCGCTGCCCCCGACACGACGTCAAAATTGTGCTTGGCGACTTCAACGCTAGGGTGGGCAAAGAAGGTATCTTTGGTACGACTGTCGGAAAATTCAGTCTCCACGACGAAACATCTCCAAATGGTCTGAGGCTGATCGACTTCGCCGGGGCCCGAAATATGGTTGTCTGTAGCACTAGATTCCAGCACAAAAAAATTCACCAAGCTACTTGGCTGTCTCCAGATCGGAAAACTTCCAACCAGATCGATCATGTTGTAATAGACGGAAGACATGTATCCAGTGTTTTAGATGTGCGTACGTTCCGAGGTCCCAACATTGACTCGGATCACTATCTTGTCGCAGCGAAGATACGCACGCGCCTCTGTGTATCGAAGAACGTCCATCAGCAAATACAAGGAAGGTTCGACGTTGAAAAGCTGCAATCACAACAGACTGCCGAGCGATTTTCTACTCGACTTGCACACCTGCTCTCTGAGAGCACTCATCAGCAACCCGGTATAAGGGAACTGTGGGACGGCATTGCAAACTCCCTGCGTACAGCTGCAAACGAAACCATCGGATTTCGGAAAGGTCGCAAAAACAGCTGGTACGATGAGGATTGCCGTGCCGCAGTGGAGACAAAACAGACTGCCTACCTCGCAACCTTGCGATCAACCACAACACGTGCGGGGTGGGATAGATACCGAGAACTGAAGAGGGAAGCAAGGCGCGTCTGCAGAGAAAAAAAGAAAGAGGCCGAGATGCGCGAGTACGAGGAGCTTGAGAAGCTGGCCGACAAGGGTAACGCTCGAAAATTCTATGAAAAGATACGGCGACTTACAGAAGGTTTCAAGACCGGAGCGAACTCTTGTAGGACCCAGGGAGGTGAGCTAGTGACAGATGCCCAGAGTATACTCGATTTATGGAGGGAGCACTTCTCCAGCCTGCTGAATGGCAGTGAACAGGAAACACGCGGAGATGGTGAACCCGAAACTCCAATTGATGACGATGGGAAAGTTGTTCCGTTACCCGACTATGAAGAAGTGCGAATAGCAATCGTCCGCTTAAAAAACAACAAAGCGGCAGGGGCCGATGGATTACCGGCCGAGCTATTCAAACACGGCGGCGAAGAGCTGATCAGGTGCATGCATCAGCTCCTTTGTAAAACTTGGTCGGATGAAAGCATGCCCGACGATTGGAATTTAAGTGTGCTCTGCCCGATCCACAAGAAAGGCGATCCCACAGTCTGCGCCAATTATCGTGGAATAAGCCTTCTTAATATCGCATATAAGATCCTATCAAGCGTATTGTGTGAAAGACTAAAGCCCACCGTCAACAAACTGATTGGACCTTATCAGTGTGGCTTTAGACCTGGTAAGTCAACCATTGACCAGATATTCAACGTACGCCAAATCTTGAAAAAGACCAATGAAAAGAGAATCGACACACACCACCTTTTCGTCGATTTTAAAGCCGCCTTCGACAGCACGAATAGGAGCTGCCTTTATGCCGCTATGTCTGAATTTGGAATCCCCGCAAAACTTATACGGCTAAGTAAACTGACGTTAAGCAACATTAAAAGCTCCGTCAGGATCGGGAAGGACCTCTCCGAGCCGTTCGATACCAAACGAGGTTTCAGACAGGGTGATTCCTTATCGTGTGACTTTTTTAATTTAATGCTGGAGAAAATAATACGAGCTGCAGAACTAAATAGAGAAGGTACAATCTTCTATAAGAGTGTACAGCTGCTGGCGTACGCCGATGATATCGACATTATTGGCCTCAACAACCGCGCCGTGAGTTCTGCTTTCTCCAGACTTGATAAAGAAGCGAAACGAATGGGTCTGGTAGTGAATGAGGGCAAGACGAAATATCTCCTGTCATCAAACAAACAGTCATCGCATTCGCGACTAGGCTCCCACGTCACTGTTGACAGTCATAACTTCGAGGTCGTAGATAATTTCGTCTATCTAGGAACCAGCATTAATACCAACAACAATGTCAGCCTTGAAATCCAACGCAGAATCACTCTTGCCAACAGGTGCTACTTTGGGCTGAGTAGGCAATTGAAAAGTAAAGCCCTCTCTCGACGAACGAAAATCAAACTCTACAAGTCGCTCATCATACCGGTTCTACTGTATGGAGCAGAAGCGTGTACGATGTCAACATCTGATGAGTCGGCTCTAGGAGTATTCGAGAGAAAAATTCTGCGAACGATTTATGGTCCTTTGCGCATTAGCAACGGCGAATACCGCAGACGATGGAACGATGAGCTGTACGAGCTATACGATGATATTGACATAGTCCAGCGAATGAAGAGGCAGCGGCTACGCTGGCTAGGCCATGTCGTCCGAATGGATGAAAACACTCCAGCTTTGAAAATATTTGATGCAGTACCCGCTGGTGGAAGCAGAGGAAGAGGAAGACCTCCACTCCGTTGGAAAGATCAAGTAGAGAGTGACCTGGGTGCACTTGGCATTTCCAACTGGCGCCAAACAGCGAAAAGAAAAGATGAATGGCGCGCTGTAATTGCTTCGGCTATAATCGCGTAAGCGGTGCCAACGCCAATAAAGAAGAAGAAGAAGAAGAATGCCTCTTCGTCCTACAAATCGTGCGAATGCTGCCTTAAATGCTTCTGTTGTTAGGTCGGAGCATACTTCCAGATGAATGGCCTTTGTCGAGAAACATACGAATACACACACGTATGCTTTGGAATGGGATGCTCGGCGGAGAGTCGAGGTTTTGACGAGGAATGGGCCGGCAAAATCTACACGCTGCCATCAGTTGCGTGCTCATCTTATGTTTGTATATCGTGCATGTCTTGCACCGAAATATGCAGGATTTTACCTTCTGGCGGATTCGGGGAATATGGTATTCCTGTTGGACCACGCGAATCATCAGCTGCTTTTCCGCGTGCAGTAGAGTTGAGTGGAGGAATTCGAGGAGGAGGGAGCAATACCGCGAATTATCGGGGATGATAATTGGATGGCGCTCATCGTAGCTGAGGGCGGCATGAGTGAGACGTCCATTTGCACGCAGCAGTCCGGATTTATCCAAGAAGTGGTTGGGAGTACGGAGGGGATCTCTTTTTTCTATCGGAAATTTCGACTCCAGTGCTGTGATGGTTTTTCCGAAGTATTTTCGCTGGGTGACAGCTATGAGACGAGTTTTTGCGAACTTTATGTCGTTTTGAGTGAGAGTGGTAGAGGGCGGATTTGGCAGTTTCCTAGCCTTTTGCGCGAAACGAAATATGTAAGCTGTTACTCTTAGAGCGGTGGAAAAGGAGGAGAAACGGTCTAGAAAATCGGGAGATTCTAAAGCGTGGAATGCTTCAATTTGACGTTGTTCGGGAGGGGACGCATGAGTTGGTGAACTTTTCGGCCAAAGGGGGAATGACCTAGTTAACCACTCGGGACCTTTCCACCATAGTGAACAGTTGACGAGCTCTTGGGGTTTAGCTCCACGCGTACCTAGATCAGCTGGGTTGTCAGCGCTGGAGACATGTCGCCACGTAGCATTATTCACGAGTTCGAGGATCTGAGATGTCCTGTTCGCTACGTATGTTTTCCACGTCCACGGGTGTTTTTCCAGCCATGCTAATACAATGGAGGAGTCTGTCCACAAAATTAGTTCATGAGATGGCAGATTTAGGGAGGATCGGATCTGCTTTACTAATTTTGGGAGTAAAACTGCGCCGCAAAGTTCCAGCCTAGGGAGAGAGACGGTTTGTAAGGGGGCTACTTTACTCTTGGCTGCGAGTAAGTGGGATGTAGCAGCTTCACCTTGCTGGACTCGTAAGTATACGCAAGCGCAGAATGCCTTTTCGGAAGCATCTGAGAATCCGTGTAGCTGAATGGGCTGAATTGCACCCATCGAGGTATCCTTATTTCTTCGATTGCGGCGAGATTTCTCCTGAATGTGTTCCATTTGTGGAGTGAGATCGGCTTCACGGTTTCGTCCCAGTCTGTTCCTTCCATCCATAGTTGCTGAAGAAGAGTTTTCGCTACTATCATTATGGGCGATAGCCATCCTGCCAGGTCGAAAAGTTTCGCGACAGATGAGAGGATCTGTCGTTTCGTGGCAGTGTCTGAGGATAAGGGGGGGGTCAACTGAGTACGAAAATGTATCAGTGAGAGCATTCCATTTTATTCCGGGGGTTTTTGTAGAACTTGCCTCTTGGAATTCGAGAAATTCTTCATCTAAAAGATCAGACGGGGGGATGTCTTTCAGCAGTGACTTGTGGTTTGCTGTGATCTTTTTTAACGGGAATCCGGCTGACTTGAGTACTTCGATAACTTGATGTATCGATTCGCCGGCTGAGTCGAGATTATGTCCGCCTGAGAGGATGTCATCTACGTATGTTTCTCCTTTTAATATTTTTAAGACATGGGGGTATGTCTCCTTTGAGTCCTCGGCTAATTGGTGGAGTGTTCTTATTGCCAAGTATGGAGCGCAGTTGACACCGAATGTCACCGTTTTTAATTTAAAGTCTTCTATCGGACTATGGGGGGTTCTGCGGAATAGAACGCGTTTGTAGTCTTGGTCTTCCTTATGGATGTATATTTGGCGGTACATTTTTTCGATGTCGCCGTTAAATACATACTTATATAATCTCCATTTTAAAATAATGAGCATTAAGTCATTTTGGAGAACGGGGCCAGTATGTAATACGTCATTGAGTGAGAGACCGGAATGCGAGGTTTTTGAGGCATTGAAAACTACACGGACTTTAGTAGTTTTGCTTCCAGGTTTAATCACCGCATGATGGGGTAGGTAAAAGGAGAAATATTTACCGTCGCGTATGATTTCTCGTGAATGGGTTGGTTCCATGTGGTCTAATGTGAGGTATTCCTCTAGGACTTCTGAATAGGTGTTCCGAAGCTCATCTTTCTTTTCGTTGGTTCGTTCCACGCTGAGGTATTGCTGCTGTGCTGAGGGTCTGGAGTGCCCGAGTGCAATGGAGTCCGGGAATGCTGATTTGAATGGCAGCTTTACCACATACCGTCCATCTTCTCGTCGATGAGTGGTTTTTTTGTAGAGATCTTCACAATATTCGTCATCGTCTGTGTATGTGGGGGCCGGTGGTACCTCTTCTTGTTCCCAGAATTTCCTGAGTAATCCTCCTAGTGATTCTGATGGGGTTTCAATCACCTGAGTAGAGAATGATGAGATTTCTTCCACAAATGGTCCACTTAATATCCACCCAAATATTGTGTTTTGGGCTATTAAGCTGCCGCCTACATTAATTTTGGGGCCTGGGGTATTTTGAAGGATGGGAGAGTGTGCGGCAATTGAGGCAGTATTTTCGCTTGAGCCGCGATTTTTACTGTTTGATTAGCTGAGCATATCGTAATAGAGCATATTCTATTCTAGTTTTGGACTGTGTTACCGCCCATGCCAAGAATTTGGTAGTTGGCTTTTGTGGTAGGGAGACCAAGTAACTTTTGTGTACGGGATGTTACAAAAGTTTTTTGAGAGCCTTGGTCAATGAGAGCTCTGATGTGAGTTACTTCTCCTTTGTGGAGGATGGGAATATTTGCTGTGGGAAGCAATATCCTTTCTTTGTTACTTGAATAGTGGGATAGAGTTTTTGTTCTACCGCTTTCATTTGCCTTTGAGTTTTTGGATGCCTGCTTAGAGGTGCAGGGCTGCTCTTCCTCGACTGTCACTTGAGAGGTAGTGAAGTTTCTTTGAGGTTTTGGGGGGTAAGGCGTGTGGTTGTTCGCAGTGTAATGGAGGAGGGAGTGGTGACGTCTTTGACAGTAAGCGCACGTAAAGTTGCTTTTGCAATCTTTCTCCAAATGCGAGTACGCTAGGCAATTTTTGCAGTAGTTGTTGTCTTTAATGTACTTGTTCCGGTCTGAGACGGATAGTTCTCGAAATTTGACGCACGCTGTCATCGAGTGGTTTGATTGGCATAGTTTAGATGAAACTTGCCTTTTGTTTTGAGTATGGAATGATTGGGTTTTGTTCCGATAATTGAGTGTTGAGGGAGGGACCGCTGGTGTCCGTTGGGGGTAGCTGGGCTGACTGATCTTCGGCTTATTGGGTGTGTATGTGCTGTGTCGCTCCACGACCTCGTACCGAGCTGTCAGAAATCAGTCCATTTCTGACCATTGAGGTAACTCCTTCCTTGAGTTGAGTGATTGCTCCCAGGGAGCTAGTGTCTCGTCCGGCAGTTTTGACGAGCAGAGGTAGACAAGCATTGGGTCCCAGCTTTCTGTTGATACTCCATTTGCCTGTAGGGTAGAAAGACAATTATTTATTGTCGTCTGGATCTGTTGAATCCTCTCTCCGTTCTCTGTGTGGGCAGGTTGGATGTTGAATAACGTCTTTATTTGGCCATCCACTACGATTCTTCTATTTTCGTAGCATGCCTTGAGTGCATCCCATGCTAATGAGAAATTGTGGCCACTGAGAGGGTAATTTTTTATGAGGAGTGCAGCTTTACCTCTTGTTTTCTGTGAACATGTCCCTAAATGAGGGCCAATCTTCATATCCTCCATAGAAGATTTCTGTATCACATGCAGGTACCTTGAGAAAGCTGAGTGAGTCAGCTTGTGTTGGGGGGGGGGGGCATCGTTGTGATGGTGGTGGTTGACCGGGAGGAATCCATATTTTGTTGGATTTGGTCAAGTAACTCACTTATCCTGATTTTCGTGAGCATTGCGTTGTCATTTGTGGTCTCGTAGGCCTCTGCGCATGCTGAGCGTGTCTTTTCATCGTCCACGCTGCTCATCTGTAGGTTTTGGTTGGCTGCCTCCACTAGTTCCATGTGCCTTTCCAGATGGTCCTTGAAAATTTTGAGGGCTGCTTCGGAATGAGTTTCTTCACTTGTGTCCCACCATTTTCCGCAGAATTTTTCCATCCTGGAGAGCTCATATAAAAATTTTTTGTGTAGCTGGGAGAATTCCTCTTCTTCCGCCTGGGATTTCGAGCGAGTTCGGGGTCCTGTAAGGGGGTGGAGTGATTGGGGCTTCTCCATTTTATCCTCCATTGTGAGATATTGATTTTATAAAATTTTATTATAAAATATTTATTTATATTTATATATATATATATATATATATATATATATTATTTATAATTAATTTATTTAGGGGGTAGCTTTAATGTTTGTATTGTACTGTCTCAGCGCGTCTGAGCACAGCAATGTATAAATGTATACTGGGTTTTTGTTATACCCCGTTTGTATGCTGGGTGCTTTGCTTAGCTTACACGAGTATGTACGTATGTATACTTATGTACAATACATACGTGCCTTTGTCCGCTTGCTATTGTAAATAGCGAAGAAGTGGAAATTGCCGGAATTGAAAAAAAACACTTTATGTATATATGTGTATGTATACACATGTACCACAGTTGAGTAGCGGTGACTTGCTATGCGGTGGTGGCTTTGGGCAGTGTAATGTGCTCACACTGGTCCGATTCTGGGCCCGTGGGAATGAGTTTCGGCCCTATTGGGGTGTATATACTGAGAGTATGTATATACTCGGGAGGATATATGAGAGGGGCAACTAGTCCGAACTGGTCCTTTTCGAATGCGTTTTTGGACCAGTTGGCGTATATAAAAAGAGGATTTATATAATAATAAGCGGTTTTTTGTATTGAATATATACTTTTTATGGGGAAAGCGCGAGTTTTTCATATATAAATGGCAATATATTATATATGAGCGCTGTTATATTCGGTAAATGAAAAGTAGGGGATTTTCAGTACTGGTAGAATGTATGTGTTACGTGTACCTTTTTTGTATTTTTAAATTTTATTTAATTCTTTTTGTTTTTTTTTCGCTACTTTTTTCGCTACTTTTTTTTTGTTTTGTGTCACCGCGCTTTTTATGTTATATTTTTCACTTTAGTTTTTTTTTCACATTTACATATATATGTATTTATATATATATGCATATATTTTTATACTTTAAATTCTTATATATATATACATATATATTTTCCAAAAAAAATTTTTTTTTTTAATTTTGTTATTTTGTAGCACAGCACCAACTTTTATGTTTTTTTCTTAACTGTTTTGTGTTTTTATGTCATATATATTTTCCGTTTATATTATGCTTTCTATACTGCTTTTTATGTTGACCGCTTTTTATGTTTTTTGTTATGTTTTATGTCACTGCATGTACATATGTATGTTCGACACTTTTATATGTGAGTGTTTTTATATGTTGAGTTGTTTTATTTTCACCTAATTTTTTAATTTTTTTTTTTTACATATGCATTTTTAATTATTATTTGTTTTTACACTGCACTCTCGCTCGCTATCACTTCGATCGCAATAAGGAAAATTTTTTGTTTTGTTTGTAACCGTTCACTTTAATTTTATGTATTTAATGTTTAATTTTTTTTTTTATATTTATATTCGATTTATTATATTTTTCGTTTTTGCGCATATGTACATATGTATGCAATGTATATATGACAGTAGAATTATATGTATCACCACTTTTCTCGTTTGCGGTTGGAAAATATATATATGTACATATATGTGTGTGTACGCGGATTATTTATGTGCATATATTAAACGTGATATTCACTTTTCCCGTCTATAAATTCCGAATTATAAGGAATTTATGTTTTTTTTTTGAATTATTATGTACATACTATGTATTTATATATGCATATTTTTTATGCTTATATGTTTTACCATATATGTATATATATAAATTTTTTCGTTTAATTTTATTTTGAATGTATTTATTATACGTTTAATTTGCACTCACGAACTTATTTTTGTCTTTTTTGTATGAAAATATTATGTATATATAAACATATTCATATGTTAAAAAAGAAAATTTTTATTTTAAGTTTATGTACAAGAGTTCACTCCGTAATTGGGTTTCGGCACCATGTATAAAATTCAGGAAATTTCTGAATATTATGTTTTCATATATATATACTTATATATATATATCTATTTATTTATTAACTTAGAACACACCGGTTTATTTTTATTATATATTTCCTTAGGTTTTTGAAAGGAAACGCACAGTTTATTTGTATGGGTTATATATACAATATATATGTGTATTTATTTTCTTATTAATTTTTTGTTACACGGTTTTTTTAAATTTAGCACTTTAGGTTTTTTTCTTTATATTTTTTTTATACAACCGAGCGGTTTGAGGCGTAGCAAACGAACTAGTAACGAGTAACATACTTAATGCTATATATATATTAATAGTTGTATCTTCTAACGGGTACGGAGGGGAAATTCAGATTTTATTTCTATTTATTTTCTTTACAGCTTTACAGGTAAGTATGCAAGGAATAGGAGGTGAGTAATTTCAGTTAAAGGTGGGTATTTCAGGGTACGGTAAGTATGTATTATATATGTATATGTATGCGTATCTAAACATATTTAGCTAAATACATATTTTTCTTATAATTCTATTAGGTTGACACCCATGTCTTCGACAACTGGGTTGAATGCCAGTACTTTTTGGGCTATTTATATGGGCCCTGTAGTATATTTCACAAAGATCCCCTTTTTCCGTCCATGACCCGTCCATCGTCTTTCTTGGATGGCAGTAACGTCAGCCTTTAATTTTATTTGGACATCTATATTTAACAGCTTGGGGGCGGCCCCTTCTTAATTATGGGACCGGATATATTTCAGGTGCATGCCCGCAAATCGTAATCCTTATCACATTTGCGGGTGTCGTCGTTAAAAGGGGCGGCCATCATTCGATGCTTTTTTGATTTTTTCATTGGAGTTTGTTTTTCATGTGGCGGATCCCAAACCCAACACACAAACGCATGGAATTCGCCTTCTCACCTTGTGAGCTGCTTAACACATATGCAAAAAAATCGTTTCTGGCCACTCCCAGGTGAATGGCAGTTAAGAACTTTCCTTACTTGCGTGAACTTCTACACATGGCCCCATTTACTTTAGGATATTTATATAATTTTTGTTTTTTTATTGTATTATTTAGTTCTCTCTTTTTATTTATATATATTAACTCTTTATTCTGTCCCAACTTTCTTGGCACTTTATTTTTTTGGTGTGCTAATATTTTGGGGACGCACTGCTGAGCGCAATTTATTGAGTACAGCGACCAAGCCGAGCTTATGCTTAGGTACACGTTTGTGTGTTTGTATATATCCCCCACTTGCTTATGAAAATAGCAAAATTAATTTGAAATAAAAAATTAAGTTAAATTTTCTAATTGCAGTCGCCTTGGCAGGGAATGTCATGAAATAAAGGCTCCTCAAAAAAACCATCAGCCGTTCGGAGGCAGCTTAGTATGAACTATAGGTCCCTTCATTTGTTAGAAAAACATTAAGAGGCAAACCAACAAATTGGAGGAGGAGCTAGGCCGAAAATCGCAACAACGGTTACATAATCTTTTTAAATTTTCAGCATTGAATTCATGTCTTCAACAAGTATAAAATTCCAGCTTGGATGAAGACAAGGCTAGGAGAGACCACTTTGCAGCTGAAACTTAACACTAAGTATTTGGGAATTGTATTGGATAGCAAGTTGTCGCGGAGACTCAATGTAGAGAAGCGAGTAAAAAAGTCATAGGGTGGAAAGAGTATCTGCAGGATTGGGGACTTCAGTTTTCTGCGCTCAAATAGAGATAAGGAAGTCGTACAAGCTGCCAAACTATTGCAGTATCTTCCAAGCCGAAATATACATACGCAGAACTATACTCACATACACATGCTTGCAATTCATATTCCCTACCTGCCGAAACTGCGTAAAACTCTAGATAACTTAAGTAAACTTTTATTCAAAATTGATTAAAAAGCATATGCACATTGTTAAAGTGAGTTTACCTATTTTCCCCTTGTATGTGTGATCATACTGCAAAGATTTTCGATACATACGTCTCGATTTATCAAATCTTTCGAATTCGATCACTGGATTGTTAAATAAAAGTCTACATCTTGTGCGTATAAGTTTTATTAATTGCAAGGGACTTAATCTACGTTTATTTTTACTCCATAACTAACAGTTATTTTAAATCTTTAACACTATACTGTTTTGACACTCTTTATTCTTTTAGTTTACTCATTATCTTCCTTTTGGATTTTTTATACAAAGCATATTTTTTAGGCCAACGGTCTAAATACAATGGTCATCGACGACCACCCTAATATTTTAACACACGTGAGCTATCGAGTTGTTAACTTAGCCACCAATAGCAAAATTCAAAAGCGGTGATTTTTATAATTTGTTTAATTACGTGAAGGAGACCAAGACCACGAAGCTTAGAGCCTTTCTTTGAATTTTAGAGGTAAATCCTACTTATGAAATTGTATTATAGGTATTTTCATATAGATACGTACTTACATGCATATGAATACACAGATCTTAATTTGATTAAAGAAATTTTGATTAAGTACTAATTCGTTTGTTTTCTTATCATTTTTCAATAACACCTCTTCGGTGCGGGCGTGCAACATTCGTGACATTCGCCCCGTAGATTAGCCTTTGGTTGCCAAATATAGCTGTAAATTATCTAAAGGAAACTTTCTCATAAAGTGCCACTGTCGGAAAATATTATAAAAAATGTGGATTTTTAGAGCGCTCTCATAAGATAAAAAGTTTCGTATCATGTTATCTTTGATATTGAGCAGCAAGTAGCAGCAACACAAAGTGCCATCGTGTCTAACGCAAATAATGCCTCAGTGGACAACAACACCAACCACATCTTTCAATTCTTATTTAATAAAGAAACGATCAAGGTAGATGGTTTTCACGGCACAATACATACCTTTGGGGATATCGGTAGTCGGAATTTAAATATATGAAAACTCAAATGATTTTTTGAAACCACAAAAAAAGAAAAACTTCAGTGCAATAAGCAATCCATTTGTTTGTGAACACACAGCCACACACACGTATGCACAAGTGCGCTTTTGAACATTTCATAATAACAGCAAACTTGCACATTTTAGTGAAACAACTTGCAACAAAGTGTTTTAATTCGGTAATTATTAGCAGTGTCGAATTGGGAAAAAGTACAAATTAAGCTATTCACCTTACTTGAGAAGCATGTCAAAAATAGGTGACCTGTGCAAAAAACTAGAAAAGGTAAAGATTATATCACACATGTAAAAAACTTTATCACCTAAGGAAAAAACGCACCATCCCTGTGATAGGTACGAAGATAAGAGAATACTTATTAATACTCAGTTCTAGATTCTCTTTAGTTGTAGAGCGGTGGAAACAGAATGCGGTAATTCGATGAAATGACTTCAAAGGGATATCAATAAGTGGAAAGATATGGATCGAATCCTATCAAACACGTTCCAAACTCTAAAACTAGGGTTTGTGGAATCAGATTTAAGAGGAATCACAACAAAAGTACTAAAGGCTCCTATTCAAAAGCATTTCTCTGAACTATTTAATAAAACACTTAGGGCATTTCAAGCAAGTGTCGACAAATAATCGTGCAAAAAGTGTTAAAGCGACGAACACAGAATGCAGCTATGTCCAAACTTTCGTAAATTGTGCATAGACGATAGAATTGCCTTTGTAAAAAACAATGATTGTTGCTTAAACTGCCTGGATGTCGCACATTCGGTGTCAAGTTATACAAGCAAATACAATTGTGCTGTTTGCCATTTTCTACACCGCTCACTGCTTCACGTTCAGACGGGAATCTCCTAAGCAGTGAACAGTAGTGAGTCTTTCTGAGTTCTGGATACTTCTGCTTCGGCATCCAAGCAGGCTCAAAATAAAATTAAAGCCCATCATGCTATTACTAACAAAGGTATTTCATTTAGTACAGCCTGTGTCAACGTTTATTTCAATGACACAAAATTTTCAGCAAGAGCACTAATTTATTCTGGCTCTGTGTATTCCTTCATTATGGTAAGGCTCAGGTACAGAATCAACCTGCCAGCCAAGAAGTTAAATGACTAAGTTTCGAGAATCAACAGTTCGGTTTCTAGGCAAGTAAATGAAGATTGCGCTATTCAATTGCGGTCACTAATGGACCCGTGGATCTCGATAGAAGCTATGGGTTAGTAATGCCTCAATTAACTGGAAACTTGTCAACGTATCAGATTAGCGCACTTACTCGGCAAGCTTTCCCAGATCTTACCTTGCAGTTAACGACCAGGTCGACTTAATTTTCGGTTAAAAAATATATCCACATACCGTCCTTAATGGCATTAAGAAAAATATACTTAATACCCTTCTCGTCCAAGAAACGTGTTTGGTTGGATATTGACTGATGCAATCACCCTAGTTAGCAATCGTGTATCCTATTTCAACGATGTTTCCTTAGATAAGCGGCTAAGAAGCTACTGGGAGGTGCGAAGAGCTGAACAAACGCACAACTAGGCGGAACAAGAATGACAAATACAATACATTGCGTCACTACATTTTAGATCGGAGTTTGCGAGGAGTGTCACAGTAAGGCCATCTTTAACAAGAACTTGTTACCATTTTCATATTAATGAGAAACGTGAGCGTGAAAGCGCTTGGTATAAGGTGGAATGCTCACAAAAAACTATATTGAAATAAACTATCATATGCCTCGATGGGTAGAGTTCTCACCAAAAGAGAAAATGGAAATTCATGGGTTCTGCGATGCTTCCGAAAAGACATACGCAGCTACAGTCTACTTACGCGTCGAACAAAAGGAAAAAGTATTCATCAATTTTTTTAGCAAAAACTAAAGTACAATAGCTCTAGCCAAAACGATTTCGCTATCTCGAGTAGAACTCTGCAGTTTTACTAGCCGAAGTCATTGAAACGATTATGAATAAACTGGACTTGGGCCAATTGAATCTTCGACGGACTCAACGATTGTTCTGGCTTAGATAAAAAAAAGCCTCAATTCTCATGATCTACATTTGTGGCTCATAGGAATACAAAATGTTGAGGACATGGATCTCCTTTCGTTTTCGGAGTAATCCTCCTCAGGTGGCAACGCCGCGATGTGCTGTCCAATGTCGCCCAATGTTGCTAACGTTCCGCACCAGCAACACCTTTTGAATTAACTAACCAGCTAAAGTTGCCAACAGGGACACATTAATTTTTAATCGTTTTTCAACCCCCAACGCATCGACATCGCGACTCACGGACCGCTCTTCGTCAATTTCTTTTGAAACGGCCCATTTTCTACCCCCACTCAACATCATACATGGCCCTTCGGTGCCGCCAAAACGAATTGGCAAAAAACAAAAAACAAAAAATTTAATACAAAAAAAAAACATACTCTAGACTTACAAAAGCTAAAAAAAGAAAGAAAAAAACATAATGCAAGGTGTATAAAACAAAAACGAGTGGAAAAAAATATAATAGAAAAAATGCAAATCTCACAAAACAAAGCGAAGATTGAAAGAAAAAAATTTACTGAAATTCTATATGTTTTTCTGCCAATTAAAATTACGTAAATCTTAAACAAATAAAATTAATTGAAAATTTAAAGCAAAAACAGATAAACCCAAAAAAAAGCGGAAAGTATATAAATAGTAACTAGTGAAAAATTTATCAATTGGAATATACAATACCTTAAAACCTAAAAACAGAAAAGATATTTGCGGTAAAAAACATATATGTATATACATATTTAATCTAAAAAAAAATACCTTTCACAATTTTAATTAACAATTAATTTAAAAAGAATAAATAAGCAAACTGAAATAAACTGTTTAAAAAAAGTGGAAAACCCCCTCAGTTGCGATCCTCATCAACAACAAGGGCGGACCACAACAAACAAATTAGGAATAATTTAATTATTGCACCACCAACAACAACAACACCAAGGACTCATCGAAGCTAAGTACAACCCATGGCGGAGTAAGTAAAAAACGAATATTCACCCAATATATATACATACATATATACTCGCATATAATAAATTTTCTCAAGCCCTCAAAGTTATATAATTATTGGCGTCAACTGTACAAGCTTGTATAACACCAAAAAATCCCGTTGGCCACTCCCTCGAATTTGCAGTAACTAAAAAATATATATAGGTATTATACATCTCAGTGCCGTTTTGCTCTAAAACGGTTGATATATACCCATCGAAAAAATTATATATTATACAAGTTAAACCTCCGTCCGACACCAGGGTCTGGCCAGACCTTTTTCGTTTTTGGAGATGAATTTAACATACTTAAAATTTAGATAGCGAATTGTGCTCCTAGGTACCCTCCTAAAATTTTATTGGCTATCGATCTATGCAATAAAAACATATACCTGTCCTTTTAAAAAAGGACGAAAAAAGGATTTTAAAAAAATACACCTTCGGTCCGACACCTGGCCAGACTCCTATATATTTTGTATGGAAACATGAACATATGTATGATTTTGATGATTGTCCTGGTTTTTTTCGTTCTTTTTTTGTAATTACATACTCACACTGCCATGTATGTTTGCCTAGCACCTATACACACATATACACAGACGTATTCCCACGCATACATACGTACATTCGTCTATATTATTGCTCTTACGCTGTTTCTTTCTCTGTTCTATTCTCTTTCTTCGCATCATTCGAACAATAACTCATCAAACTAGCGCGAAAAATGACGTATATGTCTGTATATGTGTATGCGTTAGTTATATATTTTCTTTTATTGTGTTGTTTCTTTTCTCTCTATTCTATTTTGAGCGTCAGTTGATGCGTGAATAGTGAACAGAACAGAATATTGCTTCGTACAATACATTTTGCGCGCCAAATAAATATTTTATATTACGTGTTGTATTATTCATAATGAGTGAAGAGATTGAATTCATTTATACAATAATACTCGTTTACGTAGTAGAAGTCTCAGTACCGATTTTTTTCTCGATTGGGCAACGCTTTAGTGAATGATTTCAATCGAAATTCGGATAATGTTGAAGAAAATCTTGCATTGAACGACTACGACGATGGTGATCATAGTAGAGATTTAGATTATGTGCTGGATGGTGACGCATCAGATGTTGAAAACGAATTGGTTATTGAACCGAACGAAATACTGGACAGTGATGAGGAAATTGAAGACGAAGAACAACATGCAACCGCTCCAGTTATTCAACGTGAAGCTACGGCCGAAAGTTTCTTTGGTAAAGATGGCACAGAATGGAAAAAGGAGCAAACCCCAAGCCGTACGCGCCACCATAATATTATGCGATTCAGACCTTGTCCAAAACTTTCAACATCGGTTCCGATTGAGGTATTCCAAAGTTTTTTTACACCGAATATTTCATTCATTATTATTACCGAAACAAATCGAAATGATACTCAAAAATGGAATGAAGAAAATCCAGATTCAAAGCCAAGAGTTTGGGTTGATTTGACTAGTACTGAGCTTGATGCATTTATTGGTATACTTTTTGCTGCTGGTGTTACAAACAATAATATGCAAGAGTCAGTACTTTTATGGCGTTCAGATGCTTTGCCCACCTTTCGTGCTGCTATGTCATATAGACGATTCCTTGCATGGGCCCGATATATTCGTTTCGATGATAGTCGTACGCGTCAATTTCGTCAGGCAACCGACAAAGCGGCTCGTATTTGCGATATATGCAATTTTTTGAACGAAAACCTCGCCAAAAATTATGAGCCGCATGAAAACGTAACCATTGACAAACAGTTGTTTCCATATCGTGGTAAAACTAAATTCACCCAGTTTATTCCATCAAAACCAGCTAAATATGGAATACAAGTTTGGTGGGCATGCGATTCAAAGACAAAATATCCATTGGTAAATTATACACAGGCAAAGAAGGAAACGAGCGTGAGGTGAATCAAGGTGAAAATGTTTTGATACAATTGTCGAAAAATTACAGTCACAGTGGACGAACGATTGTTGCTGATAATTTTTTCACAACATCAAATGGGGCTAAACGGCTGGCCAATATTGGTCTCGCATTTGTCGGTACAGTTCGAGCCAACAAAGCATTTTTACCGCCTGAAATGAAGAAAAATCCACAGCGTCCATTACTCTCGTCTTTGTTTGGTTTTCATGAAAATTTGGTATCGCTTTGCAGTTACGTCCAAAAAAAAACAAAGCCGTAAATTTGATTTCAACCGTCCATTATACAACAAATGTCGGAGGCGAAGCGAAAAAAACCAGAAGCAATTCTGTATTATAATATCAACAAAGCTGGTGTCGATTGCATGGACCAAATGACGACTCATTTTTCAACAAAACGACCGACCAACCGTTGGACTGTGGCTTTCTTTTTCAATATGTTGGATATTATGGCATTGGCATCGTTTGTTATTTGTAAGGAAATGGATGGGCTACATAAACATGACCCGAGACGTTCATTTTTGAATACATTAGCCAAATCATTGGTTCTTGCAAACGTTGAAAACCGTATGAACAACCCAAAAGTCATATCTCAATTTACAACTCGAGTTGCTGTTGAATCTTTCTTTGGAAAACCAATAAACATTGCACCAAATTTGCTGACAATACATCGCAGTAGAGCAGATACACTCACCAAGAAAAGAGACTGTCGTATTTGTTTACATGGCGAAGAAAAGCTTCGACGCAAAACTCGTTTATTTTGTACAGAATGCTCAAATCCAGTTTGTGTACAGCATTCGAAAACCAATTATACATGTTTTGCTTGCGTTCCACAGACCGATGCTAGTTAGTATCAAATTTCATAAGAAAATCCATTCAAATCCGTATACATTTTTCCAAACAGTATTGAAATGACTCATAAACAAAGCATAAAAAAGGTAAACAAATGGCTTGTTTTTTTCCATTCCAAATATTTTTGTTGTTTTTTTTACACAGAATTCTAGCTAAACATGTGCCCGAAGATATAAAAAGGTAAGGAACGAATAATATATATCTGAAAAATACATATGAGCCTCTCCATATAGTACTTTTTCCCATATAAACCTATATAAATATATAGGGGTCTGGCCAGAAAGTATATGAAGTGTGGTGTCGGACGGAGGGTTAAACTACATACTCTATATAGGTATATGAAAAATCTCAATCCCGTTATAGCGCAGCACACACATTTGATTCCCACTCAAACAGGCTCACAAACATCAAACATATTGCACTCAGACGAGCTGACGCAAAATAAAAAAAGGAGGCGGAGCCTAAGACACAGTGGGCTGCGACCAAGCAATTACTACACTTTTGTACAGTGGGACAAAAGTGAATAGTTTTTAAATGGAAATCATTGCTATAACCCTATTATTCCAAATAAATTTATTTATTTTGGAATAAATATACAATTTCAAAGAAAAAAATATTTTTCTCAATTTTTTGATTTTTCGCATACACACCCACATATTTGCACTCAGACGCGCTGAGGCAAATAGACACATTATAATTTGCTGCTGGCTAATATATACCAAATAAAAGCAAATTTTTTTTACAAAACTCACCCAATTTTTTTGTAAAAAACTCACCCAATTTTTTTCTACAAAACTCACCCATTTTTATTTTACAATACTCACTCAATTTTTTTTATAAAACCCACCCAATATCAATTTAATTTTTTTTTCGTTAACCCCATTAATTCAAATCCCTAAAACTTCACAAAATGCCTGAAGATAAGGCAGAAAAAGCAGCATCAACCAAGATGAACAGGTACCTGCAAAAGTTCAGCTTTGAATCCAACAGGCTGGAGGTCTTCTGCGCAAAATGATCAACGGACTTGGACGCATACCCGGAAGTCAGAGAGTCAGTGGAGTAGAATTACGCTAAATATTCGGAAAGCTTCCAGAACTAGAAGCACGGCAGTCTTTATAAATCACCCTCAATTAACACCCGCCCAAAAGTTATTTCACTTGCGTCACAAGGCAAAAAGTCCAGCAGGCCTTATTGTAAAACAATACCCACTCACAGATGAAAGTTTTCCGCTTGCTTGGGAAGAATTAAAATCTCGCTATGAGAACCCAAGAACTCTGGTAGATAACCAGCTCAAAACCCTCCTTAACCTACAACCCATCTATGCAGAGAACTGCAAAAACTGCAGACTAAAATAAATAACTGCCTCTCCAATATCTCACCACAAAAGATTTCCACTAAGGATTGGGATCCCATCCTCATTTATACATGCTCCTCAAAACTCCCGAGCGAAACATTCGCGCTTCAGTTCGAGGAAAGAACTACCACTCTGGTCCGAAATAAATGCATTCCTGGCCAAATACGAGGTAGTAGAACGACTGGGAACATACCGCACAGGTAAGCCCAAACCCCGCATCAATACGTTCACACCCAGAGCTGGCAATCAAAGCTCCCCATTTGCGAATAAAAGTCGCACGCAAACCTATCACACAGAGTTCCAAAAACCCGTTTCCTGCAAGTTCTGCAACTCTAGTCACAGGATGAAAATGTGCATCCGATTTAGGAACCTTTCCGTCCCAGATCGACGAAAATTCGTTCGTGAAAACAATTACTGTGAAAATTGCCTTTCTTCTTCACACCAGCGAAGTCGATGTCAAAGCAAATTCACATGCGTTTACTGCCAAAGGCGTCATCACTCATTACTCCATTTTCAAAACACAACCCCATACTCAAAACCCCTTTCATCGACAGCACAGGGCAGCGACCGCAGTGGAAATAGTAGACGACAGACCATCAACATCAACAGGAATCAGCCATACCCCCAAGGCTTAGAAGAAGACAGTCAAGGTAACAACACACCATGCAAGCAGCAACGAAACCATACTCTAGCCCACGGCTATAGTCCCGATATATCTAGCAGGATAACACCACAAAATCCGAGCAATGATAGACCAAGGTTCGAAAAAAACCTTTGTCACATCTCGGATTCAAAAAACACTCAATCTACTCACGGAGGAAACCCATTACGAAATCTCAGGAATGGGAGGAGCTTTCGTCCAAAACTCGACCAAAGTCTGCGAACTAAATCTATGTTCGTCAGACTTATTACACCATGTAAAAGCTAGAGCAATAATATTACCCAAGCTTACACACCTACTACCCACAACCCAGGTGTCAACCATTGACATCAACGAAATAACCCTATTAGCGTTAGCCGACCCAAAATTTCTCACCTCATATTGATATGACATGGTAATCGGCAGCGACTTAGCACCCCAAATCCTCAAACAAGGAGTGCAACACCTCCATAGTGGTACCCTGTTGGCACAGCAGACAATATTTGGATGGATAATCAGCGGACCGACAACTCAAAAGGTAGAGTCCTTTTCAAGGCAGGTCAATCCAACCCAAACTGACCTGAACAGCATCCAACTAAGGAAGTTCTGGGAGCAAGAATAAGTCCCAGCTAATCAAACTCACTAGAAGCGATTGAATTTTGCGAAAATTTGTATAGCAAAACAACATCGCGCCAAAAGAATGGTAAATACACCGTCAAATTACCATTCAAAAAGGAGTTTCCCAGGGACGCAGCCCTAGCCCTCTCCAGACTCGCAGCACATCAACAGTACATCAGCGACAAGCGGACAATAGAGCGAAGAATACTTGGCCTTGGACCACATGGAACCCACTTCACCTCTCGAAGTAATCAACAAGGGGAAGTACTTCTCCTTCTATCTACCCCATCACGCTGTCATAAAACCCGACACTAAATCCACAAAGGTCCGAATCGTATTCAACGCTTCCAGATTATCACAATCAGGGAACTCATTAAACGACGTACTACACATAGGCCCAACAATCCAAAACGATTTAATGCTAATATTCAAGTCGCCAAGGACCTGGGGAAATAAGGGGATGCCGGCTATCGAGCGGGCCCAATTTTAAATGAAAAAACACTTTTTTCGTTCAATTAAATTTTTACAATATGTTTATTTCACTTTGATTTGTCTTATTAATATTTACTTATTCATTTTGATTACAAAGGAATATTCACTGATTTAACTTTGTTTAATTTAATTTACAAAGAAGTTTAATTTACAAAGAAGTATCCGCTGTTGAAATGCTGCCGTAGGCGTGCGCGAGCGAGGGCTGTAGGTTTTAGATTGATATTTCGTTAGCTCGAACGGCCGCCGCTAAGCTGTCGATCGGCTAACGAAATTCAAGGCAAAAAGGAGAAAGAAATTGGCGCGTGATGGGAAATAGTGGGAATAGACGGGTAATTCCACGCGCACGGCAGTTACATGAAACTTTTACGTTGGTTTAAGCGGGCGCTAAAACAGCTAACAATTAGCCGAAGATTGCAAGCCCGAATACCCCTTCGCAAACAATATCCTACTCAATGAAATTTATGTAGATGGCATTCTTTCAGGCAGTAATGAAATGCAGTCCACTATCAACTCACTCACCCAAGTTATCAAAGCGTTAAATTCAGCAGGATTCCCTCTTAAGAAAATTACGGCAAACCACCCGAAAATACTCGAAAAATCCCAGAGTCTCTTTTGCTAGATGCCGACTTTCTTAAATTTAGCGACACAAGCTCAACAAAAACTCTAGGAATACGCTGGAACGCGCTTACAGACACCTTCTCATACTCATACCAACTTCAACCCGCTGCAAAGTGTAGTACTAAACGCCAGATTTTATCGGCTGTGGCGAAACTATTCGACCCGGCAGGATGGTTATCACCAATTATGATAGTAGCCAAGGTACTACTCCAAACACTTTGGCTAGAAGGAACGGATTGGGACGAAAACGTAAAATCCGGATCCCTACATAAATGGAACTCGTTACATGAGAATCTCCCGGCAATCAAAGACATCCAAATACCCCGATGGGTGCAGTACTCCCGCCTCACGAACTTGTTCTGTGGACAGACTCGACCGTCGTATTAGCATGGCTAGAAAACCACCAAACTCTTGCAAAACATATGTAGCAAACAGGATATCCCAGATCCTGCAACTGATAAGTAATGCTAAGTGGCGGCACGTATGCAGCAGCGACAACCCAACTGACCTAGGCATCCGAGGATGTCGACCTCAGGATCTCGTTGAAGACACCATCTGGTGAAAAGGTCCTGAATGGCTCGTCAAACCCGCCAATGAATGGCCTAGCTCTCGTACCCAACACCCATCGCCTCAGGAGCAAAGCCACATCGCCGCATTCCATACCTAGCCATCCGAAGATATCTTGGGGAGATTTTCCACCTTCCCCCGAGCCCTTAGAGTCATTGCATACGTATATCGTTTTATCCACAGCTCACAAAAATTGCCATCTCGGAGGAATCTGACTCTAAGCCACGAAGAGATAAACGAAGTAAAAACGCGACTCATAACCTAACTCAACGAAGGCATTATGGTGAAACCATAGCTCAACTCGAAGCCTCAAAACCGATCAGCAAGAAGGACACGCTGCTGACATTAAATCCTATACTCGACAGCAAAGGCGTACTGCGCGTAAACGGACGGCTTAAATACGCAGCCCTAAGTTATAACGAACGTCATCCCATAATTATCCCAGGAAAGTCGATATTCTGCACCCTGCTGTTAATATTTCTACACACCACCATGCTGCACGCTGGAAACCAGTTAATGACGCGAATGGTACAACAAGAGTACTACATACTCCGACTCAAACCCAAAATAAAAAAGTGCATCTTTCACTGTAAAACATGCACCATACACAAGCAGCAGAAAAGATCGCAGACCACGACAGCACTACCCTCCAAACGAACCACATATACCCTACCGTTTCACACGACTGGGGTGGGCTTCGCCGGCCCGTTCCTAGTAAAAGTATTCCCATCGGCGAGCTTCATATTCAAAGGCATACGTTTGTGTGTTTGTGTGCTCCTCCACGAAAACAATACACCTTGAAGTCTGCTCGGACTTGACTACGGAGGCTTTCCGAGTAGCCTTCGATAGGTGTGTTGGACGTCGTGGTCTCCCCTATAAAATTATATCCGACAATGGGAAAATATTTGTCGGAGCTCAACGCACCTTCCACCGCGAGTTAGGCGTGTTCTTGAAGGAAGTAGCAGCTGACGTCTCTGCTAAATACATATACCCCCTACAACTCATATAAAAGCATCTCATGAAATCTCTTCATATACCCTTTTGCAACCATATACTAAAGTCGTATATTTGCACTCTTCTCTCCTAGGCCACGACGAGACGCGATATCGAGTAAGTGCCGTTTATGTGGCCGGTTGCATTCGCTGCGCCATTGCCCTGCTTTCCTCGCCATGGCACCGGAGGACAGGTATGAGTGCGCAAGGGTGCACCGGTACTGCATCAACTGCCTGGCAACCTCTCATGCGACCGGCGAATGCGACTCAAGGTCTAGTTGCCATCGGTGCACTCTCGGGCATCATACTCTGCTCCACCGGCCGAAGTTAAGGAGGGTAAGCTAACTAACCGGCTAAAGTTGCCAACAGGCACACATTAATTTTTAATCGTTTTTCAACCCCCATCGCATCGACATCGCGACTCATGGACCGCTCTTCGTCAATTTAAATTATTGTATTAAAACCAGAATTTTTAACGTTTATAAACAAAAAATCTGTACTTATTTTATTTCATTTCATTTGAAACGGCCCATTTTCTACCCCCACTCAACATTATACACAAAGATAATTGTTAAAGTAGGAAATCTGAATTGGCACCACGGCGACTTTGATACAAACCCTGCCGACTTTGAAAGTAGAGGCGTCCCGGCACAAGTGTTGATCGGCAGCTCCTTGTGGTGGCATTGACCTGCTTGGCTGCAGGAAAACAAAGAAAGCTGGCCAACCCTGGATACTGAATTTATTATAAACATTGAAGAAAAACGCATTAATGTTCACACAACAGCAAATAGTTATGTAATAAGATTCTTTTAAAAAACCAGAAGCAACTTTACGGTATAAAAATCGCAAAATTGAAAACTGGAGAACCGATCAATACCAAGAATGAAATATTCCCTCTAAATCCATTTCATAGGTTTCACTTGTCCCTTTGACATCAAAAGTTATCGCTGCCGCGGACGTCGTATTTCCAAATGGCACGTCTGTCTATTTGTCTATTTTGCTGCTAAAGCCGTCCACTTAGAAGCCACGAGAGACTTGAGTTGAGCATCATTTCAAGCTGCTTTTAGTAGATTCATTGCCAAACGAGGTTGCCAAAAGAACGTCTACTCTGTTAATGGAACTAATTCTATTGAAGCATCACGAGCGTTCAAAACAGAACTTAAGATCTTCATAGTCACTGCCCGAAGCAACACTCTTTCAAAATATTCCCGCCAATTGATGTCTTGGCATTTATACCACCTGTCGTACCACACCTGGGTGGTCTATGGGAATCAGGCGTTAGCAGTTTTAAGCAGTGTTTCAGTAAAATGGCATCAGGAACCAAATATACCTCCGAGTAACTCAGTACTCTCTTGTGCCGAATTTAGGCATGGATCAACTCCCGGCCGTTAAGCTCAGCTTCAAATGCACCAACAAATCTGGAAACTCTCACTTCCGGTCAATTCTTAATTGGCCGTCATTAATTAGCTCCACCAGAAATTGGTATAAAAAAAAACCCTGCTTCGCTAATAAGCTTACCACAGCACTTCTGCAGAAGATGACCTTACGGAACTTCAAAAGCGCATAAAATTTAAATGCCCTTAACTTAACTAAGATGACCTATCACCCAACAAGTGGAGGTTAAGAAGAATGGTCACGCTGCATCACGGTCCTGAGAACCGAGTACGGGTAGTCGATCTTATGACCGAAAATGGGCAGATAACAAGTCCTATAGTGATATTTATTCTGTTAAAGCATTCCACTTCCCGGAAATGCAACAATATCCCAGCCCCTAATAAGCTTATATCAGCAACTGTAGAATTAATGATTTTGTTCGTCAATTATATCTCATTTATATTGGTAGTAAGATCGTAAACCTGCGGAAATTCCATTTTAGTGTTACAAACCAACAAAAAAGGGTTATAAATCTCAAACCTCACCTTACATGAATTCGCCTCATGTTATTAAAGTAAAAACAAGTATTTAATTATTTATCTCAATTTAAGAACTTGCCACCATCACCTTCAACTTTACATACCTCTATTCATATTACATTTATGAATGACCTTAAATGGCTATAAGATTATTATAAGTGGTGGACTTTTCAATTCTCAAGAATTTCAATAGACTGACTCATAACTAAATTCAAATTTTTTGTATTAGGTATAACTGGTATGCCTAGTTTGTCTCAAAATGTACACAGTTAGCAATAATAGCAAAGATTGAATACATACAGACTGAATTATTTCAAATACATTTTTATTATAGGCAATATTGGAATAATGTGTGCATACATATGTAGATAGCTGTAGCTTTGAACCTTACAAGGGGCACTGAACTAAAATTATAAAAAGATTAAATTCAAAGTATTTACATCAATTATTAATTTATTACATTTTGAAAGCCATTGTACACAAATCTACTATAAATTTAATACGAGTTTGTTTCTTGTTTGAAAATTTTGTCTTTTGAAAGTTTGAAATTGGTTATATTTGAAAGTTCGTTTTAAACAGTTAGTTTATTATTTTCTTCTTCACTATTTATTTCGCTATCTTTATTGTCGTTAGTTTGCTTCGTCATTAGCACCACCAGCGCCAACGTTTTAGTAGGGCGGTAGCAAAGTCAGCTGCACTCCCATGGGCTAACATTAATTTCAACGTTTTCATTAAATAGAACCTTTAGAAAATGTATTTCAAGATTATATAACCGCTTGTTTGAAACGGAAATACATCTTAGAGAAAGTTATACATATGTCCCACATCCATTCCAACAACATACACCCAAATAGCATTGTGTAGAATTATTGTACAACACATAAGGACCCACGGCAAAAAAGGGGCCTGAAAGTTTAGTAGACCAAAGAAATTCTTGTGTACCAAGGATTTCGGCGGGACCAGACATACGTGTACAGTAGGGAGCAAAAGTGATGTTTGAGCTCACATAAATATTAAACGAATAAAGTAAATGACACAAACTTTTTTTTTATTGAACACCTTGTTTATTTTTTACAATTAGGCGAATATAGCAAAATAGAAAAAGAAGAAATTGAATAGTTATGATTTAAAAACCAAAACAAGCGGCATGTACTCAGTTTTGCACCATTTAAGAAAAAATACAAAATAAATTCATTATTAATATTTGGTCCAGAGGCCCTTATTTTCCATGCCATTTTTCATACGTTTCATTTTACTTTCAACTAATTTTTCGAATATTCCTTTCGGTATATTATTCCACTCTTATTCAACACGCCCCTAAAGACCGTCCAAGTTGGATGGGGCTGATTGATAATGTCCGAGCCGTCGCTTTACGATTGACCATAGGTTTTCAATCGGATTGAGGTCGGGACTTTGCGTTTACCACTCCATCATCTTTATATTTTGGTTTCCGAGCCATTCTTTAACAATTTTCGCAGTATGTTTGTGATCCCCATCTTGCTGAAAAGTGATTTCCTGCTCTGGGTACGCACACTGGTTAAGAAAATCGGGAAGATGGGTTTGCAAAATGCTCAAATAGTCTTCCTTTCGCATAATCCCGTCAATTTTGGGCAATGGTCCAACGTGTGAATACGTGAAACACCCCTATGCCATTATGTTGCCGCCTCCATGTTTAACGGTTTACTTCACATGATGCCTTTGAAGCTTGTCACCAGGTCTCCGTCAAACATTATTGCTTTCCATCCGATTGAAAACGATTAAACTTAAATTCGTCCGACCAGATAGCACGTTTCCAGTCTTCTATTGTCCAGTTCTTGTGTTCCTTGGCGAATTTCAACCGAGTCTTAACATTTTTCTCGGATAAAGCTGGTTTGTTTTTTTTTCACTGCTGCGGCGTACCCAATCCTACCAAGCGCTCTTCTGGCTGTCCATTGCCTCACGCTTTTATTTATTTCTGTAGAAGATTCTTTTGACGTTAAAAGTCTATTTTTTCTCATTTTAGACATCATAAGTCGAGCGTCAGAGTCTGTTAGAAGGCAACGGCGAGCATTCAACTTCTTTTCAGCACAACATTTTGTCTTTTCTGCACCTTGACAACCACTGATTGACTAATTTGCAACTTCTCAGCAATAGTGAGTGTCGAACACCCACTTTTAGTCAGGGAGATAATTTTATTTTCTTTATCAGAAGACAGCTTCTTCATTTTTCAGTGAATAGTTAGAGACTATGTTCCAAATTCAACAAATCAACTATAAACTAGTGGAAGAGAATGGTTTTCTGAATTCTGACAACGAATAATAAATGCAAAAGGCACTTACCGGTAAATCTGCAGATCTATTGCTGATAAGAAAGTAAGAATAGCAAAAATATGGATGGTGCAAAACTGAGTACAAACCGCTTGTTTTGGTTTTTAAATCATAACTATTCAATTTCTTCTTTTTCTATTTTGTTATATATGCTTAATTGTAAAAAATAAACAAGGTGTTCAATAAAAAAAAGTTTGTGCCTATTACTTTATTCGTTTAATATTTATGTGAGCTCAACCATGAAAACATTGTTCGTGGAATCACTTTTGTTCCCCACTGTATACCAACACTAACGTGAATGCTTGTCCGAGGAATTGCAAATAGTTCAACGAATACTATACAAGAAGGAGCATCACTACAAAATCTGCAGTTCGATCGCGGGAGAAGCTCTCCTCAAACATGCGACAATATCTATAGGCATGTGTAGATATCTCTTTTAAATTTAGATTACCATATGCTTAGATTTCACTAAAATATTTAAGGATATATTCCGTTTAAATGAAAACACTTTTATTTTTCCAATTATAAAAATTTTAAAGAAACAATATTTACTCGTATTTGTTGAATTTTTACAGAGTTTAGGAGAGTTTTAGAAAGCAAATCCGTTGCATTTGAAAGATAGTGAGCGAGTTTTAGATTTAAAGATTTATTTACATTATACTTAATTCTATTTATCTTTTTGCACATTCTAATCGGATTTTCGGTTGCAGTATATTCTGAGCCATCTTTACTAATATTATAATGTACTGGAATTGAGTTGCGTACATTTCTTTGTTTTTATTTTATTTATTTAAAAAATTTATTTTATGATATTAATAAAAAAAATTATTTTTTATTAAATTATTTATTTATCTTATTTTATTTATATTTATTAATTCTTGAATGTGTTCCAACTGCATACAAACGGCGCCTCGTGGGATTGGAGCGCGCCGATGTATAGTTAATATATATGAAATTAAACCAATGGAAAATAAAAGATTAGTTTTGCTGTTGATATTGATTTTGCATTTAATCTTTTATTGATTGAAATATGGGTTTTACCTGTACAATAGGATATGGTGGATGTTGTGATGATAATATCGCAATACCGTATAAGAAGAATAAGTTCTTACCGTTTGCCATAAATTTGGTAAACGGTTCATGTTAATATTTAAAAACGGATTTTCATTGGAAGTATTAGGGTGGTACGTAACGAGTGGTAATTTAGGCTTTTGGCCTAAACATGCCGGCCCCCTTGCGGTAAGCAAGACCTGGTTAAGAGGCGAACCCAACCATCACTCCCATTTACAATTTATAGGGTTTTCTAAAAAAAGAGGATTGACTTAGAAACATCCATCAGCCTGTAATAAAAGGTACCTGGAATTAAAAGGTTAATAAAAACGTACGTGGTCTCTATTTCATTTGTGCTTTATTTAACTAAATTCATTTATGTATGTGTATGGTATGTATGTATGGTTTACTTATTAGAACTTATAGGTAAAAATCATGCCTTGCATGTTCCGGATAGGGCCCATCCGAAGATGGTGCTTTGAGCCACAAGTGGCCCAAAGGACGTGGGCAAGGTCCCTGGCAGCATTATCTCTGCGTATAGATCTGCACCTAGTACAATCCGCACTGGCGCTGACCGGTCAAAATGTGGATCCGCCAACCTCATGTGGATATACGCATTTGCCACTTCGGGGTCCAGGTTATTGCTAGGGCAGACGCGGTGTAAATTATTTATCGCGACGGCATGTGTGGTCAGACGTTTACTTGTACCATGTTTGCCACGGATGCATAACAAGCAACCCCTCCGATTCGCGACGTACACTTCTGAGAGCCTTAGTTCGCACATGAGGTCCTTGGCGATTAGTGTCGTAGGCACGCAGACGTCTATTAACGCCCTGATTAAGTGAAGGCGACCACCTGACTCCACCTTTATGACGACGGTTGGTGCTACTGACATCATTGGCCGTAGAGCTTGCCCCAGAAGTGTGCGATCACTGAGGTTCCCACTTCGAAATTGACTTGGTAGCTGGCGAGGCCTGGTCTCCAGTCTACGGTCGTTGGTCGAGCGTGATGAAGTCCGCTGTCGGAAAGTCCTAGTTTCCGAACTGCGGCTTACATTTCGGGGTGGTCGGAAAGTCCGAGTTTCCGATCCTGTAGCCGGTTGCCTTTCGTGTTGCAGAGAGGGTCGGAAAGTCCGAGTTTCCACTCCTCTCCCTGAGGTTGGGCGGAAAGGCCTTGTTTCCGCTCCTACAGTTTCGCCTGCCTCTACTGACAGTTGATTCGTAGACCGCGAGTCATGGTCGGAATCACTCGCATTTATGGAAATGGCGTCGGATCGTTCTTCGTCTTCTATTTGTTCTGCCCATGATCTTGCAGACGGTCGCTTCTTCGGTTTTGATTTCGGCTCTTCGCCTATGTGGAGGGTGGTATGATGGCGCTCATTACACCTTCGGCACCTAAACTGACTCGTGCAGTTAACTTCCCGATGAGACACGGAGAGGCAGTTTGCACAAAAGCCCCCCAGTAATGCCTCACGAAGCCTCTCTTCTGGGGTCTTGGACCGGAAAACCGGGCACAGTCGAATGGGGTGCTTTCCTTCGCTCAGACGGCACGAATTTGTATAGCGATGTCCTTGTCGCTCTGCCTTTTTCAACATTTGACTATAGCGAGTCATTTTCCTACTGAAATATGGTAAATTAAAGTACATGGTTTTATTATGTTTTTCTTTCAAATATAATGTTGGGTGGCGAGAATTACTGCAAAAATATGTTTGTAATGTGGTAGGGGCTTAAGTGACGGATTGTTTGTGGTTCTTGCTTTAGATCAGTATGACCAGCTTAAAAAATCCGTCAGCTGATTTGCATTTCACACAAGAGATGCCACTTGGTGTTTTAGGTAACTTAGCCCGGACACGAACCATTCGAAGTTGTTTAGGGCTGATGCACACTCAATGCCAAGACGAATATTACATTGACAAATTGAGTTGAACGTGCATATACTACACATTAGTAGATATGAACTGAGTTTATGTTCCTCCGCCCCGAAAAAAAAATAGAGTATTAGCAGCGAACATTTCTATGTTCAATTCATTTTTAGCGTGTAACTTATTATTCTTATAATAATTACAAATCTTAAAGATCACGGTGAAATTTATGAAAAATACCCAATCAAGTAAAATTTCGTACTTTTGAAGAAGTTGCAGCGATTTCTTTGTTTTCTTCACTTTGATTTGTATTAATTTTAAGAGTGTTTAGTTAAAAGTGCGCTTTATATTATATGGTGTTCTTTATAACGCCTTCATATCTATATTTTTATGTGTATGTATATTGTTTCATGTATTCAGGCATTTTTAAACAACACATCAATATTCTTTGAAAAAAAACTTTAAAAATAAGAATTGTGTGTACAGTGCAATAAAATGATATAGATATTCTAAGAAAAAAACACAAAAAACAACTTTAGGCTGGCAACATCATTAAAACTTTTTGGAGACTTATTGTGAATGGATATTCGCCTGATATTTGAGGCAGCAGCGCAGCAGAGATTTCCTGCGCAGAAGCCATTTTTTACCGCCACGAGGATCAAGGAGCATCAATTTGGTAAGTGATTTCTTTAAAATATTTTAAAATACTTATTATTTTTATTTTAGGTACGGTGGCCGTGTGCAGTGGATGCAGTTCAAGGTTTTCATTTAAATGTGGTATTTCATTTATTTTGTTTTAGTAATTTCTTTGTTTTTTCTTGTTTTAGGTGTGAAACAACGTGTATTGGCCCAAAACGAGTGTTACAACCACAACAGTGGTGGCGGCAGTAGCTGTGGGTGCAGTTGAGGTATTGTTCCAGGTCCCACCACCGCACCACCAGTGTATCATGCCAACAACACCCACACCACTGTACAACCAGTGGCACCAACCAACGCAGCACCAGCTACAACAAAAACAGCAGCGGTATAAAACGCAACAGCGGCTGAAGCACCGCTAGCACTTACTGGCAAAATGCCCAGCCAATTGCCAACAGCTCCAACGAGCAACACTGACAATCGCGCAAACACAGACAGCAACAAAAATAGCAATAATAGCAATAGCCAATTTGAAGGAAGCTCAAACGTTTTTGCCAATTCAGCAACAAACGTCTCAGCCATTGGTAACAGGTGCCACCAGCTACGACAAGCGAATAACGCCAGCAGTGCCGGCAACGCCAACAACAACAATGATGATGCTGATAACACTTGTTTGAGTGACTTACAATTACAAATCCCATATCCTACTGAATACGTTTACAATCCAGTAATTGTTTCAGCGTCGCAGCATTATACACCACAACAATTAGTATCACCTCAACAACAATCGCCTTTCCCAGGTAATGGTGTTATATTAATGGTGAATGTACCATTCGCTGTCAATAATTATACGGATGTTGATGATTCCACAAAGCAACACCTGTCGCAGAAACATCAAAGCATGCATCCTCAGCAAAGACATTTTTATTTCACATCAGGGGAGCACTTAAGTACTTCCCCATTATCTGCTCACGTTACAAATGGCGGCGGCTACTGGAGTCCGATGCAGCACACTAATTTTTTGTATCCTCAACCTGCAAATTTAATACCGGCTACGCAGTGCGCAAACACAGACAGCAACAAAAATAGCAATAATAGCAATAGCCAATTTGAAGGAAGCAGGAGTTTAAGTGAGTTAGCTTTAAATTCAGTTTTTACATTTATTTCTTTACTAGCTTTTACCCGCGGCTTCGCTCGCATTAAATCCATCCAATAAGAGATCATTATAGTACAAACGGATCAATATAAAGAATATATTTTATTGCTTGTCTGAGATTATCTATTTGAAAAAATTACTACATGCAATGAAGTTTCAAATTTCAAAGTATACTTTATTGAATCAATACAACAAATATTAAAATATATATGTCACTATAAAGAAAATAAATAATTCGGAATGGTAACAATTGAAAATATAAAATGCAGATTATTAGTCACGGATATTTCTATAAACTATATTGTACGTTTTTCCGTTGGGTGTAAATATTTGTAAATTCCGGGCATTAGACACACGCGAACAGGCTACATATAGTTGACCATGAGAAAAGCATGACTTTTCTAAATGCTCTCGTGCTACCTGTAATGTCTGTCCTTGTGCTTTGTTTATAGTTACGGCAAAGCTAAGTTTGACGGGAAACTGAACTTTTTTAAATTGGAATGGAAGGTCAGTGGGAATAATTGGAATCCGAGGTATGATTACACTTTTTCCTTTACCGACACCTGTTAAAATAGTAGCACCAAGTATATTCTGTCCCAATTTCGTTATCCGAAGTCTTGTTCTATTACATAGCAGAGGAGCATTTAAATTTCGCATAAGCATTACTGGTACATTTAGTTTCAACTGAAGCTTATGTGATGGTACACCCGACAACTCAAGTGAATTTAAAAACTCTACAGGAAATGAGGTATTTAATTCTGTATCCATAATTGTATCCATTGATAAATATTCCACCATTTCCCCTTCCACCTCTTTTAAAATGTCATTGTTGATTCTATTAACTATTACTTCATTTTTTGGTGCTAATATTGCTCTTGCGCACAGCCACTGATCACAACCCAAATTCTGTTGCAATGCGGGAAAAACATGAGCAATGAGATCCACATCATTTTCTACTAAATTACAAAATTCTCTTGAAAGTGATACGCCACCTTCAGCATCAACATCTAAACGTCCATCACCAATTTTCAATAACATTTCAGCATAAAGTCCTGAATCCACGTCGACCATAAGCTCGATGATTTTAAGCATGCTTGAATTTCATCTGCTGGTGTTCCCCTCTGAATAACTGGAAGGGTTTGACGAAAATCACCAGCCAGTAAAACTACCATTCCTCCCATTATATCTGTACTATCCTGCAGGTCCTGAAGAGTCCGGTTTAAAGCTTCTATAGCCTTTTTGTGAGACATTGTACATTCATCCCACACTAAAAGCTTACATTCTCGCAGCATCCTACCTCGAGAACTATTTTTACTGAAATTACAGATGGGCGAATCTTCATGTGCAAGGTTCAATGGTAATTTCAAAACGGAATGTGCCGTACGGCCACCGTTTAAAAGCGTCGCGGCAATACCCGACGAAGCTACTGCAACTGCTATTTTTCTGTTTTTTCTGATGTACATTAATAATAAGTTGAACAAAAACGTCTTTCCGGTTACACCTGGTGCATCGAGAAAGAAGAGTCCACCTTTACCGTATTCTATTCTACGTAAAACTTGATGGAGAACATGAGCCTGCTCTGGAAGTAACAAAGGGATTAATTCTTCTACTTGTCGCTGCAGTGCTATGAAATCATAATATAACTCTCGAGCAATTTCATTGTTGAAATCATCCTCATTATCTCTTTGAGGGCTTTGCATCCCAAAATCATCTAATTTTTTTCCAACCATTGTGAAAACCTTGTTTTCAATTAGAATTAGCGTTTGGTAGTAAATATAATCATTGAAAGTCATATCTGTATGTACTTGATGAAGTCGATGTAAAATATCTTTAGCTTTTACCCGCTAAATGGCGTTAACGTAGCGCTCAGCAAATAGATGACCAGGCCACCACCATACATATACGTTTGTATGCTCACATTTTATGGCCACCATACATGTAGATATGTATGCTGTATACTGTATACTCCCATACACACATACCACACTACTCTCAATGCAGCTACATATGTGCCTATACCTATGTATAGTCCCACTCTCTCTCTTGTATGCTTACATTTTATGGCCACCATACATGTAGATATGTATGCTGTATACTGTATACTCCCATACATACATACAACACTACTCTCAATGCAGCTACATGTGCCTATACCTATGTATAGTCCCACTCTCTCTCTCTCTCTGTGCATATGGGGCGTTACTTTATGCATGCGTATGTATATGCTCTATTGTGGCTATTGGACAGAAAAGTTTCTTTATTTTATTTAAAAAATAATTTTTTTTATTAAATAAAAAGTAGCCTATGTTCATTCTGATACCTCCAAGAGTATGTGTACAAAGTTTCATGATGATCGGTTAAGTAGTTTTTGCGTGAAAGCGCAGCAAACGAAACGACTTTCGCATTTATAATATTAGTATAGATATATAAATAATACTCTCCAACTACCTAAATTTATTGAATTTCAAAAGGCCAATAATTCTCTGCGTTAGTTCTTTGAATGTAAAACAAAATTCATACAAATCTACAACTTATGTTAATAACTTTCAATCAAAGGACAATTTGTACGGTGAAGTAATTTAAATTTTACGAAATATTTAATTATTCAAAAAATGTAAATTTTACTATGCACCTATGGAATTAAAAATTTTAATTATTTTTCAAACCAATGCGGGTGTGATATGTATCGTATATATAGGTATTATTATTTTTTTTTTGGAATTTTCTAAGCATCTTTGATGTGCATAATTGCGCTTGAACAACTTCTGGAATGGATTTTCACAGGCAGCTAAAAACTTTATGTTGTTAAGCATTAAAATACTCAAAGTTTTTGCTAAAATTTTAATTGTCTGGTACAAATGTACATATATATTTAAGTTGAATATGAACATCTATTAAATACCAGTCGCTGTTTATAAGAACCTGAAGACTGGAATCATGGGCTGAGTTGCTCTCATTTTCGTTTAATCGTTCTATAAAACTTATACTATCTTCACTCTGGCAATAATTAGTTTTAGATGCTGTTTCTACTAGATCCTTAATCGAATTATTCTCCTGTATTTCGCATTTAATATATAATTTTGGAATGGGTATTTCGACAGTGGCAAATTTGTTGTTATTTTTACTTGGAAGATGGTAGCGGTAATGTATAGGCAATTTGAAGACCTCAATTGATTGCGGTATGCTATATAATAAGTTAAGGGGGCTTGACTTCTCCGTCGGTGACTCAATGTCAATGAACTTCGGATCTGTTGCACATAATTTCTTCAACCGCCTTAATTCATCTAATTGGTCAACATTAATGTATACACCAGCAGGCAACAGCTGTTCCAGAACGTATTGACAATTTTTGTCGCTAAGCGTATCAATAAATTGCACCGTGTATATAATTTCCCGGTGCATTCCATCTTTGCTTAACTGCAAGCCAACAATAGGTTTTGAAGGTAATTGATTGCAACGATTGCTATTTGGCAACACAATAAGCAATAAGAAAAAATAATAATAAATATATACTTTTCTGAACGAACTGAAAACGCCTCACGAAAGACAATTAATCCTGTGAATATATAAAATACCCGAAATTTAACAAGTATTTTTTCTTAAAAAGTTTAAAAGGTTGAATATACTATATAATTGAACAAAAAAAAATCGTAAAGTTAATAGTTCGTCGCACTTGTTGTAACGATGGCTGTTCCGATGATGACCAATGCATACAAATTTACATATAAGTTTTTTTTTTTTTTTTTTTAAAATTTAAAACCAATTTTTTTTTTAATAAATATCCGTATCCGATGGCGTAGTATCATCTGTGGTTATGATTGCTGTTGTTTTTGTTGTAGGGGCGCTCGTAACCGAAGAGGGAAGGGACATTTGTTTGAAATGTTGTAGGGTTGTTAGTCATTAATTGCGTTTAATTTGAAACTATATTCTGAATGCAATTTCGTTGCAGTCAAGTGCCCTTAGAATTTATTTATTTATTTATATATATGTAAGTTAACGCAGCACTTCACAAATTATGAAATGTTCAATAACTCCGTAAGTACACGATATGCTTCCGGTCAATATAATGATAAACGCTGCTTAGGCGTCTGGAAAATATTGCAACAAACAACAGTCAGCAATAATCGATGCAAACAACAGTCAGCAATCAGTTAATCGGAAATTGGTTGTCAGCAAATTAATATTAAGAACCTAGGTGTAAAGTAGTAGTAAGAAATAATTGTTAGTTAGTCTTTAAGTTTTGTGTGAATAAAATAAACTTAAAAGCGGACGTAGTCCGCTTACCTTTTTTAAAAAATAAATAAATGACATAAAGTCGTAATTGGCGCCCGAGACGGGGTCCGGTAAAAGTTTGTGTATCCGTTTAAGTCTTTTGGCAAATAATCAGCCAACGCGCCGCGAAAACAAAAAGCCTGTAGAAAAACAGCCTAACAATCGCACAGTAAAGGACTAACAAATAATCACCTGCTAAATCGCAGCTGCAACGTGAACACAAATTTTCCGGACAAAGGCGTTAGGATCCTGTTGGAAAAAAGCGCCCACCTCTAATCCAGTGTGACCGGCGGTACCCTAGTAGCCGCAACAGCAAAGAGGATCAATACCCCATCACCAGGAGGTGCTTAATAGTAAGAATAGGTTAAGTTTAAAAATAATAAATAATTGTACTACAAAAAAAAAAAAAAAATTTTTAAGAAAAAAGAAATTTTAAAAAATTTTAAGAAAAATACTTCAGTAAAAAATTATTAATTTTTAGTTCTGTAGTAAATATAATAATTTTAAGAAACTAAAATATTTCAATTTTTAAAATAAACTATAAAATCCGGCTCGTACAGCCGATAAAATAAATATAACCTGAAGCTGCGATTCACCACCTACGGGGCGACCCTCCAGCTTATAAAAAAAAAAAAAAAATTCTCTGCGATTCACCACCCAAGGGACCCTCCAGAAGAATTATAAAATAAATAAAAAATATTATATAATAAAATAAAACAACCACATAATGTCCAACCCCAATAACTTAATCCGCCCACCCACCCTTAACGCACCTGTCCCACCAAATCCTGCTATCCCTTTCAATATGGACCAACTAACCAATATAGTGACAGGACTAGTAACTGACATACTGAGGCAAGAAGGACGAAACATGGTCCAAGCGGCCCTCAACCCAAACGCCAACTTCGCGAACATAACGAACGTGACAATAGACGCAAACCATTCCAACAATATAACGGAATTAGACAAGATACCGGATGTAGTAAGGTGCCTACGCGAATTCTCAGGCAATCCAGGAGAGTACAATTCGTGGAAAAAAAGCGTAGATCGAATTCTTCAGATCTATGAACCAATGAAAGGTACACCTAAATATTATGGCATCCTAAATGTCATTAGGAACAAGGTCGTGGGCAACGCCGACATTGCTCTCGAATCTTACAACACCCCATTGGACTGGAAGGCTATTTCAAGATGCCTTACCCTCCATTATGCTGATAAGCGAGATTTAGGTACCCTTGAGTACCAAATGACCTCCCTAGTTCAGGGCAACTTCACTATTCAGGAATTTTATCAGCGCGTATATTCCCATCTTTCACTTATTTTAAATAAACTTGGATGCATGGAAGTCGGTACAGAATCGATGCATCTACTGACACGCACATATAGAGACAAAGCCCTTGATACTTTTATAAGAGGATTAAAAGGGGACTTGCCAAGACTTCTTGGCATGAGAGAGCCAGTAAATCTCCCTCAAGCCCTTCATTTATGCCTGAAACTGGAAAACTAAAACTTCCGTTCTAACTACGCCCTAAATACCAGCAGTCAGAATAGGAAGCCTCACGAGTTCCGACCACCGCTCCCACCAAAAAAATTAAACAATGAATTTTATCCCCAATTGGCATACATGCCGAGGCCTCCAATAAACTTTGCGAACCAGTATCGCCCTCAAGTTCCACTGAACAATTACCGCAATCCCCAACATTACAGACCATTCAACCAACCTCCAGCTAGACCACAACAGCCACGTCCAGAGCCAATGGACGTCGACAAATCCCTACACTCGCGGGCAGTAAACTATATGAATAGACCCCCAAATAATAATAATACGAATAGACCCTCAATTAATAATAATAATATGAAAAGACCCTCAAATTTCTCACAACAAGTTCCTCTCAAACAACAAAGGAACTATCACATAGAAGCAAGTGGAAACCAGGATACCACACAAGACCAGTGGTACCAACAGTACGAACCAGACCAACATTACCATCCTGACTGGACGTATACTCCAGAGGAGTATGAAGCCACATTGGCGGCAGAACAGACAGCACAGACATACGCTGAAATAAATTCACAACCTGAGGAGCATGATCATATCGACATTCATTTTTTAGAATGAGCAACTCTTCGCTGCCTTACGTAGAATGTAAAGCGAAGAGTGGAAAAGTTCTCAAAATGCTAATCGATACAGGGTCAAGTAAAAACTACATTCAACCTTGCCATGTCCTTAAAAAAATACCCAATGACGAGCCATTCTTTGCAAATTCTATAGCCGGACAAATTCAAATTTCCCATCATACGATCATCAATCTGTTTGGAAGCAATGACACTTCTTTAAAATTCTTTTTACTACCTACGCTTAAATCCTTCGACGGAATAATAGGAAACGATAGTCTTAAAGAACTCCGTGCCACAATAAACATAAATGACGATACCCTTATACTAGGCAATAACAAAAAAATTAAAATTAGACAGAAACCATCCCCAACAGTTAACAAAATAAACGTTAGGACTGACCACATGACAGCTACACAAAAACAACACATAAGTCACTTGACAGAAAAATATCCTCATCTTTTTACAGAACCTGACGAAAAACTAACATACACCACTACGGTTGTAGGAGAAATCAGAACTTCCTCGGATACCCCCATATATACCAAATACTATCCCTACCCCCTAGCCATGAGAGACTTTGTGAAACAAGAAATAGAAAACTTACTAAAAGATGGAATCATTAGGCCCTCCCGTTCACCGTACAACTCACCTGTGTGGGTCGTTCCTAAAAAGTTAGATGCATCTGGACAAAAAAAGTACAGACTAGTAATAGATTATAGGAAATTAAACACCCTTACAATAGCCGACAGGTACCCAATCCCGGAAATCAACGAGGTAATCTCGCAACTTGGCAACAATACATATTTTTCTGTTCTCGATTTAAAGAGCGGCTTCCACCAGATTCCCTTGAAGGAAACTGACATTGAGAAGACAGCTTTTTCAGTTAACAACGGCAACGGCATGAATTCACCCGACTCCCGTTCGGACTTAAAAACGCACCCGCTATCTTTCAACGAGCTTTAGACGACATCCTGAAGCAACACATAGGCAAAATATGTTATGTCTACATAGATGACATAATAATATTTGGCAAAGACGAGAAAAACCACGTCGAAAACGTTGAAACAATTTTCCATACGCTGGAAAAAGCAAACATGAAAGTCCAACTGGACAAATGCGAATTTTTCCGAAAAGAGGTCGAATTCCTAGGTTTCATTATATCACCCTCAGGCATAAAAACCAATCCCGCTAAAGTAAACGCAATCCAGGAATTTCCTTATCCCAAAACATTGAAAGACTTGAGGTCCTTTCTAGGCCTATCAGGGTACTATCGACGCTTCATCAGAGATTACGCCAAACTAGCGAAACCTCTGACCTCGCTTTTAAGAGGGGAGGATGGACGCGTGTCCAAAAACGCCTCAAACAAAAAGCTGGTTGTGCTTGATAAAAATGCCCTAGAAGCTTTCAACAAAATCAAATCTTCACTAATATCAAAGGAAGTCGTCCTATCATACCCAGACTTCAAACAAGAGTTTCATCTCACTACCGATGCATCAAACTACGCTCTATGCGCTGTCCTTGAGCAAGCAGGCAAACCAATAACCTTCATATCCCGTTCATTAAATAAAACCGAGGAGAGTTATGCCGCAAACGAAAAAGAAATGCTGGCAATTATCTGGGCTCTCACGACACTGAGAAACTACTTGTACGGATCAGCGAAAGTTGTAATTTTCACAGATCACCAGCCTCTCACTTTTGCATTGAGCAACAAAAACCACAATGGAAAAATGAAGAGATGGAAATGCATCCTTGAGGAATACAATTACGAAATGAAGTACAAGCCAGGGAAAACAAACGTCGTAGCAGACGCACTCTCTAGACCTCCACTGACTGACATTAACGTCCTATCTACCACTGACCACAGCGACGAAAGTTCCGCACACCTACTCATACCAGCCACGGAAGCACCAATAAATGCTTTCAAAAATCAGTTATTTTTATTGTTCGGTAACGAAGACAGTTACAAATTCGAATTACCATTTCCCAGTTTTCACAGACACACAATTACGAAACAAAACTATTCTACACAGGACATTATTGACATATTTAAACGACACATTGACCCATCATTAATCAACGGACTATACACTACAGAAAATCTTATGGGCAAAATTCAGGAGATATACCCACTCCATTTCGCAAATATTAAAATTCGCTTCACACAAACTCTACTCCAGGACATTGTTTCCGAAACAGAACAAGAACAAATCATAATTAAAGAGCACCATAGAGCACACAGAAATAGTCGAGAAAACAGAACTCAAATTTTACAAAAATATTATTTCCCAAGTATGCATTCAAAAATTGAGAAAATAGTTAAACATTGTTCTACATGCCGCGAACACAAATACGATCGGCACCCAACAAAACCACAGATACAAGAAACCCCGATTCCTCAATCCCCAGGAGAAATCGTACATATCGACATTTATTCAACAGAAAAGAAACTAATCCTCACAGCCATTGACAAATTTTCAAAGTACGCACAGGTTAAAATTATACAAAGCAAAGCAATAGAACATATCAAGGACCCAATAAGAGAGTTGATGATAGCCTTTGGAATACCAAGACTGGTAGTAATAGACAATGAGAAATCCCTTAATTCTGCCACAATATCATCCCTACTCAAAGACCATATGTCCATTGACGTCTATACCACACCACCTTATAGTGGCACAAGCAACGGTCAAGTAGAAAGATTCCACAGCACACTTTCAGAAATCATGAGATGTCTCAAAGCAACCTGCGTAGGAATAACATTTGAAGAACTGTTATTCAAATCACTACAAGAATATAACTCATCAATCCACTCTACCACTAAAAATAAACCCATAGCTTTATTTTTCGGAAATAGAATTTTTACTAGCCCTCAGCAGTTAGAAAAGCAAAGATTAGACAATATTTCCCAACTTAAGAAAAAACAGGATTTAGACCGTTCCTACCATAACAAGAAAAGATCAGAAATTAAAGATTACGCCCCAGGTGAAGTAATCTACGTAAAAATAAATAAAAGACTTGGTTCAAAATTAACCCCGAAATACAAGAAAGAAATAGTATCAGAAAATAATAGGACAACAATAAAAACTGTATCAGGACGAACCGTTTACAAAGGACTGATAAAAACTTGAACAATTTCTTTCAGGAAAAATGGACTATTTCAAACTTCTAATTATCTGCACCACAATCGCAACCTCACTATCGGACGTGAAAATTTTAGACTACAGTAAAGCACAATTAGTTACAATAGACAACGGACAAGCGAAAATACAAGACGGTACCTTCAGACTTATTCACATCATCGACTTAGAAAAATACGAAAAATTCTTGACTGAGACTTATGACGAAATTACAAACCAAATCCCTAAAGACAATCTCTTATATCCCATTCTTAAACACGAAACCCTCCAAACTTTTGATATCCTAAATACCCTAAAACCCATTAGTTATAATAAAATTAAGAGATCAATCGACATCTTGGGAACGGCATGGAAATACATTGCTGGATCACCCGATCATGAAGATTTGAAAATAATAAATAACAATTTGAATAATTTAAACGAAAACAACGATAATCAAATATTAATAAATAATCTATTCGAAACACGTTTAAATAATGTTACTAACATAGTTAATAAGATGTTAAATACAATCCGAAAAGACGATAATGTTTCAATGGAAATCATAGTAAATTTACAAAATAAAATAAGACTAATAAAGGAAGAATTAATAAATATAAGATACGCCATGCAATGGGCAAAAAATAATGTAGTAAACTCTGTAATATTAAGTAAAGAAGAAATCGGATTTTCAATAAATAAATTAAAAAGAGAAAAAGTTCCATTTAAAAATGCCGAAGAAGCATTAAATTTATCAGAAGTAAATGTATTAAGCAAAAACATGAAAATTGTATACATGGTAAAAATACCTCTAACATTAGAAGAAACATTTAAAAGAATTATTATACGACCGGTAAAAAGGCCGAACAATATTGTTATTAAAACTGAATATAAGGAAATATTAAAAGGAATAAATACACTTTATGGAATAAAAAATAAATGCGAAACCTACAGTCATGTAACAATTTGCAAAGCAACGAATTTGGTAGATTTAGCTAAAGATTTATGTATAGCTAGGATTATTAATAGCCTAAATTCAACATGCTCGACAACCAATGGCCACCAAGTACCTACGTTAGAAGAAATAAGACGGAACGCATGTAGTAATGTACCACAATTCAACAATTAAAATTAACAATCAAATATTCAGCAACATGGAAGCTAAGTCAATTGAAACCATCCCCGCAATACTGCAGCCAATCCCATTAGAGAAGGAGTACATAGAACTACTTTCCTTAGAGGCTTTGAAAGATCTACATATCAGAAACATACACCGAATAAACGCCCTCAAAAAGGCGACATTCTCTATAGGAAGTCTAATAACGGCAACACTATTAATAACCATAATACTTTTCCTTTTCCTAAGGAAACGATCCGTGAAGATCCAATACGTTGAAAAAGAAATAGTAAAGCCTAGCACCAATCAAGAAATTACATCAACAAACAAAACGAATCACATTCCAACGTACGTAAGCTTCAACGACTTGCCATTTTACTGATGATCGAGGACGATCATACTTAAGAGGGGAGGAGTTAACGCAGCACTTCACAAATTATGAAATGTTCAATAACTCCGTAAGTACACGATATGCTTCCGGTCAATATAATGATAAACGCTGATTAGGCGTCTGGAAAATATTGCAACAAACAACAGTCAGCAATAATCGATGCAAACAACAGTCAGCAATCAGTTAATCGGAAATTGGTTGTCAGCAAATTAATATTAAGAACCTAGGTGTAAAGTAGTAGTAAGAAATAATTGTTAGTTAGTCTTTAAGTTTTGTGTGAATAAAATAAACTTAAAAGCGGACGTAGTCCGCTTACCTTTTTTAAAAAATAAATAAATGACATAAAGTCGTAATTTGTATGTTTACATATGTAAACATACTTACATAACGATGTATGTTTACATATATGAATGTATGCATGTAATACATTTGCTTATTTATATGGAAACAAAGACACAGCTGTGCACACAGTTGGTATTTGTTTACAATAATTTGGTACTTGTACGTACATGTGGATATGTATGCATGCCTGGATGCATACATATATTTGGATGTATACGAGTGTATGTAAATATGTATGTTAGACTGGTTTTGTTTTCGGAATTTCCGTCGTAGGGGGAAGTAGGACAAATTTCGCCATTGGTCTCGTAGTTTAAGATTGGGTTGAGGGTTTTTTTTTTTTTTAATTATTGTGTTTTGATTCGTGTTCGGAGTTTTCAGTTAGGCTTTTGAGTGTGTGTAGGTGTGATAGCACTATTTTCTGAGTTTTCCTTGTTTGCCGGTAGAAGGACTTATTTGACAAGGGGTCTTGTCACCTGTCCTTTTTCAGTCCTAATATCCACTACTCGTACTCGGTTGTCTGAACCTGGGTGAAGTTGTAGAATTCTTCCCAGACGCCATTCGTTAGGTGGAAGGTTATCTTCCTTGATAACCACTAAATCTCCTTCTTTAATGTTTTGTTGAGGGTATTTCCATTTGATACGTTTTTGCATCTCCATTAAATATTCATTCTTCCATCGTCTGCAAAACGAGTGGTGTAACGCCTTCAGCTTTTGCCATCTATTAATAACAGATGCGGGATTTTCGTTCACATCAGGCTCTGGTGGAGCTAACAAATGCCCACCAATCAAAAAATGACCTGGGGTCAATGGTTCCAAGTCATTTGCATTATTTGAGGAAGGACAAAGTGGTCGCGAGTTGAGACAAGACTCAACTCGGCACAATAACGTACTTAGTTCTTCAAATGTATATTTGCAATTCGATGCGATTTTTTTTAAAATGATTTTTGAAGCTTTTTACTCCAGCTTCCCACAGTCCTCCCATATGAGGAGCTGAAGCTGGAATAAAGTGCCAAGTTAAAGCTTGAAACGCATATTTTGAAACGATGCTATTGCGAGCATCTGCCATAAAGGCTTTGAATTCTGATCTTAATGATCGTGAGGCCCCTACAAAGTTCGTGCCGTTATCGGAATGGACGTTTTTCGGACACCCTCTTCTAGAGACAAACCTGGCAAATGCTGCCAGAAAGGATTGAGTGCTCAAGTCACTAGTTGCTTCCAAGTGGATGGCCTTGGTTGAGAAGCAAACAAATAGGCAGACATATCCTTTGGACATTCGACAACCTCTGCCGCTATAACTTTTGATTTCGAACGGACCTGCGAAATCTACACCTGTATTGGTAAAGGCACGTGAGAATGTGCTTCGTTCTTGGGGGAGATTACCCATAAGTTGGATTTGTAGTCGTTTTTTATAAATCGTGCAGACTTTACAATTATGTATAATGGACCGGATCATGTTCTTAACTCGTGGAATCCAAAACTGAGTTCGGATGAGGCGTAGCATCAGCTGATTTTCTCCATGTAAGGAGATTTCATGGATGAATTGGACAATCAGACGGGACAATCTGCAATTGTAGGATAATATTATTGGATGACGTTCGCTATACGAGAGATCGCGGGATGCGCTTAGGCGACCACCAACTCTCATAACATTGCAGCTATCTAAGAAGGGGTGTAAAGAGAGTAACTCACTTTTGGAATCTAGTCGATTTTTTGACATTATTCTGTCGTATTCCGCGTTATAATATTGCTTTTGACTTAGTTTTACTAAGCACAATGTCGTTGCTTTAATTTCATCACCTGAAATTAGACAAGACTTGGCTCTGAAAAAAGCTTTTGTTTTTGGGTGGGTTCTTTGAATGAATCTCATGACGTATGATAGAACTCTCAAAGCCCGCGGTAACATTGAAAAACGATCAAGAATATCGAAATTGTTTCCTGTTGTAATTGCGTGTGCATGAACTCTTTTTTCTTCTTCTGTGGTGTTGCATCGTATTTCCTGTTTAGGCCATTTAGAGGGATCTCCTTCAAGCCATGTAGGTCCTTTCCACCACAGGCTATCAGTGATTAATTCGGATGCTGAAAGTCCTCTGCTTGCTAAATCTGCTGGGTTAGTTGCTGAATCGACATGATGCCAGTTCTCATTTCCCACCTTTTCAACAATCTTAGTGACTCTATGTGCTACGAAAATTGACCATGAGCACGGAGGCTTCCGTATCCATGCCAGCACAATGGTTGAATCAGTCCATAAATGTATTTTGGTATCAGCTAAGCTCAGGTTCTCCATTAATGATTCTATAAGCTCTGCTAGTAATACTGCCCCGCAAAGCTCAAGACGTGGTAAGGATATTGTCTTGACTGGGGCTACTTTGGTTTTTGCGAGGAGTAGGTTAACTGTAACAGCATCCTTTTTCTGTACGCGCATGTAGACTGTTGCTGCGTAAGCCTTTTCTGAGGCATCACAAAACCCGTGGATTTCGACGTGGTCCTTTGGTGTGTAGAATACCCATCTTGGTATTCGGACATTGTCAATTTCGTGGTAGTCTTCACGAAATGCGTTCCAACTATCTAAAATGGATGAAGATACCACTTCATCCCAGTCGGTGCCTTCTAGCCAAATGCGTTGCATAATAACTTTGGCTACAATTATTATTGGCGCTAACCATCCAAGCGGATCAAAAAGTTTAGCTATTTCGGAAAGTATCGCTCTTTTCGTTATCATGTCGTCACCTTTAATTGATTTTATCGTAAAATAAAAATAATCAGAACGGGCATTCCATCGAATACCCAATGCCTTCACTGTACTCGTATCTTCAAATTCCAGGAAGTCTTTATTTAGAAGATGATTTTTAGGAATGTCCTTTATGATCTGATCGCAGTTAGCAGTCCATTTGCGTAATGGAAAACCAGCTGGCTGAAGTGCCTGAGAGATCTCATGCTTTGCTTTGATGGCATCTTCAATGCTGTGTCCTCCAGCCAAAACGTCATCCACGTACATACATTTTCGCAGTATGTTTGCTGCCAGAGGGTAGGTTGTCTCGACGTCGTCAGCAAGTCGAAGTAATTTCCTTATTGCGAGATAAGGAGCACAATTCACCCCGAATGTTACAGTCTTCAATTCATAAAGACTGATTTGGTTATTAGGATCCGTTCGGTGTACTATTCGTTGATATTTCGTATGATTCGAATTTACTAAAATTTGGCGGTACATTTTTTCAATATCCGTATTAAATACATATTTAAATAATCTCCACCGTAGAATGAGTATAGTCAAATCTGACTGTAAAACTGGCCCTGAATGAAGCACGTCATTCAGACTCGTACCATTCGATGTCCGACTGGATGCATTAAAAACTACCCGGACCTTTGTTGATGCGGAAGGAAATAATTGTCAGAGGAGTCAGCAGGTATGATGGTTGAGATCCTTGACATATGTCCAAGAGTTTCATACTCGGATAAAACTCTGTGGTATTCCGATTGCAGAATTGGATTTTTCCTTAGACGTGTCTCATTCCGGAAGAATTGAGAGCATGCAATCTTTAAGGATGGTCCCAATTGAATTTGACCAGGACATTCCATTTTGAATGGGAGGGAAACGATGTATTTTCCCTCATTGTTTCGCGTTGTAGTGCGTTGGTAGAGATCCTCGCATAGTTGATCCTCTTCGTTAAGAGTCTTTCTTCTCGGGATGTCTTCTAGCTCCCAGAAAGCTGTAAGTTGCTTCTCCATAGTAACTTCGTTGTAATATGAGACTTTATTGGTGGTCGACGGGACAGTGCCTGGACTGCCCGTCAGTATCCAGCCGAATACAGTCTCTTGTGCTAAGAGAGTGCTAAGGACATTTTTTCTAATGCCACTTAGCAGAATTTGGGGATAAAGGTCTCCACCCAGGACAAGATCGACTTGTTCGTTAGCAAAGAACCGTTTATCCGCCAGAACTATATCAGGAAATGCTTGCGCTGTCGTTGCGCTGATATGGCAGGAAGGAAGATTTCCTGTTAGTCGTGGTAATATTAGAAGATTGGCGCTAATATGGAATAATGGATTAATGGGTGAACGAAGTTGAACAAAACAAGCTTCTTTCACCTGTGCCGTAATAGAATTACTTATACCAGAATCTTGAGCACACATTTTCCTTGATTCCAAATTAAGTTTCCGTTTGAGTGTTTCCGTAATAAATGAGCATTCCGAGCCCGAATCAATTAACGCACGTGCAGAAAAATCGGTGCCTTCTACATGTAAGAGAACTCGAGCTGTTCCTAGCAAAACTCCTGAGTTCGCCTGTGCATGGCAGGATTGCACGTTATTAGATTTTCGTAGGTTTAGATTCTGACGCGCTTGTGCGGATGTGGATGGCGTATTATCAACGGTGATTTGTGGCCTCGATTCTGTTGTACGCTTGTGCATAGGTTGTATATGCAGAAGCGTATGATGCCGCAAATTACAAATAGCACATTTGTAAATACTTGAGCATTTGGTTATGATATGTTTTTCGGACAAACAGTTGATACATACTTGGTGGCGTTTAGCTACCTCCAATCGTTCCATTGGAGTTAATTTTTTGAAGTTGTGGCAGTTACGAATTTTATGTTCGCTAGTATTGCATATGGGGCAGAATGGTTTGGAGACACTCACTTGATATGAGCCAAGCCTTTTACGGGGTGTTTCCTGATTATGCCAATATTTATTGGCATGCGGCTTAAACGGCTGTGGGTTTTTTGCCTCGTTTTTTCCTGATACTGCTTCAAGAGCCTGAAACCGGTTCGTCAGGAAGTCATCAAGCTCCTCCCAGGTTGGTATCTCCGTTCTGTCCTTTCTCAACTGTTCCCATAAGGCTAAACTCGCATCTGGTAGTTTAGTTGTACAGAAGTATGTCACTATCGACAACCAATCAATTTTATGATTTTTTAGGAATGATACGCAGTTATTTATTTTTCTCTGCAATTGCTTCAGGGAATTGCAGTCCTCTTCTTTGACTGATGGCAGGTTAAACAAAATCTTAAATTGTGCTTTAACTAATTGATACTTATTTTCATATCTATTGCAGAGGTTTCTCCAGGCAGTATCGAATCCTTCATTTGTTAAATAACAGTTTTGAACGATTTCTTTGGCTTCCCCATCAGTTTTCGCCAGAAGATGGAATAATTTTTCTACGGGAGAAAGGCGCTTGTTGCGGATATAAATAGCCGTAAAAAGATCGCGGAATGTTGGCCACGATGAGTAGTCACCTCTGAATACCTCGGTATCACACGGAGGTAGTTGTATATTACACTCGCGTGATTGATTGTCTTCACTTTGTTTGTCCGCTTTCTCCAACTTGTCGATTGAGTTGCTCATGGATTCCATGCAGCGATTATAAATTTGGTAACATCCTTTATATTTTTTCTTAATTGTAGATAAATCTTTGGCCGAAAACTGATCCGTAGACATTTGAAATTCGTCATACGAATGTTTGACCTTTTCCCAAAGCGCCCTAAATTCTTCTTGGTGAATTTTGAGGGAATATTTTGACATATCCACTGCAGATGTGCTGTTATAATCAGATTCGAACTCTGAAACTGCCTCGACTAGGCGAATGAAAATATCAATCTGTGACATTGCAAAAAAAAATATATCTATATCGTGATGTACTTGTATGAATATATTGTACTTGCAGCAGATGCAATTGAATATTGTTGTAAACAAGTGATTTAATCTCAACGATTTGAGTGAATATTTTTCGTGAGTGTATAATAAAATATCACGCAGGTAAATTTCGGTGCCCCAGTAACGCAACGAATAAAATACTCCAAGAAAAAGTAATTTTGTTAAAATAATTTATTTAGAAATACGTGTGTATGTATGTAATGTGACTCGCCACCCAACAATGAAATATCTAAGAAGTGATGTGGTATATGTATATATATGTACGTGGCTTATATACCAACGCTCCAACAATATAAATGTGAATATAAAAATAATGTGTTTTGATATTAAAATTGTACACACCAAGTGGTCTAATGGACAATAAAGTGGCTCGTGAATAAGTGAATTGTGCCGATATAAGTGCGGTTATATTTTCCGTTAACAAGAAGCGGTGTAATATGGCAATAAATAAGTTGCAACAAAATGAAGATAATTATTTGTGATGAAAAATTGAAAGCTGGTATTTTGTCAACCGAGACTTTGCAAGTGAGAAAAAAAACAATGAAATTATAACAGAAATGTTGCAAGCTAAAATTTTATTATCACACCAGCAAAACTGTGTTAACCTGTTTTTTGAATATGTATGTGCGGTTAATGTATTCGTGTACGGCACAAAGAACGAATTAATTTGTTTGAAATATTCACAATGCCACTTTGTTTTATTGTCATAAAATCTTCTTTGATCACAAATAATCAAGAAAGCACAAATGAAAAAAAGCACCAACCACGTACCTTTTGATTTTTTTTATGTACACAACCGATGTATTGATGATGTGAATTGATTGTGGTTTTCGCAAATGGTGTGTGATTTTGGATTTTGCAGATTGTGGTTGCCTCCGCTTGCTACAGGTAGACTCCGTGAGTGCTTATTGTTGGTTGAAGACTCCGTGAATATACGTTTGAAGACTCCGTGAGTGCTTATTGTTGTTTGCAAACAGCTTGATGTGGTGTATGTATACTCCTTTAGTGCTGGTTCTGAATGATAGTATAATACTTTAAATTGCTTATCCGGCTCGAAGGACCAATGCATACAAACGGCGCCTCGTGGGATTGGCGCGATATAGTTAATATATATGAAATTAAACCAATGGAAAATAAAAGATTAGTTTTGCTGTTGATATTGATTTTGCATTTAATCTTTTATTGATTGAAATATGGGTTTTACCTGTACAATAGGATATGGTGGATGAGGGTGATGGCTGGTGATTCGCTGATGATTCGCTGGTTAGGACACGTCCGTTCAGTTGTGATGATAATATCGCAATACCGTATAAGAAGAATAAGTTCTTACCGTTTGCCATAAATTTGGTAAACGGTTCATGTTAATATTTAAAAACGGATTTTCATTGGAAGTATTAGGGTGGTACGTAACGAGTGGTAATTTAGGCTTTTGGCCTAAACACCAACTTTATTGGACTCCACTTTATTTATTTGGATGTACTACAATAATATTTTGGGAACCCACTGTCTCAGCACTGTTGAGCACAGTTTATTGAGCGCTGCGACTAAGCCGATCTTATGCACGTTTGTGTGTATGTATATCTCCCACTTGCTAAATATACTAGCGAAAAAGTGGGGACCGAAATGCAAGAAAAATGCGATGTACTGCTTAAGCGGGAGTATGTTAATACATTTATATGTGGGTGTGTGTATATATTTGTCCGGCTAATGAGTAGCATATTTATGTGGGAATGTTATATATGTACTTAGCGGAAGTTTTTTATGCCTTTATGAGAAGAGAGATAAGTGGGATTTTTATTTACTAGTATGAGGGTTAATGTTTGTACATACTGTTATGTCACTGATTTTCGATATAAGGTCGTTTGGAGTTGTGGCATGCTTGCATCAAAGGCTAGCTCGTCGTTGGGTGGATTTTTCTTCCAACTTCCTTACTTCTAGTTGACAACCTCCTACTTTCACGCCACGTGATGAAGGACGAGGGGACATGATTATAGGAAGATAAAGACAAGGAATAGAAAATATGGTATCTGTCCATCTGTCCGAGTCAGGTGAAGTCAGCCCACCCCATCTACATTCACAGATGTAGCCATGGACTTTACCGTGACTCCTACTCTTGACAAAGTCCTCTAACCTGACTATTGTCGGTATGTCTATCGTCTGTCCATCTTGTTGTACGTATCAGGTTCGGTTTTACGTGGACCGTCAGTGTTTAGTCACCAGTCACACCCATTTCCACCTTATTGCACCAGTGCAACACCCACACCAACGAAACGAATTAGAACAACATCGTATACTCTAGTAGCTTAGTTACGTCATTGCATATTTTTTTCTTTCCGATTTCAGATAATTGGATTTTATAGACTAATTAATTTATTTTTTTTTCAAAAGTTAAAAACTTGGAAAATTAGTATCTACTTATATTTAATTATACATATATATATGTATATATATCTTTATGAATCTATATATACCATACATATATGCATATATATATGGTATATGTATACATATATATATATATATATATATATATACACGTATATATATTTCCGCGTAATTCCCTTTCTTTCAAAACTACAATATTTAATAAATAGGTGGGCACTATACGTTTCGCCACCACTGTAACTCTCTCATATGTTACTCTATCTACTTAATTTGCTTATAAATCGGCACTTACCAATCTCGCTTGATGAAGGCACCATCATAAGGGAGATGATGTGCTGAAAAAGAGAATAAAAGCAAACACAAGAGCATGCATACATGGAACATCAGCTTCACCTGTCAAACATCGATCTGACGATGACAGCTGATTCTACCCGCATAAAAAAAGAGTGGTAAATATGGCGGATATGGCAAAAGTTTGTGGTCGTGATCAGCAAAAATACATTAAAATTAAAAATAAGAATTATTAAGATTAAATTATTAAATTTAACAGAAAATAGAGAGATACGCGAGAATTTTGAAACGATTTAATTTGTGTCGAGTTAAAAAAAAAAAACAAATTAAAAAAAGGTAATAATAATAGTCAATACCTTAATGATTGCCAAGAAAAAAATGTTTGTTACATTTTCTATTCCCCTTTGATGATGAGCTTCCTATATAATTGATGCTTACCAATAAATATGTATGCATGTACGCTAAGCTAGGTTTGGCTCTTAGCCCCGCGGGAGCTCCTGTCACTTGTAACCTAGGAGTTTTTCATTTTTTCAGTTTTATTAAATTACAGATTATGTTCAATTTATTTAAATTTATACAGGTTGTGTATTTTATTCAAATAAGATTTGTTATTATTAGGCTTTTAGTTCCTTTTAACTTACTTTTAGCTAATTTGGTTTTATTTGTATATTTGTGTTATTCTTTATTTAATTACATCTAATTTCAAATTTAGTTTATGCATTTAGTTTAGTTTTTTTTTCAAATTACTTAAATTTTGATTTATATGTTGACTCATTTTAATTTCTTATTCTATTCATCTTCAATTTTAAATTCATTTATTTTCTGATTCAAATTTACTTACATTTTAGTTTATGTTTATTTAGTATTGTTCTTTAATTTAAGTTAAAATATTTTAATTTTACCTATTTTTAACTTAAATTTTAATTCAGCTTTATTTTTAGTTTGTGATTTCAATATACTTCAATGTAATGGATTTTGGTTCATCTGTTTGTAGATAGTGCTATTCATTTAATTTTAGTTCAAGTTGAAGTGGTTATTTTCATTTATTTTATGTTTATGTATTTATTAAAATTTATTATTGATACATATGCACACCAAGGAATATTGAAACTTAAGGTTTTCTTTTTTTCACCTACAAATTGGTGGCAGAAATCATTGTTTTTAACTGGATCCCTTCTGGGAATTTTCTGGGTGAACAGTGGACGGCGAACGGGTTTCCTTATACAGGAACTTCTTCGGAAATCTTTTAAAAAAATTTTAATTTTCTATCAAACTCGCGCATCACACTTCTATAGATTTTCACAAACTTTTTTCAACTAAAAACTGAAATTAGCTAGTCTACGGTTGCTATCCGGGCGATGTGTGCGAAACTTTTCTCGAGATTTCACTCAAAACACAAATGCAAACATTCATTTCATACACACATAGAACTCTCTTTTTGACACATTAAATACATACATACGTGTACATACATAAGAACATTCACATGCTTACAAGAACAATTTGTGCATTTGGGTAGTAAAAAAGGGTAATTGTATTGGAGTGTATTCGTTGTTTAGATCTGCCTACAATATGCTGTCGTTATAGTACGTATATAGGAGCTTTTATGTGCGGTAAGTAAATGTGGGTTCCGCTGTAAGTTTATATGTACGTATATATGTAATTACTTTAGCGGAATTTCGAGAACAATTTTCCACTTCATAAAATATTTTTTTTTCGGAAAATTTTATAAGATACGTTAATTTTTCGGCTTATGATGATAGAAGTTATTATAGGTATACCGATTGCATAATCCGCTAAACTAAATTTTGGATGTCTCTCGGGAGGAGGCTACTTATATTGTTGTTTTTTTTTTGTAATTTTCCACTTTTTCTATATTTTGATTTACTTTAAATTCAATTCTTTTTTATAGCTTTGATTATTGTTTGTATTCTTTAGTATGAAGGTATGTATGTGCCCTTACTATTTTTCTACCATTTCGCTTCTCATAGGTACATAAGTATGTTTATTGTTGTTGTTTTTTTTTTTGTTTTTTTGGTAAGTATGTACATGTACATATGTATGCTTTTACAGTGGTAATTATGTATTTGGTATGTTTTATGTTCATGTTTTTTTCACATTTTTATACATATGTATGTACGAGGGGGTTAACAAAAGTTCGGTTGACTTTCAATTTGTTTTTGTTAAATCTAAAAATACCAAATCCTTTGCTTTACTTTATTAGTTTTCCTTTCAATATTTAGAGCGATCGGCTAAAATGGAGACGAGAAAACGCAACATAGCTCAGGATAGGTCAGACGAAATCCCGTCACCAACGCAAACAGAAATTCGACATGTGATTCTTTTCGGGTTTCGGTGTAATTCACAGCCAATACAAATATTCAGTGAATGCCAAGTTGCATATGAAACGATTGCCCAATCTTTGAAGACTATTTCTAAGTTGTTCCGAAGATTCTAGACCGGACATTTTTCCATAGAGGACGAGCCCCGAGAAGGTAGAATCTTCCACTGATGACGTCTCTGTAGCTGCGGTGAAGTCCAAAATTGACGAAGACCCACAATTGACACAAGAAATGATTGTTAATAAATTGGGCTTGAATACCATAGTTGTATCGCGAATATTAAGTTATCATCTGAGATACACTAAGAAATCTGCTCGATGGATACCACGAATTGCAAATGAGGCCCAAAAAGAGGCTCGAGTGCATTATGTTCATTTTTTCCTAAACAAATTCGAAAATAGTCAGTCTAGCAACTTTATTGAAGTCGTTACTGGTGACGACTCTTTGTTCTATAAGTACGATCCAGAAGTCCATGGTATGGAGCTCAACAGGAGCAAGCCCACCCATAGAATCTAAGCAACAAAAGTCAGCAGCAAAAGAAATGATGTCAGCTTACTTCACCCGATCTAAAATCATAGCTGCTATTCCACTGGAAAAGAGTCAGACGATAACTGCAAAACGGTACATCGAAGAGTGTTCACCAAAACTTTTCAAAAATTTGTTAGAAAACAGGTTATTTCCAATAATTAAAAAAAAAATTTAAAAGGACAGGTCTTTAATAGCCACGAGGAGATGACTTAAGCGGTTAATGCTGAACTAGCTTAAAAAGCAAGATTTTGACAACTGTTTTCAGAAGTGGATCTATAAGCTTAAGAAATGCATTGATGTCAATGGCGGTTATGTAGAGAAGATAAAAAAGGACAAAGGTTACGAATAAATACGAAAAGGTTTTTTTATTTTGTTTTCTGGTCAACTTACGGAACTTATTTTAGTTCCCACGTATATAGAGCGGGTGATTATGTTGTGTTATTTTTATTGGCGGCCGCGATAGCCGAGTGGTTAGCATTGCGTACTGACATTCGGAAGGCTCGGGTTCATATCCCAGCGCCAGCAACATCCAAAAGGTATGGAAAATTAATTTAAATAAAAAATTAAGTTAAAATTTTCTAATTGCGGTCGCCCCTCGGCAAGGAATGTCCACCACTCCGAGGGTATTTCGGACATGAAATAAAAGGCTCCTCGTAAAAAACCGTCAGCCGTTCGGAGGCGGCTTAGTATAAACTGTAGGTCCCTCCATTTGTTGGAAAAACATCAAGACGCAAAACCACAAATTGGAGGAGGAGCTCGGCCGAAAAATCGCTTCAGCGGTTACAAAGCGCCAATTATATATATATATATATATTTTTATTTATATAATTTTTTCACTTCTGTATATTTATATATCATATATTATTTCACTGCACATGAATTTCATTCTCGTTCGTGTTATGAGTCCGAGTAAGATGTTGGAATAAAAAATATAGGTACATATACCTATATTACCTTTATGAGCAAGAACTCTTTTCTGACTTCATATATTTTCAGAACTGTTTTACATTTTTATTCTTACGGCTATTTATACTATTTCTAAGTGTTGTTTGTATGGTGATAAAATTGTTATTGAATAGATGTTTACATGTTGGATTTAATGTTATCATGATGTTTTGTTACTTATCAAATATTATGCTTGTTTATGTATTCTATCATATTCTCTTTGTCACTATGTTATCATACAAGGTTAAAGGTTGTTTGTCGGTATTTTTGTTTATAGATAATGATTATGTATACATATATGTATTAATGTCGTTAACTCTCCCCTGTGTTAAAAATAAAATGTCCTCATTTCAAAGGGCTCAAGTTTTGTACTCGTTGCAACTCGGTTAGATAAGCAAATTCGAACTTTCTTTGGCGTCTGATGTTTAATTATAGTTGTCGATATGTATATAACTATATAATTAAGTATATAACTAAAATTGATACAAATATTATTAAGGTTAGATATAAGGTAAATTTCCAAGGATGTTCTTCAATTGGCAAAAATAGTTTATACATTTCTTGTATATTAGTAAATATATAATCTCACTCAGAGTTTAAGAATCCCAGTACATTAACCTTTTCATTCTGATGAGCATTTATTACATTTTTTATTTCTTGTTTTTACTATAAGTTTTATTAACAATAGTTGTATTGAAGTGGACTTAGATTAAGTGTGGACTATTTACCCTAATTCCGTTCCATATGTGTTCGTTGTCGATAAGAATATTGCCATTTTCTAATATTAAAATGGGCGTTTTGTTTTAATAACAATTATCATTTGGTTCTTTTTTTTACAAATATGTGTTTGCATTTTGATAAATTGGTGAAATTATTATTACAAAAAGCAATTCTATTATAAAGTTGGTATTTTCCGTATTTAAGACTAGTGGGGTTAAATTGCACGTTCTACATTTATTTGTTATTATGGGATATTTATAGGTTGTAATAATAGCATTATTAAAAGTACATATATATTTGGATATCGGAACACTCTAAATAGTATGTTTATTATTGGAATATCATATACATATTTCGTTTTTTATTGCTGTATGTCTCTAAAATTAAGTGTGCCAGAATTCCTGTTAAAAAGTTACTCGGATGGTGTTAATTGTGACTTCAGAGTTTCTATTTTATCGATTATTATATTTTTTCCTCGGTTCGCATAATTCTTTCATATGGTTCTAATATTATAGATAAGTTCGATACATGGGAAAGAATGAATGAACTACCATAGGTATATGCAGTATCTACTTCAGTAAGTACACATTTCTTACTAGTCAAATATTGCTTCAACTGCTTCGGCTATAGTGGGTGTATAGCCACTTAAGTTGGCAATAAACAAATAAAAATAAAAATAAACAGAATATATAACAAAAAACAAAATCATTTCCAAATAAACAGAGAAACGAAAAAGAGAAGCGAACCGGCGATGTAATGTGTGTTCAACGCTCGAATCACAAAGAGCGACGGCATTCAGTCGCGACGGCAGAGAGGAATACCTATTTCACTGTTGTTGTGAGAAAATCTCCATCTAACAGCAGTGCAAAGGCAAGCAGCTCAACTCTAAAGGCGCTAAATTAAGGAAGCTGTGCTTTTAACGGTTCCTTATGAGTATAGCTGTGGCACCATGTGAGGTGATTAGTGTTGTACAGCTTAAGAATAAAAAAAATACACCTCTGGGTGAGTTGTGTTTCAGATATAAGCCTGACATCAATTTCGTGAGTCTGTAAAAACAATTTGAGTGCTAATTTATGCTGGTTTACTCCATTAGGATTCCATAAGCAAATTCTGAGTTCACTCATTTGTTGGTCAACAGGGTTTGGAGCATTTGGTTTTGCACCTTTATTAGGTCTTGAACCAAACTTTGCATGGTTGACATAAATTGTGTCATGAACTGGGTTAGATTAAGAATCATGGTCTCAACTCCAGTACTGGATGGAGTGGCTGGTAGGGCCTGTTCGTTGGCTTTTACTACGTTGCCATAGGTCATTTGACCAATATTTGAGCTGGGAGAATGGTGAAGATCACCACATGCTATGCAGATGGTACGTAAAGTACAATAGGATTTTGTGTGACATTGCATTGGACGGGAGTTGAGCTGAGCTTGGCGATATGAACACTTTAAACATATTTTTGTTAATTATGTTAACAACCGCCCTAATTTCAAACCCTCTCTCCTCTAGAGCTTCTTTTATGTCACCTGGGTCTACAGTGGCTTCAATTCCCTTAATTACAACAATCAGGCCTTTCGCATTCTTCAACTAGTAAGAGTAATAATTCTTGTTGTTTGCAGAGAGAAACACAACGACTTCGCGAAAGTCTTGTACTTGTATTTTTGTCTCGTCTACGTTTCCTTTTGTAAGTGTTGCAATGTGAAAACTGTTGGTACCTATTATCTTGACTATGTTCGTAACGAGTAAATTAGAGCTGCGCTCTCGCAAGGAGGATGTTTAGTATTGACGACTGTGGAAATCCCTATTAGGTCTGTTATAGGCTCTTCCTCATTTATCGGGGCAAATCTGTTCTCTTTTAGTGCTATTCAAGATTTTCACTTAATATTTATTACTTTACACAATAGCGCACGGTTTGGGGTATAGCAAGCCATTGATTTTTCTTTGCTTCAAGCTTCTTACGTATAATATTGTACAATACTTAGCTTAGATTTACATTTTTAACAAAAAAAGAGGGGAAAATTCGGCTTCCGTTTTTCTTCTTCTTTCTTTGTTGTACGTGTTGGGATTTGGAGATTAAGGTAGGTATTCCAGAGGATAAAGGGTGAGTATTTCAGTTTTAGGGTAAGTAATTCAGGGTAAGGGTGAGTATAGTTTTCCATATATACGTGTATTATATATATAAGCATATTTGATTAAAAATTCCTTTTTCAGAGTTCGATGAGATCGACACCCATGTCTTCAAGAAGTGCATTACCATCAGCATCGTTAGTGAAGCCAACGGTATTATACTTCTTAGCAGTAATCACTTTTTTGGGAGGACTAGATTTCCTCTTTTTGCTTACCACAGCTGGAGAGTTGTAGTTAGTGAGCAAAAGTGTAAACCTGTTACGTTCGTAAACATATACTGCACTTATATTAAATGGTATGCATTCCCCAAGCAAACGATTTTAAATGTCTCGGTATACAGGTAGAAGGCTCACCAGAAAAAGACACATAGATACGAAAATATTACATATGGAATTAAAAGTAGCTTAAATTAATATTTACATAAGACTAAATCTGGAATACAAAGTAAACATTTACAATCCAACTATCAAGCCAATATGGATGTATGATACTCAACTGTGGGATATGACCTGTGCAACTAATATTGAGAATATACAGTCCAAAATCCTAAGAGTAATAACGGACGCACCGTGATACATGAGACTTTGGTATCCTACTGATTAAGCCTGAAGTTGAAAGGAACAGAACGAAGTACCTAAAAAAATTAAAAAATCATCCTAACCGTTCAGCCAACACTTTGTGCAAATCATCAAGAAATGCTCTACTGCGACGAAGAAATGTTCAAGCTTACTAATGAGAGCGCCACAGTTTGAGCCAACACGTTTCTAATTTAGTTTTAAGATTTGTTATTTTACTGATAATCTTATATTTATTACTAGCTTTTACCCGCGGCTTCGCTCGCATTAAATCCATCCAATAAGAGATCATTATAGTACAAACGGATCAATATAAAGAATATATTTTATTGCCTGTCTGAGATTATCTATTTGAAAAAATTACTACATGCAATGAAGTTCCAAATTTCAAAGTATACTTTATTGAATCAATACAACAAATATTAAAATATATATGTCACTATAAAGAAAATAAATAATTCGGAATGGTAATAATTGAAAATATAAAATGCAGATTATTAGTCAAGGATATTTATATATAAACTATATTGTACGTTTTTCCGTTGGGTGTAAATATTTGTAAATTCCGGGCATTAGACACACGCGAACAGGCTACATATAGTTGACCATGAGAAAAGCATGACTTTTCTAAATGCACTCGTGCTACCTGTAATGTCTGTCCTTGTGCTTTGTTTATAGTTACGGCAAAGCTAAGTTTGACGGGAAACTGAACTCTTTTAAATTGGAATGGAAGGTCAGTGAGAATAATTGGAATCCGAGGTATGATTACACTTTTTCCTTTACCGACACCTGTTAAAATAGTAGCACCAAGTATATTTTGTCCCAATTTCATTATCCGAAGTCGTGTTCCATTACATAGCAGAGGAGCATTTAAATTTCGCATAAGCATTACTGGTACATTAAGTTTCAACTGAAGCTTATGTGATGGTACACCCGACAATTCAAGTGAATTTAAAAACTCTACAGGATATGAGGTACTTAATTCTGTATCCATAATTGTATCCATTGATAAATATTCCACCATTTCCCCTTCCACCTCTTTTAAAATGTCATTGTTGATTCTATTAACTATTACTTCATTTTTTTGTGCTAGTATTGCTCTTGCGCACAGCCACTGATCACAACCCAAATTCTGTTGCAATGCGGGAAAAACATGAGCAATGAGATCCACATCATTTTCTACTAAATTACAAAATTCTCTTGAAAGTGATACGCCACCTTCAGCATCAACATCTAAACGTCCATCACCAATTTTCAATAACATTTCAGCATAAAGTCCTGAATCCACGTCGACCATAAGCTCGATGATTTTAAGCATGCTTGAATTTCATCTGCTGGTGTTCCCCTCTGAATAACTGGAAGGGTTTGACGAAAATCACCAGCCAGTAAAACTACCATTCCTCCCATTATATCTGTACTATCCTGCAGGTCCTGAAGAGTCCGGTTTAAAGCTTCTATAGCCTTTTTGTGAGACATTGTACATTCATCCCACACTAAAAGCTTACATTCTCGCAGCATCCTACCTCGAGAACTATTTTTACTGAAATTACAGATGGGCGAATCTTCATGTGCAAGGTTCAATGGTAATTTCAAAACGGAATGTGCCGTACGGCCACCGTTTAAAAGCGTCGCGGCAATACCCGACGAAGCTACTGCAACTGCTATTTTTCTGTTTTTTCTGATGTACATTAATAATAAGTTGAGCAAAAACGTCTTTCCGGTTCCACCTGGTGCATCGAGAAAGAAGAGTCCACCTTTACCGTATTCTATTCTACGTAAAACTTGATGGAGAACATGAGCCTGCTCTGGAAGTTCTACTTGTCGCTGCAGTGCTATGAAATCATAATCTAACTCTCGAGCAATTTCATTGTTGAAATCATCCTCATTATCTCTTTGAGGGCTTTGCATCCCAAAATCATCTAATTTTTTTCCAACCATTGTGAAAACCTTGTTTTCAATTAGAATTAGCGTTTGGTAGTAAATATAATCATTGAAAGTCATATCTGTATGTACTTGATGAAGTCGATGTAAAATATCTTTAGCTTTTACCCGCTAAATGGCGTTAACGTAGCGCTCAGCAAATAGATGACCAGGCCACCACCATACATATACGTTTGTATGCTCACATTTTATGGCCACCATACATGTAGATATGTATGCTGTATACTGTATACTCCCATACACACATACCACACTACTCTCAATGCAGCTACATATGTGCCTATACCTATGTATAGTCCCACTCTCTCTCTCTCTCTGTGCATATGGGGCGTTACTTTATGCATGCGTATGTATATGCTCTATTGTGGCTATTGGACAGAAAAGTTTCTTTATTTTATTTAAAAAATAATTTTTTATTAATATTTATTTATGCGTGAACAAAAAGCAATGACCGGTGATTTTCTTCAGTAACGAGGTACATTTTTCACTCGGCGGTAACGTAAAGAAACAAAATTGTCGAATTTGGGACTCCGAGAAGAACACGCTTGGACAATAAGTGGATTCAACAAGACAGTGCCGCATGCTACATGCTACACAACACGAGCGAATATGGCTTTATTTCGTGCGAAATTTCCCGACCGCTTTTTTCTCGTCTTGGGGATGTCGATTGGCCACCGAGGTCGTGCAATTTGTCATCGTTAGACTTTTTTTATGGAGCTGTGGGGGAAGGACCGTGTTTATTTGATGAATCTTTAACTCTTGAGTACTAGAACACCAAGAAAAAAATAGTCGAAAATTACCTCAAACGGGGTGAAAATTTCATATATAATAGGTTAAATCTTTATAATAAAAAATTAATTTCATTAAAAATTTATTTTAAATGCATTTTATTTACGTTTATTTTTAAAACCGCAAAATGAATAGCCCTGAGCCAGACAGATAAGCCATCTCATAAAATTTTGTAACCAAATAATGTCTGAAAGTATGCAGGATTAAGAAAACTCGCTATTAAGTTAATAGCGTGCAAGTCTGATCAACTACAGCCCTATTGCTTGCAAGCTTCCGTTTCTTTCTTTTGGAACGAAGCACACGAAGGGCAAGGATAAGTAAGTTTTCTTAAAATTATAATGAATTTTAATAGATCTACTTTATTCTTTTCCATCGGATATTAAAACTCTCTATAAAATTGAATTAAGCATTATGAAATTCATATAGGGTGTACAAATTTGTCGTAGGCTTGTGCGTCCATGCCAACGGAATGTATTTTAATTATAATTCTAATGATTCTGATCAATGTCTTGTCACAGCCCCTACTCCTGCTAGCCCCGGCATATGCAGACGGACTACCTTGGGCTATTTGTATAACCGCAATGCCAAACAACAATCACTCACAACTTGAAATGGGAAGCTGTCAACCCATTTGGAAGATACTCAATTTGCCTGAGTGCCTCCGAAAGAATTGACGAGCAGTAGCATATAGAAAAAAGCTAAGAATTTATACTCTTACACACCCTTGGACAATGTGCTTTGTCTTTAAAACTCGCTTTTCTCGTTTAACTAAAAAAGCTACCATATAACAAACGAAAAGATTGGAGTCATCACGTCCAAACATTTCAACAGTCATATTCAACAGTCAAATATTTCTCTAATTGGTGAAAAATGTATTGTTATATGTAGCAGCGGCTACCGATAATTTACCTACAAAACAGTATTCCACAAAGGAACAGGTAAGTGCAAATTGTTTTCCAAGCCAGTAGTGTCAATAACCACCGGCCCATTGTGTTAGCATTGTGAGGCCTCCTGTCTTTACTTTCTCAAATGTTTGAACCATTTCGTGTGACTTATAAAAGCACGAGATATCCAACTTTCGCTGAAGTGTTTCCAGAGGAACTTGTGTCGAGCAGATGTAATGACTGGATAGTGCCAAAATTGGTGTTCAACAGACTCCTCCTCTTTTTCGTCCCTACAGCTGCGGAAAAAATCATTAGAGAGTAAACAGTGGCTGTTGTTATGCCTGTCCTTATTTTTATGGAGAACTGGTCTAGACCCATAAGATGTTTTAATTTTTTCGCGTCAAATTTTGGCCATAGCAGTCTGGGCACGTTACCAGCGATATCATTAAGCTATCCTGAGTATGCTGCTTTGTCAAAGGCAAGTTTAAGCATATACTTCCTCTTAGATTTACTCCCCATTGACATTATGAGGCTGTACAATGCTGCTTGCGCCGCGCGCACGGGCATAGTTACATCTTAAGAAGATTCCGTCTACCAGAAAAAACATACTACTTCATATCATTCAAAGACTTCACGGCAGATTTCAAAGTAGTTATCCCGGACAGGATAATATCAGCAATAATATATTATAAGGATGGGTCAAAACTAGATATCAGAGTCCGTGATGCAGTTTACTCAAAAGATCTCGGTGTTTGCGAATGATTTCGTTTACCGGATCTTCGTAGTGTTTTTCATGAGGCTATACATCAGACTGTCAATTGTCTCAGCTCAATAGTGCTCTCAGAAAATCGTACGCATATTTCTTCGGCTAGCCAGGCCGCATTAAGAATCTGTAACAATAAAATCGAAAACCGTAGAGAACAACCGCAGATCACTTATGATGATGGATAAACAGTTCTCTTTGAACCTGGTATGGGTGCCTGGACATAGTTACATACCAAGTAATTAAATGGCGGACGAGGTTGTAAGGAACGGTACTTTTCTTCCTTTTTCGCCATCATGGAAGAGTTTGGACATGCCGAAACAGATGAAGGTCACGGGACTTTATCAAGCTACAAAGATAGTAGATATCTACAGTTATAGGTCTTTTGCCCACCGGGCATATTCTATTGAGCAGGCACACGGAGAGGTTAGGCGTGCCAATCAATGACTTCTGCAAAAGTTGGAGACAAGAAGAATAACCTGAAACCTTAAGGCACTTTCACAGCGAACGCCCTAATCTTTGGAGGTGTAGGTTAAAGTACCTAGGGGCTAAGGACGTTTAATTACATTGTCACCTCCATCAAAGAACTATGTAGATATAAGTAAAGAAAATATGTTTTTACGTGCATCCGAAGTGTAGTCCTACCAAACTGGTCACGAACCCACTCGCGCTACTCCCGCGTTGCCGGGGATAATTTTATCTCGCATAAGTTACTGGGCTCTGGGTGCGGGATGCTATAAGGATGCGTAAGGAAGAACGGAGGAAACGAACCTATCAGCACGACAAAAACGTACAAAACAATAAATGAACAAAAAGATACTTATCGGTTGGTCGGGTGCGCTCTTAGCCTCGACTGGCCTTACTATTCTATTTTGAGTTGGCTGGCAATTAAATTTTTCTAAAAGAAGTAAGTCACTATTCAAAACGCCCGAATCACGAAAAAGGATGTTACCCCTTCTGAATCTAATCCGGCACGCGCTTACGAGCCAGGCCGCCCTTATTACGAAAAAGGACCGAGTTGTAAAGCGCGCGCCACCATGACACACCAATTACACTGGGATAGTTTTCCTGTCGCCGCATTAAGAGAAAGGCGACACTCCTTTCCACGGAATGTCTGCGCAATGCATCCTGCTTCCATAACATTTGTTAGTGGAGGAACCCATTTGGGAGCAACTTCTTCTTTTAGAGACTTATACCACTGGATACGGACAACGAATGCAGCCGTGCCCTCATTTCATGGCTCTAAATTAAACTAAATACTTGCCAACAGATGTCACTACCAATGCCAATGATTATGAAACCCTTAGCTCGTTCCCAGAGTCTATTCGTCTGACAAAGAAGTATGCTCTTTCTTCTTTATTGGCGTTGGCACAGCATTCGTGATTATAGCCGAATCAGGATTTGCTCGCCATTTAACCCTTCTTTTCGCTGTTTGGCACCAGTTAAAAATACCAAGCGAAACCAGATCACCCTCCACCTGATCCTTCTAACGGAGTAGAGTGGAGGTCTCCTCTGCTTCAATCAGCGGGTATTGAATCGAATACTTTCAAGGCTGGAGTGCTTTCATCCTTTCGAACGACTTGACGTAGTCAGCGTATTCGCTGTTTCTTCATTCGCTGAACTATGTCAATATCATCATATAACTCGTACAGCCTTGTTGTTCTTTAAGCGGGAAATCGCTATTTGAATTTCGTAATAGTCGGGTAATGCAACGTCGATTAATTAACCATCAGTTGTGGTTTTGGACTCGCCATCTCCGAGTGTTCCATTTTCACTGCTATTCAGCAGGCCGGAAGTCAGTCTATTTCTTCTCCTCTGCGGCACGACAGTCCTCATCGTACCAGCGGCTTTTGTGACCTTTTCGAAAACATATGGTTTCGTTTGAGCTTGAAATGCCGTTCCACATTACCCTTATACCGAGTTGGTCATGAGTGCTCTGAGAGAGCAGGTGTGCAAGCCGAGTAGAAAACCGATCGGCTATTTGTTGTGATTGCAGCGAACCTTCCTTGTGTTTGTTGAGGGGCGCTCTTTGATACACAGAGGAGCGTGCGCTTCTTCGCTGAAACAATGTAGTGATTTGAGTCGATGTTGGTTGAGTGTTTACCGATTTGAAGACAGCCAAGTAGCTTGGTGAAATTTCTTGTACTAGAATCAAGTTCTAGTAGTGTTAAAAAATTGTGTGGATTCACCGGAGTGAATGTCAGTACTCAGCAATGGAGTCTAGCTCCTACCGCGAATCCGACACCAAATTTACGCTCCTTTATATAGCCGCTGTAGTAAATGTCATAAGAACCCACTTTCTTCCGTCCATGTCCCGTCCATCGACGGCAATGATGGCAGGCTTTAGGTTTATTAGGACATCAACCAGGTAGGGAGCGGCATCTTCGCAATTTATGGACCGGACATTCCAAGTGCATGCCTTCAAATCGTAATTCTTAAAACATTAGCGGGGTCTCTCATCCAAGGCATACTTTGAATTTTTCATTAGGTATTGTTTTTCACATGGCGGGTCCCAATTCCTACACATAAACGCAAGGGATTCGTCTTCTCACTTTAGCTCGTCTACAAACGGATGTTAGTTGGCTAGCCAGGGTATACTTGTTCTAAGACCAGAAGCCGTGAATTGCTTGAACTATATGCCAAATAATCATTTCTGGCTTGCGTGAATTATTACACATGGTCCCATGCAACAAGGATTACTTCTTGCTTTTTTCACTTCCTTGAATGGAACTGGAAGGTTCGATTCTTCGTCTTGTTCTAAATAAACATCCTCTTTAGCAATTTCGTTAGCTATCTCATTACCTTCAACACCCATGTGGCCTTGCACCCAGTAAATGTACACTCATCTATTTTCAGACAGCACTTCAATCGCTTCTTTACGTAACGCGAACACAGCTGTCTTCGTGCTGTATGAAATAAAGCTCCCTTTGAAAGCCAGCACATTGCAATAACCCTGCCGCCAGAGGTAGCGCTGTATTACTGTGCCCGTACTTCCTGACTTTCAGCTGCCGGGAAGCATATAGCCCCGCAGCAGATAGGAATGCTCTGTTTTTAGCTACCAGGTTTGCTGGAGGAATGTTCAAAATCGCATGTAGCACTGTAAATGATGTAGTTTTGAGTACCCCAGTGGGGATGATCATTGAAAGTCTGAATTCACTTTCCAACATATCCAGATATGTAATTTTGTCCATAGCTTTCCACCATATTAAAACTCCTTAGAAAAGTATTGACTTAACAACAGCAATGAAGATCGAGTGGGAGATAGTGGGGGAGCGACCCCAAGTGCAGCCAACATTCTTTTGCATGATTATAGGGCGGCTGATGACTTCTTCATTCGCTCCGCTACATTGAGTCTCCACCACAACTTGCTTTCCAACACTGCCTATCTATTATTCTATTTTCCACTGTGTCTACAGATTTACCCTTTATGTAGGCATGTTGTGCTTTTGGGAGTAGACCCTCATCTACAGTATGCTTGATGAGAACATCTATCAAATACTCCAATGTTTTTAAAAGAAACGAAGTTAAGCTGATTGGGCGGCAGTTATTGGGGTAAAGGTGCCCTGTTTTGCCTACTTGGGGTCGTTCGCCTTGAGATCGTGATGTAGCTTTCCATAATGCAAGATTCTAAGAGTTTGCTTAAGAATTTTACTACCCTGTCACCGGCTCTTCAAAGCTTAGCCGGAATGAATCCATCTAAGCACGGTGATTTGTTATCTGTACTGCCCAACTGATCTTGACTGGGTTCACTATGTGTCCCCCTCTTTCTGTGTACCCTGTGCTAGTGGTTTTCGAAACCCTACAACCAGCTCTGACGTAGCCGTTGGAAAGTAGGCGTCAAGTAGCATTTCCAATGATTGCTTACTATTATTGGCCCGACCGTTCTCAGACTTTATGAGTCCTTGAACCGTGGTTTCCTTGGACAAAACTTTCCTTAGTCTTGCGGACTCGGTTGTGTTTCTATGCCACTGCAGAAATTTTGCCAAAAGTTTTCATTGGCTTGCCGTATAGCTTTTTTGTATAACTTTAATGGGTCCTCGTATTCATCCCCTCACCTTCTTTCTTTCTTTCAGGATTCCACCAAATAAGTTGGCTGTTACCTTTGAACTTGGCACCTTCTTTCAACTGCTCAATGGTCACTACCGCCATGTCCTCAGTGAAATTAGACACAAGATATAAGTAAAAAGCTTTCTTATCACTGCTCTCACCCTTTCCGCTGACTCCATATGGAGTTCATCGTAGCTTGCTGTCTGGAGTCCAGAAACCTTCCCGCTACTTACAAGCCATGGTCATGGTCATACGGAATATATATACAATATTAGCATTCGGGATCGTAATGATCAAAGCCACCACCATCAATCTGTAATCGCCTTGCCTTTGGAGGTTTGCAACTACCCCCTTCAGTGATTCTAGCGTCGTCGCATCGTTGCACTTAATCAGCTTAACTCCGCTGAGCCACCCCGCGTCATCAAATGACGGCACGCGTTTGCCTGGTGCCTCCCGAATTCGTTTAAGAACTAGGCTTGGCACCTCATTCTCTACAGATTTCCACTTTTCGGTGCTCATCTGTACATGAAGGTTGCTGCTTTCCAGCAAAGATACAGGCAGCTGTTGTTTAGTCACTTCGCTAAGCCTTGCCGCAGATGTCGGAGGCCTAGCTATGTTTGCCGCCTTGATGTTCAGGGCCTTTCATCGTCACGTCCAGTGAGCTTTCCAGGCTTGTCGTCGCCTCTCTGCCGCTTTCCAGCCGGTTTATCGGAATCGCTGGAGCTCTGCCTTTCAAATTCCCCTTTTGCATGTTTCTCCTCTATACTATTATAGTATTTCAGGTTAATTGCTTTAACACGTTCACGCCGGCGTGTCCACCGGTGGCTCGCACATGTCTGCCTGATCGGGCGGCGCGTACCACCGGTGGCTCGCACAGAATTGTCTCATCGGGCGGCGCGTACCACCGGTGGCTCGCATATGATTGTACTACCAATCAGTGTACATCACCAAACATAACTAATTTAATAGTATTTATAACATAAACATAAGTAAATATTTCAATGATATAACATAAAGATTATTACTTAAGTTTTATTAGACCGTTTTCCCGTGCGATAATCTTTCGTTGAAACATTTAGTTCGGCCCCGTCTGATAGAACAAAACGCTTTGAGCGCAACCGCTTATGGGTGCGAAACATGAAATGCAGTACCAGCGTGAACGTGTTAAAGCGCTCGCCTCCAAACTGCGTCCTACCCGTCTTCACTGTGGTTCTCGCTCACTCCAGACGCTTTCGCTCACGTGAAAATGGGCCTACCACCGCACCTAGCCTCTGTACTATCCTCATAATAACAACCAAATTTCGGAAATGTTCCTTAAGGGGTGCCGTTTGAATTTGACAATCAGTTGTTGCTTTGCTTTCGCCACGCTTTCAGTCTCAACCCTCACATAAACGACTGCTCAGAAAAATACTTTTTTGTTATATTGGTGCTAATATGATTGTCTGAGTTCAGTTGAGTTTGTTTACTTCTGTGTAATTTCGCCACAATAAGCTAAAGTTTTTGTTGTGCTTGTGCTCTTAGAACTATAAGTAAGTTGGTGAATCTCCGTTTTCTAAAATTTATCGTTTTTGCGTTATTTTAAATAATATTAAACACCAAAATTGCTTATTAGCAACTCGGGGATGGAAAAGGTTAACAGTGAATAACTAGAGCGGTTAATTTTTTAATAATAAAAAAGTGTGAAAATGAATTTTGCGATGTTTGCTTGTGAATTAAATTAATAGAAAAATATTTAAATACTTTTTAGGTCTAGGAACCAGCATTAATACCAACAACAATATCAGCCTGGAAATCCAACGCAGAATCACTCTTACCAACAGGTGCTACTTTGGGCTGGGTAGGCAATTGAAAAGTAAAGTCCTCTCTCGACGAACGAAAATCAAACTCTACAAGTCGCTCATCATACCGGTTCTACTGTATGGAGCAGAAGCGTGTACGATGTCAACATCTGATGAGTCGGCTCTAGGAGTATTCGAGAGAAAAGTTCTGCGAACGATTTATGGTCCTTTGCGCATTAGCAACGGCGAATACCGCAGACGATGGAACGATGAGCTGTACGAGCTATACGATGATATTGACATAGTCCAGCGAATGAAGAGGCAGCGGCTACGCTGGCTAGGCCATGTCGTCCGAATGGATGAAAACACTCCAGCTTTGAAAGTATTTGATGCAGTACCCGCTGGTGGAAGCAGAGGAAAAGGAAGACCTCCACTCCGTTGGAAAGATCAAGTGGAGAGTGACCTGGGTGCAATTGGCATTTCCAACTGGCGCCAGGCAGCGAAAAGAAGAGAAGAATGGCGCTCTTATATTGATTCGGCTATAATCGCGTAAGCGTTGCCAACGCCAATAAAGAAGAAGAAAGAAAAGAACTTTGAAACTGGGCAACGTGTTATTTATAAACTAGTGAAAGCTGAAGTTGGCCATTAAGGAAGCTTGGGAAGAATTGGACCGCACAATGCTCGTAGTTTTTGGGTCATTAATAAAAATGGGGGAAAAATTGATTATTGAAAATTAAATAAATATTTATAATCCGAAAAATCAGTTAATGCGCTTAAACGAATATGTGATTCCTTTTGGTGTAATACTTGCATTGCGTTTTGATTTAAATTGATTTGATTTAAATAAAACAACAACAATAACAGTTTTTTGTACTCAATATAAATTCTCGTTAGTTTGCCAAACAACATACGGTAGAATATGTTTTAAGTATAACATTGAGAAAAAAGAGAGAAGACAAACAAATTAAAATTAAAAGTGCGTTTAAGTGAATATATGGCACTATAGATTGTATTTTAAAAATTAAAAAATATTTGTTATTTAGAACAAGACTATTTGCAAAAAAAAAGGTAAGTGAAGATGATGAAGTTAGCAAACCCTAACGAAAATGATAATATATTAAAATATTAACTGTTTTGATTTTTATGTGATAAAAATTTCATTATTTTTTCCTTTTAACTCACATGTAACAAATCACAAAAAAAGAAAAAGATCTAAATTTTTTTAAAAAGTTTAATAATTGCTCCAAAATTAATTTATTTTAATAATTTCTCTTTGAAAATGTATGCGATTGGGACTACGAAAACAATATCGAAATAATGAACTATATGTACATACGTGTATGCGCAAACAACAATATAAAGTAAAACATGCATTATTTTTGTGCACAGATATGTATACACTAACACGCATTGGTATGATTTTAATCTGTGAGATATCCAGAAGATGAAGAACGGTAAATTCAGCGCACTACCTCGGGTATACAGTACCCCTGTGCAGGGTGAAGTAAGGGACAAAGTTTGTTCGAGCTTGCGTAACAGTAGTTAAGTTATACATGCCTACAACACATTCAGGTTTACAAAAAGACAAGGTTTGTTCGAGCGTGCGTAAGAGTAGTCATACATACATACATTTAGCTATACAAGTGTATGTCGAAGCTTGGTGTTAGTTTGCTCTTGCTTGTGCAAGTTAAAGGATATTAAGAGGACTTATTTATTAAATTTGGTTCACGGTGATGTTATTTAAAGAAACTCGTGAGTTTATACGTGATTTTATGTCCTTTAAAACAAATCAATTAGTTGTAACATATATTCATACATACACTCCTGTGCTTGTTGTCATTTTGTACGAAAAATATTTCTAATTTTACCTGCCTTTTGGGAGTGTTTATTGCAAGGTTGTCAAACATAAAAATCAATATCAATCAAATATAAAAAATGTACAAATAAATGTAGTGCAACGTAATGTGGCGAAAACTTAAAGAAGTTTACTTTTAATGCTACAAATCCATTTATGTAAACAATACGTGATTTTGGGCATATTTGACCCTAACAGATCTAAAATGAGCCTTTTTGAACGTAAGGCGGAAGGACGCGACCTTGACCTGAATTGAAATTAATTAAACCAAACATTTTTTTACATCAATATATTTTTATATTCAAAAATATCCTTTTAAATACAAGCTTTATGAATTCCGAACAGTGAGATAATGATTCGTGGGTGGGTGCTTTTGCTCTCTTCTCATCACATACAAATCAACAGTTGCTTGCAGGAAAAGAAATTATGGAATTTCATAACTTTTTATACAGCGTCTAGCTTTACCTAACTTTGCATCCGGATGAAAAAAATGAAGTCCTCATACTACGAAGCAAAGTTCCATCTGCATTCACTAACTGGATTTACAAAACCAGGCGATAGTTTTCAATTAAAAATTTGTATGTGAAATGTAAAAATAAAATGTAAAAAATGCGCTTTCTTAGTACAAATTTTACTGTCTTTTTGCCTCACCGACAGCGATTCAGTAAACTTAAACTTAAATTCCTCTTTCCAAAGAATTTTTTTTAAAGGCAGCTATGGTATTGTTTTATTCAAGAATATGGACAACATCTGGTTGCATTTCAATAAATATGATATTAGTTCATCTCGCTTACCTTACCTGACTTTTTCAAGCGGCTTAATATGTTGCCCTGTTCAAATTTTTCATAATGTTGTCTTAAGAGCGTATAAAATTTTAAACCTACTACACTTATTAATACCTACTTACTGACCATCTCATTGATTGAGTAGGTCAACTTGTAAATAAAAATGTTGTTTCGTTCGAAATATATGGTTGACAATGATTCAATTTAGATAGTAATAAGCGCCCCAGAAAAAAACTCAACACTGTTGCTTTATAGAAAAAAAAGTTTAATGAAATAAAACAATATATATGTAAAACAAAACAAAATATTCTGATGATCTTAGAAAGAGAATATGATCTGCTCTCCATATTAGTTAAATTGTTTTTGTGTTCAACAAATTTCATAATTTTTATTTTCGAATATACACTCCAATCAAATATACATTATAAAATATGTTCATCGTTTTGTGCCAATTCTTTGTGTCCACATTGCTAATGCTTCAGCACCCATTAGTTTCTTGATTATTTTGTTCGTTGCGAATGTTCCTCTGTGCCAAAATTTGCCCAAATCTCATTGAATTGCTTACTCTTCTGACATTTATTGTAGTTACTCCTGTACTGAGAAAGTGTATAGCTTCACAGACTTTCGCTCAATCGACTTTAGTGCTTGTGCATTGAAATACAATAGAAAATGTTTTTAATAATTGTTGGTATTGGCATCTGTAAATGAAAGTCTTGATATTAACTTTACAATGCTCCCCTATTCCCCTGTACTATGTCAAGAGTCATGTTGTCTTCGGTTTACAACCAAAGTCAGGGAGTCTATCAAAGCGTGAAAAAAAGCTTATCGCACACCAGCTCAAGAGCTAATTGGGACTCGATTTGTCAGGCAAGAAATAAAGCCACTGTAATGGTTAGAGCTGACAAGCAGAGATTCTTTGCAGCCAAGCTAGATTGTTCCCTTCTCTCAAGTACCCTATGGCGTAAAATTAGGAGCTTTCGAACGCATGCTAAGGACATAAGCGAATGTATATTAAATGTGGACAGTTTGAATTAAACGTTTACTTCTTATGCTATACCAAATAGTGAGATGTCTTAATTTATTCCCTGTGGTTCCGCTTCATATCTGGCTGACCCATTTGATTTTTCAACAGTACATTCTGTTACATCTGGCAATATGTAACTCAAAACAAAATCTAATGCAGTAGGTGAGAATGGCTTATTCATTCGATTCACAAAGCTAATAATCACTGCTTTACCACGGCATGTTTCTCAAAACTTTGGAAGGTTGCCTCTGTTTGTCCTGTCGCTTAAAATAAACGCACGCGTTCTTCTTATGATTTTCGTCCGCTTATTGAAAGTATTTGAGTCTCTAATGTTTGAATAAATTACCAATCGCATTTCGAAAAATAATTTGTTTTAGAACTGGACATGGGTGTCCTACCACAATGGGTAAAATTTTGAATGATCTACGAATTTGATATGATAAAGATGAATAATTTCTACTGTGTTTACTCGTCATTTGGCTCCGTTTATGATGCATTGCTCTGTTTAAAGCTTACATATTATCTCCGCTTTGGCAAAAATTCTGTGTTCTTTTAGAAAGTTATTTATGGCGGCCGCAGCAGCCGAGAGGTTAGAATGCATTCTGCCATTCAGAAGGCCAAGGTCCAACATCCAAAAGTTATAGAAAATTAATTTAAATAAAAAAATTAAGGTTAATTTTCTGATTGCGGTCGCCCCTCGGCAGGGAATGTCAACCGGTCTGAGTTTATTTATGTATGTATTTATTACATGAAAATTAAAGCTTCTTATATATATACTAGCAGACCCGGTCACGCCTTGCTGCGATTTAAGAAGAATTGGAAAAACAAAATAAATACTTTAAATATTTTTATTTGATATATTGTTTTTACCAAGTTTGTAGTTGGGCGATTAGGAGATGGAATACCATAATGACTAAGTTGTATTGTAAATTTGAGATCATAATACATAAATCTTCAATCATTATTAATGCTTCGATATACAGTGGTACCTCGACATACGAGTGCCCCAATAAATACGATATTTGATATTTATAAATACGTTTTTATTATTCAAAACCACGTAACAAAAATAACTGGGGTGACATTTTGGAGGTTGGAACGGATTAATGATAGTTCAATTGTTTTGTATGGGGAAATTTGCTTCGAGATACGAGTAATTCAAGATACGAGCAAGGTTGCGGAACGAATTAAACTCGTATGTCGAGGTACCACTGTACATATCTTGTGTGAAGTCTTAGTTTGGAGAGTCGTTTATTTGTTTTATGCCGGTAGAGTATATCTTCAGTCATGTAGTTGTTATATTTTCCCCACAATATAGATGACTGTGTTGGAAAACATGTCAAAATAATGGCAAATAGTTGACGAATATTACTCGACAAGGACGTTAAAGCGGCATCAGCAAGTGCCATGCATTTTTATACGTACTCAACACTTGGCCGTTAACTGTTCGTAAAAATTTAAGAGATTGGTCCAGAAACACTCATCAACAATAAGCGCAGAAAAAAACATTCACGTTGTTTCGGATGTACAGTATAAAGTCGTCCTAGTGTCTTAGCTTTAAATATACCTGCAATCGAAGGATGTCGTTCTCCCTGTTTACGTGGTTCCCATTTTTAAACTGACGCGTTGTCAATTTTCGAGATGCACCGCAAGATGTTGGATATCAGGTTCTCTGTGGTGTATGGGGAAGCTAAGTATGCGCCAAATAGCTTCATTGCTGCTAATGTATTTACCCATTTGATACAACAACCAACAACACGTTTTACCAAAAACTAAATATTTTACAATATAGTCAAACAAAGATTTCAACTTTTGTTTAAACACTCGTACAGTGATATCTTGACGATGTATTGATTGTTGACCTGGTAATAGTAAAGATTATACGTAAATGTTATAAACAAATCAGGAGGGTCATCGTACAATAGCTTGAAGGTAAAATAACAGCACTGCCGATTTCACTGGTGTTTAAATTTCCATCGACGTTTCCAACAACAGCATCTCGTAAGTGAATGCAATCCTCTGATCGTAGTTTAGCTCGGTTGAACCGAATGGATCGCAAACGTTCGCTTTCAAACATATCCACAACATATTGATGATACAATCGACGATATCGAAGGATATAGTTTTCCTGATTGTGTCTAATCATTAATCGATAAATAGTAGTTTATTAAACCAAATATGAAATTCTACTCACTGAATTATCTCGGCGTGTAATTTTTATGGATCTGTTGTCAACCAACCATAATAATAGCAACTTCAGCAGCGGTTGGTGCATTGAACCTGCGGTCGTGTTCTCCCAAAGGTACTTTGTCCGCTTTGATGACAATTTGATCATTGCCACTTTTTAATTGTGGTAATACTCTTTTAAACAATTGAACCAATTGATTATTGTTCTCGAAAAATAATTCTAAAGACAATACAATTGCTCTCTCTTCTGCTTGTTCAATGAAATTATACTGGCATCGAGTTGTTGCACGTTCTTCACAATTGCCCATGAAATAGAACTGAAGGAATTTTGGATCTTCATTTGGCGTTATTAATCCAATGTTATGGTATACTTGGCCTTAAATTTTGAGTGTTGTCTCAAAATTACGACCATCAGATGACAAATCACAAACTTTGGATGCTCCAAACGACGTCATTTGGAAGCAAGAATTAAATTTTCGTGTCTTACGCAAAAATAATTTTGATTGATTTGAAATGCCAGAAAGAAGGGATTTTGAAGGTTCAGGTGGAGTAGGGAGTGGTGACAATACAACTTTTCCTGATGCGTAACTCATGCCGGGTGTTTCATTGCGAAACACCTGACAATAACTGCATATTTTGTCCATCGCACCAATAGTAACTTTGGTAACAGCCGAGTAATTGATTCCTGGTTCATAATTAAACGCAAGACGAACATATGATCTACGGATTGCTGCGCGGTTGGTCCCATGATCTCCTCGGTCTTGTTCTCTAAATGAATCTATGTGTTGTTGACGTGCCACCCTGGTTCTCAATGCATTTTCTTGTCGACGATTATCACGCTCTTCTCGTGATCCTCGTGCGCGAAATTCAGCTGTACGAATTCTTTGGGCTGCATTTATTCCTGTTTTCTGTTCAACTGATTCATGAGCTCTTTCAACACGTGCATATCTTCTTCTTCTTCGTCTTCTTGCTACGGGCATTAAGGTTGGATTTTTTGGGTCACATATTACTAAAAATTGTAATTGAATTGTTAATGTGAATGAATTTCGCTTTTCTCAGATTTTGTAGATTATAAATTTGGATGTATTTATATAACTGCAAATTATGAGTAAGAAAAAAACATTCTAAGTACTGTACGGAATGAAGACAAAATGAAAGAAGCGATGTTAAGTGTTATAGGCAAAATAAGACATGTATAGTGTGTAGTCTAATTTTAGTTGGGTAGTTGCAGCCTGTAAATGAAAAGTTGTCACCACTTGCCGATGCCGTTACAGACGGTTGTCCGGCAGAAACCAGAGGTGATCTTATATTCTCCGTAAACCCGGTTTAGCTCGCTGCTCGCTGTTGTGCAAGGATACCAGTATAGATATTTTTAAAGGAGAATTAAATAAAACTAAGAGAATGCGTAGTTTTTTTTAAATAAGTGAACACTGAACTCGTCATTAATTATTTATTACCATATAGATCATGTATTTTTGATTGGCGTTTATATTCAAACATACAAATTATGAAATTCTTTTCATCAGCATCGATAACTCTTGTATGCATATCGCTCTTCCAATTGGAAGATGATCAGTTTTTTTATTAATTATTAATTATTGAGACCACTAATTTAAATAATAACTATTATATCATCTAAGTTGGACCAAATAACAAATATATGTCAACTTGAGTTATTTCGGAACATACACACTGACACGAGTTTTTTATATATTAATTAATTCTGTTTTTTCACGGTTTTGAACACGGTTCGAAATTAAAGAAATTTTACACTTTTTTACCCGATTTTTTAAAAAGTTAAGTTCTTAGAGAAGACGGCACATAAAATTTTGCTATTACACAGAATGCTGATGCTATAGAAAGCAGCCATAGTGAAGAACATGTTAAACGTATGGAAATTTCTTCCAAGACGGACTTCAACTTGCAAACAAATTGAGCTGAATTCTTGTATGGCTCGTTACAAAGAATTATAAAAAGAGGTAGCAGAAATTGGCGAACATCGGCCGACAGAGTTCACTGTTAAAAATGTAGATTCCGAACAAACAATAGAAATTCCAGTGCAAAATTATTCCATCGATGATAAATAGTTATTTTTACGAATTCGATGCAAACGAATGTACCTGTATTTATGATTATCATTTAAATTATTTTCTTTTAATTTTAAAATTGAATAACCTATTCTTTTTGTTAACATCATAGCTGTTTTACATAATTGTTTTCAATTCCTGAACTTTCTCTTTTCATATTATTTTTAAGCTAAGCTAAAAAAGATATGTACCCTTTTTTCTTTAATAGGTATGTTTGTGATAAAACACATTATATATGTGATTTAGTAAAAGAAACCTGAATATGTATAGCAAGCTTGACTTCAAGCCTTCTTATATTATTAATACCTTGTTTAATACTACTACGAGCTATGTTTGTGGAATACGGAAATTTTACCATATATCTGATTACTTAAAAGCCATGAACTTTATCTTCCTCTTTAAATTGTATCTCCTGTTTTTAAATTTGCCAACTCCACTAGACTGTTTTTCGTCAATGCTTTTCAAATTTGGAATTCTAGTAGGCATAGAAACAAAATCTACAAAATTTCAAATATAATATTTCTTATAATTATTTCTCTAAAAATTTATGAACTATTATATTTCTATTTAATAATGTATTACATGCAGCCGCGATAGCCGAGTGTTTAGCATTGCGTATTGCCAATAATATGGACACATACATATAGTAGGTAAAGTAAAAAGTTCGTTCGGTTTTTTTATTTAAGAGATGGCGTTATTGTCCATAGTACTAGTGTTACGTGTTGCATCATGTCATACTATACGGCGCTGAAAATTTGTTTATTCGCGCTAAAAGTTTGTCTTTGACAGTTTTTGGATTGATTGGCTCAGTACGTTGTGAGCGCTCGTCAAAGATGGACACCAGCAAAGAAAAAATTCGCTATATATTAAAATTTTTCTTCGATCAAGGCGAAAAAGCAGCCAAAGCAGCTGAAAAAATTAATTTAGTTTATGCGCCCGATACTCTAAACGAAGGTGTAGCACAAAAGTGGTTTGCTAGGTTCCGTTCCGGTAATTTCGATGTCCGACCGTCACGTGAGCACTTATTTAATTGCTGAGGAACTAAAGATAAGCCAGAAAACCGTTTGGAAACATTTGCATAACCTTGGATTCAAAAAAGAAGCTCGATGATTGGGTGCCACACGAACTAACGCAAAAAAATCGCTGCTGAATCGCAACAAATCGCAAATCGACTCATTTCTGAAGCGTTTGGTGACTGGCGATGAAAAGTGGATCACTTACGACAACGTCAAGCGAAATCGGTAGTGGTCGAAACGGTGGCCAAGCCAGATTTGATGGCCAGGAAGGTATTGCTGTGTGTTTGGTGGGATTGGCAAGGAATAATCTACTACGAGCTGGTCCCCTATGCCCAAACGCTCCATTCGGCCCTCTACTGCCAACAACTGGACCGCTTGAAGGCAGCACTCATACAGAAGAGGCCATCTTTGATCAACAGAGGGCGAATTGTGTTCCATCAGGACAACGAGAGGACACACACGTCTTTGGTGACGCGCCAGAAGCTCCAGGAGCTCGGATGGGAAGTCCTAATGCACCCACCTTATAGTCCGGACCTGGCACTAAGTGACTACCATCTTTACCTGTCCATGGCGAACGCGCTTAATGGTGAGAAGTTGGCCTCAAGAGACGCCTGTGAAAATTGGCTCTACGGCCTTCTACGAGAGGGGTATAATGAAGTTGGCATCACGTTGGCAACAAGTTTGCGAACAAAACGGCGCATATTTGACTTAAATCGAACAAATGTACACAAAGTTATCATATTTTGAAAAGTCAATAAAAAAAACCGAACGACCTAATATAATATATTTATTTATGTTCTTGAATACTTTTTAATTTACAGATAATTAATCTATTTTTCAATAGTTAATCGATTTACTTGCCACATTGAGGCAAGTTTTACACAAAAACCAAATTGGTGAGCAGGATTTGTATTATTTTCAGGAAAAATATCCATTTTTATAGCAGTCCGTTTCGAAAAGTTTTGAAAAGCAAGGCAACAGGCTGACGTACACATATAACAGTTGAATATATTTCCGACTGAAATAGGTTTGGGTTCTGTGCTGTATCAATACCTCTGTTTTAGGACCTGTGATGCTAGTACCGATGTTTGCATTGTGTTTAACAATCTTTAGATATCAAACATATTTTTATTTTTATATATCAATCATATTTATATGTTTATATAATATACCTATCAAACATATTTATATGTTCATATTTTCTATATATAAGTTTGATTCGAAGTTGTTTCTTCCTAAATAGGGAGCTGTATTTCTTAACAAAGCTAGTTATTTTTGGCCTGCCATCTCTAATGTATGCAGCCACAGGGTTTTTTACTCTGATTTTGGCTTAAGTTTTTCTCGATTTTCGGATTGCTCTATGTCATTTAGTAGCGACATAATGTATGATAAGATCTTTAATTTGACTGAACTGTACTGAAAATGTGCTTTTGTATTCTGTTATAGGGATATCTAAGAAATTTTGCTACTTTATACATTCTAATAAGACTACGCTTTTATGTTTTAGACCAAGATGTTTCGAATTAAGGAACCCGGGATACCAATTTAGGCATCCGGCATTTACATACTCTGAATTTAAATTCATACTTACTTACTTACTTAACTGGCGTAGACACCGCTTACGCGATATTAGAAGAGTTTATAACATCGCGCCATTCATTATGTTTTCTCGCTGCTCGGTGCCAATTGGAGATACCAAGTAGAGCCAGGTCTCTCTCTACCTGGTCTTTCTAACGGAGTGGAGGCCTTCTTCTCATTCCGCCGGCGGGTGCTGCATCGAAACCTTTCTGAGCTGGAGTATTCTTATCCATCCGGACCACATGATCTAGCCAGCGCAGCTGCTGTTTCTTGATTCGCTGAACTTTGTCAATGTCGCCCTATATCTCATACAGCTCATCATTCCATCGGTTGCGGTATTCGTCGTTACCAACTCGTAGAGAACCCCAAATCTTATGCAAAGCCTTTCTCCTAGCGCTGACTCATCCGTTGTTGCCATCGTCCATGCTTCGGCAACATATAGCAGGACAGGAATGGCGGGGGGCTTGTAGAGTTTGGTTTTCGTTCGTCCAAAAAGGACTTTACTTTTCGATTGCCCACTCAGTCTTAAGTAGCACTTGTTGGCAAGAGGGATTCTGCGTTGAATTTCCAGGCTGACATCGTTGATGGTGTTAGTACTGGTTTCAAGATAGACGAAGTTATCTACGACTTCAAAGTTATGAGTGTCAATAGCGACGTGGGAGCCGAGCCGCGAATGTGATGACTGTTTGTGTAATGACAGGAGATATTCCGTCTTGACCTCGTTCGCTACCAGACCCATACCGTATAAGTTTTGCCGGGATACTATTTGCAGCTCCTATTCGTGCTGTTAAAGGCAGCTTTACAATCGAAAGCCATGTTAGAATAGTTCTGCCTGTCGGCCGTCTGCTCCAGCTGCTTTGTTATTTTTTAAACGGTGCAACGTGGGGTTTTTGTCCTTGCTGAGGCATGCCAGCGACTCCAGAGTCCGCCAATGGGACCCTTAAACCCAGTGGTTAATTAAAACACGGGCGTGTTTGTTTCCCACACACTCAGAGTGCCTCGAAGCGAGAGGAAGTCGCTAGTCGGTAAATTCGTACAGTCTCGTATTTGTGGGTTGATGCGCCCTAACTCTCCTTAACGTCAGTGCGATCTTATTGGTTCGGGGGTATAAAATCAGGTCACTCACTTGTGTGCTTTTCAAGTCTACCCAAGTGTCTCAAAAACTTAACTGTCCAGATGTCGGTCCCGTCGGTATCGTTATAGGAACGACGCGGAAGGTCCGGAACAGAGAAGCGAAGCCCATGTCACGCCACTACTACTTTCTACGTTGGGTTGCTGGCTGATCTGCTCCTCGCTAAAGTTGTCCGCAAAATGGGCTTACTGCTGGCAAAATACTGTTTATATAACCTTTGCCGCGGGTTGTGTGTGGGCATTCATCGACGGCGACGGAGTAGGATTGCAGCATATAGTACTTAGTAGCTAATGTGATTGTCGTCGTTTGACAACCCGGTCGTTATACGGTGTATGTATGTTTACTTCTCTTCTAGAAAACGGTACTCCAGCGGCCGTCGGCTGGTTGGCGCGTCTGTATGTTTGCGCGTACATATGTATACCCTTTAGTATATCTATTGGGTCGTCGTAAGGTAGCTACCATACAAATATTGTACCGTATCGAATGTTACGTTACAGTGGACGAATGCTATTCGAACTCATCCATTGTTGGGGTTTCGGGTTCACCATCTCCGTATTCTCCATTTTCACTGCTAATCAGCGGGCTGGAGAGGTGTTCCGTTAATAAATTCAATATGGTCTAGGCATCGGATGCTAGATCACTTCTTTGTGTCTGCTCCGGTCTTGAAACCTTCTGTCAGTCGTCGTATCTTCTCTTAGAATTTTCGAGCATTACCCTTGTAGGCCAACTTCTCAAGCTCTTCATACTCATGAATCTCGGCCTCTTTGTTGACGGCAGGCTTTAGTCTTTCACAAAATACGCTCGACAGAACTTTATAGGCGATTTTATCAAGACTTATCAAACGATAATTGGCGCAGAATGTGGGGTCCCTTTTTTATGGATTGGGAAGAGCACTCTTAAGTTCCAATATTGTTGTTGTTGTAGCGGTTCCTTAACTCCGCTTAGGACAGGCATAATCAATCTAAGTCGCCAAGGTGATCTAAAGGGCGGTCCAGGAAACGTGCTGTTTCGACGAGATTGGACCAAAGGGAGAGGGAGGTTAGATGAGTCGGTTTAAGGGGCATGTGAAGAGGTAGTTAGTGTCGTGCGGAGACTCTCCACATGCAGGGCATACGTTGGGTATGCTGGGGTCGAGTCGGATTTTAACCTGCTACAATATCCAGATCTAAGTTGTGCCAGGATCACGTGGGTCTCTCGAGGCAGCTCGAGCTCGTTGTCTGCAATGGGTGGTGGCTTAACTCCGAGCATGCCATTCACGGGAAGGAAGTCTTTTGAAGGTGTTGACTGACTCCTGGTGAATGGCGTTCAGTACTTGTCTGTACGCCGACCTGCCCAGATCTTGTTGCACGTGTTGCTGGATGGTGTTCTTCAAATCAAGTACTTCCTTTCTGATGTGCCTAGGTGGAGGTTCGGCTTTAATAAGGCGCCTATTGGGGTGCTCCTTAACTCGTAGCATAGATGCTTCGCTGTGCAAGTGATGCTCCGGCGATATCAGGAGGTTTCCTGTCGCGGTCCTTCAGCTGCGTCTCGTTCGTCCCCGGCACCCAGATCGGTGCAGCACAGCTTACGACTGGCCAGCCAATCGCTTCGTAGGTTGCCAGCAAGGTTTCTTTGTCTTTACCCCAGGTGGTGCCGGCTAGCGCTTTGAGTATTTTGTTGCGGCCCAGGAGTTTTGCGGCAATTGCGGTCGTATGCGGAGTGCAGGCTATGGAATGTGACGCCCAATATCTTTTGGTTGTTTATAGTCGGAAAATATTTTCGTCATCGACTTTCACATCGAGTTCTAGCCTGTACTCTTTCGTCCAGCTGGTGAAGGGGGTAGTCGAGGATTTTTTCGGTTGTGTTTTTAACTGTCTTGCAGTAAAGAAGTGAGAAAGAACGGCGAGGTAGCCGTGCACTTTTGAACATAGGTCATCAATATTCTGGCCAGACGCCAATATCTCGCAATCATTGGCATACGAGGTTAGGGAAACTCCTTCTGGTGATGGAGGGAACTTCGATATGTAAAAATTAAACAGTAGTGGGGAGAGGACACCACCCTGCGGAACCCCCTGTTTAATTTTCTTTAATCTCAATGTTCCGCCACGTAATATAACCGACGATTGTCGACCACTCAGGTAGCCCATGACCTACCTCTGCAACCCTGGCGGTAATGATGTCCGTGAGCAGCACTGAATTGTTTACGGTGTCAAAAGCTTTTGACAGATCCAGTGCTACCAGGAAAGTTCTCGCACAAGGTCGGTTTTGGTTTAGGTCATTGACTATCTGCGCATTTGTCAGTTTATACGTCGCTTCGCTTTGTATACCGAAGGGTGTAATGTGAAAAGCCGGCTAAAATAGCTCGCGCATCTCTTCGGGTCCGATGAGGCGCGGTCACCGAATAAAATTTCCACTCGGTCATCGCGTCTCGTCGGGTTAGAAAGCGGACTTGACTGTAGCCCAGAGCTTGGTTGCCCCTGAGGAGAGGTTACAGGACCTTAAGTCCTCCACATACTACAGTACGAGGCTCCACGTTTAAATCACTGATTAGGGAACTCCCGGGATCGGAGTTACGAAGGATGTCGCGCGTCGATGCTAAAACCGCCGCTTCTGTCGGGAAATTGGGGCGGATTTCCGCAATTCGGCCTGAAGCGGTGTAACGGAGTTTTCCACTTGGCTGGGGTAAGCTCAGCCTTGTCAAGGATTTGCTAAAGTAAAACACGCTGTGTACGTTACAACAAATTTATTGGTTATGAACAATCTTTACATGTACGGTTTCTAATATATTACTCGATATTTCTACTACAAGAAAATAAGTGTTCGTGAGGTGAAAACCCTCAGGTACACTACATTTGCCGGTGGTGTTGATCCCACGGGCAAGTATGCCAAATGATACTACAGATACTACTTCTTTCGTATGGCGCTTTGGAGGTGTAAACCCTCTAACAGCCCTCGTTCCAGTGAGGTGTAAACCCTCCTGTGGAATATTGATAAATGCTCGTGAGGTGTAAACCCTCAGGTGCACTACGTTTGCCGGTGGTGTTAATCCCACGGGCAAGTATACCTATCGACACGACAACACAAAGGCTACTTTTTTTCCTTTGCATTTTCGTCGCCTTTTATACTATTCTGCATGCAGGCAGAATGTTATTTTATAATAACAACATATTGCTGCGTACAGTTTTCCACTTATTTTATGTGTACGTATGTATGTGCATGCGAATAAATTCATGTTCGAACATGCTTATAGGCTTCAGCGTTTCAATAATTTAAGTATGTAAATATATATATATATATATTTATGTAATATTTAGTTTAATTATTTCATGTATATAAATTCAATGTATATATATAAATTCAGTGTATGAATATGAAAAATGTATATAAAAATGTATTGTTGTGAGGTCTCCGAAAGCCTCGGATCTTGGGGTCCTTACACCCTCCCCTCACTGCGAGACTTATAGTCACCAGGCCAGTCCGTGTGATTCTCACGCGGTAGTAGTTGCCTTCAACGTGCCGCTTGAAAGATCGTCTCACTCGTCGCTGCTGTGGCTGCTGCATGTGCGCAGCGATGTCGTCAGTCAGGGCCTCGGGCAGTGGTTCGACTCCTGTCTGGTTATTCCACGCATTCGGTGTTGTAGCCTCTGTGTCCTGCAGCCACCGCTCTACCTCGCCTGCCATGTTGGCGTACTCACTCCAATCGCCGACTTCTAGCATCCCGCCGCTTGCTGTTAGGCTTATTGCATCTTCCTTTTCTTCTGCATCGCATATGTAGAGCTTAGCCGGTTGTGGTTGTGGTTCCTTGCTCGCTGCTGCTCCTTCGCTGTATATACGTAAGCGCATGTTGTACTCAATGAAGCCTCTGCCACGCACTTCACCATCCTCCTCGGATATATCGAGTTCTCCTCGTCGCTTCGCTGGCTGCTCATCCTCACTCTCTGATGAGATTGTGATTGGTGTGGATGCTCGCACTAAGCATTCTCCTTCATCAGCACTGCCGCTATCTGCATCTTCGCTCCGTACGAATATCACTGTAGATTCGCTGGTACACATACATACTCTCCGCTCTGCCTCGTTTATATTGTTTTGCCTCGGGTATGTGAGAACGTATCTCCTCCTCTGTCAGCCTGTGTATAAGTACGTGCGGCCAGTCGTTTGTTGATGCCATCTCTGCTGCTGGCTTATACTGCTTACTTCGTATGGTTGAGCGTGCGTATACTTCGTTGGCACAATTTGTTTATCGCTCGCTTCAGTTGTTAGAACACTTGATGTGAGTTTGGTCGTGGCGCCGGCTTTTATTTTGATTTTCATCGCTCGACCAACTGTGCTTTTCCTGCATATGCTTCAATGTAAATTTCTCCTCCGAATTTTTGCAGGAGTATTACGGTTATTATTATTTTTTTGCGTGTATATATTTATTTTATTTATTTATTTTTGTGCGTTGTGTTTATATAAATATTATTATTTTTTTTTGCGTCTATGTGTTTTTGCTTGTATATTCTCACTTCTTTGCATATATATTAGTTTATGTATGTATGTATATTATGTATATTCTTGTTTTTCCACTTGTATGTACATATATATATTCACTTCTTTGCATGTATGTATATTACGTATTTTTTTCCTTTCCGCTGGCTCTGCTATTGATGGGTGCTGCCACCTTCATACAGTGTGTGACTTAGGGTATGTCCATATCAAACTTTTTATTGTTTTTTTTTTGCACTTAAATTTTTTTTTTTGTTTCGTTTTTGTTTCTCAACACTATGATGTCCTTTTCTGTCCTTTAATTCATTTTTTCTTTACTCTTAAATTATTTTTTTTTTTTTGTGTTTGTTACTATGATTAATTATTTTTTTTTCACTAAATTTTTTTTTCACTAATATTTTTTTTTTTTTGTTTTGCGTTTTTGTGTTTTTGTGTTTACTTCAAGTTTCTCCTTTTCACTAATATTTTTTTTTTCTTCAAATTTTCAAATTTCTCATTTTTTTTCACGATAATATTTTGTTGCCTTTATGGAATGTTTTTCCCATCGCCGTGGTAGGGCTTCAATTCACTCAGATGTGCCGTTCTCCTTTTTCCCTTGTGTATTTTATCCAGTTCCACTATTACTGGAGATACGTAGTTGGTTATTCGATGCGGGCCGCTGTACCTGGGAGCTAGTTTGGCCGCAAAGTTTTCTATCGCCTTTGAGAGGTGGTGCTCCTTCACTAGTACCAAGTCGCCTATAGCTGGTTGCCAATTTCGCCTTCGCAGGTTGCAATGACGCGCTTGATCGGTTGCTGCGCGTTGTTGGTTACATCGAACTATTCTGTAAACTTCTGCCATCACTGTTGCTTTCTCTGCTGGTGTCGGGATCTTCTGCACGGTTCCGAAGGTGTGTTCGTCGAAGAGATTATTCGGCATTCTTGGGTCTCTTCCCTGGACTATGTATGCAGGACTGTATCCTGTGGATTCGCCTACGCAGGTATTGAGTGCGAGTGTTATTTCTGGGAGTTGTTCGTCCCAATCCCGTTGTTCTCTTCCGGTGAATTGCGCTATCGTTTTTTTAATGTTCCTGTTTGCTCTTTCGGTCGGGTTCTCTTGCGGTGTGTAAGGTGCGGTTAGCTGGTGTTTCACTCCGTGCTCGCGTAAGAAGTTTTTGAAATGCTTACTGGTGAATTGTGCTCCATTGTCCGTGATTAGTACTTTTGGGACGCCAAAACGCGCTAAGATCCTTTCTCGGAATGCTCGCACGAGGCCTTCGGTTGTGGCTTTGCGGACTGCAACGATCTCTACCCATTTGGAGAATCGGTCCAGAAAGACAAGAGCCATTGTATTGCCATGCTTTGATCGGGGTAGCAGGCCGACGAAATCTGCACACAGTGTTGCCCATGGTTCTTCCGCTATTTGGGTGAGCATTTTGCCTGCAGCTTGTTGTTGGCTGGGCTTATATATTTGGCACTCGTGGCACTGTTGTACATACTTCCTTACGTCGCGAAACATTCCTGGCCAGTAGTATCGTGCCATCGCCCGGGCTATGGATTTACGAATGCCCTTATGGCCTGCACTCGGGGCGTCGTGTACTTCTCTTAACACTCGTTGTTTTTGAGACATTGGTACGCATAGCTTCCACGGAGTAACGTCTTTACCATCGGCTTGGGTGGTCATTCGCCTATATAAACTGCCTTCTTCGATCACGTAGTTCGGATACTTTTCTGGAGCTTCTTCCACCTTCGCCTTCTTTTCTTTTAGCCATGCGCCGTCTTCGTTTTACTCTTCCTCTAACAGTGTTCCCAACGGTTCCTTTTGTGGTTGCCTTGATAGCGCGTCTGCTACGACGTTCAGCTTCCCCTTCCTGTACTGCACATCAAATGAATATTGTTGGAGCTCTAGCGCCCATCTCGCTATCCGACCTGTGAGACTCACGATCGCGTTGAGCCACTTTAACGCCAGGTGGTCGGTAATCACTGTGAAGTTGTACCCTTCAAGATACGGTCTCATTTTCCTTATTGCCCAGACTATCGCTAAACACTCCTTCTCCGTTGGTGAGTAGTTCATTTCGGCTTTATTCAGCCGCCGACTCGCATATGCTATTACTCGCTCGCAACCCTCTAACTCTTGTGTTAGAACTGCTCCGAGCCCGAAATCACTCGCGTCGGTCTGCAACGTAAATCTCTTTGTGAAGTCCGGGCACGCCAATACCGGTGCTTGTGTGAGGGCGTCTTTCAGGGCTTCGAATGCTGACTGTTGGTTTTCGGACCACTCCCACTTTTTGCCTGTCTTCAACATTGATGTGAGCGGATGCGAAACTTGTGAAAAGTCGTGGACGAATCTTCGGTACCATGATGCCACTCGTCTGAGCTCTCGTAGATTTGTTGGGGGTGTGAGCTCTCTTATGGCCGCTACCTTATCTGGGTCTGTATGGATGCCCTTCTCGCTGACTACGTGGCCTAAAGACTTCAGCTTCTTCTTAAAAAACTCGCACTTCTCGGGGTTGACGCGAAGGTTGGCTTTTCTTAGCCGCTGGAATACTTCTTTGAGATGCTTCACGTGTTCTTCTAGCGTTGTACTCGTGACTATGATGTCGTCTAGGTAGGCAAATGCGTGCGGTTCTAGTTCTGGGCCGATAACGTCGGCCCTCTGGAACATCGCTGGTGCGGAGTGTAGGCCGAAAGGCATTACCCTCCATTGGAACAAGCCACGTCCGGGTACTGTTTGCTGTCCTCCTCCATGGGGATCTGCCAATAACCATTCTTCAAGTCCAGACTGCTGATGAATCTAGCGCTTCTGAGCCAATCGAGTATATGCTGGATACGCGGCAACGGGTATGCGTCTGGAACGGATTTGGCATTCAGTTGGCGGTAGTCGACGTAGAGTCTCCACTTTCCGTTTTTCTTCTTTGCTAATACTATTGGTGCACTGTGCGGCTTATGGGATGGTTCAATGTAGCTCTTCTCAAGTAGTTCGTCGATTTCTTTGTTGATGACCTCTTGCATCTTTGGGTTCTTGGGGAAGTATCTCTGCTTTATTGGTCGATCGTCTCGCATGATTATTGTATGTGTGGTGACATTGGATGGTCCTGACATCTCCTCAAATTGTTTCAACTCACTTTGCAGGAACTCACTCATTTTTTTATCCGCTGGGTTGCCTGCTTGTGGTGTGGTTTGGTTTGGGACTTTTGAGGCCGTGTACTCCTTCGCTCCCTTCTCGACTATGGCGGTGCACGTGATTATCTCGTCTTCTCTCTTGTCTACCCTTAATCTTAGTGCCTCTCCGCCGCATCTCAACTCTGTGTTGGCCTTCGCGAGGTAGTCCGTCCCGAGTACCATTTCATCGACCAGGCCTGGTAGAACAAGTAACTCGCTGTGATGTACTTCGTTCCCCAACTTCACTTCTGCTTCTACTGCTTCCTCGACGTCCTTGCGCCTTCCATCTCCCATTACCACTCGTGTCTTTACGGGTTCCGTTCTTTCCGTACCCAATCTCTTCACCACTTCTTCCCTCACGAAACTCCTCGTTGCTCCGGTATCTATTGCCGCTACTATGTTTTCGCCGTTCATGGTCATATTGGCCAGGATCCGGTCTTGTGTCTGGTTTAGTGCTGCTGCTGTTCTCGAGGGAGTGTTATGGACCCCACCCCTCGATACTGATGAGGCCCCTGGTCGTTTCCCTGTAGATCTGGGCAGCAATTTCAGGTGTGTATTCCACAACGTCCACACTTCCAACAAAATTCCATTTTTGGACTCCGACAGCCGTGGGCGAAATGTCCGGCTCCACCGCATCGTCTGCATGCGTTTCGGGGGTCTACGTACCTCCCTTGCTGATTTGGTTGGCTCTCTGCTCTCCTTGGTGTGTTGAGATTCCGATCTTCACGCAATTGCTGGTAGCGCTCTGCTCCGTCTGCTCGCTCTGGTCTTGTTGTTCCTGTCTTTCGCTGCTGTGTGGGTACCTGTAGCTCTCTTCGTTCACGTACATAGACTGGTACCGCTCTTCCGGTCGTCAAGGTACAAATGGTCGCGCTTCGGCTCTTAATGGCTCTCTCTCGGGGGGAAGGTTTTCGAAATCTTCTACAAAGTCCACTAACTCTTCCAGACTCTTGAACTCACTCCGTTTAACGTAAAGTTGATACTCTCTGCGCGAATTTCGATAAATACGGCTCAGTTTCTCTTCGGCTGTGTAGTTCGCGTGCCGCATAAGCCCTTGTAGTACCAGGACGTAATCTTTAAATCGCTCACCCGATCGTCGAAAGGGTGACAGCCCTTGGCCGGTAAAATCCGGGTCAACTCCGGTGTGTAGAACTCGCTGTCTTAAGAGCTGCTTAAATTCCAATCGTCGGGCATGCTTTCGTCCGACCATATTCTGCAATCAGTTCATCTCTGAAAACGCCGACGCAGACCGGTTCTTCAGCAGCAACAGGGCAAACAAAGAGTGTAATATCTGTTTTCACTGCATCTCCAGCAATAGCAGAAACAGGAACAGCTATGCAGTCAAGCAGCGCAGCAGTAGCAGCAACTCCCGTGCGGGCTATGAACATCGAACAAGGTGCGACAGCCAACAAGAGCAAAGGGTCGGCAGTGCTGGAGGACAAGCATTGATCGAGCGGTAAATAAAAAGAGGAAGCATAGTACCGTAGGCTGCACTATTGACGCTGATGGCAATGCAATAAAAGGAAAAAGATTTGCCCAGCTATGTGAGGAAGAGTCTACAGCAGACCCAAAGGGTATTTCCACAGTCGCCAATACTAAACCTCCACCAATCTACTTGCGGGAGCGCCGCTCTTTTTTACTCGTAACGAACATAGCCAAGATAATAGGTACCAAAAATTTTCTCATTGTACCTCTTAAAAAAGGAAACATAGACGAGCCAAAAATACAAGTATACATCGAAAAAGACTTTCGTGATATCGTTTTGTTTCTTTCCGCAAACAAAAATAACTACTACTTTTACTAGTTGAAACGCCTGATTGTAGTTATTAAGGGAATTGAAGCCATTGCTGACTCAGGTGATATAAAAGAAGACCTAGAGAAACCATGGTTTGAGCTTAGGGCGGACGTTAACATAATTAACAGAAATAAAGTGCCGCAGTCTATGTTTAAAGTGTACTTATCGTCAAGCTCAACTCAAGAAGAACGAAATGCATCGAATTTACGGTTTAAAATATCTTTTACACCAAGGAAGCGCGAAGAAGCGCTCAAGCGGAATAGTCCCGAACAATACACAAACTGTCAGGAATTTGGTCACACAAAATCCTTTTGTACTTTACGTACCGTCTGCGTAGCAAGTGGTGATCTTTATGATTGCAACACAAAAAAAGTCTAGCATCTTCTGTGGCAATCACACCGCTAATTATAGAGGTGTGGAAGATCAATGTAAAGGGATATTCAAGCTAATGAGGCCCTAAACGAGGTCCCTTTACGTACCGTCTGCGTAGCATGTGGTGATCTTTATGATTGCAACACAAAAAAAGTCTAGCATCTACTGTGGCAATCACACCGCTAATTATAGAGGTGTGGAAGATCAATGTAAAGGGATATTCAAGCTAATGAGGCCCTAAACGAGGTCCCTACGTAGATAGCCTATTGTGTTTAATTTTTAAACAGCTGTTCACAATTCAGCTAATCCATAGGCTTGCATATTTCAGCTGGCCGAAATCATTGAATCAATACACAAAGAGTTCTGAGTATTGACAGATTTTATTCAAATTCTTACATTCTATTTATACTAAATTTTTGTCACAATTCATTTCCGCGATTTCCATATGTTTGCTGACATTGCATTTGAAGTGGACGTTGAAGTGGTGTAATAAGACTCTTTCTTTAATTGCTTAGCTCTGCTTGTGAGATAGCAGCAGCGCAGAGTTATTGGCCTGATTTGTTTATGTCATTATGTCATTTCATTGTTTTGTTTACATAGCATTTTGATATATTGTATGTATGTACATAAATATATGACTAAGGCCACTACACCCTTGCCCTCAAGAAAAATATTTATTTCTTTTTCAACAAAAGAAATAATATATATTTTTTTTTTGTATAAGTTAACGCTGCTAACATTTAAAAACTCCAAACATATGTTTCCCACGGTACGGAAACGCACCCACAGCAACAATACAGGTAAAATGCTGATGCCATGTCTGCCGCGCCGGATCAACGTATCATATAGCCCGTACACGCGCAACCATTTCGCCAACACCGTAAACTGTCACCTGTGCCCGCAACGTGATACAGATGCTTAATGTTAAGGAAGTAAAAATTGTAATTTAGTCCTAAGTTAGAATTCAATAAAGTAACATGTGCTGAAAGCACAGAAAAATTTATTTTTTCTATAACTTAACAGTAATTAAGTTAACTGGCGCCCAACGCTCCAGTCGCGAACGGTATACGTATAAAAACATAGTGCATACGTTCGAAACATAGTGCATCACGCGCGAACCTAAGTGAACAGTGCGCGTACGTAAAGGACTCTACCGTCAAAGGAGAAGCGACAGGACGAACCAAAACGGGTAAACTTCGGTGGAAGATAACCCAAACCCACCAGAAGGCGCATCACCCCGGAACCATAGTAGCGGAAGCAAACTGGATAATTCCCAATGCGTCGTGGGATTTTAACGTAAGAAATAGATTAAGACATAAATATAGATAACGTTGTAAAAAAAAAAAAAAAAGTACTAATTAAAATTAAGATAAGGAAAAAATTATTTTTAAAAAAAAGCAAAAGAGGAAATTTGTAAAAAAAGAAAAGTAAAAAAAAAAAAAAAAAAAAAGTACTAATCAAAATTAAGATAAGGAAAAATCATTTTTAAAAAGGAAAAGAGGAAATTTGTAAAAAAAAAAAAAAAAAAAAAAAATTAAAAATACTGTTTCAAATCAAGGAATAAGGACCATAATAAAACAATTTTGAAGCATAAAAGATAATATTAAAGGCTTGTACATCCTTAAATAAACAAACCCTAAAGCTTTCGGCTTATAACATAACCATATCTCTGCGATTCACTCCATAAAGGGGGACCCTCCAGAGAATATTAAAATAAAAAGACAGTTAATTAAAAATATTTAAAAAAATTAAATTAAATTAAATAAAATGGCACATAACGACATTATTAGACCCTCGATGCTTGCATCCGCACCCAGAACAGCAGCTCCCCCCCTACAGCCTAATCCACTACAGCCTAATCCACCTACTTCGGCAAACGCCACACCAGAACTTAGAAACATTATTCGGGATTTAATGAGAGAAATATTGGCCACCGAGGAAGCCAATATTGTAAGAACATCAACGCAAACAATGACAGACCAAATAATCGAAGAACGGTTTAGGGACAATTTGACAGACATGGACAAAGTCCCAGACGTGGTAAGATCCCTACGCGAGTTTGGCGGCAATCCAGCGGAATACAGCAGCTGGAAAAAAAGTGTCGAGCGTATCCTCAAAATATACGAACCTAACATGGGTTCACCAAAATATTTTGGGATACTCAACGTTATCCGCAACAAAATTGTGGGTAGCGCTGACGCCGCTCTAGAATCCTATAATACACCCTTGAATTGGAAAGCGATTTCCAAATGCCTCACAATGCACTACGCCGACAAAAGAGATTTGAGCACTCTCGAATATCAGATGACTTGCTTACTCCAAGGCAGGAGAACAGTGCATGAGTTTTACGCGGAGGTATACTCACACCTTTCCTTAATTCTAAATAAAATCGCCTGCATGGACATCAATGAAGAAGCCATGCGTATCCTTACCCACACATATCGCGATAAGGCACTTGATACCTTCGTCAGGGGATTGTCAGGCGATCTATCAAGGCTACTTGGTATGAAAGAGCCAGCCGATCTACCCGAAGCACTACATCTGTGCATCAAGTTAGAAAATCAAAATTTTAGAACAATACACGCGAATAACCAATACAGTTTACCAAGAAAACCTAATTTACCACTCTTACCATTAGGAATGCATCATCAACATAAACCCCCAATACCACAGAGAAACATAAATCACAACAACCAACCCTTTTATCCACAATTAGCCCATATACCCCAAGCAATAAATCCAATTAATCGTTTTTCCCAGCATCCCCAATACCGTCAACCCCAATATCAATACCATTCCCAATATCAATACCAACCTCAATATCAACAGCAACAACGCTTTAGACCCAATCAATTCTTCAATACTCCACCAAGGCCTATACAACCAAAACCACCAATCCCAATGGAAGTTGACGAATCATTACAAACTAGGAATGTTAACTACATGAACAGACCAAACAAAATCTTCGCCGGAAAAAGACCCATAGTACCTTCAAACCAAATACGACAACCCTTCAAACAAAGTAGAATCAATAACATAATAGCAGTCTCAGCACCTCAAGACGAAGAACAGACATCTAAGGACTACTATGACCAATACTCAGCTCAAGATAATAATTCAAACGATAATATTCTAGAAGAAAACGAATACGAATTTTCTGATATACATTTTTTAGATTAACGAACTCCACGTTACCATACTTTCAATGTAAAGATAGTAACGGAGATATTTTAAAATTTTTGATTGATACAGGGTCAAATAAAAATTATATTCAGCCAAACCTAGTAAAAAACTCAATTCCCAATAATGATAATTTTTACGCCACCTCAGTTGGAGGAAAAATCAAAATAACCCACCATACTTTCATTGACCTTTTCGGACTAAAGGACGAAAATCTCAAATTTTTCGTACTACCAACATTAAAATCCTTCCACGGAATTCTCGGTAACGACAGCTTAAAACAGTTAGAAGCCATAATTTTTACATCAAAAAACCACATGCTAATAAAAAATAAGATTAAAATAGCAATTAAACAACAAAATGCCACATCAGTAAACAACGTCGGAATAAGAACAACGCACCTTACAGACTCACAAGCAGAAAAACTTCGAAATCTATGTCAATTGTACCCAAAACTTTTTTCGGAACCAGACGAAAAATTAACATACACAACAGTAGTAAAAGCAACAATCAGAATAACTACAGACAACCCAGTTTATTCTCGATGTTACCCATATCCAATGTCTTTAAAATCCGAAGTTGAAAGACAAATCAACAAACTTCTGGAAGATGGCATCATAAGACCATCTCGCTCTCCTTATAATTCTCCTGTATGGATAGTAAACAAAAAACCAGACTCTTTAGGAAATAAACAATACCGACTTGTTATAGACTATCGAAAATTAAACTCTGTTACAATTGCAGACCGTTATCCCATTCCCGAAATTAATGAAGTCCTTTCCCACTTAGGAAGTAATACATTTTTTTCAGTCATCGATTTAAAAAGTGGTTTTCATCAAATTCCCTTAAAAAGCTCGGACATAGAAAAGACCGCTTTCTCCATAAATAATGGAAAATATGAATTTACCAGGCTGCCATTTGGCTTAAAAAATGCCCCTTCAATATTCCAAAGGACGTTAGACGACATTTTAAGAGACTACATAGGACAATGCTGTTACGTATACATTGACGATATAATTATATTTAGTAAAAATGAAAAAGAACATTCAACCCACCTAAAAAATATTTTCACTACACTAGAAAAAGCTAATATGAAGGTACAGTTAGACAAATGCAAATTTTTCGAAAAAGAGGTAGAATTCCTAGGATTCATAGTAACACCGGAAGGAATAAAAACAAACCCTTCAAAAATAGAGGCTATTCAAAATTTCCCAATTCCACGAAACCTCAAAGAACTCAGATCCTTTTTAGGTCTGTCGGGTTATTACCGTCGCTTTGTCAAAGACTATGCGAAGCTCGCTAAACCCCTGACAGCCCTTTTAAGAGGGGAGGAAGGACGTGTGTCCAAAAGTCAATCAGCTAGAGCGCACATAACACTAGGCGACGAAGCACTTGCAACTTTAGAAAAGATAAAAAACGTGTTAATTTCAAGAGATGTTATGCTGACCTACCCCAACTTAAATAAAGATTTTGAGCTTACAACTGATGCTTCCAACAGAGGAAAATTACGCGGCTAACGAGAAAGAAATGCTCGCCATCATATGGGCATTGAAGTCCCTGCGAAATTACCTCTACGGATCAGCAAAAGTTAAAATCTTTACGGATCATCAACCCTTAACATATGCACTAAGCAACAAAAACAATAATAGCAAAATGAAACGATGGAAAGCAATCCTCGAAGAATATAACTATGAACTAAAATATAAACCAGGCAAAACTAATGTAGTAGCAGACGGACTATCTAGACCACCACAGCAGGACCAAATTAATTCCTTGACACCGACTCAACATAGCGACGAAAGCTCACCGCAAAACCTCATTCCTTATACGGACGCCCCGATTAACGCTTTCAAAAACCAGTTATTCCTAAAAACCGCAGACACCTCGTCCTACCAATTCTTAATACCCTTCCCAACCTACCATAGGCATATCATTGAAGAACCCGAATACACAGAAGAAAATTTAACAAATCATCTAAAGCGCTATTTAAATCCTTCAGTTACCAATGCAATTATTACAGACGACCATATTTTAGGTAAAATACAAAACATACATCCAATTCACTTTAGCAGATACAAAATAAAATATACGCGAAAAATAGTAAAAGACTTAGTACGAGAATCTGAACAGGAATCCGAAATAGTTAAAGAACACAAAAGAGCACACAGAAGTGCAACGGAAAACAAAGCCCAAATTTTAGAAAATTTTTATTTTCCTCAAATGAATTCAAAGATTAATAAAATAATTAAGCAATGTAAAATATGTCTCGAAAACAAATATGAAAGGCATCCTTCAAAACTAGTTCTAAAAGCAACCCCAGTTCCTAATTATCCCGGACATATAGTTCATATCGATATTTACCACACCAATAATAGAGTAATCCTTACAGCCGTAGACAAATTTTCGAAGTACGCGCAGGCTAGAATAGTCAAATCAAGAGCAACAGAAGACATAAAACTACCCTTACAAGATCTACTCACATCCTTCGGAATTCCAGAAAAAATCGTCATTGACAACGAAAAGTCATTAAACTCATCCTCCATAGTATTTATGTTAGAAAACCAATACGGTATTGAAATTTTTAAAACACCTCCTTATACTAGTTCAGTAAACGGTCAAGTAGAGCGTTTTCACTCAACCCTTACCGAAATAATGCGTTGTACAAAAGCAGAGAACACCCACAATAGTTTTGAAGAATTACTAAATAGATCAATATGCAAATATAACCACTCAATTCATTCAACCACGAAAAAAAAACCCATTGAAATCTTCTTTGGCAGAAGCGTTTATAGTGACCCATCGTTATTAGAAAAGGATAGACTCGACAATATTAAAAAAATAGTTAACAAACAGGAAAAAGACCTTACCTTCCACAACAAAAAGAGGACAGAAGTAAAAGCATATTCCAGCAATGACATTATCTATGTCAAAATCAATAAAAGAATAGGCAATAAACTCACACCCAGATATAAAAAGGAAATAGTTCTCGAAGACAATGGTAATACAGTCACAACAAAATCAGGAAGGTCGGTGCATAAAAGTCATATCAAGGCTTCATAACAAAAAAAAAAAAAAAAAAAAAAAAAAAACTATAATAATAATAATAAAACTAATAAAATGAAATCTAAACTAAATAATTTTATAATATAATTAAGGCAATTAAACAAAGAAAATACTAAAGGAAAAAGCCATTAAGTAAGAAATAAATAAAATTTAGCAAATAGGAGATAAAGGAAATTAGTTTTAAAATCAATCGACCAAAATGCCATAGGCGGTGCGATTTTAGATTAATTAATAGCCTAGAAATCATTAACCAATCGAATCGTCATTAAAGGACATATATACAAATTAATTTTTTCAGTCTCTTCATCTGCATGTCTTATGCAGACATACAAATCCACGACTATTCCTCATCCCATTTAATAACCATTGACAATGGCTACTCCAAAATCAAGGACGGTACCTTAAATTTTATCCATATCATCGACATTCAGGCCTACCGGAACGTTTTAGAAAATATTACTGACATGATAGAAAAGAGTTACCCACCAGAAAATCCCATATATCCTACCTTACAACACGAAGCTCAACAAGCATTAGAAATGTTGGCAATTGTGGAACCCATCCAGAATCCTAGAATTAGAAGATCCTTTGATATCCTTGGTACTGCTTGGAAATACCTAGCAGGAAGCCCTGATCACGACGACTTGAATATGATTAATAACAACTTAGATAAACTTATAACAAATAATAACAATCAAATTTTTATAAATAATGCTGTTAAAAACCAAATAAATAAACTAACCGAAATAACTAATAACATACTACAATCGATTAAAAATGATAACATGATTGCAAACGAAATAGCGTTAAATTTACAAAATAGATTAAGATTGATTAAAGAAGAAATCATAAATATAAAATATGCCATACAATGGGCTAGACTAGGAATCGTTAATACTATCATTTTAAATAGAAAGGAAATTGAAACATTTGTAAAAGAATTTAATAAAGAAAAGATGCCCTTCAATACTGTAGAGGAGGCTTTAGAATTAGCAGATATTAATGTATTAAGTAATTCAACAACAATTTTATATATTTTGAAAATACCCTTAACGACAAGGGAAGTTTATAATAATTATATAATAAAATCTGTAATAAGAAATGATGTTATGATAAATTTGAAATTTAACAATGTACTTAAAAACAAAAATACAATATATGGAATTAAAAACCAATGTAAAAAATATAATAAAGTTAGTATTTGTAAGCAAGAAGAATTGTTAGATTTAAGTAATGATTTTTGTATATCGAAATTAATAAAAAGCCAAAACTCTTCTTGTCACATGGTAAACTCTCACCACATACCAAGACACGAGCTAATCACGCCCGGAATCATTTTCCTCAACGACTATCATGGTAACATCGTTATGAATGACAACATCCGAATCATGAACGGCACTTACATCATTAATTTCAGAAACGCATCGATTACCATCAATGAGCGAACATATAAGAACTTTGAATCACCAGTAATGAAAGTGATGCCAGCTATTGCGCAACCAACACCAATAGAAGAAAGCATTACAAAGCTTCTCTCCCTGGAAGCGCTCAGCGAGCTAAACGTAAATAACACCGTAGAAATACATTCACTGCAAATAGAAAGAAACGTGAATCGAATTTCTTCAGGAATTACTCTTCTTATGGTAATTATCCTGATGGCCAGCGCCATAAACTATTTTCATAAAAAAACGAAGTCGACAAAACCAACAGAATCCAGCTCTGAGGACAACCAGCTTCAAGAAATCACCACTGAAGCTCCTATTCCTGAAACAAGGACCTTCCAAATTTTTCAGACGCTCGAGGACAAGCGTTTTTGAAGAGGGAGGAGTTAACGCTGCTAACATTTAAAAACTCCAAACATATGTTTCCCACGGTACGGAAACGCACCCACAGCAACAATACAGGTAAAATGCTGATGCCATGTCTGCCGCGCCGGATCAACGTATCATATAGCCCGTACACGCGCAACCATTTCGCCAACACCGTAAACTGTCACCTGTGCCCGCAACGTGATACAGATGCTTAATGTTAAGGAAGTAAAAATTGTAATTTAGTCCTAAGTTAGAATTCAATAAAGTAACATGTGCTGAAAGCACAGAAAAATTTATTTTTTCTATAACTTAACAGTAATTAAGTTAACTTATATGACGGAAACGTGGAAATGTCTTGTGTGTTTATAATACGGTTTTACATACAGTTTTGTACACTTATTAGCTAATGTTATGATATTCGATATGTGACATGTTAAAAATATATACACTTATTTATAGTGTTTACATTACTAAATTCCTAAATATTTCTTTAATTGATTATTATGCATTACTTTTAGCTTATTTTATATATTTAAAGTGGAGTTGACTCCATTAGTGTCTACAATAATATATGGGCCATGATATGGACTCTGATTTTTCTTTTTATTTTCGGTTTTTACAAATACCGAATCTCCTACTTTAAAATTTGATTTATTTACATTTTGGTCATAAATTTCTTTTCTTTTGATTTTTGTTGCATTTATAGTTTTTTGGCATTTTCGATAGATTTCTTTAATCTTAATTTTATTCCTGTTGCATAGTCTTCAATGTTGTAATTGATACTTCTTGTATTTATGATATCGCTAGGCAATGTTGGTAATTTCCCGAATATTAGTTCAAACGGGGAGTAAAGTGTATCTATGTGTGGAGTTGTGTTGTATGCAAAAGTGTAATATGGAATCCATTTGTCCCATTCATAATCTTCTGCGAAGGAAAGTAAGTATTCATTTAATGTCCTATGATTTTTTTCAAGAGCTCCTATTGTTTGGTGATGGTATGGAGTTGAAAATATTTGTTTCGTGTTTAGAAGTTCACATATGTTGTGCATTAGCTCACTTACAAATTCTGTACCTCTGTCGGATTTTAAATTTTTTATACAGCCGTATTTTAAAATCAACTGTTCGACTAATGTAGTCGCTATTGTTTTTGCTTCTTTATTTTCAATAGGATGTGCAATAACATATTTAGAGAAGTCACATTGCATTGTTAATATGTATCTGTACCCGTTCGAAATGCGTAATGGACCTACCGTATCTATGCTTACAGTCTCAAATGTGTTTGTTGGTGTATCTGTCACTATAAGTGGTTCTTTTATATGTTTTGTTATTTTATTTCGTGTACATGCTGCGCATTTATATATAAATTCTTTAACCATTTGTCTCATGTTTTTCCAAATGTATCGTTGCTTTAGCTTTAAAACAGTTTTTCTAATTCCTAAATGTCCTGCTGTGTTAGTTGAGTGAAATTCATCAATTAATTTATATTGTATTATAGTACTTTTTATTTGTATTGGAGCTTTATATATTAATATTGTTATTGGCACGCTTTTATTTTTCTCGAGTTCATTATATTTTTCTTTAAATTTCTTCATTTCTATATTCTTTAGTATATACTCTTGTTCACAAAGTGCTAGCTCCTTTATCTGTGAACTTTGCATAGAACTATGTAGTTTCTCCAACATTGAATCTAGTTTCAAAGGGTCATCGCTACACGTCACTTGCACTTCATTTTCATTTATATCAACTGTAGCGCTACTTTTATTTTCAATTTTAAATTTCAATCTTTTTAGATTTCTAACGTCATTAAAAGATGTACATTCCCAAATATGAAGTTGATCAGGCTTCTTAGGAGATGTAGGTTTTTTAATGCGTTCCCGGGTTAATATATTTTCTTGCGGCAAAACTTCTGTTTGCGCCTTATTTTCATTTCTTTTAATTGCATGCGTTCTTTCATTATTAATTTGTGCGGCCTTGCTCCTTGTTAAAATGTTAATATTTTTTTCTTTTATTGTATTATTATTTTCTTCTTTTATTTTTTCTTCACTCGTGGGTATCATCGCCTTTAAAATGTCACTATCTAATTTGATGCGTGACAGTGCATCTGCATTTGTATTTATTTTTCCTTGCTTGTATATGATTTCAAAGTCATAGTCTGCTAAATCTACTCTTATTCTTGTCATTTTTGATGACGGCTTTCTGTGTGAAAATAATGATACTAACGGTCTGTGGTCGGTCACAACCATAAATTTTCTACCGTATAAGTATGTCCTAAATTGGTTAATTCCCCAATGAATTGCTAGTAATTCTTTTTCTATTATTGGTTTATTTATATCATGTTTTTGCAAAGCTTTACTTGCATATGCAATTGGTAAGTCATGTCCTATTTCACCTTGTGATAAAATTGCTCCAAGGGCAAAATCAGATGCGTCCGTCGTAAGTACAAAGGGTTTGTCAAAGCTTGGGTATTGTAAAATCGGAGGATTAATTAATTTATATTTTAGTGTATTGAACGCTTTTTCGCACTCTTCTGACCATATTAATGGTTGTCCTTTTCTTAAAAGTGTGTTTAGGCATTTGGCAATTAGTGCAAAATTAGGTATAAATCGTCTGTAATACAATAATTGCAGAATGCTATAAATCTTCTTGTGTCATCTGCATTTGTTGGTCTTGGGTAAGTGCGTACCGCTTCGCATTTATTTGGGTCTGTTTTGACACCTTTATCTGTGATTAAATGTCCTAAATAAAGAACTTCTGGCTTAAGAAATTGACATTTGCTTGCATTTAGCTTAAGGTTGTACTTCTTTAGTCTTTCGAAAACATTTAGTAGATTTTGGTTGTGATACTTCATAGAGCATCCGAAAACAATAATGTCGTCCACGTAGAGAAATGCTTCTGCTTTTAATCCAGCATTCTTTGAAAACTATTTGAAGATATTTTTAATCCAAAAGGTAGTCGTTTAAATTGATAATGGCCATCTTGAGTAGAAAATGCTGTCGGTGGTCTTGAGTCTTTATCTAATGGGATTTGGTGGAATGAACTTGTCATGTCCAAAGTTGTGAAGTATTTCGCTCTTCCTAGCATGTCTAATATGTCTTCTAATCTTGTCAATGGGAATTTGTCATTTATAATTTTGTCGTTAAGTCTTCTATAATCTACTACCAATCTCCTAATCTTGTCAATGGGAATTTGTCATTTATAATTTTGTCGTTAAGTCTTCTATAATCTACTACCAATCTCCATTTCTTTTTACCATTTTCACTTTTCTTAGGTACTAGGAGAAGTGGTGAATTATATGCACTAACAGATGGTTCAATTATGTCGTCATTGATTAAATTTTGTACTTGCGTTTGTATTTCCTCTTGCTGTGCTTGCGGGAGTCTATAGTTTTTTATGTATACCGGTGAGTTGTCAGTTAAATTGAGTTTCTGTGTATAAAATGAGTTCGTCGAGAGGCTTTCACCTTCAAGGTGGAATATTGATTGATACTTATAAAACATGTCATATAATTCGGATTCTGTATTTTTGTCTAGATTTTCTAATTTTAGTTCTGTTATCAGTTTTTTAAAACGTGAGTTGTTGTAAATGTTAAAATTCTTGGATGTGGTCATAATGTTGTAATCAGCTAATTTTTCAGTGATGAGTTTTAATTGTTTGATTTTTACAGCCTCGTCATTGACATTAATAATTTTTATGTGACAGTTTCCTTTTGCAGGAATTATTGAGTTTGCTAAAAATATTCCTTGTTGGATTTCTTGATTTAAAATGACGCTATCTTCTTTTATTTTTAAATTTATCGGAAATATTTTTTCTGTCCTGGGTGGTATTTCAAAAGTTTTATCTGAATGTAGTGTGGTTTCTATTGTGATAGTACTTTCTCTGTTATTGACAGTTGTAGTTAATATGAATGTTTCATAATCAATTTTACATTGGTGTTTTATCAAAAAATCTCTACCTAGAATTCCATCAGTTTCGGTGGGAAAGTCTTCTGTTACTAAGTGAAATTTAATGTCAGTATTGTCTTTACCTATCCGGAAATTTAGATTGGCTGTGCCAATTGAAATTATTTCCTCTTTAGTAATGCCTGTTAGTGTGCATTTGTTATTACCGTCATAGTCGAATTCATTTTGGAATGGATTTTTGCAAATAGAAATATCGGCTCCAGTGTCTATAAGGAATGTCATTTTTTTTGTTTAAATTCGTATTGAGAATTGTAACGAAATTTGTTAAGTTTTTTGTTATTATGTACATTTTGTTTATATCTTCCCCGAAGGAGGTTAATTGTTGTCCTCCGGGTCGCCCTCGTTTCCCTGATTTTGCATAAAATGTATTTGGCGACCATTTCTATTATTTTGTGGTCCTTGTCTATTTTGATTGAACCTGTTGTTGTTTGCAGGTCTATAATTATTTCTATGTCCATTGTCTTCACTGAATGTGTTGTTAGTATTTCGATAGTTGTTATGGCTGTTTGGAGGTCTAAAGTTATTTCGGTTATTGTTATAAGTATTATAATTGTTGTTACTGCCTCTAAATATGTTGTTGTTATTGTTGTTAGCATTTCTTCTTTGGGTATTATTATTATTACTGAAATTATTGCGGTTGTTATATCTTTGATTATTCGAAATGAACATAACTTTAGAGTTATTGCCTTGGTTATTTTCAAGTTCTAAAGCTAAATCTACTGCTGATTCAAATGTTTTTGGTAGTGAGGCAAATATTGTCTGTTTATATGGTTCATTTATACCGTTTTTGAATACTGTTAAGCTGTATTGTTCATTTAATTGTGTAATTAATGCTTTTTGTTCTGTTGTAGCATTGGTGCCTATTTGCAGAATTTGTAGTTTGTTGAGTTCTGAAACTAAAGACAAAATTTTGTTTCTGAACATTGTTATATTCTGGTTTCGCTGATAAAGGTTTGCTAATTGGCTCTGTATTTGTGGGATTGTCGTTGTTGATTTATATTTTGACAAAAGTGAATCTTTTACTTCTTGGAAAGTGCTTGGTATTTGAACAGAAATTATGTTAGTTCGTACTGTTTGGGTTAATTTTACGTATATTACGTAATCGATTAGTGCGGTTTTACCTGTTGAGCTTAGACCATTGTATATGATTTCTACAATTTTGAGGAATGATTCTAGCTCTTTATGATTTCCCGAAAAGCTGGAAATAGCCTTTGTTGCTACTTCTAAGTTGAATACGGACATTATGAATATTGGGATTTTTACTTCGGGTTCCGTGTTGGGGATATCAACTGTGTAGGTTATTGGTGTGCTAATGTCATGTGGTAGAGTGCTTTCTAGTTCATAGTTTCCTAATATTTTTATTAGTTTGTCTCTATGGTGCCAGTAAATATCAAAGCAGTGTTTTTTGTGTTCTGGTGTAAGTTTGTTTTTATATGTGTCAACTATGCCTCTTATGTTTCTAGTGCCTCAAATAATATTTGTAAATGCTTAGTTAGCGTTTCATGTTTTACTTTTGTTGTTTCATTTAAGCATTTGTAGCTTTTGTTAAAATTGTCTTTTTCTGTAATTAAATTGTCATAAATGTTTTGCCAATTTTCCATTCTTTATTTAAATTTTTGAAACAATAGTTTTTTTTTAAATGTTTCCTATATAAACTATGAATTTTAATTATAAAATTTGTAATTAATATAATTGTTATTATTAATAATAAAATTTTAATTAATGAATCATCCTTATTTTTATCTACCACTACTTCATTAATTACGTTAGCACTTGGCTTTTCAATTGATGATTGGGTTTTTCCCATAGTATATTTTTATTATTAATCTAATTTCAGTGTTTGGAATTTGATTTGCTACGGATTTCTTCCTTGGTCTTGCTGTCCGTGGCTAAATTGAATTGCTTATATAACAGCGCCTTCTCCTTCCTTTCCTGGAATGCTTTTCCTCCACGCTTTTTCTTCTTCTTTTGTTGGTTTGGAGTATGCTGTTGCTTTGTTTGACGTTCTTTATATTCTTTTATTGTTAATGGTTTTGGTCCGGCAAGTTTTGGAGTTGGCCTATATATTGGTGCTATATTGTTATTTGTAGCAACCGGAATATATGGCTCTATTTCTTCCGCCCTATTTGAGTATATAAATTTTTAAAATCTTCTAGAGTAGCGTTGAGCTCAACTCTATCTATGAAATTCATTTGAATTTTGTTTCGCCAGCTAAATTTCAGGATATTAAAATTTTTGTTTGGTTCAATCTAATGAGGCCCTAAACGAGGTCCCTACGTAGATAGCCTATTCTGTTTAATTTTTAAACAGCTGTTCACAATTCAGCTAATCCATAGGCTTGCATATTTCAGCTGGCCGAAATCATTGAATCAATACACAAAGAGTTCTGAGAATTGACTGATTTTATTCAAATTCTTACATTCTATTTATACTAAATTTTTGTCACAATTCATTTCCGCGATTTCCATATGTTTGCTGACATTGCATTTGAAGTGGACGTTGAAGTGGTGTAGAGGTTGTCTGGTTTACTAAGATTTAATATCTAAACTTGCTTAAGGTATACAAGCCAAACAGAACCAAGTACCATATACTATAACCATTCCGACCTCTTCCAGTCTACTCAGCCCAAATTCTGGTCAAATGACCTATGCCAACGTTGTAAAATCCAGTGAACAGGCCTTACCAGTCATTCCTTCCAGTCATTTACCCAGTGCATGACACAATTTATGTCAACCATGCAAAGTATTGTTCAAGACATAATAAAGGCGCAAAGCCAAATGCTCCAAGCCCTGTTGACCAAAATAAGAGTGAGCTCAGGATTTGCTTATGGAATGCCAATGGTATAGACCAGCATAAATTAGCACCTAAATTCACCCAGGAGTATAATCTTTATATCCCTGCGGTTAAGCTGTACAACACTAACCATCCAGATGGCAAATCACATGGTTGCACAGCTATACTCATAAGGAACCGTTTAAAGCACAGCTTTCTTAATTCATTTTCAACACATTGATTGCAGTTCACTTCGACTACACCTGATTTACATTATTCGGCACTTCAATCCGAAGCATTGCCTCTACCTTCTTTGGGTCCACGTGTATACCGTTCTTGTCCACCACATAGCCCCCGTGACCTTTACACCAGGCGAGACATAAGCAAAATCAGGTTCCAAAAATCCCTTGCCTTTATGACCCGAAGGAGGGACAAACGTATCTATCGAAGACCTCACTGACCTCCTTGAATCTCATTTAATAGTAGGTCGTAGTGCTGGAGGTGTAAGAACTCCAATTTCAACTCCCTAATTTACTCCTACTTGGGGTGTCCATGTCGCACACCCTGGAAACGGGTGCAACTTCTGTGCAAGATGCGGTAACTAACCCATGTGGAACCTTGGGTCCCGGCTAATGAGAGAGAAAATTTCAGTGGAGCCACTCTGACATATTCGGTTTAAGGTTTAAGGATCTACTGAAGTCTAGTTGCAGCATCTGTTCAAAAGAGATGCAGCTGCGAGCAGACGTTGGCCTTGAAGGGAGCGACTCGCTATAAAAATGTGTACAAACTTTAAACTCACTCGCACAGCCAGGTTGAGCGCTGGGTTTGGGACCCGCCACGTAGAAACCAGCTTCAATGAAAATGTTCACAACGCCTCGGATGAGAGACCCGCATTCTGGAGACAACCCCTGCAAACGTTTAAAGGATTATGATTTGAAGGCATGTACCTGGAATGTCTGGTCTCTTAATGGGAAAGGTGCCACTGCCCAGCTAAACTAAAAGCTGACATCACCGCCGTCCAAGAAGTGCGATGGACAGGACAAGGACGACAGACTGCCGAACGATTTTCTACTCGACTTGCACTCCTACTTTCTAAGAGCACTTATCAGCAACTGGGTATAAGGGAATCGTGGGACGGTATTTCCAGCTCCCTATGAACAGTTGCAAACGAACCTATTGGTTCGACCACTACACGTGCGGGATGGGATAGATACCGAAAATTGAAGAGAGCAGCAAGATGCTTGAGAAGCTGGCCGACAAAAGTATTTCTCGAAAATTCTGTGAAAAAATACGACAGCTTACAGAAGGTTTCAATAACAGAGCAGGCTCTTGTAGAACACAAAGAGGTGATCTAGTAACCGATCCAAAGAATATACAAAAGGAGTCCCCACAGTCTGCCCAAATATCGTGGGATAACCGTCCTGTAGAGCATATTGGGTGAAAAACTAAAGCGTCCCGTCGCCAAACTGATTGAACCTTATCAGTGTGGCTTTAGACCTACATATCAGCCAGATATTCACCATGCGCCAAATCTTGGATAAGACCCGTGAAAAGAGGAACGACACCCACCACCTCTTCATCGATTTTAAAGCCGCATTCGACAGCACGAAGCTGGCGTACGCAGATGATATTGACATTATTGGTCTTAACAACCACGCTCTGAGTTCAGCTTTTTCCAGACTGGATAAGGAAGCGATGGATATGGGTCTGGTAGTGAATTAGGGAAAGATGAAGTATCTTCTATCATCACATATACATTCACCGCATTCTCGGTTAGCCTCCCACGTCAATGTTGACAGTCATAACTTTGAAGTCGTAGATAACTTCGTCTATCTTGGAACCAGTATTAACACCAACAGCTATGTCAGCCTGGAAATTCAACGCAGAATCACTCTTGCCAACAAGTGCTACTTTGGACTGAATGAGCAATCGAAAAGTAAAGTCTTTTCTCGACGAACGAAAATAAAACACTACAAGCCCCCCGTCGTTCCCGTCCTGCTATATGTTGCGGAAGCATGGACGATGGCAACAACGGATGAGTCGGCGCTAGGAGTTTTCGAAAGTAATGCTTTGCATAAGATTTTGGGGCCTCTACGAGTTGGTAACGACGAATACCGCAACCGATGGAATGATGAGCTGTATGTGATGTACGACGACATTGACATAGTTCAGCGAACCAAGAAACAGCGGCTACGTTGGCTAGGTCATGCGGTTCGGATGGATAAGAATACTCCAGCTTTGAATGTTTTGATGATAATTAACTCCTCGTAACAACCTAAGGATTTTGTGACTGACCTAAACCATTATTACGTATTTCCTATAAATTGATCTGTCAATCCTCGGAGGAGACACGCTTGAAACACACCGCGCAGCTGGGTTGCTCCAAATCTCCCGCTCTGACTGTTCCGTGTGTCAGACCATAGTGCTTTGGAACGTGACCTCAGTCAGATGCAATTCTTGCTCCGGCTGGACGTGCTCTGGCCTGCGCACCACTCGTGAGTGGAATGATGCGTACGTTGCCCCGTGCTGTAGCAGTCTGCCCCCGCTTGTAAACACAACAACACCGCCAACCAACACCAACGTGCGGAACCAACTTCAGCGGGTAACACAGCAGCAATACACCTCATCCACACATCACTCCCTCACCCCCCGCATCACGAACGTTCCTCGAAACGGACTCGACTCCTACAATTTAACTGCATCGGACTCCAGGAGAAGATCGACGATATAGTCGACTATATGAGCCGGAAGCATCTGTCAATTACTGCGATCCAGGAAACTAAGCTAACCGCCCGCTCGGATCTTCTGAGCCGGGCCGGATACAACATAATACGCAATGATCGCGGGCGAGACCATGGAGGGGGCTTAGCGTTCATCCTACACAACACCAACTCTAGCCTGTCAAATGACCGTAGAGGAATAAAGCTGGTGGAAGAGATAGACGATTCGATATTTTGAACAATGAATGATAACACCCCCACCAGAGTTGTGGGTAATTGCCAAAGCTCGCCTGATATAACAATTGCGAGTACTGAACTGATAAACAGTATAATCTGGCGACCTATACTGACACTAGCATCGGACCACTTTTTCATACACATTGCGATTGACAGACCTCCAGACTTTGTTTCCACGGATCACCGAACATTCGTTTACTTTAAAAAAGCTAACTGGACCGGCTTCACGGAATTCACCGAGAACGCGTTCGGTGCTCTCCTCACTCCAACAGACGTCACCACTGGTGAGCGATCATTCCCCAGGATTGTTGTGACCCCTGCCGCCCGCTTCATCCCTGCAGGCTGAACTGCGGAAATCCGCCTTAATTTCCCGACTGAAGCGGCGGCTTTAGCATCAAGGCGTGACATCCTCTGTAACTCCGATCCGGGGAATCCCCTAATCAGTGATTTCAACGCGGAGATTCGGACCATAGTAAACAATCACAATTGGAAAATTGGGAGGAGCACTTAAGGTCCTGCAACCTCTCCTCTAGGGCAACCAAGCTCTGGGCTACAGTCAAGTCGCTGTCTAACCCGACGAGACACGATGACCGAGTGGAAATTTCAGTCGGTGACCGCGCCTCGTCGGACCCGAAGAGATGCGCGAGCTATTTTAGTCGACTTTTTACATTGCGTTCTTCGGTAGACATAGCGAAACGACGTGTAACCCGCCGTATGCGCAAACTGTCAAACACAAGCGCCGCGCTTGATTTTTCCAGGGGGGAGGTTCAGGGGGTCATTGGGAAGGCGAAAGCCTCTAAATCCATCGGCCCTGACGTAATAAGCATGCTGATGCTTAAACATCTCGGACCAGCGGCAGCAGACTATCTCACCAAGGTCCTCAACTTATCGTTGACCGCCCTAATGATACCGGATGTGTGGAAAAAAGGTAGGGTGGTCCCGCAACTTAAACCGGGGAAACCAGCCATCAAAGGAGAGTCTTATCGGCTTGCTGTTCCCGACTTTTACTCGCCATCTGCGTCCTGCAGCACATCAGCATGGCTTCTGCACAGTGCACAGTACCAAAACAGCACTTAACGCCATAAACACCCAGATAGTCAATGGCCTGAACCAAAACCGACCCTGCGCGAGAACTGTCCTGGTAGCACTGGATCTGTCAAAAGCTTTTGACACCGTAAACAATTCAGTGCTGATCAGCGACATTAAGGAATCCTCATTACCGCCGGGGTCGCAGAGGTGGATCATGGGTTACCTGAGTGGTCGACAATCATCGGTTATATTCCGAGGAGAAACATCGAAGTTAAGAAAAATTAAACATGGGGCTCCACAGGGTGGTGTCCTCTCCTCGCTACTGCTTAATTTTTATATATCGAAGCTCCCTCAACCACAAGAAGGAGTTTCCCTAACCTCGTATGCCGATGATATTGGCGACTGGCCAGGATATTGTCGACCTATGTTCGATGGCTACCTCGCCGATCTCTCCCATTTCGTCACTGCAAGACATTTACGCATCCAACCGATGAAATCCCCAGCTACCTTCTTCAGCAGCTGGACGTAGGAGTAAAGGCTAGAACTAAATGACCAATAAATTCCGACTGTAAATATCCCTGAGATATTAGGTGTCACATTCGATAGCCCGCTCTCCTTCACTCCGCACACGACCGTAATTGCCGCAAAACTCCAGGGCCGCAACAAAATACTCATAGCGCTAACCGGCAACACCTGGGGTAAAGACAAAGAAACCTTGCTGGCAACCTACAAAGCAATTGGCTGGTCGGTCGTAAACTATGCTGCACCGATCTGGGCGCCGGGGGCGAACGAGACGCAGTTGGGGAAACTACAGGCATGCCAGAACACCGCCCTTAGGACTGCGACAGGAAACCTCCTGATGTGGCCGGAGCATCACTCGCACAGCGAAGCATTTATGCTACGAGTCAAGGAGCATAATGCTTTGCTGTGTAAGCAGTCCCTGTTGGGATGCTGCCGCACCTCATAGAAGCCGAACATCCACCTAGGCACATCAGGAAGGGAGTACTCGATTTAAAGAGCACCATTCAGCAACTCGTGCAACAACCTCTGGATAGGACGGCGTACCGACAAGTACTGAACGCCATTCACCAGGAGTCAGTCAACACCTTCAAAGACTCCCTTTCCGTGAATGGCGTGGTTAAGCCACCACCCATTGCAGACAACGAGCTCGAGCTGCATGGAGAGACCCACGCCCCCTTAAACCAACTCATCTAACCCCCTCTCCCTTTTGTCTAACGCCGTCGAAACAGCACGTTTCCTTGACCTCCCCTTAGATGACCTCGGCGACTTAGATTGACAAAGTTTGCCCTAAGCGTGGTTAGCCAGCCGCTACTATAACAACTACAACAACAACCGATTCCTTCTTTTCGGCTTCTTTTCACTGCCGACTGCCTCATGTAATTCGGCGATCTTTGGTTCCATCTGCTGAGTCATGGCTTTTTGGAAGGGCGCGTGCCACCATTTCGTACGCGGGCTCATCCTGCACTAAGCGCTTAATCTCCATTACAAAATAAAAATAAAAGCAAATTATTTAAAGAACCTATACAAAGAGAAAGAACCAAAATATTCAAACTGATAAAAAGATTTAAATCAAAACAAAGGAGAAAAGAAAAAACCCAAATTCCATAAAATTTATTTGTTATATTAATAATGTAAAAGATATTTACCCTAATGTGGCATACTCGGCAGGGAATGTCCACCCCTCAGAGTATATTTCGGACATGAAATAAAAGCTCCTCGTAAAAAAACCATCAGCCGTTCGGAGGCGGCTTAGTATAAACAGGAGGACCCTCCATTTGTTGGAAAAACATCAAGACGCAAACCACAAACTGGAGGAGGAGCTCGGCCGTACACAAAAGAGCCTATCCACAAAAAAAAAAAGGAAACAAAAAAAAAATAATATAATAAAAAAAATCAATTTCAAGAACGCAAGCTACTTAATACAGCAACGGGACACTAAAACCAAATTTATTAAAATAAATAAACCATGAAAATTTGTGTGTATAAGTCAAAATTATCAAAATAAATTCAAAACGATTTTTTCTTCTATTTTTTAAAGCAGAATATGGAAAAAAAATTTCCAATTGTCAATATTAATTCAAACAACTCTCAACTTAAAAAAAGAAAAAAGGAAAAAAATAAAGAAAAATTTTGGACCAGTGCATATAAAAAGTGTACCCGATTATTACCACCTGTATATTATATACAAAAGCTCCAACTACTTTAGCAACAAAAAATACTTGAAAAACAGAACGGATTCACCGATTTCTGTCCTCAACTCTTTCAACAACAATCTTGCCGACACTCTTCAGCAGTACTTAAAACGGCATTTAAAATTCTCTACTGCAAAAAGAAAAAACACTCTTTTGTCGGGCCCTAAGCTAGACGCCACTTCGTCACCTCCACTTTTTGTGTATACAATATGTATGGATGTATGTATATACATACACTCTTCTGATATGTAAATATATATGGGCGTATACGAGTATATACTTACATATATTTATACCTACAGTGGTTGTTGGTTAAAAGCCTATCAACAACCGCACACGTCAACCACGAAACAAACTTCCGCACGGTGACAAAAAAATATCAGATGCGACCGGTCAGCTTAGTGGCAGCATTGCGTACTGCCAGGGTTCAAATCCTTGTACCGCTAATATCCAAAAGTTATGGAAAATTAATTTAATTAAAAAATTAAGTTATTATAAATTTTCTATTTGCGGACGCCCCTCGGCAAAGAATGTCAACCTCTCCGAGTGTATTTCTGACATGAAATAAAGACTCCTCAAAAAAAAAAATTGCAAACGAGTTTTCTAATGGACATCCGGGTATTTCCGATGATAAGCGTCTTATTTAGGTGATAAAGGCTCCCTCAACTTTACATACGTGTACATATTTTTTTTACAACTTTTCAAATGAGGCGGATTAAATTTTTGTGATGAAATACGTTTATAAATATTTAGTAGAACTGTGTGAAAAATGATTTTCGATTTTATTTCAACTTACCTATAAAAAATCTAAAAGCAAACTAGGTCATAGTTTTATTTACTTATTAAAAAGTCACCTATTGTTACAATGAAATAAAGATCACAGCTAAATGTGCAAAGCTTTCTTATTTGAGGACTCTTGCTTTACTGAACATGACTGCGGACTCTAGTATCACGTTGAAATGCACAGATATTATAACATAAAAATAAATATTGCAATAGATTAATTATACGTGTTATGAATACAACCCTTTCGAGAACATGGAAATTAGGTTAAGATGGAGGACCAAGTGGGTTTCACATAGACGCTAATACATCCATAGTGGAAATTAAGAGTCTCAGAAGAAATCTGTCTTCGATTCATTCAACGAGTGAGTCGCCTTTATAGTTAACTGTTTAAAATAAAATCAGAATGAGTTGGTAGTAATATGCTCCAAATACCTTTCTTTGTGAAACGATTAAGGCTAATAACACCGCCGTTCAAGAAATGTGAGGGAGCGTTGACAAGAACGGAAACGACTAGGTCCTCGAGACATCTACTACAGCGGCCTCATAAAGCAGCATGCATTTGGAGTCGGATTCATTGCGAGAGAGACTTTGCTGCCGCCGACCATTTACACCAGTGGTTGAACGTCTCACTACAATCCGCATCAGAGCGGATTTGCGCCCAAGCACCGACGAAAGAGAAGGACGATGTGACCAATGATGCCTTTTATAAGCGCCTATAGTGCTTTCAAAAGCGATACCCCGCCACGATGTGAAAGTCGTGCTTGCCGCTTTTAACGCCAGAGTGGGCAAAGAGGGTATCTTCGGCACAACTGTCGGAAAATTCAGCCTCCACGAATGAGTTAAGCCTAATCGACTTCGCCGGGGCCCGGTTGTCTGTAGTACTAGACTGTCCCCTGATTGAAAAACTCACAAGCAGATCGACTATGTTGTGATAGATGGACGACATGTCTCCGGTGTTCGCAGTCGAAAAGGTGCAATCATAACAGACAGCCAAACGGTTTTCTACTCGACTTGCTCTCTTGCAATCTGAGAGCACTCATCACCAACTCGGTATACGAGAACTGTGGAACGGTATTTAAAGCTCAAACGAAGCTATTTGTTTTCGAAAAGACCGCAAGGCATCCCAATTGGTTAAGTCAATTTTATGAATCTGGAGTGCCGAAATGCAATTATTTATTTCTCTTTGAAGATGCATAATTGCACTGCCAGATTCAAATTCTATTGGGGAAAAATTGAAGAGAATCTTCAATTGGCTGGATATTAACCAATATTCTTTTATTTTCATAGCAATCGCTAAGGCTGCAAAACCCTCATTTGTAAGTGGGGACTTACGAACGATTTCCTTTGCCTCACCCTCTGTCTTTTCTATTAGGTAAAAAAATTTTTCCACCTGGCTAATACGTTTGTTTAGTATGTATATGGCCGAAAATAAATCCCGAAATGTTGGCCAAGATAAAGAATCCCTTTTGAAAGTGTCTATATCACACGGCGGAAGACGAATGTCATGATCCCTGACGACGGACTCTTCTACTTTCTTCTTCTCGACTTCGGACAATAGGCTTGAGAACTCCCCGATTGCTGACATGCATCTTAAATATGCTTGGTAACATATTTGGTATTTTTTCTTAGCTGAGCTAATTCCCTTTGTACCGCCAGTAGAACCTGAGCCCATAAATTCGCTATAAGCAGACTTAACTCTGCCCCAAAGATCTTTCAATTCATCTTTTTGGATTTCAAGACTAAATTTATTATGTTCTATAGAAGTACTATCTTTGAAATCGGACTCAAATTCTAGAAGCGATTTCACTAGTTGATGAAACGACGCCATCATTGAAATAAATAATTTTATATTTCTATAAAATTTAAAGAATGTGCTCATGAATCGCAAATAAATTTTATTGAATTGAAATATTTGTTTAAAACCAAAACAAAGGCGAAAAAAATTCTTAGAAACAATTTACTTAATCTTGAAAGTATGTATGCTTATACCTACATACGTGTATGTGCGCATAAGTGCGATAATTCACACATGTGCTAAAACGATGTGTTGTTGTTGTTAGTGCGCCTGTGTTAAAGTGCAATGTCCAACTTTTGTTTATAAATCAGAAGAAAATACGTAATTTTCTGAAAATTAATAAATTCAAATATGTTAAATTTATTTCGGAATGTTGGACAATTGCCGAAAAGAAAATTTTTAAACAAACATGAGTGGAAAATGCACTAACAACATATGGTACATACACTATTACCGAAAGGGTATACCACTAAATGCACTTCAATCGAGAAAATGGCGTATTTTTTACGAATTAGTTATTTCGCAATGTTAATTATTTTTCATAATAATAATCAATAAACGGAAAAGGACTCTCGACTTTTTTTCAATAAGTATTATATTGTATATACATATGTATATACGCCCCACTCAAAATGTGATATATAAAATATATTTGTACGAGTATGTGCAAATTAAATCTTAAACCTTGTACCTGATGAATTCTTTTTTGTGCATTTGTTGTTGGGGCGAATGTGGTGCCTGTATTCGTTTCTCGAGTGTTGTCGTCAGTGACGCAAGTGAAATGTGTTCCCAGGTTGGTTATTTTCTTTTTTGGGTGTTCACATCTAGCGTAGTTGATACCTCTTCAAATATCCGGCTCGAAGGACCATGTCAACGACTGACGTAAATCGGCCTCAAAATCAGTCGTTGATTCCGAAAAGAATAAATAAAAATCGAATTGAATTAATTTAGTGTTTAATTAAAGGGTGGTTAAATTGTAAGGGCCGATGTTGAATGTGAGCCACACCTAAACGCGAAGTTTTTTTCCTAATTTAATTTGACATTTCTCTATTTCAGACTTACTCAATTTGAACCATGGAGAGATACACAATCCAACAACGTGTTAAAGTTATCCAGACTTATTATGAAGGAGAAAATCATCTTCAGTGACATTAACGGCATAGAAACTACATTATGCCTCAGCGTCATCGAAAATTTGGACCATCGTATGGAGGTGTGCCGCCGAGGTCGCGGCGCTCATTTGGCCGATATTTTGTTACATACATAATTGAGTAATACAAATATATCATAATAAAATAAAATTTCAATAATTTCCTAAATAGTTTGTGTTTTATTCAAAATCAACATCGGCCCTTGAAAATTTAACCACCCTTTACAATATGAATTTGTATAAACGAACAAATTATTGTAACATTAGCATGTACCATATATACGTATGTATATTTGTTGGAAACAATATTCTTTACTTACACTTTGTAAATTTGGGCAATCGCTGTGTCAGCTCGAGGTATCTTCTTGAACTTGCAAATCGGAATTGAATTAAGCGAATTGTATTATTGGTGATCGAACCAATAAGTTGCGGATATAAAGATAAAAACGGTTGCTATATATTATATTTACATACATATTTACTTAAGCCGTTTGGCTACTCGCCTATGCCCAATAGGAAATTATAACATTTAGGCTACATATATACAAAGAAATATTTATATAAAAGAAAAACTTTGTTATACACAAATACAAAATAAAACTTTAATAAAATCTTAATAATTAATAATTAAATAAAATATTGTACAATTTAAATTGAAAACGCAAGTGACTTTTATTTCAAACAACTTCGAAGAAGACACCTGAGCCGGTAAAAAAAAGAAATAGGCCGAGATGCGTGAGTGTAAAGAACTTTAGAATCTGACCGATAAGGGTAATGCTCTAAAATTCTACGAAAACCTACGGCAACTTAGAGAAGGTTCAAGACTGCACTAGGCTGCTATAAGACAGAGAGAGGTGATCTAATGAGTTTGTGAAGGAAACACTTCTTCGGCCTGCTGAATAGCAGAGGAAATGAAACGCTCAGAGATGGTGAGCCCAAAACCCCAAACCGATGATTAAGGAAAAGACGTTCGATTACCCAACCATGTCGAGATTCGAATAGCGATTGCCCGCTAAAAGAATCAAACCAACAGTCATTGCATTCGCGATTCAGCTGCCACACCATTGTTAACAGTCATAACTTTGAACTCATGGATACTTTCTTCTATCTAGGGATCTGCATCAACACAAATAATGATGTCAGCCTATAAATCCAACGCAGAATCACTCCTGCCAACAGGTGCTACTTTGGACTGAGAAGCCAATTGAAAAGTAAAATCCTCCATCAACGAACGAAGAAAAAACTCTTCAATTCCCTCATCGATGCCGTGGAATGGACGGCGGGGAGAAAGGTTTCGCGTACCATTTACGGTCCTTTACGAGTTGGGAACCGCGAACACCGCAGCCGATGGATCGATTCACTGTACCAGCCGATGGAAGCAGAGAAAGAGGAAAACCTGTACTGCATTGGAAAGACCCGGTAAAGAAGGATCATTTCATGTTGAGAATCTGTATGAAGTTTTTTCGCTGGGATAAACTCAGTGAACCCAGGGTTGAATAAAATAACAACTCGCTATTTCGATTTTTAAAACAAATTGTTACTCAGAAAATTCACTTAATCTGCTAAGGTCTACTTCGTAAAGGTAGTGAGATGCAAATCCTTCCGCTCTTTTTATTTTACTTGCTGCAATAGGTTGATAACTAAGGGTAAAATGAAAAACCAATATTAGCTTTTTACCGTACCGTACCGTACGATAAAAACAACAGCTAGTTGTTAATGCGTACATATCTATTAGTTTATGAAAATTCAATTATGTGAATTTAAATACATATACGAGTACATATTCTCGTAATATTATGTTATCTATTATATAAAATTCTCGTGTCACAGTGTTAGACACGATACTCCTCCGAAACGGCTTGACCGATTTTAATGAAATTTTAGGTGCATATTCAGTAGGACTATTTTTCTCACCGAGATGAGGACCTGGGATCTATTTGAAAAAATCTTATTCATATTTGGATTTACTTGAAACTCGGTATACCTATAGGTGTATATTTGCTTAGATTAACAGAAAGATTGCAATTATCTCTGGGTCGGGGACTGACCTATTCAAAAAACCTCTTTTGTCCGTTTGTAACGGGTGTTCTCCAAAAGTAAACGACCGATTGACTTCAAATTTCGTCAGATTGTTTCAATGAAACCTGGGAAGGTCTGGAAGTGATAAATCTTATTTATGGTTCGGCTTACTTGAAATTCGGTACATACGTGTAGGTGGCTCTTCTCTCCTAGAAGTGGGCCTATTCTAAAAGGCGGGTTATTCTCTCCCCATGAAGTGGACCAATGCCAATGGTAAAGCCAAAAATTGTGTATTCCCCAAGTATTGAGCAAATAAAGTCTTGATAAAAAGAAATGACATTATTAATTTCTCTCCGAAAAGTGGACCGGAGACTGACCTATTCAGAAAATTCTTATTTAAATCGAATTACTTGAAATTCGGTGCACAGGTGGATTTTTGCTAAGATTAATAGGAGTACTCTTCCTCTCGCCGGGAAGTGGACCAGGGACAGACTTATTCAAAAGAAGTTTTTTATGGCTTGATTTACTTTAAATTTGGTCATAGGTGGCTTTTTGCTAAGATTAATAGGAAGACTACACTCCTCTCTGGGAAGCGGACCGCGGACTGATTTATTCAAAAAAAAGCTTATTTAGTTTTGGATTTACTTGAAATTTGGTACATAGGAGTCTTTTGCTTAAGTTACCAGGAAGACTGCTCTTTTTTCCGGGAAATGGTCCGGGGACCTATTCAAATACAACTTATTTATTGTTGGATTTACTTGAAATTCGGTGCATAGGTGGTGTTGACTGGAGAAATAAAACAGCGTTTTCGCGCACGTATTTTGAGCGATATTCCAAATCTTTATTAAATAAGTTACAGCTGGACGAAGTTGCTAATATCTGAATTCATAATTAGCAAGTTTAACAATTATATATATATATATATATGAGCTTACTTACATTTGTGCCTGCTAGATTATGCTGCCTTCTCCACCAACGATCAAAATGTAAAGAAAGTTTGAGACGGATGCAGAAGCGTACTACCGAACGCAATTGCAATTGCTTTATGCTTTAGTTCGCTATGAAAATGAACTTCAGCAAAGGTCAAGGCGAATCGATATTAAATTCCCCATGCATATCATGAGGACAAATAACAAATAACAAATAACATGCATAGAGAATGTCAAATAATTTCGCCATCAGTGGAGACAAGAACCATAATCATCAGGCACAAATATTGCCCAATATTTTACAATAATCTTTAAGCCTAGTGCGTTAACACCCCTCCTCGCAAACTTCTTGCTGTGCAATAGGGTTTGCTACTTCAACGTCAAGTCGCGCCAGCTTCACAACAGGCCTTGTCAACAAGCCGCTTGATGTTTTTACTGACGTTCCCGTCAACACCTCTTATAACGTCAAATATTCGACCTCGAGTCCAAGTATTACGTTTCGCATTATCGTCTACAATAACGACGACATCATCTGTTTGGATGGGTGACTTTGATTCGTACCATTTTGAACGTCTGGTTAAACAGGGCAGATATTCTCGAACCCATCGTTTCCAAAACTGGTCAGCTATTTGGCCGGCGACGCGGAAGTTCTTAGCCAGCTGTGTTACAACAACTTCACATTCACCTTTCTCGCGGATACCACTTGAGTTGCCAAGTATAAAATGATTTGGCGTTAAGGCTTCTTGATCTGGCGATTCAATCGGAATGTATGTCAGCGGCGGCATATTAACCGTGCTTTCTGCCTCTATTATCGCCGCCTGAAGGACCTCTTCTCGAATACGATTATCCGCTAAAATACTCATCAAGACTGATTTGATGATGCGCACCATGCGCTCCCACGCTCCTCCCATGTGCGGAGCAGCGGGAGGTATGAAAACCTACTCGATATCTGGATACTTTTGTTCCATCAGGCTAAATTCTATCTTCTCGATTTTCTGTGCCAGCACTCGACTTGCGCCTCTAAAGTTTGTACCATTGTCACGGTCATGCAGGTGAAGAGCACACCCCAACGCTTTTCATGTCGCTTGCCAATAACAACATCAAACGGGCCGAAGTAATCGACACCCGTGTAAGTGAATGGGCGCGTAAATGCAGCGACCCGCTTCGCAGGAAGTGGACCCATTTCTGGTACTACTAGTAACACTCTTCGATTACGACACAGCTGACACTTCTTTGCTGATGCTCTAACGAGAGCTCTGAGACCATGTATGCAAAACCGGTGCCTCATTTCGTTGACCACAATCTCACAATATTGGTGGTGGGTTTTTCGGTGATATAAATCAGTTAACAAATATGTCACTTGATGATTACGTTTAAGAATAATTGGCCGTTTCACTTCTTCTGGCACTACACTGGCTGCATCCATTCTGCCTTTTACTCGTAGGAGTCCATTCTGGTCTATGTAAGGAGAAAATTTAAATATTATACTCTTTCAGCTTACCCAAGCATCAAGAGTGTTAAGCTGGTGCAACTCCTCAGCAAAGCATTCAGATTGACATTCTCGAACAATCAGGATTTCGGCACCCTCACACGTTCGATCTTATAGCAGCTTCTCTGTTACTGTATTTTTTTTCGTTTCCCATTTCTTGATATGTCGAAGAAAACGCAAAACGCACATCTGAGCTGCACGAAGCCTTTCCCATTTACTAAAGCGCTTTGGGTCCGGAGTGTAATTGTTCAAATAACTGTTTTCTACATTTACGTGGTAGATTGTTTCGAGCCCCTCCTCACAAGGCTTAATAAACTCCGACTGCGGCCAACAATTTCCTGGCGCTCGGAGGAAGTCTGGCCCAGTAAACCATCGTGAACTACTGTCTAGAACCAAATTATTGCTCCATTTGGTGCCCTCATCTGTGACGTTGTTTTTGGACGAAACCCAGCGCCATTCATTGACATCCGAATCTTGTAGTATTTCACCGATACGCACCGCCACGAATTGATTATATTTTCTTGCATCGGATCGTATCCAGTACAGCACATCTTTTGAATCTGACCAAAATATTCGACGTACAATTCCAACAGAAAGTTCATCCTGAACGAATCTTGCTAGTCCCAATCCTAAGATGGCCGCCATCAATTCCAACCGCGGTATCGATATTGGCTTCAAGGGTGCTAAGCGGTTTTTGGTCATCACCAGACTGCAATAGGACTCTCCTCGAATCTCTGTCCGCTAAGCTACTGCTGCGTATGCGAGTATACTCGAATCAACAAAAACATGAAGCTCAAGAATTTCGCGGTTCCTTATGTTCATATAGCATCTTGGAATATGCACTTGATTAAGTAATTTAAGTTTGCGTACCCACTGCCACCACGCGATACGCTCCTTTTCATTTATGGGTTCATCCCAGGAAATTCCTGACCTCTACATTTCTTGCAGTATCATTTTAGCTTTCACGACGAAAAAAAGAGTAGTCCCAAAGGATCAAAAATCATCATTACCGCACGTAATATTTCCCTCTTAGTCGGACGGTTTGATTCGTAAAAGAAATGTTCCTTGAATTTCTGTACAAACATCAGCTCGTCGGTATGCGGTCGCCACCACATGCCAAGGACCTTTTCAATACCATCCGCCGGCTCTTCTAGGCACTTGTCGCTTAGTTTGGATTGCCCTGATATGGCATGCAGAACTCGCTTCGAATTAGAAAGCCAATTGCGCATTTCAAAGCCGCCTTCACTATGAATGCGTTTCACTTCATTTGCAAGCAGGATCATTTCGTCTTCCGAATCAACACTCTGAAGGCAGTCGTCAACAAACGTATTTTGTACAATGGCTGAAACCGCGGTAGGAAACTCCTCTTCGAACCGATGGGCATTTTTGTTTTTTATATAATTTGCCAAGGAAGGCGAGCAAGAGGCGCCGAATGCCATAACGACCATGGCGAAAACGTCTGGCTCACGCGTGTTATCACCGTCGCACCAAAGAAATTGTTGCGCTACTTGGTCTTCTTTAATGACTGGCACCTGGTGAAACATCTCACGAATGTCACCACACAACGCAACTGGTTTTTCTCTAATGCGAATTAAAACACCGGCCAACGATTTTAAAAGAACGGGGCCTTTCAGCAAAACATCATTTATCGCGGCCCCTTCAACTTTGGCGGCTGCATCCCAAACCAAACGTCTCTTGCCTTTATTGATGCTCAGGACTGAGAAGATAGGAATGAACCACGCCTTTCCTGTTTTAGAAGTTTCGTCCGCTCTTAACTTTCGCACATAACCTTTGCGTAGATAGTCTTGAATGCGTTCTCTCATAAATTGTTTGATATCTGGATCTTTATTCATTTTTCGCTCCAAACACTCAAGTCGTTTAAGCGCCATACTGTACGACTGCGGTAAGTTATTGCGATCAAATTTCCATAGTAGCCCAGTTTCCCAGCGTTTTTCATTCTCAATGTACCTTGTGGTTTTTTTCATTATCTGCAATGCACGCTTGATCGCCGGACTTATTCCAAGTGACTCGACAGAAAAGAATGATCGCATCAACCTATCAAGGCTTCCGCTATTAGTGCACTCACAAATGTGCATCAAACTTTCTGTGGAAGACCCGTTGTGCTTATCGCGACCATAGACAGACCACCCTAATCGACATCGTGCTGCTACCAGTCCATCATCCCGGCTTTGATGAATCTCTAAGGGCACACAAAGTTTTATATTGTCTAAGCCGACCAGAAGTCCCGCCTTGAAAGAGTCGTATGATGCTATAGGTAGTGATTTAAGAAGATCACGATTTAGAATGTCGTTGACTCGTAGACACTGCTGTGGTAACTCTAAATTCGCAATTGTTCGTACGCCGCGCAGGCTATATTTTCGACTGTTTTTGTTTTTCGATGAAATTTCTAAGGAAACTACTCGAGAATTATTATCCTGTTGAGTAATATTCCCCGTTCATCTGAGGCAAAGTTCTTCGCTGGGACCAGTAAGCTTAAGTTCTTGGGCCAAGCTATCGTCCAACAATGTACAAGATGCGCCTTCGTCGAGAAGAGCGACTGTTTCCACAGTAATACCATTAGCGTGTAGAGTTACAGGGACGTATCTGAAAAATGCTTTGTCGTATTGTTTTTGATGCAAGCATACCACGGAATTATCAGTCTGCGTATTAATACCTCCGTTTTGCAGTCGTTGACCGTGTAGAAGTGGATTATGAGCCAAGCGACATCCATCGACGCCAAAGATCTTGTTAGAGTTACATCTACGAACCAGATGATTCTTAAAGCACCGTATGCAAAGGCGCTTTTCTTTAATTAATTGCCAACGAAGTTGTCTGCTTAGCGCCTTGAAATTGCCGCATTCAGCTAGATAATGAGCTCCTGCGCATTTAACGCAGGAAGGCTGCGGGGACCGATTATTAGAAGTTGACAGCTCGACGGCTTTTATGACCTACTTTCATCTCCGACACCGTGTTGTTCACAGGAGTAACCTGACTGGCATAAGATGCCAACCCAAAGAGCCATTCATCACATATAGTAATGTCAACTCGCATAAGACCTAACCGACGTCTGCCCCATTCCAGCTTCATGTCTCCTGGTAGTTTGCTAAGAAGTTCGTTGAGCAGCATAGGATCGTTCAAATAACCATCGAGGCCCATAGCTTGCATCGTCGCCCTATAATTTTGAACCGCATGTAGTTCGTAATAAATAAGGGCCATTCTTCGGGCTTGCCTGCAAAGGAGGGTAAATCTTTAGTTATCGCTTGTCTAGCCGCTACCTGCGCAGGCGACAGCGTAGCCACGAAAGTTTTATTTGGCATTGATTGCCCTATTGCGCTCGGCATTACGGGGGCAGATGGCATAAACGAATTTGATTGAAATTGGTTAGATGCCCATCCTTGCGTAGTACATGGCAGAGGATATGGTGCTTGAACATGTGCACCGCTTAAATACCTGTGCTCATTTATATGTGGAACCTGTCCATTAAGCGACTGAACAAACGTTGAATTTGCGGATGGTTGGCAACCGCCAAAATTATTAACACCATTGTACATCATAATGGAATGACCTGGTTCTATAGCTAGGGGTCTACTGACTTGTGTATGTTCAGATGGCGGACCAGACTCTACGCATGTCATCAACGGTGCTTGGCAAAGGTACGGTACTGTGCCGTATTTGGAGTTTAAAGTCGTAAACGTAGATGGTGAGTTAACGGAACCGCCGAACATAGTATATGTGGAAGATGCCGTTACAACTGTATCTGAAAACGTACAAGATGCGGTGGCGTTGGCCAACGGTAAACGAGCTCCTATATTTGCGATATCTGACAACATAGCAGCTGAAAATACATCATGCGTCATGGATGCAGCGCCAGTGAACGCGGATGCCAAATTTTTTGAAGGTGCTTCAGTAGTCTCAAGTTCCTGAACTGTAGGAAGAGCGAAAGGTGATGTTGTTACACTGGTTATGGCCGATGCGCTGGATAGCGGTATGATGCCGGCGTCGGAAGTAGTGTTCTCCGCGTGGCTCATATTGACTGCCAGTTCACTATGTAGTTATCGCACAAATATTTTAGAATGTTGACTGGAGAAATAAAACAGCGTTTTCGCGCACGTAATTTGAGCGATATTCCAAATCTTTATTAAATAAGTTACAGCTGGACGAAGTTGCTAAAATCTGAATTCATAATTAGCAAGCTCAACAGTTATATATATATATACCTATATATATATGAGCTTACTTACATTTATGCCTGCTAGATTATGCTGCCTTCTCCACCAACGATCCAAATGTAAAGAAAGTTTGAGACGGAGGCAGAAGCGTACTTAGCTACTGAACGCAAATAATCTAGGCGAATTAATACAATTGCTTTATGCTTTAATTCGCTATGAAAATGAACTTCAGCAAAGGTCAAGGCGAATCGATATTAAATTCCCCATGCATATCATGAGGACAAATAACAAATAACATGCATAGAGAATGTCAAATAATTTCGCCATCAGTGGAGACAAGAACCATAATAAGCAGGCACAAATATTGCCCAATATTTTACAATAATCTTTAAGCCTAGTGCGTTAACAGGTGACGTTTTGCTTAGATTAAAAGGAAGGCACTTCTCTCCGGAAAGTGGACCAGGGACTGACCTATTAAAAAGGTACATAGGTCGGCAAGGTAAATTTTGCAGGTATGAGGTGGTTTTTCTAGCCATACCGTCACAAATGGTGAGTTAGACCAGTTGGTGACGAAGATGTTTCATTGATTTTGAGAGTAAATGGCTGAAAGGAATCTTCCACGTAAGGTTCGCGTCGAAGGATATTTTTAGCGAGCGGGAATTCTCTTCGGAAAATCATGGTCTAACTGATATAGTGTGCTGAATACAACAGACGTGTATGGGGCGCAGTTGACACCAAATGTGACTGTTTTCAGCTTTAAGTCTTCTAGCAGCTTATCATGAATATCAAATCATTTTAGAGACTGAAACCAGTGTAAAGCATAGGATATTCTGGAATACGCGTCGAATACCACCCTTACCCTTGTGGTTTTGTTGTCTGGTTTGCGTACAGAATGATGGGATAAATAAAAGGAGTAATATTTACCACTTTTTATTATTTCTAGACATGAGATAGGCTCCATATACTCCATAGCGATATATTCCCCCAGAACTTCGAAGTATTTTGCTTAAGATTGTTTTTTTGCAGAGCCCTTTTCACGATACTCAATGTGTGTAGAATTGCGCAGAGTGAGCTGAAAGAATAATAAATAGCGCAGGATGTGCAAGGTAACTTGTAATGAGATGAAACGATTTTTGCTCAATTGGCCAAAAATTCAAAGGGGATTTAAAAATCGGCGATGTGATTGCTGCGGGTTACCAATCTTTGAGTGGTGTGCCAAAACCACTGCTTAATACTCTTTATTACTCTGCTGTCCGCAGAAACCTACGCCTTGGCCTGTTACAAAAGTGACTGAAGCTGGTTTTCCATCCATGCCCGAACATATCTAAAAAAAAAAGAAAACTGAATATACAATGCATCGCTTTCGCGAGATCCATTGAGTTCAGTATGAAACCCTACCGCCCAGACCTAGGAACAAAGTGAATACGACGTCCCGTCAGTTTCAAGCTCAGCTTCATTCTCAGTATTTACTTCATCCGGTTCTTCGCAAAAGTAAGGGCATTGTTGTAGACCTTCACCGCGACCATGTTCAAGCAAAACTTTATTTTTTCCTCCCGATCTTACCTTGGAAATCACTGTTCAACTTTCATCATAGCACAATTTTGGGCTTTCACTGTACGGATGACTCCAGAAAATTATATCAAAAGACTGAGATTGCGCTAAATGGGTACCCCAGACAGGCTAAAATGTGTCTTTGCATTCAGTTACTGTCAACTGTTGCACGTTGTGCAACTGGAAACGTCAGCAACTCCCGTGCAAAATGCGCTAACCAACTCAGTTTTGGATCACGACCGAAAGAGCGCAAACCAGCTCTTTGCCGATTTTAAAGCTGACTTCTTCTTTCGTTCTTTGTGGCATAGACACCGCTTTTCGCTGTTTGGCGCCAATTAGAGATGCAAGTCAGGTTGTTTTCTACGTGATCTTCGTAATGAAGTGAAGGTCTTCCTCTGCTTCCTACTGCGAGCACTGCTTCGAAAACTTTCAAAGCTGGAGTATTTTTATCCATCCGGATCACTTGACCTAGCCAACGCAGCCGTTTTTTTTTTGTTTCGACGATTTAAATCAATATCGCCGTACAGCTTTTCTCGCGAAAACTGCTTACATCGATTCATGTTGTCATCGTTCATGCCTCGGCACCATATAGCTGCACAGAAACGATGAGCGACTTGTTTCTTCTTTGCTTGTCGACAGAGGACTTTACTTTTCAATTCCAAAGTAGCACCTGTTGGCAAGGGAGAATCTGCGCTGAATTTCCAGGCTGATAATGTTGTTGCTGTTAATACTGGTTCCATATAGACGAAGTTATCTATGAGTTCAAAGTATTGGCTGTCAACAGTGACTTGGGTGCCGTGTCGCGAGTGTAATGCCTGTTTTTTTGATGACAGAAGATATTTCGTCTTGCCCTGGTTGACTACCAGACCCATATCCTTCGCTTCCACTTACACTCTATTGTGCTTTGCAGCTCGTATTATTTTCTCCAGCAATGGATTAAAGAAGTCACAAGATAAAGAATCACCTAGTCTGAAACCTCGTTTGGTATCGAACGTATCGAAGAGGCCCTCCCGATCGAGGTAGTGTGCCTGGATCACATTTTCACGGGTCTCATCCAAGATTTGACACGTGGTGAATATCTGATCAATGGTTGATTTGTAAAGGTCAAAAGTTACACTGATGAAGTCCAACCAGTTTGTTGACGGTATGCGTTAGTCCAACATTGCACTTGAGAAGACCATATATGCGACAATAAGGGGGTTTATTCCACGGTAATTGGCACATACTGTCCCGGTCTTTAAACCGGTTGTCCCCATCATACCAGAAGTTCTTGCAACCTTTCATAAATCCAACAGTTTTGTTTGCAACTGTACGTTAACCGGACCTAGTCATTTGGGTGGTCGGGGTTCTTGCTCTTTGCATTTTGCCGTAGCTTGTTGCATATATAAAAACTCTATCATGCACTGAAATTGGATCGAAACCAAAATGGAAAAATTTGATAAGAAAGGTTGCACTCACATTCTAAATAATCAAAAAACGGACGGACTGCTTAAAACGGACATACTTAAAAACATTAGAAAATCGAAAATAAGGAAAAACAAAAATAGTCAATAAATTATTCGTTCATGTTTGTGCAAACAGCAAGACGGCTTGTGAATTTTGATTTTTATCCATCCATGAGTCAAGCTCACCGATAGAAACAGACCCTGTGCTAGATGTCCCCGCCTCATCAGGTCTTAACGATAAGCGTAACTTATCACGTAAAGCATCCAGGTATGCTGTCAGGACTTTCCTAAACATCGTCCAGTCAGTCGTCTTCCTATTCCTGTACGCAGCGATCGATGGAGTTCTCATGGTGAGATTAAAAGATGTATATAGATGGTCAGAGAAGGAAGGCTAATTGACTACTTGCCAGTTTCAGATCTGGTCAGAAAGTGAGTTCGAAACTAAAGTGATATCAAGAACCTCCTTCCTGGTAGAAGTTACGAAGGATGGTTTGTTTCCACAGTTACAGATTTCTAACTTGTTTTCTAAAATAAAATCAAGTTTCCTGGTGCGTATACCATTTGGTGTGTACCAGAATTTAGTCCACATATTCTGTCACCCACTATCCAGAGCTCCTAACCAGAACTAAGTCATCCGCTGCCTTGGAGTGGTGCAAATTAATTTGGTGTATCAGCACCATCCTGAGAGATTGAGAGGTTCATGGAACTGACCTCCTCTACTTGGGGAGGTTTATGACAGTGGTGTCGATATCCTCCTCTTCAGTGCCGGATTCCAGAAGCTGGTCCTCCTCCATATTTTCCCAGCGGGTGTCCTGACGAACCCGATTCCGAGAGCGTTTCGCTTTCAGCATCCGATTCGGCACGGATCTCCTCCTCTGGGTCGCCAGACAGCCCCGGTTCACTCATGGTGGTTCCGGTAAGTGACACACGTTTTTCCTCTCCCATTGAGCCGCTTCCATCCCCGAGATCGCTCAAGGCAATGTCCGGGTCATTGGGAATCGCCTCCTTGGGAGCTGTAGGGTTAGTAGACCCGCTCGCGGCGTTCTCTACTACCCTAGCTTGGTTCTCACCCTTCTTGTGGACTTTTAGCGTGATAGAGTAGAAGCCGTAACTTATAACTCACCCACAGTCCACGAGAGCTGGGAGGGAAGCATCGCTTATGACAAATCTCACAAAGCGTTGCTTCTCCTTGACTTCAACAAACTTGGACTATCCTTCAATCAGAGGTGGGTAGCTCCTCATTGCCAAGTTGGATGAGTTCCAGAATATCCTTGGGATCGGAGAGCTCTACTGACACCCAAGCCCATGCTCGTGGCCTGCTGGGGATCTCGTCCCTATGCACAGCCTCCAAGCCTGCCTCAAGCCAGAGATCACCGACCTCAGCGATAGCCTCTTTATATAGATTTACCGCTTTATCGTCCCGCCACAAGTTTTACGTGGACTTTCTGCCACCTTGCGTCGCGCACTACTCGTGCAGGGCCAGGATGTCTTTGCAGTATCCCTTTGTAAACCCTACACAATCCCATCAGCACAGATTTCCAGTTATCCGGAGAAATGTACCCGTCCGGGTGCCCCTTGTCTACGACCGCCAGAGTTAGATGCTCCTTGGCAACCTCGCTGAAGGGTCTTGCAGTTTGGGCGGTTGGCTTCTGATGTGGTGCTGTGGGCCTGGGCCTCTTGGCTCCCCTCGAGATATTTTCCCGAGACCTAGGTATTTTTGCTATAGGGGGGGGGGGGGGTTCGCTTCTCACTGGCAGCGAGAATGCCTATCGCCCATTTCATGCTGGCTTTCTGCACCTCTGTCAGTTTATCGGCCGGGACGACGCTAAGCTTCTCCACTATCTTGAGAGCCGATTTCCTGCCCCGATACGCCCTGACGGAGGATTTGATGTTGCTGGAGCAGCAAGAGCGTTGATTTGGGTCACTTAGTAATTTTGTTTCAGCCGGTTGAGCGGATCTCAGGGGGTTGGAGCTGGTCGCCTTACCCGAGTAGTGTTATGCGCTGGCCCCTATCCTCTGCTTGGGCCGCTGTGTTAAGCTTTTCTTTTTGAAGTGCTGATAAAACATGAATATTCTGATGCTGTTCTGAAAAATTGAATTCGCTTACTATTTTTGGAGCAATTTGTATAGCCTTCCAGAAATTGATCCCCGAATACAAGGGATAAGAGTTGGTACAATCGATTGGTACAGTCTTAACGAACATCTAAAGTTACTAAGCCTACTACTGCCTGCTTAGAACCGTCAGCTGTACATAAGTTTGAATTGATTCTTTTTGTCTTAAGATTACGATCGAGCACATATGTTGCCCATTTAGCTCCTATGTCTAGTAATCCTAAAACATTTTTCCCCAATGTCTCTACTGAAGCGTAAGGACGAATATCTTCTGGCTTAATAAGGATGCCTCCGATAAATACTCAATTTACGCTTTTACCTTTGCCCAATATACTTTCGATCGAATAGTCGAACGAGGCACGGAGAAAATTCCTTTACGTTTAGCTTTATATTACTGCAAATGTAAATTTTGATATGTCCGGGTTAATAAGAACAGATTTTAGTTGGTTTACTTCGTGGTTGGATGGGCATAACTGTTGGTGGTGTTGTAGCCACTCCGTTGCTTGTTTTCCGAACTATTGCAATTAGGACCGTTAGGTAGAAAGTAAGCGAGCAACCCACAACCGTAGCTTAAAACTATCTAGTCTTTAGACATTGCTGGTAGTTATGCCCAGAGGCGTAGCAATTCCAGCATTTCTTTTTTTATATACTTTCGCTAGTTGAATGCTCTGGAAGTTCCACTTGCTTTACTTGGACTACTTCTGCTAGTTGTCGTTTTTGTGGTACTTGGGTTCTGGTAAAAATAGTCTTAACTGCCTCGAAAAAGTTTTCATGCCACCTGCATGCTCGTCTTAGCTCAGTAATGCAAGTGATGTCCAGATGTAGTAATTCTAACCGAATATCAGGAAGAAGAATGATAATTTCAACTAACTCTTTGTCGGAAATCGGTTTTCGCAAACTATAGCCAGAGTCATTACAACATCCAAAAACTATTCAAATGACTCTCCGTGCTTTTGCTTTCTATTTCGTATTCGTTCTTTTATATCAAAATATCTTTAAAAGTACTTTTCAACGCGTCGCATAAATCGCACCAGTCACGGAACCGCACTGAATGATGGTATCTCCAGTATCAGTTTTTCGCTTTACCTTCGAAAAGAACGTGTGCATTCTGACAGAGTGCATCAAAAACACCTCTTAGCGACAAGATAGTCAAAGCATTAACTCTATAAATATACTCACATACGAAAACGCTCCCCGCTGAGCCATCGAAAGTCAGTTTACATTTCGCAATTATTTTTGAAGTAGTTTCTGGCGATAAGTGATACATATTTCCAGTATCGCGGTGTTGTTGTCTTTGTTTCTATTATTATTGTTATAGCCACTAGTTTCTGCTATTATTTATATTGCCAACCTCATTAGCACCGAAACGACATCTACAACTAACATTATGTGAGCTTTCGTGTTGTTGACATCCCCCTTGCTCATCTTGTTCATTTTGTTGGTTCGTTATATTAAGGTTTTGAAGATGACTTTCCACCGACTGAGAAATCAACCGACCCATACTTACTTGCTTTACTGGCGTACACGCCGCTTACGCGATTATAGCCGAGTTAACCGCATTGCGCCATTCGTTTCTTCTTTTTGCTGTGTGGCGCCAATTGGAAATACCCAGCACAGCCAGGTCCTTCTCTATCTGGTCCTTCCAACGGAGTGTAGGTCTTCCTCTTCCTCTGCTTCCACCGGCGGGTAATGCAGCTAAAAAATTTTCAAAGCTGGAGTATTCGTATCCATCCGGACCACATGGCTTAGCCAGCGTAGCCGCTGCTTCTTGATTCGCTGAACTATGATAATGTCGTCGTATAACACGTACAGCTCATCGTTCCATCGTCTGCAATATTCGCCGTTGCCAACTCGAAGAGGACCATAAATTTTACGCAAAGCTTTTCTCTTGGAAACTCCTAACGACGACTCATCAAATTTTGTCATCGTCCATGCTTCCGCACCACATAGCAGGACGGGAACGTTGAGAGACTCGTAGAGTTTGGTTTTCGTTCGCCGAGAGAGGACTTCACTTGTCAATTGCCTACTTAGTCGAAAGTAGCACCTGTTGGCAAGAGTGATTCTGCCCTGGATTTCAAGGCTTGCATTATTATTGGTTTTGATACTGGTTCCTAGATAGATGTAATTCTACGACTTCGAAGTTATGGCTGTTAACAGTGACATGGGAGCCAAGTCGCGAGTGCGATGACTGTTTGTGTGATGACAGGTGATATTTCGTCTTGCCCTCGTTCACTACCAGACCCATATCCTTCGCTTCCTTATCCAGTCTGGAGAACGCAGAACTCACGGCGCGTTTGTTGTGGCCAATAATGTCGATATCATCGGCGTACGCCAACAGCTGTACACTCTTATAGAAGATTGTACCTTCTATATTCAGTTCTGCTGCCCGTATTACTTTCTCCAGCATTAAATCAAAAAAGTCACACGATAAGGAATCACCTTGTCTGAAACCTCGTTTGGAAACAAACGGCTCGGAGAGGTCCTTCCCGATCCTGACGGAGCTTTTAGTGTTACTTAACGTGAGTTTACATAGCCGTATAGGATATGGGGTGATACCAAATTCAGACATAGCGGCGTAAAGGCAGCTCCTATTCATGCTATCGAAGGGGATCGATGATATCCAAGATATGGTGTATAAGGTCCAACCAGTTTGTTGTCGGCAGGCTTTAGAGATATTAAAGAAGCTTAACCCACGGTTATTGGCGCAGACTGTGGGGTCCCCTTTTTTATGGATTGGGTAGAGCACACTTAAATTCCAATCATCGGGCATACGTTCGTCCGACCATATTCTGCAAAGTAGCTGATGAATG